>JAKWJA010002500.1:58269220-59541148 GCA_027704765.1 Solanum habrochaites | reverse complement strand
ATGCCTCCAATTATAGCTAAATCATGGTAATGAGAACAAAACTCCTAAATATGATTTGGTATGAGATAATTTTATTTAACATGTAGCAACACATGTATGCATCAAACCAACAAGATTTCCCCATTAAAATTGGTTCAGGGTTAGGAACCATATAATTTTCATCTAAAATGTTAAATGTACGGTTATGATTTTAATTGTTCCACCACGCACAAAGATGAACTTCCAAATAAGGTTGGAATGAATGTTAGATTTTCTAACATTATGGGGAGAGATGATTGACAGTTGAAAATTATGTGTCAGGTTAATTATGAATTATCTAGATCCTCGCTAAATAAATATGTGAACTTAAAGTTCAAGGGATAATTCAGTTGCATAATGTTGCAAATCAGTTGCCAGATGAATGCACTGACCCTATGATATAATTCAGCTGCAAATGCTCCAATGTGAAGTCCTTGAAGGACAGAGTCTATGATACGCCTGAAGCGTAATAGACCAATCGATTCCAAATATAAAATTCCTTGAAGAAGGAAGGAGCAAATGATCAATATGGTCATGATAATGAGGCAAGTGCTATAAAAGAGCACATTGAGATAACACTTCATAAAATCTTGAAAAAGGTTCGAGTACCTGAAATAATGAAAAATGAAGAGATCCCGATAAGTTATGTCTTGTTGAAATCGATATCAAATAACCGTCGACGGTATCTTTGATATGAGGTAGCGCTCAATGATATAAATCGTGACGAGGATCTTGAATTCAAATCTGTCATATAGTGTGTACAGATAAATGGTTGGCCAAGTAAAATGCACAATTCAAGTATATTTTGTTTCATTTAGAAAACTGACATTTTGGACTGGTAGTCCATAAATCAAGGTATAATGTCAGTGGGGTACAAATAAATTATTATGTGATAGTATAACCATAAGATATCAAATACGATTTGTGCCTTGGGGCATAAAGGTTTATCGCAAAAATCCTGACATTATTGGAGATGTTTTCTCCTTTGGTGGATACAATGAGGTTTGTTTTGATCTGGCAACATATGAAAAACTTGAATGCATGTAATGAATAATTGTAATGTCTTGCTAAACAATGAAGGTTATATGAAAATCCTTGAAACAATCGAGGTGTCTGAAGCATATAAGAGTTTTAAAGACACTTTTTTCAATAAAGCTTCAAGAATCATTATATGGATTGAAATAGTCAAGGAATAAAGAGGGTACAAAAGAATGACCCTAATTGTCCTTGTATTTTTATGAAAAGGTCTTGGTAAGACAAAATTTTGCCTTGACCTACAGATTGATAATTTAACAAATGAAATATTTGTCTAACAGTGCACATACACTGAAAATTTTTGATGCAATTTTATATGGATAAATCAGATTCATTGAATACCCCAATGATTATAGATCACTTGACATAAATGATAATTCAGTTTGATCTCAAAAGAAGGATGATGAATTTCTTGGTGATGAAACTCTATATCTTGGTGCAATCAGGGCACTAGTGCATCTTACTAACAATATTTGATCTTGTTCTGTAGTGAATTTACTGGCAAGATTCAGTTTCTCCCCAATAAAAGGAAATTGAAATGGTGTTGAGCACATGATTGAATATCCTCGAAGGAACATAGTTATGGGTTTATCCTATTCCGAGGAATCCAAGACAAAATTGATTGTTTATGCACATGCAGAATATTTATCTGATCCGCATAAAGCACGATCTCAAAAACGCTATTTATTTTCATGTGGAGGCACAATAATATCCAGGCAATCAATAAAGCAAATGTTGCTAGACAGAAATAAAAGCCCTCCATGAAACAAGTTGAAAGTGCGTCTGGTTGAGATAAATGACACACCATATTCAAGAAATGTGTGGTTTTTCTTTGAAAAAAAATATACCAACCACAATGTACGAAGATTGGAGACATCATCACAAGAAATTAAGTGATGTTTTAATCAGGGGAGTATAATACGCGTTGCACTCTTTTTCCCTTGACCGAGGTTTTTTCCCACTGGGTTTTCCTGGCAAGGTTTTTAATGAGGCAACAAATAGTGCGTATCAAAAGATATGTGTACTCTTTTTCCTTCACTAAATTTTTTTCCTACAGGATTTTTCCTAGTAAGGTTTTAACGAGGCACATTATCTATAGACATCCAAGGGGGGAGTATTATAAATCCATTGAATGAGTGGATAGTCCATAAAGTTGGTACATGAACAATCATCCATATTCACTAGGTTTCATGAACCTTTTTGGATAAGAATGTATCTATTTATTATGATACTTAATATGGTGACTTTTGGAGTGATTTCTCACTCTATAAATAGGGTTGTTCATTCACTATTGTAAGATAGACATATGAAAGTTACATACACTTGAATAAGAAGAAAATTTCCCTTCTTCTATCTACTTCTCTTGTCTTCTTCTCTTTGTGATTATATTCTTATGAGCTTGATTTTATAACATTTACTTATTTTTTGAAAAGATTTTGCACTCTTTTTTCTTGCAAATTTCAATATATATATTTATTTTTTTTACAATTTCTTAAATTTAGTTATATTTTTCACATAAAATATTTAATACCATAAAATTAAATGGCATTTTTGATACATTTTATATACCATCAATATCAATATATATAATTCTAAAGAGAAAAAAGAAATATTCGTTGGAGGAAAAATTTAGCAGTTGCAATTCATTTCAATTGCCACAAGAATGTACAATTATTAGGGACAAATGTTCGGTTGCCATATAAAAGTATTTGGTTTTATCAAGTTGATTAGTGGCAATTATCGTGTTGCCACTACAACCTTGCTCAAGATTTGAAAGTCTTTCTTATTTTGTATAATTTATATAAATCAAGAGTTAATACCTCATATAGTTACTCAACTTTGCACTATTCTCTCATAATGTCACTCAATTTTTCAATTTTAACTCAAAAGTCACTAATTATTCCCTCTTTCCTCATAAAGTCTCTCAATCTATTGAATTATTTTTTAATTTAAATTTACTGATATTAATTGTTTATATAATAAATCAAATTTCTTTAAATAAAAAAAAGATCATTTAAACCATATAGTAATCCATCCACATAACTAGACCCATTATAAAAAATAGGAAAAATGCATAAGTACCTGCTCAACCTATACCCGAAATCTCGAAGACACACATATATTATACTAAGGTCTTATTACCCCTTATTTTATAAGTAATTTTCTACTCCTTTTAGGCCTATGTGTACTAACTTGAAAAAAAATCAACTAGCGTTGAGCCCACAAGATAGTGCAACGCAGGCTGAAAAGAGATAGAAAATTATTAATAAAATAAGTTCAGGGATAATAGAACCTTAGTATAGTATAAGTGTGTTTTCAGATTTTAAACATAGATTGAGTGGTACTTATGCATTATCCCTAAAAAATATAATATTATGTCCCACCTTATTTTGCCCTTAATCCAAAATTATTTCCTTTCTTTCTCCTCTACATTTTTATATTTCGTTCTCCATTGTTGGTGCTTCTCCTAGATATCACATATTAAAAGGCTATCAAACATTTTTTACTATCTATAGTCTTAACATCATTTGCCTAGAAATCAAGGAGCCCCTTTGATTACATATTTCTTAACAAATAATTCTCACTAACACTTGGACCGAAGAGACTTAGAGACATGTAAAAGCAAGTTCAATTACTAAGACTTTAGGGAGATAGTGGTTCATATGATTCTCCCAACCAAAAAACTATAAATTATTACAACCAAAACAGAGAACTTTGTTTATTATAAAATTCAATTTTAAATGAATTATCTTCCTACCAATTGAGATATGTATGCACTCTTTACTTAACGAAGCAAGTTAATGAATTTACTAATAGTGTTACGTAGGATCAGCGGCGTAGGCAAATGTATGTCACAGTGTCCAATTGACACCCTTCGTTCGAAAAAAATATAATATATACAAGTAAAATGATAAATGAAGTGATTAAATAACATATTTTGAACACTCTTGACATAGTAGGCTGCTATAGTTTAGTGGTTTAAGATTTCTAGAATGTGGATTTAAACATCTTTAATGAGTCAGTGCTCACGTGTTCAAATCTCACTTGCAACAATTTTTTCTCCTTTTTAAAAAGAGCTTTTGTTGTTTAATTTTTGGACCATCTTCATAAAATTTTTGGTTCCGCCACTGCGTCGGATGTATTTGTATTCAGATTGGAAGAAGAGAAAGAAAAAGAAAAATGTAGAGGAAATGAGGAGAAGAGGGAATAATTTTGGATTAAAAGCAAAATAAAATGGGTAATATTATATTTTTTAATGGATCGGTTAGGTGGATGGATCATTGTTTAAATGGTATTTTTTACTTTTTAAAATTTTGATTTTGTTATAAAATCAAGTTCATAACAATATAATCATAAAGAAAGAAGATAAGAGAAGTAGATGTAGGAGAATATTTTCTTCTTATTCAAGTGTGTTCTTCAAATAGTGAGTGATGTCTCTATTTATAGTGTTGAGGTATCACTCCCAAAGATCACCAAATTAATAGATACATGTTTTACTATAATGGATCATATCACCTTGGAAATATACATACATGAATACAAATAATTCATGAATATCCAATGGACAATCCACTTAATTAGTTCAATAGATTTTTAACAAGTTTGTTATATAAACAATATATAAACAATTACTATCAGTAAATTTTAATTAAAAATAATTTAATAGATTAAATGACTTTCTAAGGGAAGATGGTATAGTTGAGTGACTTTTAAGTTAAAATTCAAAGTTGAGAGAGAAGTGTATAGTTAAGTGACTTTTAAATTAAAATTGAAAGATAAGTGACTTTCTAAGAAAAGAGTGCATAATTGAGTGACCATCTAAGATATTATCTCTATAAATTAAATTAGACAAATAAATTAAAATCTAAAGAGTACTGTCGTTAAAAAAATTATATTCTTAGACTGTATATGCATGGGCAATTTTGGTCACAATTCAAACACACCAGGTTGTGAGTGCACATACTCTAATCATCTAGGTAGTTTAACCTATATTACTATTTACTTGTCACTGTTTGACACTTTTATTAAAAAGTAATTATTGATTTACATATTTTATTATTACCATTACTAATTAATATTTAGTATTGAGTCTGAAATTGATATAGAGAATAATATTTAATTTCAGGGGTAAAATATAAAGAAATAAACGATAATTTTTTTTTTGATATGTCAAAATTGACAGGTAAAAATTAAAATTTATTTTAGAAAGAGTAACTTTCACATATATCAAATACAAAAATCATATTTGTATGTTATAGCTATAGTTTGCATAATTGTGCTCTAGAGCAAACATAAATATATATATTTCGTTATACATATATATATATATATAAAAGAAAACAGTTATATAATTTTGCTAAACATATACAAAAGAAAACAATTGTATAATCTGCTTTGGTACTCATATACAAAATATCAATTGTATAATATATGTTTGTATGAAGCGAGAAAGAGAAAAAGACAAAAGAAAACTGACTAGGGAGGGATCATATTTGTATAATTATAAGTCTATATGATAAAAATATATGTATTTGTATTTGTATATACAATTTTTCTCTCACATTATACAAAAACAAACACAATGTATACATTTTTATTTGTATAAAGTGAGAGAGACGAGTGAACGAGTAAACAAGAACTGGGAGAGTGGTGAGCGAGATCTGGGAAAGGGGAGAGAAGAGAACGAAAATACATGTATATATATAATTTTTCCTCGCTTTCTACAAACGCAAATACATTTTACACATTTACATTTTTGTATAAAGTGAAAGCGGCGAGTGAGCGAGCGAGATCTGGAAGAGGGGGGAGAGGGGAACGAAAATATATGTATATATACAACTTTCTCTCACTTTATACAAACATAAATACATTTTATACATTTGCATTTGTATAAAAGCGAGAGAAAAAACGAAAGCGAGATTCACCGGGAGAGACAAAATATCAACAATTTGCTATGAGATACAATTAAACTAAACTATGGTCATAACATTTAATTTGAATTAATAGTAATTTGCTATTATATACAATTTTCCCTTTAGAAAAGAGTAACTTTCACATATAGCTAACATCTATTTTAATAAAAACGACATATAAATAAAAACAAAAAATAAAAATTTAAACATATTTTTACATTTAAAAAAAAAGCACTAATGATGAAAATAGAAGAGATGATTTCTTTTTACTTAGTCAAATGTCATAATTATAGTGTTGGGATTTATGTGTGCTCCCTAGACCTGATTATTCTCTTTCTTTCTTTTCGGGGAATTATTTTTCATCTATTTATTAATTTATATTAAAATTTTAATTAAATTTAAATTTGCATCTAAAATATTTATATTGATGGGTAAAACAATTTTTTAAAGAAAACCTCATACTTGTAAGAATTCAAATTTAAGGCGTCAATTAAAGATAATATATATTTACTATTCCACTGTCATTTTTATTTATTAGACCTATCTATTATCTGAATTACTTTTGATCTTTATATCAAACAAAAATAAATTACAAAAATGTTTATAATTTAGCAAAAACCCTCCTAAATTGTGTTTATAGAAAGAGCGAGTTACACATACAATGTATAAGAAAATCTAAAGCAAATTATATGGATTCAATTAAACAATTTTTTTTTAATTCAAACAAAATATTATGTGCTAATTATCCCAAAAAAAACGTATACCTATAATAAAATCACAATTATTCCAAAATTTAATGATCTTAAATTTTTAATTCTATTTTTTCCTTTGACTAGTACTTGAGGTCATGTGTTTTAGATCCTAGATTAGATTTTCCTTTGTGGACAATTAGGTTGTGAGATTAGCATCATGAATTAGATGGAATAACACTAATGTTAAATTATTATTAAAAAGTGGATATAGTGGACACATCATATGTAATAATTATTTTAAAATGGCCTGACCAAATTCCATGTTCGAATGTGCCCACTAATCCCCGGAACATTAGGGAAATAAAGAAATTAGTTGACTACTTGAGTATTGTTTCCCGTTCCATCGGTTCGATTTTTAAACAAGTTATTTCGAAATTTATTATTTTAATAAAATATTTCATCAGATATATGAGATTATTTATTTAATGACCTGTGTATAAATAGCGAGACAAATAATTTAAACATTACTTAATATTTTTAATCAAAAATAAAATTAATAATTTTGAAATTATTTGACAAAATATAACATAATG
The DNA here is from genome assembly GCA_027704765.1 of Solanum habrochaites. Classification (NCBI taxonomy): domain Eukaryota; kingdom Viridiplantae; phylum Streptophyta; class Magnoliopsida; order Solanales; family Solanaceae; genus Solanum; species Solanum habrochaites. The sequence continues at coordinate 59,533,897 of JAKWJA010002500.1, read as the reverse complement.
AGAGTGACAAATGACAATCCGATAATGATCGTCCAACTCATTCCCATTTGTTTGATCAAATCAAATACAATAATAAAGAATCATTAGGCTATCTGTCTTTTTGAGCTGGTTATAATTGATTATTAATTTTATATCTTTGAAGTTTATAGTTAGCATCTACTGATTGACTTATTAATATACGTGAGAGTGTTTATATTTCACGCATTTTGGCTCCAAAAAATCTTGTGTTTATTTATTGAAAGATAGGATAGTTAAAGTGTCTATTTGTGCACTATGGAAGTTTAAGAGTTAAAATTTAAAGCTAAATTTAGAATTCAATATATGTATTATGTCTAGAAAAAACATAATTAATATTTTCTTGATTTAGTAATATGAACAACTAATATGAGACAATTATTTTTAATATAATAATCATGAAGAGAGTTGTAAACATTGAAAATTTATGGGAATTTGTCATATGTATTCTAATTGGAACTCTACAAGAAGTATTTGATTCCAGTTAAATTTCTTGAATACTATTTTAACTTTAAACCCTAGGTTTTGCATATTATCTTCCCTTAAAGATCAAATTCAAATCATTTTTATTTCAAGAAATATGTCACTCAAATAATAGGGAAATCTTATCAAAAGAGAAATTTTTTTTACACATTATTATCAATAAAATATTCTTATTTCTTATTTATGTCACTTAAAAAACTTGTTGCAAACATTAGCATTCAGTAAAATATTCTTCCTATATTACCCTTCTACTGGCGCCAAAACCATTCAGCCTGCGGTGGAACATTGAGGGTAATATGGTAAAAGAAAAGAGTTACAGTTACCCGGCCTGCAGAATGTAGAAGCTCCACGTGGCAGCTGAGGATTTAATGCTCTTCATCTCAATTTATGTGACCGAAACGTAAGTTGGGATGAAGAGCAGTGGTATTTAATCCATTTGAATGAGAATATTATTGCTCTTTCACTAAACCAATAATATCATAGCCCTTTTTAGCAAATCAAATCGAAATGTTTGACGCATTGTTAAAAAGCAAGTTCTATACCAAATGGTGAGAATGTCAACTCTTTAATTTTCTCTGGCTTGTTTGAAACTGAGACGTAATGGTAGTAGACTCTGTGTAATCAGTCTTTTTTGTCTGTTTTGTTTGGTGCAGCAAGTCTACAATCAAGCAGACAAAGACGCGAATCGAGATGATCAGAAAAAAAAGAGATGCTATGTTGAAATATTTGAAGAATGATATGGCTGACCTTATTAAATCTGGAGCTGATATCAATGCCTATAGCAGGGTAATTTTCTTTGGTACTTGTCTTTGAAAATTTAACGCTTAATAATAAGTCTTATTTGTTTCATTCGAACGATTAATACATTCTGATGTAAAAGTTGTGTTGATGTAACAGGCAGATGGCCTTGTAGTTGAGCTCAATATCTCGAGCTGTTACGATTTCTTGGAACAATACTGTTTGCATATCTCGAGTCACCTCGCTACCATGAGTAAACAGAGGTAAACAGTGAGGTGAAATGGTCTATTGAGAAATAGGACTATAATTAATTAATCGCCTACTTTCTGTGTGATTGTTTGTTTATAGGGAGTGTCCGGAGGAATGCAGAGAAGCTGTATCGACTTTGATGTTTTCAGCAGCAAGACTTTCTGATATACCAGAATTACGCGAACTGAGAGATATATTTAATGGAAGATATGGAAATTCCCTTGAATGTTATGTGAATAAAGAGGTAGTTACTCATAAGTCATAACATAATTTCACATGGAACGCGTTTTCCCTCTCTGTTTTAAATGTATACATATTCGTTCTTGACAGATTGTTAGTAAGCTTAAGTCTCAACCGTCTATAAAGGATATGAAGCTTCAGTTGATGCGAGATATAGCAGTAGAATCTGGTGTAAGATGGAATTCAAAGGCTTTGGAACATAAGCTATCGAAACCACAGATAGCTGTACAAGTAAGCCTTCTATACAATTACATTGAAACATTGTAGTCATCACAAACAATATGTGCTCGTGACACTGTCAGTGTATAGAAGTTAAACGATTCTTACCTAGTAAGTGTAGAGTAATGTGAAGAATTAAAAGGAGTTCTTTCGTCCTTTTCTTGGCCTTCACATATTCTGGCTTCGATTACATGTGTAGATGTTTTAAAAACAAGTTTTTAGTTATCACAAAGTTCTGCTTCTGTATATACTCTAGTTTCACTTTATACCTATCGTTCACAGGACTCGCTGAAGAGTCATAGTAATGAAGAGCACAAATTGCAGAAGAAAATCGATGAATCAGTTCAGAGGAAAGAACATCAAAAGGCTAAGATTAATCATGAGAATGCAAGGACACATACGACTTCTAAGACGAAAAGGGAGAATCATTCATCTCATGGGAGAAAAGAAGTCCCTGGCGATGTACGTAGCTTGAGGGAGAGTGATAAACAGAAAAGAGATAATATAAATCGCGCATCCAACAGATACTTAGATGACAAACCTCCAGTAAAAGATACTAAAGCGGATATTATTGGAAAAAATGGGCAACGGAATGATCCAAAGATCATTAAAAGTGTATCTGAAGAAAAATCTGATGACAATACACCATTCTATTATAGACCAATTCAGCCTAGTTACAACAAGTCAAGAGCCTGCATTGTTAAAATCAGTTCAGATACATCTCCTAACGTCTCCACAGGGGAAACACACGGACATACAGAGATGAATCAGAGGGGAATAACGATTGTTAAAGAAGAAGATAGTTGTGTAAATGATACATTACAGAAGCCAAATCCGAAATCAGTTAGGACACGAATGCAGCCAATGCATGATTGTGAAGAGGACTCGTATAGAAGATTGAGACACGGAAAACATGGGATAAAAATTGCAAGTGGAGATCATGTTGATCAACGCGATGAAGAGGAAAAGATGATGGATAGGCTTCTAATGCACTATACTAGGAAACAGGCTTCTAAAATTGAAGTTAAAACACCAAAACCAGTTGTTAAATTAGCTGAAGTTGAGAGCACTGAAGTATCAAGGAAGAGATCGATTCGTGTTGAATTGAAACAAGCAGGCCCTCCAGTGATACTTCGAGAAGGAGACACTCAAGCAAATCGCCATATGTTGAGTCCAAATGGGCATATACATCCCAAGCTGCCAGATTACGATGACTTTGTCACTCGACTAGCAGCTCTCAAAGGGAACTAATTAAAAGAATAACTTTGTAGTCAATTATTAGATGGAATTAACCATTGTACCATTCTAGCATACATCGATGATATTACTACAGTTACATTAGAGTGTCTACACAAGTTAAATGTCGATGAAATTGTATTTTGTTAGTGGTTCTTGTACATATCAAAGAATATAGAGCGATACATTCATAACTTGAGGTTAATACAAAAGAACTTTTGGAATCAAAATAACTTCTAAATGCTATGCATTTCTATATATATCTTTGTTGATGTGGAAGGAACAACAGAAGCTCGACACATAGGACAATCTTTTTTCCTCAACAACCATTGTTTGATGCAGCCTGCGTGATATTCATGTCCACATCCAAGTGTTCCAACGATCTCTTCATGTTCGAATTCCATATGACATATGACACAAATTTCTTCAATTTCCCCTGGATTAATATTTACTCTGTCTTTAGGCACAACAATATGATGAGTTCTTGTTTTAATATACTTCATTATAGAGTCCTCCCCCTTTTGATTATCCCTATTGGCATTATCAATTGGCAGATTTGGCCAATTTTGATAATCTGACCTCAAGGGTCTATCTATCCAATCGCGATCACTCAAATTAGTAATATTTATTTCACCATCCATGATTATAAGGGGTTTTCTTTTAATTGTTGAAAGAAGAAATCAAGTTATAATAATAAGTTCTCAAAACAATAAAATATTTATAGAGATGCACATGATATTTCCTACTTTGTTAATAAGTTGTATTTCCTAGTTTTGTTTGAAATAGGATTCATGGATATGACCGGTATTAGTTCCATTTATGGTAATATTACTATTATTAAATCTATTTAGCAAGTAATAGTAATAATATTATTACTTGCTAAATAGGTTTAATATCATAAACCTTTTGTTATTTTTGAAACTTAAAGAGTCCAAAGAACAACGGAAATATCGTACAAAAATAATCTCTTCAGATTTGCCCTTTTAAAAAATGCAAACATTAATGTAATTAGCGAGCACCCTGCGTCTCTAACATGTTGGTGTAATGTACCACAAAATACAATAAATTACTATTGAAATAAAATGACATAAATTAATAAACAAATATTTAGGCTGAGGCATGGAGATCTCTCGCTCTATTTAAGGAGATTCAAGTTCACTGTGTTATAATCTACATCGATCCAACAGTATTACTCCTACTTGTCCTCTTCAAGATACAACAACCCAACTACGTCGTATAACTCAAACAACTCTGGATTAATTGAAGAGTTCAAAGCTCCACAAAAGAATATCTTCTTCAACATATAACTATCCTCTTTTGTATATAAACTGGATACAGTTGAAGACTTGAAATATTATTCAGTCTCGACTCTCTCTTTCACTACTACAGATTAAAATATTATTGCACTCTTCTCATCTTTTTTTGACTAAACACTCTATCTCATATTTGTTGGATACTTCACAAAGGAAGAATTAGTGTTTAGAATGAGGAATAGCAATATGGATAGATAAATGTAATAGATGTTACATAAGTTACAAGACATTAATGTTACAAGAAACTAATGATAATTAATGAGAGTTACAAGAGCTAATGATCATATAAGTTACAACAATCAATAGTTATCTTCTACCACAATTTATGTCCACTAACATATGCACTTAATATTTTATTATAATAATAAAATGCATATATTCTAGCTAGAGAATATGATACTGCCCCCTCTTTTGGTGCACTTGTTTGATGGGCTAAGTCTAAGAGCCATATAAACCAAAACCTAGCATGAGACCTAAAAAGCAAGGCCGAAATTCTTTTCATGTATTTAACATAACTAGTAGAGCTAATGAATGATCCTTTTATCTATGCAGTTCCAAGTTCAAACATGTCTGATTAGAAGTTCCAAAGAACGAAACTTTTGCAACCAACTTTTTGTAGACGTTCACTTACATCACATACAATTTACAACAACTTTTTCGTAGACGTTCACTTGTATGACACACACTTTACAACAGTTTTCTCGTAGACGTTCACTTGCATCACATAAACAACTCTAAATCAGATTTCCAAAGAACGAAACTTTTATAACAACTTTTTCATTGACGATCACTTGCATCACATACACAACTTTAAACCGTGTAATAAGGTCACTTGTGCAACTTTTATAAATTTTGCTGTCAAGGATGGAACAGTCATCCTCAAACAATTTTTACAACCCCTTAACCACTACACTAAATCTTCAACTTGTGTCAAGATGCATCAACACTTGTATATATATTCTATAAATCAAATTTTGACCTATATATAATATAATTTTTCGACAAAGGGTATCACTTGACACCACTTGCCTTAGAATAGCTCCACCCCTGACAATAAGGTCACACATAATACAACTCTCGCACTTGAGCTACCCCAGGCCGTGTTATTTAATAATATTGAAAAAATAACAGCATAAGGTAACCACTAGTATCGAAAGTTGTTTGACTTTGGAACAGGGGCGAATTTACGTTGAACGAAGGGTTCGTCGAAAAATATGGTAAGGAATTTCCAGATTTACAGTTAATGATTCCTTGTAATACAAGTTCTTTCCTCTGACGATGGCTACAAACTTGTGTGTGTGATTAAATTTTTAACTTGCGTCTATATATACACTATTGAACCCCCTGAACAAAGCAAACACGTAGCTCAGTGGCATTGGGTGTTCAGGAATTCACTTTACTGCCCGCGAGGTCGCGTGTTCAAATTTGAGCAATCCAAAAAATTAAAATGATGATAGGAAATTTAGGTTTATTAGTCTAATTCCTAATTATAAAGTCAAATATTAAAAATTCATTTTCTTCTTGATTCGACGGTTTAATCCGACCCTTTTAAATCTTATTCGACCAGTTTATTTGTGAATATTATTTATGTGATTAATTTTTTTGAACCCTCTTAACGAAAATTCTCCCTCCGCCACTGCTTTGAAAGCCTTCACCGTAACCAAACCGTGTCGTTTCCACAACCACTTTGATACATTGTTCTAACTTTTTCAAGTAATACAATTAGGGGGGAAGGGGGGTTCCGCTTAAATTTAGGGGTGGGCATAAACACCGAAAAATCGAAACACAGAACCGAACCAAATTTTTTTAGAATTTTGGTTTCGGAATTTCTGTTTTCGGTTCGATATTCGGTTTACTTTTTTGTATTTTTTGGTATTTCGATTCAATTTTCGGTACGCATTATTTTGGTTTTCGGTATTTGATCTAAACCAAAATATTAAACTATAATTTATATTATATTTATATTATATTAATTAGTAATTATTAATGTTGAATAATCTTTTAAAAAAAGAAAAAAGAATGTGAAGCCCTATGTAATGTCCCTATTCCTAATTTAATTTTTAATATTCATCTTGTAGCCTCCTCTTCCTCTTGCGGGCAATAACTCTTCCTCTTCTTCCTCTTTCTCTTCCTCTTTCAGGCAGCTGCCGCCCGCCAGCAGCAGCCGCTAGGCGCCAGCAGCAGCCGCCTGCAGCGACTTTAAGTCTTCAATGGCGGCCGACGGCCAACCCAGTCAGGTATTCGGTACACAATTAATAAAAACCAAAATAAAAAAACTAAATCGAAATATCAAAAACTAAACCGAACTGAAATATTTCGATTCAATATTCGGTACACAATTTACAAAAACAGAAAACCGAAAAAACAAAAAATAAAAACGAAACTAAACCGAAATACCGAATGTCCACCCTACTTAAATTGAAGTACTGTCTTTGAAATATGAGCAGAGCTCCTAAGTGGAAAGTTCGTAGAGACAAACTTTATTTCCTAAATAATTTCTTCTATAAAAGCAAGTCTCTTTTTTCTTACTCTTTCCTTGATTTGTCAATTTGAATTTATTTTATTCACGTTATTAAAATACGGAAAGAGGAATTAACTTATTTGTTCTTTGTGGGACGAATCAACGCTAAAATTGGTTCATCAAGCAAGAGAATAAACAATAGCAATATGACAAAACTACACCAAAATAAATAAACAAGTATATGACAAATTAAAAGAGTTTGCAGAAGAACGTCAAATACATGCCTAAATTAATTATGTCATTAACACTTTAATACAAAAATTGATAGGATACTACATTATCACTATACTCAATCGCTACTATATTTAATATGTTCTCAAACGAAAAAATACTAAAAATATACTTTTCAATATTCAAGTATCTTCCGGTAATTCATCCTTAGGGAAAACTCTAGAAGGAACAGCAAATCGAGCTGGGAATGATCTAGAAAAATCTTGAGTATCGATCAAGACTGATGAACCTTGATCAAAATTTTGAGAATAAGAATCCGGATCATAAGTAAACCGCATTGATGATGATTTGGACTTGAAATTAGAGCGACGTTCAAATAAATTCTTCTTCATCTTTTTCCATATTAATTTCCATGTAGGTGTTTTTTTCTTCGATCTATCGTAACCAATATTATGTAAATCATCCATGAGAGAATAAAGTTTAGAGTAGTGTGAGTTTTTGATCTGATCTAATGTTATGGTAATAAGAGTTTTCCCCTATTTATATTGGAGAAATTTACTCAACCTCCTTAACTTCCAAGGTTTAGGAAATAATAATATATAATTTTACTATTTGAATGGGATAATAATTCTATTTGTTTTAAATTAACCGCTATGCAAAATTGCAAATTTCTAAAATAGTTAGTATGAATTATAACATGTACTTTCTATAAATAATAATTAAAAATTTAAGCAATAAAATTATATCAAAGTTAAAATCTCATACATCACTTTTAGTTTTTTTTTTCTATGTGCGCGTGTGTGTGGTGGAGTAGGGGTGTGCATTCGCTTTTTTGGTTTGACTTTTGATTTTTGATTTTTGATTAAGAAGTTTGACTCAATTCGAACTAAAATTAAATTTGGTTTTGTTTGATTTTTCTTTTTTTGATTTGGATTTTTTCAATTTAGTTAATCGATTATGTTAATAATAAGAAACATAGCAAAATTATATTTGCAATTTTTAAAAAAAATTATATATATACATTCTATTTAATTCAAATAATGCACATTCCAAGGTAGGTAGAGCATGAAATTCCTTTATCAATTTTATAACTTATATATAGATATTTACATCTACCATTAAGCAATATTTCATCAACTTACTCCTATTTGTGAGGTTTTCTTTTTTTAGGGGTTAAATTTGAAGAATTTTATTAATATTTTATGATTAGTTTTTATCATATTGATATATAAATAAATTGCGATATGTAATATTTTTTATATAATTTTTGAATATCTAAATTTTTTTTGTTTAGAATAACAAATTAATGTAATTTAATTTTAAAATTAATCAAATTGACTTTCAAAAAATGTAACATAACAATTAATATATAAAATACAATATGATTTAAGATCAAATGAATCTTAATTTGCTATACAATATTAATTCATGGAGAGATTGAGTTAAAAAGTTCTACTAACACATTTTGCCTTGACATTTCTTAGGTCAACAATCATGAGCCAAATTAATACAATAATTAATATGAACATGGTAATAAAATTTTAATCACTATAATAAAAATAATCATTAGCGATATTTATTTTTTAGTTGTCGTTATATATGTATTTTTAACAGCAATTGTCACTCTTTGTATATGTCCCTAATGCCTATAGCGACATTGGTTTTAATGACACTTAACTAATGCCGGTAAAGACTTTAACACTTTTTATTAATGTCAATACTTAATGCCGCTAAAAGTTGTTTTTTGTTGTAGTGAATGTAATAACTTAGGAGAATTTTAAAAATATATTTTCTCAGTGTAAAAAAAAATATCAATGACCCAAACCGTTAATTTAAATTAGGAGAATTTACTATTCCATTTAGGGGGGTGTCAAATGGGCGGGTTGGATAAAAATTAGAGATATTAAAATGATTTGAAATAGAAATTGGGTTGAGTCTTGACCCACCCAAGTTCACTTTTGGCTCAAATGTGCAAAAAGCGAGCTGAATCTTAATCATCCAATTTGATTCGATTAATTTCAATAATTTAACATATTGATATTTAAATTTTATAATTACAAGTTAAAAATTTTCGCTCAAGAATTTTTTTTTAAAAAAAAGTAACAAATAGATAATTAAATCCTAAAAGATGTTATATCAATAATAATTCATACCTTTAATATAGGAATATATCTTAAATAAAAAAAATTAAAAGGGGTTGAAATTGTAGATTGAATTAGGCTCAATTGAGAATCTCTTCAAATGGGTTAGGCTTGAGTGGGTTGAGATTGAACTTAATGCAAATTATCTTGAGTCTAACCCTTAAAAATTCTGAGCGGAGTGGGCGAATTACCTATTTTTAGGTTCATTTTTTACACCATTAATCACATTCAACAAGTGAAAAAAGTTATTATTTCCTAAACCAAAAAACTTAAGGAGGTTAGAGTAAATTGGATTGGTTAAAAGTTGGTCAAATTTTACTTCAAAGTCAATTTTTGACTTTTGAAAATGTTTCGCAAATATAAAAAATAACTTAAAATTAGTCAAATATAATTGAAAATAAGTTTAGAAGTGTTTGGTAAAGTCAAAACTCAAACTGACTTAGAGTCTGTTTAAATGGGCTTTAAAAAAGCAACTTTTAAAAATGTTGAAACTTATTTTTAAAATAAGTAGTTGCGTGTTTGGATAAAAGTGTTTTATTTGGAAAAAAATTTATTAATGTATTTGACAAATAAGTGCTGGTAAACTATTTTTTTTTAATCAAAATGTCTGAAATAACTTTAAAATTTTAACATGATAAAAAGTTGATTAATTTAAGGTTTTTATACTTAAAAAATTAAAACAAATTAATATATATTTTACATCCATAAGTAATAATATTTCCTATCATTCACATATTTCTTTATCATCAAATTTTTATAATAATAATAATAATAATAATAATAAAATAATGATGATGATAATAATAATAATAAAAAATAATAATAATAATAAAAGAATTAAAAGCAAAAATGTAATAAACTTTGTCAACATAAAATGACGTTTAAGTTGAAAAAAAAATATCATTCACCTAGCTTTTAGCTTTTGGCTTAAAATAAGTCATTTTTTATTATAATTGTTAAACACTCTAATAAGTCAAAAACTAACTTTTAAGTCTGTTTGACCAGCTTTTAAGACCATCCAAACATGCTCCTAAAATAAATCTAGAATGAATCAAAAACTTAAAGTAGGTTTTCCCATATTTTTTATTTTTTTGACTTGAAATAATTTCAATTTGACTTTTGACTTTTGACTTAAAGATACTTATTTAAAAAAAAAAAAATCAATCCAAAGAAGCTCTAAATTCCTCCAATATAAATAGGGGAACACTCTTATTAGCATAACATCAAATCAAAAACTCACACTACTCTTAACTTTGTTCTCTCATGGATAATTTACACAATATTGGTTACGATAAGAAGAAAGCACCTATATGGAAATTATTATGGAGAAAGATGAAGAAGAATTTATTTGAACATCGCTCTTATTCCAAGTCCAAATCATCATCATTGCGGTTTACTTATGATCCTAATTCTTACTCTCAAAACTTTGATCAAGGTTCATCGAATTTGGTTGACACTCAAGAATATTCTAGATCATTCTCAGCGAGATTCGCTGTTCCTTCTAGAATCTTCCCTAAGGATGAATTAATAGCTTGAAGAAAGAAGAAAAAAAAAAGTTTTATCTTTGAGACTTGGCACTTGAACATCGAGAAGCTTGATTTGAAATTTTTCATTTGAAATTGTCCTTTTCCTTTTTCTTAGCGAAAACTAAATTATATTGAAAAATGTATTATTTAATTCATTTAGAGAACATAAGAAATCATAACGCATTAATTTTTGTGTCATTATAGTTTTTCGTTGTACTTTTTGTGTCTAATTTAGTGTTAATGACATAATTTAATCAGCAGAGTATTTTTTCGTACTTCTAATTTCTCCCCTTTCGATTGATGAACCAACTTTACGTCTTAATTTATTCGTCCCCGCAAGAAATCGAACGAGTCAATTTTGTTAGCGTTTTGCTTTGATTTTTAATTTTATTTTTCTGTTGAAGAAAAGTCGAAAGATTATCATAATTATTTTTATTTTTCTTTAAAGGAAAATGTAATTTTCTTACATATATTTAATTATTCTTTCTTTAGAAAAAAAACTTTAAATTCTATAAATTGAAGACCTATTAGAATGCAATGTAGGCGCTTTAATATTTTTTAAATATTAATTTTTCATACATAGGCACTTGTTTAAATTATATAATAATATTATATTTTTAATATAATTTTTTTACTATCAGATTTATTGTCAATATGATTTGCAATGCTAAATCATTTTTCTCATATGGGGAAGATAACTTTGAATTCTTATCTTCTTTGAGAATATATTTTTATTTTTAACATCATCCATAAGAGCTTTTGTGTAGATTCTATTGACTTTCACTTCATACACAAGTAAAGGAAAATGCTTTATGGATAAATCTTCTTTTTGAGCAATTTATTTTGTCTTTTTGATCAGCTATTATATGCTTTACAGGTTATATTGGCCCCTTATCTTTGACTGTTTTTTCTTTTTTTAAATTATTTCCATTTGATGTTGAAGTAAGCCAATTAACCTTTATAAGAATATTTCACTTGATTCTACTTTTAATGTGGACATAATAAATGCTCCACTAAGTTTATCTTTATTGGGAAATGAACAACCAACTCTAGCCATAGTATTTACTATGTCCACTTTTGTCCTATTATAATTTTCGAAAGTTTATTTAGTTAATTTTTAAAAATTAAATTAGATTATTTTAATTTAATTTTAAACAATAAAAATAGGTGTTTAAATACTATACAGAGTATTACAAATTATAATTTTCTTGCATATCAATTTTAAAAATAAACATTATAAAATAATAGTTAAAATTCTTATATTTGACTTTAAAAAAATCATGACAATTAAAAGTAAACGAAGAGAGTATTAATTTGTGTTGTGACAATCTAGTTAATGCACTACTTAGAGTTGTGTCCACGGTTGAAATTTTTCAAGTTGTGGAGTCTGATTAATATTTGATATACTGTTTATTCTCCATAACAAAAAATACTCTAATTTATTAATATATATACCCCACCGCCGTGAAAGTTTACTCACGGAGTGTTACCACCAAATATTGATTTCTCTCTTTCTCTCTCTAGATCTCTTATCTCTTTCTCTCTAAAGTTATTGTGTTCTTCATTTATCAAGTGTGTGTGTGGATTCGATCCTAACAAAATCAAAAATAATACTCCTTTATTTGTTTCTCAACTCATGTAATATTTGAATTTTAAAAATTAAATAATATAAGTTTGATTTAAAATTAGAACATGAAATTTTTAAATTTTTTAAAATAAGATTTATATATTTGAAAAGTGAGTTAAAAGGTTATGAATAATATTTATCTGGATACAAATGTTAAACAATAATGCACACAAATTTTAATTAAATTGATTATACAAAACGGTTCAGATTTTTTTTTGTTAGATTATGGTGTATAACTGTATATCTTAATTTAATTTATGTATTTTTATAACTGTATATCTTAATTTAATTTATGTATTTTCATAACTGCATATCTTAATTTAATTTATGTATTTTTTATTATAGCGCCCTGTACATCAATTCGTCACCATATTGTACATCAAAGCGTCACTGTATCGTACGCTAACTTGTCATCACGTCAAAAATGATTATTAGCGATAATTAATTATTAATTATTATTAAATATATATTTTTAGCGATAATAAACACTCTTTTTATATGTTCCTAAAATCTTTAGCGATATTGGTTCCAATGACACTTAATTAATGTTTGTAAAGACTTTAACACTCTTTATTAATATTAATATTTAATGCCGGTAAAAATTATTTTTGTTATAATATATTAGCACATTATACACCATTTTTAATTAAAATTTGTAATTTTAAAAAATTATAAATAAGCGATTATATTATGATATTATACGTTGTTGTAAGTTAGTACGTCTCTAACTATTTATTGAAATTATGTGAATTTCAACTTGAAGGAGTGATAACTTAATTAAGACTATTACTTTCCAATTAGGAGTCAACTCAATAATATTAGTTTTAAGCCTGTTGTTTTATGTTTGTATATCAAGTCGGTACAAATTTCTAAATTCGAACAGCATTATTGCTTATATATTTTTTTAAAAAAAATAATTTTTTGATTCATGATTTTATAGTATACTTTGACTTTAAGTTTTATTATCTAATTAGTGTACTTAGGCGTGCTTCGTGCGGTTATAAAAAGAATTAAAATAAAATTATATATCAATATTGATAGTTACTTTTATAAAAAAAAATTGTTAATCACATAAGCTATGATTAAATATGAAATTTATTAAGAAATCAATATATGTGAACTTCGAAAAATTAAACATTAAAAATAAATTTCATAGAGAAAAAGGGAAGGTAATAACAATTGGGTAATATTAGAACTACTTAAGCGTAAACTTGTGATCATTTTTTTCTTTTTTATTTGAGAATTTTTTAGTATAATTTATATTTATTTATGTAAACTTGAAATCTGATCGTTTTTTTATGCTTATTTGTAATCTTTTTGAATTATATTCTTAGTATAGTTTTTCGACAATGTGTAACTTGGATTGCTACTAATAGTTAATATTCATGACTATATAGTTAGTCAACACTATTATAAATCATTATCCACAATTATTATTACTTTTCCTCATTATCACCCAATCATCACCTGTTTTAATTATTTTTATTGTACAATATTAAATTAATTTAATGTTTGTATTAATAATTTTTTAATAATTACATTTTAAATAAAGAAAAAGTTTAACAATCTTAATTAGTTAAATTTCATATCTTCTTGTTGTTGTCGTTGTTGTTGTCATTATTATTATTATTATTATTATTATTATTATTATTATTATTATTATTATTATTATTATTATTATTATTATACTTAGGTTTAGATATTCAATTATTTTTGGGACAACTTATATTGGGAAAAAATGTAAAATTTAAAAATAACATAAAAGAGAACAAAAGAGAGAATTAACTACGCAAAAAAGATTCAAGAAAATGACACATACAAATTCTTTTAATTTTGTTTGGCTTAAACACAAAATATTAAAAAGTATATTTCACATTTTAAATAAATATTGTATTTAATATAATAAATTTCCTAAGAATAAAAATTCACAGTAATTAAGAGGATTAATAATATGATTTTGAACTTTTCTAACATAATAAAAGTAATATTTATACATTATTACACTAATAAAGAACATTAATTATGAAAAATGAAAAGACAAACAAATTAGAGTTATTGAGACAAATATTTTATTATAAGTAAATAGAAAGGTAGGAAACCAACCACATTTTTAAAATTATAAATTAATCGCAATGTTGAAATAACTTGAGAACTCTCAAAAAATAACAAATATGAAAATATAAAGACTTATTAATAAACAACTTGAAATCTTCTAAAAAAAAATAACAAAAATGAAAAATTTAGGAATTGCAATTTTATATATTAATAAATAATTTATTTTTAATAAAACCATGTGTATTTTCAAAATTATAAATTAACCTTACATTACCATATGTTCTATCATATTTTTGTTAGTAAAATTTGTTTCACGAGACTATGAAAGTATATGTACGTATTTCTTTAAGTAGCATATCGATATTCATTTACTCGTTTTCTACTTTTATGTTTTAAAATATTATACGTCACAAACACAATAATCTAATATTATCAATAAAAAAGTGAGAGATGAATTTACCTGAACAAATAATTATTTTTGAAGAGTGTTATCATTATAATATAATTAAATTATCTAAGAATCATATAGAGGTCTAAAGAGAATAAATTAGATATTTTTCTTTTAAAAACTCAGGATTTCTATCTTCATGAACGCAAATAAATAACATTAAATGTATGATTCAACAAAGAAAGAGTTGTAATTATATTAGACATATCAAATTATTTTTTCTTGTAACTCAAATTATGCAAGAATGTCTAACTATTTTCATTATAGATGTATCTCCTATAATCGACAAATCTGATTGAATATGTTAAAAAAATTATCTACCAAAAGAAGAAAAAAATAAAGAATAAGGAGAAAATTACATTTAAACACATATAATCATTTTTGACAAAACATAAATAATCAAAAGGAAATAATATAATAGAAACTTTACTTCTTAAGGACCTAAAAAAATAAAGAATAATCACTATATAGCTCAAAATCCATTAATCTTCATCTCTAGATATTGTCATTTTATCCTATATACAAGAGTCAAGAAAAATAATGACAAATAAATTATTAGTCCTAGAATGAATCTCAAAGTTAACAAAATAAAATATTATATCTCACAAAGAATAAGGAGAAATTACATTTAATCATAAATTCTCCTATATAATAATTTTTGACAAATAATCAATATATATAGCTTAAAATACATTAATCTTCATCACTTGATGTTATCATTTCATCCTATATACAAGAGTCAAGAAAAATAATAACAAATACATTATTAGTCATAAAATGAATCTCAAAGATAATAAAATAAAATAATTTATCTAGAAGAAATAAAAATATACTGACATATTAGTTATTACCCTTACTTGCTAATAAAAAGAATATATGAAATAATATTTGAAAAAACAATGTACCTCAAAGCTTACAAATATTGTAAGATGTCTTCCACTGATTCTCTAACCAAAGATGACTACAAAATAACACACAATTTTGGTGTAATTTTATAGTGTTAATGTAACCTTTCACATTAAATAACTAAAAGTTATGAATATGAAAGGCTTAAGAGGTTCTGATATAAAAGATTTGAGAGTTATGAATATTATTAATACTAATTTAAGAATAGAATTTATATAATTAAAAAATATGAGTTTATAAGAAAAAAATAATTGAAAAAATAAGAAAAAAGTCGAGAAAATCAGAAAAAATGAATGGAAGTCTTAGAGAGGTGTTAAATCACCTCCTCTATGATCCTCATTTATATAGATATATAGATTACGCTTATGTACTTGATTGTTTTCTATCTTACACCTCTTTATATACCATTTTAATGAGTGCAAGAACTAATTTATATAGGATATTAAAATTATTCTTAAATAGGTTGAATATATCAAAGTTAACAACAAAAAAGTCAAATAGATACCATACTTACTAATTTTTTTATTTTTTTTTTATGAATGAAATTTTTATTAACACTAGCAATTTTTTCATATATGTTGGTAGAATTAATATATTAATTTGACAATAAATATTGGTAGATAGTTGAAGATATCATGGTGTAAGGCATCATATATTTGAAATATATAACAAAAATTTAATCTTACAAGTATGATTTTTACTTCATGAGTAATTTAATCATTTGTTGATGCAAAATATTCATTGCCGTAAAAAACAATTGTATAACAAAATCAATCCACAATGCACATTATTTAATATACTCTTTCAGAAAAAACTTTAAAATATAGAACGGTGCTTTAAGTGTGATGGTTTATAATAGAAATAAAATTTGATTATACTTTGGCGTATGTTATTAATTATGGTTACAAAAAAAATATGGTGATCAATATTAATACAAAATGTATACCATTTATTACACTAATAATTCCTTTTTTTAACTAACTTATATAATTTTGAAGAGAAAAGTAAAAAAGAAATCTGCACATACTAATTAAAATGAAATTAAAGAGGGAGATAAAAATGAATTTTTTTTCAATAATTATACTTTCTCAGATTGATGAGGACTATGCTTTTTATAGTAGAAGTGATATATTTTCGCATCAAAATTTAAAAAGATAATTAAAAAAAAGATTGGAGAGAGAGGGGAGAGAAAAAAATGCAAAAATTAAAAACGAGAAAAAATCTTTAAGTAAAGAAATATGTCCAATTATAATTGTGAATGATAATTTAAATGGTAATTATTATGTATCTCATAAATCAGTCCACTAAATTAAAAAAAAAAGGTTTGAAAACGTGTAAAGTTATATATATTTAATAAGTTGTCAGATTTATAATTAATATGTTATTATTGTAAATAAAAAGAGTAGATTGATATTTGGTAAATTAAAATGTTATTTTTACTAAATTAAATATTCTTATAATTTTCCCAACTTAAAAATGGTTCAAGACCCAAAACATAATAGAAATAATTTTTTTTTTAAAATTAACTTTAATTTTTTTGGGAAGCGTGGGGCGGAGATCGAGAGTGAAATATTAATAGGGACTCATATATGAAAGTTTTGAAAAATCGCTTCTAAAACTTGGTAACAGAAGGTTTTTGAAAATTTGGAAAAAATTTGCAATACCCATATTTGACCCATAGTTTACCCATAATATATCCATATTTTAATGGGTAAAATATGGGTATAATCGCAAATATTACCCATATTTAAAATTACTCTTTCAACCTATATTTGAAGGGCTATTTGGGCGGGTCAATGAAAAATAGGCTAAAATTGTCACCATTAGTTGCAACCAGTTACCATATAAATTAAAATAGGATTAATCACGAAAATTCTATCTTTTAGTTTACTTATCATCATTATCTCTTATAAGTTTTACAAATTTTCAAAATCCCTCATTTTCGCAAAATTTCTTGCGCATCACATTAGTGTATCATATATAAAATGTACCTAGCGCATCATATTAGAGTATCTCACACATCAAATTAGTGTATCATACATAAAATGTATATCAGATTAATGTATATGTGTAAAATGTAATGTATATTACTTAACGATAAATATATCTCACGCATTAAATTAATGTATTAACACTTATATTTTTATACCCGTTTTGAAGAATTTTTATAATTATGACCTTTTAAAGAAATAGATTGTAATTTAAATTAAAATGAAGATTCATTTCTTCATCAATAGTCATTTAAATTAATTTAAGTTAATTAATTATCAAAAGTCTTCTTCTTTATTCTACCAGAAGTTAATTTACCTTACCTAATTGGTGTTGGTGCTTATATTCATCGAATTTTTGTATTTCTTCGCGAGATTTAAATAATGAGACAATTTTTATTTTAAACTAATAATTAAAACACTAATTAAATTTCTAGTTTTTTCTTGAATAGATAATCTATCCTAATACAAATAAAAAAAGTTTATTATCTAATATATGATTTACGATTTTAAATATCTTCCGATTCAATAAAAGTCTGTCTCTAACTTCATATTTTTATTCATAATTTCTATATAACTCATTTTAGATATTATTAGCTAAACACTATACTAATATATTCAATTACATAACTAAAAATTAATTGTATTATAAATACTAATTCATTTGCAAAGTGTATATTCACACGAATTTCTTTTAAAATATTCTTCTTATCTAACAATTGTAGAATGTTTACTCACTCAAAATTCTTTTTAATCATTATTATTATTCCCCGTCCAATTTCATAATGTATATTTGGATTGTATATACATTGTTTACTCTATGTAGCCACCATATTGTATACATCATTGTATACGTTCTTCTTTTAAATATATATATATATATATATATATATATATATATATATATATATATTATATATATATTATATATATATATATATATATATATATATAAAACTAAAGATGATTCGATTGACATTAATTCTTCACAATATGCATATTTGAAAATTTGGTGTATAGTCCACAATATGTATATTCACATGTATATATATCATTACATGATGTATATAACTGCACAATTTTGTGTCTGAATGTATATCCATTCGCAAACTACTATGGTACTTCACAATATATATATAAGTGTATACATGATACTTTTCTTCTCCATTAAAATCACTATTGTTGGTGTTGTAGTATTATGTGAAAAGTTGATTATTATTCTTTTGAAAACACAAACAAAAACAAATTTTTATAAACGTAATTTTTTTATCGAACGACTTTGAGAGATTTTGAATCCAAAAGGAGATATTAAGGAGAATAAATGAATGTGGGGCATATAACTTTATTTATAGTGATTCTCCAGAATTCAAGACATTGACAATATGAGTAGAAGTAATTTTTATAATTTATTTTTTTTAAAAAAAATAGAAATTCTTAACCTCAATCGATTTTTATAAATGTCTTCTGAAAATCACCAAATTACTTCAAAACTTTGCATACTAGTTATTGTGTAAAATTCTACAAACCATATACCAGATACACTATATTAAATACGAATATAAAGATAGCTAAAAACCTAGAATATATTATAAGTAATAGATTTTCAAAATTATAGGAGATAAAAGGAAAGAGAGTTAAAAAGTGGATAAGAGAACCGTTAAAACGAAAAATACAAAAACTAAAAAGAAAAAATGTGTCATGATAAAAAAAAAGTACATTTTGTAGGTAAAAGAGTAATTGTACAAACATTGAATAAAACAGTACAAAATATTCACAAACAGCTTAACACTTATTGCAGAAAGATTTATTTGACCTAATCATGCCACGTAATCTCTTTAAAAAGTGTTTTCAATGAGTTACTTAATCTCCAGATATACCTTGTTTTTACAAACTGAATCCAAAGTCAAGCAAAATCAAGTCAAACACTAAATTCATTTTTTTTCTATTTTTGTGTTTGTAGCATATAGAAATCAAAATAAATTAGATAGAGTGCTTGACCTTCTACCAAATTCCTTTTAAATCAATTGTTCAAATGAGACGGTTCACACAGTAGAACATACAGAGGTCCAAAAATATCCGATCATATCCCAAAAACATTTCCAATATTTAAATGAAATACCATTTTTGTTCAAGAAATAGATAGTTAAAGAAATTTTCTGAACAATTTGTGCATTTTGCCCCCACTTAGACACAAGGCCCATACCAACTTCATACAACAAAGAATTGTCAAAAACATGACCTAATTGTTGTAGAAGATGTTTCTAGAAGCATCTAGCACCACTCGAACCTCCCCGACGGCCCCCTCCTCCATATAGTCAAAAGAAAAAAAGAAAAAGAGAACAACAAAAAAGACTCATTTTTTATTTTTTCAAGTATAAAACTGTGAACCCTTCTTCTTTAAACCCTTCCGTTTTATCAGTATTCTCCGTTTGGTTCCTTCAGGAAAAAGATCAATCGTACACAGCCGGAGTCCGTGGAACAGATATCTTTCTCTTCAAGGTATTGTTTGAATCACAAAACTCTTTTGTAGATCTATGATTTGATTTAGATTTGGTGATTGTTTAGTGTTCTCTTTGTGAATTGCATGTTTTGTTAGGTGTAAACTCAATCTGTTGTATGTTTTGTTGATATAGACTGTTGTATAGGTTGATGATTAGTAGATTATCGTTCCTGCATTGTTGGTTGATGTGACAAATGAGAAAAAATGATAATTAAATGAAGAAATGAGTGGATTTTAGATTGATAATTGGGGCGGATGGGAAATCCTGTAGACTAGATTGGGTGCTGTTGTAATCTACTAGGTAGATAAGTCTTTGGTTAGTCCTCAATCAGATCAATTCTTAAGATTAGAGATTCACTTAGGGAGGGATGGGGGTGGGAGAATAGAGCAAGCTAATGGCTTTTTTGGATCAGTGTTTGGTTTGAGTTTTTATTATTGGAAGGAAATGTGTTTGGTTTAGTTTATACGAGGCAATGTAGAGCCCTGTTTTATTGATATAGGGTGAATTTTGGGCGATTTT
Source organism: Solanum habrochaites (assembly GCA_027704765.1). Taxonomy (NCBI): domain Eukaryota; kingdom Viridiplantae; phylum Streptophyta; class Magnoliopsida; order Solanales; family Solanaceae; genus Solanum; species Solanum habrochaites. The sequence continues at coordinate 59,513,001 of JAKWJA010002500.1, read as the reverse complement.
GTGTATTGGGAGATAGTAGATTAAAAAAGATTCAGTTCTCGTTGACGCATTACTATCTTTTCCTGTCTTATCGATACGTGCATGAGATTCATGCATGAAAGTTTCCTTGGCGGGAAGTTGGATAAAATTTGGATACTTGGAGCTTTGGATATTGGGTAAATTAGAAAAAAGATACCATCTTTGAACTTGGAGTTTACGTCGGTTTGATTGTTGACTTTTTAAATGACGTGTCTGGAGATTATTAAATACGTTAGGCCAGGTTATGTTTTCTCTCTCTAATCATAAATGGAAAAATGAACTTCTTTGCTCTATTATGTGAATCCATCATTACTGGATAGGGTAGCCCCTCCATGAGGGAGCCTCTTTCTTAGCTTATAAATGAAAAATCAATCATTTTATGATGTCGCTCTTGGTTGCTACAATTTAAAACCCATCGCTTCTTCCATGACGCACCTGTAACTTATCGAGGACATGCTCCCTAGAGAGGGGCATATGGGATCAGGATTAGGGTAGAAGGTTAGTACATAGTCGAGCGTTGTCTAGTCTCCCTTGTCAGTACTGTTATTATTACTCTCCTATTATCTTATTTGTCGATGGTTCTATTCGTCAATGATTTCATTATTACTTGATGTTCCCTTCTTTCAGTTATCATTATTTTGTTGTTGTTGCTATGGTTATTTTCTCCGCTATTTTATTCGTGACTTCTTCACTTTGTTAATGATATATTTTATACCTGAGCCGAGGGTCCATGAAAACCTCTCTACCTTCACATGGCAGGGGTATGGTCTGCATACACACTTACCTTCTCAGACTCCGCTTGTAGGATTACACTAGGTTTGTTGTTGTTGTAGCTTCTTAATGTGATACATCGGATGCTGGTGTTTAGTTGATTATATACTTCTTTTGATGTTGTCCAGGGACTTTATCGTGCTTGTGCTGTTGGATATTGAGTGACCGAAGTCAGCAAGGATGAGTGTGGTTGGTTTTGACTTCGGCAATGAAAGTGGCGTTGTTGCGGTTGCTAGGCAGCGAGGAATTGATGTTGTACTTAATGACGAATCAAAAAGGGAAACTCCAGCTATCGTCTGCTTTGGAGAGAAGCAACGATTTCTTGGTACTGCTGGTGCAGCGTCAAGCATGATGAACCCAAAGAACACCATTTCGCAGATAAAGAGGCTAATAGGGCGACAATTTTCAGATCCTGAGCTGCAAAGAGATCTTAAGGCACTGCCCTTCTTAGTAACTGAAGGGCCCGATGGATATCCCCTGATCCATGCACGTTATTTGGGGGAAATGAGAACTTTTACCCCTACCCAGGTTGTTGGAATGGTGTTTTCGGATCTGAAGACTATAGCAGAGAAGAATCTCAATGCAGCAGTAGTTGATTGTTGCATTGGAATCCCAGTTTATTTCACTGATCTTCAGAGGAGAGCTGTAATGGACGCAGCCACCATTGCTGGCTTGCATCCTTTGCATCTAATTCACGAGACAACAGCTACTGCATTAGCGTATGGTATTTACAAGACGGATTTACCTGAAAATGACCAATTGAATGTTGCTTTTGTGGATGTTGGGCACGCAAGCTTGCAAGTTTGTATTGCTGGCTTCAAGAAAGGCCAATTGAAGATATTGGCTCATTCATTTGACAGAAATCTTGGTGGGAGGGATTTTGATGAAGCTCTTTTCCAGCATTTTGCTGCAAAGTTCAAGGAGGAATACAAAATTGATGTTCTCCAAAATGCTAAGGCATGCATTAGACTTCGAGCTGCTTGTGAAAAGTTGAAAAAGGTTCTCAGTGCAAACCCTGAGGCACCTTTGAATATAGAGTGTTTAATGGATGAGAAGGATGTCAGAGGGTTTATCAAGAGGGATGAGTTTGAGCAAATTAGCATCCCTATACTGGAGAGAGTGAAGAAACCACTGGAGAAAGCTCTTGCTGAAGCTGGGCTTACTACTGAGAACATTCATGCAGTTGAGGTTGTTGGGTCAAGCTCTCGTGTGCCCGCAATTATGAGGATTTTGACGGAGTTCTTTGGTAAGGAACCAAGGCGCACCATGAATGCTAGTGAATGTGTGGCCAAAGGTGCTGCACTGCAATGCGCTATTCTCAGCCCTACTTTTAAAGTGCGAGAATTCAAGGTAACAGTTTGTCAACCTTGCATTCTCTTGACTGATATATTGTTGTTTAGTTATCTTGGATTGAGGGATTTCAATTTCATTACGTGTTGCAATGTTGATAATCCTTAGTTCTTATTATTTAAGTAGGCATTAATTTAATATGTGAAGATAAATTAAGAAAAATGCTTTCGATTTTTCCTTTGTTTCATTTAGTGGTTTGAGTATGACCCGTTATGGTTGTATGAATGACAAATTGGAGATAGAAGAAATTGTCGTCTTGAAGGATGAAGGAAATGGATAATTTATCATAGAACTACGAAGAACTTTGTTGAAGCAAATGCTATACTATTAACCTTTACTAAAAGATTATTTACTAATTACACATCAAAGTTCCCAGCAGAAAGAAATTATGGTGATTAATGAGTGTAAGAAGTACTAAGAGTTATAGTTGGCTGATTGTAGGTCAATGAGAGCTTCCCTTTCTCAATTGCATTATCATGGAAGGGGCCTTCACCTGATACACAAAATGGAGAGAATCATCAGAGCACAATTGTTTTCCCCAAAGGGAATCCCATACCCAGTGTGAAAGCTCTGACATTCTACAGATCTGGCACATTTACAACAGATGTACAGTATGCTGATGTCAGTGAACTGCAGGCGCCAGCAAAGATCAGTACTTACACGGTATTTCAGATTCTCAATCATTAATTAGTGTCTATGGTTTCTTTTCTAAAAATTAGAGGATAATAGGTCCTCTAGTTTCAGGCGAGTCCTTGGCTGACTTGGATTTTGTTTGGTCTTTTTGACAGATTGGACCATTTCAATCTTCAAAGGGTGAAAGGGCCAAACTGAAAGTTAAAGTACGCCTAACCCTGCATGGTATTGTCTCGGTTGAGTCCGCAACTGTAAGTCCAGAGATTTGTGGCTTTCTCGTTCCTGTTTTTTTCTAAATCGAAAGAATATCATCTTATCTTATGGCTTTTTCTGTAATATAGCTCTTAGAAGAAGAAGAGGTAGATGTCCCAGTTGTGAAAGAGACAGCTAAGGGACCTGCCAGAATGGAAACAGATGAAGCTTCAGCTGATGCTGCTCCTTCAACTACATCGGAAAGTGATGTGAATATGGAAGATGCTAAAGGAACTGCAGCTGCTTCAGGGGCTGAGAATGGTGTTCCAGAATCTGGAGATGAACCTGTCCAGATGGAGTCAGATGCTAAGGTAACATCTCGCTTTCACGTCTTTTAATTACTGCTTGAGCTAGTTTATGTTTCTCTATCAATCATACTTGATTGTTATAAGATCAACCTATGGCATCTGTTCAAATTGTCAGGATTTGATTTATGCATGAAATGCAGGGAACTCATGAATTCACCAATCTTTTAATTCTTGAAAGGCATTAGTGTAGTGCTTTTCTTGCTTAATTAATGTTGGGGTTATAGTTAGAATTCTTCTTCTGTTTCAGTGTGTTTAGCTCAAAGATGTCGGTAAAGCTTAGCATTTATTGTATTCATTTTCTTTCAGGTCGAAGCCCCTAAGAAGAAGGTCAAGAAGACATCGGTACCAGTGACTGAGATTGTCTATGGTGCAATGGCAGCTGCTGATGTTCAGAAGGCTGTTGAGAAAGAATTTGAAATGGCTCTTCAGGACCGTGTTATGGAAGAGACAAAGGACAAAAAGAATGCTGTTGAGTCCTATGTTTACGACATGAGGAATAAGGTATCAGTTGGCTTTTTATGGTGGTTGTATGAAAACATTTGTTATGTCACTGACAACTTTCTTCTTTATATATCCAGCTTTCAGATAAATATCAAGAGTTTGTAACTGATTCAGAAAGAGAACAATTTATGGTTGTACTTCAAGAAGTGGAAGATTGGTTGTATGAAGATGGAGAGGATGAAACTAAGGGTGTTTACATCGCCAAGCTTGAGGAGCTTAAAAAGGTCGGTGTTTCTAGCATTTCCTTTTTTGCTAGTCTTTTTGGCATACATAGAGCTGATTTAGTGTGGATCTGCAGCAAGGTGACCCGATTGAGCAACGCTACAAAGAGCACACGGAGAGGGGTCCTGTGATTGATCAATTTGTTTATTGCATAAATAGTTACAGAGAGGCGGCAGTGTCAAGTGATCCCAAGTTTGATCACATTGATTTAGCAGAGAAGCAGAAGGTATGCATGGGTGTGCTTGATCTTGCTATTTGCCTTTTCATCATCATATGCTCGCATATCTTGTTCCTGAGAATGTGGTTTGATGCTTATGTTTCTCTTGCAATTCCTAGGTCTTGAATGAGTGTGTCGAAGCTGAGGCTTGGTATAGAGAGAAAAAACAGCAGCAGGATGCTCTTCCAAAATATGCCAACCCTGTTCTTTTGTCAGCTGATGTTCGAAAGAAAGCAGAAGCACTTGATAGGTCTGTTGTTCATTGAGTTTCCTTTTCTTTTTCTTGATGAAGGTGGTGTTTCCACAGTGTACCTGCTACCTTCCACCAGCAAAGGTATCGGGTATCTTGGTACACCAAGGTTTGGACAAATGAGAAGTTGCTATTGTTATTGCCTCCGATCGGATTTTGCCATAACTTGTAGATCACATTATTTGGGCTAATTTTATTGGAAAGTCTGTCGATATCATTTCTTGCTTTGCTAGTTGCTGTCCTTCTACATAAGAGCATTTCTTTGTTTATTTCTTCCTTCCCTATATTTTTCTGTCTGCTTAACCCACTTTTTATCTATTTGTTTCTACAGGGTCTGTAGGCCTATAATGACAAAGCCTAAGCCAGCTAAGCCAGCAACTCCTGAAACACCGTCACCTCAATCTTCTCAAGGAGGTGAGCAACAACCTCAGGGTGCAGCAAGTCCTAATGCTACTGAGGGTGATAGTGCTGACAGTGGCGCACCACCTGCTGGCGAGCCAATGGAGACGGACAAATCTGAGACTGTGCCAAGTGCATCATGAATTAAGTTGATGGTTTGATGCTCAAAGTTTTGGAAGGAAGAGAGAGACTTTGTTGGGTTTGTATTACATTTTGCGTTTCACCCTTATACATTTTAAAAGATCAGACCTATAGTAGCAGTCGAAAGATTGTCATTAAATTGTTGTGATCTATTTCGGCCATACGGATGTCTTGTCAAGTTATATTATTTGATAACGACTCTCAAAAAACCTGTTTTTTCAGAGGGTTTTGATGTTAAGTAACACTGCTGTTCTCTGACATTTTCTGTTGGTCACTTAATGATTTGTTGAGCTGGTGTTTGGCTCCTTGTAGCTAGAATGTGTTTGCGCTTGCCTTTTTCTTTTTTCTGTGCAATTATGATCTATTGCTTGAGGTATCAACCTGAACTTAGGATCTGAAGTAACTATGTACTCCAAGCAAAGATTGATATAATGTTCATTTGGGCATTGGCAAATTGAGAAAGGGTGAGTAATATGGCCTACTTCGTTTCTTGTAATTTGGAGTGACTGCTTGCTGCAAGTGGGCTATTTTTTTCTCAATTATTTGATGATAATGGCAACCAACACTAAGTACAATGAAAAGGAAACAGGAAATGTTTATAGTTTTATATTGAAATACGTCTCAAATGTGCTTTTATATTATTTCACTAACCCTGTCATTGTGAATGTGGCTTCAAATGAGAAAGAGCCCGTTTGGTCCAAACTTAAATTTAGTATTTTTAATTTAACAATGTCCTTTGATCACTACTTTCTAAACTTATATAGAATTATGTCAGAAGTTATGTCTCGTGGAAAGCCAAAAGCTATAAGTTCCAACCAGTCATGCTCGCAAGGTCTTATTTGCTTGTATTTAGTGGAAATTTAAATCTAGATGGTTCAAACATTTTGCAATTAAGGGGTTGTAATTAAGGGATAGTTTGGTAGAGTGTATCAGAAAATATAATGCATGTAACTTTGTATATTATTAGTACTTTATTTGGTATTCTTTTTCAATCTATGTAAACATTGATTATACGTAGTGTTGTGTATTAAGGTGGTATCAGCAATGCAGTGATTTTAATGCATGCATTAGTATGATAAAAGATTTAATTGTCCCTCAAAATCTTTTTTTACATCTTTTCTTCCATAAAAGTGAAGGGTATCTTTGTAAATACGTTTTTAATGCAATACATACTATTTTTAATGTATTAAACCAAACAATGCATTAAAATAATTTATGTTTAATTAATGCAGACATAACTAATACATGCATTGCTAATGCAAGCATTACCAATACACTTTATTTATCATTATTCTTATACACTGTACCAAACGACTAATATTTGTTTTTATCAAGATTTAAGTACTTAACGAGTCAAAACAAGTCTAGGATTTAAAATAGAGCCATAAGATCATTAAGAGGTATTCTTGTGTGGATAGTATTTTCTGTCACTCTATTCACAATCCCACCCACCATTGCTAGCCGATTTTCCCTGTCATAACCATCACCACCACTATTATCAACTACTTTATTGATATCAACCACCAACCATCTCTGTCATCATAAACGTCATTGTTGCTAACTACTAATATTAGCTATTGCTACTACATTTATCTCTTCCATCATTATGATTATATCCATTGTTACTATCTTCCTTGTCCCTGTAGCCGCTATCACCTCCACTATTACTATCAACTACTATTACCACCATAGTAAAGTCTTAGTATCAACAAACTCTGTCTCACAACTAGCACTATTGCCACTACCAACACTATTGTTAGTTGTTACGATCACCGTGGTTAGTCTATACTACTAAATTCCTCCATAATCATAACCAGCACTGCCGCTGACTACTACAAAATATCTCACCAATCATCACACATTCTTCGGCTATCATCAACACCGCCAATTATGGACAACCAACTTCATCATTACAAGCACCAACACCATTATCAATCGCCATTATTATTATTATGTTAGTCACCACAACATTAACCACATCCACCTTCACACTATCACCACTATCATCATAACAACAATTATTATCATCACTACCACTACTTTCAGCTATATCTATCGTTACTAGCAAGTACAAGTGTCCGTTTGAATTACCTTATTTTATGTGCTTTTGACTTTTAAGTAGTTTTGAAGGTATTTGGAAAAATTATAACTAAGCACTCATTTTTAGGTTTTTTGTTAAAAAAAATAAGTCAAAAGTCAAAAGACTAGTACCATTATTTACTTATGACTTTTAACTTTTATTTAAATTGTATATTTATATATATCATATAAATAAATTATGTATATTCAATGTTCAAATCTAGAGACCGCATCTTAATTATTCAGATATACATTCAGATTCAAACATCCAGTAGCGGATCCAAGATTTTAAGATCATGGGTGCACTTTTTAATATAAATATATAAGCACTTTACTTAATGTGAAATAAAAGACTTATTATTATAAATAAGACTTATATTCATAAGTTACCAAGCGAACTATCACTAATATTAATATATTCTTTTTAAAAGAAAAAAAGCTTCTAGTAGATGATTCGCTATGACCTTTCATAATTTGAAGATATTGAATAATTGTATCATATCATTGAATGTTGACAATTACATATATTTACACTCTGATGTTTTTAAAAACTTGATTTTTTTGTTGCAATTAATGAGTTATAAGAAATTAAAAATGTAAAAAAATAATCTAAAAAAGAAGAAGTTAAGATTGAAATGTCAGGAGAAAAAAGGGCGAAGATTGAAAAAAAGGAACAAGAAGAGAAAATGTTTAGTAATATATGAAAGCAGTTAGTAATAAGCCTGAATTTTTTTTGCTTCCAACGAGTTTCAGACCCATGTTCTCTTGCGTGATGAGAGTGGGATAATCAACTTCAGAATCAAAGCGACTATATTACTTTAGTGTTAGTGGGTGTTAAACTGTTTAATATATTAATTGTAAATATTTTTTATCTAACTTTATACCTTACGCGTTAGTGGGTGCTTGAGAACCCGAAGCCTACAATGTAGGTCCGCCCCTGCAAATATGTCACGCCCCGAGCTACTCCCCAGACGCGGACACAGAACTTAGAACCACAAGTGATCCCAAGCTAACCCTGCTGGCATGATCATGAGCATACTAAAGATAATAAACTGATGCGGAAGCTAAATCATAATTAAATCTGAAAAGATGGAGACTACCCATATTCTATAACTGAGATATTTGAAAATCATGAGTTTAATACAAAGAAAATATTAACTCAATACTAAGCTGAATCTAACTATGTATGAAATAAACCTCTACACTGGACTAGAAATACTGGGACAAGCCCCAGCTAAATCTAGCAAAACTGAAACTAAATAACTGAAGACTGAAATTAAACTCATGATTGTTGTCCTCGGAGAATGAGGATTCACCACTGAATCTGCTAAACTGGAGATCGGAAGTCGATCTATGCGTGATCTAGATGCTGAGAACCTGAAGCTACATCATGAGAAAATGTTGTGCACGTATGCGTCAGTACTTGAAAGGTACTGAGCATGTAGGATAGAGTAAAGCTGAAATAAGACATAACTGAACAAGCACAAAAGTAAGTATAATAATCTGAACATAATATACTGAATTTCTGAGCTAACTGAATGCAATAACCAATTTATAACATGTTGAAACTGAATACTGAATATACAGATAAATAGTCAATGCAGAGAGTCTAACTGGTCTGTGGGAGCTACTAATAATCGATAATTAAAACCACATGAGCTAAATGTGGAGTCCGATGTATATGCCCCATCGAGAGGACCCAATATACCCTGCCAAATGTATAAAGGCATGCTGGCGTGATCACTAAACTGATTGCCCACAGAGGGGACTTACGACCTACTTGGCTAGTAGTTCTGGGACTAATTGGGTACGCTGAACCCTAGTCCAACTCGGCATTATGCTACTCCCATGAATTCTGTAAATTAATTGATTATGTCTGAGTTTTTGTAAATATTGGATAGCTCAAAACTGAATATGTAAACTGAGAATGCAACAATTAATCGGGTAATTATGCATTTATAACTGAGGCATGTATATCTGAAGTGTCTGAAATATCTGACCTAACATGTGTATTCAAGAACTAAAGAAATACAAAGCTAGGGTTCTTAAATTCATGCGATAATCTGAGTAATAATATGATAATCTGATTTGGAACATATATTTAATAAATTCATGAAATTCTGTTAAAGTTCTAGAAACCCTAGTTCTTATCATTATATGGAAATCAAGAATCTGACTGAAAACTAGGGACCCAATAGGTAAAGAAACCCACTAGTGCAATCCCACATACCTGGTGATAAAATTCACGAAAAAATACTTAAGTTTCGGGGCTGGAACTGCTGGAGCTTGTGGCGTTCTTGAACTAGGGTTCTTGAGCTTTTTCTCCTCTCTGCTTCTAATTTTCTAAGTTTTGATTTAATGATTTGACTTGGATATGTTTTAATTATGTTTCTAAGCTTAAATTGACTAAAATCTGATGATTTAGTGTCAAAACAACGTAACTTAAGGTTTAAACAGAGTGGAAAAGGTCAAAAATACCCCTGGAAATGTTGTTGTCAGACCAAACAACGGCCAGGACTGATGGTCCGTCGTCTGACCAACGCCCCGTCGTTGGGTCCGTCGATTGTATTCGATAGGCCTTTATTAAAATGGGCACAACTTTTTACTTAGAGGTGTGATGGTAGCAAGGTCGGTGGCTATGGAAAGATAATTCAATTATCTATTTGTGGGTAGGTCATGGGACACCTAATTCATTTTGTGCTATGAGTTATGACCATTTGAAGTTGACCCAATTGCATTTCCCCTTAACTATCTGCAAAATTTCCACCTACGGACCGTAAGTCCGTCCGTCGTCCAAGACTTAACCAATTTTTCTAGGCTGAAATTTTTGGGAGTTTCTGATCTCATCGACGGTTGTGCAGGATGGACCGTGGATCAGGCTACGGTCCGTCGATGCCACCGTTGGTTGCACCTGTAGATTTTTTTTTGTAAAGCTGATTTTTGGTCTATTTTGGTTGCGGGGTGTTGCAAAATATCTAAATCTTAACTGAAACAAATAAAGCCTAAGTATAACAGAGTTTAGAATGAGACAAAGTAGCCTCTTTTAGAATTGTTATTCAAAATGCACCTGTAATGTATAATATTCAAGACATTCAAATTTTATGGGACTATAAGACGTATTTAATTCCAGTTAGGAATCTTGGAAGCTACTTTTCTAACGTTTCGATTCCACTAGTGATATTGTCCGCTCAGGATCTAGGCATGCACGACTTTAAAACACGTCACTTGTTGATATGGCCTGCTTACTTATATACCTTACATCTCTCTTGTGTTTTGGTGATGTGAGACTTCTTATCTTAAGCTGGAGCATCACATATACCCCCTTTGTGGATTCAACATCGTCGTTGAGGTTTGCCCTACCTTATGATATTAATGTAGACTCAACACTGAGGTTTGCCTCGCTTATCGAGATTTGGTTAAACTTAGTTGAATTCTAGCTCAAATTGACAAGGCTGACATAGGAATGACGAAGTTACCATTTGTAACAATCCGATCTACTAATGATATTGTCCGCTCTAGCCCTAGGTCCGCACAATTTTATAATACATCATTAATTGGTAAGATCTGCTTACTTATACACCTAACATCTCTCATGTGATTTGCCGGTGTAGGGCTTCCTGTCTTAAGTTAGGATGTCATAACTCTACCCTAAAACCTTATCTCATGCTTATATAAAGGGAAATATATTTTCTTGGAGAGGCATCTCGAATATTCTGCAAATTTATGAGATATTCATAAAGAGATCAAATTTAAATTATCCTAGTTTGAGAAATACAACACTAACAAACTTCGAATCATGGAGAAATATTACAAAAGAAGAATCAAGGAAGGAACAAAACTGTATCCATATTAAATAATCAATAAAATATTCTTGTTCTTTATTTTTTTGTGATGGAATTTTATTTTTCTCGGCTCTAAAATTTATTGCAAACAAATATATTTAAAGTCTCTTTGAATTAGCCAAATAAAGTAGTTTTTAAGCACCTGAGCTTTACTGTACTTTTGAAATGTTGAAATAGAATTTTCAAAAAATAGTTATGTGTTTGATTAGAAGTGATGAAATTTAAAATAAGTAGTTATGTATTTAATTAGGGAATTGCTTAAAATAATAATCTATTATTAAAATAATTAAGATATCTTTTAATATGTTAGCACCAAAATAAATTGATTATCGCAAAGATCTCAATTGCAATATTGATTGTAGTACAAAATAATTTGTCTCAATTCATTCAATGTTATAAGAATTTTTTTGAGAGTGTTAATTACGAACATTTTATATTTTAGGTAAATAATTAATTATATACATTAAATATTGAATTTGTTAAAAACAAAGCATTATAATTGAGGAAAATCAAAATTTTAATTATTTCATATGACTCGAACAATGATCATTTATTTATTTGTGTATTTTGGTTAATGTCTATGAGTAGTTTGAGAGTGAGTAAATATGGATAATTTTATGGGTGAATGAGGCAGTAGGAATAACAATAAATCGAGACATATGCAGAGTAGTGTAGATTTAAAGTTATGTTCGGTAGTGTAATTGTAAATTTTGTGGGGGCAGAATAAGGCATGGTAGGTCGCAATTTTTGAAAATTTATCATGAGACGAAATAATGTGGGTTAATTTACTTTTTTTCTGTGAATTCGTAAAATTTCAAACACTTTAATTTTTTGTTGTAAATTTGTAAAATTTCAAATAACTTTCAAGTAATAGTAGTCTCAAATCCTATTTATACACTAGTGAACTACTTCAAATTTTAGTAGTTTGACAAAAATAAAAAACAAAAATTGTATTAAATATTATAAAAGCTTCAAATCAAGTAAGAAGAACAAATAAATTTAGAAAATACTATAAACTGCGAATCGCAACCTTAAATCGCTAAATGATATAATAAATATGAATTGGGTTATAGAAAAAAGAGTACACAATTGCTTTTTTTTTTTTAAAAAAATAATAATTTAATGTGTATATCTATATATCAACAATTTTTTTAAAACTAATTACAGTCTCATTAATATTTGTAACAGTTGCCATGTAATATATTTTGATTTGTTGTGGTGGAGGAGGACTAATTAGAGAGACAAATAGACATCCAAGACAACATGATGTTTGCTAACTCTCTGGGTTTAGACCAAGGTACTAGCAACATGACTGACAATGCTTGTGCACTATCTATGGTCTTAAATAGTGTGTTAGTAGAGGTTATGATAGGATTTGAGGGAAATTGATTCTTACTCTTACCTAAATGGATAAACAGAGAATGAAAAATGTCTTGGAGATTGAATACGCTGATTTAAGAAGTATAATAAATAATTGAAACTCATGGATCATCAGTCATTGCTTTAGGAAAACTAACAAACCTGTCAATATAGCATTGATGAGTTATAATGTTGGTGCAATTCATGATTTTAACTCTTTGTCTAATCTCTCAAGGAAAGTTAGGGTATTAATTAGCACAGATAGATAGATGAAACTCTCTTCCTTCAGAATGCAACATGTCAAATCTTCTAACTTTATTTATGACCTCCCCCCCTTCCCCCTTCTCTCCCACCCAAATCCTCTTTAGACTCCTTTCATTTTTTGGTGTTAACTTGTCGAGTTTGTCGAACTTGATCTTGATCTTGTATTAAATTTGATAGGCCAAACTCCAAAATGTAACTCTTTCGTATCAAGTTTGATATGTGCATACATGGACAATCACTGTCTAATTAGTTATGTTATCTTAATCATTATATAACTTCTTTTTGAATCAAGTCTTAAGCTATTTTTTACTAATATATAAAAACGGCTAGAAGCAAGTAACTGTTCGTTGACATATCTATTCTAACTACAAGTTTTTCTAAATCTCTCGTTTCGTTCTAATTTATCTGCTTTTTTTAAAGTTTGTTTCATATTTGAAAGTTGCATAAAATATTATATTTAATTAGTTCTCAAAACTACTTTACTAATACCACATTTTTTAAAAATAATATATATACACACTATTAGAAAATTATATACTATTTGAAAATTGACATGACCTAATATATGTTGTTAATGGTTAAATTATAAATAGGACTTCCTATAAATATGGCTATTTGTGCACTAAGGGTGAGAACTTTCTAGAATACCTCTAGACCCATCTAGGACCACTCGAACCTCCCCCTACTCTCCAAAAAATAAATTAAATAATATATAAAACTCGAAAATTCTACACAAACCCCTCTTCTCTTCATTTACATATATTTTTTGCTCTCCTTTAAACCCTTCTGTTTTATCATACTATTCTCCTTTTGCCTCGTGGAACTGCGATTCCGTTCTTCGTCTTCAAGGTATTGTTTGCATCACAAAACTCTTATTCTCTGTATTTCAATTTGTAGATCTACGATTTTTTTTGCTTTTGATTGTTAGATTTGGTGATGTTTAGCTGGAGATGTTGTATTATCGGTTAAATTGCATGTTGTTTAGTGTTTTATTAGGAGTAAAATGAATCTGTTATGTCTAGACTGTGTTGTAGTTTCATGATTTAGTAGATGAACTGCAGTTATTGTTCCTGCATTGTTGGTTGCTTCGGCGAACTCTTAATCTATTCTTAGAAAATTACAAGACGTAAAGAAATGATTAAGGAGGTTTATGATTAGAGGTGTGTAGGTCTGGATCAAAATCCTTTAGGCTTGGTATGGTATGATCTTTGCTTAATCCTCAATCAGATCAATTCTTAACATTCGAGTATTTTTTTTGTATGATTGAGTTCATATTAGGTGAAGTTTGTTTGGATTGATCTATTCTAAGTGTTTTAGCATTTTTGTAGTGTTTTGAGTTAGATTAGAAAGTGCTTTTAAGCATTTGGATCTAAGCCAAAAAGTTATTAGGATTTCTAACTATGGCTTTTGGCTTGTAAGTCATATGCCAAAGTCAATCCAAATTGGCTCTTAAGTTAATACAAGGCAATGTGGATCCTATTTTTTAAAATTTATATAGGGTAAATATAGGGATTTGGTGTATTGCTAGATTGTATATTAAAAAATTGAGTTTGTGTTGGTGGTTTAGTGTAGTTTCCTGCGTTGTCGGTTGGTGTGCTAGATCATTCATGCATGAAAGTTTCCTTGGCAGTAAAATTAGATAAAAATTGTGTACTTGAACTTCGGTAACTTGGGATATTGGGGAAATTAGAAAAAGAAGAATCATTCTTGAACTTTGTGTCTATATTATTCTTTTTGTTGATGTTTTTGATTGACGTTTCTGGACATTGTTGGTCACGTCATGCCGTCTTAATTCATTCTTTACTAAAAAGTAAACTTATTTGCTCTCGTGTATCCATAAATACTGTATAGAGTAATTTCATTCCAAGAAAGACCGTCAACGAGCGATCAGCTTTCCTAGCTGGAGATTGTTGATTACTTGAGGCCATCTTATTCACTCTCTTTACTTGAAAGAAAAGACAGAACTCATTTGCCCTCTTCTGTGTATTCATAATTACTGTATAGAGTAATTGCATTCCAAGAAAGCCTGTCCACCAGTGATTGGCTTTCTTAGCTTATTGATTGAAGATCAATCACTTTTTGATTTTGCTCTTGGGTGCTACCATTTAAAATCCATGGCTTCTTTGATGTAGATTCTCACACAGAGGATGCTGGCGTTTTAGTTGATTCTTGTCTTTTGATGTTGTCTAGGTACTTCCTTTGTGTTGTAGTTATCGTATCCAGAAAAGATGAGCGTGGTTGGTTTTGACTTTGGGAATGAGAGTGGCGTTGTTGCGGTTGCTAGGCAGAGAGGGATTGATGTTGTACTTAATGATGAATCAAAAAGGGAAACTCCAGCTATAGTCTGCTTCGGAGAGAAGCAACGATTTCTCGGTACTGCTGGTGCAGCTTCAAGCATGATGAATCCAAAGAATACCATCTCCCAGATAAAGAGGCTAATAGGGCGACAATTTTCAGATCCCGAGCTGCAAAGAGATATTAAGACACTTCCCTTCTTAGTAACTGAAGGGCCTGATGGATATCCCCTGATCCATGCACGATATTTGGGAGAGGTGAGAACTTTTACACCTACCCAGATTCTTGGAATGGTGTTTTCGGATCTCAAAACTATAGCAGAAAAGAATCTCAATGCAGTAGTAGTTGATTGTTGCATTGGAATTCCAATTTATTTCACTGATCTCCAGAGAAGAGCTGTAATGGATGCAGCCACCATTGCTGGCTTGCATCCTTTGCATTTAATTCATGAGACAACAGCTACTGCATTAGCATATGGTATTTACAAGACAGATTTACCTGAAAATGACCCTCTGAATGTTGCTTTTGTTGACGTTGGGCATGCAAGCTTGCAAGTTTGTATTGCTGGCTTTAAGAAAGGCGAGTTGAAGATATTGGCTCATTCATTTGACAGAAATCTTGGTGGGAGGGATTTTGATGAAGCTATTTTCCAACACTTTGCTGCAAAGTTCAAAGAAGAATACAAAATAGATGTTTATCAAAATGCTAGGGCATGCATTAGGCTTCGAGCTGCTTGTGAAAAGTTGAAGAAGGTTCTCAGTGCAAACCCCGAGGCACCTTTAAATATAGAGTGTTTAATGGATGAGAAGGACGTTAGAGGGTTTCTCAAGAGGGATGAGTTTGAGCAAATCAGCATCCCTATACTGGAGAGAGTGAAGAAACCGCTGGAGAAAGCTCTTGCTGAAGCTGGGCTTACTACTGAGAACATTCATGCAGTTGAGGTTATTGGGTCAAGCTCCCGAGTACCTGCAATTATGAGGATTTTAACAGAGTTCTTCAGTAAGGAACCGAGGCGCACCATGAATGCAAGTGAATGTGTGGCCAAAGGTGCTGCACTGCAATGCGCTATTCTCAGTCCTACCTTTAAAGTGCGAGAATTCAAGGTAACAGCTTGTCAGCTTTGCATTCTCTTGGTCAATATATTTTTCCATAGTCATTTGGATTCAGTGTTTTCAACTTCATTTTATTTAAAACCAATCAAAGCAAAATTATGTATGTAGGCATCAATTTAGTGTGTGAAGATAAGTATTAGAACATGCTTTTGATTTTTCCTTTGTTTGATTTAGTTGTTTGCATTTGGTTAACTTGAATCAAGTGTAGATATAAGGGTAATGAACGACAAATTAGGAGGTAGAAGAAATTGCCTTCTTGAAGGATGAAGGAAATGCACGATTTATTATAGAAGCATTAAAATTTTTTGGTGAAGCAGATGCCAGCTGTGTTGCTTTTAACCTTTACTTAAATATTATGCTACTAGTTGCTCATCTAACTCCCAGCAATAGATTGTGGTGATTTGTGAGTGCAAGAACTGTACTAAGAATTCTAGTTGGCTGATTGAAGGTCAATGAGAGCTTCCCTTTCCCAATTGCATTATCTTGGAAGGGGCCTGCTCCAGATGCACAAAATGGAGCTTTAGAGAATCATCAGAGCACAATTGTTTTTCCCAAAGGGAATCCGATACCCAGTGTGAAAGCTCTGACATTCTACAGATCTGGCACATTTACAATAGATGTACAGTATGCTGATGTCAGTGAACTGCAGGCGCCAGCAAAAATCAGTACTTACACGGTATTTCAGAGTTCCACTTGCTAATTGGATTTTATGTTTTTTTCTTCTTAAAATTAAGAGGAAAGTAGATCCGCTGGTTTCTGGTGAGACCTTGGCTCACTTGGATTCTCTTTGAACTTTTTGACAGATTGGACCATTCCAATCTACGAAGGGTGAAAGGGCTAAACTAAAAGTCAAAGTACGCCTAAACCTGCATGGTATCGTCTCTGTTGAGTCTGCAACAGTAAGTCCAAAAATTCTTTTTTTGTTCAATTATCTAGTGAATGGAAACAATATCATCTGATCTCATGATTTTGCTTTGGAATTTAGCTTTTGGAAGAAGAAGAGGTGGAAGTCCCAGTTGTGAAAGAGACAGCTAAGGAACCTGCCAAAATGGAAACAGATGAAGCTTCAGTTGATGCTGCTCCTTCAACAACAGCAGAAAGTGATGTAAATATGCAGGATGCGAAAGGAGCTGCAGCTGCTTCAGGGGCTGAGAATGGTGTTCCAGAGTCTGGAGACAAACCTGTCCAAATGGAGACAGATGCTAAGGTAACACAGCGCTCTTTTACTTCTTATAATTACTCATCTAGCTAGTTGATATTTCCCCTCAGTCGTACTTGATTGTTATTGATCAGACTATGCATCTCTTTAAACCATCAGGATTTGATTTATGCATGTACCATATGGAGCACATGATTTAGCTATATTCACCTATATTTTAATCCCTGAAGTGCATCACAGTAGTGGTTTTGTTGCATAATTAATGTTGGGTTGTAAGTAATAGGGAAAAGGGTCAAAAATACTTTTGAACTATAGGAAAAGGTCTAAAAATACCCTTCATTCATCTTTTGGACTAAAAATACCCTTTCATTAACATTTTTGGCTCACTTATACCCTTGAAACTAACAATTCTCTCTTTACTCTTTATTTTTTTTTAAAAAATTTATAATGTGTCATTCTCCTATTTATCCAAACCAAAGCAATGTACTTCGTGAAGTACCCAACTTTTTTATAAAAAAATATTGTGATCTTTTATTATTTATTTATTTTTGAATCCAACTTCTCTCCATTTCCTAAATTTTTTATTTGAATTGAAGGCTCAAGACAAAAGAAAAAATTGATGGCTAATATTTCATTAATTAAATCAAGATTCTACACATGATATAGATGATTAATATTTTATAAAAAAAATTATTATCTCATACTCATAACAATATATTAATCGATCTTCAATTACATTACACACATTTTTCTCTAGTTTCCTACTTAAATTTTTCCTATGGCTACGATCATCCATCTGCTTTTTTTTCCCTTCATTTTTTAATAAGTTAATCTTTTAAGTAAAATTGTTTGTGGAACTATTTCTTTAAAAAGTAGTTATCGCAGATTATCAAAAAAATTAAGTTAACAGTTTTTTCTATTTATTTATTTTTTTAAAAAAGAAAATAGATATTGTGGCACGATTGATATTTTTATAATATATTAATTATTTAAAACAAATTTTTTATAAAAAATATATATAAAGAAAATACAAAGTTACTAGATTTTTTTTTTAAAAAAAATTGGGATTTTGAAGAGGTATGTATATTTCTATTTAAATAGATTATGGGGAAATAATTAATAGAGATGAGATTTTTATATAATCTAATAAGAAAATGATAAATAATAAATATTCTTTTTTTTTAAAAAAAAAATTGGTTGCAAGTTATAAGGTATAAGTTAGTCAAAAAGGTAATGAAAGGGTATATGTGAGCCGAAAAGTTAATGGAAGGGTATATGTGAGCCAAAAAGGTGGTATTTTTTGACCAAAACATGGATGGAGTGTATTTTTAGACATTTTCCTATAGTTTAAGGGTAGTTTCGGCCCTTTTCCGCAAGTAATATTCTTCTTTTTTTCAAGTGTATTAGCTCATTGATGTCGGTTAAGCTTAGCATTTATTGTGTTCATTTTTTTGCAGGTTGAAGCCCCTAAGAAGAAGGTCAAGAAGACATCTGTACCAGTGACTGAAATTGTTTATGGTGCAATGGCAGCTTCTGATGTTCAGAAGGCTGTTGAGAAAGAATTTGAAATGGCTCTTCAGGACCGTGTTATGGAGGAGACAAAGGACAAAAAGAATGCTGTTGAGTCCTATGTTTACGACATGAGGAATAAGGTATCAGTTGGTTTTTTATGGTGGTTGTATGAAAACATTTCTTATGTCACTGACTATTATCTTCTTTATATATCCAGCTTTCAGATAAATATCAAGAGTTTGTAACTGATTCAGAAAGAGAACAATTTATGGCTGTACTTCAAGAAGTGGAAGATTGGTTGTATGAAGATGGAGAGGATGAAACTAAGGGTGTTTACATTGCCAAGCTTGAGGAGCTTAAAAAGGTTGGTTGTTTTTCGCATACCCTACTTTTGTAATTGTTTTGGCATATACAGAGCTGATTTAGAGTGGATCTGCAGCAAGGTGACCCGATTGAGCAACGATATAAGGAGTACACCGAGAGGGGTCCTGTGATTGATCAATTTATTTATTGCATAAATAGTTACAGAGAGGCGGCAGTGTCAAGTGATCCGAAGTTTGATCACATTGATTTAGCAGATAAGCAGAAGGTATGGATAAATCTGCTTGATCTTGTTATTTGCCTTCCCTTTTTTCCATCATATGCTCGCCCATCTTCTTCTGAGAATTTGGTTTGGTGCTTATGTTTCTGTTGGACTTCCTAGGTTTTGAATGAGTGTGTCGAAGCCGAGGCTTGGTTTAGAGAGAAAAAGCAGCAGCAGGATGCTCTTCCAAAATATGCCAACCCTGTTCTAGTGTCAGCTGATGTTCGAAAGAAGGCAGAGGCACTTGATAGGTACTTTTGTTTACTGATATTGTTTAACTATAACTTGTAGATTTAAATATTTGGGCTAATTGTACTGTCTGTTGGTGTCATTTCTTGCTTCTCCAGTAGTTCTGTCCCGTCTTTGTAGGAAGCCCTTTCTTTCTTTCTTACTTCCTTCCCAATTTTTCCGTCTGCTTAGCCCACTTGTTAACTATCTGCATCTACAGGGTCTGTAGGCCTATAATGACAAAGCCTAAGCCAGCTAAGCCAGCAACTCCCGAGACACCACCACCTCAATCTCCTCAAGGAGGTGAGCAACAACCTCCGAGTGCAGAGAGTCCTGATGCAGGAAATGCAACTGAGGGTGCCAGTGTTGGCAGTGAAGTACCACTTGCTGCTGAGCCAATGGAGACTGACAAATCTGAGACTGCACCAAGTGCGTCATGAGTTAAGTTGATGGTTTGATCTTCAAAGAGCTTATGAAGGCACAGACCTGGGTTCGTTTTGTATTACTTTTGTCATTTTACCCTGGACTTTTTAAAGGATCTATAGTAGCAATCAACATTTTGTCGTTAGATTGGTGTGATCAATTTCGTCTGGCCATGTCCGTTCAGGCTATATTATTGTTAATGATACTCTAAAATCCTGGCTTTCAGGGATTTTGTTTCAATGTGAAATTCAATTGCTGTTCTTTCTCACATTTTGTTGCTGCTAAGTGATGATGATGCGCACACCCTATAGTAGAATCCCAAGTAGTCATTTCTAAAGGTGATATTTAAAACACATGTGCAGTTTACAGTATGTTCAATCTTTAACCATTTGCTGCAAATAGTACAAAAACAAAACTAATCAGATCAAAAGAGGAAGACGCAGAGATTTCTTCTATTGGAAATTCAAAATGACTTTAACGGAGAAGTTAATGTACCTTCAAAATATACTGTTCCACTTTAAGTTACGATATTATTACTTCAATTATACTTCAAACTTAAATTAATCAAGTCCTCCCCCTCTTACTCAGAATAGCTAGCGAGAGGAATACTACTGATTATCTATGAGAGAAGGCTTTTAAGAATGAAAAAAATATTATCTTCAGGATAGAGAGCCCCCCGCCTGCCTTTTCATATACGAGTGAGTGAGCGCTTTTTCTGCTATGAATGAATGACCTCTCCATTTATTTTCAAGCTTGCTCTTCAAAGTAATAGAAAATATTTTTTAATTATACTCTAAACTTAAATTACATCCTTAAAATGTCATTTTTAGCAGAAAACATTCTTCAAATATTTTAAAATAAACAATTTTCATCCTTGTACTTGAATTTATTGTAAAACTAATCGATATATCCCACAAAAATTAAGTCGTCCCTTCCTAATTATTATTCTTAAATATGTGAAGAATATTATTCTGAACTTCTTCGTAATTATGTTAAGAATTATGCAAAAAAATTTAATTTAATCCTTTTTTTTCATTCATTTTCATGTAATTTTAATTAAAAATACTATTAGTTTGAATATGTTTCTTCTCAATTGAATATGCTAGAAGCGACATTTGTTGGAGACTTCCTCTTTTAATACTGTAAAATGAAATTAATCAATATTTTGGTCACTTTAATATTAGATTGACCAAAAAATCTATTCATTTATTGGTTAAGAAAAAAGGTAAAAATAATTAATCTCCAACTTCTTTTTGTTACGAAAAAGGCAAATCATGTGTACTCATACCTTCCAATCATTTTTAGTTTCCATGAGCAATAGTGTCTAAAATTTATTTTTAAAGAACTTCTTGTAGAAAGTAATGAAATTTTTCAGAATAACTTTTGTTGATAGTCACGTTAACTACTCATTTTTCCGTAAGATCCCTTAATTCTTTGACAATATCTTATAAAAGGATGAAAGTTGTTCACTTACATATACTTAAAGGATGTTTTCTGCTAAAAATGATATTTTAAGGATGTAGTTTAAGTTTGGGGTATATTTAAAGGATGTTTTCTGCTAAAAAAAAATACTTTAAAGATGTAGTCTATGTTTGTGACATAGTTAAAGGATATTTTTGGGCAAAAAATCGACCTACAAAATGCACTGGTTCCATAGTATTGCAGAGGTAGTAAGTTGTACGATGCCATTATTACTTACGTTTTTTCAAATAGAATATTCACATATCTTCGTACTATTCAACTCGTCATGTCAAGATTAAGTTAAAAAATGATTTGTCATGGCAATTACAACATGAAATTTATATTGCATTTGGAAAGGACAAGAAGTAAAATGGAAAAATAACGGCAAACACATGAAATTTATATTGCATTTGGAAAGAGGAAAACAAGTGTAAGGGAAAAATAATTGTAGACGCATCGAAAAAGATCACTTTAGAAACATCGACTCAAATCGAATTGAAATTGGAAAAATCAAATTGAATGGAATTATTTCGATTAGGTGTTCGATGCATACTTGTCCTAAATCAAAAATTGAAGTTTGATAAAACTAAATTAAAAAATCAAATACCAATCTTGTTGAGCTTATCTGGATTGAAAGTTTTTATGTATCGTCTCTTTAATCCATTTTCGATTAACTTAAGTTATATCTGAGTGCATCCATTTTATCCCTTATACTATGTAACTGAAGTGCACCTATTGTTATCTCCGCTTTATCCATACATGATTGGAATATAATCAATTTTTGCAGGGTCAGTTATTTATGATTGAAAATTCAGGCATTTATATAAAATCTGTATTTAAATTCTTTTTCCTCTCAAAACAATATTTTTTTACTCGAATTTCTATCGTTCAATGCACTATTTAATGCATAAAATCTACTTTTAGTGTCTCTATGGAAAGTCACTCTGGAAACTAGGGATAATGGCGTGGGGTGGGGCGGGGCGAACCCGCATAAACCCGCTCAAGTTATAACCCAATATGCCCGTCCCGTATAGCATCATTTATTGATTTCAATCTACCCTGCCCCGCCCCGCCCTATATAAACCCGTTTTACTCCGCCCTACATTAACCCGCTTTGTCCCGTCCTGCACCCTTCAAAAGTTTCAAATATTAGATGCAATAAATGTTTAACTGAAAATTTAAATTATTTTAATTGCCTAATAATTTCTTTAACCTCTAAAATTAGTATGTTAATATCGTTCCAAACAGTTAGTATTTTTTTTGTTGAAAATTTCGAAATAATTACATATGACGTAATAAACAAATTATTGAATGTAGTAAAAAAGAAACAAAATATGTAAACAAGCTTTTTTCCCCCTTCTAATTCATTCGCTATTATAGAACATTTTTTCATCTAAAAGAGAAAAATTGATGCAAAAGTTAGTGTAAATCAGCGAATTTAAAAGGCTTTTACATCAAATCTGCAAAAGCTATACCTCCACCTTACCCCGCAAACGATGAAACCTGCCCGCTCTACTCCTGTCCGATCCCATTGTCATCGCTACTAGTAACTGAATTTGGTGTGATTGAGTATAATTACTATCAGTTTGTTGATTCAGAACAATCAATAATGGAAGATTGTTGAAGAAGAAGAAGAAGAAGAATGTTACTGAGAGAGCTTAGAATTCCTTCATGCCTTTTTACAATGTATATTCACACATTTACAATGTACAACTACTCATATATATACAATCAATTAACTAACTAACTATGTTAATGAACCAATAGACAAATGACAGCTGGCTTAACAAACTAAGCTAACAACTAACTAGTTAACTAACTAATTGAACTCTAACTAACTAACTAATTCAACTCTTATCAATACTCTTATCATATTCCTCAATACCCCCCTTCAACCTAGGAGATATGAAGATGTTCTTCATTCCGAGCTTGGAAACCAGATACTCATGTTGCAATCGACCAAGTCTTTTAGTTAATACATCAGCAGGTTGTTCAGCAGTAGCCAAATGTTGAATGGATATGTGACCTCTTTGAACTTTTTCTCTAATAAAGTGGCAAGCAATGTCAATGTGTTTGGTCCTCTCATGGAAAACAGGGTTGGATGCAATCTGAATAGCAGCAGTGCTGTCACTATATATAACAATAGGCAAGACAATATGCATGTCTAATTCACGAAAGAGGCCAATTAACCATGTAACTTCAGCAACAGTAGAAACCATGCTTCTGTATTCTGCTTCTGCAGAACTCCTGGATACTGTAGATTGCTTCTTAGACTTCCAAGAAAGTAAGGATTCTCCAAATTTAACCATATATCCAGTAATGGACCTTCTAGTATCAGGGCATGATCCCCAATCAGCATCACAAAATGCCTGTAAAGAATCAGAATGCTGAGCAGATAACAAAACACCTAGGCCAGGTTGTTGTTTAATGTGTCTGACAACTCTAATAGCAGCATTCATATGAGATTGCTTAGGAGCATTCATGAATTGGCTTAAGTTTTGAACAGCGTAGGACAAGTCAAGTCTAGTAATGGTTAAGTAGATCAATCTCCCAACCAATCTTTGATACTCACCAATATCTGATAGTACATGATCAGATGTAACTCCTACATGCTTGTCAAAAACTGCAGTAGTGAGCTTTTCATTCATTTCAACAGGTGTGGCAATAGGTTTAGATCCACCTAAACCCAAGTCTGAAATAATCTCTAATGCATACTTTCTTTGATGCATGAGAATTCCTTCACTGTTTCTGGCAAATTCTATCCCTAGGAAATATCTCAATGATCCTAGATCTTTGATCTTGAAGTTATCCTTTAATACTTGTTTGGTGTCATTGATTAATGTGATGTTACTGCCAGTGACTAACAAATCATCAACATAAATCAAAACAATCACAATACCTTCCTTAGACTTCTTGATCAATAAGGAATAATCCAAATGACTTTGCTGAAATCCAGCAACTAATAATGCCTGAGTCAATTTCACATTCCACTGTCGTGAAGCTTGCTTAAGTCCAAACAATGACTTAAGCAACTTACATACAGGTTGATCCCCAGCCTGCATACGAGAGAATCCTTGAGGTATCTGCATATAAACTTCTTCTACCAAGTCACCCTGCAAGAATGCATTATAAACATCCATCTGTTGGACATCCCATCCCTTAGATGCAGCTAGAGTGAGCACTGTTCTAACTGTGACCATTTTAACAACTGGAGAAAATGTCTCCTGGTAGTCTAAACCTTCTTGCTGACTGTATCCCTTGGCTACAAGTCTGGCTTTGAATCTTTCAATTTCACCATTTGCCTTGTACTTAATCTTGTACACCCATTTGCAACCTATAGCCTTTTTTCCAATAGGTAAGGTTACTACCTCCCAGGTCTTATTTTCTTCTAATGCCTGTATCTCTTCTTCCATAGCTGCTACCAACCTCTTATCTTTGGCAGCTTGATGATAGAACTTAGGCTCAGTGTCGACTGAAAGATTAGCAATGCAACATTGATAATAGGGAGACAAATTACTGTAATCAATGTTATTTTTCAGGGAGTACAAACAGTTAGACCTTGATCTAGGCTTGAATGTGGTAACAAAATCTTTTTGCCAAAGGGGAGGACTAGAAGTTCTAGTTGATTGTCGTCTGTTGGAGCTCAAGGATGAGTCATCTATAGTTGGTTGATCCTGCTGATGATGATCCTCAAGATCATTGTCAAATGCATTTCCAGTATTATCAATGGGATCATCTATGGTTGGTTGATTCTGTTGATGATGATCCTCAAGATCATCAAATCTGACTGGCAAATCTGAAGATTCAGTAGATAATACACTGTCTTGTATGTCATCAAAGCAATGAGTCTGAAAAGGAAAGATAGATTCATTAAAAACCACATCTCTACTGACAAAGAAGACTTTATTTTGTAGATCATAGAGTTTGTATCCCTTCTGTGTAGTACCATAACCCATAAGTACTGATTTGATGGCTCTAGGACCAAATTTATCAGATCTCAACAATGTAGTTGCATGACACAAACATCCAATAATCTTCATGTAGGACAAATCTGGAGGTTTTCCAAACATCATTTCAAAAAGAGACTTATTAAGTAACACAGTGGATGGAATTCTATTGACGATATGAACAGCAGCTAAAGCACATTCTCCCCAAAACCTGATTGGAATATTGCCTTGAAATCGAATAGCTCTTGCTGTCTCCATTATATGTCTATGTTTTCTTTCCACTACACCATTTTGTTGAGGAGTATATGGACAAGAACTCTGATGTATAATACCTTGAGATTCAAATAATTCACTCACTTGAGCATTAAAAAACTCTCCACCATTATATGATCTAAAGATTTTAACTTGAACATTGAATTGAGTCTTAACCATAGCAAGAAACTGTTTCAATATGGTAGAGACATCAGACTTGAGATGCATGAGATATATCTATGTCCATCTAGAGTGATCATCAACCAAAGTAAGAAAGAACTTCATTTTATTATGAGTTGTAATCTTGTAAGGTCCCCATACATCCATGTGAACTAAATCAAAACATTGTGTACTCCTAGTACTGCTATTAGGAAATGGTAGTCTGACTTGTCTAGCTAATGGACAAATACTACAACATTTCAACTGAAAATCCCTCTTATGAGCAAATATGTCTATCTTCCTGAGAACACTCATAGGAATATGACCTAGCCTCTTATGCCAAACTTGACCTTCAGCAGAATTCTTCACTGCAACAAAACTCCTATGCTGTCCAGTGTTTATCAGTTGTGATGACTTTAAAATGTATAGACCACCATTTTCTTCACCAATCTCCTTCACTTTCACAGTGAAGAGATCCTGAAGAAGAAAGAAATCAGGATAGAAAATTGCACAACAATTCAATTGCCTAGTAAGTTTAGCCACTGAAAGAAGATTGAAGCTAAGTTCTGGCACATATAAAACATTCTTAATTACTTCACCTCCTTGTAGTTGAGAGCAGCCTGAATGTGTGACTTTAGTTGAATCACCATTTGGAAGTTGAACATTTCCTGAACTCTTTACTGTTGATCCATTAGTTAGTAAGTCTTTAGTTCTCACCATATGATCAGTTGCCCCACTATCAACAATCCAATCAAAACTAGAAGTTGAAGGAGTAAACTGAGAATGTCCTGCATATATACCTGTTGCATTGGCATTACTATTGGTAGATACTGTATTGCCTTCATGAATCAATGACTTGTTCATCATCTGTAGAACTTGTTGGTATTGATTAGGTGTAAAATGTTGAGCTAAAACAGCTCCTGAACCACCTGAACCTGAATTACTTCCATATTGTTGTGACATCTAATGTGAACCACCACCCTTAAACTGCTGCATCTGATCTACAACATTACTATCAGTTGAGCTCCCTAGATTGTTAAATTGAGAGTTGTAGTCTGTAGTCATAATGTTTGCTTGTCTCTTACCTTTATAATTGGTAGGATAGCCTATTAACTGATAACAAGATTCCTTTAGATGTCTATGTTTGTGACAGTGAATAAAATACTTCAGCTTGTTACAATCAGCTCTATTGTGGCCTTTCATATCACAATGATCACAATACAAATATCCACTTCTCTGTTTATTAAGCTTCACATTACCACTTCGATTACTCTGACTACTAAAATTGTTTCCTCCAGATCTACTAGTGAACAAAGCTGTAGGATCCATTTGCCCTCCTAATTTATAGTGATCTCCACTTAACTCTCTTTGACTTTCATCTTGAATTATCATAACATAACATTGATTAACATTTGGAGGTGTATTCATCATAAGAATTTGACTTCGAGCATGACTATAATTGTCATTCAAGCCCATCAAAAATTGCAGAAGCTTCTGTCTAAGCATGCTATCAACATATTCTTTAGATCTTTCACAATTACAAGATGGAGGAGGAACAATTGAATCAAATTCATCCCACAGATCTTTCAACTTTGAATAGTATACTGAGACTGGAGAAGTACCTTGAGTATGTGTAACAATCGACTTGTGTAAGTGGAATATTCTATACATATTCACCTTGTCAAATCGTTCCTTCAGATCACTCCATACCAGTGATGCATTAGAACGAAATAGAATTCCACTCATCAATTCCTTGCTCACATTGTTCATAAGCCATGAAAGCACCATTGCATTACATCGATCCCACTGTTTCTTCTCAGAATCGACTGTGTAATCTTCACGTTTGATGCTACCATCAATAAATTCCAATTTATTCTTTGTTAGCAATGTTAATTCCATTGCTCTGCTCCACAAAGTATAATTCTCCATCCCTACAAGTTGAATGCCAATTTGAACTGCACCTGTGACATCAGAAGAAGACAGATACAGAGGGTGTGTATGATCGATTTTACTTGCCATTATTACCTCTCCCGATCTACAGATTCAGAGATAAAAAATGAGCTAGAATTCCTCAGAGATTGTACTCCTGCTCTGATACCATATCAGTTTGTTGATTCAGAACAATCAATAATGGAAGATTGTTGAAGAAGAAGAAGAAGAAGAAGAATGTTACTGAGAGAGCTTAGAATTCCTTCATGCCTTTTTACAATGTATATTCACACATTTACAATGTACAACTACTCATATATATACAATCAATTAACTAACTAACTATGTTAATGAACCAATAGACAAATGACAGCTGACTTAACATACTAAGCTAACAACTAACAGCTAACAACTAACTAGTTAACTAACTAATTGAACTCTAACTAACTAACTAATTCAACTCTTATCAATACTCTTATCATATTCCTCAATAATTACATTGTGTGATCAAATTATTACTTGGTCAGTAGGTATTGACTGTAATTGATCAGGGATAATTACACTCTCAATTTCCAGATTAGGCTGTGAATTGCTGATGGTTACATGATATAATTACAAGCTGATTACTTTGTAATTCTAATTTTTTTCCGTCTTAATCTATTAATTTTTATTATTTTAAATTTTCCTTTTCTTTTTATTATTCTAAATATTTTTAAAGATTATTTTTACTTTTTATATTTCATTTCCTTCTTATTCTCAATCTTTACTTAATGTGATTTCATGATTTTTTTTTTGTATTATTTATTGTATGTCATGCTTATTTTTTTAATGTAATTTTTAAATTAAAGTAGAATTCATTGTTGGATAAGGTTATAAACTTAGATTTTTCTTTTCTTTTAAATCATATTTATGTATGTTATGTTGAAATTTGACATAAGACTAATTTGTTTTGAATTTAGAACTTATGTTATGTTTTCAGTTTTATTTGTTTTAGTAGTATTGACTTGAGACTTCACATTGCGAGTTATTTATTTTTTAGTTAGACTTGATAGATAGTCTATTGGTTTAAATAGTTTAGAAAGATATGCGTGTTGAAAAAAGCACATATTAAAAAAATAGCTCTGGCGGGTTAAAAGGATTGAAAGAGAGCTCTTGCGGATTCAAAGTAGTATGATAGTTTTTTGAAGATTTCACGATCTAGTAAGATCAATGAAACTCTTGATAACATTGTTGGTATTTTTTGGAAATGTGATAACAAAAAATGATTGAAAATATCTCTCGTTGGATAAAAATAACTTTCAACAATTTTATAAGCAATGTAGAGCTTTAAATAGTCAACATAAAAAAACATAATCTACATAATTTAAAATTTAAAATAATCTAAAATATCTCAACAATTCAATCAACTTAAATAAAATTCAAAATTCAACACTCTCTTTTGTTTCAGTTATTGTAATTGGAAAATGCCCCTCCTCAAGTTTTAAATTTAAAAGTTGATGTTAGATTCTTTTTATTATTTTTAAACTTGCAAAATTTCTTATTTTGATTTTGTGCTTCAATTGTGAAATAGTCTTGTGTAGTGTTTTATTTGAAAGTGCTTTAATTTGAATTTTTGTAGGATTTGCAAGGAGAAGTTGTGAGAGATTTTCTTCCATCACAACATTACAGATATTTTAAAATATGATTTATTTTCAGATAAAATTTTACAGTTTTCGTCTGTGAAAATTTTTTGGGCACAAAGAAAGATTACAACTAGCTATTATTTTGGGTAAAAAAATTGATATAGAAAAGCCCATGCGTTGAAAAAAGCATGAGTTGAAAATAATAATCCGATTAAAATGATTGAGAAATAGCCCTTGCAGGTTAAAAATAGTATGGTAGTTCTCTGAAAGATTTCATAGATTCCATAAAATTAATGAATTTTGGTGTTTTTAAAAAATGGAACAATAAAAAGGGCTTGAAAATACCTCTCTTTGGATTGGAGTGTTTGATCAGAAACATACTTCAACTATACGCAAAACTTAAACGATATCCTTAAGTATCATCTTAGCAGAAAACATATTTTAAATATTTAAAAGTGAACAATTTCCATCCTTCTATTAGATATTGTCAAAAAGTTAAGGGATCCTAAAAACCCTTGAGCAGTTCACGTGAGTATCAACAAAATTTTTCCTATTTAATTTCATTATTTGCTATAAAAAGTTCATAATTTTTTTTTTAAAAAAAATCTTAGATATTATTGCTTATGGAAATAAAAAACCGTTTGGAAGTTGTGAGAGTACGTTTAATAACGGAAACAAGTTGGAGCTTAATTATCTCTACCTTTTTCATAGTCAAATTATATTTTGGATCAATAAATTTTGGGTTAACTAAGTAATCAAAGTATTGATTATGTCTCACATTTGAGTTTCATTCTACATTATTAGAAGCGGAAGTCGCCGACAATCGTCGTTTCTAACATATTCAATTGAGAGAAAAACATATTTCAACTAGGCATAATACATAAATGTACCCTTTAACTTGGCTTCAAGTCACATTTATGCCCTTCAACTTTGGACGTGCACAAATAGACACTTAAAATTGTATAAAGTTGAACAAATAGACACACATGTCATACATGTCATTTTTTGTCCTACGAGGTGTCCTACGTGTATTGTGCGATGTATAACTCATGTGTTTATTTATTTAAAAGTTGGATGGTTAAAACATCTGTTTGTGCATTATGAAAGTTGGAGGTCAAAGTTATAATTTGAAATCAAATTTAGGGTCCAATATATGTCTTTCAACTAATAATACATTTATTATTAAACCACATGAAAAATAAATGAAAAAAACTGACAAATTAAAAGATTTAGCATAATTTTATCTTTAACTATCAAAAAAGTTCACGATAGTATTTTTGGCGTATCTAATAATAAATGAAAGGAATGACTTTATTTTTGTGAATCCGTTGGTTTTCTAATAAATTAAAGTAGAAGGATGAAAATTGCTTACTTTTAAAATACTTGAAGGATGTTTTTTTTTGCTAAAAATGATACTTAAAGGATGTAGTTCATGTTTAGGATATAGTTTAAGGATGATTTTAGCCAAAAACTCTTTTGGATTGCAATGGCTTTCAACAACTTTCAATAATTTTAGTAAACATTAAGAGCCTTAAATAACCAACATTCAGAATTCAAACAACCTAAATAAAGTTCAAAATTTTAAATTCATTATAAACTAAATAACTTATTTAACAAAAAAATTATTATCGTAACTAAAAACAAACTTCAAAAACAAGTTAATAATCTAATAAACTTATTTTCTGTTACAATGGCAATTCACCATATTTTTTAACTTTTAAAAAAGGTTAAAATGACATATTAAAATAATTTTAAAATACTATTTTTTCACCTATCATGTTAAAAAAAATTATATTTCGCATAACAGCTACTATAATCTAATATGATATATATAATCTTTTAATTAAAAATGTGACACTATTTTTTTTTATGTATAAACAAACCTAAATCTAAACACAATCCAACTAAGTAGCTCAAATCCATTTTTCAAAGACCCGCACTCATCAATAATATTAATCGTAATAACTAATTTCAATGATAATTAAATTTTTTAATTCATTTCTGGTACAAAATTTAATATATGACTCTTAAAGTGATTAAAAATTTATGTTAAAACCAAATAAATATTTGGAAGTAAAGCTTTAATAATTTTTTTTTAAAAAAAATGCAGCTACATTAAGAAAATAATTCCTGCCAAATGAAGGATAAAAATAAAAAAATATTCTAAAAGTAATTTTGTAGATCGAATAATTAAATTAATTTGAAATATAAAAAATATTTTAATAATAAAATGATTTTTTAAAAATTTGTCAAATTAAAATTTAACAAATAAAACGGTATTGAGTTGATAAATATTTTAATTAGTTAAAGTTTTACTTAGCATCTATCCAAAAATTGTCAATTTCCCAAATTTACTGCCCAATACGGCGGCGTTACCACCGCTACCGCCAATCTAGCGGCCGCATTACCGCCACGACACCACCACCACCTGTCGTATAAATTGAATTTCAAGGTAGCTGGAAAATCATGGCAGCACCCGTTATCTTTTTTTTTTTCCGGTCAGAGGCATCTGCCGACTGCTAGATGCACTTCTTTTATTCTATGTCGAGTTTATTTCTCATGATTTTTAGCAAATATTGTTTTAGGTACCGACTGTGGGAAGCATACTTGCTTCTTCAAGTTGAAGTTACAATGATGATAGGAACTGTTTGTGCAAGGAGAAGTATATCCACATTTTCTTGTTTATGTCAAAGAATTAAGCAGACAGGTGAGTGTGATGCTTCTTCTTCTTCCTGTGAACTATATTATTTATTTTGTTGGTTGATTTAGGAAAGAGTTGTATATAGTTTTAGGATACATAAAAATAGATCAATGTTCTATTAGAATCCAATTTTGGTGTAGTTTTTGATTGCCCTGGAAAGTTTGAAGTTACTATGTGATGAACATACTGGGATTTCTCATGGCATGTATAACTTGTAGAAAAAAAACTCTTTTTCCCCAAATGCCCAAAGATAGTGAATGGTAATAGCCTTTTTGTTTGTTTGTTTATGTTGCAGAAAGTGATATTGTTAAAATGTTTGAAATCTCAAGGCCCAAGGCCGAAACAGAAGGCACTCAAGAGAAGAGACCACCCTTAAGAAGGGGTTCTGTAAGAATATTGGATGAGAGGTTTATCAGGATTCTGAAGATATTTAAGTGGGGTCCTGATGCTGAAAAGGCATTGGAAGTGCTAAAGTTGAAAGTAGACAATGAATTGGTTCGAGAGGTTATGAAAATAGACACGGAGGTCAGTGTGAAAATTCAATTTTTTAAGTGGGCTGGTAAAAGGAGGAACTTTGAACATGACTCTACTACTTACCTGACTTTGATTCGATGTCTTGAAGAAGCTGGGCTGACAGGTGAAATGTGGAAGACGGTGCTAGAAATGGCGCGGAGTACATGTGTTATTACTCCTGCTGATCTATCCGAGACTGTGAGAATTTTGGGCAGGGCAAAGATGGTAAACAAAGCACTATCAATATTTTACCATATTAAAGGTCGCAAGTGCAAGCCAACTGCAACCACTTACAATTCCATTATTATGATGCTGATGCAAGAGGGTCAACATGAAAAAGTGCATGAGCTTTACAGTGAAATGTGTAATGAGGGCAACTGTTTCCCTGATACAGTAACCTACAGTGCTCTTATATCATCCTATGCAAAGTTAGGTCGTGATGATTCTGCTATTAGGTTATTTGATGAAATGAAGGACAATGGTTTACATCCCACTGCAAAGATATATACAACCTTGTTAGCAGTTCACTTCAAAATGGGCAGGGTCGAAATGGCTTTAGCATTGGTCGATGAGATGAAGAAGAATGCTTGTGCCCCAACTGTGTATACTTACACTGAATTGATAAGAGGGCTTGGTAAAGCTGGTAGAATCGAGGAAGCGTATTCTATATTTCTGTCCATGATAAAAGATGGATGTAAGCTGGATGTTGTGTTGATAAACAATGTGATAAACCTTCTAGGAAGGGGAGGACGTATAGGTGATGCGTTTAAATTGTTTAATGAAATGGAATCATTAAACTGTAAACCGAATGTTGTGACATATAATACTGTTATAAAATCCCTGTTTGAGTCAAAAGCGCCAATATCCGAGGTTTCATCTTGGTTTGACAGAATGAAAGCAAATGGTGTTGCTCCAAGCTCTTTTACTTATTCAATACTTATTGATGGGTATTGCAAGAAAAATAGAGTTGAAAAAGCCTTAGCTTTGCTTGAGGAGATGGACGAGAAGTGCTTTCCTCCTTGTCCAGCTGCCTATTGCAGCTTGATCAATAGCCTTGGAAAAGCAAAACGCTATGAAGCTGCTAATGAGTTGTTTCAAGAACTAAAAGAGAGTTGTGGATCTAGCAGTTCTCGGGTATATGCTGTAATGATAAAGCACTTCGGGAAATGTGGCCGTTTGACTGAGGCTATCAATCTTTTCAATGAGATGCAAAAACTGGGATGTTCTCCTGATGTATATGCACACAATGCACTCATGTCCGGACTGGTGAGGTCAGGTATGCTAGATGAGGCTTTTTCCATGTTTTGTAGAATGGAAGAAAATGGTTGTGCTCCCGACTTGAACTCATTTAACATAATACTAAATGGTTTGTCCAAGACTGGTGACCCGCAGCGAGCGATCGAGATGTTTACAAAAATGAAACATTCAACAATTAAGCCTGATGCTGTCTCTTACAACACCATTCTTGGTTGCCTAAGTCGTGCTGGCATGTTCGAGGAAGCTGCAAGACTGATGAAAGAGATGCGTACCAATGCTTTTGAATATGATCTTATAACATACTCCTCAATACTTGAAGCAGTCGGTCATGTTGATGAGGATGGTACATGTCAAACTTCATGAGGGAGCTTTGGTATGGGAGATTCTTCTAGTTAGTGCTTTTCTTTATTTACACTATTTAGGACATGGGAACCGTTTAAATCATCTTGGCCTGGCAAAGTGCGCAGCTCTATGTAGGGTTTTACGATGCTCTAGTAAAATTGAGTGGCAAATAATTGCAGCATTTTGGTTATTCTCCCTGCTGGTGTTGGCTTCTGCAGATATGTGATTGAATTTTCACTTTGGGGTAAGGGTTTAAAGTGGTATCTTCAGCACACATATTAGCATGCAGACGGAATCTTCCTCCTGTTCACTGAGTGGAATTGGTAGCACCCTGTAACAAAAGACGAAGGATGGTTAGCTTTTGGCAGTTGGACCTGATTAGTTTCCTTTTGCTTCATGATTCTCTCTGTCATAAATATATCTAATTCCATCTGTGGGTACGTGAGTTACAAAATTTCCATTAGTGAGTGTTTCTTCTGCCATTGGTAGTTCCTTTGTTTGAAGAAGTGAGAACTTGCTTTGAGACACTGTGGTTCTGGCCTTATATAAAAAATTCCTTTGGGAAGGAGGAACGGGGAGAAGGTAAGTTTCACTTGTCCTGTGCATCGGATATTTTTCACCAGAATTCCACTTCTTTGTGCTCCTGGATATTTAACATCTGCTTTTTATCTCCTTAGAGTATGGCAAAAACTATTTTATATGGGCTTGGTGTTCCTTAAAGATCCAATGAAGTTCATTTTTTTCCTTATTGAACCCTGTGGCTACATGGAGGCTGGAGCTAGCAATCCTTGGCCTTCTGTCGGTTAAGTGGATCATTGTGAATCTTTTGTGACCCTTCTTGCTGCAGTTTCTGAAGCTAGCGAGCTTCTATGATCAATTTACTCATAATTATGTTTAGAAATTTCAAATGTCAAGGATTATCTACCCTCCCTTTCTCCTCTCTCAAAATGACCAGGGTGTACCTATTGCTTCCTACAAGTGAAATTCTCCAGTAACCTTTTGGTGCACTCCAATTTCGGGTCTAGAATGAGACGGAGTAGGAGGCATCAGGATCACTCATCCAGCTCATTTTCTCTTCAGTTGCCAAAAGGTATGGTTGTGATGATTTTACCAATAAAAGTAGTATGCCATGAATTCATAATGGTTCATCCAAGAAACCCTTTTGTCCCAATATAACAGATTAAAATTATGGTGGGGAGGTGTGATAAATAATCCAAGGAAATGAGCTTTTTGAAATAGAATTTCTCGAAGATCAATATGTAAACTTAGTCATAAGAAAAGATCAATATGTACACTTTAAATGTGAAATTATGAAAATAACACTTCAATGTTTTTACCTAAAGCTTTATTTGCTTTGAACAAATCATTTTTGTTGTATATTTAAGATATCTTAGGTTCTGGTGTGCAAACCTTATTTTTAAAATTAATTTAGATTATTTATACCCTCTTTATGCAGTTCCTCAGAACAAATATAATACAAATTGCATTGCATAACTATATCATTTTGGTAAGTCAAGTAAACTCTATTATTTATGTGCATTTTGGTGAAGTTTTATTTATCTATCCGGGAGATAAATGTCTTTACCTAAAAGGCATTGCTTGTCTCAGTCATTCTCTTTGTGTTACATCTGGGTTAAATTTCAGGACCATTTGTACACAACCCTCTTAAAGTTTGAAATGAAAAACACCTACTTGATACGAAAAACTGACAGACATCTTTGCTCTAATATAATGTCTTAATTGATTTTTTTGGAAAGTTAATTATTTTAATTGAATTTATACAATAAACTAAGCTCCAGTTGGACATGGTTTAGGGTTGATTATGCCATAAAAATTTGTCGAGATATTGGTAACCACCTCAGAGATGTATGACTTGGTAGACTTCCCTGTTCTTCTTCTTTCTTCAGCTGGTAAATGATTCCAAGAGAACAAAGAAAATCAAAATTATATCATTTGGAGAGAGTACATGATAGGGCTAATTACCTTTAGCAGCATAAGTTGATAAAAAACAAAAGTGCAGGTCTCTCAAAGGAAGAAACAGTTGTGAATTCGAAAATTCAAAAGGGGGTTCATAAATGATGGGAGATCATGAAGAGTTACCACTTGGTGTTGGTAATGGTAGTGGCTGTTACTGAATTGGGAACATACATAGAACGAAGGGGAGACTGTGGAGGAACAAATTTGATGGGAAAAAGGGATTAAAAGAGAAAAAATGAAACAAGAGGAACAGATGAAAGTGAGAACAGAAAGAAGGGAGAGGAAACAAAATGGAGGACTAAAGAAATGAAGAGCAAGTTTAAATCCAGGTGGGGGATGTAGCTGGGTGGTATCTTTTTATCCATGCCTTGGTTGGCTTAGATTCTTCACCACTGATGCTTAGGTACTATTGTACGTTTCTTTAGCTTGAAGATGCTTATCAACTGATCCAGTTCCCTTCTGTCATTGAGCAATGAATAGAATCAGAATCTATTTCTTTCAAAAGATACTCAAGATAAATGATGGGTAAACTAGTAAAAGGTTTCTCAATGACAGCATTATTTTGTTGCACTTCCACCGTTAAGTCATGGAGGTGTCCGTCTTCTCAACCAGAAGGAAGGTTTTTTTTATTTCGCCAAAACTAGAGTGCAGGTCCTTATATTTTCCTAGTTCATACTTCTGATACTGAATGCCAGACTTTTTGCTGTGGTTCTCTAATCTATGCTGGTGGGATGTCACCCTTGTGTGCAATTTGTATCAAACTGAAATGGAAATGCCATTGATTTTGTTGTCAGATCAAGAAAATAATATGTATTTCTTTTGTAGGACACTGGTGGTGGCTGCCATAATTGTTGTATCTGGTGTAGAATTTTCCTCATCATCCAAGCTGCAAAACTACGTTCATCATACAGTGCATAATAGTCCCTTGAAGCCAGCAACACTGCATCACCATACTGAAACTTATGTATATTTAGGGCACAGCCACCAGTTTGAAACCAAAGTTATTCTTGTTTTACACAACTATTGCACAAGGATGAAAACGCTGACCTTATCCGTCTTGAGGTTCAACTATTGATACAGATGTTATCGATTGGGATGCATGCTAGGTTTTATTGTCTTTAACATATAACAAGCTGACCAATTGCCATAAATCTCTTGGAAAGAGAGCTATCATATCTTGTGTGGGTATCACCAAGGAATGCTGAAATGTAATATCTTTTTTGATAAGTTGCTCAAATGTACTAATGTTACAGGAACTCTTTTAAGTTATGTTCACCATGGGAAGTCTGCCCTTTTGAGAATATTGAAGGCAATATTTCGATATTGGGAATACCTGTAACAATTGTATATAAAAACACCCACTTCGAATGTTACTGTAATATTTCGAATATCTTGTTGATAGGTGTGTGGTTACAGTTAGAAATGTCTTCAATTGCAGCTTCTGTTATAACCACCAGAAGCCTTTAGATGGAAAATAACAGCACATAGTAGTGTTAGTATCTTGTAGTATGAAGGATGATCTAAAACAATTTTATAATAACATTGATGATAAATGTCAAATGAGCAGACAATGCTTTTTTTGCTCAAAAGGTGAAGTTACTTGTGGTAGAGTTTGTACATCAAGCTCAACAAATGAGCCTAATATCTGAAGAAACATCACAAATGGCTTCTCTATTTTTACCCTGGTTTTCCTGTGAATATTCACCATGGCTTTAGCACAAACACAAAATTACTCTGGATATCAACACCAGAACCTATCAACTCTAAATCGTGGATTCACCACTGCCCACAGAAGTCGCACCTACTCGCTTTGCTGCCCCCTCACACCAGAACTTTAATTCCCATATCTTAAGAAAACTCTGATGGGTCCCTGTGATTGAACTCAAGTAAGTTCTAAACCATAAAACAACTAGAGTATTATTGGACATGAGTGGATTAGGTTAACAGACCTCCATAATGTTATTATTGACTGTTGAAACAACATCCAGATACATTCTTACATCACATTAAGTTGCCTTGCATATAGCCATCAATGGTGAGAAACTAAAATGCAAGATATAATACAACAGTGGAAAATAGCCAACATACAACGAATAGAGAGATAATCTGGCTTGTCATCCACTAACATTTTCAGCAGACATGTCGTTCTCTTCATCACTTCCTTGACGTATTCTTGCAATTTCTGCCTGAGCTCTCTCCATAATTTGCCTCTTTTGGAGTTCCAATTCTCGGTGGAAGTCCATCCTCATTTTCTCCAGTTCCATCATTTGCTGTCTCTTGCTATTCTCAATCTTCACATATATCTCACTAAATTTATGGATAGAATCTGCTATTAATTTGAAAGAATGTCCATTCCCATTCCCGTTCCCTCCTGGTTGTACATTTCTTGATCTTTTTGGTGGAAGATCCTCTGAGCCATCCTCCTCACCATCAGCAGATTCTGAGTTAGCAGGACTGTCCCTCATCTCATCCAAGCCATTAGCACGATTCAGATAAGCTTTTGGGCTCATGAAAACATACTCTCCAGAGTCCATTCCACATGAAACACCAGCTTTCTGGGGAGTTGATGTTAGTAACATGTCCATCTTTTTGAAGTACACCCACTTGCTAGTGCTACTGCCAGTCTCTGCAAACTTCATCTTCTCCTTTTTGTATTTCTTTTTCAGAGTATCCAAACGGTTACGACATTGGGTGTCTGTCCTCTCAATTTTGGACCCCCGTGACACTCTGTCTGCAACTTCTTGCCATTCCTCTGATCGAAGACTCTTCCTCCCATGTCGAACAAACCTAGTGCCCCATGCATCAAGCAAAATAAATGTCTCATTTTCAGACCAATCTGAAAGTGGATTCCTACCACCAAATGAAGGCTTAGGAGCAGTTGCAGCTGTAGTAGATGGTGGTGGTACTCGAGGTGCAAACTCATAACTTGATAACAAGCTCTTTAACTTCCTCTTCTTTTGATGCCTCTGCGAATCACCATACTCATCATCATCATCATCATCGTCATCAAACACATCTTTCCCTATCCGCTGAACACCATTTTCTTCACCATCATCATCTTCTTCTTCTTCTTCGCCATCAACCTCTTCATCATCATCCGCCTCCTCCACATACTGATTGTCGACATGCCTTGAATAAGAAGAGTCGTGAACAGGAAGCTTCTGGCGATTGGATGACTCATAACCCTGGTTCATGCCATAAGGGTTGGAAGGATATCTCCCATTATCCTCAATGTCATCCATTGAAGCACAAGAAACCAACCAAGTATCAACTACTACGACACACAAATACCTAGAGGGAGTCTAAGTTAAAATTCCAAGCACAATGTTTTCTTGATCAATTTCGATCCATTTTAACTCCAAATTAACACTTTATTCCTAGCAACTAGATGAACAAGTTTCTCCTTCATATTTATACCATCACAAAAACCTAATTAAAAAAACAATCTCAGATACAAGCAAAATCCCTTTTATCTAATTCAAGAAAATATGCCTACAACAACCCAAAATCCAAATAGAAACTTCTCACATACTATTGAAAATCTTATTAAAATTCAAGAAAATATGCCAACATAGACCCAAAATCCAAACAAAAACTTCTCAAACATAACTGAAACCCTCTGCCAAATTCAAGAAATTATGCCTACAGAAACCCAAAATCCATACAAAAACTTCTCAGACACAAGTCAAAGGAAAACCCTATAATCCTTTACCTCAATAAGGGGGAAATTTGTACTCAAACAGCTCTTAAAACTGGAAACTTAATCAAACCCCTAAACAACCCAAAAAAAACAAAGAACTTTTCATTTTCCAATCAGAAGAGATACCTGCTGTTTAACTCCCTTATTTCAAGAAATGATTATTTTTTTTGGTTTGAGCAAATCAAACACCTTCACAACCAAAACCCATCTAAAAATCAACAACATCCAACAGATTAAGTTCCAATAAATAAAAAAAAAAGAACACCCTTTAACTCCCTTACCTCAAAAAATGGAATCTTGTTCTTGAAATTGCCTTAAAGTTTGAAACTTTGAGGGAAAATCAAACAGGTCGCAAGAACAAATTGAAGAAAACTTTTAAGGATCTGAGACTGTAAAAGAATTACATGAAAATAAAAAAAATTGAAAATTTAGTAGGGTTCATCTTCTGGGGTAGCAAAGATGTGAGAGAGAGGGGGACGCAAAAATCAGGTGAGAGTGCAACCACCAAAGTTGCTCAAGTGCGCCGATTGTGATTTTTCCTTCCGGCTGCTTTTGGGGTCCATCAACAGCACGGGTGTAAGGACATGTGTCCTCACATTATTAGGGCCAACTATTTATTTTATTTCTTCAAAAATTAAAGGGAAATAACTAAATGTCATAAAATCTAAGCTCACAATAATACAAGTATAAAAGAAAAAGATAAGAGTAGTAAATGTAGGAGAAGACTTTCTTCTTATTCAAGTATATTATTAAATGGTGAGTGATATCTCTATTTATAGTGTTGAGATATCACTCACAAAAGTCACTACAATAATAGATACGTAGTTATCTCTTAAGGTCCTTATCACCTTGGAAACACTTATACATGAATCCAGTTAATTGTTGGATAACTCTAACAGATCATCCACATAAAACAATGGATTCATAACACTCTCCCTTGGATGTCCTTTGATAATGTGTCTCGTTAAAATCTAACTAGAAAAAACTCAGTGGTAAAAAATTCTAGTGAGGAAAAAAGAGTACACATATCTTTTGATACTCATTATTTGTTGTCTCATTAAAAACCTTGCCAGGGAGATTCAATGGGACAAAACATCGGTCAAGGAAAAAAGAGTGCAACACGTATTATGTTCCCCTGATTAAAACATCACTTAATTTTTTGCGATGATGTCTCCAATCTTCGTATATTGTTCTTTTTTAACGAAAAATCACACATTTTCTGAAAATGGCGTGTCATTTATCTCAACCAGAGGCACTCTCGACTTGCTTCATGGAAGACTTTTATTTCTGCATAGCAACATTTGCTTCATTGATCGCCAGGATATTATTGTGCCTCCATATGTAAATAAATAGCGTGTTTGAGATCGTGTTTTATGCGAATCAGATAAAAATTCTGCATCTGCGTAACCAATCAGCTCTGACTTGAATTCTTCGGAATAGAATGAACCCATGTCTATGGTCCTTCAAAGATATTCAAGTATATACATAACACCATTTCAATGTCCTTTTGTTGGGGAGGAATCAAATCTTGCCAGTAAATTTACTGCAAAACAGATATCTGGTCGAGTATTGTTAGCAAGATGCATTAGTACCCTGATTGCACTAAGATATGGAGTTTCATCACCAAAAAGCTCTTCATCCTTCTCTTGAGATCAAAATGAATCATCATTTATTTCAAGCGATCTCATAATCATTGGGGTACTCAATGAATGTGATTTATCCATATAAAATTGCATCTTAATTTTGCTGTGTATGTTGATTGATGGAAAAATATTTCATTCGAAAATTTTTCAATCTTAGATCAAGACAAAATTTTGTCTTTCCAGAATCTTTTCATTTTAGATTCCCTTCTCAAATACTCAATAGCTTTTAAAATCTTCATAAGAGTGTTAGTAATTTCAAGTCATCTACATACACATTTTATAACAAATTCAGATCCTGACTTTTCATAAAAATTCAAGGATAATTAGAATCATTCTTTTTGTATCCTTTTCTTCTTTGATTATTTCAATCCATATAAGGACTTTTGAATCTTTATTGAAAAAAGTTTCCTTCAAACTTTTATATGCTCAAACACCTCGATTACTTCAAGAATTTTTGTATAACCTTCATTATTGTCTAGCTAAACATGATCATTATTCATTATATGCATTTAAGTGTTTCATATGTTGTCAGATCAAAACAAACCTTATTGCATCCACCATAGGAGAAAACATCTCCAATAATGTCAGAAATTTTGCGACAAATCTTTATGCCCCAAGGCACAAGTTGTACTTGATATATTACGATTATACCATCACATAATAATTTATTATAATCCACTGACATTATACCTTGATTTATGTCAAAAACATCACTTTTCTAAGTGAAACAATATACTTGAATTATGCATTTTACTTGGCCAACCATTTATCAGTCCACACTATATGACAGATTTGAATTCAAGATTCTCGTCACAATTTATATCATTGAGCGCGACCTCATATCAAGGATATCGTCGACGGTTATTTTATATCAATTCCAATATGAAATATTTATTGAGATATCTTCATTTTTCATCATTTTACAGGTACCTGAACCTTTTCCAAGGTTTTATAAAGTGTTATGTCGTGGTGATCTCTTATAGCACTTGTCTCGTTATCATGACCATATTGATCATTGCTCCTCTCCATCTTCAAGAAATTTTATATTTGAAATTGATTGGTC
Source organism: Solanum habrochaites (assembly GCA_027704765.1). Classification (NCBI taxonomy): domain Eukaryota; kingdom Viridiplantae; phylum Streptophyta; class Magnoliopsida; order Solanales; family Solanaceae; genus Solanum; species Solanum habrochaites. The sequence continues at coordinate 59,470,517 of JAKWJA010002500.1, read as the reverse complement.
TATTACGCTTCTGGCGTATCATAGACTCCGTCCTTCAAGGACTTCAAATTGGAGCATTTGCAGCTGAATTATATCATTAGGTCAGTACATTCATCGGGCAATTGATTCAACATTATGCAAATAAAGTATCACTTGAACTTTAAGTTCACATATTTATTTAACAAGGACCCAAATAATTCATAATTAACCTCATTCAGTTGTCAATCATCTCCCCCTAATGTTAGGAAATCTAATATTTATCCCAACCTTATTTGAAAATTCATCCTTGTGTGTGGTGGAACAATTATAATCATAATCGCACATACAACATTTTAGATGAAAATTATTTGGTTCCTTACCCTGAACCAATTTTAATGGAAAACCTTGTTGGCTTGATGCATACATGTGTCGCTACATGTTTAAATAAAATTATCTCACACCAAATATTATTTTGAAGTTTTGTTCTCATAACCATGATTTAGCTATAATTGGAGGCATACAATTTCTACTAAATCAACCAGCATTATCAATATAATTTCATAGTTTAGAACTCTGCTCTTAATTTAATAATTCGAGCAACAACCTTAAAAACACCAATTTGTAAGTTGACAACAAAGCACATATGATCATCACATAGATACGTCTATCATAGTTGCAAATGATCCACATCGCAGATGAATGAGCTCATATTTATCTTTTTATACGTTCCAAAAACTTCAGGGGATTACAATCTCAACCTTAGCTAGTACAATGATGATTTTATCAAAGAGCAAGAGAACAAGCAACACAAAGAATTCTTGAAGAATCTTTTATTTCTTCATCATATAAATCACATAATTCTCAATTATATTTGCATCACATTCAAACCATGATGGCCAACTGGTCATACCAACTGATATTTATTTCAGTACACGTATAATTTACTTTTGCATGTGATTTCATTAGCATGTTCATGTTTGTCTGCAACAAACAAGAGAAAAAGTGGGGTAATCTTTACATAAATATTTATAATCCTCTTCGGTTGTAGTAATATGAATATAATAAATTTTTTCATAATTTATAGTCTCAATATTTCTTTTCAATTCATTCGAAACTTAAAAAGTTTCTTTTGAGACTTACTACAACCGTACTCAATATTATTCCTCTGGCAATATCACAACTCGTTAGAGCATGTAATTAATTTTTGTGTACTATCACATATTTCATAACGTCATACACATGATGAACCTCTCCTTCAAGGAGAAAACTATATTGTTATTGTCATGGTCAAAATTATTACAAGTAAGACATGTTTCTTGCTTTACTTTTGTTGTACCATAGGTACACAATCGATGACAAATTTGTATTGTCATACGGTATATTTTATCATGGCCACAACCTTTATAGACAAAAATTACTTTTTCTTTATATTCTTTCAGTAGTTCATAACAAACATATCACAATATTCATAACGTATAAACGCACACGACGATTGACTGTTCATGTCAAATAAAATTTATTTATTTCTCTCAAGCCTCCCGTAGAGGTGAGCTTGACATATATCCAACCATACATGAATATATTCTTATTCATATTTTTCCATATGCACTTTCAAGAATAGGCAAACATTCACATGCTTATTACAAGTCACAATCTCTTCATGAGTTGACGATAACCATTAATACATGTCATACCTTTATATTTGGCATATTTACATGATCCACCTCAACATCACTTTGAAAAATAAAGTGCACCACCACTTTATATTCTTTTATTTTGATGGAGGATTTATAAAACTTGTCAAATTATTGGGTTGACAACATTCACAAATCCAATGACTTTTCATACCATTTTGATGATAAAAATTGCCTTCATATTTTGAAAGACTATTTTAAGAACTCATAGTGTTTTTTCTTTTATAATTACCACAACGATGACTATTATAATTCCGTCATTTCACGTCCTTTTTCATATCGTTAATCATTTGTCATCTTTCAGACTAATTATTTATCGCTACCACATTCATACGATAGAATGGAGCAATTCAACTGGCGAATTTCAAAGTTATCATACATTACTGCCACATTCTATTCAAGGAATAGAGCAAATTCAATATGATGAATTTCAAGACTTTATATCAAAATATATTATTTTTTCCTTAGTCATCATTTCATCATCACTATGGTGCATTGAGACTCAAACTCATTTTCTTACCCATATAAGACGTATTATGCCATAATTTTATGGGACTTGAACCCAATCATGATGCATCAAAACTCAAATTGATGTCTTACCCTTTTGGTGCGATAGATCATAAATCTACCGTCTTACCCTCAAACATTTTTCATTATGGTACATCCGGACTTTAACCTGATGTCTTACCCTTTTGGTACAATGAGATTTGAATCCACCGTCTTACCCTTAACCAACGGTATAATAAATCGAAGTACAACATGACTCACCCTTTTAGTCTTTTAAAACAATTAAAATAATATTCAAACTCATGCTATTAAAATTTTATATCTTCTTCCATTTAAGAAGTTTTGTATAGCATGTCTTATTCAACCAATGGTAGTATATGCATTTGGTTCCTGATAATTATTAGTGACTAAATACTATTGTACTCTAAATCATAAAAATATTTTAAAAAATATATAGCTGATTTTATGCATATAATATCTAGATTCTCATAACGGGATCAACCAAAACATAAGTTAAAGAAAAATTAAAACTCAATCTCAATTGGTTAAAGTCTCGTGTTGATAACGTCTTATAAAATCTAAGCTCTAAATAATATAAGTATAAAGGAAGAGGATAAGAGAAGTAGATGTAGGAGAAAAATTTCTTTTTATTCAAGTGTATTATCAAATGGTGAGTGATATCTCTATTTATTGTGTTGAGATATCACTGCCAAAGGTCACCACATTAATAGATGCATAGTTATCTCTTAAGGTTCTTATTACCTTACAAATACTTATACATGAATCCAATTAATTGTTGAATAACTCTAATGGATCATCTACATAAAACAATGGATTTATAACACTAAATGATTTATAACCTATTATCGAAATTTCAACTATATATTTACTTATTACCTCTTTATACTATTTTACAGAGAAATTATTTGCTTCATAACCGTTCATCTGTTAGAATGTATAAAAATGTAACGATCGGGTTTCTTCGTCACAAAAATATCAATGGAGAAAAATTAGGGTCGGAAAAACTTACGATTATTCCAATCTTATCCAGATTTGGAGGAAACTGGAGTCGTCAAGGTGTAAGAAAATCTGGTAGCAATCAGGGTGGAGTAAATAGGAATTTTATTACATAATCGGTTAGATAACTCGTTAGGTAATCCGTATGACTTTACGAAATTGAATTTGGATAAATAGACCTTCAGGATTCGACCATAGCGTTAAGGGTACTTTCTAGTGTAGTGGATTAAGAGTATGTTGTGAAAGATGGAAACTGAAAATCCCTTAAAGGTTCACTACCTCGCTTCGTGTCGCTGTAGCAGGATTCTTATCGTTGCAGCAACGTCACTATAGCGGGATAGGTACCGCTGTAGCAGAAGAGGCGGAGATTGAATTATAGAATTTTTGAGGTTTTTCACGACGGAGCTCACTAATTCAAAAATTGTCGCTATAGCGGGATTGGTATCGCTGCAGTGATGCCGCTACAACGGTATGGGTGTCGCTGTAGCAGGATGACGGATTTTAAAATCGTAAATAAAATCGTTACACAACTTTATTTTGTATTTTTTTTGATTTTTTGGGTTAAGAGACGACCCATGGGCTATTATAACTCATTTTCCACCATTCTTGAAGTTAGAGGTAAGTTTTTCACTCTTTTCATTTTTTGGTCCGTAGAACATTTTAGAATGGGTAAATATTGATGGGGAACGATTTCTTGAAGAATCCTATAGTGGAATTAACCCAAAATTGATTAGTTGGGGTCATAGGTTTGAATTGGGGTTCATAGTTTATTAGTATTTCAGAAATCTAGTGCTTTTTATTGACTCCCGTATATAAATTGTTGTTTGTAGACCACGAACAAGCAGAACAAATCTGAAAAGGAAAGGATCAAGTTGTCTAGGTTTCAAGCTTATTTCGAGGTAGGTGATGGTTGTGATTTTATAATTGTGTGATATACACTTATTTTGCTCGTTGTGATACTTGTATATGTATGGATGTTGCAATATTGATCATAGATGTTGAAAAATGAGATATATGAATATTGATACAAAGAAATCATGACTTGAATGTGTGATCTTGATGTGTTATTGCGATATGTGATTGGGATCGATTGTCACGTTCTGGCACACTAACTTGGATCAAATTGCTACGTTCCGGCATGTTAATTGGGATCGAATTGCCACGTTTCGACATGCTAACAGGGATCGCTTGCTACATTCTGGAATAAAAATTAGATCGGATCACCACGTTTTGACATGCTAACAGTTTGACTTTGGGTTCTGTTAGAGGACCAACTATGTGATGAAGCATGTGAATTGTGATATTTAATCTTATGATAGTATTGATTATGTTGATATTTATGCATGTGTTATAATGTTGTAATTGCTTGTTTATGTTACACTAGTGGGATACTCGAGTGATTCTACCAGTACACACTGATTGTGTACTTATTATGCACTTGCTCTTATTTTTGTTGAGTACGGGACATCTTCACGTGGCTATTGACAAACTTTGCTTAGGAGATCGGTGATTGCTTCGAGTTCAAGGGTGTGCCACATCGTTCGAGCTGCCATGGAATTCTCTTTAGTCTATGTCCACCATTTTTGGAGTTAAACCTTATTTTAGTCAGTTAGATAGTTCACTAGAAATTCTTGTTAGATTTGGTTCTTATTTCTAGTTTTGGTACATTGACTTTCAGATACTAGGTTTATCTTCCGCATTGTTAGTTAGTTATTAGATCTTTAATTAGTAATGGAACTTAGCTTAGTTATTGAACTTGCTTTCGTAACTTAAATGGCTTAGTTTTTTTATTTATTATTTTGTTGGTTGCTAGTAGTGGTTCTCTCATCGAGTTGTAGTGTAGGTGCCAATCACGACAATTTGGATCGTGATAAATAATAAGGTGCAATAATCTGATGGACCATTATACTTGTATGAGTTTGTATTTTAAAACCTCTTACTTCATACTTTATCAACTTAACCCTTAAACTTATTAAAACACAATAGTTGAAAACCCCTCTAACCATTTATCAAACCTATGTGGCATAAATAGTGTTGATTTGGAAAAATATGTAAATGCACTCGCTTCCAAATGCGTCATTATACTATTTTCAATTTAAAAACTTTTTTTCAAAGAACAATAATATTTTTTTAATTAAAAAAATCTTCATTAACCCTCTTTCACCCCGCCCCCGCCCCCGCTCCCGCCCTAGCCCCAATTTCTCTTCTTTTCCACTGCTTTTTTCACTGTAATCCTAAATTTTCTTCTCTTCTTATTCAACAAAATCACCCACCACATTCATTCTCTTTTTCTTCTTCTAAATCAACAGTCATATACTTTTGTTTTTCTTCTTTTTCTTCAATTCAATCTCCTCTTTGCAACAACGTATCTAAATTTATAAAGTTTTTATTTTAAAAGGTGATACCATTATTTGTGTTGAATTTAATGAGAAGGTATTATATGGATAAACGTATATGGTTGATGGCGGTATCGAAAAAATTGAAAACTCCATTGATAAGTTTGAGAAAACTTGAAGAACAACAAATGAGTCTTATGAATTTATAAAATTAATTCAAATTTGTGATTGTGACTAGTAGATTTTGTGTTTATGAACCTCTAGTTAAAATTTCAAGTCAAATAAAAAAAATTTCATCTATTTGACATGAATTTTGTGCTCAAACTGTGAGCATATTATGGACGTTGAAGAACATGGATATTCAAAAAATTTCAAAAGTTAAATATTTTTTTAATATTTAATTTCTTACATGTCATTTTCCAATGACATAGAATTACACGTGTAAGAGGTTGAAGTACAAACACAATGATCTGATGAGAAAAGAGTTTAAAACATTGTGTTTAATGAGTTTAAGGGTTTAGTTGACAAAGTGTTAAAGTAGGAGGGTTCAAAATACAAATGCATACAAATATAAGGGCCAATCAGACTATTTTATCTAAGAATAATGCTAAATAGATTGTACTAGTAATTCTTGCATTAGTAATGTATGTATTAGTTATGGTTGTGTTAATTCTACATAAATTATTTTTATGCATTGTTTGATTTGATGTGTTAAAAATAAGATGTAATGTATAAAAATTATTATTTACAAAGATACCCCCACAATTATGGTGGAAAAGATGAAAAAAAAGGTTTTCAAGGGTAATCGAGTCTTTTATTAAGTTGATGCATGTGTTAAAATCATTACATGCTCATACCTAGAAATTCATGATATTAATAATGCACACCTTAATACACAATAGAGTGTACAACCAATGGAATCATTAGTTATATATATATATATTAGAAAAGAGTACCAAACAAGGTACTGATAGTAACAAAGTTAATGCATGCACTATTTTTTCTAATACACTCAACCAAGCGATCCTTACTGAGGTGGCAAAGAATGTATAGTTTATTTTCTTTGAGAGAGTGAAAGGCAAAAAAACTTCTTTTATTTCAGATTAGCTTTTTGTTTTCTTTTTTTTTCCAAAAAATTATATTTCATTTTTTTGGGTACTTTTTACGCTTCTATGAAGACAGAATAAAGAAAACAAATTAATTTGTTTTGATACATAAAATGAGTAATATTATGTGCTAGGCGTGTGCAAATCACTCCATGATACAAATTTAATTAAGGATTTTTAAGGGGTTATATATATTACTTTTAAAATGTTCAGGGGGCTAATGAGACCCTCGTGATGTACAAGTTTGTAGTTGAGAATTCAATAATAGATTGAGGAGTCATTTAGCTATTTTCGCAAAAAAAAATAAAAATTTTAAAGTTCTTATCCTGTTGCAAAAAAAAAATACTAATAGTGAACAAGAAATGAAAATAAAAGATATGAGATAAAATGAAACTTTTATTAATTTTTTATATATTTTTGACTGTATCTTTCACATAATAATGATCACCTATTTAAAGTTTACAAGACAGTTTTAAATGTTAGAATTGAAAACTTTAGTTAATTGGTACATGAATTATCAAGAAATGGTATATGTATAGCTGAGAGAAGTTATGAGTGAACATTCATATTCACTTTCAAAGGATTTGTAACACTTCTTGTTGTATGTCTATAAATGATGAAAAGAAGTCAAGTGAAGAAATTAAAGTCCACCCGTCGTGTAATACGTCTTGAGTGTTGCTTCATTAAAAATCTTGTAAGAAAAATTCAATGGGATAAAATCTTGATTAAGGGAAAATGAGTATAACACATATTTTATTTCGCCTGATGAAATTTTTATTTAATATCTCAGAGACGACTCATTCCAATCTTATTCTTAATTTCTCAATTGTTGATGTTGATAATATTTTATTGAATAAATTTGTAAGATTATTAATCAAACGAATTGTTGAACATTTGTCTAATCATTTTATTGAAGATCATATACGAAAAATATAGGTGAGATATGTTATGGTTTGTCTCTTTTGATATATCCTCCATTCAATTGGCAAACAACATTATATCATATAATATTATTGGAATCTTTGTTTTCAAAGAAAGACTACATAATTACAAAACATGTTGAGTCATTGACCTCAAACATACGCACTCTCAATTAACTTCATGAATGAATTATTTTTATATTATTTGATGAAGTGAAAATTATTATTTTTTCACCAAAATTTCATGATATAATTGTACCTGAATGAATCACATATAGATATCAAGTTTTATATGGATCAAATGATTATCTTATCAATGAATAATCGATCATTTCTAACTTAGATGTAATAAAAAAAAAATCTCTTATCAATCATTTTTTGAAGATATTTTAACGTATGTTTAACATATTTTCAATGTCTTCCTATTGAAAATAAGCTAAATCTCATCAATAAATTTATTGCAAACAAATATCTGATCGACTACGATTGAAAGGATATATTAATGTCTCGATAACATTGAAATATGGAGATTTATCATCAATTTTTTTTTATCATTTTCTTAAGATTGACTTGAATCTATATTTATGTCAAACGATATCACAATATTCGAAATATGATTTATTTATATAAAATTGCTTTAAAATTTTGTAGTACATATTGATCGATGGATAAATATTTTATTTATCGAATGAATACCCTATAGACTAAGAAAAAAAATCTATCTTACCAAAATCTTGTATTTAAAAAATAATAATCCAAACACTCAATAATCTTGAAAGCTCTGACCTAAGAGTGTTAACAATGTTTATGTCATCAACATACTACATATATACATATATCTATCTCAATATACGTGACACATTTTTATTTTTTTAGAGTCAAATAATTTAAGATTGATCGACAATTTGCTCATGAGATCTTCAAAATATAAAAAATGAATTATATATTTATAAAAGTAAGAGAAAAAAAAGGTGACATAATATTAGTATTAAGAACTAAATTTTAATTCAAAAGTTTGAAGTTTAAAAAACTTTTTAGCCAAAATCAAAACCCCATAGTATGAACTATCAATTACAATGGAGAGTTTTTTTAACTATGTCAAAGATAGGATGTAAAAACATGTCAAATGGTTATGCATGAGCTTAAAATGAAATTTGAGATTAAAAAATATGATTTTTAGTTCAGCCTAGACGCGCCTGACATTTGATTTTCGTGTTCGCAAGATCCAACCCACATGATTGTGATGGGTCTTTTTCAGTAAACGGCGATTGAGACTATTGACCACACGATCATGAGGCTGCAGATTCTTGTTGACCGTGATAACTACGTATTGACCACACAATCGCGATGATTAAGTTCATGTCAGTTCAATTTTTAGCATTTTGTCCTCTTTTTACATTTTAACAATTTCACTTGGTTTCATTAAATATTTTTTAATTCATTCTTCGCTTCAGATCCTGCAAATATGAAGCAAATCACATAAAAAGCATCAATTCACATCTAAACAAGCCAAAACATAAGCTTAAAGACAAGATAAGCAAAAATACCACTTATCAAACCCTCAAACTTAAGTTATTGCTTGTCCTCAAGCAAGATAGAATCAAAGCATCAAGAACATATTTAAGTCAAACACACCAATGATTCCTTAAGCACAAGAACTTGTCTTCGATTAGTAAATAAATAGTCACCCCATGCAAAATCTTTACAAAAGAATCCCTCATTTCTCATATCTTATATTTAAAAAATAAATAATTAAACGTTTACAACTCAAATTCAAGAAGTGATTCAAAATCATTAATTCCTTTACATGATCATGTGACTCAATTAAGATTGTTTTCATTATCATTACTTTCTCTCAATTTACGTGCCCTCAGAAGAAATGAAATGTCCTAAAACACTAACAGAATATTTACAAAACAAGGGACAAAGACACAAACAATCACAATCGCAAAGAAACATCTCATGAACAGAAGTACCACTCCATAGGCTCACCCTTTAGAACCTCTCTAAATTAATATTGGTGGAATTATGAAAAGAAAATTGAGGTATTATTCAATCGAAAATTTAAAGGGTGTTACCGAAATTTAATAAAAGTTGATTTTGATTGATTTTGATATTACATCAGAATCATTGTACTTACGAATTAATGTATCTTATTTTTTTTTTAATAGATATACAAATAAATTTGTTGTACGTAAAGTACAAAATATGGTTTATTGTAATATTTTTATTTATTAAATAATCATTGTTTATTTATTGTGATACTCATTTTTTATTTAATATAATTAACAAATTATCATGTCCATTACTTCTTAATAATTAAATATTATTCATTGTATTTTTAAGAAAAACATTTAATGAATGAAGGTGAAAGAAAAAACTTTATACACAATATAGAAAATATTGCTTAGAAGGTGTGGTAAATCATGTAGAATTTATTGTGTTAAGGTTGTTCATGATTATTATGCATATCTGTAACATTTCAAGGATTAAATTCATAAATAATTCATGATACTTAAAATTGATATTTTTGAGTTAAGACGTCAAGATACGAGTCCCCAAGAACCAACTAGAAATCATTCCTTAAGGAGGACCTTAAAGCTCCCCTTAAAACTTCCCCAAAAGCAATCACCCACAGAGGTCCACGCTTCGTGGGTCAAGGACTGGGGTGAGGGGCTGCAGAACCCCAAACCATTGACATGCAGGATGCCACGTGAGTCTACACACGGACTGTGAGTCCTGGGCTATAGGTCACCCCAAAAATTGCCATTTAATAGTTTGGTCTAGGGGTCTTTTGGGAATTTTTTTTTAATTAATGGTTATGTTGTACCGTTTTAAGCCTATTTTAAACATCTATATGAGTATTTTCCCCATCTAAGATCATAATTTCAAAATCTCAAAATAAAAATAAATCCTCTCCAAAATCTTCTCTCTAGAATTCCAAAGAAGAAGAAGATCTAGTTCGGACTTGAAGGAGGTTTTTTTTACACTAATTTGTTGGATTTATTAACCTAAGGTATGATAGTCTTTGATTCATGGATAGATTCCATCCATGGAGTCCTCAAACTCTCAATTTCAAAGTAGGAAATTCCCTAAAAGTTAGGATTTTCACTCCAAGTCATGGATTCTTTCTAAAAATGTTTTTAATTATTTAATTATCATATATTATGATTGAATTGTTGATTATTATTATTTTTATGAGAAAATCTCCCATGAATTCATGAAACCTCCATAACCCTAATTTATGACTTTGTGATGTGGGTGAATACTATGTAATTGTGCTTGTAGTAGTTTAGTTATTTCAATCATGTTATCATCCATGTATAATGTAGTAATTTTAGATATGTTGGTTGAATGTGATCTATAGCCATTGAAGGGCAAAACATGAGAATTAGTTATCTGAGACTTAGCTTGTGTATTATGCATTTAAATCACTTTGAAAATAAGGTGATTATACTATAATTTAATTGTTGTATTGATTGGATGATTATCCTCGCGTAAACACTTAGTTATGCATATCATATAACGTAGAAGTTTAATCACATGTAGTGATTCTAAGGTTGGAAGATAGTCTCACCTAATGAATCTTGGAGTTTTATGGATAGAGTTTCAAGACATTCTTCCGTAATCATAAAGTTAAGTCAAGACTTAACATAAACTTAGTGGGAATGATGCTAGTACCGAGTGGATAGTGATATGAGATGGAAGCCCTCACTGTAGTAGAGGCCGGGTTTCTAGGAACAATCTCTTGGGATGAAAGTCCTCATGTAGAGGCCGGGTTTTCTAATAGCAATCTCCTTACTCCATAAATTATGTGCCCTCGTAGGTCTAATAGTTTGGTTCTACCTTAGGTAAATAGGACAACCCTATTTTGATGTGGGGTAGACGTTGAATTCTATGAGTACGCTCTCATGGTCTATGTCGATTAAAGCTAATCCCACTATGATAACATTAACTAGAATTTGAGTTATAAATTATAGTTACTCAATAAGCTCTCTTTAGTTTTTAATTAATATTAATAGTTTGTTGAATTTTTGTTAAGGTGAAATAATATTTTTCCACGTGAAATGTCATGTGACAAGGTTTTTTCAAATAAAAAAAGAGTGTAACACACACACACATCAATGAGAAACGTTTCTCAAACTAATAAGTGATATTTTAGGCATGAAACTCAAACTCTCAATAATTTAGGTATGAAACTCAAAAAAAAGAATAGTTTAAGTGTGTTTTTGACACTTATGTTATGCATTAATAGTTTTTAGAATTGATGGTATAAATTATATTTTTTAAAATAGTTAAATATGTATTCCATAAACTATGATCGAATGCATGACAAATTTCACCGAAGTATGACTTGCTAGCTAGGTATGTTGTTTTATTATTGTTGTTTTTACATGGCATGACATGAGATGACATGTTTTACAACCTCAAGATTAATAACATTTCAGTACATTCTACCTACATTTAATTTCAAAATGCAATCTAAATAAAAAGAATTTTAAAAAATAATATTTAAATCAAAATCAAACAAATAAATTTGTAACCGAGAAAAAATATGTCTTGGTAATTTGGAGACCCCCATTAAAAAGTAATAGGTATAATATAAACCAGAAGAAAAAAACAAATAAATTGTCGACCACAGTGGGAGTCGAACCCACGACCTTTTGATCCGAAGTCAAACGCGCTAATCCACTGCGCTATGCGGTCTTGATGTGCAACTTCTTCTCAACAAGTTATTCTTATTCTCTTTTACGTACCCAAACTATTTTTTCAACTTATTAGATTTTTTTTCCAATTGAAACAAATATTTAAACAGAAAATTTATGTTTAAGCATATTTTGAAAACTTAACTTTAAATATTACTACTCCCTCTGCTTCAAAAAGAACGGCCCAATTTCCTTTTTACTATGCTTAAAAAAAAAGGAAACTTACATAAATATACTATAATAAAAAAATATTTACCATTTATAGCAATAATATTTTTTTCACTTGATCACTTTTAATTCAACTATAATACATGTTTAATACATATTATAAAGAACAATTTATCATTCACATTTAATACAAATTTTAATGATGAATTATACATTTATCACACATTTTAATACACTTATAATATAATATGACAATCTTTTACCAAACAAACGTGATATATTTCAAAAAACAATTAAAATTCATATATATGCATACATAATTCATTTTTAATACATATTATAAATTTAACAGAACATTGTATAAATGGTAATAAGGAAAAAGTATCTCTAAAATCAATAATTATTTTTTATAATGTATTAATTTATGTAATTTTTTCAAAAAAGAATGACCCTTTTTTTGGCAATAATTTAACTTTTAACTTTCCACCTGACATGTTTAAGGTCGTAAGATATAAAGGGCATTTTGATACATTTTACATAATTTAAATTTAGAACCACAAGATTAAAACATCTTCTTTCTTTTCTTAAACTTCATTCCAAGTCAAATTGGACCATTCTTTCTAAATTGGAGGAAAAACTACTTTTCCAAGTATCACTTAGTATTCAAGTAATTATTAAATAAGGTGCAAGGATAATTATGTAATGGTACGATGATAAATAACTATTGATGGATTAATTTTTAATTGGACACTTCTATACTTTTTATTTCTTTATTATTAATAATTTAAAAAAAAACACAGCAAACCAAACGAGATTATAATGGATATTGAAACCTAATACTCTTTTTTGGAGAGTTATCGGGTGATTAAAATTGATATAATTATTAAGGTAATAACTATCAATCTAGTAATTACACAATTTATAATTATATTGACTTATTTATTTGTCATAATGTAATTATAAATATATTGTTACATTGCACAATTGCAATCATGAGATTATATTAAATTTTAAGGATAAAAAATAATTATCTAAAATTGAAATTTATATTAGACAATAAGAGACCTTATAAATGTTATTGAATTAAATATTTAAGATACATATTATCTTTTGAAAAGATATTAATCAACAAACATATGCTCTTAACCAATATTATATATATAAAAAATGATTTATTTTTTTCATATTAGTATATATTTATTAAATTAATAACAAAATTAAAAGTTCACGATTTCTATAAACATAATAAAATACACGTTGATTAAAAGATTAATATTGTAAATATAATGTCATATATTATGAAAATATTTGACCAAAAGATAAATATCAAGTTAATACTATTAAAACAAATAAAATTAAAAATATAAATAATAACTAAATTCGAAAATAAATTTATTGTAACTGTTAGATCAAAATTCAACATAACATATATAAATGTAATTTAAAAAATAAAAACATAAATCTATAATTTTATTTAACAATAAATTTACTTTCAATTTAAAAATTAGATTACTAATAAATTTACTTTCAATTTAAAAATTAGATTACTAACAAAATTATGCTAATGAAAAAAATAAGAGCAAACAAGACTTATACCCCAAAATAGTAAAATATTTACGCTTATATTGCCCCATTACTTTCATATCATTTTTTTTAAATTTTAAAATGACATATAATTTGTGCACTGCGTCATGCTAACATCAACTCATATCCCTTTTTACCCTCTTTGATATTATTACAGTATATAAACATATTATGATGGTATAAAAGAATAATTCAACAACGTCTTTATCTGCTTCTTCCTCCTTGAAATTATCAAAGTATAATATACTTTGCTTTATCAAAGAGTAATTGAAAAATGTTTTAATTGAGGTTTACTTCAGTCCTTCGATGAGATTCCTCAATCATCTATGATATCATTACGATATATTTAATATTGTCGTATCATTAAGCTATGTTTCAATTTTCGATATTTTAATCTAAAAATAGTTTTAAAAAGAGCCATAATTTAGATACAATTTTTAAAAACTCTGCAAAAAGAGAAAAAGATATACAATATTTTCTATTGAGTTAGAGTTTTATAAATAAGATTGTCACTTTAGTATTTTTCTCTTAATTGTTTCTTATTTTTCCTTTAAAAAAAAGTTCAAATCTATATGATACCGATAAAGTATCAATATCTCGATAGAATATCACATAAGAATACGCGCAATCATATATAATACTGGTATAATATCAACACACTAACATAATATCCTAGATTAATCATTATAATAATGCTGATGTCATGCCAATATTGTGGGTGAAATGAGAAAGGAGAAGAGTGAATAAATAGTTTGAGCCATGAGTCTATTAAGGGTACATAGTTAGAGTTGTGTCCAATTTGGATACATAATTTAACAATATTTTGTGTAGTTTACCAAAATAAATATAGAATAAGTAAATTAAATAGACAATACAAAAAAAAAAAAATAGCATGAAAAAGTAAAAGTTGAGAATAGGAATAAAATTAAAAAAAATAAATATAAATAGTTAAAAATTTATTTTTAGAAAAGTAGTTAAAAGAATTCAAAATAATAAAATTAATTTTTTTTTAGAAAGTAATCAGCTTGTAATTTTATAATTACCAACAATTCCCAATTACACTTATTATCAAGTAATTATATACCAACCAAATATATGTAGAAACATGACTTTTAATTTGGTTCTAATTTTGAGTGTACACAAGTAGATATTTAAATTTTTATAACATTAAACAAGTAAACGTATGTATCCTACATAAAATATTACATGTTGGACACCAAGTAGGATATAAAATTTTCATATAGTGTGTTATGTAGGACGAATGTGTCTACTTATTTAATTTTATACATTTTTAAGTGTTTACTTGTACACACTCAGAATTAAAAATCATAGTTATCAATATGCCAAGTTAATTATATTTATATATTATGTCTATATATAATACAACTCAATTATATCAAATCTAATTACACATTCTAAACGGGCTCTTAATAATGTGGAATATAGATTCTTTGATTAATTAATAAAATTAAAAAAATTAAAATGTGGGATTCCTCATTGTCATTATTTTTCATTTTCCAGAAATAAAATTCAGATTTTACGATATGCTTTGAGCAAGTTTAACCCTTGTCTTCTTACTGGCGAAATTGAGGTTTCATATCTCCTTCCTTATTCATATCTTTACTGTTATTTTTCCTTTAATTTTGACCAATCTCGCCCCTGTTATAGATCAGATTTTGTTCCTTTATGGTGCATTTTTTTTTTCAAAGATTGTGTTTTGGTGTGTCTCTGTGGTTGTATTATTCTTCAGATTAAAGAATACCTTGGTGGGTTTTGAGGGAATTTTAAAAATAGACCTTTTATTGTTGAATAGCCTGGCTATAAACATCAAGATTGTATTTTTTTGTGTGTTGTGGGGTTGAATTTGATTTAGCTCACAGATTGGTAGCTTTTGTGGTTGTTGGATATATTTTTTGTTTTTGAGTGGAAGAATTCAGCAAGAGTAATCAAAGATTGTATTTTGGTTTTGTGGGGTTTGAGGAAAATTGAAAGTTGGTTTTTGTTTGTGGGGAAGATTGATTGACCTTTGGTGTGTTCTGAAGTTGATTTTTGATTCTGATGAAAGAGTACTTTTGTGGGTCGTGAGGGTTGGGTGTTTGTTAATGAGGAAGGGAATAAGCAACAGTATATCAAAGATTGAACTTTTGGTGTGTATTGAAGTTCAGGTTGAAAAAAACATACTTTTAGTGGATTTGAGGGAATCGAAACGTTGTTAGTTGTGTGTTGGTGGGGAAAGTTAAGCTACAGTCATCAAAGATTGTTCTTTTGGTGTGTTCTGAAGTTCAGATTGGAAAGAAACATACTTCTTGTGGATTTGAAGGAGTCGAAACTTTGTTGGTTGTGTTTTGGTGGGGAAAGTTAAGCTATAGTCATCAAAGATTGTTCTTGTGGCGTGTTTTGAAGTTCAGATTGAAAAGAAACATACTTCTTGTGGATTTGAAGGAGTCGAAACATTGTTGGTTGTGTGTTGGTGGGGAAAGTTAAGCTACTGTAATCAAAGATTGTTCTTTTGAAGTTCTGATTGAAAAGAAACATACTTCTTGTTGATTTGAAGGAGTCGAAACATTGTTGATTGTGTGTTGGTGGGAAATTTAAGATACAGTAATCAAAGATTGTACTTTTGCGTGTTTTGAAGTTCAGATTTTTTTAAAAAATACATACTTCTTGTGAATTTGAGGGAATCAAGAGGTTGTTTGTTGTGTGTTGGTGGGGCAAAGTTAAGCATCAGTCATGTTCTTTGGTGCAGTGGTGTGGGATCCGTGGCTAATTGTTGCTCAAATTGGGTGTATTCAATGCTTATACTATTTGATGTTAGGGATATTCTTGGAAATTCTTGTAGGGACTCGTGTTTCTCGAATGAGTCTTGTCTATTTCTTTGATTACGCCACTGTTACTGCTTCAACTGTCACCGGATGGTGCGTCATTGGTTCCTTTCTTCTCAGTTCACTTGCAGGGTGAGTTCTTGTTATGTTCTTTGTGTCTTTGCATGTAAGTTTTTCAATTGCTTGTCAATGCTTTTGTGCTTTAGACTTTGTGATATTTTACCTAGTTATAATGATAAATTGAGTCTTTGTTAATAACTTGTATAAATTGTGTTAGTTTATTCCCCGTTCTGTGAAGTTATTAATTATATTAGCGTGGTGAGAAATTTCTCGCTATAAGCCTGTTCATAAAAAAAGAGAAGATAAATTACAAGCAGTATACAAAAATAGGAAGTATGCACAATAATATGGTTCTCTACAAATAACACTTTGTCAACTCCATGGTTCACCAAGAAATCAACTACACTTCACAAAATATTGGTCTTCTTCTACTAAAATTCATTTCCCACCCCTTCAAAGGCTCTCATGTGTTCGTTTATTCCTGTTTTGTTTTTTTTTTTTTTTTGATTTTCAGTTATATTAACTTAGTGAAGAATATAAGTACAAGTAATTAGAAGTGGTCATTCACTGCTGAGTGGTTGTGGTTCTGTTAGATCAAGCAGCATTCCAACCTTTTTTGTTGCAATGACCGGTAGAGGGTTAGTTTGCTTATATGCTTCATTTGGGTTGGTTGTTTTATTTGTTATGTTAATGTATTGCTAAATTTTCATATATTCACTCCTAATTGCTACAGGGGTAGTGTGAGAAAGGATATTAATTTATTGATATCTCATTTTTCAAAAACTACCCACCTCTACTCTTTGCTTGATATGAAGTAGAATAAAAATGAAAAATTAGGATAATGGAAGACCTTATTGCCCAAAAACCTGCATGGTCAGACAATATTTGTAGTATATTAGTTTAGGTTAAGGTTCGACTTATAGTACTTCTAGTTTTAGAGTACTCTTAGTATGATCAAGTATAAATTATGAACTGCAGATTGGAGTGGGTGGTTTGGATCAAAGGCGGATCCAGGATTTGGATTCATAGAGTGCCAAGTAGACTCATCAGTTAAGTCAACTTTAGGCTTCAAATCAAATTGTTCGTCTTTTCGGTCTATATGACAGATCAATGAATAAAATATTTACAGTTATAAGTTGACTATTTATGTATTATATATACTAGAAATTCACATCCTACATTAAATTGAAATCATGAAATGAACAAAGTTAAATTTTTTAATAATATTACCAATATCATAAATATCCATCAATCATTTACAATTGTCTAGGTGAGCTTTCATATTTTGAAATTGATCAATGATTACATCAGTACTTACGTTTGCAAATATATTACGTTCTATGTAACACATTAAACATTCTTTGAATATTAATCACCAAAGTTATCTTGCATTTCATTTTTATGTGCTTCATGAATGAGAATGCTCTCTCCACACTATATTGTTGTCGTAGCAATAGGTAAAATCAGAGTTAACTTCATAAGTAAATAACATTTTCCAAATCATGAAATCCTTGTACGTTGGAGAATTTGGGATTTCCACCTCATATATGAATGATAAAAGTATCGAGTTGGTAACTCAAATCTTGAATTTGTTCATTATCAAACTTAACATGTTCAACACTTTGCTAAAGTCTTGATTCTACCTTTATCAAAGTTAGAGAAAGAATTGATCAGATTCAAGCTACCCATCCTAAATAGTAAATAAATATTCACTATATCAACACGATCATTAAGCTCTTGAAGTTGCACATCAATAATAATAAAAAAGACTTCGACGCAAGTGGGTCGAATAACAAACTCCAAAAGACTTACGCTCAGACTTTCTTGGAAAATAAAACTCTTTCAGCTTGGGGAATCAAGATATCACGAATATCATTGGAATCACAAGATGAGGAAGCATCATCCAACAAATATTCTCAATCTTTTCTTCAGAATGTTAAGAAACTCAACGACATTAACTACATCTTGATTTGTTTTCCTCGTAAAATCTTACACAATTCATTTGACATTGCCAATACTTACAACATCAAGTGAAGCGTAGAAACAAATTTAAATGTTTTTAGTTTTTGTCAAAAGATATTCTGCTTAATTTTTATCACTTGAGGTGGAATCCTCATATTCAATCATTTCGAGCACATGAATAATATATGAGATGATAACAATAAAGTTATCTAAAGTTTTGAAATGTGATCTCAAAACAAGTACCAGTTTGAACTTCACCTGATTGAAGTAATTGCTCTAACTTTTTCAGCTTGGTGATGACAAAGTAAATCTCTATGCTTGAAAGATCCTTCAACAACATCTAATACATCAATAACATGTTTAAAAAAGTCTTCAGAATTCGAATATTTTTTAGCAATAACTACAAGTGTTAGTTGCAATTGATGAGCAAAACAATGAATGTAATATGCGGACTATCTTTCTTAATCAAAGTTTTAAGACCATTTATCTCTCTCTTCATAATACTAGCTCTATCATAACCTTGTCCTGGTTGGATAGACTTAGTGAGTGATAGGAAAGTAAAGAAATAAATTTCTTTCTTCAATGAGCATGCCGAGACAAACCATCATTCTACTTCTTCACTATTCTTATCAACATACTGTAAAATAAGAGCCATTTAAAACACATGCAACATCTGTTAGAATTCTAATACTTGAAATCTTAATCACTCAAAGATATAATCTTCACCTCAACAATTCCAAGTCGTGAAATGGCAATTTATAGACATCTCACGCAAAGAACAAATGACTCTTGCTTTGCGGTATGTTGAGAAGACTGGTGAAGTAGTAAACTTGATTTATTGGTCTTATCCATGTTAGTGATACAATGTCCTGCTCATTGAAAAAAAATTATTCTTTGCTTTTCAAACACTCACTAAGTTTATCCATATTACGTGGACAAAATTATGATGGAGTTAGTAATATGAGGGAAGAGATAAAAGGTCTCAAAACTTTGATTATGAAAAATACTACATCTACATATTACATTCGTTATTTTTCTCATCAATTACAATTAATATTTATAGCTATTGGTAAAAAACATTCGGATGTTGAAGACTTTTCTGATCATGTTTGAATGTTGTTGGAGATTCTTTCAAGTGTTGAGATTTACTCCATCATTACTAAGCTGAAAAGTTAAAGTAATTACTTGTTCATATTAGTCAAGGATTACAACAAGAATGAAGGTTCTAAAAACAAGGTGATACTTGTGAGGATTACATTTCAAAATTTTACATAACTTTGTAGTTATTTCTCATGTATTGAACATGAAGGTTCCATCTCAAGTGATGAAAATCAAGCGGAAAATCTTTTGACAAAAAATAAACAATCAAATTTGTTTTTATGCTTCATTTGATGTTGAAAGTGTTGGTGATGTCAAATTGGTCTCGCAATATTGTACAAAAAAAATATCAAGATATTGTTATTGTTATAAAATTTCTAACCGCTACAAAGAAAAGATCGCAAGATATGAGGGAAATTGGATGAAAATCTTTGTTGGATGATGTTTCCTCATTTTGTGATTCACATGCTATTTTGATTCCCAAGTTGGACGAATCTTATTTTTTTGAAAAGTCAAAGCGTAACTCTCCGAGTGTTTGTTATTCACACAACTTGCATATTGAAGCCTTTTTTGTTGTCATTAATGTGCAACTTCAAGATCTTAATGATCATTTTGATGTTGTGAATATTGATTCTTGGGATGAGTAGCTTGAATTTGATCAATTTTTTCTCTATCTTTGACAATGATAGAACCAAAACTTTATTGAAGTATTATCCAGGTGAATTTGATAATGGACAGATTTGAGATTTGAGTTACCAACTCGATACTTTTATTATTCATATGCAAGGTGGTAATCCCAAGTTCTCCAACTTGCAATGAACTTGTGACAAAAGGTTGAGGCAAATCTTGTAAGTTGACTCTGATTTTATTTGTTCCTATAAGTGTAGAGAGAACATTCTCATCCATAAAACACATAAAAATGAAGTGCGAATTAGCATTGGTAATTAATATTAAAATGATTATTTAGTGTATTACATTAAAGTGTAACGTATTTGCAAATGTAAGTAATGATGTCATTATTGGCCGATTTCAATATACAAAACTCGTTGAGGACAATGGTGAATGAATGATGGATATTTATGATAATACATATTAGTAATATAATTGAAAGTTTTAACTTTGTTCACCTCATTATTTCAGTTGAATGTGGGGTGTGAATTTGTTATATACATAAATTATCATCTTATTACTATTTTAATGATTGATTTGTCAAATAGACAACTAATTCGATCTGAAGCCTAAAGTTGATTAGATCGATGAGTCTACTTGCCACTCAGAGACTCCAAATCCTAGATCTGCCGCTAGTTCTAGTTGCCAAATATAATTTGGTGGAAACATGGAAGAGGGAGCTTGTTTTGTAAGAAAAGACAACAAATGCAATGCCAGATAAGGCCAAAAACATTAGTGAAGAATGAATTACATTTTTTTTACCTTTCCTCCCTAGTTCTGAACTCTTTTCCTTTCTGGGATAAGATAATGAGATAAATACTCCATAATTATGTAATTATGTGACCCTTTTATTTCCCTTGCACATGTTGTTCACAGTTGAGAAAAATACTAACCTGTGAAAAGCTTCCAAATTTCCAGAGAATTTGATTGACCTGCTTGATTGAATTTCCTATGTCTTATTCCCCAACACAGAGCTGGCATTTTACTCTATTTGATTGAGAGGGCAAAGAAGTGCCTAGATTTTTCTGCAACACTCTACATCATCCATCTTTTTATATGCATTGTCTATGGTGGTTGGCCTTCCTCATTAACATGGTGGATTGTGAATGTTACTGGGCTTGCTGTGATGGCATTGTTAGGTGAATATTTGTGTATAAAACGTGAATTACGAGAAATTCCCATTACAAGATACCGATCAAGTAAGCTCCTTTATTATTCTGCGATGGTCTCTTTCTGTATTGTTGGCGTACGTATGATCACTTCGGTTGGGTGTTTTTCAGCTATTCTAATGATTTTTCCTTAGGATTTATGATTATTGCATCTTCTTAATTATGATGAATTGGAATTCTGTAGATGTTCTCTGTCCATTCTAGTCTGTAGGCTGTAGCTATCTTTTTTTTTAATCTATATATTTGATTTTGCATCTATATATTGAACCATATTTTACCTCACTTGTGAGATTTCACTGGGTATATTGTTGTTGTATATTGAACCATACTGGTAGTTTTCTAAATTTCTCTTTTCTATGGTGCCTTGGCCACAGCTTGTCATAGCTATTAGTGGGGGCATGTATGAACCTTGAGAACTTTACTCAAGTTTTTTTCACTTAACAAAATGTTTTGGAATTTATATATATTTGATACAACTTAGTAGTTATATGTGCTGTGTTCAAGGTAATGAACAAAAATTAGAGTAGTAGTTGGAGTTGCAAATTTGTCATTATTACCACAAGCATGACAAAAATGGACGTCAGGGAGAGGGAGTCAGAATCTCAAGAAACTGATGGGAGTTAATGGGATTAAAGTGCAGAATATTGTTCAGAGACCTCAAGGTTGACTTTTCCTTGAGCACCATGTCTCTTTCCTACATGAAGTAAAGTGTCTTTCTTCCACTTGCTGGTCCTTATTAACTGAGAGGTTTGTCATTGTCAGCATCATGGAGATTAAGTTTCAATGGATAAAGAGGGATCCCTAGATACCATGTCACCGTGGGAGAGTTTAAAATGAGTAATGCTAACTATTCCATTATTCGAACAAACTCTTTGATGACTTATTGGCTGCTTGTTTGAGGAGTAAGTTTCACAAAGATGGAGCAGATTTTTTGACAGTAACTCATGGAGTAATAAATTATATAGTGTTTGTTCAAATTGTACCAGATGTTTGGGATTTCTTTTGATTGTGTCCTTGATATTACAAAAAAAGTTTAAATTTCATCCTTCACATTATGAATTAGTTGATGTCATTCCTAGTATTTGGAAAATATGTCTTGCATACCATTAGCTATATGCTCCTACCTATTTTGCCAAAGCTGCATCTTTGAGTGTTTTAGCCGAGCCACATCCTTGCAGTATCAATGCGGTAAGGGAGACATTTTAGGACAACTTTTAAGTCTTCCTGTAATTTGGTCAAACTTCTTTTTCTGTGAGGTAAACATTGTGTTAAAGCAACTCAACCTCCCCCCCAGTGCCTAATATATCTTCATAACCCCCTCTTTAGAAGTTTAAGGTAGATTCTTCGTAGAACTCAAGGTAAAGTACTATCTAATTTAAGTCAGAAGAGGACTTTGCCCTCAGTTATGCTGAGAATCCATATTTTCTTAGCAAAAGAATGACGAGCTTGAACCAAAGAAGGATTTGAGGGTTTAGTTTACTGGAAGCCATGTTTATTTCTAAATACCTACCACTTCCAACCCCAAAAAAGAAAAAGAAAGAAAGAGTCAACTAGATTTTAAGAGAAAACAGAGTTTCTTAAAAAATGAACTTTTTGTCATGCTTGAATCACGTCTCGGAAAATATTACTAGTGCGGACAAACGTATACTTATCTTAAATTGTAGGAAAGGAAGACATTAGGAATACCTGCGACAAAATTGAAACCAATCCAGTGTTGTGGAAATTAAAGATGGATCCTTTTCCTTGTGCTTTGACACTCCTCTTTACTTCTCTGGTTTTGCTTTCCCCTTTTTCCTTTTCTTTTCTCTTCTTTGAATATTGTCTAGTACTTTAGTTGGACGCTTCTGTTCTACTCTGTGTTAGTATCACTTCACCCCGTGATTATGAAAACTTCAAATCCTTTTAGAGGCTTGGAGACTCATCACAAAATGACTAATGAAATATTTACATGCATAGTATTCAAAGTATACGTGTTACATATTATATATAAATTCTATATAGCCGTGTATTTCTGCAAGTTCAACTAATTCAAAATTCATCTTATGTAGGTGTTTGACTAAGTAGATGTTCAACAGCAAACAACATTTTTCCTTTAGTCATGCAGCCGGTGGCTTCTTTGACTCCTACACTATTTTGAGAAGATTTAAAGCGTCTCTATGCAATTTATTTCTCTTGCCTGTGGCAATGACATACTGGGGACTGCTGGGTAATTGCCAAATCCACAGAGAAAACAAGCTAAGCAGCTGAGTTATTAGGTGATTTCTTTTCAATCTGAGGAAACTTTGAAAGAAAGTATAGCAACTTTAGTTTGGATCTTCGTTGTTGCCAAGCTACTTGTATATTAAGTTATTTAGTCATGATTGATCATTTGTCAAGTTGCATGCAATGTTTTGCAGCCAATCTTCTGATCAGATAGTTAGAAGTACTTTGATCCTACTTGTTCCTGCCGGGTTGTCTTTCCTTGTGTTTGAACCAGGATAATACAAATGGTTGAAGAATTTGTTCGAGTTACTAATATATCAGAAATTCAGAAAATCTTCCAGGTTCTGAATAGGAGAAAAAGCTAGTCAAGTTGCTAAATGTAAATTTTATGAAGTTCTATTTAGAACATGTAGAACGAAAAGCGTTTTTTTTTCCCAATGTTTCAAAGTGCAGAAAGAGACAGTAAAAACATTTCATCTTCCTTGATAATGAATGAAGAGAAAAAGTTGAAGGTACTTGTTCAAATCAAGTTTTAGAATCTCTTTTTTCCCTTTTCCTCACGAGTCTGTTTATCTTCTTTGGTGATGTATGGTTATAATGACACAGTATTTTGTGCTGTTTTCTAACAATGGAACGTCAATTATTTGACGTTTACTAGCGCATATAAGTTTGGTATAGAATGGGAAACATGGTTAGTGAGGATTCATTTAGTTGATTCTAACTTGTTTGGGATTGAGACTTGTTTATATTGTTCGAGATTGAGAGAAAAACAATGAAATCACTTGACCATGATGATGAAACACATTATAGGTTTAGTCGATGAACTTCTCTCCAACGTTACAATTTTCAAAAATTTCAGAAAGCCTTGTTGGGAATCGCTGATTGAGTCGATTCAACCAAGAAAGACATGGGACTTCTGAATGTTGCTTGGACTGAGGTAAGTAAAGACTGGCTAGTTACATAGTTAAGTAGGGTAATACCCAAGGACTACAGTGAATTGAAATTCATGCATTGACTCAGATTTGAACTAAACTCTTACATAAAAAAACTTCAACCAAGGATCTGATATTATTAACTTTCCAAAACTTGAGTTGTAGTAGTATCATCACATGCCATTTCAACTTTATCTTATATTGGCAATTCAGTTTCAGTCTTCCACAAAGATGAGATATCAGCCACAGCTTCAGAAACTGTTAGATATATTCCATTTAATCCAAAGCCCTCAAGAGCATTAGATTCATGTAGTTTTTCCATAACAGTCCCACCTGGATTTGCCAGCACAAGCTGAAAACAAACACACAAAAACAGAAAACAAATTTTGTTAGAAAATTTTTGACCTATGAAGGGAGGAACCACAAGAGCATCTTTGATATGGCTGATGTATTTACCTTAAGAGATCGTTTGTCCAGCGTCTTTCTTAGTTCACATATTGTGTCGATGCCACTTGAGTCTATGGACGACACAGCTGGTAAACAAAGATGGTGTTTTGTTACTCTAACATGTTACAGATACAGACTATCAGCAAATTTCTCTTCTGTTTTTCTCTTTAACTGACCTGTCATGTCGATAATTACACATTTGATTGCAGTTTCTTGGTTGATTTCTATCCTCTCTTCCTCTTCGCGTATCCATCTCAATATCCTGTAGTTAACAAAATGGAATCCCAAGTAAATGTAACTGTGAAATGAATACAGAATGTGCAGCCTTTGTTAGTAACTAACCTTTCTTGTAAGTAGGTAGAATTTGCAAAGTAGATGGGAGCTTCTACAGCTAGGATCAGGAAAGAAGGAATTCTAACAGCTGTTCTATATCTGTTCATGTTTTGATATACTTGAGTTCCAGGAATATTGCCCAAAACACCAGTATTTGGCCTTGTAACATGCAACAAGATCTTAAAAACCGAAACTCCAACCTGAAATTTCATGACCAAAAACCAGAAAATATTAGTTAGGTAAGATCAGAAGGACTTAAAATGTGAAACTTTCGAGGGGATGCTTACTGCAATGGCTAGGCCGAGAGGTACTGAGATGAAAAGAACACCAAAAAACGAACACAAGCAAGCTAAGAAATCGAGCTTGTCAACTTTCCATAACCGTAATGCAGCCTGATAATCGATTAGGCCAATCACTGCTGTTATGATGATTGCTGCCAGGATGACAATGGGAGTGTAATAGAACAGTGGCATTAGAAACAGCAGGGTGATTAACACAGCTGTTGCCATTATTATGTTTGAAACAACCGTTTGTGCCCCAGCGTTGTAATTTACTGCTGATCGAGAAAAGGATCCTGTAGAAGTAAAACTTATCTAGGTAAAAAAGGAGGGAAAATCTTACTTGTACATATAAAATAGCTAAAACCACAGGCCAATAATGCCAAAGAAAGAGATCCCTTGGCGTAAGTTTTTTTTTTTTTTTTGTAAATGCCCTTGTTTAAATTTCTGGCTTGGACACTGAATGAGGTAGGTACCTGTTGTAACATAGCAAGAAGAACAGGATCCAGCCATGTTCATTAGTCCAATAGCCATCATTTCTTTGTTTCCATCAACTTGGTAATTCTTCAAAGCAGCAAATGTCCTTCCTACTGCAATCCCTTCCTGTAAGTCCATGAAAACGTTGATCACGAACCACATCTTCACAATTCCTATGACCAATCACTTGTAATAGATAAAACAACTTACTGTGAGTGCTAAGATCCCAGATACAATGCCAGTTTTGATGGCAAGCGGCAGATAAGGACCACTCAGATATAACATGTTCATTGAGGGTGGATTTAGACCCTTTGGCAGATGTCCGATCTGCAATAACTCAAAGTTATTTCCAGTTTTAATATGCTTAAAACTTATGTATGAACGTTAAGTTGATGCATTTTACTTACAGTTTGAATCCCATGAGCTTTCGACTTAAGGCAGGCAACTACAAGAGTTGATAGAACAACTGAGGCCAACGGAGATGCTGCTGAAAGCCAGAAAAATTTCGGATTCCTGGTGCTCTTATATCAGAAAAGAAGATTCAACAACGTCAAAATTCAGAATGTCGGTATGTTTTCTTTTTCTGTACATAAACCAAACAAATACATACGATTTGCCTTGTTGTTAGCAGGAACGCGAGGAAACAAATGCCCATGACTATGGTTTGCCAAGACCACTGCATAGAGATATAGAAGATTTAAATTTCAACTTCTTGACCAGACAAAGATTTTTGCTTTTTTCGACAATCTTATAAACTCAGATATATAGATGCTTCTTCTTACTTCGTCTTTGTGCTGGAAAGCAGATGACAATACAGGAACTATTTGCATCTTGCTTGTGAAATGGACCATTCCTAGCAACCCTTTCAGTTGTTGCAATGAAACTATGACTGCTGCACCAGCCATGAACCCAACTAACGTTGCCTTAGATAGAAAATCGATGATAAATCCCAACCTACAAACGTTTAAACTAACTGAGTTCTAACATAATTCGTAAATACAAAGTTCTAACATTCATTTTTCACAGATTCCTTATTAGTATACTTAAGCTAGAATGAAATGGACTTGCATACAGTGGAAATGATATATCAAGGATTCATAAAGTCGACTCACAACTTGTTTAGAATTAAGACAATTCAACTCAATATTACCATATCTATATGGCCAAAGACGGAGATTAACTCGTCTATAGTCCTACAAAGGTAGATGTAAAGTCTGCGTACATCTTATCCTTCTCAGATTCACTTGTGAGATTACACCGGATATGTTATTGTTCTTAAAACTCGGAATCTTTGTTATTTCATAGTGCACAAAACTCCACTCCTTTTCTTTTGTTGCTTTTATTAGTGCAATATCTCTAAATGATTCTTCTTTCTAATACTTGTTTCCACTTGGTCATTAGAATTATTCTCCCTTTTTTTTAATCCAATAAAAAGTCCAAATTAACAAAAAGAAAATTGTGTTTTTCAAGTGGACGAAAAGGATTTAAGTTATATACAGTAACAATTACCTGAAAAATCCGAGTGAAGCCTGAAAGACTCCAGCAAAAAGTGTAGCTGTAAAAGCCAATTGTAGGTAAAGAATCGGTTGTTCAGTGTAAGAAACAACTTCACTTAGCATTGTGCCCATAACAAGTGATGCAATTGAAACTGGACCAACTGCTAAGTGTCTTGAACTTCCCAAAACTGAATAAATCAATGGTGGCACAAAGCTTGAATCTGCATTATTAGATTGAACATAATATTATTATTACAGTGACGGAGCCAAAAATTTTATGAACTATATATATATATATATAGTGATGGTCTGTCCAAAACTATAAGTGCAATAATGTTTTGTATTCATTGATATTAATATCTTGCATGTCTCTGCCTTCAATTAATAGAACAAGTGTAGAATCCACTTTTAAAATATTTCATAAATCTAACAAAGCTCATTTCTTTTATATATTTGTTTTTAGTTTATATCCTTTTTATAAAAGATCTAAAGGCAAATTTTTTTTAAAAAAATTATAAAGGCTAATTTCACCAATCTCCCAAACACTACTAAAAATCACAATCTTTCCACAGGAAAATATTTAGAGGCTTTTTACCAGATATTTTGATTGAATCAGTGAAAAAAAAGAGTATATTTTCATACGAAAATATGTGAAAATATCTTCACTATATCTGTGAGAATTTGTTCCCACCATCTTTTTGGCTGTAAGAAATAAGTGGAAAAATTATGTTTTATAGCATAAATTTCTTAGTAATTTGTGATTAAAAAAAAGCTTTTGTTTTAGTAGTGAAACTAATTAAAAGTTGATATCAAATGTAGTTATATTTTGTCTAATTTAATTCCAAAACAACTAAAATCCCATTATCATGGTTAAAAAATGTTACACTAAATTCTATAATCATACAAATTCTATAAATTAAATACTAAACAAAATTAAAAAGAATTGTAGGGAACTTACATAATCCAACAATAGGTGGCAAATTAGCAAGTTTAGCATAGCTAATTCCTTGTGGTATAGCAAGACTAGCAATGGTAAGTCCAGATATGATATCAGGCCTTAATAACTTGAGATTATACTGAGGGCCCCACTCAAAAACAGGAAAAAAAAATTGTAATCCCAAATACAATTTCATCAAACATGTTTGATTCTTGAACTTATGAAGTGGATCATCTGGGAAAAACACTTCTAACAACCTATGTCTTAGTTTCTCAAGTGTTGTTTTGTGTGGTGGCAAACAAACTCTATGCACTTCAAGTGGTGCTACATCATGGTGATTTGATATTGGTAATTCAAAACCCTCTTCATTGCATGCATGTGTTGACAAATCTTCCACTCTATTTGAACTTAGAACCATATTATAATAAGAGGTTTTCGATACGATATCAATCAACCAAACCAAGTTCAGATATCGAGTTCAGACTCACAAATGAATAGGAACCGAAGAGAAGGTTTTTAAGACTAAGTTGGGAGAGTGGTAGAGAGGTAGTTGTTTGTTGGTAAATGGAGAAGGACACTTACCATCCTTTTATAGGGACAACATTAACTATCACAATCCCCAAAGAAAAGAAAAATAAGAAAGGTGGTGGCAACTTTCAGAGGACAAGATTATTTTGGTTTTTGTTTTCTAATGTTACAAAAAGAAAAAAAATATATGGGACGTTTTAATAAAGTTTCATATTGATAGCTTGAAAAAATAAAATAAAATTAATGTTGAATATTTTTTAAGGGGTATCTTATGAAATATTGATACCCTCAATGCTTTCTGAATAGAGCCTCAAATGAGGGGTTTGCCCCACGTTGTGTTCATTCGAAAGATAGAGACTGTGACAGAAATTGTAGGACCGTGAATGAATTATCCTGAGATTTTAAAAAAAAATCTTTGTAAATAAATAATTTCAAAATTAACTAATACTTTAAATCAAACATAGAATAAAATAATCTTATACTTTATTTCGAGATTACTGTCCCCTCTCCCATGTATTAAAAGAACCCTAAATGATGTGAAGTATTTTTTTTTCTTTTGGAGAAAACACACATGGCTAGCCTGACAACAATAAGGGTTGTGCTGTAACAACATTCAGAGGACAAGATTTTTTTGGTTTTTGTTTTCTGATGCTGCAAAAAGAAACCTAAAATTTGATGCTTAAAAAAAAATATTATGATTTCAAATATATGAATTCTATTGGGACAATAATTCTAGGAAAAATCATTTTGGTCAGAATGGTAAGATAACATATTTCATATTATGTTTTTTTTTTTTTTGAAGATTTTTACCCTTTTAATTTTAATATTTTTAATTAAAAATGATTTTTATTATTAATTTTAAAATTTAAAAAATAATATAGACTTTTTAAATTTCTGAATATATTATCTTAAAAATATAACCCTTAATCCATAAAACAAACGCAAAAATTATAATTGTTTTAGTGGTGGGATAAGAAATATATATAAAACGATCGATGATGGAATTGACATTTATGTTAAGAATTAATTAAAATGGAATATTTATTTGGTGTCCAGGTCATGACCAGTAAATATTTTAGTATGTTCTTGTGCTAACTTTTCTATTATATATATAATCATTATTTTAAAAAAATGTTTCTATTTCTTTTTTTCTTCTTAATATGCGTAATGTTTTCCCTCAACATTTTTTTATAACACTATTAATTGTGCGAAGAATTTTAAATTATAGATATTGATAAAGCACTGAATATAAGTCATATTATAAGTCAAACACTTATCTCAAGCCTAAGTTTCAAAAAATTTCGTATAAATGTTTGATCAGTGGAATAAGGATAATAATTCTACGATAAAATGTGAAATTATTTGGTTATGGATATTAGCCTCAAAGTTATTAATTTATTTCACTATTTGTACTAAAATAATTGAATTGTTTAATCTCATAAATCCATAAGATATTCTTATTTATCACATTTTGCCAATCAAACGATCGTTTAAAATAATTCAAAATTCACAATGTGGAAAAATGGTTGAATTAATGACATCGCGAGAGTTCCATAAATTTTTTTTCTACCTCTTAGGAAAGATGAACTTTTATATCATTTAAATCCAAATAAATTATTAGGAGTAAAAAATATGTTAATTGTAAATAATTTTCAAATAAAAAAGATAATCATCCATTTTAGAATAGACTAAAAAAGTGTCCTCTAAAAATAGGTTAGTGGGAGTACTATACATTAGTTGAGTGAGAATATAAAGAGAATATTCTATTTATAGTGAAAAGTGCACCAAGACATATATTGTTTGACTAATTAATTAACGGGTGTGGATTAATTAATAGTAATGTTGAAATCTCTATTCCACCAACTTTAAAACATGTTCAAAATTAGTGCTATTGTAAAATTGAAGTTTGCCATGTTTGATCACGAGTTTATTCTAATACAATTTTTTTTTATTCAGACATAATTAAAATATAAATAATTTTTTTTGGGTCTGGCTCTAACTCGTATATGTAGGCGGGGACTCTTATAATCATAAATAACAATAATTATAGGGAAAATTGTATATAATAGCAAACTAATAACCTAAATTAAATGGAATAGCTAGGGTTTGATTTAATTGTGCTCCATAGCAAACGTTGGCAAAAATTTGCCAGGCGTCTCTCTCCCAGAATTCTCGCTCGCCACTCTTTCATTCTCGCCTCTCTCGCTTTATACACAGAAGTGTACAATTTCTGTTTCTGTTTTGTATAAAGTGAGAGAAAATTGTATATACACATGCAAAAATGTATATCTTCGTGTTATACACTTAATTATATAATTTACAAACATTTTACTTCAAATATTGCAGAGAAAAAGGCCAAAGAATTATACAATTGTGAATTATACAATTGCAGTGAAATACAATTTTTTCTAGCTTTATACAACAGAAGTGAATATATTGTGTTTCTGTTTTTGTATAAAGCGAGAAAAACATATATTTTCTTGCTATACACTTATAATTATGCAATATACATACATTTTAATTCGATTCAACTGTATGCAAAGCTAATTATACAATTGCAGCGAAATAGGCCAGCGAATTATACAATTTAGGTCAGCGAATTATACACTTGTATATGTATAGCGAATTATACAATTTTTATGTTTGCTATGGAGCGCAATTATGCAAAGTTTGCTATAGCATAAAAATATGAATTTTTTGTTTGCTATATGTGAA
This sequence comes from Solanum habrochaites, assembly GCA_027704765.1. Classification (NCBI taxonomy): domain Eukaryota; kingdom Viridiplantae; phylum Streptophyta; class Magnoliopsida; order Solanales; family Solanaceae; genus Solanum; species Solanum habrochaites. The sequence continues at coordinate 59,438,396 of JAKWJA010002500.1, read as the reverse complement.
AGTTGCCCATAATTATATACCATCATACATTTTTTTATTTCTTTGAAGATTCATAATGTATCATGTGCTAAATTTCGCAATCTAACTGCCAACTAAAATTAAAAATGAAATAGACTTCAAAAATTAATCGAGAAAAAAATCGCACTATAAATAATGATACTCCTAATAACCATCTATATATGTAGTCCAAGTCAGCGTGGCACCAACCACATACAAATAAACCTTTAGATTGTTTAGCTGATCTTTTCATATGATCAATTATTTGAATAGTTGAATTTACCATAAGTGTAATTATTATATTTATATTCCATTTTTTATGTTCTCTTTTTGTCGAATCAAATTGACCAAATAACACATGCCATTAATAATCAATATGTTTGAATTAAACACATGTATATTAAACGAGAGAAAAATATTGAACTAGAGCACCACATTCATTATGAGGAATCTCAGAAAATCTCTTTAATTAAAAAAAAAATAGGCAAAAAACAAGGATTAATTGAACTTGATCATGATAGGTAAACTCGAGTAAAGAATCCTGGATGGTCATACAACTTTTGAAATTGTAATTTCACTTTTTCTTTCTTTGAAATTCAAAGATAATAGCGAAAATCAGGACCGTTTCAATAAGTTTGAGGTTTAAATTTAAATTTCATAAATATGTATTATTTTTTTAGTTGTTGTCATATATAAATTGAATAATTATAACTTACTTAATGTAATCTTCTACAACTGAAATTTCAAGAAGGTAGGATTTTTTTTAATTAAAGGACTGAGAAGCTAGGATATACACACACCTTATGAATAATGTAAGCAAAAAAAAATTCAAGAGAAAAAATATAATGTAAAAGTTAGAATAATAAAACTTGACTAATTTTTTTGAAAAGTTTATATAATGACATTGATATAGTTACATTGAATTTGATAAGTTGATACAATGATATTAAAATAATATTAATTTGTTGTGGTGCTTGAAATTTAAAAAATATACAAAAAAGATTAATCTTTCGTAAACACACACCAATAGATTTGTATAACGCAAAAGGTTTGTTCTTTTGGTGGACTTCAGAATATTTAATAATGAGAGAATAAAAATAGAAAAGAGAGTAAAAAAGATAAATTTAAAAATAATAATATGGGGTCATGAGATATAAATAAGTCAGAAAGATAGAAAGTCACGTAAGAAAAGATGCTACAATTAACTAAACAATCTTTCATTTCTCAATTATTACAACGAGCTTCACATAAAATAAACAACTATTATTTTCTTTTCTATCCAAAAAAAATCTTTTCAAATAATCTAATACTAAATATTAATTAATAGAAATAGTTACAAGGTAAGTAGATACACTAATTATTGATTTCTTAATTAAAATATATCAAATATACAAATATAACAAGTAAGATTGCACGGAAGGAGCAGTATTAAGATGGCAGCTAATATAATGCAAAACATGTTTGTATGAACTATACATTACTCAAGCAAGAATCCAATTATATGCTTAGAAATCAATGTAACACTTTATTCGAACACAATCAATACAATTCTATGAATGAAGAGAAAACTAATTACAAAATTTTGGAATTTGGCAATGGAATTTGATTTTCACCACCAATAAAAATGGAATACAAAAGGCAAATCGAGCGCCTAATTGCAACCGTCCAAATTATGCTAATCTTGGTAGATTCCATGCAACTTTCAATTTGGTGAAACTCCTTTTTATTTTTTTCAAATTTGATTGCTTCCTTTTTATTTAGTTTAATTTTGCAAGTGTCATGTAAAAGTAAGTGTTCATATACTATATGTGACCCCCTTGGAAAGACATGTAAATCAAAATGCAAAAAAAAAAAGATACTCTTCCAAACATGAAAATAGTTTTTCGGATCTAATGGCGGACGAAGAACAAATTTTGAAGAGATTTTTCGTCAATTTTATATTTGTGAATCAATAATCAAAAAATATTTGTGAATCAATGATCAAAGAGTGAGTAGTCACCTCATGCATTTAAAGGAAATGTCCTCGATGATGAATAAATTGAAAAGATCCTTTCTCACCTACAACAAAAAATTAAGGTGGTGACCAGTTTCGTTGCTTCAACATGTATTTAAGAACCTAATAAATAGTCTAGATACATATATCTTGAAGCAAAAGAAAAAAAAAAATTTATCCCTAATTGCTTGTTCAATTTTAAAATAGCACATCTTTCAAGAAAATAATTATTGATAAGATGAGTTTATCATTTTACCATATTCATTATAAAATAGATGAATTAAATGCTTAAGATATTAAAGAAGTTTAACATTTTTCAAAGTATTTAATTAAGGATATATTCTCTCTGTTCCTATTTAGTTGTCCACTTTAGAAGTGACACACATATTAAGATACCAATTATTATCATAGGTTAGCTATAATTTTATCCTTAACTTAAAAAATTATACAACTCCCCAAGTATAATAAATGTATTTTCTGGTTCCAAAAAACATATATTACAACTTAGTAGTACTAGAATTTTTCTTGAATTAAATAAGGGCATATTAGGAAATAAATTATTGTCCTTTCTTGATTTGTTAAAATAGACAAGTAAATAAGGACAGATATAAAAGGAAATATGAACAAGTGAATAGAGACATAGAAAGTAATAGCTAAAAAAGGTTACTCTTTCTTAATTTATCAAAATAAACAAGTAATTAGAGACAACTAAAAAATAATTAAGAATATGTGGAGTAGATATTGTGTTTACTTCAAGATGTACTCAAAATAGGAGATTGGATCGTTACAATCAAGATTTCTAATTTACTTTGTCATGGTAATAAGGTCTCATTTATTACGATTTACATAATAATCACTCAATCACATTCAATATCAATATCGAACCTCAAATTACGATTTAATAGTAATACTTCATTATTCTCTTTATTAATTTGAAGTGCCATATAACATCACATTTTCCCCTTTTGATATTATAAAATATTTTCTCATGTATTAAAGTGAAAACTTTTGAAACTACTAGAAACACATGCATATTCTACTTTAACACCTTTACTCAGCATATATACCAATTCAAGTCCTTTATCACTCTTATTTAAGGAGAATCCTCTCCGTTCTTTTTTAGTTATTATAGTTTTTCTTTCAGAGTCAAATAATAAAATTTTAGTTAACATTTTATAATATATTTTTCATTATATTCATATATAAAATAATTAATTTGTAGTAGTTTTTTTACAATTCTTAAATATTTAAATTTTTGTTTAATATATCAAATTAATAGTCTAATTTAATTTTGAAAATTAAATAAATTAACTTCCAAAAAATGCAACATGACAATTAAAAAAGAACGAAGCAAGTATTATCTAATTCTTAACATGCACGATATTCTTAATTTAACAGATTATCACAACATGTATCCTTCCCTAAAATGAAACTTTCACGTTGGAAAAGAAACTAGTATGAAAGTCGATCTATTACGACCATATCCCATTTATAAAATTAGGCGAGTATATTATTGTGGTAGTATGAATAATTTTAAATAAAACAAGTATAACCTGAAAATTAAAATAATAACTTGTCAATTGTCATGATCGATTAAATTTATTTGTATAGTGGCTAATTAACATTTTAATTAGAGGTATCTTTTGATGATATTGAAGTGGAGAATAAATGGAGGTCAAAAGTTTTCACTTGGCGTAATATAATTCAGATGCATGATTCTTCCTTTAAAACTAAATTAGAAGCCCCTATTTCATTTACAAAAGAATATATCTTTCTCATGATATTTTCCTATATTTCTTTATTTGGCTAAACTTAAACTTGTCCATCAATTTAATTTAGACATTTTAATTATAAAACTTACTTGAATTGAGTACCTAAGCATACGATATCATATTTCTATTATACACTTCCAATTTATTTTGAAAAAAAAAATATGTTTGTTATCAAGCGTTACTTATGTAATTAAATTATCTCTTATTTATATAAAATATGTCATCTCCATATACACATTAACCTCAATTAGAATATAGTTATTGACATTTTTACGACTTATTAAGGCTAACATGTATAAAAAAACATATTTTAAATGGTTAACTTATCTACGGATAAACACTTGAAAATCTATAAAAAAATTTCTCTAAAAATTGTATTAAGAATATCTAACAAAAATATTTTATGATATATTTAGATGTCCTTTAAAATTTTTATATAAAATTTACTGATAAATATAAAAGCCGATCAATTTATTAACCCTTTTTTAAAAAGATATTTTCCTATATATAGTATATCAAAGGTAGCATAATGTACTTTAAGACGTGTCAATTTTAGAGAATGAAAGATTCATAAATAATAATTAAAAAAAGATTCATAAATAATGAGGGCAATGACATGTTGTCCCTTTCTATATGCGGCGAACAGAAAAAACAGTTGTAATCATAAATACTGTTTCAAGAATCCACCTTCAATGGACTAAATTTCAATATGCATGTTAGTCCTTCCGTTTCTATTTACGTGACATCATTTTTAATTTTATGTATATTAAGAAAATAAATAATATTATTGTTCTATTTTTATTTTACTTTTTTTAAATCAATTTTAAATTAATTAATTTGTCTAATAAAAATAAATTATTCACTTAATTTTTCTATATTGATAAAATGTATATTTTTACGGCTAATAACTTACATATATAAAATAGAAAGAATATTATAATTTTATGCATTGATATTATGAAATAACAAGTATTATAGACCAATTATGTATAATAATGATGATACATAAAAATGAACGGAGAAAGTATGTGTCTTCTCTAAAAATAGTTATATTAATTTATTACTCAATTTTTTCACTTTTACTTCTCATTTATTCTTAAAATATGTTTTTGTTTTTATTTGTCACTTATTTTAAAAATAGACTTTCATTTTTACTTGTTACTTTTGACATATTAAGTGTTACAATTTTTTCCCCATATTCAACAGTAAATACTATGTTCCAAATCATTTTCAAGACATAATTTATATCAATAATTATTTTCTTAATAAATGTGTCAAATTAAAATAAGACAAGTTAAATTGAACGAGGAGTATTTTAAAATTTTAAGATATTTTTTTTTTTACATTTTATCTTTGATTCAATTTTTCTTGAAGATTACAAAATCCTTGATTATAATTTATTAGGTGTTATTTTTTCTTTAAATTGTTAATTTAATTTTTTTCTACGTGTTTATTCAGATTTTCTACTCATTTTTATTGATACAAATATAAATTGAGTAAACATTTTAATATAGAGAGATTATAGCTTAAATTTTAAAAATGAGATAGGGATAATTTTTTTTTATCTCAAATACATGTGAAGCAAGGCTGCTAATGCGCAATGAACTAGGGATAGATATGATATGTATATGTCCATTATCTTGTTGGAAGTTTCTATACCGCAATATAAATATTATGACATTTGATATGTTAATTGATATGTATTTTAAATCATTGTGTTGGTAATTGTGTTGTATGTTTGATTATAAGATCAGATTTCATAGATATGATATTGTAGTTATTTAAAATTTATTAAATATAAATTTATAAAGTTGTTTGGATTATATTAAATTAATGAAGATATTAGTCTAAATAAATATTATGAATTAATATAATTGATTTAATTATTTAAATTCAGATAATATGAATTTAATTAAAGTCCGCTCCATAAAACCAACATGATATTTTACTTAAATTTTTTATTGGCCGAAGGGATTCCTGTTCCAATCGGAACTCCTCTATTATAAAACTATAAATAGGGGTCTCATAATTGAGAAAAAGAGAACCAAGAAAATTCTAAACAAGAAGCTAGAGAAAATCCGTGGTACAAACGCTATTTAATTCTCTACAAAGTTACAAGTTTAAGAATTTAAGCATTCAAGTAATCAAGTTCAAGAACGATCAAGATCAAGACCATCAAATTCAAGAACAAGCTCAAAGCCCTTGAATTGAAATAAAAGTCAAGATCAAGTTCAAGTTCAAGTTCAAGATCATCATAGATTCAAGAACAAGCTTTTAAAGCCCTTGAATTTATATTTGAAAAGGCGAAATCAGAGAAATCGTAGAGATTGTAACACTCGCATTTGAAATAATAAAATCAATTGTTGCTATAATTTTCCGTTCTTGATTATTGTTTTCTCGACGCGAATTTTACTGTGTACATATTCTGGCACGCCCAGTGGGACCAAATCTGCCCCTTCATTTCTTCACTCTTAAACCAAATCTGAAAATCTGAAGCTGCAAAGGTAGAAGAATGAGTACTTCAAGCCTCGTTTTTGAGTTTCACAAGTGTACACTCCGTCAAGCCTTGAAGCAGGGGGCATTTGTAGACATTGAAATTTTATGGGACTTTACAAGATGCGTTCGATTCGAGTTGGGACTCTACAAATTGTGTTCAACTTAAATTAGGATTTTTGGAGGCTACTCAACCCTAAACCCTAGTTTATGTCTATATAAAGGGTACTAAATTCTCTTAAAAGACATCTCGAAAATTCCATAAAGAGATCAAGATCTCGAATACTCTACAAATTGATGGATTATTCATATAGATAGATCAAATCTAAATCATCCTAATTCGAGAAATACGCCACTAACGGCCCTCGAATCATGGATAAATCCTAGGAGAGTAAATCAAGGGATCAACAGAATTGTACCTGCAATCTATCTTGATGAATAAAATTATGTTTCTTCATATTTTATTTGTGTGGTTTATTTATTTTCCATATGTTTAAAATTTGTCGCAAACAGATATGTATATGTTGGAGTGGGTACTATATCAGGACATTTTTAAATAACGGTTTAAGTCATTACATACGACAATTGTTAAAATTGTTGCAACAACTTTAAAGTGATTATTGCAACACTCAAATAACCGATGAAGTTGTTCCAACAACCTCAACATAGTTATTACATTAACTTCAACGTTATTTAGTTTATTTGATAGAAAATGAGGCTGGGCGGGAGCTAGTGAAGAAAATGGTGATTGTGCAAAGAAGTAAGTGGTGATTGTTGCGGTAATGATAGAGGAGGAGGAGGTGGTAATGGTGATAGATGAGGAATAGGAAGTGGTGGTGGTGATGGAGGAGTAAGAGAAGGAGGTTATTATAGCAAAGGAGAAGTTGGTGGTAATGATGACATCAACACAAGATCATGGGAAGGAAAGATAGAACCTTAATGTAAATAATAAAATTTTAGGATTTTGAAATTAATATCACTAATACTTAATTTAAAATTGTCATATCTACTCAATGATTAAGACTCGTGTCACTTTCTTTTATTTTTGAAATTTGTCTTAATTATCTCCCCCCCAAACATGTTTTAATTTGAAACAGAGGAAGTAGAAACATTGGAGAAGTATTCTACAACATTTACTCTTGAAATTGATGTTTCAGTATCTTTTACTCTCTTCATGCAATTTCACTTGTTGGCTCTTAAGAGATAATGATTAATATGAATATTTTACGATAATACTCATAATAATTGATATAGTATTATGTTTTGAAAAATAAAAATATGTTAAAAATAACAAATAAAAATAAAATTTATTTTTGAATGTTAGGATTGAAATAATCAAGTGTAATGCATATTCTAGTAAAGCAAACTTCGACAGAGCATGACTAAGCAGATAAACAAGAAATATACCAAAGACATAAAAACATTTGACGTGATTTGATCAGTCGACTACTGTCCACAAGAGGAGAATAGCAATCCGCTATATAAAAGAAAATACAAAAATACCGAGAGAAATATCTCACACTATTCACTCAGAATAAAAAGAGGTCCACCCCTATACAAAAATCTATTCTAAGCCCCTAGGATTACATCGTGAATGCTATCAATTTAGAAGAAATAAACTTCTACTTATAAAGTCATACATACATTTTTCTTACAAGAAAAATGATTACATTTTTCCTACAAGAAAAATGATTAGTCATATATGGAGTGTTTGTACTTTCCTTTTAGGAAAAGAAAAACTTAATTATGATAAGAAATCGGGGTAAATATGTTAAATTTGAGAAGATTCAAAAATGGATTAATAAGAAGATATGATAGTTAGGAGGATAATTCTTTATTGGTAGAAAAGTCAAAGATAGCACCTTTTGTAGGTGAAATTTAGGTGAACAATAAATTGATTTCACAAGGTAAATCTTGACAGTTTGACATATTGTGATGTCATGGATGATATCAATAGGAAGAATTCACTCGTATAAATAGGTAGCTCCTAATTCATTTGTAACACACCTCTAACTTGCCTTCTCATCTCCTAAGACATTTGTTCTTCTTTCTCTTTTGTAGTATTTCACTTGTACTCTTTTGGAGTGAAATAAATATTGATTGGTTGTGTTTGAGGAGTAGGCAAAAAAAATAAAAGTTTACCGAACCTCGTTAATTCTTGGTGTTCTTTTTATTGTTGACTCATTTACTATTTATTAGCTACCTTTAGATATAATAGTTGTGATTCCATCACTCTCTATATATTTGACTTCCGCAACAGTTGGTATCAGAGTCAAGGTATTATCTAAGTATGCTTTGTGGTTGCAGCATAGTCTGAACTTCCACATCAGAAAAAGATTTACTTTGATCTTTGCATTGTTAGGTAGTAAATAGTATTTATAGTAAAATGAGAGACAAGAGAAATCATATGTCCACATCGAGTGTCAATAATACGTCATCATTGGCATCTTCGCTTATGACAAGAATTCTTTCAAATGCAAAATTTGCAGTTAAAATTTTTTACGGGTCAGGACATTTTGTAATGTGGCAAGGCGAGGTCCTTGATGTTCTTTTTCAACAAGGGCTAGATATTGCCATTGAAGGAAAGAAACAAAACGGTTTAGGAGAAGAAGATTGGAAGATTATCAACTGTATTGCTTGTGGTACCATTGGATCTTACTTCACAAGGGAACAAAAGTATCCATACACGAAGGAAACATCTGCAAATAAATTATGGAATTCATTGGAGGAAAAATTCTTGAAGAAAAATAGTCAAAATAAACTTTACATGAAAAGAAGACTGTTACGCTTCACTGATATTCCTAGTAGCACAATGAATGATCATATCACCAGCTTTAATAAGTTGGCGACATATTTGCAGAATATGGACGTCACTTTTACGAATGGAGATATGGCCTTAATGTTGTTAAGTTTACTTCCGATGAGTTCGAGAATTTTGAAACGACTCTACTGCATGGGAATGATGAAGTATCTCTCAGAGAAGTTTGTTCTGCCTTATATAGTTATGAACAAAGAAAGAGAGAAAAACAAAAAGGCAGAGAAGTAGAAACATTGATTGCGAGAGGTCGTTCTCTAAATCATATGAGAACGAAGAAAGGGAGATCCAATTCAAGATCCAGGCTCAGCAAAGATGAATGTGCCTTTTGCCGAGAAAATGGGCACTAGAAGAAATACTGCCCAAAGTTGAATAACAAAGCCAAACCAAATAATGGGAAGGCTGTCATGGATTCAAATGTGGCTGATTGTGATGACTCTGATTATTCACTAGTTACGATAGATCCATCCAAATCATCTGATGTATGGTTGATGGAATCAGCTTGTAGCTATCATATGTGTCTCAGTCGGGACTGATTTGTTGATTTACAAGAAGGATAATGTGGAGTTATTCACACCGCAAACAATAATCCTCTTACCACATATGGTGTTGGTTCAATCCGATTAAGGAATCATGATGGATTAACTAGAACATTAACAGATGTTCGATATGTACCAAATTTGAAAAGAATCTCATTTTTGTTTGAGCCCTAGAGTCAAAGGGGTTCAAAGTCATTGCAGATAATGGCGTGATGAGAATATGCTCTGGTGCCTGGTGGTAATGAAGGCAATTCGAAGAAATAATAACATGTATCATTATCAAGGTAGTACAATTATTGGAACAACGACAACAACATCCAATGACGAGAAGGAGGCAGAAATGACCAAGCTGTGGCATATGCGCTTGCAACATGCTGGAGGAGAATCCTTGAAAACTTTATTAGATCAAGGATTGCTAAAAGAAGTAAAAACTTAGTGATGCTATGTCACCTAAGAATGAAGCTGAACGAGAGTATATGTCAAGAGTACCATACACGAATGATATTTGTAGCTTGATGTATGCAATGGTTTGCACAAGACCAGATAATTCACACGATGTTGGAGTTATAAGCAGGTACATGCACAATCCTGAAATGGATCAGTGGCAGGATGTAAAATGAATTCTACGGTATATTCATATACTGTAGATTTTAGTTTGGTTTTCGAGCAGAAAGATAGTCAATATCTTGTTGGATATTGTGAATCAGATTATGCAGGTGATTTGAAAAAACGAAGTTCAACTACTGGTTATGTTTTTACTATTGCAAATGCACCGGTTAGTTGGAAGTCTACTTTGCAGTCAACAGTTGCTTTCTCTACCACTGAGGCAGAGTACATGACAATTACAGAGGCTGTGAAGAAAGCAATTTGGCTTCAAGTTGTTTAGAGAGCTTGGTATTGGACAAGAAGGAATCACAATATTTTGTGATAGTTAGAGTGCTATTCATTTAGCAAAGAACCAAGTTTATCATGCAAGGACGACGAAACACATTGACGTCCAATATCATTTCATACGAGACATCATAGAAGATGGTGGAGTCATAATGCAGAAAATTCATACTACGGATAATTTCGCCGATATGTTGACAAAATTGGTGACTGTGGTCAAAGTTCAACATTGTTTAAACTTGATCAACATTGTTAAACATTGAAGATTGAGGTTGAAGACAATCAAAATTGTTGTTGAGAGAAAAATGAAAATGGAGAATCTTGCCAAGGTGAAGATTTGTTAAATTTGACAAGATTAAAAAATGGATTAATGAGAAGATATGGTAGTTAGGAGGATAATTCTTCATTGATAGAAAAGTAAAAGATAACACCTTTTGTAGGTGAAATTTAGGTGAACAATAAATTGATTTCACAAGGTAAATCTTGACATTTTGACATATTGTGATGTCATGGATGACATCAATAGGAAGAATTCACTCGTATAAATAGGTAGCGCCTAATTCATTTGTACCACACCTCTCACTTGCCTTTTCATCTCCTAAGGCATTTGTTCTTCTTTCTCTCTTGTAGTATTTCACTTGTACTCTTTTGGAGTGAAATAAATATTGATTGGTTGTGTCTGAGGAGTAGGCAAAAGAAAACAAAAGTTTGTCGAACCTCGTTAATTTTTGGTGTTCTTTTTATTGTTGTCTCATTTACTATTTATTAGCTACCTTTAGATATAGTAGTTGTGACTTCATCACTCTCTATATATTCGTCTTCCGCAACAAAATACTCAACATTCACTATATCAAAAATGATTTTCAGCGGCAATTAATTATCGACAACAGCTGAATTGCCGCTAAATATATATATATTTTAGCGGAAATTAGCATTCTTTGTATATGATCATAAAACTTTTAGCGATATTAAATCTAATGACACTTAGCTAATGTTGATGAAAACTTTAACACTTTTTATTAATGTGTCTATTTATTGTTACAAAAATTATTTTTACTATAGCTATTGAAATAGTGAACAAATAAAAATGAACGGTGGTTCCTTTCTTATGAGGTCCTTTTTTTCATTGAGAATTCAATGGTCATTAATGATAAAATTAAAGTTCTCATTATATTCTATATTTTCAATTTAATACTTCTAGTTTTTTCAAATAAAATTTACGTTTGGAAATGCCGCTAGCTGTGTTTCTAGCTAAAGTTGAGAACCAAAAAGAAAATTTTATCAGAATATATACTTATCTTCAAAAATTGAGGGTTGGAGATTTTGTTAGATTAGTTAGTATTTTAGAAGAGAGGATTTGTCATTTTTGGAATAATATAAGTATCTATTTTATTTGTTTGTATTAAATTAAAATGGTTGTCAAATTTAAAATAGATGAATATTAGTAGGTGTCTATTGGTGGATAAGTATGTGGTGCCACGTGCCTAGACACTTAAAAGGTAGTAGAATTTTAAATACATGTTACTCTTCCAAAATAGATTAGATTTATGGTATAAGATTAGTAGGTCGTTGTTTAATTATTTTCTTAAAAAATATATAGGCTTCATAGCAATTTGGTGAACTTTACATGTTTCTCCTTTAATCCAATTGTAATAGTAGCATTATTCTTGTATTTTCTTGCCCTATAATTATATTATACTATCTCTCGTTTTTTGGTTATAGCATATTATGTCAGTATTTTCTTAATGTTATATAATGTTTTTCCTATTATTTACTATGCCCTTTTTATGAACTAAGGTGAAATTTAATTGTACATATATTCTATATTTTACAGATTCAGACTATAAAATTTCACTAAATATATTGTTATTGTTGTTGTAAATCCATGACTATAGTAAGTCGTTCAAAGTAATTTACAAAAACAAGTACTCCTTATGTCACTAATTACTTGTCCACTTTTGAATTGACACACTTATTAAGAAAATAATTATTATTGACATAATAAATTTACCATAGTACCCTATTAATTATGAAGTTGATAAATTAAAGACTTAAGATTTTCAAAAAGTTATTCTTTTTTTAAAGTAATCAGAGATTACGTAGTTTAGTCACATAATTCCTGGTCAAAGGTAATACTAATTAAGAATTCATAAATCAATGACTCATCACTAAACCTTTAAAGTAACTCCACTTAAAATCCATGATTAATCTATAGCATCAAGAAGTTTCTTCACACCTATAACAAAAATTTTCCACTTTTCAACACATTAAAGAATCCGTTTATTGTTTACTTGATTAAAAATAGGTAGATCAAATTGATATTTTTATAAATAAATAGTTATATACTTAAATGTAAGTGTTCATATGCAAAAAAATATTGGAAAACATCTACAAAAGCCCTAGAGTATAGTTATAAAATATATAAATCAAAAAGTATCTTTACCAAAAATTAGATGGATGGTAGAAATTGAATGGAGAGGGTTAGATATTTTGTCTTGATAAGAATATTTCAAGAATTTTATTTTGTGAAGAATATTTCAGATATATATTACAAAGGACATTAGAGATAAAACAGTAAATAATTAATCGTCAAAAGTGCTTAATAATTGAAAAGTTACAAGTTTGAGTGATCGACTTAGGACTTTTGCTTAATTTTAGTCTATAAACATACTTTTATATTTATCAAACGTTGTAACAAAGTCAAAACATATTTATGAACTTGTTGATCGACTTATAATAAGTTTATCCAAACACCCTTTTGGGAGTATGTGTGGTATGCAAGAAAAGATTCTTAATTTTTTCATGTTTAGTTTATCGAAATATTTTATAATACTTTTTTTAAAAATTTCTTAAAAATAAGAAAATAAATGTTCTGGAATAAGGAAAATAAATTTCATAAGTGACATTTCAAGTTTATTATCTCCTCCCCACTCATCCAACCCTCCCCCCCAACCCCCCTGCGGCCACCGCGACCCCCATCCTACCCCATATAGTACTTTGCTAAAGTTACTTATGAGATATTAGTAAGGTTACTTACTTACTGAACAGTAAAAAATTAATTTGAAACTTACTTTTTTCTAAGGAAACATTTTCCTTCGTACCAAACGCATCCTAAGAGGAGGAAGAAGAAGATAAGTACATGTAAATTTGTGCTTTGTTACTGTAGATTTGGTTCAAATGTCACATCTTAATATTGTGTTTTGAGATATAGATCTTATATTCATGGAGTAAGGTCAATCACACAAAAGAGTAATCATCTAGTTGTGTATTGATAGTGGCCACCACTAACAGTTTGCATGTTAGCAACAAAAATTTAGGTAACAATGAGCATATCATGTGGATCCAAAAAGGTTTATTGACTTTCATAATATTTGCATAAGATTGAGTCATCTTTTATTTTGAAAAATAGTTAATGACTTCGATACAATCATATAAAAGTTGAGTGATTTGATCGATTATTTTTGAAATTATAAGTGGTAAAATATTATAATGATACAATGTAGATAGACGCGAAGCAAATAAGGAGAAAGAGGTTCAATCGAGTCCCTCCATTGAAAATTCATGCCTCCAATCCCAAATAGAATAGAAAAAAAAATACTTTTTATGTTATATATAAACTATTGATTTCCTTAACGTAAGCAAGAAATATATATATATATATATATATATAAAATGTAGTGGTAAAAATTGTCTTAGGTCACAAAAATTTCTACTCCATTAATAATCTTACTCTTTAATTCTACTAATATAAATTTATGACTTGGCTAGCGAATGTCCAAAAGAGTAACATGGCAAAACATCATAGAGAAATTTGAGCCATTAACAAAAAGATATACTAGTTGTGTTTTGGACCCTAAACACTCCAAGTGAAATAGATTTGGATAATCAATTGAAGTGACAAAGACCTAAGATAGATATATAACAACCCCACAAAAGGAGAGAAAGGGGTTTGTTGGCAGTAAGTGGACAAGTTTATTCTTGGAATATACCATTCAACTATTGATAGTGCCATAGAGGAGTGAGTACTCATGACTACTCAATACTAATGAATAATCATAGGGACATTGACTTTATATGCATTGAACTTCCTAGTATTGTATATTGTATAGTAATCTCCAACTTCAACCTTTTATTATGCTTGCAAATGAATCCTTATCAATTACTTTCCACTCCACTCTAGTCTAGACTAGTACCATGATCATACTCAATAGCCCTAGTCGATCTTGTGACCTAAGAATAAGATAAATAAAGTTATCGAAAAAACACGAACTTTTGATAAACTTTTTCATCATAAATTTATGGAAATTCAAAATTTCCAATTAAAACGCCTCTGGCGACATTTTATGTTTTTGTTAATGCTGGCAAAATTGAGTCTAATTGTAGGGAATTCGTTCATAATTTTAAAGGTTGGACTCAAGATGATTTGAATTTGATTCAATCTCAACTCATTCAAGTATTAATACATTTTTAGAGAATCCTCGATTACGTCCAATTTAATCTTTAATTTAAACCAACTTTAAGACTCTTTATTTGTCTTGATTTAATGTATATTCGTATATTAAAGATACAAATTACTTTTTATTTATATCTTTTAGAATTTATTAATCCATGTGTAAATTTTTTAAAAAAGAAACTATTTAGTTGAATTCAAATTGTAGTTACAAAATTAAATAACAATATATTAAAATTATTGAAATCGGGAGGTCAGGACCCACACAAAGTAAATGGGGGACCAGGACCCAACCCAATTCTATTTCAACCCATTTTAATGTGGAAAAATTGTATATAATAGCAAATTATTAATTTAAATTAAATGTTATAAACATAGTTTGATTTGATTGTATCCCATAACAAGTTGTTGCTATTTCGCCTCTCTCCAAATTAAAGTCGCTCGCCACTCTCGTTCTCTCCCTTGCCTTTCTCGCTTTTTATACATACACAAATGTATAAAATATGTTTGTGTTTGTATACAGCGAGAGAAAATTATAAATATATACATATATTTTTGTTCCCCTCCCTCCACTCCCCCACATTCTTTCTCCACTCAACCAGATCTCGCTCGCCACTTTCTCCCTCCTCTCTCTCGCTTATACAACAAAAAAATATATAAATTGTGTTTCTTTTTATAGAAAGCGAGAGAATATTGTATACACACATGCAAATACATATATCTTCATCATATACACTTAAAATTATACAATGCAAACATTCCCCTGCCCAGTTCTCTTTTGTCTTTCTCTCTTTATATAAACACAGATTATACAATTGATTTTTTTTATCTGTATGCTGAAACAACCAAATTATATACAACTGCTTTCTTTTGTATATGTATAGCGAGATATACATATTTATGTTTGCTGTGGAGCGCAATTATATAAACTATAGTTATAGCATACGAATATAATTTTTGTGTTTGTTATATCGAAAGTTAATCTTTTAATATCTCCAATTTCAACTCAATCGGCCTATTTAGCGCCCCTAAATTTTGTTTAATAATGAGTCCAAACTTTCAATAGAGCAAATATTCAGATTTGGAGGAACTATTTTTCGTTTTTATTTTTTTTTAGATTTATGTGATTTACATGAATATTCATTACAAGATTATGGATGTATAGCTACGAATTTTAAAATCGCGGCTAATACCTAATACCAACCACAAATATTCGTATTTTATTGCTATTTACAAGTTCATAAAAAAGAAAAAATACCACGAAAATTAAATTTGCATTAGCTAATTCCACATTTTCCCTATAATTGTTAACAATCGTGTCAATAATCACTTTATATATATATATATATATATATATATATATATATATATATATATATATATATATATATATATATATATATATTAGAGTTTATTATATGTTCTTGTCACACAAAAAAAGTTTACTACACCAATAGTGCACTAGTAATAACCTTTCGGTCAGAGCTACTAATATGGATTAGGCGTATTGAGTCGGTTAAGTTCAATCCATAACTTAATAATATTGGATAGGTATTTTTGGAGCCTATTTAAGAATATAACTTTTTGCTTGGTTCGAGTAAGCTCACTTGCCTATGGGACTTGAGCAATGTGGCTGAAGCGGTCCGTGGGCAATTAAAAATAAAGTAGATTACTAAAATTAAGTAACTAACAAAAGGAATTCTGTTGAGAACCTCCATTAATGGGAGTGAAGGAGCTTTAGAGAGTATTTGGAGAAGAGGGTATTTGGGAGAATGAAGTTGTATATCCATTCAATCTGTATGTGAATATATATACAAAAAGATGAGAAGAAAAATCACTAACTAAGATTCTTTCTCTAACTAACTTGTAACCAATTTTCTAACTAACATTTGTAACTAACTACAACAACTAACTAATTTATTTACATTGCTTATTTACATGATCGCAACACTCCCCCTCAAGCTGAGAATTGAAAAATATATTTTTCATTCCAAGCTTGTAAATCAGCAGATCATGTTGAGGTTTGCACAATCCTTTAGTGAGTATGTCAGCTTGCTGCTCTTTAGTTCCTATGTGTTGAGTTTGAATGAGTCCATTCATGATCTTTTCCCTTACAAAGTGACAATCTATATCAAAGTGTTTTGTCCGTTCATGGAATATAGGATGGGCTGCTATTTGAATGGCAGCTTTACTATCACAAAATAGTTGAATAGGTAGCTTAACTTCTACTCCCAACTCTTTAAACAACCCTTTCAGCCAGATTATTTCAGCTACTGTGGTGGCCATGCTTCTGAACTCTGCTTCATCAGAGCTTCTTGAGACTGTATTCTGTTTCTTTGCTTTCCACGACACTAAAGCACTTCCCAGCTTGACTATGTAGCCAGTCACTGATTTCCTGGATTCTATACATGCTCCCCAATCTGAGTCACAATAAGCCACAAGCTCAGACATGTTATTGCTTGGCATAAACAACCTAAGACCTGCTATACCTTTTATGTATCTCACAACTCTAAGTGCTGCTTCCATATGAGAGTTTTTTGGTGAGTGCATATATTGACTAAGTACTTGAACTACAAAGGCAATATCAGGCCTAGTCATAGTCAAGTACAATAGTTTGCCTATCAACCTTTGATACTTTCCATAATCCTCAAGACTTTTATCTTCTGCATTCATTCCTGTGCATTTATCAAACACAGTGGATGTCAGCTTGTGATTGAACTCTAAGGGAGTAGATGCAGGTTTACACCCTGCAAGTCCAAGCTCAGATACAAGTCCAAGTGCATATTTTCTCTGATTCATAAGAATACCATCTGCATTTCTGGAAAACTCAATTCCAAGAAAATATTTCAACTCTCCAAGATCCTTCATTTTGAACCTGCACTGCAAGTCTTTTCTAACTTGTTGTATCAGCTTTAAGCTGCTCCCAGTGATCAAAAGATCATCTACATACACAAGTATGACAAGAAGTTCTTTCCCTACTTCCTTTGTAAACAATGAATAGTCATAATGAGATTGCAAGAACCCCATATCAACTAGTGCTTCAGTAAGTTTAGATTCCATTGTCTAGGGGCTTGCTTTAGTCCATACAATGACTGGTGAAGCTTGCAAACCATGTGTTTCTCCCCCTGGTTTGCAAAACCCTCAGGAATGTGCATGTAGACCTCTTCAAGAAGATCACCTTGTAGAAAGGCATTATGAACATCCATTTGAAATATATACCAACCACAAGAAGCAGCAAGAGCAATAACAGACCTAACAGTAACCATTTTTGCAACAGGAGAGAAAGTATCAGTGAAATCTAGGCCTTCTTGTTGACTGTATCCCTTAGCAACAAGCCTTGCCTTGTATCTCTCAACCTCCCCTGAAGCCTTGTATTTAATCTTGAACACCCACTTACAACCAATAGCAACTTTATCAGTTGGAAGTGAAACAATAGACCAAGTACCATTATTCTCAAGTGCAGCAATTTCATCCTGCATAGCAGCCACCCAAAGAGGATCTTGACAGGCTTCTGAGTAGGTATGAGGTTCTGAGGTAGCAGAATAGGCAGCAAGAGAAGCTCTATAGGTAGAAGACAAAGCTTTATATGATACATAGTGAGAAATAGGATATAGAGATGCATTCTTTGTTGTTGTAGTAATATAAGAATCTAGCCAAACAGGAGGATTAGACTGCCTAGATGATCTTCTAGGATGAGTAACAGATTGAACAACATCTCTACTAGATGGAAGATCCTGAGAAGAAGAAGTAGAACTAGAAGTAGGTAATTCAGAATCAAGATCACCAGGAAGATCAAGAACAGGAAACAAAGTCTCAGGAGAAGATTTAATATCTTTGAAAGGAAAAATATCCTCTTTGAATACAGTGTCTCTACTTACAAAAAAAAATTTAGAACTAAGATCATATAAGATATATCCTTTCTGAGTAGAAGAATAACCCATATGAACAGCAGGAATAGCTCTAGGAGCAAATTTATCAAGTCTTTTTGGATCAGTGGCATAACATAAAGAACCAAGAACTCTTACATGATCAAGAGAAGGAACCTGACCATATAACACCTCATATGAAGATTTGGCTTTGTGTAATTTTGTAGGTAATCTATTAAGAATGTACACTGTTGCAGACACACACATACCCCAGAATCTAATAGGAATACAGGCCTGAAATCTTAAGGCTCTAGCCATGTCAAGAATAGATCTATGTTTCCTCTCAACTACACCATTCTGTTGAGGAGAATGAACACATGAACTTTGATGCATAATCCCATGCTCTCTGAACAAAGCATCTACCTGGGAATTGAAAAATTCTGTTCCATTGTCTGATCTTACACACTTGACAGTGATCTCAAATTGTGTCTTGATCATATAGATAAAATCTCTCAGCAAGACAATAGTATCAGACTTAGTGTGCATTAAGAAAATCCAAGTATATTTGGATTTATCATCTACCAATGTTAAAAAATATCTCTTTCCATCATGGTTAGAGACTCTATAGGGCCCCCATACATCAGCATGCACTATATCAAAACAAGCATTGGATAGAGACACACTAGTAGGAAATGGTAACCTTGTTTGCTTTGCAATAGGATAAACAGTACAATTGTGATCTTCCATAGGTACATTTTGTAAGCATTGTATTCTACTGAGAACTGTAAAAGGAGCATGCCCCAGTCTCTTATGCCAAAGACTATGTATTGAACAAACAGAAGTAAAGCTGCTAGAAGAACTGATACATAAACTGATACATGTGTTCCTATTAATCTTGTCTTGCAAAGTTCTTGGTTGTGTGTCTGTATTGAGAAGATATAATCCTTGATCTTCCTTACCAATCCCCAGGACCCTCCCACTGAAGAGATCCTGAAATACACAGAAGTCAGGGAAAAATAGTACTGCACACTTTAGTTGTTTAGTAAGTTGAGAGACTGATAACAGATTATACTGAAATTCTGGTATATAGAGAACATCCTTCACTAATTTATCCTCAAGAATTAATGAATCTCCAACATGACTAATATCCACTTGAGTACCAGTAGGCAAATTTACTTTCATATCATTCCTTCTTCCAAGATCTGTACAATGTTTCATAAGATTCATACTGTGAACCATATGATTTGAAGCACCTGTATCTATAATCCAGTTTGTATGAGCCATATCAGACATAAGAGCTGTAAAAGTACCTGAGGAGCTTGCAGTTGCAACATTAGCCATAGAATCTACTTCCTTGCCTTTTCCTTTGCTCAACATCTTTAAAATCTGATTGTACTGTTCATGTGTAAAGAGTGACATGCCTTGTGTACCTCCTGAGAAATTGTTAGAAGAAGTACCAAAGGACTTAGCATTAGTATTTACAGAAGAATTATCACAGGTTCCATTTTCAGGTGACTGACATCCTCCAGCAGTAGCACTGTTAGCATGAGAAGAAGAACTTCCTTTCTTCTTAGGATAGCCATGAAGTTTGTAACAAGAATCTTTAGTATGTCCTCTGTAATGACAGTAATCACAATAGAGATTTGATCTTCCTCCTTGTCGTATATCACCATTGTTTCTAGCTTTATAACCACTATTTCCACTAGAACCACTGTTAGGATAGTAAGCTGAACCTGAGCTAGAACCACCACTGTTATGATATCCACTATTATAACCAGACATTCTATTACTCATAAGAGCAGTTTCTGAAGAAGTTTCTGCTGAGAATGAACTACTACTTGCACCATTCACTCTTTGACTTTCTACATTAATGATCATAGCATAAGCTTGATTAACATTTGGAGTAGGAATCTGCATTAACACCTGACTTTTAGCATGAGCATAAGACTCATTTAGCCCCATCAAAAACTGCCATAACTTCTTAAACTGAAAATGTTCTGCATACTGTTTGGATTCAGGACATGCACAAGAATGAGGTGGTATAAGTGTCTCAAACTCATCCCAAAGTTCTCTTAGTCTTGAAAAATAATTCGACACAGATGCAGTTCCCTGAGACAGGGTAACAATTTCTTTGTGAAGATAAAATGCTCTAGAAGCATTAACCTTATCAAACCTTTCTCTAAGATCTTCCCAAACAGTGTGTGCATCAGACCCATAGATCACAGTGCTAACTAAGCTTTTAGAAACCGTATTCATAATCCATCCTAAAACAATAGCATTGCATCTCTCCCATTGTTCATGCATAGAAGAAGGATACATGCTCTTAGTATAGGTTCCTAACAAAAAGCCTAGCTTATTTTTACCAAGTAATACAAGCTTCAAAGATTTACTCCATAAGGAGTAATTTTCAGATCCTAGAAGTTGAATTGAAGTGAGTAGAGAGCCTTGAGTATCAGAAGGATGAATAAACAGTGGATGATTGTGATCGATTGAAGTAGAGACTGAAGTAGAAACTCTAACCTCACCGGCAACAGCAGCTACTTCCTCAACTGTCATGGCAACAAATCACTGAAACTGAAGATGAACACCTGATCTTCAATTGAGGGAAAACAGAGGAGAAGAAACGTGATGTTTGGCCGAAAATTACAGTAAAAATCCTACAGCTCTGATACCATGTTGAGAACCTCCATTAATGGGAGTGAAGGAGCTTTAGAGAGTATTTGGAGAAGAGGGTATTTGGGAGAATGAAGTTGTATATTCATTCAATCTGTATGTGAATATATATACAAAAAGATGAGAAGAAAAATCACTAACTAAGATTCTTTCTCTAACTAACTTGTAACCAATTTTCTAACTAACATTTGTAACTAACTTTTGTAACTAACTACAACAACTAACTAATTTATTTACATTGCTTATTTACATGATCTCAACAAATTCAAATTAGTCTAATGGTAACTTTCTTCCTGATTTATAAATCGAAAAAGGGTCAAAATTGCCCCTAAACTATGCGAAATAGAGCACTTATACCCTTCATTACATTTTGGAATCAATAATACGCCCGTTGTTATCCTAGGAGACCACTAACACCCTCAAGAGTTATCACCCCAATATTTTAGTGATGTGGCATGCCACATGGGACTAATCCCTCCACCTAAGCATTGCCAACTAAGATTCACTACAAAAGAACTTGATCTTTAGTGGCGACAAAGTTGCCACAAAATCTCAAAATATTGCCACACTAGAGGTTATGAGTGATTTTTAGTGACGACTAATAGTAAAACCTATTTTTTCAACAAAAAAAATATGATAACTAATTTTCGATTGCAACCTAATTTTGTAAAATAAATAACATGAAATATTAATATTAAAAATACCCAATATTATTATGAAAAATCATGAAAATTACTTCTCGATTCACATCTCCTATTATATAATGCATCATTGTACATTTTATACATTTACATATAACATAAAAATAAAACATACTGCATCTTAAAACTCCTACTTAATCGATATCATTTTTGTTTTTAAAATAATGAATAAAAAGATATAAAATTAGAATTTAATGTTAAAAACTTTTAGTGACGATTTGGCTTTTGTGGCGACTATTGTTGCCGCTAAAGGTTTAGTTCTTTTGTAATGAATCCTAGTTGGCAATACTTAGGTTGAAGGATTAGTCCCACATGACTTGCCAAGTCAATAAAAGTATGGGGTGTTAACTTTTAAGGATATATGTGGTCTCTTATAATAACAGCAGGGGCATTTTTTATTCCAAAATATAGCAAAGAATATAATTAATCTATTTCACATAGTTTATGAACAATTTTATCCCTTTTCCGTTTATAAATCTATATATAAAAAAATTGTACGTCCGGAAAAGAAAAGAAAAACTCAAGATGGAGACTTTTGCTACAGCATGACCTGACATTTGAATTTCAATAAACAATAAAAAGCACAATATGTGTTGCTTAATAAAAATATCAACAACAAAAAATAGAGGAATATATAAAGTATAAACTAAAGAATTGAAATAATAGCATGTGATTCAATGATTTGATCAGAAAATAAATATAGATTGCTTCTCACAATGCTTGATATCCCAAAAAAATTGATCAAACATTTTTCTCCAATGCTCTTTTCTTGTTTGTTTCTGAATGAATAATTACAAACAATTAAAAAAAATGTTGAAAAGTACCAAGTTATGATAGGATGTGCTGAAAGTATTTTTTATTGAGCTCTATATTTGTTATATACAAAATAATATGTATTGCATTAATTTTAAAAACAAGTTATTTGGTTACAAAAATATCTTTAATCTTATTTGATTTTTTAAATTCTTTTCTTGCAAGTTTTAGTATTCACTTCCATCCTATTAGCTTTAAAATTTTGTGTGTGCATTTCCATAATGGTAATGTATGTATTTTAAAAATATTTTTTTATGTATTTAGCTTAAAAATAGAGTTTTCATCTTAAATAAGCAAAACAAGATTTATGAAAAATCAAAATACACATAAATGTTAAAATTGCTCAAAAAAATTTAATTTATATAGTGTAATTTTTCAATAGAAAAAATATAAAGAATTATCATAAAAAATAAAGATTAATGGAGGTTGTAAATGCTATTATACATGGTGTTAAAAATAATGTAAATATATATGAATGTGAAAATGAGGTATAAAAAGATTTAAAGGGAATATTTTTTCGTTTTATCTATTTTATTTCGGAATAAGTTATTCCAAAATTATTATACCACCCAATAAGAGAGTTAACTTCTTTTGGTACTAATTATTAATCTCGAAATAAATTATTACGAACTTATCAACTAAACAATAAATTAATGACATTATAATTTTAATCTCGTGAGTATTTGGTGTTATTTTTCACACTAAATGACCCCTAAAAGTCAAGAAAGGAAGTGATAAGACTTTCAGAAATTATTGATTAAAAAGGGTAAAATGAAAAAATAACAATTACCCTCTCATATCTCTTCCACAAATTTTGTACATATATATAATAGGAAGTCAATTTAGGTTTGCTTTTGGTTAAATCAAAGTCTAAAAATTATACTTTTTCCAAGTGAAACAATATACTATTTCCTTCACCCCATTTTATAGGTCTGTTTTTTTTTAAAATTATTCTCAAAAAGAAAAAAAGGAAAAATTAAGTGTAACGAATTGTTTTCATCATTATGGGAAAACTAATGGGGAAGAAATTTGGGCCAGAGAAACTTCTAAGAGGTAATTTGAATATTTCTCGCCTAGGCTAGACTTGGCTGAAATCTGAGTCAGGAGAGGTCTAGGGCAATTAGTAATGGATGGGGGATCTTATTATGAATTTGATCACGCGTTGGATAGCCAAGACGTTACGGAGCTTGTACGGCTTTAGGAAATCAAATTCGGGCGAGTAGAACTTCTGAAACTGATCTTGGAGTGAAGCGATAAGAATTAAAATGGGACCAAGTACGCATAATAGAGATTCAAGAAATGGAGATTTTTCCTAAAAGTCACTATAGCCTCTCGAAGTTAAGTACAGACGTCTCTCTACCGATCCTCGAGACTCTACATAGACTCGACTTGTATACACGTGAGACCTATGAACCTGAACTCTGATACCATTTTGTCACGACCCAAAAATGAGCGTGATGACACTCGTCTTATACCACCAAGACAAATCAATCTAAAACTCAATTGTTACAATAATATGTGGGAAAAAAATTACAATCAACATAAAAATTACTTTACATTATAAGAATGTGACCTGAAATTTACCTGAAGCACAAAGTGTGTTTCTTGTTGCGCCGATTGTGCCTCTCTCGTACAATCTTTTTTTTTTTCCTCTTTTAAATTTTGGACTAAAATGTTAAACCATACTAATTTATTTCCTTATTTTAATGTATTTGAGCCAAGTAATATATTAAATAAATTATGCATTAAGCTCATTAGCTCCCAAATAAAATTAATTATCTAAAATCACTCCTCTACTAAACTATCGTAATTAACAAGTAGCTTAAAAAAAATTTCAAATGAACTTCACAATTTGATCAAAGCTGACTCAGGCTAACTACCGAGATGGATAAAATGGAAATTTTGAATAAATTAACCTTTCGGGTCATTGCAGGGGGGGGGGCATAGCGGGATTGGGCTAGTGACAACTTTTAGAGAAAAACAGCAAAAACATTATTTTTATTTTCTGCAAAACTTCATTCTTAAGAGCTAAAGAAAAACACAAGATATTTCTTATCAAATTTCCATGAATTCTCGCGCTAAAGGTAAGTTAATTACTTCTATCATTCGTAATTTGATTCTTAGAACTTAGAATTCTCGCTTATTATTGTTGGGAGTGGGTTTTGATCTGAAGTTAATGGTGGAAAACCCTAGTTGAATATTAGGATCATAGATTTGACCTTGGGTTGATATTTTGATATCATCCAGATAAACTAAGCCTTATTTATTGATCCTTGCATCAATGACTTGTTTTAGACCGAAAAAAAGATGAAAGACTCCGAAAGGGGAGACTCAAGTGTCTTAGGAGTATTCAGGCTTGATTTTGAGGTAGGGGGTGGTTCAACTTTCCATAGTGTTATATATGCTTGTTAATTTGTCCATTGTATGCTTGTATATATGTGAATAGGGAAACATTAATCGAATCTAAGAAAATGATTAAGTATGAAAAATTACATGTCATGTACTTGTTACTTGATTGTGTGACTGTGCACTGTTCATTATGGGTGTGATCATAACTATGGTTGTGCTGACTGAATCGGGGGTCACGCTCCGACGCACTAATCATTTGAGTGTGGATTCAATGAGAGAACCATTACGACTATATATTCTAATTATTGTTTATATTGTGAACTCTACATTGCTCTTGAAAAGATAAATAACATGTCTATAGTGTAGATGAGTGTATACTATGTTGTGATTGCTTGTCTATGTTTCACTTATTGGAGTACTCGTGTGATTTCACCAATACACTATGATTGTGTACTGATATTATACTTCCTCATTCTTTGTTGAGTACGAGACATCTTTAGACGGTTACTAATCGCCTCAACTAAAAGATGATTGATCGATATCGGTTATAAGGGTGAACGCCAATTCTTCCAGGCTGCCATGAGTCCTCTTTTGTTTAGTCCATTCTCTTCAGACTCAGGCTAATGTTTTAGATAATTCTTATGTTTGGTTGGGGTTTCACCCCTTTTTTCTTAAACTTGTTGAAATTAGAGTTTTGGTACAATGGACTTAAGGTTCTAGGAGTTGTTTTCCTCCATAGTTTGGTGTTTTGTTTTGTTAAATTTTCTAAGTTTATGGGAACTCCATATTTCCTTTGACATTTAAATCTGCTTATGTATCTTTAAATGTTTACCTTTTCGTTAAGTTGTTTAGTCGGATTTTAGTAATGGTTCTTCCACCGAGAAATTGATATGGGTGAATCACGACGGTGTGGGCCGTGACAGGTTTGCCTAACATCGATTATATATACAATAATGAATAAAAAATATAATTTGAAATCCATTCGAATAATTTCAATGGGAAGCAACTCCGGGTACCTGTAAAGATACTTAGTGAAAGTACAAAAATAAATAAATTAATTAATAACTTAAAAATAAAAAGCATTCTTATTAACTTGGGAGGCCTTAAAAATTGATGGTAATTATTTCTTCGGTCAATTTTAACAAACAAAATATATAAACTTAAACTAAATTTCTGTCTTCTAAAATGGAAAAACCTCCAAAATCGACGGAATTTTTTTTTTATTGGCCAATTTAACGTGATATTTTTCTAACACAAAATTACTATTAAACTTAAACAAAGAATAAAATGAAATAACTTGAAACGACTAAGAAAGATAACAATAATACTAATTAAATAAAAACATAGAGTTGCTGGAAATTCTTAGAATAATAGTAATAGAAATTGTAGTAAACAAATAATAAACTATAAAAGGAAAGAACAACAAATTCAGCATGAAGAACAACACAACTGACAACACTAATAATAATATCAATAATCTTAAGAAGAAATAACAATTATACAATACTAATAACAGTAAACAAAAGAAAACAAGGGCATAATAATAATAACAATAAAATGAATCAAGGTGAAATTGTTAGATGGATCCTTCTATTTGTATAAGTTTGTATTCTAAATTTTTTTACTTAATATTTTATCAAATAGACACTTAAACTCAACAGAATTCAATATATTAAACTCCTTTGACCATTGACAAACTTATGTGACAACTTAATTATTTACATGAAATAATTGTGTGATTCCATGCAAAAAAAAAAGTGTGAACATAAGAATCCCCTATTCAATTCTCTATTTATCTCTCTTTCTCCCTATTTTACGAAAATATATAAAATATATAAGTAAAGTAAACAATGACTAAGTTTCAAAAAATTAAATTGATCTTATGATTTAAGAAAAATCGACCTTCCAAATTAACAGAGTCGCCACTTAATTTTTTAGTAAAAAAATTTAAGAAAACTTAAAATTATTTTTCAAAAGATTTAAACAGATAAAAATCAATTGAAAAAGGATTCGAAGCTCAATGTACATTCCGAGAAGGTGTTAGGCCCTCGGAATGCCCGCTAACTCGCGGTTGACCGACGAATTGACTAAAAGACCTTTTGAAAAATTTCAAATTTTAATTAATTAAAGAAAATTTATTTTTTATTATTATTTACTTACTATTATCTAATTTGATTTTATCTATTTATTTTTTCTTTCTCTAATCATTTTGCTAAGGTGAAATAACTAGAGGAAATCCTTCATTTACCCGGTATACCAGCAATCCTTCTATGCGGATACCCTTTTTTTACTCTCAATCATTGCCGAGAAGAGAAAATGCTCAAGGTAATAGATTCAAGTGTTAAATCATAAGACCAATTAAAAGGTTATATATATATATATATATATATATATATATATATATATATACACACACACACGTTAGCTTTTAGAAAAATAAAGTAAAAAAAAATAGCTATAGCTGAGAACTAATATAATTAAAACCAAAATTCAATAATGTTAGTCGATCAATATTGTTAAAATATAGAGAGAGGAAGTAGTTAAGCTTGGACTTTGGCCCATGTTTTCCTTCATTTTTATGCTTTTCTCTTTTGGGCCAAGGCCCCATTTCTCACAGAATTCTGCAGGGAACTCAAATGGGCTTTGGCCCCATTTCTCTTTACAAAATCGGGTATACACTTAATGTATACTTCTGTATATGACGTGTATCCATCATGTTTTGAACCTTCTGAAACCTGTATTGTATCTAATTTTGTATGCTGTATTTTGAGATCTGCACTTCCACGTATTTTGTACTTGTATACTGTATTTACTACTATATATCACTGTATAAAGCGTATATATAGATGTATACATCTGGTATATCGACCTGTTCTTCGACTTTTCGGGGGCTGAAAAAATATTTTCCATCGATATATCTTTACTGCTCTCAACCTGCATTTCGAATTTGTCCCCCTATGCATGTTTTGACCTGTATATCGGTGTAAAAAACGGGTTTAACAGCCCGTTTCTAAGCTTCGGGGGACCTGCAATTTAATTTCCAGCGATGTATTTGCTGTTTTCTACCTGTACCAGGTTTTTCAGTGGATCTACAACTGGAGGAGGATATTTTGAGACTTTATGGCTCGACGAGAAAGTGCAAGGAGTTGGAGTGAAGTCCATGGGAACTCGAAAAAAGTTTCACATGCAATAAAACAAAAATGAATTAGCACATGGAGCGATTAAATAATAAAAATGTATCTTGAACAAAGTGAAAATAAAAGGGCAAACTATAGAGATTTGAGTTAGACCGGAATACATATTCCAACGCAAAATCATATGAACCTAACTAGCACTAACAGAATCAAAAAATAATAATAATAATAAAGAGAAACTCCAAATGGTATCACGCATAGTGCATGTGTGCATACTTTGAAATATATTTTCCAGGAAATATTAGTCCTTTAATGGTAAGAGACAAACACAAAGTACATGAAAAAAAAAATGTTGCATACTTGCTCAAACAGAATACCTCATGTTCAAAGTCCAAACGATTTATTTCGATAAAAAAAAACTAACGATGCCATATACAATCTTTTAAAAGAAAATTTGTGAGGCCTTGCTAAATCATTCAAAAGGACATAAAATATGACTATATATTGTCAAACTCTAACAGACTTATCCTCCTTTACCAACAGACGCGATAAACAAATTGTCAGATCAATTCGACTAGCTATTTTTATTTATGATAAAACACATAAAGAAATCGAAACTCGGATATCACATAACGCCATGAGAGGCACATAAACTTTTAGAGATTAAACCCAAGAAAACCGAGCCTAGACAAAGAAGGGTGCTCTAGAAGAACTCAAAGGAATGCCCATGGCTAAAGAGCAATATTGTTAGTCTCCATGCCCAAGTGAAGCACTGAAGGCAGCAAATACTAAACTATTAAGCTAACGGTGACTAAACGGAAGAGATTTAAATGCACTTTCTTGGACAAATAATAACAGAAAAAGCCAATCAGTGAAAGAAAAGTAGTGCAGTGGAGCAAACTATTGTAACTGTTATCCTAAGTTCAAAGTTGATATCATGTTCAAAAGAAAATAACAAGACCACTGGTTGGCGTATATCAAGTCGACAAAGGAAGTGATCAGAACACACAACAATAGCGACAGGCGCAAGTCTGTGTAGCTAACACGCTAATCAAAAGGCTTGAATAATCATAAAATATACAAAATCGACCATATGTATGTAACAGCTGAGCTGATTCAATAATGTTTGATCCAAACGAGACACCGAACCGGGTTATCTCTGTGTTATTCAGTGAAATCGTTTCTAAATTCTAAGGGAAATAGAGAAAATTGGGAAAAATTAGGGGTAAGTTTATTAGTCTACGTAGCATGGTGGATCTCTATTGGCTTATGTGACATCTCATGTGGTATCCACATGGCATCCAAGTGGCGTTTAACAGATTCTGTTAATCAGAAGCGTATTTTTGACCCTATAGTTTGAGGGGAAGGGTATATTTGAGCCGAAACATAGTTCAAGGATATATTTGAGCTATTTCAAATAGTTCAAGGATATTTTTGACCCTTTTCCATATAGAAATATCAATATCCATTAATTTTCCAACACAAAAGAACATTACTCCATGATCGGAATCGTACTACTAATGAAATATAATTCTCCATTAAATAAGAAAATAGAGAAATATTCAAAAAAAATAATTCAACTATTTAATTAAAAGCAGAAACTAGAATAATTTTAAACATTAGATAACTAAAAAGTAGTTTAAAAAAGAACTTAAAGAAATATATGGATTGTTTTGTTTGTTTTTTGCCACCTCTGCTCTCAGTAGCAACTTATTCCTCGTGTTATTTATAGTCGTACTCTGAAAATGGAAATTACTATTTTCTCTCAATTTTTTCACTTGGTAATTGATATTTTTAACAAAATTAAAATGGTAGGTCAAATGTATAATAATATTAGATATGAAAGGGCTCGTTAACGAGCTCAATATTACAATCTTAAATATCTTATTTCGCGATCAAATATTAAAATGCATCTCCGTATCATGGACTTGCTTTCAAATCATGTTTTCTTGATCATTTATCACGATTAGCTATCGAAAACTCATTTAATCATTACGATATCTTTTATACCAAAAATAATAACCTTCAATTCATAATTCATAATTCAAATTCAAGATAGAACTAAGAGTTAAGTCTTGAGAGTTCTTTCGAGTCTTTTGAGAAAGTTCAATTGAGTCTTTTGAGGAGTCTTCTATAATTTCTAATAACTTGTTTCAAAACTTGAGTAAGTGAGTATGAGAATGATGAAAATGTATTCATGAATCTACAGTATCATCGAGATCCTTCATATCATGAAGCAAAACTCTTGAATTCATAATATAAGAAAGAGCTAACAATAGAGTTCAAGAAAGTCTTTGAGTTCAATGGTGAATCTTTTGAGATCAACTATTGATTTGAGCTAAGTTTTGAGGAAGTAAGTATGAGAGTGAAAAGAATTGTATACATGAATTCCGTATTTTTATTTAGACACTCGAGTCGAGTCGTTCATGCCCATAAATTTCACATGAACTTCATGAGTTGAGTGTATTTGAAAGCGGCAATATCTTCAAGTTCTAAGTCTTGAGTATTGAGTTCCTAAACATTTAGGGATTATATTCCTAATCATGGGGTTACAACATGTTACCCATGAAGTCCTTGAATTCAGGAGTTGATGCCCATAATTCCGCATGAACCCTATAAGTCGAACAATCTTTAGATGAGAGGTATCATCGTGTCCTTGAATTGAGTCGTTTACGTCCATAATTCGATAAAAATCCTATTTTAAGAAGTCTTTTGCAAATTAATTTTTTTTTTATGATTTGTGCATATGACTTGAGGAAGAGTAGAAATAAGTTCATTTTCTTTATAATGATATATTAGAACTAAGTATTCCCAAAAGTAAATATTCTTACATTTAAGATGAGAGAAAACTAAGATTTCCAAAAGAGTTTTGAGCAGTTTGAGTACCATCTCGTTTAAGAGAAAGCTTTTTGAGTAATAATGTCATAATAGAGAAAGAGTTGTGTTTATAGAGAAATCAAATAGAAATTCCACTTAATTATAGAGCTTTTTTTGTGTGTGAAATTATACTATTTGCTTGCTTATTAATTGTAAACAATATATTAATTAATTAATAATTTATGTATTGGTGTAATCTCTATATAACTAATCTTGCATAAATAAATCATGCATAACTCTAACAAAAAACCAAACGGCCCCTAACTATATTATCATTTTAAAAATATTATCACAAATAATTTATTCTTATAAAACTGACCCCATTTTTTTAAAAAAAAATACATTCAAATAGTCAATTATTATTTGCAAAATCAATAGAATAACACAAGTTCAACTTTTAAAAAAAAATTGTTATAGTATGTACTAGTTCTTATATGAGATCTGATCTATGACATTATACAACTATCTATTTTGAGATATTATTTTATTTAGTGCACTTTGATTGTATGTCTCATGTAAATTAGTCAAGTAATTTTTAGAGTGCACTTTGGTTGTATGTCTCATGTAAATTAGTCAAGTAATTTTTAGAAACCGAGGAAGATAAACCATATTTAGAAAAATATAATATATAAATATATTTTTTAACTTGACTTCATTAACATTTATGACATTCACCTTAGGGCGTGCACAAGTAAGCACTAAAAATTTTATAAAGTTGAAGAAATAGATACACGCGTCCTATGAGGCTTTGCAATTATTTCTTCTTCTCCTCCAAATGTATCGGTACACGTGTGGCCATTAGAATCCATAATTATTGACTTAGTGGTGGATTCAATGGGAATTACATAAATTTTTGTTGGTTTTTCTGGAAATTTAAAAATTTTATTGCACAATGTTCAATTAAACTAAGCTTGAATAAATTTTTGGTTGACAAAAATATCCTTGGTCGTCCTCCTCTTCATGCTTCTATATAATAGAAAAATAAAAAAAAAATTCTATTTAGTGTGTGTGATAGATTAGTAGATATTAGTTAGTAGTAAAAGACTATTTTACCCTTGGTCGTCCTAATTCATCACTCTTCTATATAGTAGTAATAGTAAAAAGAATTCATACGTATGAATTGGGTATCAAAGAGAAAATAGGATTAAATAATGATTTTTACACAAATAAGTCAAATTGTACATATAAATTGTGGTTTAGAAGTTGAAAATTACTCAATTTATAAAAAAAATATGATAGAAGAGCACTGAAGATAAAAAAATTCAGAAGAAAAAAAAATACTTACTGAAGAAGAAACTGAGACAACAATGAAGAGTGAGCAGTGATGGAAAGAGAGAAGGTCTCTTTATTTGTGTCTAAAATGTAATTCTAGAAAATTTCTATTTATAGTCATATAGGTAGATATTATTTAGTGGTAAAACACACTTTTACCCTTGGTTATTCTTGGGCTTCTCTTTCTAGAAAATTCTCTTTTAGTGTGTGTGATAGATAGTTAATAGATATTATTTAGTAGTAAAAGACTATCTTATCATTGGTCGTCCTAATTCATCACTCTTCTATATAGTAATTCGTTCTCCCACTTCACTCTTCTATATAATAATATAATTTGACAAAATTTTTTATTTAATTTGTTTTATACTTTGTTTTTATTTTGGTGGCTATCTTGCTACTATATATTCCAACTTTTATTTTCCATATTTGCTGCACATTTCCTTCATTTTTTTCTTTCTTATTTGTTCTTCTTTCCATCTTTAGCTTGTGGGTTTTACACAAAGAAAAGTATGTTCAACGTATTATCATATTAGTTCAACTTTTGTTCATCTCATTCTTACTTCTTTATTATATCCATTTGTGTTGGATAATTTTTTGTAAATCATCAATTGAGTTTCTTTTGTCACATATGTACTTACTTGATATTTTCTTATTATATTGCAACATTTTCTGAAAAGAAAATTTTAAAATATTGGTATTAAAATTAAATCACAACTTAGTATATATATGATATTTTTCCTTATCAGGTTCATTACGGTATCAGAGCTAATTGTTTTGAGTTTTTTATGGAGAATTTAAATTTGAAGTTTAATTGTGGTTATGCCTTTATTTTCAATTTAGTTCAAACTTCAAATAAATCCTTCACGATTTAATATTCGACTTTTATCCTTTAATCAAACTATGACCAAAAAAATCTATCTTCACTTTGTCCTAATCCAATGTTGCATTACCCTTAGTAATACTGGTACCAACACCTTGAGTGTCTATGTGAATTTCAACATCCAATATATATATATGATAGATAATTTTATAAATTTGACATGATGAAAATTATCATAAAACAGTCAAATTAAATTAAAGTAATAAAATTTTAACTATAAAAAAAACATATCCAGTACTCCTAATGAGAAAATTTAATTTGATAATTAATAGTCTGTTCGACCTTATATTATTTAGAGAACAAAAAATTAAAAATATTCAAATATATACTTGTGTTTAGAGTCTGAAAGTAGAAATAGTTATATCATCAAAACATACCTTATAAGAAATATCATGTTGATAACATGTTATAAAATAAAGACAATATGTTATGACTTTATATAGCAAAAGAGAGATATCTTTATAGTTGTTTTTCTTTCAATATTTCTTTATATATATCTTTCTACAAATGAGACGAATTCACAAGTTAGGAGCGCATTTGTTATGCATTTATTGTTAACTTCAATATCATAAAGTAAATTTTCTATGTCATAAAGAAATCTTAAAGTCATGTAGAATGAATTTGTTACATGACATCTCTAACATTTTATTTACAATAATACAATAATAAAAATATAATTAAATGGATACCATATTTAATAAAATGAAAAAATAGATAAAAATAATAAAGAAAAAAAGTAAAAAAAGAAAGTTTAAAAGTTGAAGAAAGTGTTCGTAAAACAATGACCACTACCACGTGGAGCTTAACAAAATAGTGACTTACATCACTTGTAATGTTGCAAGGTAAATATGCATGTCATGTGGACACCATCAACACTTGGCAAATAGTAGTCAAGAAACATATTTCTAATACTACTATCTATCTATATATCTATCTATCTCTATATATATATATATATATATATATATATATATATATATATATATATATATATATATATATATATATAAATCTAAGATATATATAGATGAAAAGACAGTGTTCTCTCCTTGTTCTTCTTTTCTTATGTGTAAATTTAAGTTTGCTAAGTAATTATTTTATAAAAGGAAAAAAGAAAAAGAAAAAAGAAAAAAAACAATATAAAAATAAAAATGAAAAAAAATAAAAATAGTTAATGATTGAACAAAATACTTGGAATTAAGCGTGAATTGAGCTTAGACTGGATGATTTGTTTGAGTCGAATGGACACAATAGAGTTATCAAAAATTTACTATTCACGGGCAATTAGTTCGAATTTTTATCTAATTAATATAGTTTTTCTTAAAGAATGTCGCCTTACTATAACTAGAAATAATTGAACATTTATAGTTTTTTTTTAACTTTTAGTGAAATGATTTATAGTCACACAAATATATAAAAATTGTTTAAGACCACAATTTTAAAAGTTTTTTCTTTTTTTCTTAAATATCATGTCTAATCAAATGGTGTTACATAAAACAAAATGAAGAAAACATTATTTTTTATAAAATCAAACTATATTCATCGGTGAATCGAGGATTTCAAGAAAACGGGTGCACCATTGCTTTAAAGATAACGTTAAAAAAAATTATAATAACAATAACTAAGGTAGCAAAACATAAAATATTACATTACCACGAAAAATCTCATCACTTTACAATTGTAGCAACGAGACTTCATATTTTGAAAACGATCTATTATAACATCAATACTTACATTTTTAAATATTTTGCGCTATATTTTACAAACTAAACAACACATTCAAAAATTCTTCACCAATGCTATACGTGGATCATTTTTTATGAGCCTCATTGAGGAGAATGATATTTCCACACTTGCAATAGCAACAGGCAAAATCAAAGTTAAATTTACATGTAAATAAATAAGAGATCAAGTTTGATCCATTTTGTTTATGTCATCGTTGTGCAAGATCCTTAATCGCCTTCAAGTTGATAAACTTACTATCACATTCTAGAGCATAGGCAACGAAACTATTAAGTTAATAACTGAGATTTTGAAGTTAATTATCACCAAATTCACATGAACAATATCCAAAAAGTTTTCTATCAACTCTGCATTTTTTATAACATGTCGTAAAATTAGTGTTATTTACTTTTTATGTGAATTATCATTTGACTCATCAACTAGTATTCTAAAGTAATCACCATTTAAGTCTTGGATGATATTATCAATTCTTTCTTTAGTACAAGCATTTAAGATCTCTTTTTGAATTGTTCAACAAATCATTATCTCATTTTTTTAGAGCATTTTGTAATATCACCTTTTTCACATCCGGGCGATTAACCTTGTGAAATTTGAAAAGTTCAAGAAAAAGACTTTTGTAATCGAAATCCTCACTCTTATCATAACCACGAAATGGTAATTTATTTCTAAGAAATACTTACCATATCAATTGAGGCAATTAAAGAAACTCAATAATTACTTTTTATTTTTCACTTTGCTTGTAAAGAGAAGATTGAATTGATATACGTTGATTCGCAAAATCACTTATCTTATTCAGACATTATTATAAAATATTATTTATCTTACCAACATGCAATTAAATTATTTTCAGATTATGATTTCAATTTTTAAAATCATCTTGTATAAATTATTTTTCTGCATTGTCACGACTTTCAATTTCATTTTTGAAGATATAACAACACAAACAAAATAAAGCATCATTATTTGTTCTATTTTTTAATCAAGTGAAATTTGGGGCATCAAACACTCAAAATTAAATTGGTAATTCCTAGTCCCAAATATTATTTTAGGGTGTATACAAAATTTTGATTGATAAGATCGAATCAAAATATAATGCTTCTTACAACATCTCGAATATTGAAATTATATTCAAAAATGAGTTTTCTTTCTCCGAAACTTCATTTTAGAGATTCAACCCAAAGAATACAATCAACATTTGAAGATAAAGATGAAATTGTCTCTCTTTGAGCTTCTAGAGCTACATGTGAATTAATAAACAAACCGCTACCAAAATATGGTTGCTTAGTCATGAATTTATCCATTTTGATATTCAAGGATAAATGTTCCTACAAATTGAAATAACTATTCAACTTAGTCATAAATTTAACTAGCAAATTTAAAATAAAATAAGAGATTCGCACACCTTTTACAATAAAAAATAAAGGATTCTTACCCTTGCAAGCTCAAATAAAATAAAGGAAACGATATGTGCAAACCTAACTAAAAATATGGAAATCACATTTTTTCACATTTAACAATAAGAAAATCACACGTGCATAAAAAAAGAGAGAACTTGTATCTCTTTTGCATTCAAATCACATATTCATAATAAAGAAGAAGAATCGCCCTCTTTCATATTTGAAAAAATAAGAAAGTCACAATCTTTTTAAAAAAAAAATAAAAAAATCATATTCCTTATACATAAAAAAAGAACACCCTTCAAGATTGACAATATGACACAATACACATTCTTCAAAAGTTACGCACATCAAAAAATATAAAAATTTTGGATAATCAATTCATTAAATTTTGATGATTACCTCTTATAAGTAATGAGAAGATTATTATTTTTTAGGGAAACCTTTATTTAAGTGATATAATTTTTTTCTTAAAAATATTTTGTTAGTTTATTAATAAAAAGTAAAATCATATACTTGAAAAAATATCACAAACCTTGATAATGATGATTCTTCTAGATTCTTGACTTGAAGTTAGAGATTTGTAGCTTTTTTGTTTGGAAAACAAAAGGTAAATTTGAATAGAGAAGAAAAATGTTGATGGAACTTGAAAAGTGGACGGGAAAGAAACTTTTGAAACCAGTTGTTTTTAGAATTTATAGTGGCTGGTTGGAATCAAACTAAGAATTTGGTATTAAATATTGAATGTCAAACCAGTGAACTACTAAACCACTTTGAGAATGTGTTCTACAAATTTTTATTTAATCTATTATTTATTAATTATACAAGTAATATATCAAGTTTAATCGAATTGTCATGAATTTTGGTGATCCAATATTAATATATAAATTCTCTCCTGACTATATTTGTTGAAAGTGTCAGATCCACTATGGTATCATTATGATATCAGAGCTAATTATCATGAATGTTATAGTAAAATAATGGGTTAGAGAAACACTGGATTGATGAAACTAATTTTATAGTAAAACAATCATGATTTTAAAATTAAATATTTTTTAAAATACTTATTAGTGTAAAGACTCCAATAAGGGTGTCAATCCTGATAAAGTTATTGTTGATCTCTTCTTACATTGCCTAAACACTCCATCATGTATTGTTTAGATATTCTGAGAAATTTCTTAATTTTACTTGTAACGCACCCAAAAGCTATTGATAGTTATTGATTAGGCACGTACATAATACAAAATCAGTATGAATTAGATCATTACTATTTTTTAAAATTTTCTTATCAGTACTATTCATCAGTAATTTGCTAAACCTATAGAACAAAGACGATTATATACGCATAAAAGAAATGTGAATAAGCAAGCAACAATTTGTCAACATGCTTGTTTGCTTATCCACATTCCAAATTTATTAGTCAAGTAATAAAAAGTTGTCTATTTTATTAATAATTATAAGGTTACTAAGGTATTATATTTTGTGAGAAATGTGGGCCCATTAATTTTGTAATTTGACACATCTATTAGTTATTAAAAAATGTGGGTGTCATTTGAATTGCTCATTTTTATCTGTAACGGTAAGCTTCTTTCACATATAACTCTTATTTACATTTCTTACGTAGTAAAAACAATTTTGGCTCTATTGATATAAAAATATTTTATGATCTATGATTATATTTTGTTAGGATAAATGGACAAAGCTCAAAATAAAAATATAAAAAAAAATAGCAGCAAAATGCTGCAAAAATAAA
The DNA here is from genome assembly GCA_027704765.1 of Solanum habrochaites. Taxonomy (NCBI): domain Eukaryota; kingdom Viridiplantae; phylum Streptophyta; class Magnoliopsida; order Solanales; family Solanaceae; genus Solanum; species Solanum habrochaites. The sequence goes on along the minus strand of JAKWJA010002500.1, from coordinate 59,399,991 downwards.
GAAATTAGAAAAATAATGTGTGCCGCACACACGAACAGAAGAAAAAATATGAAGAAGAATAAAAGAAAAGGGAGAAAAGGAGGGGAAAGGGAGGAGAAAATTGTGATTTTCATCCCAATGCTTAAGGTAATGCTTCTCGTCCTTTTCATTAAATTTTTATGTGATTATGAAAAGATTTTTAGGGTAGAAACGTGTATAATTTATAGAAAATATAGCTTTAGAGTTCTTAGAATAAAATATTGATTTCGGGGATCAAATAACGAGCCATTTTATCTGAAGTTTTTTCATGCAAGTTTGTTTTATCATGGGTAAATATAATTAAAAAGAAAATTTTAGATTCAAATTTAGTGGCTCAAGATTACTTTTTTATTCAATTTTTGAGTCGAAACTAAATATAGTAAATATAGGTGTCATTATTGAGAATTATATATTTGATAGATTGGAATTACTTTGAAGTTTTATGAAAGGGAAAGACTCAAGTACTGGAGTAATTGTTCGATTGTTTGAGGCAAGAAGATTTTTCAACCCCTGTTAAGTGTATAAAATCGTGCATTTCCTTGTGATGTGTGTTGGAGAGTAATGGGTCTCGGTGATAGGTTGACTTGTTCATATTGAATAATTCTAATGATAAAAAAAGGGGTAATACAAGGCAATGTGATTAATTATTGGTGTGTGATGTGTTGAGAATGGCTTATTGATTCATTGTTGGTGATGCATCACGGTTGTGCTGTTATGAATTGTGCATTGTTATGTAAATGGTCATCTCCTCATTATTTGTTTGAACATGTCATTTGCATTGGTTTTGATATATAGTTGTAATAAGTGGTATGCGAATTGAGGAAGAATAAAAAATAAAAGAGGATGTACCATTTCGAAGGAAGTGGCGCATACCGCAACAGATTCTATTATCGAGTGACGTATCACACTCTGCGATGGATTTATTATTGAGGAACGTGTCGCACGCAGCGACGGATGCATGGATATATATATCCCACATGGGTTCCATACTGTGAGACTGTGGATGTGTATCATTAGGTCAGATATGCATCATTATACTTGACATTGAATTTCATTACATTGCACATCTTTATCATTGGTGAACTTGATCTTGTGTGTTGCTGATCATGTGAGTGCCTTTTTATTAAAACATGTGATTGATGAATATTGAGCCTATTATTGAGAATATGAAATTTTTAGAGTATTATTGTTGAGATATGTGTTTTGTAAATTGTGAATTGTTAGGTTGGTCTGATTTATGCAAGTAGTAGTTGTGAAAGTTTGATTATGGTGTAAGGAGTAGTCGTATTCTATTTCCTTAGCTTGTGTTTAGAAATTTACTTGTTGAATACTGTGTAATTTGGTACTCAGCTCTTGCTTCTACGTTTTTGTAGGTTACTAGCGTAGATATTTATGATACTCTTTCTCTTCTCTTCTTGTCTAAGGCTTCTTGGTGGAGGTTTGTGAGATAGTTGCATCTCAACAAATCTTCTTTCTCCTTATTTATGATTTTGTTTTATTCTAGAAACAATGTCATTTGAGACTTGTATTTTCTTTCAATTTTGATATAGGTTTTGAATTATATTTAAGCGGATTATGAGTTTCCGCATTATATCAAAGTATTGACTTCTATTTATAGTTTATTTCTTCACTTCATCATAATGGTTGAGTTTTAGGTTGACTTATTTATAGGTGGGATAAGACGAGTGTCGTCACGTCTATTTTTGGGTTGTGACATTTTCATAAAAGTCACAAGTTTTTATTAAAGTCACAACTCTTCATTTTTCATTCATACCTTTTAAAATTCAACACATAATTCCAAGGCACCAAAAGAAGAACGAATAAACAAAGAAATTGATTTCAATTGTAATGCGACATTACTACTCTTGAACCTCTCAATCCACAACTCATAACATGCTGAAATGATTGGATTCATTACATTTGGTTCTTTAGTAAACAAAACTTCTATTTATGCCACTATTATTTGTAGGGTCTTTTTCCGTTATAGTAGAGTTGAATTAAGATACATTAATTAAGCTTCTTAAGAAGTGTGTTTCATTCCTCAAAGTTTTTTTCCTCCTATTTCATGAAGCTTAATCTTTACAGTAAGTCATAGTGATTCATGTAACAATTGCAAAAAAAGAAACTATTATAGTGAGTTTTTTTATCTCTTTTGTCCCTCTCTACAGGTTTCTTCAAATAAACAAAGAAAATTGATTTTAATTGCAATATAACCGTACTACTCTTACACCTCTTAGTCCACAACTCATAACGCTGGTGGAATGATTGATTTCATCATATTTGGTTCTTTAATAAACAAACCTTCTATATCTACCACTATTACTTATAGTTGTTGTTTTTTTGGTTATGGGGAGTCAAATTCAATTATATTAATTAAAATTCTTATGAATTGTGTTTCATTACTCAAAGTTTTCTTTCTCCTATTTAATGAAGTTTAATCTTTTATTGTAAGTCATATTGATTCATGTAACTCTTGCAGTTTTCTTTTACTATTTAACTTTGTAAGAGTTCTAGTAAGAATGATTGATAATTGATCTTCTCTTCTATCTCCTTTTACAAGTTTCTTCTTATACTTTTTAAAAAATTTATTATGGCTTCTGCTATATTTGATAGCACACAACAACAAATATGTGATCACTTATACGATATCAATGGTGAAGTTTATTAAAAGAGCCAAAGTTCTCTTACTTGCCATAGTTAGTATATTATTTTAACTTTTTTTATCTTAGGTACAAACATTTTGTATGTTATTACACTCTTCCTAGAATAATTGTATATAGACAATTCGTCCACTTCTTTTATGGAAAATTGACTAATTTGTCATATTTTTTCCTCTCTTCTTTATGGGCATAATACACTATAACAAAAAAATATTTTTTATTGGCAATAAATATCCATATTAACGAAGTGTTAAAGCCTTTAGAGACATTATTAATTGTCATTAGATTCAACGTCACTATAGACTTTAGGAACATTTATAGGTTACGCCCCGAACCTACACCCTAGACGAGACTGACACTCAAGAACCATTGTTGGCTCCAAACTAACCTTTGGTCTGGCTTAATTACTTAGTGAAAGGCTTAAATCAATAAACATAAAGTTATGAAATAAACTGAAATGTTATAAAGGAACATTCAACTTGGTCATTAAGGCAAATCCAAATCTCAACATAAGATAAACACACTAAAAAGACTAAAGAACTAAAATCTGACTGTATATCTATGAAGCCTCTAAAACAACTGATATGGATGTCGAAAAAGTCCCACGACATCCTAATGAACTAATAAAATAACTGAAAGAAATAAAAAGGTGTCCTCCGGAATGCAATGAGGCTCACCAACGAACTCTGGAGTGCTCACTAGATCAACGATACGCTGTGTGTTGATCCTGGTTACCTGTGTCTGCATCATAAGACCATGCAGACCAACTGAAATAAGTACATTGAATATACAAGTATGCTAGTTGGAATGCTAAACACAACACAGACTTGAAAAGAATCAGAAGAACTTACTTGGCTCAACTCAACTCAACATAATTGAACTCATTTCAATATAAAGCAGTTTAAAATAAGTGCAATACAAAGAAAAGTTGTTTAAAATATGAAGTCAATTCTATTTGTATACAAGATACATATAACTTTGATATGTATATAGAAATACATAAACTGTGTACATTAAAACACAATTACTTCTATGGGAGTTTCTCTAACCAACAGTCATCACATAAGAGCTATTGTGATGATACAGTGGTTTGCCTCACGCTGTCAAGACCGTCTTATACCTTGACATGAGTATAGAACATAAACTAATATGTGGTTCCATTAGACTATGCTAAAAGTATTAAAGAAATCATCTAAAAAGTATGATCATTTTCTACCCATGATGGCTACATGATTTATGGGGGTTGTGGTTGTCAGAATTCTCCCCCATATCGGTGCTCAATACTACTCCCAAAATATGATATTGGCTTTTATGTTTAAAAACATAATTCTTCTGTGTTTGAGATAATTGCTCAAAAACTTAGCTCAAAGCCTATCTTTGAAATCAAAGTTTCCTCTCTGCTTCATTTAAAAAGCGATTACTCTTTTCTAAAAACTAGCACAAAGGCTCTTAGGAATTCTCAATTTTTGTTATTATTTAAATGTGCAAATATTTTAAACTCTTTAGGAATACTTAGTAACTTATACTTCTTTGAATAAATGAACTTCAATCTTTATCTTTACTCTTTACTTAACTGGATCTTTAAGTTTTATAACAAAGTTAGAAGCATTTGCAAAAGACTTCTTGAAAAGACTCTAAGAACTTTCTAGACTTGTCTCTTAACTTTCCTTGAATTTAAATTTATGAATTCAAGGTTGAAATTTATGTTTCTAGATGATTTCTAGATGTTTAGAAATCATTAAGAGTAGTTATAATCAATAGAAAATGTTAATACACTTTAAAGAGGCTTAAACGGACAAATTAACGAAAACTAGGTTTAAAACGTCGATTCAGACGCGTCCGGGCGAACCACCTTAGGCCCTAACTTCTGAAGCTCCATTTAGGGGTGCCACCCTAGACTCTCTGGCGCATATGGGGGGGCTCCGCCCCTGGTCCTCCCTAAATGTGTCTGACAAATTTTTCAATTTGTTTTCTAATCCTAAATCATTTTAAATTGATTTCTTTTCTCAATACTTTCTTAGATTCAGATACCCAAAACATGTACACTAGAATCTAACTTCAAATATCTCTTAACAAAGCTAAAACGCCTCAAGAAAACTCATCAATTACATGTAAGTTCAAGAATGAAATTCAATTTAAGAACACAACTTAAGAACATCAATGCCTAACCCTTTTTAGGATGAAATTCGTTCAATTAAACATAATTGGCGCATGGATGAGTGGACCCAACGCTATGTGATCTCACATACCTCGTAAGGATCAACCCTTGACGAAATCCACAAGCGATTCGTGAGAAACTTTCACGATTCTTGTTTCGTTTCTTTTTCTCCTTTTTTTTTTCTCTTTTCTCTAAACCGTAGCATGAATTCAGCTTTGCTAACCTGACAAAATCTGATTTTTTTTTCCCTTATTAAATTCCTAAAACAAATTAATTAAGTTGGGTAAGGAAAATACCAAACTACCCTTCCAAAATTCGGATTGTACTTTCCTTAATCAAACAGCCCAACTTCCAAAGGGAATAACTCACTCATACGAACTTGGAATCGCGCAAACTCAACGGTGTTGGAAAGATTTTTCCTACCATATCTGGAAATACACCTAAATCATCCCGAGCTAGAAGTTATGGACGTTTGAAGTTGACAAAAAACTCAACTTTTTCTAGCTTAACAAAATTTTCAGATTTCAATTCTTTCCAACAATCACTATTTTCAATTATTAGCTTCTTCCTAGTTATTTCAATTTGCGAGATGTTACATATGGAGAGTACTAATTACCTCTGAAAATACATATTTAGTAGCATTAAGCTATTAATTGTCATTAAAGATGTTTTTGTTGTAGTGATAACTCTTTCTTGTGGCTTCTTTTAATTAAATTTGTGAACTATAAATTCGGATACTGTCCGACAAACTAACGTTATGAAAAATATGTGAAGAAACGTGTCTTTTTGTTCTTTATTGTTAGGAAAATAAGATTGTCTTTATTATTTTAATTGCAAATATTTGTGAGTTCAAGTGCTCACAAAATTATGCGGTAAGATTTTAATATGTTATTAATAACAGATAGTATTAAATAAACAGTATAAAATAATATTAGTATTTACTGTGTACTAATCCTAGTCCTATTAGGATTAGTACTCCTTAATCCTAGTCCTATTAGGATTAGTATTCCTTCCTATATCTCCTATATATATCTCCCATGTATTCCCTTATTAGGTTAAAACTTCAATACAATCAATATTTCTTCAAAGTATCAAGAGCCAGAAAACCTAGATCTTCTTTTCTCTAGGTTTTTTTTCTCTCTTTAGGGCACCGATCGTTCCCTCTCTTCTCTTGGGCGGTGGCAGCCATGACAACCGAGGTGGATCCTCTCGATTCACTTTCTTCTGGCGTTAAACTCCTTCTCAGGCATATTCATGCCCTGATTCCCAAAAAATTATCAGACATAAATTACCCTACATGGAAAATCACCGTTTGTACAGCCCTTAAGGCCAATTACCTTCTCAAATACGTCGATGGAAGCACAGAACCGCCACAGGCAGTCATCACCGCCACGGACAAATTAGAAAAAACCAATTCGCCCATGCCGCATGGAAAGCCGTGGATGGCCAGATCCGATCATGTTTGATTGCGGTCATCTCTCCAACGGTTCAGAAACACGTCCGATCCTACACAACTGCTTCAGCCTTGTGGACGGCCCTCGCAACACGCTATGCATCAATTTCCCACTCTCATATTTTTCAATTGCGTGATCTTCTCCACACAATTACCAAAGGCACGAAAACTATGGCGGAGTATTTAGACGAGGTCTCCACCATCATCACAGCCCTCAACACCGTGAACGAAATCATTCCCGAAAAAGATCTCGTCATGTGCGTCGTTCGGGGGCTCCCATCAGCTTACTCCTCCATTAAACAGGCGGTTCGCATCAGTCCAACGCCCGTTGACATGGCTACTCTCTCCTCGTGGCTAAAAAGTGAAGAAATCAACGTGGATCTGGAGAGCAAACTTCTTCTCTGAGAAGCCGCTGTTATGGAGCCGGCCACCGCCCTCACCGCAAGCCAGAACTATCGCGGGGGGCGTGGTGGCAGCCGGCAGCCGGCCACCGCCCTCACCGCTGTTCATTGCTGGTTTCGGTATGAGGAGAGCCTAAATAGTGATAACCGTGCCAATTATGCATCTCAAGCCGGCCCTTCCTCTGAATGGCTGTTGGATACTGGGGCCAACATGCACGTTACTTCTGATCTATCCAAGCTTAACGCTCCAAATCCATATCATGGCTCCAATGGTATTACTGTTGGCAATGGTGAGTCCCTTAATATTTCTCACACTGGCACGGGTACCATTAAAACCCCCACCGCTATCTTTCACCTAGGTAACCTTACCCACGTCCCTTCTATTAAAACCAACCTCCTTTCAGTTCAGCAATTCACAAAAGACAATAATTGCTCACTCTTGTTCACCTCTAATGATTTTCAGATCCTAGACAATACTACCAAGAGGGTGATTTTTCAGGGCCCCTGTGAGCATGGTCTGTACGTTCTTCCTGGCACAAGTTCGTCTGCCCACCCATTTTCAGAAAGCGTTCTTGTGGTTCCGGTGGCTCTTTCGGCTGATGGCCACAGTCTGTTGTGTCACAGTCGTCTGGGTCACCCGTCTACTCAAATAATAAATTCTTTAATGTCTCAATTAGGTTTTTCTTCCATTCATGTAAACAATCGTGACTCCTGTTCAATTGCTAAATTTCATAAATTACCTTTTACTTTATATGAGAAGCGTACAACTGCACCTTTTCCACTTATTCATTCTGACCTATGGGGTCCTACTGTTGTTCCTTCATTTGATGGTTTTCGCTATTATATTTGTTTTGTGGGTGATTTTACAAAATACACTTGGTTGTACCCACTAAAACACAAATCACAGGCATACACCACCTTTGTCACTTTTGAAAAAATGGTCAAAACACAATTCAATTCTCATGTTAAACTTTTTCGAAGTGACAATGGAAAGAAATATGTAAATAACATCTTTGGTGAGTTTCTGCAATCCCTGGAAATTATACATCAAACCTCTTGTCCATACACTCCCGAACAGAATGGGGTGGCTGAGCGTAAGCATCGCCATCTTATTGAAACGGTGGTTACTCTTCTACATCAATCTCATCTCCCTGTCTCATTTTGGGTAGAAGCTCTAGCCACCGCAAACTACCTCATTAACAGAATGCCCAGTCACACCCTCTCCAACAAATCACCCTATCAACTCCTTTACCAAGAACTTCCCAATTATACCAACCTCCGCGTCTTTGGGTGTCTTGCCTACCCTTGGCTACGCCCTCATATTACTCACAAATTACAACCCCGATCCCGTCCTTGTATTTTTTTTGGGCTATCATCCTACCTCCAAGGGTTATCGCTGTCTTGACCCACAAACTCATAAAGTCTACATATCTCGTCATGTCAAATTTGTCGAAAATGAGTTTGCCTACGAGTCTATTTCCTCCTCCGCAAATACATCATTCATTGGCGTCCTTCCCCTTTTTCCAACATACTCACAAGGTCCCTCACCATCTTCCCCCACACCTCCACCCACTACCCAACCACCCCTCATCATCCCTTCGACCGTCACCCACAATACACCCGCAACCACCACCCACACTCACAACCAACCCGAACCACCCCATACCCACAACATCTCCTGACCGATCCGTTTTGGGTCCTTCCCGACCACCCCCGAATCACCACCGCCCGTCCCACCCCCAATACTCATCCCATGTTAACCCGTGGCAAAGCCGGTATCTTTAAACCCAAACCTTTCAGGCTACCATACTACCAAATACACCCCTTCCCGATAGTGAACCAACAACCTACTCTGTTGCCTCAAAAAATGCTTATTGGCGTCATGCTATGGATGACGAGTTTAAGGCTTTGACTGATCAGAAAACTTGGGTTCTTGTACCTAAGACCCATGGGCGGCACCCAGTGGGCTGTAAATAAGTGTACAAAATTAAACACAATGCAGATGTCACTATTTCCAGGTACAAGGCTCGTTTAGTTACTAAAGGCTACAATCAGGAGTATGGGCTTGATTACTCCGAGACATTCAGTCCTGTTATTCGGCAGGAAACCATTCGTCTGGTACTGTCACTCGCCGTGCGCAATAATTGGCTCATCAATCAGTTGGATGTTTCCAATGCTTTTCTTCATGGCATGCTTGATGAAACTATCTACATGACGCAACCACCGGGCTATGTTGATCCCCGCTTCCCTCAACATGTTTGAAAACTCCAGAAGTCTTTGTATGGGCTCATGAAACCCCCCGTTCTTGGTACACACGTCTGAAAACGTTCCTCCAGGGACTCGGCTTCACGTGTTGCGTACACGACACAAGTCTGTTTACTCGACATTCAGCACACGGTACAATTATTCTTCTTGTCTATGTAGATGATATCATTATTACAGGCTCTACTGCAGCTCTCATTCAGGATGTCACTCGAGCTATGCATACTACCTTCAAAATGAAGGACCTTGGCCCGTTACATTATTTTCTGGGAATGGAGGTTTCTCGGACAAGCAGCGGCTTGTTTCTTCATCAATCAAAATATGCTCGAGATTTGTTGCAGAAAACTGGACTTAAAAAATGCACCAGTCAACCAACACCGATGGCAGTCTCTTCGTCTACGAATGGAGCCGATACCCCCTTTGCTGATATCACCCACTTCCGCAGCCTCATTGGGGCTCTACAGTATCTGGCCATTACCCGTCCTGACATCCAGTTTGCTGTCAACCGAGTTGCTCAGCGCATGCATCAACCAAGTGAACATGATTACCATGGTCTAAAACGCATTCTCAGGTACATTTTTGGCACTCTTGGTCGTGGTTTACTCATTCGACCCGGGGACTTGGAGCTTCGGGGTTTCTCAGATTCAGATTGGGCGAATGATAAAAATGACAGAAAATCTACATCGGGGTTTCTCATTTTTTTTGGGTCGAACCTGATCTCTTGGTGTACAAAAAAACAACCCAAGGTCTCTCGGTCCTGGACTGAAGCTGAATACCGGGCCCTTGCTCTTCTTGCTATTGAGACCATGTGGGTCACATATATTCTTCGCGAACTCCGCGCCACTCACACTGTTCCTGCTCTCTATTGTGACAACAAATCAACCATCTGTGTGGCCAAGAATTCTGTCCTACACACCAGAATGAAGCATGTTGATACCGATTGTCTCTTTGTTCGCGATGAAGTTCAGGCCGGCACCATGACTGTGCAGTATGTACCCACTGAATAACAACCGGCTGATATTCTCACCAAGCCTCTCCCGAGCCGACAACACGATTACCTCAGTTCCAAGCTTCCGTTCACTTCCGCTCAGCTCAGCTTGAGGGGGGGATAATAACAGATAGTATTAAATAAATAGTATAAAATAATATTAGTATTTACTGTGTACTAATCCTAGTCCTATTAGGATTAGTACTCCTTAATCCTAGTCCTATTAGGATTAGTATTCCTTCCTATATCTCCTATATATATCTCCCATGTATTCCCTTATTAGGTTAAAACTTCAATACAATCAATATTCCTTCAGTTATGTATCAAAAAATTTGTTTAAAATATCACGTTTTGAACAGTTCCATTGAGATGACACCTACTGCTTGGTTGATCATTGCATTAATTCTTTATAATTGCATACTAAAATCATAATAATAACTATGGTTGAATTCTAAATAAGTTGGGTTGGTGATATAAAACTTAAGCAATAGTAACGACTATTTGAGACAATGAGGAAAAATCTTTATCATACTAACAATTTTAGAATCATTTTTAACATATACATTGTACTAGAAATTATGCTAAAAAAGAGATTGATGGAGGTTCATAAGAAAGAAGCCGAAGGTCCTCCATTTGAATTTAGTTAATGATATTTTTGTATGGACGAGATGTTCCACTTTACTTGGGAGTGTTGTTGTTTGAGGCTTTCTGATCTCTACTTTATCAAATGTTGTTCTTTGTAACTTTTTGAAATTTAGAAAATTCTGTTACTTCTGACCAACTATATTTTCATGGAGATTTTCTTAGACATCTTTCTTATACTTAAATATTCTTAATAACTCATAATTAATGTATATTAAAATTAAAATTAAAAAAATTATAGCAATTTAAAATTTTGAAAGAACGCTTTGCCTTGAAATAAAATGTTCTTGACGATGTAGTGTATGTATCAAAATTACTAATATAACCTATGTAAGCTTGATAAAATAGATCGATTTCATACGAAGCACGAGTAATGTACCTAGACTAAAATAAAGTGGGGAAAAAACACAAGTATTTCATCCAAAATAATCAGCTCAAATGTGTAAGAATAATGATATTTCTTTGTGAGACTTGACTCAACTCCTTAATAACAAGAGCCCAAATTCAGATCACAACTTTATAACTTAAAAGATTAATTCTAATCTATTTCCCTCACAAATAACTTGTTTGTTGCTAACCCTTCAAAGTTACTCTTAACATATAGTAAGAAGAGCTTAGCTCATTACTTTCACCCTATTCAAAATAAGAGTTCGGAGCCTAAAAGGTACAAAATATTAACAAAAATTTCAAAACGTTATATAAAATTTTATATTAACCAAAACGGTAAAATTGTTGCATCAACAGCGACTTACCCCACCAGAAAAAAGCAAAATGGCAGCGATTTTGCAAAATGTGATTATTTTTTAAAAAAAATGAAATCGCTGCCTAGGTAAATCGCTGCCAAGGCAGCGATTTTTAAAAAAAAAATTACAAAATCGCTGCCTAGACATCTATTTTTAAAAAAAATGTTAAATCGCTGCCAAGGCAGCGATTTTGTAAAAAAAAAAAATTAAAATTGCTGCCTAGGCAGCGATTTAACATTTATAAAAAAAAAATTAAAATATGTAAATCGCTGCCTGCTCAAAAAATAATTTTAAAAAATGTTAAATTGCTGCCTAGGCAGTGATTTTAAAAAACATTAATAAAATCGCTGCCTAGGCAGCGACTTAACATTTTGTAAAAAAAAAATTAAATATGTTAAATCGCAGCGAATTAAAAAAAATTACAAAATCGCTGCTTAATATTTTTTAAAAAATTCTGAAATCGCTGCCTAGTAAGCGATTTTCAAAAAAAAAATAAAAAAAATGTTAAATCAGCGATTTTATAAAAAAAATTATAATATTTTTTGAAATTCAAATATATAGCTTATAAGAAAATATACATTATTTTTAAAAAATTAAGAATAAGTTAGGTAACAAATATATTTTCTTTCTAAAAAACGATATTATATTGAATTTCAATTTAAATAATGTTTGAATTCAAATAGAATTCTAAATTCAAATAATTAAATTTTTTACATAAAAAAATTAAAGGCATCAATTTTATTGAATTTTTAAAAAAAAAAATAGCTGCATATGCAGCGATTTCCTTGATATATATATATATATATATATATATATATATATATATATATATATATATATATATAATTTAAAGATAATCACATGTCAACTTAAAAAAAAGTGATATGCCAAATTCTTACAAAAATATTCAAACTTTTAAAAAATATTCACATGCATTTATAAAAAATTGTGTCAATTCACATGCAAATAGTGTCAAAGTCACATTACATTTTTATTTTGTTATAAATTGATTGAATTGTATTTCACATGTAAATAGTGTAATTTTTATTTTGTTATAAATTGACTGAATATTCACATGCAAATAGTGTAGTTTTTATTTTATTATGGATTGATTGAATTCACATGTAAATAGTATAGTTTTTGTTTTATTATAAATTGTTGAATACAGTTCACGTGTAAATAGTGTCAACATTTTTACTTTGTTATAAATTGATGAATTGCTCATTCATATTGCATTGTACTTTTTCAATTTTCCAACAATCTTAAAAGTCTTGCTATTTTTCTAATTTTCTAAAGTTTTTAAAAGCCTTTTCTTTATAAGGTGAGCTTGAATTTATTTTATTTGTAATTTATTTTAATTAATTTTATACTTTTATATGATATTGTTGATATATTCAATCTTTTGATACTTATATTAATGTTAATATTTTTTTTTATTCTTTTTGTGTATAGATATGCATCCGTCAAATGTATACGTACATCCTGGTTTAGTAGAGCATGATGTATTAAAAATTCAAGTTCATCATCGTTCCGAAGGAATTTGAAATGTTAGCATAAAAGAAGAGAGGTCTTGCTTATATACGCGTCGTGGTGATATTGAATTTTGGCAACATATAAAATATCATCCATTACATTCTCGCATCTGTCAATATTTTGAAAATTATAAATTTAAAGAAATTCTTGATGTAGAATGTGTGTCGTATGACGCTGAATTAATTTCTGCTTTAATTGAAAGGTGGCGTCCAGAAACTCATACTTTTCACATGCGAACTGGCGAGGCTATATTGAAATTTTATTCGGAATGGTAGTAGATGATAGTCCTATAATTTTAAATGGAGCTGATTCTTTAGGGATTATAGGTAGACAAGAAATGATATTTGAATTAATAGGATGGTTACCCGATACTAGTTATTTTTCTGGTGTTAGTAGATTGTTAACAAATAAATTGATTGATTATATTGAAGGTTTGGATGGTATTAATGATCACTCAACTGAGCATGAAGTGCAACAAAGATTTAGATTATATTTATTATGGTTATGTGGTGGATCAATATTTCCGGATAAATCTAATAATAAGATTAATTTGGACATTTTGATTGACATGAGAAATTTAGATTTAATGTCAACTCAATCATGGGGATCAGCCGCATTATCATATTTGTATAATTGTTTATGCCGTGCATCAATGAAAAATTAAATGAAGTTTGTGGATTTCTCTCTTTAGTGCAGGTATACATATTTTTTAATTAAATATTTTTTATATACTAGTAATATGCACTTTTAAATTTAAGTGCATTATAAGTAATGGTGAATTTATTTGTTGTAGATTTGGGCATGAGAAAGAATTAATCCCCTGCAACCATTGTCAAAGTCTCTAAGGACCAATCAACTTGAGGATTCAACTGCACTTGCACGTAAATGGACGCGGCGTAGAAATCCTCAAAATGAGGCACGAACTGTAATTGGTGTGATTAGGAATGTACTAGGTAATCTAACTGATGAACAGACATTTAATATTATTAGTATCTTAAACTATTCATATTTTATTTCTTTTTAAATAAATATATGTTTGGTAGATCTTTAAATGAGGCACTTATGTTTCACTACCCAAGAAAATTATGTGAATAAAATGACATATACATAGATTCTTGTTAGGTCCTTAAAAGTAAAATATGTTATGACACAATGGTACAAAAAAATTATTTTGTAAGATTGTTCATTTTCACGTTAATATTTTATTTTCTGCCAATGTTGTTTTTATAATTATCTTAATTATTTTTTTTATAGTTTATTTGGCAACCTTATTCAGAAGATGTTATTAATGGATTGTCTGAGTGGTGTCGGTCAGGACAACGTGTCTGGATGGCACAGGTGCCACTGATTTATGAAATTTATCGTGAGTGGCACATGGTTGATCGTGTAGTGAGACAGTTCGGTTATTTACAACATATTCCTGGACCGTGTACCCAATTTTCCGAATATCATTTTAAGCGTGATAAACGATCCAAAATAAAACAAGAAGATATAGATGCATTTAACTACACACAATATTTATGGAAACAACGTCAAAATCGTATATTTCGACCTCCACTTGTAAGTGATCAAACAGATTACTTTCGTTGGTACATGAGGCATATCCGCATGGTCATTGGAAATCCACAACATGTTGTACAAAAAGGGTATCAACACATGGCAGGAAGACATGAGGCATTAGTATGTATATTATGTAAATTTTAATTTATATGTCAATCTTTAATAATTTTTTTGTTATTAATATTTGTTTATTCATTATAGGTTAGGGTCATGAAATGCAGTATCGTCGAGCTCGGATGATTGAAAATGATGAAAATCAATCTAATGAAATGAGACAATATGCTGAGAAAGTCGCTCGTATTTCAATGGAGTCAATGAATGCGGCCTTCCAGGGAACGCGCTGAGCTTTGATCCTGATTACAATCCTCCCACTCAATACGATGAACCACCATCAGTACAAGTATCTCGCCGATCACGACAAACAACACCGAGAGAGGGTGCACATCGAGGTAGAAGGACCGCTGGTGAAACCTTTGATTTTTCTGCAAGGCCCTCTAACACTAATGTGGCGACTCCCGAGCCTTATTATCCCACGTTTGATTTTTCTACAGGGCCCTCTAACACTAATGTTTATTTTTGTAGTCAGCAAACAGTTGGTTTTGTAACTCCACAGGTTCCAATATCTGGTTTTGCGCAATTTAGTGGATCTCAATATAGTATTCAACATGATATGCGTGAATTTCCTATACATAATTCTCCATTTGGTGGAAAATTGAATTTTTCGAATGTAAGTATAATAATTTTCATACAATTTTTTTAACTTTTTATAAATTTTTTTAATTTTATTGCATGTTTATTTCATTATATTATATTGTATTGTATTATAGGTAACTGTGTCCGATGATTCAAGATTTAATGCTGGGGCTTCACAAAATTTAGTTCTTAATAGACAAAATTCACCTCGGAGAACATCTAGGTTACACAAATCAACTAGATGTGAAACAGGCAGTCACTATCAAAATGAGGAAGATTTTGAAAATGAAGATGTAGAAGATTCAGATTCAGAAGAATAATTTTTATGCACCTTTATTCTGAAAGGCTGAAGATTCGAATTTTGAAATATGTAAATTTTGTTGTTTCGTGCAAGTTTGAACAAAGTATAATGAGATTTTTCCTCTTTTTTTTTTTGTATGTTTGAACAAGTTTGCAGGATTTAATTTTCTTTATGTCATAGGTCAAATCAATATTTTTTATGTTAGGTCAAATCATTACTTTTTAATAGAGTTCAAATCAATAATATAATAATAATATAAAGATATTATACTTACAATATTTTAAATGCAGCAAGACAAATTAAATTCATGTCAACAAATAAATATAAAAGATATATCATAATATTAATAACAAGATCATAAAAATACATTAACCTTAAAAACATAGAAAAAATATTTAAAATCGAGTAGGACATCGTGCCTTTATGTGACCTGTCTCCTTACAAACCCTACATTTTCTAGTCATGCGAGCCAGAGCTATATCTATATCATTCTTAAGTCGGCTTCTTACTTGCGTACCACTTGTCCGCAAATATTAAGTACTTGCAATTAAATTAAAAGGAGCTGGTGGCCAAATATTTCATCACCCACTGGGTTAAATGTCTCAGTGTATGTTTGTTTGTAATATTTTGCACTGTAGAATTTACTTACATAATATTTTGGCTCGATTCCGCGAAGTCCACAAAATTTGATGGCATGCGAACAAAGCATATGATAATTTCTCCATTTTACACAAGAATATTTCTTACCTTTTTGCAGTAACCTTGTGGACATTTCCACCTTTACCATCATGAGCAAAAGTAAGAATTTCAAAAACTCCATCACCTGTGTTGTAAGTCATCATATCTGTGTGCCCTTGAGCTCTTTGATAATAATCATTAAATTTTTTATCTATCGCAAGAGGTCATGACACATTACTTTGAAGTAATGCAATTGCAAGATTGTTTCTTTCGACAAAATGATCAACGAGATTTTTGAACGTCATTCGAACCATGGCAGTCACAGGAAGCCCCCGAGCTTTTTTCAATAAACCGTTATATGACTCAGACACATTTATCGTCATGGCACCCCATCTACGACCACCATACTTATACATTACCCATTTTTTCAAAGGAAATTCACTTAACCATTCATATGCTGCATGAGACAATGTTTTGATTTGTTGCATCCGTTGCACAAACTTTTTCTCCTGATGCTCAGTAGCAGCCAACCACATTAGTTTTTCGAGTTCACTATTTACAAATTTTTTATTAAAATTTGCTTTTAAGTATCGAACACAAAATCTATGATATGTGGTGGGTGGACTCAACCAATAATAAGATTGGACGCACTGCAAGATTCCTTGATGACGGTCAAAAATAAGACAAATTCCTTGTCGTTCACAAACTACATGTGTCCATAATAACTTGAGAAACCATGACCAAGACTCAAAACACTCACGTGCAACTAAAGCATATGCAAGTGGAAAAATATTTCCATTCGCATCAATTCCAACCGCAATTAACAATGTGATATCATATAAACCATAAAGATGTGTGCCGTCAATAGAAATGACCGGCCTACAACTTTTGAAACCATCAATGCTCTGTTTAAAAGCCCAAAAAAGAAATTTAAAAATTTGCTCACGTTGCATTGTTGTAGAATGATGCTCCCACTGAATAATAGTGTCTGGATAGAATAATTGTAGTGCAGCCATGTATCGAGATAATGCCATAAATGAATTTTCAAAATCACCATAAACCATTCGAAATGCTTTTCTTCGATCTTTTTGTGCTTTTCTATAACTAGAAGTATAGTGATGTTTTCCTTTGATAATTTCACGGATCATCTTAATATTTATGTCTGAATTTTGCATAACATATGGTATTAATGAAGTGGCAATCATGTTATCATTCAAATTGAAATGATCCTCCTTATAGTTATCTGTAAGACAAGTATGCGGTTCAACCATTTTTCCTGTCTTCCACATACCGCTTGAAATCTCTCTAAATCGAATCATCCAATCACACCCTAACTCATGACGCTTGCAAATAACTTCGCAACTTTTACTCTTGGATTGATCACAAAGAAATTCTTTTTTAATAGCAAGACTGTATGCTCTTACTGCAGATTTCATTTGCATCTTATTCATAAATAATATACCTAGTTGCATATACAAATTAAATTAATCAACATGAAATAAATAAACAACTATAAAATATTTAGTTTTCAACAATCGAACCAGACTGGATATGTTTAGGATTGTTTGAATTCCAAAGTGTCGTTCGAATGGAACCGTCATCTCTCGTGTAGATAAAATCTTCTACATTTTCTTCAGTATGATCTAAGTATGGAATCGCTGTAGATTGATAATTAATACTTTGATCTTCAACGGATGCATTAGGTGCATTATCTATTATCATCATCGTCATCATACATATCATCACTGTCTGTTAATTCATGCTCGGAAGGTTCATCATTGTGCAACTCACCAACTCGTTCATCACCCATAACATTATTATTTACAATTTGTGTACAATAATTCACTACATTTTGAATTTGATCATACCTATAAAAATAATAATATAAATATATTACATATAAGAAAAATAATTTTTAAGAAATAAGAAAACATTACTTTATTTACCTATTAGTTGAATCCGATGAGAAAAAATTCAAATGACTGAAATTTTGGCTAGACTCTCCCATAATACCACACTTCAGTTAGAAATAATGATCTCTTGAAGTAATGATCATGAGTGTATATATATAACAGTTTATGAAATTGCTACGTGAAAAGCGATATTTAAAAAAAATGAAATCGCTATCTAGGCAACGATTTAAAAAAAAAAGCGCTGCCTAGGCAGCGATTTTCAATTTTCTTTAAAAAAAATTTAAATAAGGATAATCGCTTAAAAAAAATTATCGCTGCCTTGGCAGCGATTTAAGAAAAATTAATAAAATCGCTGTCAAGGCAGCGATTTAACATTTTTTTAAAAAAAAAAATTATAAAATCTCTGAGCGATTAGCATATTTTTTTTAAAAAAATTAAATATTAAATCGCTGCCTAAATAATAATAAAATCACTGCCAAGGCAGCGATTTAACATTTTTTTTTTATAAAATCGTTGAGCGATTAACATATTTTTAAAATATATATATATATATATATATATATATATATATATATATATATATATATATATATATATATATCGCTGCCTAGACAGCGATTTAAAAAAAAAATCGCTGCCTTGGCAATGATTTAAAAAAAAAAATATTGAAATCGCTGCTAAGCTTTTTTCCGGTGGGGTAAGTCGTTGATGCAACGATTTTACCGTTTTGGTTAATATAAATTTTATATACCGTTTTGAAATTTTTTTTAATATTTTGTACCTTTTAGGCTCCGGACTCTTCAAAATAACTTCTAGCTTGTAACAATATTTACTCCAGATTATAACCTCAGAAGTGGATAAAGATTACAACTCGATAACCTAATATATGAACTAGGATTGAACTTAACGTTTAAAACTCAACGTAACTCGACTGAATCAATGCGTCGTCAAACGTTTTACTCTGCATATTCCTTGTTTTTTATTTTCATAATTAAATGCTCACAGTTTTCTCTTTTGTTCTTGTATTTGGAGATGCAATGTAAACATGGACTAAAATGGGGGTTGTGAAAGAGGAGCTGTGATGCGCGAAAAACTGGAAACCAGAATCTATTATCTAAAGACGCTCGATCTGCAGGTATGTATATCATCATTAATGCTACATCAACAACAAATCACGCCACTGATTTGCAACACATTTCTTTAATAAATTTGCTTGTGAAATTGGACTAGTTTACAATGATTTCGATCAACAATGAAGTTTCATCATTCATAATCCCCCATTGGTGGTTAGGTATGATGTAACGCAATAATCAGTATAACGAAAAACAGATTAATGAATGAACTTGGAATACTGAGAAACTTGATCAATAAACTTGGAGCAAGTCTGGAAAACCTCCTAGCCAGTGATCAATCTCAGAGATTATTACAAAATTTTGGGAATTTCCAAAGTAGAAGTGATTGCTCTACTACCAAATATTATTTCACCAAGCATTGTACAATTTTAATCACTACAGATCAACAAGCTGGGAGTTCCAGAAATACAGAGAAGGAAAAATGGGAAAATGGGAAAAGAAAAACATAGCTCTCAACTTTCAAAGAAACAAAATATATAAAGTTACACCTGAAAACATAAATGTGATACCTCTATAATAAAAGGGCTACGAGCCGTGCAGATGCCCCAATTGCAGTTGCAAGCAAAATCAGGCTTTCCCAGGTTCACTCTTTGGTTTTGGTAAATACGCTTCTTCTCTATTCATCGGTAACACATCCCTTGGAAGCGGATTGCACATTTTTTATATACTGCAAGAAATATAATAATTATGTCAGACATTACAATGTTTGCATTCAATAACTCATCATTGTCAAGTATTCCTGTACCTTGTAGAGAACCCCTCGGTCAGCCTTATATGCAGGGGGTGTCCAATTCTTTCTACGCTGTTCCAACACCTCGTCTGATAACTGAACATCCATTTTCTTTTTCTGAATGTCTATTGTTATTATGTCTCCATTTTGAACAAGACCAATTGGACCTCCTTCCTGGTAAAAGTTTGAATTGTGGGATTCTCAATGACAATAAAACAAGATTGTAAAGATTCCTCTTATGTTACAACGCATGTTTATGTTCTAAAACTTATCACCACGACTCCACGGAGATCCATAGTTGCATCAACAACACATTTTTCATACAACGAAATACATTATTAACACTTGATAAATTAGACAAGTCATGTCTGCATGAGCACACTCAAAGTATCAAACTAGGTGTGTGTGTGTGTGTGGTGGTGGTGGGGAAGAGGGGGTGCGAATGAGAAAACAAACCAGGAAAAATCTGGCTAACTAAAAATGGGAACATTAGTGAAGAAAATTTGGCAACTTTTCACTGGCACTTTTACAAGTAAAACTCTTAACTGCATTATGCAACGTGCTTCTATCGTGGTTAAACAATAAATGCATTAGCGGAGATGCTCATAGCATCTGGCATCTTCTATTATTTTTTGTTTTACAACAAGAAAGTCCTAATGGCGAAACGGTCGAAACTTGTTGGATAATACCCACCCACCCTCAAAAAATAAAAAACCTTCCTGCCCTCTTCCACTTAAAAATTAATGCCATGCTTTTGTCTGCAGCAGGGTTCTAACATGTAATGTGCGCCTAATCAAGGGTTGGATCCATTTAACCCATTTTAGAGAAATTATTCACTTATCGAGAATAGTAAGGTGGCTCCCAAATTCCTGAAGGCTGCAAACTACAAGCTATAATGGTCAACCAGACAACATAGAGAAACCAATATAAATGGAGGAAAAGAACAAATTCAGAAACAAAAGTTAATGCACCTGTGCTTCAGGACATATATGCCCCACAACGTATCCATGAGAACCTCCAGAAAATCTTCCATCAGTAAGTAAAGCAACATCCTATTGTTCAAAACAGAACCAAATAAACATTCAGCAAGGCAAAGTACACCAAAGGGCACAAGTTAAGGTCATGAAATAAAGTCAAAATGACATACTAATAGAGATACAATAAGAGATACATTTAATTATCAATTTTGACTGTAACAAAAATACAATAGACAAGGAAGAGAGAGATATCCCATTACGTACCTTCCCAAGACCTGCACCCATAATTGCACTTGTGGGTGTCAGCATTTCAGCCATACCTGGTCCTCCCTTAGGTCCCTCTCCTCTAATGACTACAACTTTTCCCTGAAATATTGTACACAGATAAGATGTCTAGATACCTAATACCCAACACATAGGAACTGCCCAAACAATTGCAGCCAGTTACTATTCAGTAAAAGAAAATGACTATCACTAATAACTGACAAGAGAACTTGGAATAAATCCATGCTTAAAAGATACTTTGCTGCTAGTCAAATCCAAGCGAAGTCTACGAGATCATATACGAGCTGAAACTGAAGAAATCAGCAGAAGTAACTTTCAGTAGAGTGACACTTTGAAAAGTATCTACTTTACCTATCTGAAGTCCCAAAAAGATGTGTTTAATTACAGCAACTCATCCAAATTAATTAAAAACAAAATTACTGCAGAGAGATGCAAGAAGACTAATAAACAAAGCTGGGATTCCATCTCTTCTTCTTTGAGGCCTTGTCAAACACCTAATTACATATAGTCTTCTCGACCCATTCCCTAGTTTATCAGGTCGAAGTAAATGAAAAAAGATGGAAAAAGGATTAACTGGCTTGCCTTAAAACTTAAAGGATCTTCTGAGATAGCTGCAAGCATAGCCTCCTCTCCTTCAAACACTAAGGCGGGGCCTGATGAAGAAGTTCCCCTAAGTATATATATATTTTCAAGAAGCATATAAACAGTGTCCACAGACACCAAAAATTAAATATTGAAGAAAGACAATGTACCAGAAAAGTATAGCCCTTCTTTTCCAGTGATCTTTGCCACGCTCCCCTCTGGTGCAAGATTCCCATACAATATCTGGATGTGGCCTGTTTCTTTGATGGGGTTTGATAGTGGTCTTATAATTTGCTAGAAGAAAAAGAAAGAAGGACAAAATTGAGTATCTGTAGCTTTGCATTCCAAATTCACTCAGGAGCAGAAGACCTATGACAAAATTACTGCAGCACATGGGAAGAAGCCACATTGGTAAAAAGACCTACCTGACCTTCAGCTAAAGAAGGAAATAGCTTTGCATTTTCAGCCAGAGTCTTTCCTGTGACTGCAAATCAAAAGCAAGTGAAATGAGTGCCACCTATTATTAGATAACCAGTACAAGAAAATCTCCTAATCATCAAAGTACATACCAGTCATACAGTCCCCATCCATATACCCAAGCTCCAACAGGTGGCGAATGACTGCTGGTGTACCTCCAATCTAAATAATTAAGCTCGTCAATTGATCAGAACAAAATCAACAGCAGTGAATGCCCATGTAACCAAAACTAAAAATGAATTGGTAAATGTAATATTGAATAAACCTTGTGCACATCCTCCATAACATATTTTCCACTAGGCTTCAGATCTGCAAGGAAAGGAACCTCATCGCTAACCTTTTGGAAGTCATCTAGAGTTAACTCCAAACCAACAGACCTGTGGAGATAATAATCATGACTCACATACTCAATCCAAAAGTACAGGGAACGGTGCGGAAAATTTGCTCACCTTGCAATAGCAATTAAATGTAGTACGGCATTGGTAGATCCACCAAGTGCCATGACAACTACCATTGCATTTCGAAGGGACTTTTTTGTGATGATATCTCGAGGTTTCAAGTCCATCTTTAATAATTCCAGAAGATATTTTCCCGCTAGGCGACACTCATCCAACTTTAGTGAGTCTTCAGCTGGTGTGGAAGAGCTTTTGTATTGAAAAAGAGGTGAAGGAAGGACTTATTAGCAACGATTATTGTTAAACAAAGTACTATTACATCATATTCTTCTACCTATAAGGCAGTGACATGCCCATTGCCTCTATAGCAGATGCCATGGTATTTGCTGTATACATTCCACCACAGGCCCCCGCACCAGGACATGAATTACGAACTACATTCATCCTCTGTTCATCACTAACAGCACCACTAACATACTCTCCATACACCTGCAAGTTAAATCAAAGCAGAAAAAAAGCCATCACCAGAGCTTTAACAGAATTGAAGATTGGTGATTCAAACGTCTTAGACAAAAAGCTACTTTTTAAGTTTAGCCTTCTCACACTAAAAAAGTAGTCACGCAGCATGCTTATATCATATAAACAATAACAACTACAACTGTGGTACATCTGGAAGCTGCTCAAGAACAACATTAAATTGCTTTTACAAACAAGAGTATCTATTAAAGTTGTCACAATTCATAAAGGAAGGGCACTTGTCAAGAAAAAGATACACAGTTGCCACACAATGTCACCTGGACATCAATTGTGCTTCAATAATGTATTCATTGACAATTTATATTTTTTTTATCAAATAAACGTATTTTCATTCATAAGTAAGGCCAAAAATATGCTCATATACAAGGGATATGCCAAAAGGTAGAGAATTTACAAAAAAGAAATTATTCGCTACAAACACCACCCAATCTCCTATACAACTTGTAACTCTATGGGTGCAACAAAGAAATAAGCAATCGGAGACTCCTCAATTGAGAAAAACTTGACTCTCTCTCTTATTTCTCTCTCCACACTACCCACCTTTACATGAGTGGAACCAATACCCATGACCTACGTCTACTACTCCTGCTTTTTCCAACTGAAACTCAATTCTTTCATAGTTCTTGGCAAATGGCATTGTCCATGAAGTACCAAACCACCTAAACATATCCCACCATAATCTCACGGTAAGACCATTATGAAGAAAAAGATGATCCATGACCTCACCTGCCTCTTTGCACATACAACACCAACTAACACAAACAACATTCATTAGCTAAGATTCTCTACAGTCATGACTCACCATCACCCCTCTAGTAGTTGGCCAAGTGAAAAAACACACGTTGTTAAACATTCAATAGGTAAGATTCTCCTTCCATTACTTTGTATTTATTAACTATGACCCCTCTCCTAAAAGTATCTACCTCTGCCAAAACCTCCACAGCCAAATCCATCAAAGCATTGTTGAACACCTTCAAGTTTTTAATACCATGCCCTCACTATTTTTAAGGAGATAAGTCCGTCTTCCACCACACCAAGTGAAACAAGTGAGGACTTGTCATAAGTAGTCCAATTGAGTCTTGTCTATGTCACAAGAAAACCATAGTAATATCTACAAACAACAAATGAAAAACCAAGTGTCCCAGCGCTCCCAACCGCGACTTTGAAACCCTTTATGAATTCTCCCATGACACCTTCATCCATCATCTTACTTAATGCTTCCATTATTAAAATGAATATTGGTAATAGTGGGTCCCCTTGTCTCAAACCTCAAACAAACCCCTTGAACTCCTGGAAAAGTTGCATCGATTTCCATTGACCAAGACAAAATATCTCAAAAGAGATGCAAAAGTTGATCCATTTCCTCCATTTTTACCCAAATACCATTAGTAACATAATGGCATCTATGAAAGATGACAACAAATGAAGCTCCAACACAGAAATATAGGCATACTTCACCCACTTACCCCCCCCCCCCCCCCCCCCTTTTTCTAATAATGCTATATGTCAATATCTCCAGTTTTGGTGAATCCATATTAGTATGCGACTATGTGTCCCTAATTTCTACTTCGATGATGGTCCTCTTATTCGGGTCATTCATCCCCCTTATATTCCATGTAATAATTTTAACTTCCATGGACCAATTTTTTCTTCTGCCCCACTTATCTTCTCCCCCAACTCCTCATTTCCCTTCTTTTACATCTAATCTTATACACCACATTTTTTCTTCTCCCTCATTTTCCGTTCCCCGTATCCTTTTATTCCCCTCCATGTGATCATTTATCTCCATATATAGAGGCACGCACACACACACGCCAAACATCGGCATTAATTTTACTGTAATCAACAATTCGAGCCTCAGCAGGGCCACTGGAGGCATTACAAATCGGCCGCGTCTCCAAGGCCCCATGGAACTAACCGTGGTGAACCCACCTTGAAACAGCGAGACTCGGTGGGTACAGCTAGTCGGGTTCGCAAAGCGATACCCGGAAACCACGACAAAAAAAATAAATCAACAAACAAAGAACATTAAGGACATCCTCCACCAGAATTTGATACAAAGAAGACAAATGAATGTGTTTAGAGAGGAATGACACAAGGTAAGAAATCTTATAAGAATATATGCCTAACTATTTTAGATTAGGTTAGAATAAAAAAATTTAAATGGCTAAGAATTTGCATTGCCTACCGTAGTTCATAAGGATAGAAATCTAGTAAAGCTTTTGCTGACTTGTGGTACCTCCTTAGTGCATTTATGTGCAAATGCTTTATTTACCAAGGAAAAAAAATCATCCAAAGAATCCCATACTTTTGGAAAGTAGCTCTCTTTCTACAAAAGTTCCCTTTAGAAGGCATAAGGCGACAAAAGGCAACAAGGACCTACCTCATTAAGGCAAGCGGCGAAGCGCTCAGTCTTTTCGAAGTGAGGCGCCAATAATTACCAAAAATAAAAATATTAATTGTGTATATAAATAAACAAAATCTCAATATCAATAACGTATTATTGTTTATAGGCAAAAACTTAATGTACTGTGTAGTATACAACTGAATCCCCTTCTCCAAAGTCTAAAAATGAACTGCTTAGCAACCTTTTACTTTTACTAGAGTCGTCAAAATGGGCTTCGCCCATGAGGCCGGCCCAACCTAATCGGTTATTGGGGTAAGGTTGGGATAGAATTTTTTTCAAGCTCATTTAAAACTAGGGCTTATAAGCCCAACCCATATAAGTCCTTCGCCCTTGAGGCTTGATTGGGGTCGACCCATGGGCCAAAATTATCTATTTAAGGATAACTTACAACAATCTCCCTAGTATATGAGCTAATTACTTAAATGCATGTTATGCTGTAAACTTGTAATAGTACGAATCTTACCTAATTATGGTATGTTCTCGGGATACATTGACTCAAAATTAGGTTAATTTTTTCTTGATACACTTTATTCAAGTGGATTCGCATGTATCTAGGATACATAGACAAACCTTGCGCCCTCACCTCCCTCCTATCATGCTCACCACTCTCATATCTAGCTCGCGTATCTAGGATGCGTCACACCAGATACATGTATCTCGCATATCTAGTATCCAAGATACATGTCAATCACAGTAGATTTTTTGCTAGTTTATTGAAACAACACCATTGTTTGTCATATTTGATTTGAAAATCTTCTCATTTTCTTGATGTTATAGAATTTTAAGTTTGAAAAGGAAAAAAAAGAAAGGGTAGCCCGCCCCAGCCCTCGGCCCTTCTAGGGTTGGGTTGGGTTGGGTTAAGCATTTACCGGCCCTTCCAAATGAAGGGATGGCCTGCCCTAGCCCATAAAATTCCTTGGCCCGCCAGGCTTGAGCCGGGTGAAACTGGATCGACCCGTTTTGACAACTCCACTTTTGATGTATCTAGAGTTGTCAAAAAGGGTTGGTTCAGCCCCACCTGGCCCAAGCCTTGCGGGCCAAGCATGTATCTAGGATACTAGATATGCAAGATACATGTATCTGGTGTGACACATGATGCATCCAAAATACACGAGCGATAAGAGAGTGGCAAGAGAGATGGGAGGGAGACGAGGGCGCGGGGTTTGTCACATTCAAATCCACTTGGATAGAGTGTGTCTATAACAAATTAACCTAATTTTAAGTCCATGTATCCTGAGATACATGTATCTAGACGTACTAAAATCTAGCAAGATTCATAATATTGCACCATAATGTGCATCAATGTAATTAGCTCATATAGTAGTGAGATTGTTGTACGTCAACCCTTAAATAAATAGTTTTGGCCCATGAGCCAACCTTGGCTCGGCCCCAATCAAGCCTCAAGGGCCAAGGGCTTATATGGATTGGGCTTATAAGCCCTAGTTTAAATGAGCTCGAAGAATCCTATCCCAACCCTACCCAATAACTGGTTGGGTTGGTTGGCCCCATGGGCTAAGCCCATTTTGACGACTCTAGATGTATCCATGCTGTACCTAAGGATCCAGAGGACTTTACCCTATTTTGAGATAGTTTATAAGGGATATAGGTAATAGATTTTGTTTTGGTTGTTCCTTTATACTTTTGATGTAATTACTTCAGGAGCACACTATTGGAGTACTACTCTTGTTTATAATACCTGTTACCCTTATCCAAAAACTCCAATCAGGCAGTAAATTAAAAATTAAAAAGTGGACAGATTGGCCAGTGCGCAGTCGCCTGAAAGCGGTGTAAACAGAGGAGAAAGAAGAAGAAGAATCTGCCACCCAGTGCCTAGTCACCAAAACAGGAAAGGAAGAGC
This sequence comes from Solanum habrochaites, assembly GCA_027704765.1. NCBI lineage: Eukaryota > Viridiplantae > Streptophyta > Magnoliopsida > Solanales > Solanaceae > Solanum > Solanum habrochaites. Next base: position 59,372,607 of record JAKWJA010002500.1, on the reverse strand, counting down.
AAAAAGGAAGAAGAAAAAGAATTGGATGAACAGACAATGAACATAAACTTTGCAGCTGAAATCTGCAGATAAAGATGGAGAACTCAGAATCGCGTAGTTGACTGAAAAGACGTAAGTGAGACAAAAACCCTAAATTACATTTTCAATATGAAAGATATATCTTTGACTTTTTAAAGAAAATAAAGTGGCGCCTTTCTTCTTGCTTCATCTTCTGCTTACCTTTTTCATAGCCCTCGCCTCACAGTAGAATGGCGACACAGCCTTGCCTCGCCTCTCCCCTAGGGTGCTAAGGCGAGCGCCTTTGATAGCACAGGTCCTCCATGGTTCCTCAAGTACTTAAATAGGTTAACCAAAACTTCAACAAAAACATGTTTTCTCCTAGTTTAGTGGTACTTTTTCTAGACGATGTCCATTGATATGAATTTTATCACAAGCAAGCATATGATTCGCCGTGTGCCTGAAGGCCTATTCAAACCTTGTCTAAAGTCTAAACTAAGGACATTTGTAGTGTGTATGGCTAAGCTTCTTGGAGGCTAAAGCATCCTTTTCAGAAAAAATAAATTAGGTGTTAGCCCAATAAAAAGGTGCTCTTAAGCAGAAGAAGCTACAAATTTATGATTTTCCCAAGAAGCACAAGGAAAAAAATAATCAAGACAAATACTATTACCACAAATTCATACTTACCAAACTATCTCTCATTGATTCAACATACTTTTCAATTAAATACAGTTCTTTTATCCTTTTTGGTTTAGACTGTAGTTTCCTTCCTCGCTTTTTTTCCTATCCTTCTCCTCTCCCACTTTGGAATAGTCCACAAAATATAAATATGAGTTGCTTCTCCCTTCCTTCTATCGTCCATTACCTTTATCTCACCTTTTTCTCTTTGGAATAACAAAGCTATCTCTAGAAAAGATACAAGTTAATATTTCTTTCCACATATTTTGAAGTCTTTCCCTATAAATATTTTTTTAAAATGCTAAGTAATCCTATTTGTAAAACGTGCCTTGATACTTGTCATTTCCATAATTTGACACCCAAAGCACTTCTTGAAAAAATTGGTGAATGCACAATATGTTTATCTAAACTTAAAAAAACACTTACCAAATGAATTAGCCAAACACAAATTGTTGAGCTCCAAAAGTACTTCCCAAAAAGTTTTTTTGCAGAAGTGATTCTCAAAATAAGCAATTTTGGCAAATTACCCAAACAGGCACTTACTGTGCTCAAAGGCAAAACTGACAGAAGAACTGCTAAAAACAGCAGTAACAAGACATTAAAACAGTAAACTAACAATTCAACAGACATACCTGGAAAGCGGACACTATATCGAATGTGTGCCCTTGGAAATGACCAGGCTGTACATCGGAGAAAAGGTAAAGAATCAAAAATAATTCAGAAGCAAGCAGAACAACATGTAATACAATAAATGCTCTTGAAATATCATTTTACCTGTCATAATGTTAGTAAGAGTCTAGAGTTGTTAACTTTCTCAACAAAAAAAAAAAAGAGTCTAGGAGTTGTTAACCTTTTATGTTGCTTTTTATTTAGCATTATTTTGAGAATGTGGTCACCCTTATGATTAAGCGATGAAGTAATTGATGCACAGGCATTTTCTAGTTATCAGCTGTATCTTGGAGAACATTGGCAGCAACAGCATACAGCAGACATTCAGAACCTTATAAGCAGCTTATGTGATCTCTAGTCTTTCCCATTGAGTTGTTGACCTTTAATTAGCATTATTTCTAAAAGCTGGCCACCCTTATGATTAAAATTGGCATATCTAGTTGTTATCAGCTGTACCTTGGAGTACATTGGCAGAAACAGCAGACACTTAAGAGGCTTGCAAGAAGCTAATGTGATCTCTAATCATTACCATTCCTTCTCAACCTCTAAAAGTCCCCCCCCCCCCCCCCCCCCCCCCCCCTCCCAAACTTCCTTCCCTAAAAAGACAGCTAAGAATATATAAATTTGTGGCAACACCCGTTTTACATGTCCTACACCATTAGGATTGCTCTGTCTCCTATCCCATCCATAACAAGTTCTCCATTTTCATTGGCATTTTTTGATGCATCAAAAAAAAGTTCTCTTTGTTGCAATGACAAATAATGGAACGATAAAGAAGTTTATAGCAGATTGACATGTACTTTTTTCCATGCTTTATTTGTTAAAGATTAAGAAGATTTAGCAACTACATAAACAACTTATTAAGACAATCTGATTAATAATTGTAAAAATGCTTGTGGGATTTTAAGAAATAATTTTTTAGTGATACGCAAGAAAATTACAAGCAAGAGAAGAAACTTTGTCATGATTTGATTGAAAAGATGCATGGTCTTGTGGCTTTGCACCGGACAGCAGATCACAATCATCATGAAGAAATATCTTTTTTCACTAAGTAAACAACTCCTTCACTCAAGCATAACGGATATACCATATGCTTTCCTACAATAAACACACAAGATTTCCTAAGAAATCTGACCAGTCGTAATACTATATCACAAAGTTTAGCAGGAAAGACGAATGAAAACCTCAAATAAGCCAAACAGGATCTGCTGCATATACAGGAAAATCATGTAAAAGGAGGTGCAAAAGAGCCACATACGCCACCATGTCACTAACACAGATTCTCCAGATGTCTTGTAAAGGCGGCTTTCATATTGAGAACTTCCCTCTACTCTCGCATTTTCCCGATACATCAAATAGATTTCAAATACTACATCGTGTCCCTTCCAAATTTCCTATTTCCATATTCCTGTCTGAAAGTGAAATATTCCTGGTACAAACTCCAAATGTAACGAGCTAGCTCTCTTCTTCGTGTTTCTTTTGATGGACCCAATGTCTTTCTTTTTCCCTTTTTCTTTTATTAACTGTGGGAATCCTGGGTATATGAAATATTTTTCCTAGTTTTTAATCAAGTAAAACTCAAACAAATACCCACGAACTTGCTTTCCGATTACTCCTTGAGACACCAGTCCACCACAAGTATATATCCTAGTTATCTCTCCTTTTGTTTATTCTCCACAGTTATTCAACTTCAACAAATCCCAAATAAATATTGAAAGGGATGGAATGGTTCCAAGCAAACAAAATTAGAAGATAACATCTATTTTTACATGAAAAAAGGCTTTAGATGCACAAAAAAGAATTAAAATGTGAGTGTTCCAATCTTACCTTAATGGTTCCACCATATATCATGATACTTGGCCTGTTTAGTCTTCCCATCGCCATAATTGTACCTGGCATCTGCCATATTACAACAAGAATTTATCATTTCGATGAGATACAGCATGACAGGCAGCTGGAATTAGACAAAAGAAGAAGATGATTAGGGGGTAGCTCAATGGTTTGGGTCCTGTTACCAAGAAGAGTCTCATTCTGTTCACTCCATCAAGACTACTCAGTACCACCCGCCCTAACCGCTAAAAATAGAACTACAATACTATAGCATGTGCATACACATTGGCAGAAATTTAGTGAAATAGAACACCACAAAAGCACGAAAGAAGCAAATTGCAGGAAATTGTAAACATGCTAGAAAGTAAAATTTACTTAATCTTGAATTTCTATGTGAAATTTTTTAACATATTACAATATAACTTGAGTATGTTATAATTGTGAGCAGATGTAAGGGTAGTAATATGAACGAAAAATAACATTATACATACAAGATCAAATTAGATGTTGAATCCTCTTGGCTTCTTCGTGAGATTTACTTATTTATATTTTGAATCCATTCGGTGAAGATCACTGCTCCACCACCAGTTATAACCAGTGCAGGTCATGGGAACAACTTTTCGAAGAAAAAAAAACATGTAACGTTTCATATAAAAATATTTGGTATTTTGAAGTAATTGCATAACTGAATAAATCTTCACAGCAGAAAGTCACCTAATATCTGGAATTCATGTCTTTTTTGCTTTCTCAAATTAAATCAAATCCACAAACTTTTATACAAAAATCTTTAAAATGATATACTTAAATACACTTCTAATTGGAAGTGTTGTAGTTCCAAAAATCAATATTCATTCCGGAAATCAACCAAGAATCTTATCTACTCAAAAAAACTTAACCTAAACAAGAGAGTAAGGTCGTACAAGGATAGACAGTAATTTGTTGAAAGTAAAATGCAGATGCATTATATATATCTATAAAATTGCAAAACTTGCATCTTTTTCTCCACAACAATAGCAAAGTTCACATCTTTTATTCAAATAATAAATAAGTCGCCCGTCATCATCTTTAATAATTTACAATTGAATACACGTAACTCAACAACAACAACAATGTACCTAGTGTAATCCCACGGATGGGGTCTAGGAAGGGTAGAGTGTACGCAGACCTGACCTACCTCCAAAAGACCCTCGACCCAAATACTCAAACTCACAATTAAGAAAAAGGTTCACAATTTCCCAAAATATCAAGAACACCAATTTTTTAAGGAAAAGATACCTTTCACAAAACCTTTCAACAAGGAAGCACTACCTAGAAGGAAATAATTCACTAAGGAATTACATTTACGAACAGACCATATATGTAAATCCAAAATAATTCAACCAAATCAGGTAGATTAAAAAACAATCACATGAAACTCTTTATAATAAGCATTAATCTATAACCTGCAAATGTGGTAATTAACAACAGTCACATTACACTAATAGTGTAAAATTCCTTACTCTATCACTGCTAAAATTCTTTCCAGTAAAAGAATAAAAGAGGCTCACATTTTTATCACATCCAGGAATGGCAATATTCCCATCATACCACTGAGCAGACATGACAGTTTCAATACTATCAGCAATCAAATCTCTTGACTGCAAACTAAAACACATGCCTCTAGTCCCCATGGAAATAGCATCACTAACACCAATGGTATTAAACCTGAACCCCACCATGCCAGCTTCTGTAACCCCTTCTTTAACAGCTTCAGCAAGCTTTAACAAATGCATATTACAAGTGTTGCCTTCATACCAAACAGAGGATATCCCAATTTGGGGTTTGTTCATATCCTCATCAGTTAATCCTACTCCATAGAGAATCGCCTGTGAACCACCCTGTGACTTGGGTTGAGTAATGCGGCTGCTGTATTTGTTGAGTTGCTGAGATGGGTCTGTTGAGGTAGTGGTCTGTGGTGGTGGAGTCGATGTTTCCGTTGAGGAAGCTCGGATGGTGAGAGTGGGTGGTTTTCTTAAGTGGGTCCTACATTTGGGGAAAAGGGGGCTGGTGGTGGTGGTGGTGGTGGTGACGGTGGCGGGGTATATAGTGGGGGAGAGCAAATGGGCTTGCATAGTGGCGGAGATTGACTGTAAGTGACGGCGGAGACGCTGTTCAGAGGGTTTTGTAGGGGATTTGAGACAAAAATAGATATTGTCACTTGTCAGGGTGGGTAGAGTTGGACTCTTGAGTGAGACAAGTAAGAATTCAAGAGAAAGGATAGAGAGAAGTAATAAAATTATATAGGAAACATGATTTATGATATCAATTTCTATTTTATTATTAGTTTTTTTATGTGTTATGTTGTATTGTATTGTGGTTTTAATTATATTGAAGTAGTTCACTTTAAAATATCTAGATATTCACTTGCTTTATTTTGCTATTTTAGAAAAATGATGAATATGGCTATCTTTTATAAGCAGAAAACATATTCACAAATCGAGTAACATCATTTTTTCACAGGTGAGGAGATCTTTTTTAGCGTTAATACAATAACTTCACACATCAATATGAAATTTCACACATTTAATATCAAGAAAGTTGTAAAAGATAGTGATTTTCTAAAGACACTATTAAAAGAATAGAAGAAAGCATGCAAAATGTGTTTAATGAAATTCAATAGGAAAATGGTATTTTTAGAAGTTGAATGAAAAAGAGAAAAAATATTATTGGATGTTTTTATGTGATCTTTTGATTTTCTATTGGAAATGTTTATAGTTGAATAGTTATCAAGTTTTTCAAAAAAAAAATAGTTTTTAAGTTTTTTTAAAAAAAATAGTTTTTATAAGTTTTTATGAAGTGTGTTTTTAGTATTTTAGTAGTTTGAATTTGTTATGTAGTGTGTTTTGCAATTGTAGTTTAAATTTTAGTAAGATTAGTTCATTTGTTGTTTACGTGAATTTATTGTAACTTTCACATTTTCATCAATATTTGATTTAATTTTTAAGTTTTGTTGTAAACTATGAGTAATATACTATTTCCTTCTTCTCATTTTATGAAGTGCTCTTTTTCTTTTTAGTTCGTCGTAAAAAGACTGTTTACCTTACTATAATTAGAAATAATTAACTTTAGAATACACTTTTTACCTTTAATGAAACAATTTTCAATCACATAAATATTTCAGGATTGTTTTAAACCAAGAGTTTTATAAGTCTTTCTTTTATCTTAAATGTTGTGTCAAGTCAAACAGTGTCACATAAAATTGGATAGAAGGAGCACAAGAATATAGATATCATCGTATTCAAATGTCTTACAATGGTGAATGGCAATCCTACTTATAAGTCGAGAAATCCCTTCAAATGTCATTATTATTAATGCCCAAATTAATAAAAAAAAATTATCAAAATGGTTCCAAACCTAGGAAATTTGTATAGATGAATGTAAGTAATTCATGTATTAACTAAATGGTCAATCTCATTCAATAAATTTATAACACTCCCGCTTGGATGTTTATAGATCAAGTGTGTTGTTAAAATTTTACTAGAAAAAATCTCACGAAAAAAAGTCTAGTGAAGGAAAAAGGGTACACACATTACATTATACGTCTTTAATGCTACCTCATTAAAAGTCTTACTAGGAAAATCTAATTGGGACAAAATCATTATATATGATTAAGGAAAAGAGCTCAACACGTACTTCACTCTCTTTGATGAAAGTGTTGCTTGATATCTGGAAGACGACACACTTCAATCTTATATTTCAAATTCTCAAATGTTGATGTTGACAATTCCTTAATGAATAATCTAAGATAGTCAGATTATTATTTGAACTTCTTTCTTACCTTTTTTATGAAGATCATGTGTGAAAAAAAAGTTAGATGAAATAAGTTCTGTGTCTTCTCCTTTAATTGCATTCTCCTTTCAACAAGCTACACATACAACATTTATTTTCGTACCTAACAATCTTTTGGACAGTGAAAGGCGACAAAAGGCGACTACGATTTGCCTCACGGTGAGGCATTCACCTTTTTGAATTGAGGCACCTATTAATACGAAATATTAAAAATATTTAATTATATATATAAATATCCAAAATCTCAATAGCTATAACATGTATTAACAAATATTTTGATTCAAAAACTAATAGTAGATACTACTTGCTAGAATACTAGATACTAAAAGTCTAGAACTTTGAAGACCCAGTACTTCAAAAGACAATTGACTAGCAATACTAGAACTCTTAAAGCCCGTTCTTCTTCGAAATTATTCAACTCTTGAAGATCAACATCCTTTACATCATGATTATATTGCTTTTCATCTTCTTCCTCCTTGAATTTTTCCTCAATTAGTGTTTGAGTCCTACTTAAAGTTGAACTTGTAGATGTAGTCTGCACTCATTTGCACTTGTCAAGTGTTCTTGATCTTGAAGAAAGTCCCCTAAGATGTTAGATACTCTCGTCATCTCCAACATCCGTATCAACATTACCTCAAGTAATATCGCCTTACTCTTGTACTAGTTCATCATCTAACTAACTCTTCATTTGAATCATCAATGATATTCGAGAAATTGGATCAATGTTATCACGAGCATCATAACGATGTTGCAATATTCTATTGTACTTGATATATACTAGATCAAAGAGACGTGATAGTGCAAGCCTATTCTTTTTTTGGAATGAATATGTGCGTAATTTATATATATAAGTAATAGATACTAATAATAATATAATATGAAAATTAGGATATAAAAAAATTACGCGTTAAAACAAACTCCAATTTCGTTCACATTCGGATGAGCTATAAGTCAGACTTAATATTTTTCATCGCAAATTTTTACAAATTTGATGTTTGACTGCCAAATAATGACCGTCATTCAATTATAATAAAATAAATTTAAAGATTAATGAGTATAAGTAAGTCAAATAATTTAAGTAAGAGCTAAATCAACTCACTTACCCGGTGACCTTGTGTCTTTTGTTCTTTTAGCCTGACACAAGCAAATAGTTCATCCGCCATTTTCTACATAGGAAATTCAGCGGCTATTAAATCTTTTGTATTGTTATATCAGGGTTCATCTTCTCAACACATGCATAATACTCCTCCCACTGACCAACTAGTAAATTGCCCTCTTCTTGAGTTTCATAAAACAATTATGGGTTCAAAATATGGCCTTGCAACATGTAGAGGCCGATGAAGTTGGTCAAACGACCTTGAATCAATAATTTCAAACACTTTTTCATATTACTTCTTAACTCCACGAATATCCCGTGTGATAGTTTCTTTGGCTCTATCCATTGCTTCATAAATATAGTTCATTGGTTGTTTTTTCTATCCGTCCACCAAATGAAGCACTGTTGTCAAAGGGTCACAAATCTTAAGTGTCTGAACAACGTCATTTCAAAATTGGGCATAAATAAGAAGGTTGACACCAAATATCAAGTTTATGCAATAAGTAGCACGTGGAGCCTAATAAATGTGTGAGTACATGCACATCATCATGTTTTCCGCTTTAACATTCTCACTATCATTATCGGTGACAATTTGTATAACATTTTCTATTCAGTTCTTTCAATAGTGCTTTCAAACAAGTTTTACATTTTGGTGGAATCGATAGATTCATTACTAGCATCACGAGAACCAGGAAATTTTACTACCGATTGGAGAATTCACCAAAATATTGATGATCATTTAATCATTTCACATAATGAAACATCCAAATTTTGTCGATGACATTTTATGCTCATCGACAATTTTTTTTACTTTCTTCATCTCTTTTCTTAGGTGAGTAACTCTAACTTTATGGAATGAAGGAGACTTCATTATGAGGTTGTATTGTCCTACTGCCTCAATGAACTTATCAAATGATTCTAATTGACACAATTAAAAGGAAACTCTGCATCTTACATCCATATTGCAAAAGCACTTACCGCATGCTATCTTAGAATTTTCTTGGTTTCATTAATTCCTGGTCCTTTTCCAAATGTCTCCTTCTTGTTGTGATTTTTGTAGAAAATAGAGATTCATAGGGCCTTTTGTCACGTTTCGCGCGGTGGATAATGTACCTCCACTAGAAGACATCTTTAGAGTTTTAGAGGGAGGCATCATTTAAGCATATTCATCCCATATCATCATCATTAATATTAACATATTCTTCTGGCTGTCTCACTTGAAATTTCAAATTACTAGCAATTTTATTTGTCATATAAGCCCTTATTTCTTATCTAATCTCCGACGGACAAGATGTACATCGTTTTACATTTTTGTAATCACCCACTAAATGTTGCTTGTGTCGAGTAATACCACCATTAAAAGTAACCCTACAAAAAATACAACTAACTAAATCTTTTGTTGATCTTCGAGTACCGTAATTCCATCCAATGTCCCTCTTTTTGTTAGCATCCAACGTCATTGAATTCACTATTTACGAACAAATAATTACTATATTAATTAAAAGGATTAAATTTTTTTAAAAAAATATAGACATAGTAGTGAGCAGTCATCAGTGAGCAACAAAAACATAGTAACAAACAGAAAATAGTGAACAACAAAAACAAATCAACAAAATAGATCAATTCAATATTGTTCACTATCATAGACCAACCGAAGAAGAAATAAGAAATTGATGAGAAGAAAAGAAGAGGAAAACTGATTTAAAAAGAAAAAAAGGTCGAGAAAAACAAAAAAAGAAGAAGAAGATCTTGTGTTCATACCTCGCAACAGACTCGACTCGCACAAAGGAGAAGAGTAGAAGTAGCAGATGCGACTCACGACTCAGAAGAAGAGTAGAAGAAAGAGACGCGACTGGCGATGTGAATGAAAGTTTGCACAAAATCTTAATTTTGACTAATATTATTAAGTCAAACCTTTTTTTTAGCCATACCTCGCCTTAGGGGTGGACGTTCGGTTCTTCAATTCGATTCGGTTATTCAATTTTTGGTTTTAGAAAAGTGTGCACCATATATTAAATCAAACTAATTTAGTTACATTCAAATTTTTTTTACTTCCATTCGATCAATTCGGTGTTTCTAAATCAATTTTTTGATGTGATTCAAAAATAAAATAAGGACAAAGTATAAGATACTTAGAAATTTAAACTATGTTAAGAAACTATGTGTATCACTGTGGAACACTTATTGTGCTAACTAAAAGACTACGTTTATCTTTATCAAGAACATTATGCATCCAACTATTTCTCGGAAAAAACAAATACAAAGATGATTCATTTAGATAATGTACATTGGTAGAAATATATTTGAGTTTCTCTTGAAAATTAATATTTGAAGTTAACTATTGAATTGTACATTTGTTGTTACAGTGATTTGTCCATGAATGATTTAATAGTTAGTTGATTTTTTAGTTTTTAGTTAAGAGAATGCCCATATATAAATTTATTTATTTTAAAAATAAAAATTTGATTCTTCGGTGCACCAAAGTTTTGAGACCCTTGCACACAATATCGAATCAAAGAAACGAACTTCTGAAAAATAACACGAACCAAAAAATTGAATTATTTCGATTCGGTTTGATTTCTCAATTTTTTTAGTATTTATGCTCATCACTATCTCATCTAGCAATCGCTATCACCTTATTGGCGACATACCTCGCCTATATAATTTCGCCTTGCCACACTATGAATAGACGCTAGAGCCTCGCCTCGCCTTATTACCTTGGGCTAAAGTTGAATGTTTTCATAAAATTGATACCTCGTGATTGAGTTCAAAGAAAAATTGCACATTTTTTAATGGGATAGATTGTTGGTTTCAATCAAGCACATTTCTGACTTACTTCACGAATGAATATTATTTCTGCATGATTTGAAAATATAGTGTAGTAATGATTCGATCCGTCCTTATTTAAATACCTCATATGCGAAGTCTCAAAAATGTCTTAAATTTTCGTGTTAAATTAAAACTGGGGCACAGAACGAAATTACTTAGATTTGAATTGATCTAAGCTGAAGTCAGCTTTGCATAGTTAAAAATCTTCTATTATGGCGACACCTATAGCACCTACATGACCGCTGTAGCGGGATCAACGAACTAGACCCTAATTTTTTCCAGGAATAAACAAACGAGGATTGCTCCAAAAATATTCCTTGAGCCACTCTAACCCTGAGAACAATAGAGTAGAGGATTTTCAACGCTAAGAAGTTACAATTATCATTTCAAATTCAACCATTTTCAGCTTCCTAACCACATATTATATGAATATTACTATCTCTCCAGATAGCTACATATTCAACAACTTTCAACGTGCCAATATTTTTAATTAGGTGCCTTACCATCCTGACACCAATAACCAAGTATGATTCACCGCTTGAAATTTCATGCCCGAAGGATTATACATAAAATCTTCGACAATCTACAATGTGTTATGCAAATAAAGTCAAGTTTAACTACTCAAGTAAAACTAACTTATTTGGGTGCCAAACAATTGCTGAACATGAGCTTATGGCTTCGTGGGGAGAATTTTGACGAATGTAGGCTTGAAATTCATGGGGTTTTTCCTCCTTTACGGTGGAATCCATCCTCTTCATCGTTCATAAGCTTTCAATAGCTTAGGATAGTTTTTGGAGTAATCCTCGTCTATTTTATCAACAAAGAGTAGGAGGAAAATTTTAAAAATTCATATTTTCTAGGATCTCAACTCGTATGTCCCGCCATAGTGACCATGCAACTGCTACAACGACGTGTCACAAGGAAAAATTCTCGCTATGGCATGATGACGTCAACCCGGATCAATTTGTAATTTTAAAATTTCATCATGTCACCCCAATTAATTGGACAATGTCTTTCAAGAAAAATTGAAACTTGCACGAGGTGTCGTTCGAATAACGATGAAATATATCGTTACATCAAATAAAATGAAACAATTGTTTATTTCTAATTTAATCATATTTTAATAAAAGATTTAAGGGGATCCCGAAAAGGAAAAAATATAATTTTGTTGATTTATATTGAAATAAAAAATATTGAGACTTTTATTCCACATAAACTGTAATATAAAAATATTATTATAATAATTATCATATGACGGAATGGCGATCCTTATACTTGACTCACATTATAAATTAGATCATTCTACTTCACAAAATTTCAACTAGACACTTGAACTCGTTCATGTGACGACCTTATCTATCGTTATTCAATAGGAATCGTGATGAGTCCCAAATTTTTTATAGATCATATTGGCATTTTAAAATTGCAGTGACACAACAAAATTTTAGGATTTAAAATTTAATCTAGGATGAGATTATTTGTATTAGGAAATCCTGCTATGGCGGCATGTCAGACGCTATAGTGGAATCAACAAGGTAGAAACAAGTAAATGCAAATTCTTTTAATTTTCCTTTTTCTTTTAGTGGTAAAACATACGAGGACTAATCCTAAAACCTTTCAAAATATGGTCCAAGCTTGGGACAAGAGAGGATAAATTCTAGTGCAAGGTAGGTCAAATCATCAATTTTTTTTTATCTACGTCCATCATAATTTGTCCCATGAAGCCAAAAGCTCATGTTCAAAGTTCTTCAATAGTTGTCTGACATTCATGTTGACTATGTTATTCACTCAGTAGTTATATTTATCTTTGCTTACATCATATCTTGTATATTATCGAAGATTGCATGCATAGACCATTGGACACATATTTGAATAGTCAAATATGGAGTTATTTATGTCTTAGGTTGATGATAAGCTTTATTAGTCAATGTTAACCTTGCGATGATATGTTATCCTGAAAAAGTGTATTGTGGAAGATTGGATTCCAAACCAAAAATTGTTTGAAGGTTGGTGATAATTAATGTGGTCTAATTTAAGTTGTATGCATGTTAGCTGTCTCTATAATGAAACATGTGTTATGCATGTTTGGAAATCATAATAATCGAATGTACACTGATGGATTGTTGATAATCTTATGCAATGAGGGTATTTGTTTACTTGTATTTAGTTTACAAGTGTGATTGTAATTGTGATTGTGTTTGTGTAACCCTTAGTTGGATCGGGTATCAAGCCTGATATATGTTATCTCTTGTTTGACTCAGATCCACTTTTGATACATTTTATCAATTCGTTTGAGTACAATGCTTGGTGTATATAGTAAAATTGAGTGGCTGAGAAACATACATGGTACAAATTACTATTGGTTGACTTGGGTATCGCGCTTGATACGGGTATCGCGCTTGATACGCGTTACTATTAGTTGGCTCGAGTACGTTATCTGATATGTGTTACTACATAATTGACTCGAGTACCATGCCTTGTAGAGTTTAATTGTTCTCTTGTATGTTGATTTCATGAATGATTCATGTTTATTTCTTCATAGTGTAATTGTTATATGTTGGTCTTTGAGTGACTGAAATTTGTGTCTAGATATTAGGGTGATTTCTTGTTTAGATCAAAATTGTATGTTAAAACATTGTAATAGGTGTTTTATGATCCTTAGTGGTTTGGGTTATTTGAAAGGTGTGATGGATTAGTTATATCGGACCGTAACATTATAAAATATATTTATGTAAATGTAAATCTGGGCGAGTATAGGAAGTCAGAGTTATGTTTCTGGTGGAGGTTATACATATATATTATCTATTTTACTATGTTGTAGTCGTCAGGTCAAGCTGATAATTGGAGGTTTGTTGCATAGATTATTTGTTAGGACTGTTTATTGTTGTTAAAAGGGATTTGAAACATATCAAATAAGAGAGAGTGAGTCAACGTAATTTAGTAGGAAGCTAGGTTAATAAGGCCAGTGAAGGGACTCTGAGTTTGATAAAATAAGTGGTTAATAAGGACAGTGAAAATGTAGCCGGAAGAACTAAATTAGGAGCTATGGTCATGATGGTTAGATTAGGATACTAAAAGCGTGTGACTAAAATTTGGAGCTGATGATTGTCGTATTGCATGTTTTTGTGTTGTTTGTAACTTGGTATAGTTTGATTGTAGGGTTAATGATGCTTGTTAGATGAAAATGATCTTCGATATCTTCTACTCCTCTTCCTTCATGGTGGAAGTTGTGTCTATTAAATTTAAAAGAGTTGCGTATTTTCTGACAAAAAACATTTTATCTTTATCAAGGTTGAGCATTTCTACATTTAAATAGGGTGTTAACTTTTGTTTTTATTCACTTTCGCATTTAATGTCCACTTGGGGGTAAGAGTTCTCCTATCTATGTGTTAGAGTATGTGTCCGCACAACTCAATGGGTTGTGACAATTCGAAATAAGAATTTTAATCCACTTAGTCAATGTTGTTCTTCACTTGCTCTAACACGAGTGATACATCATATCCACGTCAAAAAAATTAATGTCATATCATATAAATATTATGGATCACGTCATTTTTATATTCATTTACCATTTTTTTTGTTTCTTTTATAAGATTTGAATTTTACATGAAAAAATTGAATGTAGCTAGAAATGATATTTTGTAAATAGCCGTCTTTTTTATTGTAACTCCCTAAGGAGCTCCACCACTATTTATGATACATTAGAACAAATAAATCAAATGAAGTACATACAAAAATATATAAAAATACAAAATATGAAATCGTCTAAGACATGAAGCTCATTGAAAAGTGAAACACAGAATGATTAAGTCTATCGGAGTTGCAATTCCTGGCATGTAACAATGCCTAATTGTAATAATAACAAACACACATACATATGATCATAAAAAATTGACTGACATTAATGAGTGTGCCGAAAATATAGATTCATATAAATTGAATTTATGTTGGAGGAAACGAAGAAAATAATGAGCTTAAGACGTTGTTTCAATGATGAAAATGTCAGAGCAATGCTAGAAAGATGTATACACAGTCAGATCTAAGATTTCAAGGTGTAGACTAATATTTTCAATTATAAATCTAGTGTTAATAGATTCGAATAGGTCGTAATCATGTTGGAGGAAACGAGGATAATAATGATCCTAAGACGTTGCTTTAATGATAAAAATGTCGGAGTAATGTTAGAAAAGTGTATACATGGCCAGATTTGAGATTTCAAGGTCCACCATTTTCAGGTATAAATCGATGTTTATAGATTCGCATAGATCGATTTAGAAAAACTGAAGACATTAATGATCATAAGACTTTGCTTCAATGACGAAAATGTTGAAACAACACCAAAAAAATGTATACACGACCAAATCTAAAATTTCAAGGTGCAGAACACCATTTTTCAGGTTTAAATCTAGTGTTTTACCATTATTAACATATTTTTTGATTCAATTATTTTTTAGATCTTATTTTAATTTTAAATTAATCTAATATACATATTTGCAGTCACTTTTAAGAGCTCGTTGCCACAAACTTAGACCACTAAAAAAAATGTCATATATGTCATATAAGTTCAATCAAACATTTAAAGGAGCTTAAGATGAGTTCACACACACGCACGCACGCACGCGTATATATATATATATCAAGAATTTAATAAATAATTATATAATTATTATTTTGAAATTCTAATTCCTTATCTCACCAATGTCCCTAAATATTAGAATTTTCCATATAATTTCGAAAAGAAAGATTCATAATAAAAAAAATTACATAATTCATATATTTTAAAGTCTCAAATATATTAGGATACATATATAAAATATTACTAGTAAATTATAATTATAAATTGTCAAATGTGAAATATATCTTAGTTGTAATGTAAATAAAGAGTAAATAAAAGTAAAAATAAAAAGGTTGAACATTTGGTGTTGGGCTTGTGGAGTAATAGTATCATCTTCATACAATCTCTTATTTTGCACCTCTACTGATTTTTCTACCTTCATTTCAAGTTGGAAGAAATCTCTTCCGGCCGTTAACTGGAGTTTCCCTTCAATCTGATCTCTAGCGGCTCTTCATTCACGAATCTCTGATTCACTCAATTCATCCACAAAGTTACGTTTACAAAAATGGTGAGTTTTCTTTCTAGTTTCAAGCAATTTTATAATGACTTTTGCGTTGTCGGATCTGAATCATTCCGATCCGGATATGTCTTCCGCTCGAAGTTTTGCATATTGTTCGAGTATTTTTAAATGATTAAGTTTGCACCCATTGTTATGAAGATTCATGATTCGTTTAGGGTTTTTAGTTTGTTTGAGATCTGGTATGTTGTTATTACTAACTTAATTTCACTTGCTGCATTGTGTTTTGCGCAATCTGGAACTCGATATCACAGCCTCTGAGGTTGGAGATTAAGGTATGTAGCGTTGTTCAAATTGGAATAATACTGGTGGTTTTGTTTGTGGGTTTTTTTTATTTGTATGTACTTATGTTTTGCTGACTGTTGTTATTGGATCAGAGAAAACTTGCTCAAAGATCGGAAAGGGTAAAGTCAGTGGATCTACATCCTTCCGAGCCATGGTAATTGAACTTACATTTTATGAAATTAGATCAATTTGTTTTATGATGCAATATCTGTGCTTGCGTTCTAGTTTTATAATGTTATATATTGGAATGACTGGGCCCTATTAGAGAGAAATGGATATTAGAGAATTCATTTAGCTGACGCCAAACAGTCGTGAGTTGAGGTAGTTGATTGAATTGTTTATTGGAGGGATATGTTTCTAGGAAAAGTTTTTTTTTTAAAATTTTGTTTATATTTTGGAGTGAGGGATAGAGTGGGGGTGAGCTCAGTACAATGTTGAGTTCGTATGATTAAGATGAGCTGGTTATTTTATCATTAATTTTAGCTTTCCGCAGCTCATTCTTTGTCTTCCTTCTTGCAGGATATTGGCAAGTTTGTATTCAGGGACTGTATGCATCTGGAACTACCAGACCCAGGTACCGAAAATTGTGTTGTTTTTTAGTAAGTTTGAATTCTCAAATCTTCTGGGAGACATGTGGAAACTCATAGAATGCCATAGAGATACGACGTTCTAAAATACAATGTGTGTAACGGGATATGACGAGATGGTATATCTTATATGGCCTTGGACCAAATCTTATTATACATATGTGGAGACCTACAATAGCTGGTCTGATGCGGTAGCTTAATTCAGGCCACGCTTGAATGAACACATCATGGAATGTGAACACTGGAATTCTTGTGTTGGTTGTGTGTTGATAATTCAATGTGTTAATATTTTTACATAGCAGACTTAGGTTGGGAGGATTGGATGGAAGTATAGAAAGACAATCTGCAAACTTATTTATCAAAAAGGAAAAGATGACGTGCAAACTTTTTTGATGCTCAATAAAGTGTTTTTAATGAAGAAATAACATTAAGTTCGTGCCAGAATATAGTTGCAAGATGTGCAAGTTTCCAGTTATATCTAACATCCACATCCTATATATAGTTTAGGTTGCACCAAAAAGCTACCATGGACATTTCACTACACTTATGGTTAATCTTAAAAAGCTCTATGGTTCCTTTGGTCCCAACTGTCCACCAATTTACCAAATGGCCTGGGGGATAGTATTCCGGACTTGTTGAGTTCTCTTATTCAGTCCATCTTTGTTCCAGAACTTTAGAAGCTCTCAAGTGGAGTGTGGCCTGGTTTCAGTATGGCTAAAATATGCACCACTGTCGGCGATTCACCTTGAAGTGCAAAATAGATGACTAGTATCTTTTTGATGTTCTTCGCATATAGGACATCTCTCTTCACAGCTGACACCCTCTTCTCTAAGGATTAGTTTGAGTGAGGCAGATTTCCCTAGCTACTAACCAAGAGAAATAGGAAACCTTTAGAAGGGCTTTCCTGTGCCAAGTCTTCTTCCTTGGCCAGCAATCTGTGTTAGCTGAGAACATCTTCTCCATCTGATTAGCTCCCCCATTTAATGGAATGACACTGATGTTGGTTTAGAACAGCGTTGTTAGCCTCAAGTTATGTCCTTCGAATTTTCCTGTCATTAATGTTTCTTCTAAGAGAAAGGTCCATCCTTGAGTACTATAAAATCAACAGTTTCAGCATTGTGGAGAGTAGAAATGACGTGAATGATTTTCTCAATAAAAAAGAAATTAAATGCTATTCTTCTGAGGGTAAGTATGTGTCCAAGGCAGCTCGCGTGCACCTTGACTATTCAACCTGTCACTATTGTCAATGGCACACTTTTCCCTGAGCGAGGCACAAAACAACACTTCGCCTTTCTTAGCCAGCGTATTATTGTTCTCATCAAGGCCCTAAGACATACTTATTCTTGCCAATGAGCGTAATTCTGAAGAAGTGACAATAAACAAATGATGTTTCACCACTAGCACAGGTACCTAATAACTTATCCATCAAGACTTAGGTAGATGGGAAAAAAACAGCTAGTGTTTTTTTGTCTATACTGGAATCTGATCCTTGGTTGACAAGGTTTGCACCCAGACCACTAGGCCACACCCATGTGCTGATTTTCTATAATTTCCTAGTAAAAATTTAGTTTGCTGCAGAAGTTGTCCAGTGTGTTACCATAAAACAGTGCCATGTGGTGAACTTGAGATTCTGGTACACCAGGGAGAACCCAGAGTAAATATCAGTATCAACAATTTCTCCAAAGTGCTTTACCTTATCTTATTAAAAAGTAGTTTCTTCTGAAGTGTGTTTTCCTCTTTGTTGAACACTTGAACTTCCTATGCCATTTCATCTAATGGCTTCCATTATGGTGTTTCAAATTCATAATTCCAAAACCACCAAAATTTCGGTCAAATTAACCTTTTTTCTTTTAACAAAGCAAATTTATTTTGTTTGTGTTGCATTTCAAAGAAGATATCTTCTCAAATTTTTCATGCACTTTAAGGAGCCACGGGTAGAAAAGAGTGACGTGGTGTAAGTGTGGAAAGCATCTAGAACATGGTTAATTACAGTATTTCTGTCGCTTCTAATTTGACCACTTCTTTCCCATCCACTTGAAACCCCCATTCCAAATAGCTGTAGAGCTATGTTTACTTCCAAGAGGCAAGCCTAGATACTTCATGGGGAGGGACCCAATATTGCGATGCAAGATATGGGCAAGTTGTTGACTATTAGGAATCTGGTTAACCTGGAAGAGTTACTTATAGATGTGAAAATAATTACGTCTTTAACGCTGCTTGTTTACTTCGAAAAAGTAAGTTTACTAGTGAATTCAAGTCACTTTGATTTATTCTTTACCTGTGCAGCCTTTTGGCTCTCTATCCGATACCTTTCTTCCATTACCTGCTTTTTGCATTCTTCAGGTAACATCTTGTTTTAGCCACAATGGAGGACCAACAAGTTAGATTACTAGCATTAGTATAAAAAGTGTTCCTTAATATTGTATCTGAAATCGATAATGGCTCTCACAGGAGTTCAGAATTTTAAATTGAAGTATTCATGTTCTTTGAATCATCGCAGATGCTACTATTTTTTGCTTATGTGCAAATCCATCTTCTTCGGTTAGTTAATATGACAAAGACATTGCATCTGCACTTTTAATATTGATAAAAAGAATGTGTTTAATAGCATTGTCTGACAAGAATGTTGATGGATAATTCATTTTGATGCAGACAATGGCTAAATCATTTGAAGTTACTGAATTACCAGGTTAGTTTGTGGTATTCAAACGGTCTCTTTGAGTCAGGATTTTTCCCGAGCAACCTTTTGCTTTACATAGGTTTGCAGTATTTTTATACACCTAAGTTATTGTTTTGCAGTTAGGTCAGCGAAGTTTATACCACGCAAGCAATGGGTTGTTGCTGGTGCTGATGACATGTTTATTCGTGTTTACAATTACAATACCATGGATAAAGTCAAAGTATTCGAGGCACACACAGATTATATTAGGTGTGTGGCTGTCCATCCTACACTTCCTTATGTGCTGTCATCATCTGATGACATGCTAATAAAGCTCTGGGATTGGGAGAAGGGATGGTTATGCACTCAAATATTTGAAGGTCATTCCCATTATGTGATGCAAGTCACCTTTAATCCGAAAGACACCAATACTTTTGCTAGTGCATCTCTTGATCGGACTATAAAGGTAAGTGTTTCCCTTCCTCATAGCATTCTGTTCTTCCTCCAAGAAATTGGTTAACATATTCATTCAAGTCATTCACCTATGTAACGTTTTTAGATTTGGAACCTTGGCTCTCCTGATCCAAATTTCACGCTGGATGCTCATCTTAAAGGGGTTAATTGTGTAGACTATTTCACCGGGGGTGATAAACCCTATCTAATCACTGGTTCTGATGATCACACTGCTAAGGTTTGCCAGTCTTTATCTGTTCCCATATTTTATTCTTACTATTTAGGATTTGAATTATTTATGTATTATTATCCATGAAATAGGTGTGGGACTATCAGACAAAAAGTTGTGTTCAGACTCTTGAAGGCCACACCCACAATGTCTCTGCTGTATGTTTTCATCCCGAGCTTCCGATTATAATTACAGGTTCTGAAGATGGTACTGTTCGTATATGGCACTCAACCACTTATAGGTAATGGCCGGATTACCTGATTATCTCAGCTTAGTTCAAAATTTCATATCAATGACAAAAGATTGGGTTTGCTCATTTTGAAAAATGACTGTTTCTAGGAAGTTGTCTTATACTAGTTGGTTTCCATTACTTTCGAGAAGACATTGAGGGGTTATTTGGTAGGGTGTATAAGAATAATGTTGAATTTGGTGTATTAGTATTGCTGACACTTGCAATGCGGATATTAGTTATGCTTGCGTTAGTTATATTGAGATTATCTCTTATGCAGTTTGGTGTCTTAAAAGTGACATGCATTGCATAATTTTTAAAAAAAATACTTGTTTACAAAAATACCCTCCACAAATACGGTATAAAGGATGTGGAAAATATTTTGATCGGTAATTTTATCTTTAATCATGCTAATGCATGCACTAAAATCCCTTGCTTTACTAATGCAATAGCTTTTCTAATGTTCTTTACCAAATGACCCCTGATTGCTCTACATGTATATATACATATTTAACAATTTTTTAAAGAGGAAAAGCTCTTCTATTATTGTTTGTAGTTGTTTAAATCAGTTGCACCAGGTAAGTAGAAGGCTATGTGAATTTTCATATTTATTACATTTGATGACCAATATAAAATAAGTGGTACTTCATCTGTTAAGAGCTGTGCCTTCACCACTGAAAGCTTGTTACAGTTTTCAAGCTGCATGAAGTGTCTATTTACCATTCCCTTTGTCCAAATTGGATGCCAATCTCAGCACCCCCATTTTCTAAATAGAGTTATCATCATTTTCCTATAAAGAAAAATATATTTGTGACCCCTTTTCAGCTTTAACACAGCTTTTTTTTCTTTGCAATTCCTTGAAAACAAAGATTGTATACAACCTAATATGTTCTTTTCAAGTCGACAAAGTAAAATGGGGACAATTAGTCTGGGATGAATCAAACAGCAGCCTGAGATGTGGTACAGAAACTTCTCGTTTCTCGTCATCCTTTCTTTTTACTTTCACTCTTATATTTCATTTTAGGTTCTCATTTCTATTCATATATTGAAAAGGACTTTGAGTGTAATTGGTCCATATGGATTCTCTCTTTGGGCCATGGTCATCATAATTGTGCTTTCTCTTCCGACTACAATGGTATTTTCATGTCCTTGTTACCTGTAGGAACTTCTTTCTGTTGTGGGGTTTGGACTGAGGGATTAATGGATATCCTTCCCCAGAGTTTTTGTTTCATACAAACATAATCTATCATATGGTGTTGGATTTACACATCTTTGTACCAGAGCTGGACCTTGCTTTATGAGATACTTTTGAGCAAATCAGTTTGTGCATTGAAACGCTTTCGAAGCCCTCTTTTCTGTTGTACGCTATAGCTGAAGTAGGTTTCCCGTTTTCCTATCCACAGAGGCACAGACCGAAGCTTAGAATCTTTTGGTAAAATTTATCTAGTGCCAATTTCCTGATGTTACTTTTTCACTTGCAGTTTTTTGGGGGTGAAAATGATTGGTTAAACTCAAAAGTTGTTACATTCCACAATTTTCTCTAAGAAGCTGAGCTTCTATTCGAGTGAAAACTTTCTATACTTGAACCAAGGGTGTGGCCTACGGTCAAAGAAGTGGGTTTAGCACATGAGGTGTCAGGTTCAAATTCCAGTAGAGACAAAAAAAAGGTGATTCTTCCCATTTGTCCGAGATTTGGTGGACAAAGTTTTACCTAGTATATGTTGTTGGTGGGAGGTGACAAATATCTTGTGTAAGTGTGAAAGCTGGCCCAAAAACCACAATTATCAAAATAAGAACTTTCTGTTACTTAAATAGGGTATTTCTTCTTTTGCTGACTCTGTTCTCGAAATGATGAGTCAAGTGGTTTTTTATGCATTCTTGTTACTCTAACTCCTTACATTCTCTCTTAAGTCGTCGTGCTTGAGTTACTAATCCTTTTTGTTTGTTGGCATCTTCATGTAGACTTGAGAACACTTTGAATTATGGTCTTGAAAGAGTATGGGCAATTGGTTACATGAGAAGTTCAAGGAGGTGAGTATTTTCAATTAATTAATAGTGGTATTTGTTCTCCTTGGAAGTCCGAATATTTGCTTGTAACTTCAATTTTCTTTTCAGTTAGCTTGCTTGCTAATAGCTAGAAAAGTTTTTCTGGACGAGTAAATAGGGAAAGGTCATTATTAGTTGCGTCCTAACAAATTGATAAAATATCTGTGACTAAGGAAAAATTGTAGAGAAAAGAATTAGATTGTCATTAGTTGTGTTGTTTGTGCACCCAAGGGTGTGTCCTAGTGGTTAATGAAGTGGGGTGAATACCATTAAGTCTCAGGTTCAAATCCCAACAAGTGTTGGTGGAGGTGGACAGAGTTAACCGGTACTTGTGTTGGTGGGAGGTAACAGGTAATCGGTGGAATTAGTCGAGGTGCGCGCAAGCTGGCTCCGGCACCAAGTTATTATTTTCCTTTGGGTTCTTTGTATTTCTATAGTTCTAATTGCAGTTATGATGATTGTGCTACATGTACAGGGTTGTTATTGGTTATGATGAGGGAACCATCATGGTGAAACTTGGCCGAGAAGTACCTGTTGCCAGTATGGATAACAGTGGAAAAGTTATTTGGGCTAAGCACAATGAAGTTCAGACTGTTAACATCAAGAGTGTAGGGGCAGATTACGAGGTATGACATCTCATTGCCTCAACTTTTGCCCACCTGATTGTTCTTACTGCCTCAGTAGTGTTATATGAATTCGTGTCTGCTTTGTCTTTCAGGTTGCTGATGGAGAAAGACTGCCTTTGGCTGTCAAGGAACTGGGATCCTGTGACCTCTACCCACAAGTGAGTTTGATTACTGAACATGCATATTGGTGTAATCTTGTATAATCTGTTTTATAACAAGTGAATTAGATTAGTCCCCAGTGAAAGGCTGTTTCTATCACTCCTTTAGTTTAACGATCTGTCCATATATATGAAACCATACGCACCATTTGAACTTTGCATGTAAGATGGGTGATTAATCTTTATTGACAGGGTTCCGAAAAGTTGTTCTTTTTATATTCCCTAGTTCGTTTGCTTTCAGTTTTAATAGCTTGATGAATTCATTGTTATATTATTCGGCTTTCATGCAACCAAGGTTGTGGTTTAGTGGTCAATCATCAAAGAAGTGGTCGAGAACCATGAGGTCACAAGTTCAAATCCCAATGGAGACAAAAACACTTAGTTGATTTCTTCCTATCTGTCCAAGCCTTTGTGGACATAATTGTGGTGGTGTGAGGTAGCAGGTACCCCATGGAATTAGTCAAGGTGTGCACAAGCTGGCCGAACACCACATTTATAAAAAGAGTCTTTTTTAGTAGTTTAAAGAGTATGGATATAATATAATAGCTGGCATTTTCTGTCTTTTTTAATTGGGTTAGCATTAGAAATTTGACTACTGAAGTTCATTTACTTAAAATCTTGCACTTCTTGTTCACAGAATTTGAAGCATAATCCAAACGGAAGGTTTGTGGTTGTTTGTGGAGATGGAGAATATATCATATATACTGCTCTAGCTTGGAGAAACAGGTCATTTGGCTCAGCTCTGGAATTTGTTTGGTCTTCGGATGGAGAATATGCTGTGAGGGAAAGTACTTCAAAGATTAAGATCTTCAGCAAAAGTTTCCAGGTCCAAATTTGTCCTACCAAACACCTTTTGCAATTGTTTTATGATTTGCATTAGCTGTCATTTAATTTGTCTCATGGTGTACTGCTTCAAATATTCTAATCCAATATCCCCAGCCCCTCTCTGTGCTTTCTGCTTTAAACTCTCTACCTTTAATGAATTACATCTGACTAAGCTTGGGAAGTAAGTTACTAGTTCACTCATGCAATAAGTTAAATAGACATTAAAATGCAATTACTTTCTCTTTATCTTGAAGCTGAAGCAAACAAGCTGTATTTAGTGTATTTCTTCAAATTCCGACCCAAAAGTAAATTATGATGATATCTTTCAGGAGAAGAAGAGCATCCGACCTACTTTCTCTGCTGAGCGCATCTATGGGGGTACTTTATTGGCAATGTGCTCCAATGATTTCATTTGTTTCTATGATTGGGCTGAATGCAGGTTGATACGGAGAATTGATGTTAATGTCAAAGTAAGATATATAAAGTTTTACCTCAATATAGTGTAGAGTGGTGCTTTACTCTTTTAGTTGGTAGTTCTAAGTTTCTGCTGTGTTGTTTCGCTTCAACTTTTTCAGAATCTATACTGGGCAGACAGTGGTGATCTGGTGGCAATTGCAAGTGATACATCGTTCTACATACTTAAGTATAATGTATGAGCTCTCTTTTACTAATTTTTAAGTTCACGTGTTGAAGTTTTTTCTTCCATGCATTATTGTATTAACAATCCTCCTACCATTTGATGATAAACCTGCAGCGAGATGTGGTGTCTGCACATTTAGATAGTGGAAAATCAGTAGATGAACAAGGTGTTGAAGAAGCTTTTGAACTTCTTAATGAGATCAATGAACGGGTCAGGACTGGGATTTGGGTTGGGGATTGCTTCATTTACAATAATTCTTCCTGGAGACTTAACTATTGTGTTGGTGGTGAGGTATGATAGATCCTCTGTTGGCAATTGTATTTGGAAAACATCTTTTCTCATGCTGAGTTAGGTACATACTTTTTGTTAATTTTAGGTGACCACAATGTTTCACCTTGATCGTCCCATGTACCTACTGGGATATCTTGCTAATCAGAGCAGGGTTTTCCTGATTGACAAGGAGTTTAAGTGAGTAAGCTTGTGTAATCTTTTAATAAGTGAAACCAAAAATTGTTTCAATAGATACATAAACCCATCTACTTTCCTGTAGTGTTGTGGGATATACTTTACTCCTTGGCTTGATTGAGTACAAGACACTTGTGATGCGTGGTGACTGGGACAGAGCAAATGAGGTCTTACCATCAATTCCTAAGGAGCATCACAACAGGTATTTGCCTGTTTAAGTCTTTCAATATGGTTGTAAAATGTGATTAACTGCATCTTTAAATTTAGAGATGTCGATGCTGTAATTTTATGTTGTAAAAATGTATATATCTGGTGCTGTACTGGTTCCTATAAGAAGTTGTCTCGAATACAACTAGTTTGTAAGTTTTGATTTTTGTCTACTATATAGTTACCTGATTTTTGATTGAATGATTTTTCCTACCAGCGTTGCTCATTTCTTGGAATCACGTGGAATGATAGAGGAAGCATTAGAAGTTGCTACAGACGCTGACTACAGATTTGAACTAGCTATACAGCTGGGTAAATTAGAGATCGCAAAGGTGAGGGCTAGTAACTAGTGAAATGTGGTTTTCCTCAGCACCTTTTTTTTTTTTTTTTTAAAAGAAATATTAGTGTGAAAAAATAACTGTATGTTGTTAAAAGTTGCGGCTCTTTCTATGTATGCAGGAAATTGCGGCAGTGGCACAGAGTGAGTCCAAATGGAAGCAGTTGGGTGACCTAGCCATGTCTAGTGGAAAGGTAACTGTTACTTATTGCCCCTTGAGCCAATTTTTTTTAGTGAAGCAGTTATGTCAAAGAGGAAATGAAAACTTACTGAACTTTTAAAGAGAAAACATGTAGAAGTTAAATGCTAAGCGTTCTTCCTTACATTCAAGTGAACTTTTGTATCCAAAATTTCTCTTCGGAAAACCTCTGATTCAGAAAATAGCTAACCTAGTAGCAGATTCCGCAGCTGCCACTTGCTTTTTCTGTTGCCAAAGAAATTTATATGCAATATGCTTTACGATGATGAACTGACTGTTGTGGTTGCTACCCGATTAACACTTCTCTTTCTCTTGGTTGATGGAAGTAGCAGAGTCAAGTATATCACTCTGTATAGGATAATAGTTGATACTCTGTTGTCCTGTCATCTATTAAAGTTTTTCCCTCTGTTTCTGGTTGTAGTCAATAAGTGTTTATCTGTTTATATCTTTTACATGTCAAAAGAAATGTTGGAGAATCCTGAGTATTTGAATTAAACAAGGTCGGGGTGGAGTGAATTGGATTTAGAGAACTCATTTGGCCAACCTAACTAGCCTAGAATGGAGTTATGTTATTGTTCCTCTTGTTGAAAAGTAGCAGAAGGTGCTTTGGAGTTTATTTCTGCAGCATCCTAGTAATGTTTCTTTTTCAAAATGCATGTGCGTATTTACTTCTCATATTTTCTCATAACTGCTGCTGTTTTACTATGTTTTGTAGCTTGAGATGGCAGAGGAGTGTTTGAAGCATGCAAATGACTTGAGTGGTTTGTTGCTACTCTATTCTTCTCTTGGAGATGCTGAAGGAATAACTCTACTAGCTTCTCTTGCAAAAGAGCACGGGAAAAACAATGTTGCATTCCTTTGCATGTTCATGTTGGGTAAAGTGGAGGAGTGCATTCAGCTGTTGATTGACAGGTACGTTTTCTCATAATCCTGCATATATGTATATTTTTCATATTGTAATGATTTCCATGTGGAATTATGTTTGCAGCAATCGGATACCTGAGGCTGCATTTATGGCAAGATCTTATTTGCCTAGTAAGGTTCCTGAAATAGTTTCAATTTGGAGAAAGGACCTCAGTAAGGTTAGTGATCTTCCTTTTTGTGTTTGCTTTTCTGTATGCTTTCTGCCCCCTGGAAAGTTTTTCCCCAGAGCTGGCTTATCCTGTAGGCTAGTTGCCCGGACTCTTCACTTTTGATGCCACACTCGTGTCGGATTCTCCAAAAATACACTACATTTGGTGAATCTGACACACACCCGTTGACATTTTTGAAGAGTCTGAGCAACATAGCCTGTAGGTTAGCAGTCACCTGGATTTTCAACTTTAATGTAGGGAGGGGTATGAGGTTTCTTGACCATTAAGCAAATGGTGCAAAGAAACTTCAAACCTCTGTACTTCTTAATGAGTCTCTTTACACCTGTGGTAGCGAGTTCGAACAAAATCAGACATTATACTGTTTTTTTCCCTCTCACTACTGCGCTATCTATTTGATATGATGTGTGCCACAAACATTTATTTCTTATGTTTTGGGAAGGCTACTGATGCAGATTATTTTAACCTACGCATTTGGTCTTTAATCTGAAATTGGTAAAGGTTGATTATTAATGAAAATTCCATGTTTACTGTTCAGACTTCATGCTGTTTGAGACTGCCAATTGTTCTCCACGGCCATAAGCACAAAATCTTTGACCTTGTTTTGCATTAATGATGCATGCAGGTTAACCAGAAAGCAGCAGAAGCTTTAGCTGACCCTGAAGAATATCCTAACCTGTTTGAGCACTGGCAAATTGCACACGCTGTTGAAGCTAGAGTTGCGGAGGAAAGGTAATCAGTACACAGCTCTTTCTTTTTTCCATGCATCTTGTTATGTTCTGTTCTCTACCTGCCAGTGTCATTTTCAAAAGAATAATGCTTTGGTTTATGGAAGTTCCTCGTTTTTGCTCTAGTGTCTCACACTGTCTGCTCGATTTGTTGCTCGTTCCTTCTTGCTTGGAGTATGAACTTAAAAGGGATGTGTTCTAATTTCAATATGTATGGGGTCTGTTGAAAGATTAACTTTTGTATTAACAGACAAAATTTCACTGGGAAAATTTGTTCCAATTTGGTTGCTTTCCTAATTTTATGTAGGGGTGTCTATCCACCAGCGGCTGATTATGGAAATTGTGCTGATAGACCAACTACTAACCTTGTAGAAGCTTTCAGCAACTTGAGAATGGATGAAGAACCACATGAAAACGGAGAGTTGGATCATGAGGTATAAGGACATGTTTCTAATTTTTTGCTTACAAGAATTGCTTTTTTTTTTTCCCTCAATAAAAGTCTTTACATGTGATCATATTCTTAAAATAACAAGTAAAAGAAAATCTGCTTTACTTGGCTAGGTTTATGTGAAGTTGACAATTGTTCCCCTTTTTATAAAAAAAGTTAATAGTTTGATTATTTTATATTAAACCTATCTTTGGCAAAAGGTAATCAGTTTAGTGATTGTTTCCCTTGGTTTAACTGGTTCAGGATGCAGAACTGAATGGTGATGAGGTGCTAGAACGTGGTGAAGATGACCTTCAACAAGATGGCCAAGAAGAACGGGGTGAAGATGACCTTCAACAAGAGGGCCAAGAAGAGGCTGTTGTGGTGGATGCTGACTCTACTGATGGAGCAGTACTCGTTAATGGAAATGAGGGTGATGAAGAGTATGGTACGAATACTGAAGGAAAACCGTCAGCCTAAAAGCAATTGGTTGGGTTGGTGTGAAATCCTAGTTTTGTTGCTGGTGATTAATTGAATTTCCTTTAGTTTCTAAATTTCACTTTCATAGATTCCAAATTCGTCTCTTTTCTTTTTATGGTTCTTTATTTTCATCGTCTATCATTACGCCTGTAAAATAGTAAAATAATTGACTTTAGATTGTAACATTTTAAACAATCATCTCAATACCCACCCGTCTCCAGTGAGAGGAGAGAACATATAGCACATCTGTGTAAGACAAATGCAGCGTTTTGTGTTTATTTTTCCTTGTGGGAAGCTTTATGCAATTTCTTCTCTCATCAAGCTTTCTTGGGTATCTGACTCAAATAGTCATCTCTACTCTTGACATCCTTGTGTCATTTGAGCTTGAAATGTTGCTACAAGTGGTTAAGATTTTCATCATGTTGTGGCCCACCTTAGTCTGCTTTCTGTTATCTTTGCACAAATTAGGTCTGTTGCCTGTGATTCTTCATCTTGTTTTCACGCTTTTGTTAACATAATTGTTTGGTGTATATTTTTTGTTTATTTATGTTGCCATTTTCGCTTTCTGTCTCTCATAACTTTTCTGCTTTGATGCTTTTGCAGTTCTTACTCCACATCATTAGGTTCAGCCAAGACAGATGGTTCCAGTTGTATGTAATCCGTCTTTAAGGTGAGAGTTGAATTTGTGCATACACTCCTATTGCGATGTGTTTTTTTCCTGGAGAAAGTTCTTAATATGTCTATGTGATAGGGCTCTTCATGTCTCATTTTACTTCCTGACTTTGTGTGTGAAACATTATTATTTTAATTAGCCTGAAACAAGTGTCAAACTTAAATTGGTGTTTTCAGCACAAAATGCAGTTAAAGATTTTTTGCAAAGGCACAAATATATACATATATTATAATGCAAGGAAAAACAAACTCAATAATTATATTGTCAATATAATTTTTAGTAGTATATATATGTTCTTATACTAAAATTTTAATTTTATATTCCTAATCTCTTAAATTTGTTCTACGATAACATTATTTTTCTGTTAATGCTTTGCTTTACCAGCTAGAGTTAGTGTTCAGTGCTGTTCTCTTTAATATAGACGTATGAATGCTGTGGTACATGTCATAAGCCTTGGTACCCCCACAAAAGTGTTCTCTAAGCTAAATGAAGTGCCCAACATACAACATCTAGTTTTAGGGTCTAAGCCTGCCTCGAATGCGCCTTCAACAACATTGTTTTGCATATTGTTCGATTAAAATGCTTCCATATTCTTTGTTCTACTTTCTTGGGATTGATGCAATGAAACAAAGAAAGGCATGTTAATCTGGCAATGCCCTGAGTCATTTGTAGAGTCCATGTTATACAAAAAATTTCTGGTAGGACTAGCAAAAGATCATAATAATTGTGTTTTGCATATCTCAACCTTCATAGTGGTAGTCCAAAATTTGGCTATACTTCACCTGGTAGAAGATCCATTGCAATGGATATTCGGCTTCTCTAAACCATTGCCTTACTGTGTCCAACAGTTTCTCCTTTGTGATCTTTTCTTGTATTTTCATCCTAACATTACTGATTTTTTGTTTTTTGTTTTCATTCTAAGATTCTGCTGCCTTAGAAGGACAGTTCAAGGGACCGCATGTCTGTTCAGCCAGTGTTGTGATTTTGTAGCAATGAGTTTTGTCAGGATGCTGTAGAATGACATTTGTTTCCAGCTTTCCATTATTCTTTCAGAGGCGTAAATTCGTACCTTCCAAATTCTATGTGCCCTTGTGAATGTAGAAAAACTTATACCATATATAGAAGCGGGAATAGCGGAGAAAGTGTTTTTTAACTTGCATCTCTTTTATTAAAATGTGGCTCAAGCAAGAGGGTGGTGCTAAAGAGCTCACAAATTACTCTTGCACCCTGGGTTTCAAAATCTGGCTCTCCTGGCAATAGGAGAAATCAAGTAAGGCTTTACATGCCAGTGTTGCTTCGCGACTCTTCCAAAACGAAACCTGGATCAGCTCCATGTGTGTGACTATATCAACTCATGGTCACTACACTCAACCTAACATTTTGTTAGTTAATATGGGGATATTAGCTACTCATACGCAAACATAATTTAATCAACCACGTGCTATGTGCCCCAAAATTATACTCCTCCAGGGTGACAAAGGGAACCTGATGTGGGACAAAAATTTGAGTGAGCAAAATAGGATAGACCATTATCACCTCCCATTGGATCCAGAACTAGAGCCAGTGGCGTATAAAAGTAAATTTTGCCTTACTATGGCTCAAACTAAGGCCGTGTATGGGCGAATGACCATTCCATTCACCCTGCAAACCAATGAGTCAAGACGCTTGGTTATTCAAGTAGTGTCATTAATACTGTTTGTAGAGATATTTCTATTTTTTCAGACTTTTTTAATATATGTATAATACTAAAATTTTTCAACGAAACAAAATAATGTCGGTCTATGCCCCATGGCATAGGGTGAGTCTGCCCCATGTGTTTAAGTTTATTAAGAGTTTGAAAAGAATATGTAAAATCAATCGAATTGACTGATCCAAATTGATTTATGTCATTTTTTCAATAAAATCGTGGACTTTTATTTAGGTGTATAACCGTTTGGGACAATTGGAATATCTTTTTAATTTATGAAAAAAATCTAATTATTCTCGAACCGAACCGATAACCTTATGTGTATATATATATATATATATATATATATATATATATATATATATATACCTAGGTTCTACCTCTTTGGTGACTAAACGACTTTGAGTCTTTGCTCTTTAGTTAGCGTTTAATTAATTCAATTTAAAGTTAAAAGATATTATAATAGATACTTTATCAAACAATACAACAAAATTGGGTGCTTGAGATAATCATTTCAAAGAGATTAAGATAAGTTAAGTGAGTACCATGCATCGCAAACAAAGAACAAAATAAAATGGGTTTAATCAATCCTTCTTTACTCCCCTTGAGGAATAGAACTCTTCTAATTATGTAGTTTATGATGCGAGGAATCACCTTTCGTAGTCATGAGCTAAGATATCGTAACTAAAAAGAGATGATGGGGTGACTGAGCATTACAGTCCCATGGGACAAGATCCCCATAGTTCAAATGATCAGGCAAAGTGAGATCTGAGTGGAAAAAAAAAGACATAATCAATTTTTTATTTTAAAGAACTTTCATGATTCATCATATTGGTAGGATTTAATCTTCATTTTAATGATTATTCATAATTAAGTTTTTTGTAGCAATTTAATTCATGAATGACGTTACAAATTAGAGACTTTGATCTCATATTTAAAAGAAGAAAAGATGGAAATTAATGTGATTGGTTATGAGAGAAATTAGCTCAATTTTGAAATAAATTTCAGATTTAACCTCAAAGGTTTGAAGTTGACTTTTTAACCTCATAATTTTCATCATTATGGGTATCTATAGTTATGTATTATTCACGTAGAACTCATATTTAATTACATAAGAACGCTGAATAAGGCAAAATATTTTTGTGATTTTGTTATACTATTGATCCAAGAAATATCTTCATAATTAAATGATAATAAATGTTGAAATAAAGGTGATACCATATGTGAGGTTGATAGAATATATGCCTTCACTTAACAAGTAATGGACCAGGTCCCTTACTACACTAATGAATAAAAATAGAAAGTTAAATGCAGTAAAATCAACACGATGATTTTACGTGGAAACCTCCTTGCTTAAGGGAGTAAAACCACGACCTGTCTCACAGGATTTTCAATCGTTTTCACTAATCTTCAAAAGCAAAAGTAAAACACGATTACACCAAATGTAAGAAAGAGTTATCAATCTCACAGTTAAGCAATAGTCCTCTATTGCTTAACAAGCCTAAGTAGAAAACAATCTACCCACTAAGCTATCCCACCTGGACAACCTAGACTTTTAACACAACACACCAATTCCTTTATAGATTCAGGAATGGTTTACAGTTTCAGAACAAGAGAAAGTATTCCCAAACAACTAAATGAAAAGCTCCAGAGATTGTTGTTGTTCTTGAAATAATTATGTCTTTTCTTTGTAGTAGCCTTTGCAAGAGTTCTTGAAAAGTTTTTATCAAGTTGCAAAAACTAAAAACAAATGTTTAGGAAAGTGCCTTTTATATGAGCAAGTCACTTTTCTAAACCTCTTTGCCATTGGCTGGAAAAGTCACACTTTCTGACGCCATCGGGAAGTGTACACCTACTTTCTGTACCGTCTCCAACCGGCAATTAACTGACTCCTCATCATGAGAGCCTGGTACCTCTACTAGGTCCCTGGATTTGTTTCATCTGCAATACTTAAGCAAGAACACTGCAATACTCAATTAAGAAACTGGTACCTTTACAAGGTCCCCAAGTTTGTCAAATCATCAAAACTACAAATAACATTTCCCCCCTTTTTGATGATGACAAACATTGAAACCATGATCTAAGATCTTCGCCAACTTTGTTCCCCCTTTTTATATTCCCCCTCACTGTACATTCCCCCTCACTGTATATTCCCCTTTACTGAATTATCATTTAGCTACTCACAGTTAGCTACTCACAGTTTTACTTCCCCCTTTTGGCATCATAAAAAGGATATGCAGTAAATCAGTGATGTCAACATAAACACTAAACAAGATCAAAGCTATAAGCAATCAATCAGTAAGGGAAAAACATGCACAAATGAAGAGAATTAGAACAACAAAGGAATAAATTAACCAGCACGCCATTATAACATAAATACATTAAAAACAAACTGAATATCCATCAACACATTGATAAGCCACACAAAAGATTGACACAGGGAAGGGAGTTGTTCAACAAACTAGGAAGAGGGGGGAGGATGAGACAGGGACTGGATAACAAGAGTGAGTCGTGCATTGGCAGCATCATTGTCTTTGATGGCCTTTTCCTGCATGGCAGTTATCTTCGCCTTCAACTCAGCATTCTCTTTCTCCAGAGCTTGAACTACTGAAGAACCAGGTCCCTCACTTTGTGCAGTAAGCAATTCTGCTTTGAGTATAGCAATCTCTGCCTCTTTACCACTTAACCGCACAGTAAGCTCCTCAACCTCGTGCTTAAGCTGCTCCTGATCATCAATAAGTTGGGCCATTTTGCTCTTTGGATAGCCTCTTCCGTCAATGCATTCGCACTCAACCAAGGTACTTTCAGAGATAGTCTGCTTAACAGTCCCCACTTTTCCAACACTGAGAGGGATTTGAAAGTGCTTGAATACTTCCGTGAGAAAATATCCATAACCCATTCCGTGAACACCTCTCCTCTCAATGACAGTTTTGTGAATATGTTCAAGCATTAGACCAGGGAGGTTCAAAGCGTCGAAGCTACACAACATCTCCATCACATACAAATCAGCAGCAGTGGCAACTGTCCTCTTTTCTGTGCGAGGAAGGAGCACCTTGTTGACGAACTCAAAAACCAGCTGATACTCACTCTTCATGATTTTCTTATAAATCCCAGCAACCTTAGTTGTGGGTGTCTTAGAAATCACAGAAGCAAACTCAGAAGAGCAAGTTTTGCCCAGCACAGACCGGGTCCCCTCTTTAGGCACCCTGAGAATTTTGCTCAACACCTCCTCATCCAAAGATATGGCAATATCATTTACCCGTGTGAGGATGCTCCCACCTTCCATGAATTGGACATTGTAGTAAAATTCACGGACTTCTTCTTCATGGAGGATGGGGGATTTTTTGTCGAACAAGTGCAGCCAAGATTGAATCTCCACCATATCGTGCAGAGAATCCATGCCAGGAAGAGTTATAATTCCCATATCAAAAACTCTTCCTGCCAAGACTGTTTGGGTTCTCAGGTTGTCAACCACCTCCTGCAGGTTGACACTTTCAACTTTCCTGGTTTGGGAACCAGGTCCCTGTGCCCGCTTTCTCTTTTTCTCAGATTTCTTCCCTTTTGACCTTGTTTTGTCAACCTTCTCTGTAACCTTCTCCTTTTTCTTTTCTGACCTCTTTTTCTTATTTTTCTTTTCCACTTCTTCTCCAGACAACTCAATCACATTAACATCAGGTATTTTAAAATTTGATACCTTGAAAGTTCTTGCACTTCTGACTGCAGCAGTAGAACGTGCATTCGCCTTCAAGGCATCAGTCATCAACTTCTGAGCGGCAGACCTAGTAGTAGGTCGTCTCCTAGGAGTTTCCTCTACAACTTTCTCCTTTCCTTTTCTAGATCTCTCCCCTTCTCTTCTCTCTATCTTCCATTTTAAAGGTTCTTCCTCGCTTGCAGAGTCAGAGGAAGATGAGGAAGAGTACCTTCCTAAATCAGGGGTCTTATCAAAGATAGGTTGAGTGGGTCTTACCTCTTCTCTGTCCAAGACTTCAGTATTCTCTACCCTTGCTTCTTCCCGCATCATGGCCAAACTTTCAATCACAAGCTCTTCACTCGCTGCCAATATGTTGGACTCAGAAGCCTTGTGCTTGGGTAAATCCCTTCAAACATATTGTCAGGCAACATGTCTTGCACCGGACCAGGTCCAGTAAGCACGACAGAACTGTTTAGATCTATGGCGAAAAAGGGGTTATCAGGGGTGTCTTGTTGAGAACTGGAAGGTGGAGGAAGTTTGGCTTGTGTAGTGGTCGGAGAATAGAAGGCAAGAGGCTCTATTTCACTTAGAGCATTCAACATCTGTTTGGAAGAAGATGAGGGAGAAGACATGGTTTTATATACTAGAGAATAGTTTCTTTGAACAGTGAAGAGAAGAAGAAGAAGACAAATTTTGCCTTTTGAAATTTTGCTAAAACCCTTCGTGAATAGGAAGAAGATGTTAAGAGACAGATGAGATTTTCAAAAAGAAGTGAGGGTTTTTAAAGAAAGAGAAAAGGTGCCAGGTCCGTGATTGGATGCGTCGTTTGAGAGAGAAACGATGGGACTAATCAGTCAGAGTAACCGATGGCTGACACATGGCATTATCAACGGTCATATTATTTCAGTTTCAATTTAATGTATAAATGCTAACCTGGACAGGCACCAGGTACCATAGCACAGTTAAGCTTCATTCCTCAGTTGTTCTAGTTGCTTCCCTTGCTAAGCAGATCCTCACTGAGAGTGTACCTACAAAAGGCACAAAAAGGATCTTTGTTCAATATTTAAATATTCACACAAAGGATACCTGCAATGCAATTTTAGCCATCAGGGGAGTTCAACTGTTGGAGGCTAAGGGCATCACTTGGAGATCAGCATCCCCAACTTCAACCGATTTCTCTCAAATTGATCCTTGCTGAGAGCCTTGGTGAAGATGTCTGCAATTTGCTCCTCCGTTGGACAATATGTGAGCACAATATTTCCCTTTTCAACATTATCTCTCAAAAAGTGATGTCTAACATCAATGTGCTTTGTTCTCTTATGGTGGACTGGATTCTTTCCCATACTAACAGCACTGGTGTTGTCACACATAAGAGGAATTTCTTTGATGTGAATCCCAAAATCTTCCAAGTGTTGCCTGATCCACAGCAACTGAGAACAACAAGCTGCAGCAGCTACATATTCAGCTTCAGCAGTTGAAAGAGCCACAGAGTTTTGTTTCTTGGTACCCCAAGAGATAAGTGATGATCCAAGGAAATGAGCCATTCCAGAGGTGCTCTTCCTGTCAACTTGATAACCAGCAAAATCAGCATCTGGAAAACCAACCAAATCAAAATTGTCACCTGCAGGATAGAAGAGAACCAGGTCCCCTGTTTTCTTCAAGTATCTGAGAGTACGTTTTGCAACTTTTAAGTGTGAATCAAGAGGACAAGCTTGAAACCTGGCACACATTCCAACACTATACACAATATCAGGCCTGCTAGCAGTCAGATATAACAAGGATCCAATGATTCCCCTGTACATTGTCTGATTCACAAGAGGATCAGATTCTTCTACTATCATCTTAGAATTTGTCCCCATAGGAGTATCAATAGGTTTAGAATCAAACATATTGAATTTCTTCAGCAGCTCTTTGATGTACTTCTCCTGACATATTGAAATCCCATTTGATGATTGCTTGATTTGCAAACCCAGGAAAAATGTCAATTCACCCATCATGCTCATTTCAAACTCCTTTCCCATTAAAGATGAAAATTCTTCACACAGATGTTCTGAAGTAGCTCCAAAAATTATGTCATCCACATAAACTTGAATGATAAGCAATTCTTGTTCTCTTTTTAATAAGAACAGAGTATTGTCTATCTTGCCTCTTTTGAACCCATTCTTTAGCAGAAACTTTGAAAACCTTTCATACCATGCTCTTGGAGCTTGCTTCAGGCCATATAATGCCTTATTCAATCTGAACACATGATTTGGTAGCTCTGCATCTTCGAAACCAGGAGGTTGCTTGACAAACACCTCCTCTTTAAGATCTCCATTTAGAAATGCACTCTTCACATCCATCTGATACAGCTTGAAACCCATAAATGCAGCAAAAGCTATTAAAATTCTAATAGCTTCCATTCTGGCAACAGGTGCAAAGGTCTCATCATAGTCTATTCCTTCTTCTTGATTGTATCCTTGCACCACCAACCTGGATTTATTTCTAGTAATCACTCCATTTTCATCAAGCTTGTTTCTGAAAACCCACCTCGTTCCAATTACAGTTCTGCCTTCAGGACGAGGAACCAGGTACCATACCTTGCTTCTTTCAAACTGATGGAGTTCTTCCTGCATAGAATTGATCCAGTCTGCATCACTCAACGCTTCTTTCACATTCTTGGGCTCAATAGATGATATGAATGCTGAGAATGCAACTAGATTTCTTGTTTTTGATCTAGTTTGAATTCCAGAATTCAAAGGAGAAATGAGATTATCAAGAGGATGTGATGAACTATGCTTCCATCCTGATCTTGGAGTAGACTGATTGAGCTGATCAGCATGTTCTTCTTCATCACGAGTAACATCATTTTCTGGGGAGTCTGATGTACTCTGGCTGGAATTTTGAATAGTACCAGGTACCATATCATCCTTTTCAACCTCAGCAGCTTCTTCAGGTAGACTATGATTCTGATCATCACAGTCATTTTTCAGTAGTTGATCTGCATCAGCTTCACCTCCTTCAGTCTTCTTTGATTTGATCATTTTCATCACATCATCATCATCATTTAATCCATCATTCTTCAAGCTTCCATCTTCATCAAATACAACATGAATGCTCTCTTCAATGCATTGAGTTCGTTTATTGAATATTCTATAAGCTTTGCTGGATGAAGAATATCCAACAAACACTCCTTCATCACTTCTAGGATCAAATTTTCCCAGATCATCCTTCCCATTATTCAGCACAAAACATCTGCATCCGAATGCTCTAAGATAGCTCAGCATTGGCTTTCTGTTGTTGAGCAGCTCATATGGAGTCTTATTCAAAACAGCTCTTATTAGACACCTGTTGGTAACATGACATGCTGTGTTAACAGCTTCAGCCCATAAATTTTGAGGAAGATTTGATTCAATAATCATAGTTCTGGCAATGTTCACCAAGGTTCTGTTCTTTCTTTCCACTACTCCATTTTGTTGAGGAGTTCTTGGAGCAGAGAAATTATGGCTCGTACCATTCTCCATGCAGAATCTATCCAGTGTTGAGTTCTCAAACTCAGTGCCATGATCAGATCGAATGCTGCAAATAACTTGATTCAATTTGGTTTGAATCATTTTGAAGAATACCACCAACTCTTCAGCTGTATCTGCCTTTGATCTCAAGAATCTCGTCCAGGTGTATCTTGAGTAATCATCAACAATCACCAAAATGTACTTCTTGCCATTTCTGCTTTGAACTTTTAAGGGTCCACACAAGTCCATATGAAGCAGCTCTAGTGTTCTTGATGATGTTACTTGATTTTTAGGCTTGAAGGATGATCTGATTTGTTTTCCTTTAACACAAGCTTCACAGATTTTATTTTCAGCAAACTTTAGCTTGGGCAGACCTCGGACCAGGTCCTTAGAAATCAATTTGTTCAATAAAGATGAGCTCACATGCCCCAGCCTACGATGCCAGAGATTAGCATTCCCATTCTGAGCACTAAGACATGTTAGGTCATCTCCATGAGACGTTTCTAAGTTTGCCACATACATATTTTTACTTCTGTGTGCAGTGAGAATTACTTTATTTGTAGTTAAACTCACCACAGTGCATTTCTCAGAAGTAAACTTGACCTCATTTCCTTTGTCACAGATTTGTGACACACTCAACAAGCTGTACTTCAACCCATCCACATGATACACATTGTCAATTGAATCTTCAAGAGATCTTCCTACTTTTCCAACTCCCAAAATGTACCCTTTCTTACCATCACCAAAAGAGACACCTCCTCCTTGAAGTGTCTTGAGTGAGAGGAAGTTTTTTACATCACCAGTCATATGCTTAGAGAATCCACTATCCATATACCAACATTGACTGCTGCTCCTCTCACTCATCTGCACCAAGAATCACTTGTTTAGCTTGGGAATCCATTTCATCTTGAGTTCCCAGTAGGCAGACAAAGGAGTGATTAGATTGTGTTTAGTCTAATATGGTAGAATTTGTAGCTTTCTAACAAAGGACATAGGAGCAGGGACATATTTTTTCTTTGAAAATCTGTGAGTTGATACATGCTTTGAAGGACCAGGTCTCTCTTTTGGTACATTTTGCCTTTCAGCATAATTAGAGAGCCTTTCACAGGAGTTTCTCCATCTAGAACACTCACCCTTCAGATGTCCATTCTTACCACAGTAAAGACATAGCAAATTATCAGATACAAACACATACTTACTGTGAGGATTATAAGGGGGAGTAATGTTCAGACTTCCTAGTCCTTTCTTATTGAAATTACTCTGATTTGTTGCATTTGACAGTAACTTTGAGGATTTTGTCCACTTAAGGGATTTTTCAAGTTCTTCCTTAAGTTTGACAATATCCTGTTCTAATTTGTTACTCTTTTCAAGTGACAGACCAAGTTTTTTCTCAGAGTTGTTCAATTTCTCTTGAATTTCAGCTTGCAACCCATTTGACATTCCATTCAATTTTTCAGCTTCCTCAGTAATCTGGTTCAACTGGTTCTTAAGTTCAGAATTATTTGACTCTAGAGACACCATTCTTGACATTTTCTCTTCAAGTTTAACTTTGTTTTCAGTCAAACTGTCAAGTTCAACATTCATGGTGTCTCTTTCAGATGTTAACTCTATTACATAATCAATCATGACTTTTGCCAAAGTTCTCAATTTTTTAAGAGAATATTTATCCAAGTCATTTTTCATATCTAGAAGAGTTACCTGATTGTCCTCTTCTTCATCTTCTGTGTGGGCCATGAGAGCAAACATTTCATTGAAGACAGTTTCCTCCTCATGTACAGCAACCATGGACACATCTTTTGGCTCATCAGGGTCTTCTGAATCACTTGAGGAATCACCCCATGCAGCAAGAGCCTTTTTGACAACCAAGTCTGCAGCAACTTTTCTATCTCTCTTGCCAAGTACCAGGTCCCTTCTATTCTCTTTGTCACTTCTTGGTTTTTGGTAATCCTTGCTTTCATTCTTGAGCAAAGGACACTCTCTGATGAAGTGCCCAGCTTTTCCACACTTGTAGCAAGTATCACCTTGAGCAGCATTTCGAGTACCATTTGTTCCTCTTTTATAAACTTTGTTTTTCCTCACCATTTTTTGAAATCTGCTGATGAGATATGCCATATCATCGTCACTGAAATCTTCATCTGATTTATACTTAAGCATCAATGACTTGTCCTTCTTAGCTTCCTTCTTTGATAAATTGTAATTTCGATTCATCTCATGTGTCTTTAGATTACCAATCAAAGCATCCATAGTCAGCACCTTCAAATTCTTGGCTTCTGTAATGGCATCAACCTTGCTCTCCTAAGTCTTTGGAAGAATTCGAAGCACTATTCTGACTTGTTTGGTCATACTTATAGGTTCACCCAAACTTCACAGCTCATTTGTAATGGAAGAAAACTTGGTGAACATGTCATGTATTGTTTCTCCTTCCTTCATTTTGAAGTTCTCATATCGTGAGGTAAGCATGTCAATCTTAGATTCTTTGACTTGTTCAGTTCCTTCATGTGCAGTCTTTAAGCAGTCCCAAATTTCTTTATCAGACTCACAGGTTGACACTCTGTTGTACTCATCAGGTCCTATCCCACAGACAAGAAGAGTTTTAGCTTTGAAACCTTTTTCAATCTTTTTCCTGTCAGCTTCATCATATTTCTGCCTAGGCTTTGGAACAGTAATAGTCTTCTTTCCATCCTTTTCTTCCATCATCGGAACAAATGGTCCATCCAGTACAATATCCCATAACTCGCTGTCTTCAGCCATGAGGTAGTCATGCATTCTAACTTTCCACCAACTGTAGAAATGTCCATTGAAACGAGGAGGTCTGTTTGACGACTGACCTTCTTCGAGATTAAGTGGAGCAGCCATTCTAGAACAAATATCACTTCCTTGGTGTTAACCAAATAGGGAGTGCCTGCTC
This sequence comes from Solanum habrochaites, assembly GCA_027704765.1. NCBI lineage: Eukaryota > Viridiplantae > Streptophyta > Magnoliopsida > Solanales > Solanaceae > Solanum > Solanum habrochaites. The sequence goes on along the minus strand of JAKWJA010002500.1, from coordinate 59,331,427 downwards.
TGATACCACTTGATAGAATATATGCCTTCACTTAACAAGTAATGGACCAGGTCCCTTACTACACTAATGAATAAAAATAGAAAGTTAAATGCAGTAAAATCAACACGATGATTTTACGTGGAAACCTCCTTGCTTAAGGGAGTAAAACCACGACCTGTCTCACAGGATTTTCAATCGTTTTCACTAATCTTCAAAAGCAAAAGTAAAACACGATTACACCAAATGTAAGAAAGAGTTATCAATCTCACAGTTAAGCAATAGTCCTCTATTGCTTAACAAGCCTAATGTTTTATCGAAAAATATTGATTTCGAAAAAGTTTGTTTTATTTTAAAGGATTTTCGACTTTTTAGGAGTCGCCACTTAATTTTTGAGAAAAATCAAGAAAACTTCGTTTCTAAACAACTTAAACAGAAAAATTGTTTTGAAACATTTTTAGGGGGTTCGGGATTCACATTAGTGTCCTAGGAAGGTGTAAGGCACCTAAGACACTCCGCTAACTACGGTTTTCCAACGATTAACTTATTTGACTATTTTTATTTTAACTTTTGCGAGTTCTAAAGTTATTTTTCTCAAATTTTAAACGAACATAGTAAGACATTATTGCTTTAAAACTCCGTTTCAAGTTAACTTTTTTAACTTTAAATTCTAAGTAAACTTGTGAGTTTGAAACTTTCTTGTTTTAAGATTCATTTTAATTTTTTAAATTTGATAAAATAAAAGACGTCGATGGGGGGGGGGGGTTTGGAGTTTCTAATCTCAGTCTAACGATATTCAAAACAAAACGTAAACAAGTAGCAAAGAGAGATAGAGAGAGAGGGAGAGAGAGAGATTTGGGTCCAAGTTTTCGGGTTCTGTTCGCCTTGACCGAAACTTGAACCCACCTGCTTTTGGGTGTTTGGCCCATTTTTGTACCTGTCCTAATCTAAACATACAAAATAATCACGAGAGAAATAAAAAGGACAAGGGCTTATGCCCGAAATTAATACAACATAATAACGAATAAATAATCTTCTAATCCGCCTTCTTCAAGTTCTTCAATCTTCAAGGCATTTGCTTGGCATGTCTATCCTGATGGCTTGACTCGAATAAAGAGAGTTTCGAGACTTTACGACTCTTCCGAATGCGTAGAGAAAGATAGAGCCCCAAAATGGACTCGAGAAGGTATTTCACATGCAAAAAATAAATAAATAAATAAATAAATAAAGACAATATGAAAACGAGCAGAATCTCACATAACAAAGAAGCAAAGAATATACAAAAATCTATCGTTATTTATCATTTATGACCAACTCAATTATATATATCACTGTGACTATTGTTAATTTTGCGATAACGATATACAACAAAGATATGCAATGAATCCACTACTAAAAGGTGCACACTGTACGGTAGCAAACATCAAGCATACAAAGATTTTGACCCAAATAAAAATTTAACCAAATGAATAAGAAGACAAAACTCGAGAGTGAACTAGAAACTATAGAGGCAAACCATGAGACAGTCTCATCTTTCAACCTTGATTAATTCGTAGTTTACGTATACCCTCAGATTGACATGTAACGAAGTGAATACTAAGAAGGTAGACATCACATGACCAAGTAGACTTGCAGGGAAATATCACGGGAAATAACAAGTTATCATGCCAATTAATTAAAGTTTTTAACACTAACGCATTCTTAACAAATAGACTATCATGACGAAAAAACCGTACCGCGGAAAGAAGAGGAAAGAAAAAGAATTCCTACATGCTATTTCGAATTTAAATGTAAGCCTACAGGTTCAAACATTTTTTGAAACTCAGCGGGTGTTTAACATATTCATCACTAGTTGATTAAAGAGTCAAAATGATTAACATGGTGGTACAACACATGGTTTAAACAATACACACTCACTATTCTCATTCCAAACAAGATTAGTCATAACAACATGTTTTCACAACGACGAGGGCTAAAAATATTTAAACTAGCAAGCGTATATTACAAACCAAAACTAAACAAAATTCCCTCCCTAGTCGTCGACGGTGAATTATTCCGCGAGGCGGCGAGCAGCATCACTCTATCAAACTTCAGAAACAGAACAGGCTCCTACTAGTCCAATAAGGTCGAAGCCATGACGAAGGGAAGCAAAACACAATGAATACTAAACAAAAAATGACCAGCCATAGACGAAATTAACATGGAGCAAGACGAGCTATACTCTCGGACTTCACATTAACAAACAACAACTTCGAAACCAAAGAGTATTGATTCCATCACCCTTGCATGAATGGAATAAATCAATGCTAAACTTCAACACAACACCCACACATTCCGACTCGATATCACAACTTTACCGAAGGAATCGTCAAACGTATACATCATACAAAGACACTATCAAATAAATCGCAAGTAACAATCAGTTCAACGCGAATACGAGAGGAGTACATCAAACAGTAAAGCCACTTCAGAATGTAACGAGAGACGACAAGCAGTACATGAAGAAACAAATAACACAGCTAAACATCAATTTCAAGCGAACAGATGAGATTAAATGAGCTAATGAGCGAAGTTGTCACCTCTTCCTGGGCAGCGAACTCGAAGAGACGAGCAGGAGCAAAACGAACTTCCACACGCGAACCGCGGTTGCGGCAGATTCTGTGAACGAGTTGAGGAACGATTTGACACATGAAACAAGAGACTATCGAGATATCCGATGTGCGACGCGGTCGTGAAATCAAGCGAAGGAGTGAAACAAAATCCGTAGTTTCCTGTCAATAATTTTCAACCTCCAAAATTCTTCGAACGATTTTTCCCTCCCAAAATTTCTAACCAAAATTTTCTCTCTGAAAGTTTTTCAACCAAGAATTTGCCAACCAAAATTCCAGTCAAAATTCCCAAAAATGTCCAACCCTTTGAAAATTTTCTCGAACCCAGAATTGCTAACCCCCTCTTCAGTCTAGGATGGGGGTTTATATAGGGAGACGACTTAGGGTTTAGGAAGAGAGAGGGCGGGAACGTGACTATTGATTTCAAAATTTGAAATTCCTTCCATTAATGGAGCAACCCCTTTTTCTGAAAAATTCGTCCTTTGCGGAAACGGAAAAAGGGGAAGGGATGGCTAGCACGTCTGCCATAGCCGCGAACGCAGGTCTGCCACAGCCGAAAGCACTGCACAAGAACAGAACGAGGCAGAGGAGAAGACGTTGCAGGGGCTGTACGTCTGTTTTACGCGTGGGGAAGGGGTCGCGTGAGGGAGAGACGCGGGAGAGGAGGAGAGGAAGGGAGAGAGCGTGAGGGAGAGACGTCGCGTGAGGGAGGGATTTTTCCATTTTTGGGTCTGCTTTTCTGCGTTTTTTTGGGGGGATTTTCTGTTGTTTCTTTGGTGTTATTTTCTTTTATGGAAATGGCATGGATGTTGGGGGGAAGAAGAAGGGGAGTGGGTCGGGTATAAGGGGAGTTGGGCTGGGAATTGGGTCGGAGGAATAGGGGAGTGGGCCGGAAATTTGGGATTAATTAAATTGGTGAGAGTAGAAGGAATGGGCCTGGGGTCAATTGGGGTTGGGAATTAATTTTGGAACTTGGTTTCTGATGGGCTGAAGATTTTGAAGAAGAGGCCCAAATTCGCTTTTGGTATGTTTAAGGGGAAAACATGACGAAATTTGATCAAGTCTCAACCAACGAATTTGTATCAACTAATCACGAGCCTCTTTATTTAGTAAAACAACTATTAAAATCGTAAAGTGATTCAAAAGTATAATTATAATTTTAAATTAAACTAGCTTGATAAAACATTTAAGTGTATAATTTGATGATTTTTGAATAATCATAAGATATACTACTTATATACATAATTATATGAATATGTATATTACCTAAAAAATTAAGACAAGAGGCATTCGAAGTAGCATAACATTTATGTATTATGTTATTATATTCGTAAAATCTATAAAACTAATTAATTTAAATTATTTGAAAAATTTAGGAAGCTCGATAATTAATTTATACCAACGTGGGTCAAAAATTGGGTGTCAACAACTGTCCCTCATTTTACTCGGATTGATGCAAGCAATTCGAGAAAAATGAAATTGACCAAACCAATTTTGACCAATCTCATTCGTTTTAAAGGAAGGATTCGACACAGGGTTTAGGAATTATGGCCGAACCCTTGCAAATGGGTTTCCTACATATCTCAGGCTACATGAGAATTCAGGCCACTTGTAGTTCGATAAGCTCGATTTACCGCATGATTTTGGGAGAATCATAAGCCACCTCGATATCGAATTATGAAGGTTTCGAAATGCTCGAGAATAGAATTCGAGAGCGAACGTTGGAGTACAGCCGAGTTTTCAACATTGAATCCGCCTACATATCCTTAAACCTTCGGAATCAGGCTGTGTGTAGTTCGACTCAATCGATTGAAAATGAAATCTATTATGCTAGATAACCTTTGGTTTCGGAAGAGTGACACATTGACGAGTATGAAAAGGAGGCTTGTAACCTCTTAGCCATGAATGTGGAGCTCTTCATATCCATAGGTAAGAATTTACACGGACATAATTTCCAAAGCTCTTGGCGCATTGTCACTCAGATTGGAAACTTGCTTCCGATAAATCAAAACTTTTGGATGCGAGACAGAAACTGACAGAACTAAAGAAAGACCGACATGCCTCGAGAGGGTGGTTCGATCGTGGTGGAAGTCGCTCCTCTGCTCGTGTCCTAAGAGTTTGACATTCCTCTTTGGACTGTGTCCCAGTTCGCTGCTAAGAAAAAGTTCCACGTTGTGCCGCATCCTTTTTGATGTCGTCCGCACCTGTGGTTTTTGGAGAATTCATCCCTTTGGATGCTCTCGACAAAGATTGAGATAAAAATCGTCAGCGTAAAAATGCAATTAGGATGGGAGACAGTGTCTTTTTACCGTGTCGACACTTCATTGTTCTCCTCCATATTCGACGTCGACTCGATCGGTCTGACGTCCAGCAAATAAAGCTTATGCCTTGCGCTTTGCAGAATAATCTTCAATATACTCTATACTTGATGTTGAAATAGATAAATAAATGTTGATGCGACATTGATGTCTCTTTGTTGTCATCTTCGATGCTCTCCTTGATGTTTACTTTTATAAGAAATAACAAAATGCAGGCGAGGCCAATGGATAAGTATTGCTCTTTCTTTATCCATGTACGTCCTCTTGCGGGGCATGAATATCTTCTCGCGATACGTAAATTCCTGCGAGGTATAAAATCCTCTCGCAATGTATAAATTTTGACGAGGCATGAAATCTTCTCGTCGTGCATAATTAATGACTCGCAATGCATGATTTCGCGATGCATGATTTTCGCGATGCATGATTTTCAACGAGGCATGGATCCTCCTCGTGATGCATAAATTCCAGCGAGGTATAATTCTTCTTGCGATGTATAAATTTCAGCGAGGGATGAAGTCTTCTCGCGATGTATAAATTTTGACGAGGCATGAAATCTTCTCGTCGTACATAATTGTCAGCGAGGCATAAAATCTTCTCGCGATATGCAAGTTTCAACGAGGCATGGATCCTTCTTGTGATGCATAAATTTTGACGAGGCATGAAATCTTCTCGTCGCACATAATTGTTGACACGCAATGCATGGATATTTATATCGTCTGTGTTGATGATAACGGCAAGACGACCTCCAGATAATATATCAAGTTGATCGATAACAATAAAGCAACTATCTCTTCTGGGGTAATGCATTGTCTTGATTGACAATAATTATCTTGATAATGTAATGCAAATAGCGTCCTTTACGGAAATCAGGAAATCTTCGCTGAGATTCCTGTTTGATTCACCTTTGAATCTGGCTAGACACTCTTTGTAAATTCATATTTTTGGGAATTGCTTGAAATAAACAAACCACATTCCCTAAGTTTCCGACATAAGTGATATAAAATGCTTCCTGTTCTCAGTAAAATTACTGATTTTGGGGATAGTTTTCTCCTTTTTGGAGTTCTCTGTAACGAGCTAGTTAGCTCAATAATTATCCAACTGTAACGAGGTGGATGCTCGATAATATTCAAACTGTAACGAGGTGGATGCTCGATAATATTCCAACTGTAACGAGGTGGAAGCTCGATAATATTCCAACTGTAACGAGGTGGATGACTCGATAATATTCCAACTGTAACGAGGTGGATGCTCGATAATATTCCAACTGTAACGAGGTGGATGCTCGATAATATTCCAACTGTAACGAGGTGGATGCTCGATAATATTCCAACTGTAACGAGGTGGATGACTCGATAATATTCCAATTGTAACGAGGTGGATGGCTCGATAATATTTCCAACTGTAACGAGGTGGATGCTCGATAATATTTCCAACTGTAACGAGGTGGATGCTCGATAATATTCCAACTGTAACGAGGTGGAGGCTCGATAATATTCCAACTGTAACGAGGTGGATGCTCGATAATATTCCAACTGTAACGAGGTGGATGCTCGATAATATTCCAACTGTAACGAGGTGGATGCTCGATAATATTCCAACTGTAACGAGGTGGAGGCTCGATAATATTCCAACTGTAACGAGGTGGATGCTCGATAATATTCCAACTGTAACGAGGTGGATGCTCGATAATATTTCCAACTGTAACGAGGTGGATGCTCGATAATATTCCAACTGTAACGAGGTGGATGCTCGATAATATTCCAACTGTAACGAGGTGGATGCTCGATAATATTCCATCTGATTCAAAAATAGGAACCTAAAATGGAAAAACATATATATACGAACCACTTGTGGGTGGATCGCCCAACAAATCATATAATAAAGTCTTTGATTGGCCAATCAAAACGCATAATCCACTTATGGGGTGGATACCCAACAAATAAGAATTATGACTCTGACATATTCAAGAGACAAAGTACGCCGAAACTACTACGCGACAAACATATCAAAAACTAAATTGACGTTGATGCACGTCGCGACTATGATTCTGTTCTTTAAAAGAAAGAATTATCGAGGTGAATGACTTAATTCATTCACACGAAAAATAAAGACACTCTCGTCTTCCTTGACAAACTCGGTAGAATTTGAGTTTGTTGCAGTCATTATAATCATTTATCGAAAACTTGAAACAATTCGATAATTTTGACTGTCAAGGAGATATTGGTCACCATCATCTTTCTGATGTGATGGACCCGGCAAATTCCCTTGCAACACTTCTAAATTAGTGTCACTTTGAATCATCCTCAAAATGATGTCGCTTTCATATACGACTTGATCAATACTATCACCTGCAAAGCTCGACACCAAACATTAGTATCGATGATGAAGTAAAGAATAAAAGTAAAATAGAGGAACTAGATTAAGTCATTTGGCTTATCCAAATTAGGCTATGATGAGTCCAACTGTAATCTTGATCATGACTCATAACTAGCAATCCTCCTGCACTTCGTTTCTTGCAACTTTGATAGAATATTCCTGCAAGATAAAAGAAACTTGTTTATCACTTGAGGCAATATAAAGAAATAGAGATAAAATGAGATTGAAGATTTTCTAGGTTTCGTTGACGAGTCCGCGATGGGTGCAAGTGACGCCCTTTGTCACTCTTGACGGCTTTATATAGCTATTTTTGTGACTTCCATGTTCCTGCATCCAAAGAAAAATTCTTAGTTTGAAGAACTAATCTGTGTGGTCTTGTCTCCATGCTCCTTCTTGCAGTTGGCTTACACGCTCGCCCGTCCTTTATATGACATATTTGATGGAATTTTTGAGGACCCTCCTCAAAAGTTTGTCTCGGTCTACGATATAGAAGAACTCTCATGACTTGCTCTGCTAATTCTGAGGTTGCTCATTCTGAAATTTTGAGGCTCTCCTCAAAATTTATCCCAGTTTACCTCAATAAGTAACAAACGACATTTGTGGAATTTTTGAGATCATCTCAAAAATTCTGTCCCAGTTGCAAACTAGATTGTCGTAATTTTTTAGATCCACCCAAGGTTAACTCCGTAGAATTTTGGTCTCCTGTTTTGACTTGTTAGAGAAGTCCCACTTCAAGTGAATTTTTGAGATCCTCTCAAAAATTCTGTCCCAGTTTCCATTATGAAGAGACATGGAAATCTTACTGGGTATATGACCGAGCCGTTGTGGCGCCTACGTATCCCGTTGGAGCAGGAATCAGGTCAAACGTAGTTCCCCTCTCAAGGGTTAACCAAAATAGGAAGTTTTGATAAAGAAACGACCGAGGCCGACATAGGCCGCCTACGTATCTCATTCTTGAGAATTCAGGTCGAACGTAGTTCCAACCAGAAATGTGCGATACATTTTCAAAATAAAGGTAACAAACTTCATATGCAAAATTTGGCCAATGTTGGGCATTCTTCTTCTCGAACGAATATCTTCAAATGACTCAGTTCGGAATTGACTTGTACTCACTCTTGAGTATCCAATATGTCACCTATTCAGGTGGTTTCCTCAATATTGATCAAGTTGTTGTTGATCATGTTTTGTATCTTGTGCTTCAGAGTTGAACAATTCTCTGTGTCATGTCCAACGGCTCCTGAATGATAAGCACATCTGTGGTCAGCTCTGTAAAATTTTCCCAAAGGATTGGCTGGTCTTCCTTCTATGGGATAGAGCATACCCATTGCTTTCAACCTTTCATAAAGTTGAGTTTGAGATTCCCTCAATGGTGTAAATACTTTAGGAGCCTTTCTGAACTTTGGGCGAGGAAATTTTTCCTGATTGACATTATGGTTTCGATATTTCCTTTGAGAAGCTGACCTCATATGAGTAGCCGTGATCATACTTACCTCCTCCACTTTTCCTTTTGCTTTATCCATATCAGTAATTCTGGCAGATTTTCCACTAGATCGCAATGCGATAAATTTGGTGAGTTTTCCAGTCTTGAAACCATCTTCCAAAGCTTCTCCCACTTTGACAATCTCAACAAACTTTTGTCCCATCATACACAACATTCTTTCATAGTACTCAGGCTCTTGAGTACGAATGAACATTTCAGTGATCTCACGTTCGGACATTGGAGGTTGAACTCTTGCGGCCTCTTTTCTCCAGCGAAAAGCGTACTCTCGATAATTTTCTGTAGACTTCTGTTTGATCTTCTCCAAGTAGTAGCGATCTGGGGCATCTTCTATGTTATGTCCAAATCTTTCTGTGAAATCCTTTGCGAGTGCACTCCAACTTTTCCATTGTTTCAGCTCCTGTGATGTAATCCACTCCAGAGCTTCTCCACTTAGACTTCGACCGAAGAGACGCATCAATAATGCTTCATTTTTGCCAACTCCCACGAGTTGATCACAATAAACTTTCAGATGTGCTAGAGGATTTCCTGTTCCGTTAAAAGTGACAAACTTTGGCACTTTGAACCCTTCTGGGAGGTCGAGATTTGGGTGGATGCATAAATCCTTATAGCTCAACCCATCGACTTCGGAAATGCAGTGCAACTCCTTCATGGCTTTCCTGATCTCTTCTTTCATATTCAGGTTGACTACCTCTTCTTTTGACCTCCACTCTCTCTCCTGTTCCTTATAGTGATCAAGCTCGGAACAGTTGGCATAAGGTTCATTTGAAGTTGGGATTTGGAAAGTAGTTTTTTGAGGTATGGGTGGAACAATGGAGGGATTCTGGGTATTTTGAGCGGCTTGATAATTTTGGGGAAAAGTTTGAGGATCGGTATTTTGGTTTTGAAGATGGGGGAGGGTTTGAGCATTGTTCGTATTTTGGTTTTGAGGAAGATGAATGATTTGAAGGTTAGTATTTTGAGGATGATGTGGTGCTTGAGACGACGTGGTGGCGTGACGGGGATTGAGGGTAGTTGAGTTAATGGTTGGAGGATTTTGAGCGGGGTTAGAGAGAAGGTTTTGAACCTGTTCCGCGCTTGGGGGAGGAAAGTGGAGTGGAGGTCTTCCATCTCTTGAAGGGTTGAAGGATGAAATTGGATTAGGCAAATCTTGCATTCTTTGCATTTCGACCCTCATTTCGGCGATTTGTTGCATCAGCTGCATAATTAATTCATTTTTATCAGTGGCGGCGGGTTGAGCCACGACGGCATCATTCACGTCAATCTCCTCATTGTTATTCCCCATAGTTGTCCTTTCTTTTGCAAATTTTGATCGGGGAAGGAATCTTTAGTGGGCCTCAGACCTTGTGAAATACGAATGATCAACCAACTTATCAACACAGATCAGTTTTAAATACCTGAAAAATGAAAAAAAAAAACTCAAAAGACCAATGTGTTAGTGTCTGGAGGTGGAAAATAATACAAGATATCACATATAGGTGAAAACACATAAGAGTTGCTTTATCCGGAGATAAACTAGCTCACCAACATAGAGAAATGATTAAATAGACAGGAATTTGTCTACTTGACTTTGGTATTGATGAATAAAAACATCGACTTGATCAAGACAAAGTTAACGGTATCTTTCATTACCGTACTTTGATTTTTGATTAGATGTAACTCTAATTTCCTTGTAAGAGTCGAAAAAGAAAAAATTACTCAATTTTTTTTTTTGGTTTGAAATGATGAATCTTTTCTGATATGAGAGTAGTACTAAAAAAATGGAGTTTTTTTTTTTTTTTTTTTTTTTCCGGAAACTAAAGACTCGAAGAGTATTTGGACGCACTTTTGATAGTGACTTGATATTTGTGCTTACGGGTTCTAAAGTATTTGAAGCAGAGTGAGCTAGAATATCTCCAGATGAGCTAGAATATCTCCAGATAAAACAACATATTCACATAAGCAGTTATAAACAAATATTGCGCGTTCTAAACGGATATGTGACCCTTTTCTGCCAAGGGTGGGCCTAGCGATTTGAGGGATGTATACGTCATTTGAAATATTTTTCGAACACCGTATACATCCTTCAAATTTAAACACATAAGTATGAACATCCATTTAGGTCGTGGGCCGTTTTGGACTCAAGGTGGTCTTCTAATGGACCCAACACGCCATGGGTATTGGGTCATCTTAGGCAAAATGCGCTATTTCGGGATTTGGTTTAGCTCTATCCTAGGTTTACTAGAATTGTTTTCAAATTGACGGCTACCCGAGTCGGACAAACATCGGAGTGGAGCTATCGAACAACGCCGGATGACCGCATTCCGACTATTTATTCGATACTCCCAAATGATTACTTGGGTATATCTGAGAGAAGTCGCGGTAAACCGCGTAACTTCCGTTTCCTAATGCAGACTATTTGCCGTTTGGCGGAAGTTATGCCATGAAATGCAATTTTTCGAAAAGCTAAAGTATTTTAACAAGTAAACAGTTATCGCAATTAGTCAAATAAGTTAGTCTTAAGGTTAGAATCCTCCAAATACTCCCCAGCAGAGTCGCCATTTCTGTTTTATCGAAAAATATTGATTTCGAAAAAGTTTGTTTTATTTTAAAGGATTTTCGACTTTTTAGGAGTCGCCACTTAATTTTTGAGAAAAATCAAGAAAACTTCGTTTCTAAACAACTTAAACAGAAAAATTGTTTTGAAACATTTTTAGGGGGTTCGGGATTCACATTAGTGTCCTAGGAAGGTGTAAGGCACCTAAGACACTCCGCTAACTACGGTTTTCCAACGATTAACTTATTTGACTATTTTTATTTTAACTTTTGCGAGTTCTAAAGTTATTTTTCTCAAATTTTAAACGAACATAGTAAGACATTATTGCTTTAAAACTCCGTTTCAAGTTAACTTTTTTAACTTTAAATTCTAAGTAAACTTGTGAGTTTGAAACTTTCTTGTTTTAAGATTCATTTTAATTTTTTAAATTTGATAAAATAAAAGACGTCGATGGGGGGGGTTTGGAGTTTCTAATCTCAGTCTAACGATATTCAAAACAAAACATAAACAAGTAGCAAAGAGAGATAGAGAGAGAGGGAGAGAGAGAGATTTGGGTCCAAGTTTTCGGGTTCTGTTCGCCTTGACCGAAACTTGAACCCACCTGCTTTTGGGTGTTTGGCCCATTTTTGTACCTGTCCTAATCTAAACATACAAAATAATCACGAGAGAAATAAAAAGGACAAGGGCTTATGCCCGAAATTAATACAACATAATAACGAATAAATAATCTTCTAATCCGCCTTCTTCAAGTTCTTCAATCTTCAAGGCATTTGCTTGGCATGTCTATCCTGATGGCTTGACTCGAATAAAGAGAGTTTCGAGACTTTACGACTCTTCCGAATGCGTAGAGAAAGATAGAGCCCCAAAATGGACTCGAGAAGGTATTTCACATGCAAAAAATAAATAAATAAATAAATAAATAAAGACAATATGAAAACGAGCAGAATCTCACATAACAAAGAAGCAAAGAATATACAAAAATCTATCGTTATTTATCATTTATGACCAACTCAATTATATATATCACTGTGACTATTGTTAATTTTGCGATAACGATATACAACAAAGATATGCAATGAATCCACTACTAAAAGGTGCACACTGTACGGTAGCAAACATCAAGCATACAAAGATTTTGACCCAAATAAAAATTTAACCAAATGAATAAGAAGACAAAACTCGAGAGTGAACTAGAAACTATAGAGGCAAACCATGAGACAGTCTCATCTTTCAACCTTGATTAATTCGTAGTTTACGTATACCCTCAGATTGACATGTAACGAAGTGAATACTAAGAAGGTAGACATCACATGACCAAGTAGACTTGCAGGGAAATATCACGGGAAATAACAAGTTATCATGCCAATTAATTAAAGTTTTTAACACTAACGCATTCTTAACAAATAGACTATCATGACGAAAAAACCATACCGCGGAAAGAAGAGGAAAGAAAAAGAATTCATACATGCTATTTCGAATTTAAATGTAAGCCTACGGGTTCAAACATTTTTTGAAACTCAGCGGGTGTTTAACATATTCATCACTAGTTGATTAAAGAGTCAAAATGATTAACATGGTGGTACAACACATGGTTTAAACAATACACACTCACTATTCTCATTCCAAACAAGATTAGTCATAACAGCATGTTTTCACAACGACGAGGGCTAAAAATATTTAAACTAGCAAGCGTATATTACAAACCAAAACTAAACAAAATTCCCTCCCTAGTCGTCGACGGTGAATTATTCCGCGAGGCGGCGAGCAGCATCACTCTATCAAACTTCAGAAACAGAACAGGCTCCGACTAGTCCAATAAGGTCGAAGCCATGACGAAGGGAAGCAAAACACAATGAATACTAAACAAAAAATGACCAGCCATAGACGAAATTAACATGGAGCAAGACGAGCTATACTCTCGGACTTCACATTAACAAACAGCAACTTCGAAACCAAAGAGTATTGATTCCACCACCCTTGCATGAATGGAATAAATCAATGCTAAACTTCAACACAACACCCACACATTCCGACTCGATATCACAACTTTACCGAAGGAATCGTCAAACGTATACATCATACAAAGACACTATCAAATAAATCGCAAGTAACAATCAGTTCAACGCGAATACGAGAGGAGTACATCAAACAGTAAAGCCACTTCAGAATGTAACGAGAGACGGCAAGCAGTACATGAAGAAACAAATAACACAGCTAAACATCAATTTCAAGCGAACAGATGAGATTAAATGAGCTAATGAGCGAAGTCGTCACCTCTTCCTGGGCAGCGAACTCGGAGAGACGAGCAGGAGCAAAACGAACTTCCACACGCGAACCACGGTTGCGGCAGATTCTGTGAACGAGTTGAGGAACGATTCGACACATGAAACAAGAGACTATCGAGATATCCGATGTGCGACGCGGTCGTGAAATCAAGCGAAGGAGTGAAACAAAATCCGTAGTTTCCTGTCAATAATTTTCAACCTCCAAAATTCTTCGAACGATTTTTCCCTCCCAAAATTTCTAACCAAAAATTTTCTCTCTGAAAGTTTTTCAACCAAGAATTTGCCAACCAAAATTCCAGTCAAAATTCCCAAAAATGTCCAACCCTTTGAAAATTTTCTCGAACCCAGAATTGCTAACCCCCTCTTCAGTCTAGGATGGGGGTTTATATAGGGAGACGACTTAGGGTTTCGGAAGAGAGAGGGCGGGAACGTGACCATTGATTTCAAAATTTGAAATCCCTTCCATTAATGGAGCAACCCCTTTTTTCTGAAAAATTCGTCCTTTGCGGAAACGGAAAAAGGGGAAGGGATGGCTAGCACGTCTGCCATAGCCGCGAACGCAGGTCTGCCACAGCCGAAAGCACTGCACAAGAACAGAACGAGGCAGAGGAGAAGACGTTGCAGGGGCTGTACGTTTGTTTTACGCGTGGGGAAGGGGTCGCGTGAGGGAGAGACACGGGAGAGGAGGAGAGGAAGGGAGAGAGCGTGAGGGAGAGACGTCGCGTGAGGGAGGGATTTTTCCATTTTTGGGTCTGCTTTTCTGCGTTTTTTTTGGGGAATTTTCTGTTGTTTCTTTGGTGTTATTTTCTTTTATGGAAATGGCATGGATGTTGGGGGGAAGAAGAAGGGGAGTGGGTCGGGTATAAGGGGAGTTGGGCTGGGAATTGGGTCGGAGGAATAGGGGAGTGGGCCGGATATCAATTTGGGATTAATTAAATTGGTGAGAGTAGAAGGAATGGGCTTGGGGTCAATTGGGGTTGGGAATTAATTGTTGAACTTGGTTTCTGATGGGCTGAAGATTTTGAAGAAGTTGCCCAAGTTCGCTTTTGGTATGTTTAAGGAAAAAAACATGACGAAATTTGATCAAGTCTTAACCAACTAATTTGCATCAACTAATCACGAGCCTCTTTATTTAGTAAAATAATTATTAAAATCGTAAAAGTGATTTTAAAGTATAATTATAATTTTAAATTAAAACTATCTTGATAAAACATTTAAGTGTATATTTTGATGATTTTTGAATAATCATAAGATATACTACTTATATACATAATTATATGAACATGTATATTACCTAAAAAATTAAGACAAGAGGCATTCGAAGTAGCATAACATTTATGTATTATATTATTATATTCGTAAAATCTATAAAACTAATTAATTTAAATTTTTTGAAAAATTTAGGAAGCTCGATAATTAATTTATACCAACGTGGGTCAAAAATTGGGTGTCAACACCTAAGTAGAAAACAATCTACCCACTAAGCTATCCCACCTGGACAACCTAGACTTTTAACACAACACACCAATTCCTTTATAGATTCAGGAATGGTTTACAGTTTCAGAACAAGAGAAAGTATTCCCAAACAACTAAATGAAAAGCTCCAGAGATTGTTGTTGTTCTTGAAATAATTCTGTCTTTTCTTTGTAGTAGCCTTTGCAAGAGTTCTTGAAAAGTTTTTATCAAGTTGCAAAAACTAAAAACAAATGTTTAGGAACGTGCCTTTTATATGGGCAAGTCACTTTCCTAAACCTCTTTGCCATTGGCTGGAAAAGTCACACTTTCTGACGCCATCGGGAAGTGTGCACCTACTTTCTGTACAGTCTCCAACTGGCAATCAACTGACTCGTCATCATGAGAGGCTGGTACCTCTACTAGGTCCCTGGATTTGTTTCATCTGCAATACTTAAGCAAGAACGCTGCAATACTCAATTAAGAAACTGGTACCTTTACAAGGTCCCCAAGTTTGTCAAATCATCAAAACTACAAATAACAGAGGTGATAAGCACTACCCTAACATCAAGTGTCAAGTTTGGATACTTATTCATTTATGTAATAACTTTTATAATTATTTGACATTATTCATACTCTGAAACATACTTTGATTATGTTAAAGTGATTATTGTGTTAATTAATTACGTGCTTAACATTAATTTAAAAATTTAATACACTTGATGATAACTGTCTCGTATGAATTCTTTTGTATACTTTATATATTCCTTTTGTGAGCATATGAAATTCTTATATGATCATGAGAACATTACTTTTTTATTTATTTATTGATGATGTATTTGATTTATGCTTTGATGAGATATGATCTTGAATGAAGTGATGACAATCTTATATTCTTACATGTCAATTAACTTGTTGATATTATAACGAAAAATAATACTACATTAATAGATGAATGATATAATATTTCTTTATATGTCATGTTATTCAATATATCTGTTAGAATTGGTGTGTACAACGGATTCATATTTATATGACTATTTCATTGCATCATATTCTAAGAGCATTTGTTTTTTGAAAAAATTAATAATTAAAATTCAAAATAACAACAAAGTGAACCAAATATTAATTTCTTTTTATTTTTTATTTGAGATTCAAATCTCATATTGAAATCCCGATTGAATTCGAATAGCGGATTGTGCAAGTGAAACGGTAGGGTCCAAATGTTGAAAATCTTAAGTTAGCTGACGACTGGCGAGTGACATCAGTAGTCTCACCCCATAACCCCAGTTTTTATCCAAAAAAAAAAAAACCCAATCTTTTTTTCAAAACTTTAACCTAACCCTACAATTTGTAGACTCCAAATTCACTACGCAGAGCCCCAAAAACCTTAACTTTCCTTCAAATTCTGCTCTATTTTCGATTCAGTGTTTTGGTTTTGGATTCAATTGCTGATAAAGATTTGTTTTTGAAGATGGTGTTAGTGTAAAGTGCTGCTGGAGTTTGATTTTGATTTGTTTGTTTGCGATGACGGGAACGGGAACTGGAACAGGAGGGGAAGATGTTGATTACGAGAG
This sequence comes from Solanum habrochaites, assembly GCA_027704765.1. Classification (NCBI taxonomy): domain Eukaryota; kingdom Viridiplantae; phylum Streptophyta; class Magnoliopsida; order Solanales; family Solanaceae; genus Solanum; species Solanum habrochaites. Next base: position 59,314,800 of record JAKWJA010002500.1, on the reverse strand, counting down.
CGATCCGGAGGAAGCGATGCTGTCGTTGAAGATGAGGCGGAGAGAGGCAAGTGATGATGAGGATGGAGGCGGAGAAAGTGGAAAAACAGAAAAGCCCTTAAGGAGTATTGATTCTGATGATGAGTCGGAGGGGCAAGGTGCTGCGGCGGTGTACGAGGATGATGAGGAGTATGTAGAGGAGGAGGAGGAGGAAGAAGAATTGTACGGGGAAGTTGAGGCTGTGGTTGAGGAAACGGCTGAGGGAGTGAAGGAAGTTGTTGAGCAAGGAGGAGGTTCTACTACAGGGGTTGTTGATAGAGGTGAACATGATTTGCCGCAGGAAGAAGAGAAAAAAGAAAATGAACCCTATGCTGTGCCCAAGACTGGAGCTTTTTATATGCACGATGATAGGTTTGGAGACAATGTAGGCGGGCGACAGAAGTAAGTTTCACTTTAATTAAGTTAGTTCAGTTTATTATGAATTTTTGAATTTAGATAGAGAGAGTACATTAGTGTTTGTGGTATATGTGGAAGGTGTTTTACTGTTGATTTAGTGATATTAACCTATCAACTTGCCAAAATTCCAAGGTAGTTAGGTCACCATTGCCAGTGTTATTATTTTGGACACCTAAACCTTGATTAAGTGTCTGATTTTGCAAAGATATTAGTTAAACCTCTGTTGATAGGGGTTGTGTCGTGCCCTACACAGCATGGATTGGGATATCGAATGATTTCCTGTATAAAGGATGACTATACCTTGAGACTTGAGTCTCTGTCTGATTTTCCCATAAATGTTGAAAGACAATCTTCTGGTGGAAGTTTTCGAAAACACAAGCTAGAAGATTGGGAGTCTCGAGAACACAAGCTAACTACCTTCTTGATCGCATCCAAGTTCCAAGTCTGGTTGCTTTTCCTTTGATCCCTTTGTGGTTTCCTGATCCAAACCGCAATAGTCGAGAAAAACCTCCTTGAAAAGGCTTAAAGAGGATCATCTGGTCTAACACTGCGGCTGGCTAAATGCATAACAATGTGCTTTAATGTGTTTCCCCTATGTAAGATAAACCTCCACACTGTGGTTACTCCCTCCAGTTTAGAAATAACTGCAGTTTCACAAAAGTCAAAACCTAGAAGGTATTTAATTCCTTTTCCCAAGTGTATCCTTGACACATTCTTAACCCCAATGATAATTATGTGAATCTAAAAAGAAAGACTATCATAACTAAGAGTATTTTACAAATAAAGCCTCTTAGTTTTAGGAGTAAGTGGATTTCTTAATCCATGTGCCCAAGCCTAAACATCAGTTATTTTGGTCCGGAGGGAGTTTTAACTGTTTAATTTTGCTTTGAAACAAAGACTAGAAATATAGTGATCTTGGGTTCCTTGACTATGCAGCCTCTTGTATGAATTAACCATTGAAGGATGAGAAATACCCTGAAAGGGAAGTGCAGTCAGTAATTTAAACAAAATATGTTTCCTTAATTGCTTGCACATATTAGTGAAATTGATAATGCTTCTTATCTTTCCCCCAACACCCATCCTGTTCACGTCGTAGTTGTGCTGAATGTTGTAGGTTGTAATTATGATTTACTACTCTATTTTACCATTAGTAAGTAGACTTCAGTTATTATCACTAGTTTTATGTCATTGTCTCGTATAGTCATAATATTTAGGCAACTAATCATGAAAAAAATATTTTGTTTAGGCGAATGTCTGGCGGAAGAAGGTTATGGGAATCAAAAGATGATCGTAAATGGGGCCATGACAAGTTTGAAGAGTTGACTGTGGAGCAGAGGAATTACGACGATGTGACTGCTTTGATTTATTTGCTATTCACTCTAGCATTATATTTTTCCTGTCTACTAGTCATTTGCTCACAAGATTTTGTAAAATTCTCAGGATAGGAGAATATCAAGGGGTCGGTATCGAGGTCGTGGTAGGATGCGAGGGGCTGATAGTGGAGCTTCACAAGGAAGAAAACCCAGAGCGTACATCAATGGTAATGATCAGACTAAGGATAATAACCAGAACATTCAGAGTAATCCTTCAAAAGCTATCAGAGGTCGGGGACCAAGGAGGTACAGACCATCTTTTAAGGACAACGCTGACGCACCTCCTCCACAAAACAAGCAGTAAGTTTCAATTCAACTATTATTCTCATTTTTCCTTGTGAAGGATCTTTTTCAATTCTTCTTGTCAAATCTAATTTTCAGATCTGGTCAGTCCGTTGACAAACCTTCACGTTATAGCACAAATAAAGCATCTGCTTCTGTATCAGATTTAGAAAAAGATGCAGTTACAGCTGCAAATCAAAGGTCTATGTCAAGATTGAATTATGCTTCTCCTCCATTTTATCCCTCTAGCTCTTCCAGTAAAGAGACTACAATAACGCACAAGAGGGAAATGCAAACTGAGACAAGTAATCACAGTGTTCAGCCTTCTCTTTTGGGCGAACGTGCTGCTTCTGCACAATCAACTGCAATAATCCGGAAGGATCCGAATGATTCGTTTGGCATAAACAAGCTTAATATTGATGATTCTATTCCTGCGGTTGCTGGGAAGCCTTCATCCAGTTTGCAGTTGTCACCGGGGTTGTCTTCATCAATGAAGTCTACTCATCCCCAGGCATTGAGAGGCCAAGGAAGAGGATTTAATGCATCACCACATAGGAATTATCAATCGCCTGTGCCCAATAATCAAGTCAATAGTGTTTCTCTGCCAACCCAGCTCCACCCTGCACAGCGATATTCTGCTCAAAGTCGAGGACAACCTTTTCTGCAAGTAACTGGTCAGCAGTTAGTACAGCAACCGGGTGCTGGATCTCAAGTTTCATCTCCCCCCAAAACAGCACAAGTTATGAATACTTGTGAACCTGGAGAGCTTGCATTTACTTCAGAGTCCAATAAATTAACGAGTTCCGTGGTTGCAAAAGGGAAAGGCAGTCTTCAGGGTCCTGGAAGGGGATATGGGGCTCACATTGTAGGTGCACCTGGAAATATGGGTAGTGGTCACAGTAATCAGAAGTTTTCTGGGACTCCAACCTTTCTTCCAGGTAGCCCTTTTAATAGCCTGCATCATTATATACTAGTTTGGAACCTAAATGATGGATGAAAATTTAAAAGTGACCAAACTAAGTTGACAATATCTACATATAGTGCACTTATTTGGTGTGCTATATAAGTTCCATTAACAGACCAGGCTTAACGGCCATTATGGTCAATGGACTTGTATAGCGCACTAAATTAGTGCGCTATATGAGGAAAATGAAACTTGCCCTTTAACATTTCTTATAAATCATTTCTTGGTTGTTACGTGTTTATTCTTTCTTAGTTTACTTGCTTATTCTTTTGTTTAGTTATTATTTCTAAAGCATGCATGTTAATTAGCTAATTTTTTTTGATGTGTTAATTAGTTAGTTGGTTTAATTACTAAATGTGTTATTTAGCTATTTAATATTAATGTTAGTTTATTAGATTAGTAATTAGTTCGTGTTAATTTGTTAGATATATTTATTATCAATATGTTTAAATACTAAATAGTTAAAAAATAGTTAATTAGTTGACTAATTTAAGGTGAAGATCATTTATTTAATCTGTTTTGCATATGATACATTGTAACTGTGAATTAGTTAAGAAAAAAATTAATTAGTTAATGTTTAATTAGGGTTGAACCATAAAAGGTATGAACCATATAACAAGCAATAGTTGAGAAAAAGTGTTTGATAAATGAATACAAATCAAATGAACTTGAGAAACAAAATTAGGGTTTAGGTCTTGAAAAAATGTATGTACCAATAGAATTAAGATTTAGGTTTTGAAAAAAATGTACGTAGGTTTAGGTCTTGTAAAAATATAGCTTTTAATAAACTAAGGTTTACGTGTCGCAACTTGAAAACCTCAAACACCAACAAAATGAACATGAAAAATGTAGGTACTAATAGAATTAGAGTTTAGGTCTTGAAAAAATGTAACTTCTAAAAAAAATAGGGTTTAGGTATTGTCGCTGCAAGACCTAAAACACTAACAAAATGAACTTTGAAGAGATGTATGTATATACTAATAGAATTAGGGTTTTTGGTCTTGAAAAAAATTAGGGTTTAATTAATTAAGTATTTAACTATATTGATAATAACTTATCTAACAAATAAACATTAACGAATCTAACAGATCAACAATAGCATTAAATAGCTAAGTTACACATTAATAGTTAAATCAACTAACTAATTAACACACTTAAATTTTTTTTAGCTAATAACGTGCATGCTTTGGATATAACAATCAAACAAAAGAATAACCAATTAAACCAACAAATAATAAACAATAAATAATTAAGAAAATAATATAAACCAATTAAACTAACAAATAATAAACAATAAATAATTAAGAAAATAACATAAGAACTTAAACCAGACAAAAAAACGTAAGTGTTGAAGGACCTGCTTTATTTTCTTCATATAGCACACTTAATAACTGCCCTATATAACCATTAAGCTTGGTCCCGTTAATGGAACGTATGTAGTGTACTTATATATAGATTTTGTCAACTTCTATTGTCCACGCTATTTGGTTAGTTTTTGTTTTTTCATCCATCATTTAGGTTCTGGACTCGATATATACCAAAAGATCGAAAAATATGGGTCTTGTTCCGAAACAGACTCTTAAGTATACTTGTTCAGTAGTGATCTTGTTTAGGCAAGCTTCTTTAAAGTTACATTTTCCTCTTGGAGTGGTTTATGCAGCATGTTATTTCTGTATGCTTTTTCTTGTTCTGTTTAGTGGCTAGGTTTTCTCTTCCATAAGTTATGCTCTAGTAATATCAAGTGTCCAGTAAGTGTTATAAACTGCTAATCGTATCATTTCTGTTTGGTAAGTAGAGTGATATTTGTACTTTTAACGAGACTTTTTTTTTTCTGTGATGGGGTTTGCAGTCGTGCAATTTGGAGGCCAGCACCCAGGTGGCGTTGGAGTTCCTGCTGTTGGCATGGCCTTCCCTGGATATGTTGGTCAACCGGGCAATTCCGAAATGACATGGTGAGGTTATTTTTACCTAATCTGATGCTAACCAAAATGTAATCCCCCCCCCCCTCCCCCAAAAAAAAAAAAAAAACCAAAAAAATAAACAAACAAATAATTGTGGTAGTAATAACAAGAGAAGAATTTGCCGTGTATTGCATGGAGATTTTATTGCGTAGGTTCTTTATTGTCATGCTTCACAATTTGAGGGGATGGATTGACAGCTGTGGGGTGTGTAGGATCTCTCTCTGAATTCTTGGATATAATAAAATTCCTGCTCTCTTCTGAACTTAGATATAGCTTTATAGTTTGAGTAACTCGGTGTCACTAGATAAATATTGGTTTGAATTTTTCAGGTTGCCAGTTTTAGCTGGTGCTGCTGGAGCACTAGGCACACAATACTGTTCACCATATGTTACTGCAGATGGTGCTTACCATCCTCTCCCTAGTGGGCAGATATCATCTCTCGGTGCTGCTCCAATGTCAGTAGAATTCTTTGCAGATTGTTATGATATTTTGATCTCGTTGTTTTTCTTTCTACTAGCATGTACATGTTATTTTTGTTCCCTTGCATTTTCTCTTGTTGTTTTGCTCATATTCATGAGTAACTTGTTTTCAGTATAACACAGCTTTGGCTTTTATCACGAATTTTTGCATTAAATTTCACATGATAATACAAGGAGTCGGGACAAGGTGACCAAATCAGAGCATTTATTTTGAGTCCAAGCTTGTTCTTGTGCACCCAAAAGAATTTGGCTAATCTGTGATTGCAATTCTAAGTATTGGACGGGTCTATCATCCGTTTTGGCACCTTTTGAAAATCTGAGTGGATCTTTCATGTTAAGAGTGTGCTATCTTAAAAGGAGTTCTTGTGCCATGCTTTCCTAATGATAGTTAAATATCTGTATATGATTCACCATCTCTATTTAATAGCCAACCTTTTTTAAAAATAAATCTACATTTTTAGAGTGATTACTTGGTTTTTTGAAGTGTTGTAGCTATAGATGTTCGAAGCAGTGTTTGATTATGGACCTACTAAATTGTAAAGAAACATAACATTACTTCCTGTTTGCAGCAAAGAGAATAAGACAAGTAAACAAAATAGTGAACTGAAGCCCCAACAGAGCCCGCCTGGTAAGATATACCGACCCTTGTCTGTTACTTTGCTCAATTAATATTTCTACGAAGCCTGTGAATATGTAACTTGTATTCAGAAACAGACTCTCTACCTCCACGAGGTATTGGTAAGGTTAGCGTACCATCTACCCTCCCCAGACCCTATTTTATGGGATTCACTTGGTATGTTGTTGTGTCATGAAACCATCCTGTAAATTATTGATCTTGTGTGCCCTTATCTCATTACCAGAGTTCACAAATGATGACTTCAGACTGCGACAGAAGAATCCTCGCAGGCAAGCTATAATTTTTATTGCTGAAATGAGACCATATTTTAAATTTCTTTTCCAAACTGCTGTTTTCAATTGGCTTCATTTAGAATGTTGAGTTCCTTCGATCTCATCTTCTGTGCAGATATACAGAAATGAAGTTTGACCAATGAGATGGTACGCTGGTTGAAGCAGCTTGAAATAAGCAAATTAAGGTCAAAATCTACAGTTGAATATTCCATCTCTAGTTGCATGTTGCGAATCTCTTAAAGAAGTTTGTGGTGCTGCAGCCTTCTCTCTGGCCCTTCGTTTTCTCCAAAAATGTTGACTGGAGCATGGGGACATCTCATGTATTAGGTGTGCTTTAGTTAATGATTTTGCTCCCAGACTTCAATCTGATTAATTTTCTTGTTCTTTGCCAAATTATCCAGTATTTTGAAATTTCCAGAAAATATCATCCTTAAAGGGCGTGCATTGTTGCCTTTTGATAAAATTTTAAAGGGTATGATTACTACTGTAAGATCTCATTTGTTTTCATTAAGATTTAGATGTTTGAATTTGAATGCATAATGATAAGATATTGTCTCTAGATTTGACTACTGAATGACTAAGACAATTTGTTTTTCAACATTTGAATGTACATAATAAATATACAATTCAAATAAAAATTAATTAATATTGAAAAATTAATAAAATAAAATCATTATTTGATTAAAAAAATAAGAATGAAACACCTTGATTGCGATAGGTTGCAGTAGTGGTGATGATGGTAATAGACAAATAATTGTTGTTAATGGCTAGTAATGATGGTGGTTATAGTTGTGAGGGTGGAGGTGGTTGGTGTTGTGGTTATTGTCACAGTGGTGGTTGAATGATGAAGTTGGTTGATGTTAGTAGTTGGTGGTGTTGATGGTGGAACGTGTGGTGGTTGATGATGTGTTTGTGGTAGTTGACAGTGGTGGTAGTGTCTGATTGTAGTGGTGGAGGTGAATGACGAATTTGTGGTGGTAGTTGACAACAATGCTAGTTGTGATGCCAAAGTTTGTTAGTAGTAGTAGGAATTGACTGTAGTGGTGATATTGGTTGGTAGTCATGGTAGAGATGGTGACATCAATGAATATAATTATAATAATGGAGGTAAGTGTGCTTGCAACAGACGGTAATGGTTAGCAAGGGTTGGTTGTAGACGACAATAATGGTGGTCTACAATGGTTGTGGTGGTGGTGGTTGTAATGGCATAGGTGGTTAGTGATGGTGGCTGGTTATCATAGATAGAGCGATGATAAATATTATCTATACAAGAATACTTCTTAATGATATTAAGATTTTGTTCTGGATCTAAATAATAAAGATCAATTAAATCCTTTAATCTTAATTAAAACAAATGCACTTAATGGTCTAATATCTGAAATTCAGATTCAGACTCCATTAAAAGTGCAAACAACTGTGGTCGAAATCTCCTTATCCTCCAAAAACAACGTAAGCAAGAAAAAATATTTATTAAATAGAGAAGGTACTCTTTTGGGCATCAAGGGGAAACATCAAACTAAACAAAATTCATGCAACAATTTTTTTATCTAGCCTATCAAGAGTACTTTACTTCACATTAACTCTTACAACTTCAGATTCTCATTTGTTTGAACCTATAACCGGTTATACCATTCTGATTCTGGATTTTATGATCCCAGGTTTGCTTGACAATTGCCTGCTCATGCTGCTTCACTTTGGAAGGTACTCAGCAGCTTGACAGGTGGTTTTATCTGTTTAAATATGTGGTAGCATTACAAATCTCATAACTTCATACTTTAGGTACTGATTTTATCTAAAAATGTGAGTGATAAGTTCTTTTTGTCATATATTTTAAACTCAGGTTCTTGTGGCATGGTTTCTCGGCATTGGCAAATGATCAAAAGAAGATACTGGTGAAGGGTTCAGAAGTTGTGCAGCTGCTTTCTAGTATATATAAAAAGTTTCTCTTCTAAATGTACTGTCGTTGGGTCGTTATGAGTTTTTCATTTGCAGCTCTAATTACGGTTGTTATTAGTGGATGCTTTTTAAGGTTTGGAATTTTCTGTTTCAGTCAGGAGAGAGCATAGCTTGCTCAGGTGTTGGGTGATAAATTTTCTATTAAGACGTTGATTTGTTTCTTGTTTGGTACAATGGTGGAATTAGTAATCGTCCTTGCTAATAATATTACTTTCTATTCCAGTGTTGGGGGCAACCACATTGTAAATTTTCAGTGTACAGCGTGTGTCCTCTTTGAACTATATTTGATGGTTAGTATCTTGTTGTGTTAGTAGTAATTCATACTAGTTTCTTCCCTAAATATGTTGTGCTGCTCTCCTTGTTTGTTCCCTGGTTTACGAGATTCAGTTTTAAGTCTGTATGTATTAAATTACCAGGTTGAATTAAAGTCTTCATTTTTTATTTTTTGATAGCAAGTTTGTTTTATGTTTATTATATGTCATGGCCAATTCAATTGCTTTGGTTCATGTTGAATTGAAGATGTTGAGGTGGTTGTATGTGGACATACAAAGGGGCAATAAGATTATGAATGAGGATATTTGGGGTAAGGTGATAGTGGCTTTCGTGATGGATCGAGATTGAGATGGTTTTGACACTCGAGAAGAGATGCAGTCACTAAGGAGGTGCTAAAACTTGGTTACAATTGGTATGGGTAGAGGTTTGTGGAAGAAGTATTGGAAAGATGATTAGGCAAGACATGACACAATTTTAAAGTTATCAAGGATATGACCTCAGATTGGAGGACACAGATGACAAAGATATGCCCTTAGATTAGAGGAGGATGCCATTGGGGTAGAAGTTTAGCAGACAATGAAATGTTGTCTTGCTTTCTAAGGGTTCAGTTTTGTTGGTGTTTGTTGTTACTAGAGGAAATTTATCATTGTCGGTTGTTTATTGTGTTACAAGTCGCATTATTTTCTGTTCTTGTTTCTTTCTAGTAGGACTTGTTAGTTTCTATGATTTGTTTGCATTGCTTACCTTGTTAGTTGCTTTGTTTTCTTATTCATAATTCCACCTGTGAGATTTCATTGGGGACGTCAACACTACAAACTTAAATCCTGGAACATTACTGATGAAGATGTTAGCAAGAAACTTAAATCCTAGAACATTACTGATGAAGATGTTAGCAAGTTTAGCCATGCCAGTGTTAATGTAATTTGTCCCTTGAGTATAAATTCTTGCTTGTACCGAAGGGTGTGATCTAGTGGTAAATAAAGTGGTGGAGAGTTTTGAGATCTCAGACTCGAAATGTAACGAAGACAAAAGACACTAGGTGATTTTTTTCATATGTACTAGCCTTGGTGAACAAAGTTCTCTAATATCTATTGCTATTGCTAGTGAAAGATGACACATATTCATTGGGTGTGCAAAAATTGGTCCACGAAGAATACGTGAAAATTGGTCCAGACATCACGATTAACAAAAAATAAAACAAAAAAGAGTATAGCTTCTTGCTTTGGTAGGAAATACGAATAAAAACACAGATGACTCAACCTTTTACAACTTTTATTTAATTCAACATAAAGATAAAAGTAGAAATGATAAAAACAAGCAACATGAAATTACAAAGAACAATATATAATGAAGGAAAATACATAACATAGATCATAAATATTTTCAAACACCACAAAAAGCTTTTAAGGGATCTTTCTCTTTGTAGCCATGTGTTCCACAATATTTGAGATATTGGAAGTTATTAAATGACTTAAATTGCTTTGGATTCTCTTCATCAATTAACTCCTCTGGTACTTCAATAGTCCCTCTCATAAAAGAGAACAATGCTAGTGAATACTTATCTTCATCTTCTTTCATAATCACTCTGTGGATTGGTGCATATACCCTACCATTGCTCCATGCCTATCATCACTCAAAATTATAAGCAGTCTCTTCGTCTCAATTTACTAGACATTATTTTACCAGACACAAAGTATAAGGAAGAAAAGGAGTTTTTTTGGTCTAAAACAAATCCTAGGCACTTCTTTTGTTATAGATCATTTCATTAATTTAAAGGATAAAAGAGAAAATTTAAAGTTAAGTAGTTTGTGATTATAGAAAAGTAACATTGTTTCACTAGGCACTACGCTTAAGAAAGAATGAAAGACTTATAAAATTTGTAGTCTAAAACAACTTTATGCCGTTTTGTTGCTATAAACCATATCATTAATTAAAGTCAAACTTGAGTTGTTTTCAATGGTACACAAGGGTATCATTTTTCGTGGGACAAACTAAAAAGTAAAGTGTGTCCATATAAATAAGGACGGAGGGTATAGTTAAATATGCTAAAGGATTAATAATATTCCTTTTGTTCCAAAAGAAAGGCCTGATTCAGAATTCGAGGGTCAAACTAACTAATATTCGATATGAATTTAAATATAGAATCTTTAATTCTTTAAAAATAAAATTTAACATTTAGAAACTATTTTAGAAGTACTTAAGTTACCATAGTCATCACTTTAAAATATTTAGAAAGCTGAAAGTAGATGAAATAATTATAATTAAAGAAAATATCATTTGATTATCAAATAGTAATTTATTAAGACAATATTTTTGGGACCAAAGAAGTAGCAATAATAGCACCTACTAATTATAGAAGATTGAATGTGTTTTGATATGAATAATTTGAGAGATAAGAATCAATAATTATATCTAATTGCTAGTTGAAACAAATAACATGAAGTTAAAAATTAGTGAAAGATAACTCTTTAAGGAAAAGAAAATGACTTCTACTCATAATTGAAGTTATTTTTAGAACTAAACATCTCAATTACTAGATTTGAAATTTAATATTTATACACGAATTTTAACACATCAACAAGAACCTAGCCAAAGTTATTAGATTCATCTAAGATTGTATTTTCCTCCTTTTTATCAATTTTTTTTTTATAATCGAGGAATCAGTTTGTGACCCGTTCTTTAAAGCAATGACAACCTTCTAAACTCAGTGGACAATGGGTCCACCCCTCTACCCTTTCCCACTTAAATTATGGGCTTTGATGGGCCTTGATCCAGCGACCTAAGTCACAAATCCTCCACCTTTTGCCACTCGAGCTCGTCATTGTGGCCTTTTATCAAAATTTTTAATTTTTTTTTTTACAGAAATGGTCCCTTATACTTAAGGATAAGTTCAAAATAGTCCCTTAAATTGGTACTTCCTCTGTTCCATATTAGATGAGTATTTGATCACTAATTAAATCAGGATAATATAAATTAATATTTTCCTATTTTACCCTTGCAATTTAACACGACCAAGTTTGAACAAATTTTTAAGATGTAAGATTCTTTTTTTTTCCTAAGAGACTAATTAATATAAACAAAGATAAAATAGTAAAACTTATTAATCTGTTAATAATTTCTTAATTATCGTGTAAAATAGACCCCGTAAGTAATTCTTACCGTGAATGGCTCACCAGCTATGATGACAAGAGTCTTGTAAGAAGATGGATGAAAAGTAATCCATTTGCCATCTCTTGTTTGCATCTCCAAACCTCCAACTTGATTAGTGTCAATAATTCCCATAAATGATTTATCTCTATGAGGCAAATGACCTATACTTTTTTCAGCATTTTTTGGGCTTCGATATTTAATTAATCTCATCAAATACATGCATGAATTTTTTAGAGCTTCATAATGTTTCTCTATGCCATAACTTTCCAATGTCATACGAATAATCGTATCGTCTAGTTCAGCAATTAATTTTGAATATGAAATCGATTCTTCGCTGCAAAATATTAGCACTAAAGTTAATATTGAAACACAAAAAAAATACAATCTTAAATCAAATCAAACCATTATATATCAAAGATATAAATGATTTAAACAAGAATTCTTAAACCGATTTAGATTTCGCGATAAAGAAAGTAGTGATTTCTCTTACTACTTATCATCTTTGCATCACATAAAATAATTATTTATTAAAAGAGGTTAATTATTTTACTACACAAAATTAAATATAAAAGACCATGTTCTAAGGGTATATTTGATAAAATAATAATTCGTGACCTACCAAATATTGTGATACTTCTTAAAAGTATATGAGATAGGAAGAGTTACTCGGATGACAAACGCCATTCACTTTCAACTCTAGACATTTTAATACGAGTCATTGAGGAGCAAAAAAGCTGAGAGCTCCTAAGGGGGTAAAATAAAAAATTCCCTCAATTTCAATTTATATTGCGTCTTTATGATTCTCAAGAGCAAATTAACTAATTTTTAAAACTGAATTGAGTTAGACCAGTAATTAACTCAATATTTTAAAATTAAATTTAAATACTAAAAATTGTATAAAAAATACAATAAATTAAAATTATAATCATGACGAAAAGTACTTCTACATTCAAAAAGATTCATATAAGAGTTTATATAAAATCGAAAAAACGAAAAGTGTGACATAAATTATTTACCAGTATTTACGAACATTGTCATTTGGCCACATCTTGTTAGCAAAATCCTTAGTTGCATCAATAGTTTCTCCATCGACGATACCAAAAAATTCAGCTAGAGGCATCGTAATAATATTCCCACTATAACCAAAACCATAAATATCACTATTATTTTTGAGTTTAGTTTCTAAGGGAAGTTTAAACAACTCCTTGCAATGATCAAACATGGCTTCCCTTAGCTCCGGCATGACTTTGTCGTACACTGCCGCAAAGCAACCGTACTCTTCCAACGCGCATCGGATTTCTCGAGACGTCGATAACCATGAGGTTGTGCCACCCCTCAAGGTCTCATTTGTAAACTCAATTATGGGAAGTTTTGGTTCCACTTGGAAAGCCATGGCGATGGACTAATCTTTTTTCTTTTGGCAATGGAAAGAAAACACAATGTACATATATATATATATATATACATATATATATATATATATATATATATATATATATATATATATATATATAATAATATATATATATATATATATATATATATATATATATATATATATATAAACAAATGAGTAGAGTCGTGTGGGGCGGAGCCAATATGTTGGTTACAGATTCGGTTGAATTCGATAATTCTGGTTTAAATTCTAAGTTTGTATTAAGAAATTCATTCAATATGTTATATATTATTAATTTTAAGTTCACAAAAACTTAAAAGAATTAGAATTTCAAATTTATAAACTTTAAATTCTGGTTCAATTTATGCGTTTAACAAAGCTTTTGTCCAGAGAGGCGGTGGCGGATCGGAGCCACCTTATAGTTAGGTTAAAATAACTGTTTATGTGTATATATATAAAAAATGTCGTACCTCCTTCAACTATGTTTATGTGTCTATTTCTTCAGATTTTGAGCATCCATCATTTAAAATTATCAGCTCTGCTGCTGCAGAGAGGGAGGCCCCAGTCTCAACTAGGATAGTTGTTAGTTATGAGTTTAGTAGAATTCAATAACTTTGACTCAAACTGTATTTATGTGTAATTAGAAAGTTCATTTAATATGTATAATACTTCCTTTGTCGTTTTTACTAGTTCATTATCTCAAAAATATTTTTTTTTTACTAATCACTTTTAACATATATATAAAAAATATTTTTCATGTTTTACCCTTAATATTAATTACCTATTCCCATCCTATTTTCAAAGACCTAATACTAAACACCAATCAATAAAAATAGTGTTGTACATGACAATTAATGTGTCATTACCAAAAATAACAAGTAAAAATAGATGAGAAAAATATTTATGTAATTAAAAACTTTATTTAATATGTAATAACTTATTAAAAACTCAGTAAGCAAAAATAATAATAATTATAGTTGAGAATCTATAAACTAAAATTTAAGCTCCATCTTTGATTTCAACTTTGTCTTTTAAAACATTAGAAAATTCACCCGACACAAATATATAATAAGGTTGTTGTACTCCTATTTTATTATTATATCTGATTTTTTGATATCATCTTACTAAATTTAATGAATCGTAGGTACATCTAAAAATATAAAAATAAGTAGTAGCCTTCATATATATTTTTTGAATTTATTTTAGTAGATTAATATAGATTGAAGTATTTATTTTCTATACGTATCAATCATATATTGTATATTAAAGCGTGTTATTTCAAATCAACAAAAAACATACAAATAAATGACCTTAGCGCAATGCATCAAAAATAATCCTTAATGGTAATTTATTAATGACAATAGCTCAATTGCAGCTAGATATGTATTTTTAGTCGTAATTAACATTCTTTGTATATGTTCCTAAGACTTTAGCCACGTTGAATTTAATGACACTTAACTAATATCAATAAAAATCTTAACACTTTTTTTTTTTATGTCTATACTAATTTTTTTTTATTATAATGACGTACCTTAATTAATTAGCAATCAATAGAAAGATTTTAACTTATAATAATTGTTACGTTATTTTTGATAGTCATCGAAGGATTATAGTAATTATATCATTTATATGCACGTCTACCTCCCTTAATTTGTAATTTTTCCTTAACTCTATCAAAATAAATATAAATTAATTATAATTTTACATGTCTTCCCTCATTTATATTAATTTCTTTATATCAATACATATTATAAAAAGATAACTAATTTAATAAATACTTTAAGTGTAATTTAGCACAAATAAATTAGTACTATATATATATATATATATATATATATATATATATATATATATATATATATATATATATATATATATATATATATATATATACACGCGTTTCTTTTTACCAAACAAAAATTGAAGGCGTTTGCAACCCACTATTTTCACCAAGAAAAATGAAAAAAATTGAACCGAATCATGAAAGTTTGGAGTGTACACAACTTTCGAGGGCAATTAATAAGCATTACTATGAAGAAATTAATATAAAAGAGGGCAATTTTATCAAAATTATCTATACATATTGAATTGAAGCGAATTGTATAAAACGAGAAAGAGAGAAATTATATATAATTTGAGTTGTATAAAATGAGAAAGCGAAAAAGGCAGAATTGAATGATATAAAACGAGAAAGAAAGAAATTATATACGATTTGAATTTGTATAAAACGAGAAAGAGAGAAAGGCAAAAAGAGACTTGTGTAGGGAATAAAGACAAAATTGAATTGTATAAAACGAGAAAGAGAGAAATTATATACAATTTGAATTTGTATAAAACGAAAAAGCGAGAAAGGCAAAAAGAAACTTGTCTAGGAAATATACAATTGAATCGAATTGTATAAAACGAGAAAGAGATAAATTATATACAATTTGAATTTGTATAAAACGAGAAAGACAAAAGAGACTTGGGCAGGGAAATGTTTGTATTGTATAATTATAAGTGTATAGGACGAAGATATATGTATTTGTATGCGTTTATACAAAATTCTATCTTTTTATACAATTAGAAACACAATTTATACAATTCTACTATATAAAGCAAGAAAGGCGAGCGGCAGGAATAAGCGAGAGAGAGAGGGATAGAGGGACTTACAAACAATTTGCTATGGAACACAAATAAATCAAAGAGCAGCTACTATATTTATTTTATATTATTAGTTTGTCATTCTATACAATTATCCCTTTGAAGAATAGTTATAAAAAAGAGTAAATTTTAGAAACACAAAATCATAATTGTATGTTATAATTATAGTTTGTATAATTACGTTTCATAGCAAACTGTATGTTTTGCTATGACTATTAATATGTATATTTCGCATATACAAAAGAATTAATTGTATAATCTGTTTCGATATACATTCAAAAGAATCAATTGTAATTCTATTTCGGTATATATATACAAAAGAATCAATTATATAATTTGTGTTTATATAAAGCGAGAAAGATAGATAAAAGAAAACTGGGCAAGGAAAGATCTGTATTTACGTAATTATAAGTGTATAGGACAAAAATATATGCAATTGTATTTGTATATACAAATTTCTCTCGCTTTATACAAACATAATCACAATTTATACGTTTGTGTTTGTATAAAGTGAGAGAGGCGAGTGAGAGTGACGAGGATAGTGGCGAGCGAGATTCTCTGGGGAGAGAGGCGAATGAAAAGATATGTTATAATTATAAAGTTTTCTCTCGCTTTATACTAACATAAACACATTTCATACATTTGTGTTTGTATAAAGTGAGAGAGGCGAAAGAGACTAGCGAGAAATTGAGAGTGACGAGCGAAAAATTTAGGAAGAGAGATGAATGACCACTGTTTGCTACGGGTAACAATTAGATCAAACTGTAGTTATGACATTTAATTTAAATTAATAGTGCTATTTTGTACAATTTTCCCTATAAAAAAATCAAAATAAGAGAGATATATATAATATCATAAATCACAGAAAAAGTAAGTGTTATAGGGCATAACTTAGAGATAAGTCTATAAAATTATCCCATTTTGAAAAGCACGACAACTAAAATGGGTCGGAAATCAAGAATATCCTTTTTCGTTTTTTCTATTTTTTTTTGGGTTGTTATGCATGGATATGCATGATCATGACCATTTGGCACTACTCATTTTCAAAGACTTGGAGTTTTTCGAATGGAATATTGTTAATTACGATAAAATAGCTTAGCTAAATGTCGACGAAATTACAATTTTCTTTGGTGGTCCAAAACTTTGCTCATGCATACATATACATGGAAAAAGAAAAAAATCTTCAAGAACCCTATATTTAATTGAAATTTCGAATACATGAGAATTAATTACTGAAAGTAAATGAAAAAAAGTTGAAAGGAGTTATTAGATATGTACGCTTACTAAGAATGTTTTTATCTTGCTAGAAAAAAATGCATTCTTTATCAATGAAAATGAAAAAAAAAATATTAATATATTGTTGACAATTTCCCCTATTTGCTTTGCCTATAATTGCGATAGAAAAATAAAAAAATGTCAAAAGCACCGCAAGTAATTTGTTTTCAAGCTTTTAGCTGATAGAAGGAGTTGCTCAAATGATAAGTAATCCTCACTTTCAACCTTAAAATTGTGAGTTCAAGTCAACAAGAAATTAAATGTGTGGGCTCTTGGGGAGAGATAAAAAGGAATGATAATAATAATAATAATAATAATAATAATAATTTATTTTCAGCTTATGGTCATGGTTATTGATTAGGACCACAAAAGCAAATTACTCCAAACTAATCGATTTAAATAATTATTTTTTGTTGGTTCGTTAATCTCAATCACGGGGACCAAATAATAATTGATGTATCTAATAATAGTTTATCTCATGATTCAATTTCATCATGAAAATGATTTAATCTCTTTTAAAGAGGGTCTGTTTCATTGTGCGTGGACTCGAAATCGAATCTGCATATCTAATTATATATATATATATATATATATATATATATATTCGTGAATTTATCGTATTGCCCCTCCCGATTTTGACCCTAAGTCTTATGGTTGAGTTTTGAAGGTTGATTTCGAACTTTGAGTTAAAAGTTGAGAATTTTTGTAAGTTTTGATTTTCAAAGATTAATATCGTTTTTCAGTCCCAAAATGTGAAATCTGGTATTTGAAAGTTGTCGGTTTTGAATTCGGGGTCTTTTTGAGGATTTGAGCCCTTAAGTTAGAAAAATTTAGTCTTTGAATTTTCTTTGGTCAACCTTCGGAGTTTGACTACTTTATTAGAATTCAGACAGTTGCACTGGTTTCGGGGGGATAGTTTAACGCCCAGGTGAGGTCTTGGTTAATTTTTGAGAGATCCCGAACTTGTTTTACCCTTTTCAGGCATTGTGTTGATTTCTTATAATTTTCACAGATGTCGAATCAAAAACACCTTAGATTTATGTTTTGACATTTGCATTGACTCAGGAGCGTCGAGTATAATCGAGTTCCTTATATGATTTGTGTGTACGTGGTTCTAAACGAATCCCGAGGGTCATTTCAAGCCGTTGACCTTCACAATCAGGAGATCTGTGCTGCAGTCGTGGAAAGCATGTTCAATTAATTTGGTTTCGCAATCAGGGGTATGCATTTGTGGAGGAACCCTAAACAAATGTCTCTCAAAAACTGAAGTTTCAACCTTTTTCATCATTTTATAGTTTTGGGGGCTTTGGTCTAGTGATTTGAACAAGGTTTTTTAAAAAGAAAAATTTGGTAAGATTCTTAATCTTAATTTTCATTAATCCATTATTATTTATGAATTTAAGAGTTCAAATCAAGATTTTAAATTGAGGAATTATGGTTTATCTTTAAGAATCCAAGAACTTAGTAAGATTGTGGTTTTGATATGATTAGAGACGAATTTAGGATTTAGAGTCACTGAGTGCCAAGCAGAGGCGGACCTACATGGTACCAAGCAGAGGCAGACCCTCCTTATGATTTGATAGGGGTGCATGTGCATCCGTTAACCTAAAAAAGAAATCACGTGTATATATGTATATCTATCGTGAAAAACTGACATAAAGTAGGATATAATCAAAAGTACATCCATTAGAAGCGAAGGGGTGTCCTTGTTTAGTTGGTACAAGCCAGATGAACCACTCGCAAAAACACGATTTATTCTTATTTCATTATTTTTATTTTAAGTTTAGCTTATAAATCATATTTGAGTCATTAGTTACTAATAAAATACTGTATTATTCGTCTATTATAGTAAAAGTTTCGTAAACTACCTAAATTAAGATAGAGTATTGGTGCATCAAAATATTCAAATTTTGGATTTGTCTCTAATTCTCAGTAGACTCATTGATTAAATCAATTTTAGATCCAGATGGAATTATTTATCTTGTAGATGAATAAGAGAGCATGATTGGGTGATGAACGAAAGTCTAAAGCTTTAATTAATGACAATTTTTTGTTGATCAAAAGTTTAAAGGAAGAGCTAGGATTTCAACGGTGAAGAGATTTTTTTAATTGTATATTTAATCATATTAAAAAAAAGTCAAAGAATCAAATTAAATTAGTTAGAAAACAATTATTAATTAATACTCAACAATAAGTTAATAAGTAAAAAGAATCAAAAAAACAAAAGAAAATGTGCTTGGTTTAAAAAAAGAAACACTGCCTAAAGTTGAAAAAAATTAAAACTAAAAAAGCTGCTAGCTTGAATTGATCACGTGACCTAAGACCCATTAAGTAGATGCTCTACCACTACACCAAAGACTACTTTTGTTCTATGGGTGACACGTTTATTATTCATACATATGTTGTATATAAATACTTATATATATCTATTTCCGTCGAAGCTCGTGGGTGGCGTGGCACCCCCACGAGCCTTAATATATCCGCCCCTGGATATGATTTGAAATCCTTTTTCGAAATGATTTTCACTGACAGGTTCCAAATGCTTTGAGAAGTGATTTCAAGTAAAGAATTTGGAATTCGAACTTTATTTTCTGGCTCAGGTTTTGAGTTGATTGACACATTTTTCAAAGTATTTGATGTGCGATTATTGTTTTCATAAATTTATTGTGAATACTTGAATGATATAGATTGTGTGGCTTTGGACATTGGTCGGAAGGGGAAGTCTCAAGTCTTGGAGTGACTAGTTGGTTTGAGAATTAAGACAAAAGATTTCCCACACCTTGTAATTTTGTAGAATTTGTGTATTCCTTCATTGTGTTTGTTGGAAGTAATGAGAATGAGGTGAAGGGTTAATTGTTTCACTTCATCTTAATAAATACAAAAAGGTTTAAATGAAAAAGGCTATGTGTTGATTAGTGAATTACCTTGTGGTGGGTTGTATTTGATTGATTGACGAAATGCTTGATAGAATGAATGTGGACTTGATCGAATTGCTTGTATTGTTCTCTCTTTCTTATGGTGTGTATTTACTTATGTGCATTGATTGTTGTGCATCGTGGTGAGACATGCATATGAGAAAAAATCGATGGAAAATGATTTCGGCTAGTGATATGGATATAATATAAGGCTGATGAAAAATGATTTCAGCTAGTGATATAAAGTTGATGTGAAATGGTTCTGGCTAATGATATGAATGGTAAATGCTTCCGGATAGAAAATGATTCTAACAAGAGTCTGATTATTGTAATTTGATGCATTTTGATGCCTAAATTTGACTTACTTGTTAACTGTGATTTATGCATTTGTTACTTGTAATTGATATACTTGACATTAAGATTGTCTCACATGCTATGTTGGTTGTTCAATTATTCAACTAGTGGTCTTCTTGCCTAAAAAAAGGAGTCAGCCCAACATGGGCAATGATAGACAGACCAAAGATTTACGCAGTCCTTGTGTGCTTGCTTTGTGCACCGGCACAGCAGAATTCGAAGCTGCTCGGCGTACTAGCCCTATAACGGAGTCAGACCCAACCAAACTCTCTTAGTATAAATTATTGCATCTCTTGATTATTAAGTACTCCTACTTAATTAAAGTACTTAATTATATATATATATATATATATATATATATATATATATATATATATAATATATATATATATATATATATATATATATAAAATAGGAAAATTTTTAGAAAGACACGATTACATAAATCATATTGTAAAATATACCTCAAAATTTTTATTGTAAATTTTAGTCCAAAAACAGTAATCTATTTTCGATAAGTAAATACCATACATTAAATTTCAGTCGTATAACCACAATTTCTTACAACACTGTCTCAAAATTTTGACATACAAAGTTATACATTCAGTATATAATAATACACAGTTTATATTTTTTAACAACAACGATTACAAATTTGATATACAATATTATACATTCAATATACAATATTATACAAAATGAAGAGGTAAGATACACTCATATACAGTACCATATAATATTATACATTACTGGACAAAAACTAACTTCATCTTTTCCCTTGAATTCAAGCACCAGATCCATCTAAAACACCTAATAAGTTATACCAAATCAATTGATATAGTTTTCTCAATGCATATCTGGTCTTTTGTATCAATACCACTAGAAAAGAAGTTTCCAGTCTACGTATCAAACCTATGATCCATAAAATTTTCTACGGACCATACTGATTAACCGTAGACCAAGTAATGAAACCTTAATATCATTCAACTTCGATGAGACCTTTATGTGGGCCATAGGACTCCTGCGATCGATTGACTCAAACTGTAGAACTCAACTTTAACCCCAAAATGTCACTAAGTCTGGAACCTTTCTAGGCGACCTTCCTAGCCACTCAATGGACCGTCCTAGTCAATCGCCGCTCGAGTTACTGTGACTTGTAATTTTTCAAAACTTGACCCACTTCCTAAAGAAGCACTCTACGATCTGTAGAAGCATCTATGATCCATAGAATGATTCCATAGAACACAACCAATAGCTAAAAAGGTGAAACCTTTCCTTTTCCCATATTCTAAGGTGTTACACTTGGTCATGCATTACCACATTTTGAATTTATCACATTAATTTATATTTATTAATGTTCCTCATACTCAATACATTCAAAGTATTGAAACATATATCTATTGTACATATATTGTCTCATGATAGAGGATACAATGTTCCTCCATTCTAATGTGGCTAGTTGGATTGCTCCAGTTTGCTTTTGGGATTGGTGAGTTCTCATGGTTCGAGGGAACAACCATTATTAGTCTTTTTCATTACTTTTCAGTCATTTAGTTTCAACTTTCTTTTATAAGCTAGGGGTTTTCCCTAGTCACATCTATGCTATAGAGGCTTGTTGTTAGATTTAACATATATTCCACATTATTTTTAGGTTGTGTTAAGATTCTCTAATGTTGCGACTTTATCTTGAGATTACTCTTAGCTTTATGATTAATTTCATATTATCTTATTTCTTATCATTGTGTCACACTTATTCAAGTGGCTTATTTAGGACCTCTCAGGGTCCTACTCACCACGTCATGTGGATAGCTTGAGTGGTGACAATGTGACTCTCTTTTGAGTATCATTTTCAATATACACAAGCTTCACTTATAATTTTAATGAAAAGACTTTGTTATTGTTGTTAATAGAGTAATGAAAATTTGTTTGTTTACTCATTTAAGTAATAAAGTGAAGAGTGTAGGCTGCATCCAACTTGAGTAGGTCTATGACTAATTCTAGTTCAGATGCTTTTTGTAGTGGCACAACCACAACTTTTGACCCCGTAAGTTTTTTTTTTATATATGATATTTATTGTTTACTCCAATTTAGAAAAAAAATAATCATATTTAGCATTTGAGAAAAAACTCAAACATGTCAGTGAATTTTTAGAAAAAAGCCTCATTTGTTAAGATTTTTGCTCATCTATGCCATTGGTGTTAAAGGAAAAACTCAATCATGCGATGTTCTTAACTATGATTTTGCAAATCACTTTTTACACCCCGAACGAGATTTACCACTTTTCAATTTCAGTTTTTGATCAAATGTATATTTTTTGCTTTTTTTTTTGAACACCAAGAATACGTGAAGGCATAAATAACTCCCAAATTTTGAACATCTTCAATTCTTCATGAAATCATCTCAAATTTTGGCAACATCATTAACTTCTTTTTTTTTTTTATAAAACTGAAACTATAAAACCATTTGTAGAGTTTAAAAAATACAGCCGTATTATAAAAGATCCAAAAAATGAAAACAAGTCCCAAAATTTTAAAAGCTTGCTTCGGTTCGTGTTTTTGTAGTTATTTTTTACATTAGATATTTGTCACCTAGTGTTTTTTTGAGTCTATGTTTAAATTTTAAATGATTTGAAGTTATTGAGAAAATTCTACCGTAAATAAATGTTGAAATTTTGAAACTTTGAAGAAATTTTAAGTGGGTCTTGTTGAGTTAGGTTGAATTGAAGTTTAAAAAATATTTAGTTTTGGTATCTAGGTCGGAGGGAAACTAATCTTGACATTTGAAGCGATTTCGTGAAGAATTGAACAGGTTTGAAATTTGGGAATTGTTAATGTTCTTACGGAAGTAGAAGAAAAAAATGTACATTTGATCCAAAAACACCAATTGAAAAATGTTAAACCTTATTTGGGTGTCAAAAATGCTTTTGCAAAATCGGAGTTAAAAAAATGATATAGATGAGCTTTTTCTTTAACAACATAGACATAGATGAGCGATAAGAAATAATCTATGCATTACTAATACAAGTATGAATAATACCATGTTAATGCATGCCTTAAATCCTTTGCGTCACTAATAATCTAATATCATGGATTTCTAGGTACTAGTAATACACTCCTCAATACACGATAGAGTGTACAACTAATGGAAACATTAGATATACATACCATGAAAAATGTACCAAACAAGGAATTACTAATACATATAATTAATGCATGCATTATTTTTGCTAACACACTCTACCAAACGACCCCTTACACTCAGCAAACTTTGATTACTAACCTTTCTAAGAATCGATTATGAGGTATCTTAAAAAAATATTTTCCAAATAATTACATATAAAACAATTTATCTCACCTTAACAATTAAGAATATAGATTTTCAAAACTCTTAGTTACACCACAGATGATATCATAAGATAGTCTCAAATGTATCAAGTCAAATCAGTACTGTAACATCTTGCAACTTGTAATAGCAAAAAATAAGCTAAGAAACTAAAATTTATCATTTTTGAAAAGAATAGGAAAAATTTGGAAAATCTCCAAGAGTAAAAAGTGATTTTTGCTATTTTCAAACGGCCATAACTTCTAGCTCAAGATGAGTCAGAGGCAGTTCTTTATATGATTGGAAATCCCTTGGAGAGATCCTTCCATTGTCGCCAAGTTTGCGCATTTTCGATATCATATGAGGGAGATATTCCTATAGAAAGTTGGGCTGTTGGATTAAGGATACTCAAACCTTAACCAATTATTTTAATTCGTTTTCGGGTGATAAATTGGGGTCTAATATGATCATAGTTAATTCAAGCTTTTTGAATACAAGTTTGGATTTGGAGAAAAGAGAAGTAAGGAAATAGATCTGCTTAGCTTTTCTTTTGATTTGATTGATTCCCCTTGATCTATTTCCATTCTAATACTATTCCCTCCCATTATTTTTAGTACTATTACGTAGGTTGGTACGGTTCAGTTTTAAAGGAGGAAGCAAGAATATTCAAGATCGTCCAAGTTCGGCTTGTGGAATTCGTTGAGAGTGATCCCTATTTAAGGTATGTGGGATCTTTCGTGTTGGGTTGTATGTCACGACCCAAAATAAGTCATGAGTGGCACCACACTTAACTTCCTAAGTGGTCGAACCAAGGAATCTAAACCCAACATATATCAATAATCTAAGTACGAATACCAATACAATGCAGAAGCTCAAAACTTATTAAACTAACCAATCCAATAAACATCTGAAGCCTAACACTTATTATCCCCAAATCTGAAAGTCATCACATAAGGGACATCTGTTCTCAAAATACCAAGTCTAAGAGTATTAAAGACACCAAATTAAGTAAAAAGAAGGTTCATGTCCGAAATTCAAGGACATCATGACATGAATGAGAGAATCAATCAAAAGCTAGAAATAATAGCTGGAATCTATAAATCTGACCTCAAACCCTTCACAAAATAGCAAATCCGCTCTTGCGAACTGAAGCAAAGCTGAGTGATATACCTGAATAATGCATGAAATTTGGCCTCATAAGCATCAACTGACATCCTTCCCTGCTCTAGGTTCAGGAAATCATCTCTCCTCTTGTCCCTCAAATTCCGGGGTATATACATATCCATGAAGAAGCTAGAAAATGCTGCCCGAGTCATAGGTGGTGCCTTCGGTGGTCCACACTCGACAAAATACCTCTACCATATTTTGGCATCCCCTTGAAACTGGTAAGTTACAAACTCCACACTAAATCGCTCCACTATGTCCATCTTATGTAACAACTCATGACAATCAACCAGGAAATCATAAGCATCTTCAGATTCAGTACCCTTAAAGACCAGATGTTTCAACTTTAAGAACTTAATAAAAATATCATGTTGATCTTTGGTCATTATAGGCCCTGTATTCAATCGAGGAAACATGCTTGTTTCCAAGGATGTATCCATGTGGGGAGCCATATGAGCTGCATGTTGTACTCTCTGAACCTGAGGTGCTGGTGCAAAAAACTCTGGGAGTGTCTGGCCCTGATCAGATAACTCGCTGAGATAATTAAAAACCTGATTAATCAACTTTAGAGTAGGCTGGGGTGATACTTCCTTCTCTTGAATCTTCTCATCTTCCCCTTCTTCACCCTCTCCACTATCTCATAAGTCGGTGGAGGAGTCACTACTCTATCCCTAGCATGACCATGTACTTGTCCTCTGCCTCTAGTGGGCCTTCTCCGGCGACCTCTACCACAACCTCTCGCAACTGCTCCCCCTCTAGCTGTATACCCAATGGTTGACTCAGGAGCACCCTGTCTTGCCGGTGTTGGGGTTGGCACGATTGTTGCTCTAGTCTTGACCATCTATTAAATCAAGTGAAGAAGGTCAGATTCAAATTTTTATCACCTAGATACCAATTGAATTCAAGCAATCAAACGAAAGAAAGAAAAATATGAGTTTTCTTAACGTCCTATAGCCTTTCGAAAAAAAGTATAGGCGTCCCCTTACCGTTCCGCAAGACTCTACTAGACATTTCGTTGTATGATGAGATCATCGAACCTAAGGCTCTTATACCAAGTTTGTCACGATAAAAAATGAGTCATGAGTGACACCCACACTTAACCTCCTAAGTGGGCAAATCAAGAAATCTGAACCCCAACATATACCAATAATTCAACTAGGAATACCAATAAAATGCGAAATCTCAAACTTATTAAAGTAACCAATCCAATACACATCTGAAGCCTAACACTTATTATCCTCAAAATCTGAAAGTCATCACATCAAAGACATCCGTTCTCAAAATATAAAGTCTAAGAGTAATAAAGACACCAAATTAAGTAAAAATATGGTTCATGTCCGAAATTCAAGGACATCATTACATGAAAGAGAGAATCTAGCAAAAGCTAGAAATAATAGCTCACCCTGAACTCTGATGTGCTGGAGACTGGCAAGAGCTGAGGGCAAGTCGAAGTCGATAGTACACTCGCTGCACTCAACAAAAGAAAAACGAAGAAAATACAAGTAGGAGTCAGTACAAGGAATACGTACTGAGTAGGTATTATCGGCCAACTCAAATAGAAACCAATATATATTGAATAATAATATAAAATCAATACAATACTTGGCAAGTGGCAAGCATAAAGCAACATGAACCAGTGACAAAAATACCATAGTAGGTACACATCAATCACAATATCAAGCACACCTATGAGGACTCATACCTCCATACCATACTCGTTTGGAAAATGGGTTCTTTGAGATTGAGTATGTAAAATTAAATCATGATTCCTTTCCTTTAATGTTATCGTGTCGGAACGTGACACTCCGGTCCCATATACCATGTCAGAACATGACATTCCAATCCCATAATATCGTGTCAGAACATAATACTCCGATCCAATAATACCATATCGTAACGTGACATTTCGATCCAATTATCTCATTAATTTATTTCAGCCAGCCTTCTAATTTATTCAAGACACCATTTTGATAGATAAGGTTCAAGGTTATAAATTCAACGGTCTCAGAATTTTATGCCAACCACAAATCACACAAACAAGATATACAACCACACAATCAAGTACATAGGAAACTTCACAGTATCACTCAATACATATCAATCACTATTGAGAGTTTATCTATCAAGTAGAAATAAACCATAAGCTACCTTCACTGAAGAATTGAAGTCAAACAACTACTTCTCCAATGTTTTTCCTTTCCTCAACGCCTCTTAACTTTTCCAATCTATCAATTAAGTGTGCATAATTTGTAAGTTAACGAGTCTAGGAACACTCCGATTATTCTATGTCTAGTATAGACCCAAAAATTTCATCTAATTCTATAATCAATTTCATAAAGTTCAAACCTAAGGATAAGTCTAACTTCCCCCATTTAGCATAACTTTAATGAAATTTAAATAATTCGATACATCCAATACTTAACTATGTATGTTAATATATTAAAATATAGTGTTTAATGTGAGGACACAATATTGATATATAAAGATGGAAGCCACTTGTCGGACTAACAGCGACCCAACTCCATGTGAACTATAACACATGCATACATTAAATATGCAGAAACTTGTTGCATCCAAATTTTCCACTACATTAACACATGACTTCTGTAGTAATCCTTAGGCAATCATTACGTAGTTGTTTGCATTTGTTTCCATATTTAATTATATATTAGGTAAATAAGTATATATGTTATGTCATCCTATACCCACAATATTAATAACAATACAATTGTAGTAATAAGAACCTTCCAAAATCGGAAATCACTTGTTTGCGGAACCCAGTAGCATACCCCTAAATACATTGTAGAACTAACCCATCTCTTTCTGCATTTCAACAATACAATTATAATATTATATTATTGATATTCATCCTTTTAATCATCAAATATTATCTTTTTTAACCACCAAAAAACTCAAATATTAAAACTACCTCACTAATTTTATAATTATAATACGAATAGTCCAAAATACCCAATTTGAATCTATCAAAAAATATTTTACGAAACACAAGACTTAAACACACAAAACGACCAAAAGGATCGTTATAGTTAATTCACCCACACACCAATTTGTTTTAATTTGGTAATCTCTGAGTTGATTTCATGCTAGAAGTTAAGTTCTTGAAGAAAAGTTTTGAGTTCTTGTTGATTGAGTTATTGGATGCCATTGTTGGTTGAGTTTTTGTTCCCCCGGGTTATTTTTTAGTTGAATTCGGTGGATATTGAGAGTACCAATAGTCCTAGGTGTTTTATGAAAGAACTAGGAAGGTTTGGAGATGAAAAATGAGTTAAAAAAATTCTTTAGACGCACCTAGGTAGGGGAAGGCGCAACGCAACTGCAGTGCCCCAGCAACTAGCCTCAATCAACCAAGGCCTGGCGCGGCGCGACACTTGTGCCCCAGAACCAAGCCTCAGTCAATTGTGGCTGGCGCGGCGCGCCACCAATACACCCTACCCGACGTTTTTCATCCATTTTTCATAGTTTAGTCCTTTTAAGACCTTCCAAGGTACATTAATATCTTCCCATGATTCTAAATACATCAAATGGTTTCTAAACACCTAAAAAATCATCAAAGAACTCAAATAATAACGTTGAATCCATAGTTCAATTCAAGGAAATGAAGTTTAAGTCAAAGAAGTTAAGAAGTTAATTTTACAGTTAAGAAGTAAGTTAAAGTGAAGTCCTCAAAGGTTTTCAATAGTCTTATTTATACATTTTGACTTTGTTTTAAGACTCAGGTTCAATCTAAGTAAAGAGTAAGTTGAAGTTTTTTTCTTCAAAGGTATATGGGGACTAAGTATTTCCATAGGGACTTAAAATGTTTTAATATTTAACTAGTAAGGAAACTTTGATTTCCAAGGAGCCTTGGGGAAAGTTTTCATGAAAAAAACTATAGATTTATAAAAGAAGCAAGTAGAGAAACTATGATTTCCAATATAGCTTTGAGCTAAGTATTTTGAGCAGTAATCTCAAAACCACAGATTTAATTTACATTTTTGAAAACATAAGAGCTAACATATTTTGGTAGTAGCATTAAGAACCGATATGGGGGAGAGTTCAGACAACTCATAGCCCCCAAAAACCATGTAGCCACCATGGGTATAAAAAGTGCATACTTTTTAGATGAACCATTTTTACAGTAGACTAGTGAATCCATTAGGTAAATTAGGTCTTATACATTTGGTCGGGTATAGGATGCGCTGGCAGCGTGAGGTAGATAACTACTGTAGCTCTTAAGTGATGATTTTCAGTGAAAAAAACTCCCACATAAGTTATTGTATTCTTGTTTACATCATTTTACTTGTATTTTATATAAATGCAGAGTTAAACTGTATCATGCATACATTTAGTGATTTCAGCATGTTTCCGAGGGCTTTCTTTTATATTGCACTTACTTCTAAATTGAATTATATTGATTGAGTTAAGTTGTTCATGAGTTAGGCAGAGCCAAGGTAAATGTTTCTTCTTACTCCTCTTCAAGGTTAAGTGTTTTTAGCATTCCAAATCGCATACTCGTACGTTCAATGTACTGTTGGTAGTTGACCTGCATCATATTATGATGAAAACGCTGGTAACTAGGATTAGCATTTGGTGCACAGTTGATCCAGTGAGCAACTCTGAGTCAGTTGGTGAGCCACCCTTCATTTCGGAGGACATCCTTATAATTTAGCTATGGTTTAGTTTTCAGTCATTAGGATTACTAGGTCCTGTACCAAAGTCCATCTTCATTTTAGAGGCTTCATAGATAGACAATGTTAGTTTTCTTTGTTCTTTTATTTCATTTGTAAAGACTTAAAGTTACCATTTTGGCTAAGTACTATTTTTAAAGTTATTCTTAAGTTATGTTCTATGTTAAGTCTTCCACTGAGTTAGGTATGCCAGACCCAAAAAGTTCGCTCAAGGACAACAATGGTCATTGTATGCCAGCCACATCCAGGGTGTAGGCTTGGGCATGACAAATTTGGTGTCAAAGCACAGAATCCCCCAAACTTTTCTGGTTCAACCACTATTGAGGATCCGAAAAACTTCGTAGAAGAGTTGAAGAAGGTGTTTAAGGTGATGCACGTGATTGATACGGAAGTGATTGAGCTAGCTGCATATCAACTGTAGAATGTGGCTAGGACTTGGTTCGACTCGTGGGAGGCGGGAAGAGATGAGGATGTAACACATCCGAGTTGGGCTTGGTTTGAAGAAACTTTATTGGGGTGTTTTTTTCTCCGGGAACTGAAGGAATCAAAGGTACGAGAGTTCCTTACTCTATTATAGAACTCCTTGAGTGTTCATGAATACGGGTTGAAATTCACCCAAATTTCTCGCTATGCTCCTGGATTGGTTAAAGATATGAGAAGTAGAATGAGTTTGTTTCTCGCTGGTTTGGGTCACTCTTCAAGAAAAGAGGGTGGGGTTGCAATGCTTATTACAGACATGGACATTTCGAGGTTGATGATCTATGTGCAACAGGTAGATGAGTAAAATCTGAGGGACCGAGAAGAGTACAATAACAAGAAAGACAACATTAGGAATGAATCTTGGCAGCACAAAGGTGGCTCAAATCAGCCACTGTTTTAGAAACAGAAGGGCCCTGCACCATCATCTCCTAGTGCACATGCGCCTAGGGACAGAGTTGAACATCATGGTTAGAAATCTCGAGCTAAGCCTGCATATTCATAAAGTAGTGTGGTGCATAGAGGTAGTAAGCCTAATGCCTACACCAAGTGTGGTATAAATCACTCTGGTGTTTGTCGTGAGGGCTTCACGGGTTGCTTCAAGTGTGGTCATATCGGACATTTAATGAGAGAGTGCCCAAAGAACAAGAAAAGCGGTAGTAATGGGGGCAATAGAGCTCAGTCTTTACTAATTGCTCCACCAGATAGGGCTAAACCTAGATGAGCCACTTTTGGTACTGGGGAAGGGGCAAACCATCTCTATGCAATCACTAGCCGCCAAGAGTAAGAGAACTCGCAAGATGTTGTCATAGGTATGTTAAAAGTATTTACTTTTGATGTGTATGCATTATTAGACCCAGGAGCAAGTTTATCTTTTGTAATTCCTTATGTTGCAAATCAGTTTGACATTCTACTTGAGATAGTTTGTGAACCTTTTTGTGTTTCTACCCGTGTTTGAGAGTATATTCTAGCGGACAGAGTCTATCGTGATTGTCCTACTTCTATCTATCACAATAACACCAGGGCTGATCTGGTGTAGTTACATATGGTAGATTTTGATGTCATTTTAGGTAGAGATTGACTTCATGCCTGTTATGCATCAATAAACTGTAGGACTAGAGTTGTCAAGTTTCAGATTCCAAATTAGTCAGTCATAGAGTGGAGTAATAGTTCAGTAGTGCCTAAGGGTCGTTTCATTCATACCTTAAGGCGAGGAAGTTAGTTTCAAAAGGTTGTATCTATCTCTCAGTCCGAGTTAATGACTTAAGTGCTGAGGTACCTTCCCTTGAGTCAACTCCTAAAGTAAGAGAGTTTCCAAAAGTCTTTTCTGAGAGAGAAATAGACTTCAACATAGACATCATTTCGGATACTCGTCCTATCTCTATTCCGCTGGCACCAACAGAGTTAAAGGAGATGAAAAAACAATTGAAAGATTTGTTAGAAAATGGCTTTATTCGACCAAGTGTCTCAGCTAGGGGCGCTCCGATATTATTTGTGAGAAAGAAGGATGGTTCCCTTAGGATGTGCATCGACTACCGTCAATTGAATGAGGTGAACATCAAGAATAAATATCCTCTCCCAAGGATAAAGGATCTTTTCGACCAATTTCAGGGTACTTCCTACCATCAGTTGAAAGGTAGAGAATGTGATTTTCCAAAGACAACTTTTAAAACCAGATATCGATATTATGATTTTAAAGTTATGTCCTTTGGTTTGACCAATGCACCTTCAACATTGATGGATCTTATGAACAATGTCTTCAAACCTTATTTAGATTTGTTTGTCATCGTCTTCATTGATGAAATACTTGTTTATTCAAGGAATGAAGAAGATCATACTAGTCACCTCAAAATAGTCATGCAGACTTCGAATTGACACACCTATTAGAAAAGTCATTATTGACATATATAGTGACTCTACCATTTTATCATATTAATTATGAAGCAGATGAATTATATATTTAATATTTTCAAAAAGTTCTACCTTTTCTCAAAGTAATTATTTAAGGGTATAATATGGATTTTTTTAGTTTTATTTTTGATTTTTCAAAATAGACAAGTAATTAGAGACAACTATAAAAGGAAAAGTGGACAAGTAAATAGGGACAAAGGGAGTAGGTCTTTTCGATAATCTTCCTTATTAGTTTAATTAATTTTAATTTTTGATAAGTTATTAGTGTACATTGATTTTTGGATTTTTAACGATGTACGATATCATTTTTAGAAATCATAGTAACAATATAAATATTTTTATAACCACAATATCAATAATAAAAGTAATAAAGACAAGCCAATATTCATATAAAAATTAATGGCATAATATTATAAGTGAATGAAATAACAAACTAAAAAGGATTTTTAATTGTGATTTGTGTAAAATTATAGTTATTGTAACTATTATATAACACATTATAATTTTCTCTATGTATAAAAAATGCATATATTTAATATAAATATAACATTGCTTTTCAATATATTAAAATTAGAATATATCTTAAATTTGCTTTTTGTTTCGATACGATACTCATCGAAAAGTCGCTGAACTTATAATTAGAAAAATCTAAATTATTTTGAGGCAAATCAATATAAATTGATTGCACAAAAAACTAATCAAAATGATATGTTTATGCATAGTGGAGAAGTATTTTTTTATTCATTTAAGGAATGTACTCAAAACAAGAATTGTTAGGTGCGTATTGTCTTATTAAATATTTCTTAAATAAAAATAGATCTTTTATTGTGATGAGACTTATTCATTAAGATAAGTAAGTTAAACCATAACAATCTAGGATTCATTTTTGAGTTCCATCTGATTTTTTAGCTAATGCATATCTGTAAAAGTAAAAAAAAAAAGATATAATAAATTGATTGAGTTTTTAT
This sequence comes from Solanum habrochaites, assembly GCA_027704765.1. Taxonomy (NCBI): domain Eukaryota; kingdom Viridiplantae; phylum Streptophyta; class Magnoliopsida; order Solanales; family Solanaceae; genus Solanum; species Solanum habrochaites. Next base: position 59,281,906 of record JAKWJA010002500.1, on the reverse strand, counting down.
TATAGTTTTGGCACATTAAATTTAATGAAAAATGCACAAGTAATCCCGTCCCCCAGGCCTATGTCCGGAATCTCAGAGACACACTAATATAACACTAAGGTCCTATTACCCCTTTAACTTATTTTATAAAAAAAAATTCTATCCCTTTTTGGCCCACGTGACACTAGCTTATAAAAATGACAACAGGTGCTGGGCCCACAAGATAGTGCCACTTAGGCTGAAAAGAAGTAGAAAAATTATTCATAAAATAAGTTTAGGGTGTTAGGACCTTAGTATAGTATATGTATGATTCTGAGATTTCGGACATAGGTTGGAGACTACTTGTGCAATTTCCCCTAAATTTAATGTTAAAAGGTCACAATTTAAACTTACTTAGTGAATTTGTTTTTCGAAATAACTTTTAGTGTCAATCATTTATGTTTCGCTATCAAAAATTATTTTCACTTAGTTAATTCTAGATTTAATGTCTTTGTCCACATTATATTGTGTTCATCATCTCACTTTTTGCTTTTTAACATAACTAATTTTGGAATCATGTCTCGCATGTTAGACGTCTATTACAATGTAATATTTATATAGGCCTAACTCATGTATAGAAAAAATTGTAATATCAACTTAAAGAATAATGAAATATACGTGTCATCATATGAATACAAAATGCAAACGATTAAACTAAGAAATATATTAGTATGAATAAGAAAGAATAATCAATAAATTAAAAATTATATAAGAATTATATTATAAGATGATAAAATACAAAAGTATAGTGGCTTAAATTTTATTGTCCAGGTTATTAAGGAAGAAATTGTGTACATCAAAAGTTGTGAGTGAATGCAAAAGTGATGGAGAAAAAAAGTTAAATTTAACTGATTTTGTAAATGGATATGGTTTTGCTGACGAAATGGAATAAAAAATATTGTGATAAACGTACCTCCTATTTTTTGCTATAAGATGAAGAAGGAAAAATGAATGAGGAAGAACATAAGAATTATTATAGAAATGTATAGGAAAATATAAAAGAAAAGACATTTATTTCATTAAGAAATAAAAGAGGATATCAATTCAAATGAATATAAAAGGGTGAAAGGTACAAGTACCCCTAGGCTATGACCCAAATATCAGAGACGAATCTTAACTAAACTAAGGTCATATTACCCCCTTTAACTCATTTTATAAATAATTTTATACAACTTTTTGGCTTACGTGACATTCAAAATCTCTCACGAGTCTCAATTGCGTGGAATCACGGAATGTGCCACATAGGCCAAAAGGTGAACAATATTATATATAAAATGAATTTGGGGTGATAATATGACCTTACTTTAATTAAGCTGTATCTCTAAAATTTCAATCATAGCGTAGGGGTACGTATGTCTGCTCTCATATAAAAGAAATGATTCACATATTCATCTGCTATGGTTATACAACTCCCATTTTTCTATTGCTCTATATTTACTGTGTTTTATTTACCAAATCAATTGATATAGTTATTTCAACGCATATTTGATCTTTTATCATCAATACCACTAAAAAAGAAGTTTCCAGTCTACGGAACAAACCTATGATCTGTAGAACTTTGTACGGACCATCCCGATCAATCATAGACTAAGTAATAAAACCTTAAATATCATCCAAGTTCAACGAGACCTTTGTATGGGCAGTAGGACTTCCTACTATCGATAGACCCAAACTTTAGAACACAAATTTAACCCCAAAATATCACTTAGTTTGGAACCTTTCTAAGCGTCCTTCCTACCCGTAAAACATTCAAAGGACGGTACTGGTCAATCGTCGCATGAGTTTCTAGGACTTGTAATTTCCAAAACTTGACCTACTTCCTACAGACACACTTCATGTTTCGTTTTTCAAAAGTCTATTTTATTAATTTATAAAGTGAAATTAAATTACATTAATTTGATATGTTGACATAAAAAATTTAGATATTCAAAAACTATACGAAAAATAATATAAATAACAATTTTTCACATATTCAATATGATGAATTATACACCATAAAATGTTAGTTAATGTATTATTATTTGACTAAAAAAAACTATGATAATTAAAAATGTACGGTGATAGTAAGAGTGTATTACATTTGATGTTATGATCTTAAAATGTATGTAGCTTATGGATATTCTGTTATCTTAGACAAACTTTTATGATTTAATTTTATTAATTAGAGAATAATTTTGTGTGGCTTATATTTAAATAAGTAGGATCCATCAAATATGGTAATAGAGTAATGAAAATTTATTTGCTTACTCGTTGAAGTCATAAAGTGAAGAGTGTAGGCTGCGTCCCACTCTAATAGGTATATGATTAATACTAATTCAGATGTTTTTGTAGTGGCACAACAACAACTTATGACCCTGTAAGCTTTTTGTTATATATGCTACTTACTGTTTTCTCCAATTCTGAAAAAAAATCATATTTAGTAGAAGGGAAAATTTTCAAACATGTCATTTAATTTTTAGAAAAAGACTTAGAGCCTGTTTGGCTCAGCTTAAAAGCTGGTCAAATTGACTTAAAAGCTGGTTTTTGACTTATTTAACTGTTTGACAATACTCAAAATAACTTATTTTAAGTTAAAAAAAACTTATTTTAAGCCAAAAGTTAAAAGTTGGGGTAGGGGTGTTTTTTTTTTATTTAAAGCTTATAAGCTGTTTTAAGTTGACCACATTTTTATCTTTTTGCCCTTAATATTTTTATACAATCTCCAAATTACCCATATAACCCTAACATCTCTTTCTTCCATTTTTCCCTTTTCACGTTTGGCATAACAACTTCAGCACTTTTAGCCAAACGCAGAACTGCTTATTTTAAAAATAAGTTTCAGCACTTTCAAAAGTACTTTTTTAAAGCTGCTTTTATTAAGCCCATCCAAACGGGCCCTTATTTGTTTTATTTGTTAAAATTTTGGCTCAACTATGCCATTACTTTTAAACGAACGACTCATTCGCGCCATTTTCTTAACTTTGATTTTGCAAAATTACTTTTTACACCCCAAACAAGGTTAACACTTTTCAATTAGAGTTTTTGGATAAAATGTACACTTTTTTGCTTCTTTTTCTTTAAGAGCACCAAGAACACGTGAAGACATAAACAACTCCCAAATTTAGATCATCTTCAATTCTTCACGAAATCATCTCAAAATTTGGCTACATCATTAATTTCTTTTTCTTTTTTTAAAAATGAAACTATAAAATCATTTGTAGAGTTTAAAAATTCATCCTTATTAAAAAAAGATCCAAAAAATGAAGACGAATCCCAAAATTTTAAAATCTTGCTTTGGTTCGTGTTTTTGTAGTTGTTTTTTTACATTAGATCTTTGTCACCTAGTGTTTTTTGAGTCTACGTTTCAAATTTTAAATGATTTGAATGTCACTGCTCGAGCCTACACCCTAGGCGAGATCAACACTCGGAGACCATTACTGGTTCCCAAGCGAACTTTTGGCCTGGCTCACTCAACTGAGCGGAAGACTAAACTAAACTTACTTAAGAAGAAAAACATGTTCAAAACCTTCACTTCGTATAATGTACGGCCAAAATGACACTTAAGTCTCAACAAGAAAAATAAACTCCAAACTACTACTGTCTACGAAGCCTCTAAACTGATTGAAAAGGGATGTTGGGACACACCCCACAACATCCTAAAAGCTAAACTGATAAAGCAATGAAAAAAGATGTCCTCCGTAATGCAAGGAGGCTCACCACTGAATCTAAATCTCAATTTGGATCAATGAAACGCCGCGTGCTGATCCTGGTTACCTGCATCTGCATCACAAAACAATGCAGACCAACTGGCATCAGTACATTGAACGTACGAGTAGGTAAGTTGGAAAGCTAACATGAAAATACAATACTACTGTGGTAGATTCTCTAACCGACAACTATCACTTAAGAGCTACAGTGATGATACAACGTTACATGACCCGCGCTGTCGGCCATCCTAACTTTGCAAGAGTATAGGACCTGAACTACCTAATGGATCCACTTGTAAATTATGAATAAGGTTCATCTAAAATGTATGACCCTTTTCCACCCATGATGGCTTCATAGTTTACATGGAGACTTGGGTTATCTGAACTCGCATTCCCACATCCGTGCTAAATACTACTCCCAAAAATGTATACAACATACATACACACATACATACATACATACATACATATAATACATATATATATACATACAATATCTATATATATATATATATATATATATATATATATATATATATATATATATATGACTCTTATGTTTTTAAAATATACTGAATCTATGATTTAAGATTAGTGCTCAAAACATAGCTTTTAAAAGGTTCTCTTGAAAATCATAGTTTCCTCTTTCTTCTATTGATACTATCCATAGTCTCTGTGGAAGTCTAACTTCCTTTCTTTCTCAAAGTTTGAAAACATTTTAGTCTAAGCTTTGAGAGACTACTTAGTTCTCTTATAACTCTTGAGAAATGAACTCAACTTTATGCTTTTTGCTTACTCGAAACACAACCCTAAGGGAATACTTAGTTCCATTATAGCATTTGAGAATTTTAACTCAACTCTTTACTTGAACTTTAAAACAATGTTAAAATGTTTGTTTAAGACTCATGAATGCTCTAGGAACTTACTTTGACTTGCTTCTTAACTTTTAGACTTGACTTTTAACCTTCTTGACTTTGATCCTGACTTTCCTTGAATTGGATTATGGATTCAAGGATCATGATCTCATGTTTATGGATGATTTCATGATGTTTATATGTACTTTAGAGTGTTGGAATCAACTAGGAATGATAGGTATATCACTTAGGAACTCGTATCGAAAGATAGGAAAAAAAAGGGGTTTCCAGGGGGTTGTGGTGCTCTGAGAGGCGTGGAGCGCCAGAGCCTGATGGGCAGAGGCTGTCCTCAGGTTCTCTGGCAAGTGCGGCATGCCAGAGCCTAACGAACATACTCTGTCTCGAGGCGATTTGGAGGTGCGGCGCCCCAGTGCCTATCAGAAGGGTTTTTGCGACTTTCTTCTTCATTTTTCATCTCTAAACCTTCCCAAACTCCCATGGATCCCACCCAAACACTTGGTATCCATAAATAACTCATTACCCAATAGTTTAGACCCGAAAACAATCCGAAAACAAAAATCAAAACTAGTAAAGATCAACTACAAATAAACTAACAAGAACTTCAAATTTTTCACCAAAAACTTCAAGATTTACTTTCAATTAACTCTAAATTTCTGAAATGAATCAAGTTGGATGGTGGGTGAAAGAAATCAACACCGAATGATGTCACATACCTGTTAGGGATCACCCTGACGAAATCCACACAATGATTTCTTGGCGTTCTTGCGTCTTCTTCTCCCTTATCCTCTTTTCTCCTTTCTTTCAAAGCCCTAGATTATTTTCTAAGTGTTCCAACTGAATGGGATAAATTTAGACCCCAACATGTTACCCCAAAAATGAAATTAATTAGGAAAAGACCAAAACACCTTTAACAAATCCAGATTTGGAACTTTTCCTGATTAATAGCCCAACTTTCGAAGGTCGTATCTCTCTCATACGACCTTGGAAATTTGCAAACTTGGCATCGATATTCCAACGAGATTTCTACACATATAAAGAAATCACCCAAACTCTTCCTGAGCTAGAAATTATGACCGTTTGAACATGACCAAAACTCACTTTTGAAATCTAGATTTCCTTACTTATTTTCAAATTTGATTTTTCCTATTTTTCATAGCTTAACCTTTTGTTTACTCTAGAATACGAGATGTTATATTGAAGTTGTTGAGAAAATCCTACTGTTAAATAATATTGAAATTTTGAAACATTGAAGAAATTTTAAGTGGGTCTTGTTGAGTTAAGTTGAATTCAAGTTTAAAAGATATTTAGTTTTGGTATGTAGGTTGGAGGAAAACTACTCTTGACTTTTGAAGTGATTTCATGAAGAATTGAGCAAGTTTGAAATTTGGGAATTGTTAATGTTCTTACATAAGTAGAAGAGCAAAATATACATTTGATCCAAAAACACCCATTGAAAAATGTTAAACCTTATTTGGGTGAGATTTTTCTTTAAAAACAAAGGCATAGGTGAGCCAAACCAAACTATAAAAGACACTTTTGTAAATAAATATTTTTATACAATGCATACATTTCTAATTCACCAAACCAAGCAAATGTATAAGAAATAATCTATGCATTACTAATACAAGTATAAATAATACCATGTTAATGCATGCATTAAATTCTTTGCATTACTAATATCATGGATATCTTGGTATTAGTAATACAGTCTTCAATACACAATAGAGTATACAACTAAAGCAAACATTAGTTATGCATACCATGAAAAATGCACCCAAATGGGATTACGAATATATATAATTAATGCATGCATTATTTTTGCTAATACACTCTACCAAACGACCCGTTACACTCAGCAAACTTTAATTATGAACCCTTCTAAGAATCGATAATGAGGTATCTTAAAATTCTTTTCCAAATATTTACATTATAAAACAATTAACCTCAGCTTAATAATTAAGAATATATTTTTTAAAAATTCTCAATTACACCACTGATGATATCATAAGATGTCTCAAATGTATCAAGTCAAATCAGTACTGTGGTATCTCGTAACTTATAATAGCCAAGAATAAGGTAAGAAACTAAAATTTATCATTTTTGAAAAGAATAGAAAAATCTGGAAAATCTCCTAAATGTAAAAAGTGAGTATTGGTCATTTCCAAACGACCATAACTTCTAGCTCAGGATGAGTTAGAGTTAGTTATTTATATGGTTGGAAAGCCCTTGGAGATATCTTTCCAACTTACCGAGATTGAGCATTTTCGTTATCGTATAAGCGAGATATGCCTATCTGAAGTGGGCTATTGGATTAAGGATATTCCAATTTGGATTTGAAAAGGGCAAAGTTGTCTTTTCCTTAACGAATTAATTTAATTAATGTTTGGGTAATAAATTAGGGTTTAATATGATTTTATTGAGTTCACGCTTTTAGAAAACAAGTTAGGGTTTTGAAAGAAGAGGAGAAAGGAGAAGAGAAAGCAAGAACGTTCAAGATCGTCCAAGTTTAGCATGTGGAATTCTTCGGGGGTGATTCCTATTAAGGTATGTGGAATCTTTCGTGTTGGGTTAATTTTAGTAATCTTTGAGTTTATTTCATGCTAGAAGTTAAGTTATTGAAGAAAAGTTTTGATTTCTTGTTGATTGCTTGGATGCACTAGTCTTCCACATGCCAGCGATGAGATGAAAACTGCCCCTGGTTCAGGTACAAGATACTATCATTACCGCTTGGACAATTAGACATCCAACCCGTAATCACAACGAACCAATTGCAAGAGCGGAGATGAGTTGTTGGCTGCCTTTGTTGGTTGAATTCTTGTTCCTCCTGGTTATTTTGTAATCTAATTCAGTGGATACTGAGAGTACCACTAATCCCAGGTGTTTAACGAAAGAACTAGGAAGTTTTGGAGGGTTTGGAGATGAAAAACTAGTAAAAAAATTCGTTAGACGCACCTAGGTAGGGGCAGGCGCCGGGCTCCTACAGTGCGCCAGCAACTGGCCTCAGTCAACCAAGGCCTGGCGCGGCACGCCACCAGTGTGCCAAGATCAAGTCTCGATCAACTTTGGCTGGCACAACGCGCTTCAGTACGCCCTTTCTGACATTTTTTGTCTAATTTCCTTTTAAGTACTTCCTAGGTACATTAATATCTTCCCATGATTCTATTTACCTCAAATGATTTCTAAACGCCTAAAAATTATCAAAGAACTCAAATCATAACCTTGAATCCATAATTCAATTCAAGGAAATTGAAGTTTAAGTCAAAGAAGTTAAGAAGTTAATTCTACAGTTAAGAAGTAAGTTAAAGTGAAGTCCTCAAAGGTTTTCAATAGTCTTATTTATACATTTTGACTTTGTTTTAAGACTCAGGTTCAATCTAAGTAAAGAGTAAGTTGAAGTTTTTTTCTTCAAAGGTATATGGGGACTAAGTATTCCCACAGGGACTAAAAATGTTTTAATATTTAACTAGTAAGGAAACATTTGATTTCCAAGGAGCCTTAGGGAAAGTTTTCATGAAAAAACTATAGATTTATAAAAGAAGCAAGTAGGGAAACTATGATTTCCAATATAGCTTTGAGCTAAGTATTTTGAGCAGTAATCTCAAAACCACAGATTTAATTTACATTTTTGAAAACATAAGAGCTAACATATTTTGGTAGTAGCATTAAGAACCGATATGGGGGAGAGTTCAGACAACTCATAGCCCCCAAAAACCATATGGCCACCATGGGTATAAAAAGTTCATACTTTTTAGATGAACCATTTTTAAAGTAGACTAGTGGATCCATTAGGCAATTTAGGTCTTATACATTTGGCCGGGTATAGGATGCGCTGGAAGTGTGAGGTAGATAACTACTGTAGCTCTTAAGTGATGATTTCCAATTAAAGAAACTCCCACATAAGTTATTGTATTCTTGTTTACATCATTTTACTTGTATTTTATATAAATGCAGAGTTAAACTGTATCATGCATACATTTAGTGATTTCAGCATGTTTTAGAGGGCTTTCTTTATATTGCACTTACTTCTAAATTGCATTATATTGATTGAGTTAAGTTGTTCATATATTTAGGCAGAGCCAAGGTAAGTGTTCCTTCTTACTCCTTTTCAAGATTAAATGTTGTTAGAATTCCAACTCGCATACTCGGACATTAAATGTACTGATACTAGTTGGCCTGCATCGTGTTATGATGCAGACACAGGTAACTAGGATCAATATTCGGTGCACCGTTGATCTAGTGAGCAACTCTGAGTCAGTTGATGAGCCACCCTTCATTCTGGAGTACATCCTTATCATTTAGCTATTTGATTTAGTTTTTGGTCATTAGGATGACTAAGAGTCCTGTCCCAACGGCCATCATTATTTTAGAGGCTTCATAGATAGACATTGTTAGTTTTCTTTGGTCTTTTAATTTAATTGTAAAGACTTGTAGTTACCATTTTGGATAAGTACTATTTTAAAGTTATTCTTAAGTTATATTCTATGTTACGTCTTCTGATGAGTTAGGTAAGCCTGGACAAGGGTTCGCTCATGGCCAACAATTGTCATTGGGTGCCGATCACGCCCAGGTTATTGGCTCGGGGCATGAAAAACTTGGTGTCAGAGCACAGAATCAATGAGTCCCAGGGTGTCTATAAAGCCGTGTCTATATTATCTTATTCATCTTTGTGAAGTGCGCCACATCTATGATTAGGAGGATACAATATTTAGGAAATTCTCACTTCCTTAATTGTTCCTTTTCATGTGTTTGAGTTTATCTCTAAAAAGATTCCATCTAATTCATGCTTGCGCGTGTTTCAGATCATCATGCCTCCATGAAAAGCAGTCAGAGGTCGACCATCCAGAAGGAGTGTTGAGGAACCATAGGTACCTAATGCACAAAACGTGCAGCCTTAAGGGAAAGTCACAAATGTTGAGTTCTGCGAGGCTATACGAATGCTAAGCCAAGTGGTGACTAACCAAGTCGGGAAACGAAAGGGAGCTGGACAAGAAGGGGCTGACACTTCGAGGATTCTAGAATTATTTAGGATGAATCCCCTAAGATTTTCTGGTTCAAGCACTACTAAGGACCCATAAATTTTGTGAAAGAGTTGAAAAAGGTGTTTGAGGTGATACATGTGGTTGATATGGAAAGGGTTTATCCAGCTTCATATCAACTGAAGATTTTTTCTAGGACTTTGTTCGACCTGTGGAAGAAGGGCAGAGATGAGAATAAAACACATCCGAGTCGGGCGGGAACTGAAGGAAGCAAAGGTACAAGAGTTCCTTACTCTGAAACAGGACTTCTTGAGTGTTCATGAATATGGGTTGAAATTCACCGAACTGTCTCGCTATGCTCTTGAGATTGTTAAAGATATGAGGAATAGAATGAGTTTGTTTGTCGCTGGTTTGGGTAGCTTTCAAGCAAAGAGGGTCGGACTGCAATGCTTATTAAAGACATAGACATTTTGAGGTCGATGATCTATGTGTAGAGAGTAGAGGAGGAAAATCTGAGGGATCGAGAAGAGTAAAAAAAGAAGACCAAGACTGGGAATGAGTTTGGGAAGCAGAAAGGTGGTTCAAATCAGCCACAGTTTCAGAAAAAGAAGGGCCCTGCACCATCATCTGCTAGTGCACTTGCGCCTAGGGACAAAGTTGAACATCATAGTTAGAACTCTCGAGCTAATACTGCATATCACATGGTAGTATGGTGCATGGAGGTAATAAGCCTCATGCTTGCACCAAGTGTGGTAGGGCTTCACGGGTTACTTCAAATGTGTGCAGATCGGTCATTTCAATAGAGAGTACCCAAAGAACAAGCAAGGTAGTAGGAAAGGGGCAACAAAGCTTAGTCTTCATAAGTTGCTCCACCATACATAACTAAACCTAGAGGAGAAAATTCTAGTATTCGCGGAGGGGCAAACCATATCTATGCAATTACTAGCCTCCACATGTTTTCATGGGTATTGACAAAAGTATTAACTTTTGATGTGTATGCATTATTAGACCTAGGAGCAAGTTTATCTTTTGTAACTCCTTATGCTGCAAATCAGTTTGAGATTCTTCCTGAGAAACTTTGTGAACCTTTTTGTTTCTACCCCAGTTTGAGAGTCTATTCTAGAAGACATAGACTATTGTGATTGTCCTACTTCTATCAATCACATTGTCCTACTTCTATCAATCACAAGAACATCATGGATAATCTGGTAGAGTTACAAAAGGTAGATTTTGATGTCATTCTAGGTATTGACTGACAAATTCATTCCTGTTATGCATCAATAGACTATAAAACTCGAGTTGTCAAGTTTCAGAATCCAAATAAGTCATTCATAGAGAAGGGTAGTAGTTAAGTTGTGCCTGAGGGTCATTTCATTCATACCTTAAGGTGAGGAAATTAGTTTCAAAGGGTTGTATCTATCACATAGTCTGAGTTAATGACTCAAGTTCTGAGGTACCTTCCCTTTAGTCAATTCCAAAATTAAGAGAGTTTTCAGAAGTCTTTCGTAATGATATACCCGGAGTCTGTCCTAAGAGATAAATAGACTTCGGCATAAACATCATTCCAGATACTCGTACTACGTCTATTACACCATATAGAATGTCACCAACAGAGTTAAAAGATCTGCAGGAACAATTGAAAGATTTGATAGACAAAAGCTTTATTAGACCAATTGTCTCCCCTTGGGTGCTCTAGTCTTATTTGTGAGGAAAAAAGATGGTTCTCTTAGGATGTGCATCGACTACCTTCAATTGAATTAAGTGACCATCAAGAATAAATATCCTCTCCAAAGGATAGATGATCTTGTCGACCAGCTTCCAGGTGCTTCCTACTTATCAAAAATCGATTTCAAATCAGACTACCATCAGTTGAAAATTAGGAAATGTGATCTTCCAAAGACAACTTTTAGAACCAGATATCGGCATTATGAATTTTTAGTTATGTACTTTGGTTTGAGCAATGCGCCTGCAACATTGACGGATCTTATGAGCAGAGTCTCCAAACCTTATTTAGATTTGTTTGTCATCGTCTTAATTGATGACATACTTGTGTACTCAAGGAATGAAAACGGTCATTCTAGTTACCTCAGACTATTATGAAGACTTTGAAGTATAAGTAGTTATATGCCAAGTTTTTAAAGTGTGAGTTTTGACTCAAGTTTGTGGCATTCTTGGGCCACAATGTTTCTGGTGAAATGGGATTAGAATCGATAACCAAAACATAGAAGTAGTTTAGATTTGGCCTAGACCCACATCTCTAACAAATATAAGGAGTTTCTTGGGTTTGGCTGACTATTATATGAGATTCGCTGAAGGGTTTTTATATATCTCGTCTCTTTTGACCAAGCTAACTCAGAAACAACCAAGTTTCAATGGTCCGAAGCTACTGAGAAAAGCTTTTAGAATTGAATAAGTGATTCACTACCGCTCCAGTTTTGACCTTACCAGAGGGTACTCAAGGTTTTGTGTTGTACTGTGATGCATTGAAAGTTTGTTTGGGTTGTGTGTTCATACAAATGGAAAGGTTATAGCTTATACCTCCAGAAAGTTGAAGGTTCATGAGAAGAACTATTCAATTCATGACATAGAATTGACTGCAATAATTTTTGCTTTGAGGATATAGCGTCACTACTTGTATGATGTTCATATTGACATATTCACTGATCACAAGAGCCTCCAATACAAATTTATATTTTGGATGTAAACAAATAATTTTAGACAAGCAATTTAAATATAAATATCATATTTCTCAACATAATAAAGCTGTAAAAGTAAATTTGTAATATAACATTATTTTTTCAGTAAATGGATATTAAATACTCCCTATGCCCCTCATTACTTGCCTACTTTATAAATGAAACACCAATTAAAAAATCATTATTGACATATATAGTGACTCTACCATTTTATCATATTAATTATGCAATGGATGAATTAAATAATTAATATTTTAAGAAAATTCTACCTTTTTTCAAAGTAATTATTGAGTATAATATGAATTTTTTAGTTCTTTATTAATTTGTCAAAATAGATAAGTAACTAGGGACAACTGATACGCTCAAACTTACTTCTCAAATAAGAAGTAAAGCGGTCGCGTCAAGTAAATAACCCAACTAATTAGGTTGGGATCGTTCCCACGAGGAAAATAGTATAGACTTAACTTCAACTTGTTATTACTATTGTTCGGTTGATAACTTCCTTAGAAAGTAAAAACATAAAAATGGGGGGTTTGTATTTCCTAATGATTAAAAAAATAACTAATGAAATTTAAAGAGACACTTAACAGTTTTGAACGTTGGGTTTTAATCAATTAATCAAGGTAACTAGGGTTTACGTGTTCCCCACAGGTTCATAACTTGATAATTCTAACTATAACAATTCTTTCCTAGTATCTTGCATGCAAAGTGATAAGTTATGTATTTCTAAATCCTTGGTCCGGCATCTAGAAAATCTCACTCCGCACCTTGGTCCGGCTACGTGTGTTGCTTTCCTAACCCTTATCGTTACCTCATATTAAGCATCGTATTCGATATTTGACTAAGTTATTACCTCGTACCAATCAATACTAGCCTATTAGATAGTATACACTAAATCTATGTTAATAATTCTTTTCCTATTATCTACCTCCTTGGTCCGGCAAGTAGCATTAAGGGGAGTTCTAACGTTGATCATCCGTTAAAAAGACTTCTAAGCGAAAGAATTATTAATACATGCAAGACACTATTCTAGAATTGTTATTTTAGCTAGGGTTTATCTCATTATTTGCCTATGGTTCCCACAACCCTAGTTATGGAGTTTAGTTACTCATAGCCATAAACACAATATTCAAATATATCAAATAAGAATTCATGTACTTACTTCAATGAGAAAGAATAAAATCCAAAAGGTTGCTTGATTAATCACCAAAAATCACTTGCAATCAATGATAATCCGAAAATCTAACACTAATACAAAGAGTCTAATAATACGATGTCTAACTATCTGGTGTCTAACCTAAAAAACGAGGTTTTTTGAACTATTTATATAAAAATAAAAACCTAATTACACAAAAATTCTAATTGCTGGAAATCTGCCAAAACGCGGCTGGGTCGACGGACCATGTGACGGACCGTCGTGGTCATGACGGACCGTCATGGACTCCGTCGTCCCATACTTGTGCACTTTCTTCTGCTGCTTTCTTCGTTCCCCTCGATGGTAAGTATGACGGACCGTCATAGTCACAACGGTCCGTCGAGGGTCTTCGTTACAAAATACTTCAACTTTCGGAATCTGGGTACTGGGATCACTTCTCTGAACTCCACGACGAACCTACAGAACGGACCGTCATATACATGACGGACCGTCGCAAGCTCCGTAATCCCACACTTGGTCAGACTTCCCCATCTTCCTTCAGCAGCTTCTCTACACTGCCACCCACGGACCGTCACAAGCACGACGAACCGTCATCAGCTCCGTAGGTGGTCTTTTCTGCATTTCTTCTCTCAAGATCTCCGCATTTGGCTTTGGACAGATTTCCTGTAAAACAAAGAGAAACTTGTATAAAAATTAGCACAAAAAGGCTTTTGGACGCACTAAACTTAAGGAAAAAGTATTAATTATACCGTGAAACCACGGTATATCAACACCCTCAACTTAAATTCGTTGTTTGTCCTCAAGCGACGCACTATGACTCAATACACAATCCTTGTACAATAGTATCCACGTTATATACTTTGCAATCATTTGGTTATCAATCCCGATTAATCTCATTAAATCTATGCATGCTATCACTATTAGGCTTGAATTTTTGTGGTATCAGATCATGCCACAGACTCACCATGCATTAACACCTATCCTCTTCAATCTCTCACCGAGGTGCTAACAATTCTGGTATTGCAACTAATGTCCTCACTTTAGAACAAAATCCTCATTTTTCGCACAATGATTTCAGTTTGAGTATAAGGATTACATTTCAACACTCGCTTTCAGAACAAAGTCACACTCATTCATACCTATTGCCATAAGCTGGCCCTTATTTTCACTGCCTTAAGTTCGCTATACAACCCTTAGGATCACGATAGGACTTTTTTAGCTTGTAACATAGGCTCAGGGTCAGGTAGGGTACATTTTTAGGTATACGTTAGTGACTTTTTGCCCTCTTTGACATATCGGCTAAACCTTCCCTTTTTATCATTTTATCTCGCCCACTTTCTCATACTCTTTCCCTTTGCTCAATTTTCTCTTCTTTCTTCATTTGTGTAAGTGACTCTCTTCTTTTCTTGTTTGTAATTCTTATATATTTTTCTTTTTTCTTTACTTTTCTTTCAACTAATTCTGAGTCACTTTACTTTTGTTCTTTCTCTCTCTTTTGTTCTTTCAACCCCACTTTCAAGAGCATTCCTCATAATAGCCACCCTCAACTCATGGCTTTGCCATAAGTCAAGGTACACAATACCCAAAGTTGGGTCAGGGCCAAAACGAAGGTTGTTTACTGTATTAGCCACCCTCAACTTATGCTTTTGGCATAAGCTGAGGTGCACATGTCCAAGGAGGGACCAGGGCCAATACATTGTTCCCCGAAAAGATCAGTTAGGGTGAAAAAGAAAGGTCTAATTTAAGCTCAGATTATTTGGATCAAAGAAGGATAAATTTCATTCGGTTTCTTTTATTTGGGTTAGAAATGGGCTTTTTGAATAAGGGCCTATGATCCTTTCCTAATTGTTTGTTACATCTTTCTTTTAGCAGGACTAACCAGGCAAGTTCTAGCTCAGTACCAATAGTGGACTATTCAAATTTCCTCACACACACTTGACATGTCATCACTATACCAGATTATTAGACACCTAGTTCGAATTAAAGACTTAGGGTAATGCAATGGTGTAACTCTATTTCATGCTTAGAGCCACACAATTGTCAGTTACTATGCCTAGTCATGCATTATTTTCAGTTTATCAGGATATCATTTTAGCCATCATGCTCTAGAATTAAACTATGTACAAAAGATATAAACATGCCGGTTCAACAGAAAAAGTAATCAGTCTTTTGGGGAAAAAGAACTCAGGCAAGAAAACCCCAAAAGAGGATAGTGAATTGGGCTACTCAGACTTCACCCTAACACTCACTATCTATTTACCCCACCCCCAACAAAAAAAACATGCAATTGTCCCCAATGCATAAAAATGTAAATACTAGAGTGGTAGGTGAAGCAAACCTGTGGCGCAAAGCGCCGTCGATCAACAAGATGGTGGGTCCGGATCCCCGAAACCCACGTCCTCTGCAATCTGAACACCCTAAGTGGTGTCCTCAGCAATAACCGCATCATCAGTAGTGCCGCCAGCGATATCTACAGTGCGGGAGCTAGACGCCCCCGCCGCTAACTCTGACGCTCTCATCCGGTGCGCTGCCTCGTCAGCAAGTGAGGCTCTCCGCGCAGCCTCCATTTCTCGGCGCTCCTTCTTCTTTGCTCGCGCCTCATTCTCTGCTCGACCCCTACGCCTCTTGGCACTCTCTCGAGGGGGGAGGTGGTGGAATGTCTGGAGTGGTAAACTGGGCCGCTAGCACGGTATCCTCAGCAGGCTCGACAGAAGGGGCCTCAGACTCCGGAACCCTTGCCGCTAGGATCGTGTCAATGTCTCCACGAAGATTGTCGACTGCAGCCTGAAGAGTCGACACATCCACCGGAGGGGCTGGTCGTGCTAACACTCTCAACTCAAATGAGTCCAGACGCTGGTTGACCTCAGCAATCTTCCGCTCTGTAAACTGCTGCATCTTCCTCTCTAGAAGTGCTTCAGACTCTGTAATCGACTTTTGCATCCACGACTGAATATGGTGCAGAAGGGTGGCCATTTGTGCCTCTAGTTTCTGGACCCTAGCAAGCGGGACCAGTAACGGTAGAGGGGATGTGCGGGAGGAGCTCGGGGCTGTGCTACTACCCGGGATAGACTCGACCGGGGTAGTGTCAGTGGATGCCTGTGTAGCTGTGCTGGACTGGGCTACCGTGTCTGCCAGATCATCCGCAAGTGGTGGCAGCTCTGGACGGGCCCTCTACGAGGGGCCAAATCATTGGCCTCGTCTCTGATGAGGCCGACGTCAACGGTACCCTGCGGGGTCCTCAACTGATCTATGTGCCATATGGGTTCACCTGCAGACCTGCAAAGGGCAAAGAACATGCACGGAAAGGGGTAGGTGGTAGTGACCTTGAATGCCCTCTCGTGCATGACTACCTGGAGAAGCCATGCATAGTCCACCTCGAAGCCGGCTATCATCGCCGCCATCAGCACTGCTCGATCCCAGGTGACTATGTTATCAGCAGCTGTGGAGGAAAGGCAGTGACGAACGAGCAGCCACAAGAACTTTGCGATGAACGTGAGGTTGGCCTTGTTGATGGCCCCCTTCGGCTCGGTGACCCAATCGGCACCCTCTCCGTCAACTGATAGGTGTAGGGCCATCCACCTCTTGGTGGTCTCCCTCAGTGCTGGCTCTCAAAGGAACTGTCCATCCTTCACTATCTGCCAGCGGTAGTCAAACTCGGTAGTGGTGGGGGTCCGAGTAGCATCTGCACTCTCGCCGTATAGGAACCGGCGGATGGCTGGCAGGGAAATGTCAACCTGCACGCCTCGGACTCGAACCTGCTCCAATGGGGCCTGTTTAGCGGGAGCAGCCTGCCTGTCGATCTATGATCGGAGAGTCGCTACGTAAGACGCGTAGAACTCTCGAACCATCTCCTCGCTGTATCGTCCCAACAGACGTGCTGTCCACTCTAAGTGATGCCTGGTGAAGAGGTTATGAATATCTGGCATCGTGGGAAGGCTCCCTGTAAGTACCCGCCGCTCCAGGGTGAGTGTTCGAGTCATTACTCCTTTATCGGTCAAGAACTTCGCGTCAGAGTAAACTTGAAACTGGCCGTCGACACACCACCGGTTTGGCTGGTCAGTGGCTGGGGTGGGGACCTGAACTGGTGTGCCAGATGTAGAGTCTGAACTGTCAGCCTCATCAGACGAGGCCGACGCTGCAACAGTGGCGGGTGCGGGAACCTCTGCAGAGCCAGAAGCATCCTCGGACCATGATACTCCTAAGGAGCCAGACGCTCCTTCCTCATTTGTGGCCGACCCAGAGGGTGTGCCGTTCAGTGTGCGCTCCTCAGCATACTGGGAGGCAGTGACTACGCCGGATGCCACCGTCTTGGGTGTATCTCTAGGGGCCCGTGCAACACGGGAAGGGGCGGAGGTGCCTGGGGGCATGTACTCAGGGTCCCTCTCATCATCAGAGCCGATGACCATGCGGGCAGACGGGGCGACAGACTTAGATCGCCCGCGTGCATAGATGCGGTCTTGCTTGGGTGCCATAGTCGATAGTACCTGTAAAGGAGCAATATTAGTATGAGTAGTAGGAAGCAAGACAGGCAAGATCATATGAAATTAAACATTGAAAATAGTGTGTTAGTAATATTGAAACTGTATCACACGATGGGACCGATGACAGCTCATCGTGGCTATGACGGACCGTCATGAGGTCCGTCGTGTTGTACTTGGTCTATGTATATATAAAGAACCCTGAAGGAGGGGTCTCTGACCATCATGACGGTCGAGCAGGACGGAACGTCGTGAGTACGACGGTCCGTCGTAAGAGTCCGTCGTAGGACACTTAGAAAATGTTGGGAGACCCTTATCAGTGGGGTCTCTGACCATCATGACGGTCAAGCAGGAATGACCGTCGTTAGTAAGACGGTCCGTCGTAAGAGTCCGTCGTAGGACACTTAGAAAATGTTGGGAGACCCTTATTAGTGGGGTCTCTGACCATCATGACGGTCAAGCAGGACGGACCGTCGTTAGTACGACGATCCGTCGTAGAGTCCGTCGTAGGACACTTAGAAATGTGGGAGCCCTTATCAGAGGGTCTCTGACCATCATGAGGTCGTGCAGGACGGACCGTCGTGGGTATGACGGTCCGTCGTATGACACTTAAGAAAATATTGAGAGACCCTTAGAAACAGGGTCTTTGACAACCAGCACGGTTGTGCAGGATGGACCGTCGTGAATACGACGGTCCATCACACGTGTCGTTGGGGCAGGGTTCTAGGGCTTCTGGAACGGACCCTACGATGGTCCATCGTGTGTGCGACGGTCCGTCATCGGGGTCTCGTTCTGAGTGACAGTGGCAGAACTACAGGTACCCTAAGCAACCCCGATGAACCCACATGGTCTTGTAGTGTTGTGGACCTATATTTGTCTATCCCAACTACCTAGGAAACTACCAATGCAAAATCACCTATGCCTAGGGTTATCGACATGGCAAATTCGAACATTTTGAGCCTAGGTTTAGACATAATCACATCAAGGAAACAATATACGACTAAGAACTAAGCTAATACTAACTACTAAACCAAAATGCAAGATAAATGAGTATAAATTAGAGACACATACCTTGAAATGGAGAAAACACAAGTGGAAATGATTCAGTGGCAAGGTAGATACCAATAGCAGCAGCACACCCACTAGTAGATAATAATTATATGGTTTGGGAGGATTTTGGGGGCAATGATCAGTGGGGGAAATGTGGAAGTTGAAAAGAGAGGGGAGATGAGAGGAATTTGGAAGTAATGGGGTGAAATATGGAGGGGTGGGGAGTATAAACAGTCAGATTTTGAAAAGGGTCCAGCCGGGTCGGGTAGAATTCATTAATCACGCGACGGTTCCCCGACGACGATCCGTCGCGATTGTGATGATCCGCCGTAGGTTCCGTCGTGTGTGCCCTAATTTCAAAATAGCAGAAAAACGTACCTGGACGACGGATGCATACGACGGTCCGTCGCATGCGTAACAGTCCGTCGATGTATCCGTCAGTGGCTGCTGCAGAGTAGTTTTTTGCAGAATTTCCTGGTGATGTGCCTGCGAATTTAAAAACCATTAGTATAAAAATGCTATCCTTACTAAAAAAAAAACGACAAGTATTGGGTTGCCTCCCAACAAGCGCCTTATTTAATGTCGCGGCACGACTGGGGACACTTGATTACTCAGACTTCATCAAGATGGTACGCCTCGATCACTTCATTCGCCGATTCAGCATGCCCGAGATAGATTTTTATGCGCTGTCCATTCACCTTGAACCGCACACCCTCCTTAGTTTCCAACTCAACTGCTCCATGAGGGAATAGTTGGGTAACCGTGTAAGGACCAGTCCATTTGGACTTGAGTTTTCCTGGAAACAAGCGCAATCTGGAATTGAATAAAAGCACCAAATCCCCGACCATAAACTCTCGTTTTTCAATTTTGTTGTCATGGTACTTCTTCATCTTTTCTTTGTATAGGGCTGAGCTTTCATAGGCTTTCAGGCGAAATTCATCAAGTTCATTCAACCCATTTAACCGTTGCTCTGCAGCTTCGCTCCAATCCATTTTTAACTTCTTCAGCCCCTAGGCTTTATGCTCTAACTCAACCGGAAGATGACAAGCTTTCCCATATACAAGTTGGTATGGAGACATACCAATGGGAGTCTTATATGCTGTCCGGTAGGCCCAAAGAGCATCATCAAGCCTCCTTGACCAATCCGTTCTACTAGCGTTCACTGTTTTGGACAATATCTGTTTGATCTCTCGATTCGACACTTCAACTTGCCCACTAGTTTGAGGGTGGTAAGGAGTGGCCACATTATGGCGAACCCCATATTTCTCCAATAACCCTTTGAATAATCTGTTGCAGAAGTGGGAGCCCCCATCACTAATAATGGCCCTTGGGGTGCCAAAACGAGAGAATATATTCTTTTTCAAAAATGCAGTGACACTCTTCCCTTCATTGTTTTCGAGGGCTATGGCTTCGACCCATTTATATACATAATCAACTGCTACTAGAATGTACTTCATCCCATGAGAACTCACGAAAGGTCCCATAAAGTCAATACCCCAGACATCAAACAACTCAATCACAAGAATGGGGTTTAGAGGGAGCTCTTGCTTTCTTGAAATACCGCCATCTCGTTGGCATCTGTCACATGCTTTAGCAAACCCATGAGCATCTTGATGAAGAGTTGGCCAATAGTAACCACATTGTAATATCTTGTGAGCGGTTCGGATACCACTGTGATGTCCCACCACGGGTGAGGAATGGCATGCCTCCAACACACTCAACATCTCACATTCTGGCACACAACGCCGAATAATCCCGTCGGCACAACTCCTATACAAATATGGTTCATCCCAAAATACTTCTTCACATCGTACATGACTTGTTTCTTTGATGAAAGGACAAATCGGTGGAACAATATCACTTGCCAGATAGTTCGCAAAATCTGCGAACCATGGGATCAAGTCTTGTGAAGCGGTAATACATGTTCATCGGGAAAGTATCATCAATGTCAGTCTTATCCCATAACTCTCTCATAGCTTCATCCTCTAGACGAGATAAGTGATCAGCAACTTGGTTTTCAGTTCCTTTTCTATCCATCACTTCAAAGTCAAATTCTTGTAGCAGTACACCCAACGAATCAGCCTAGGTTTCATCCTTCTTTGCCATCAAATATCTCAATGCTGAGTGGTCAGTATGCACTATAACTCTAGTACCTAACAAATAGGAGCGAAATTTCTCAAAAGCAAACACTACTGCTAGGAGTTCTTGCTCATCACTGTGTGTTTAGAGCTTCATTTAGGGACTTTACTAGCATCGAGAGGGGTGAAGGATTTTGTTTTTCCTCTGTCCCAGGACTACACCCAGAGTACCCATCGAATCGCACTTACCTCAAAATGGGACGCTCCAATCCGGGGAAAAATAAATGAAGGAGCGTACCAATTTTTTTTTTAGTTCAACGATGCCTTAAGGAAAAGATTCCATCAAAACAAAATTTACAATCTTTCTCCAAACAGTTGCACAACTGGGTGTGCAATCTTTGAAAAGTCTTTGATGAATCTTCGGTAAAAACCGGCATGCCCAAGAAGCTTCTCACCCTTTCACGAGAATGTGGGGGCGGTCTCTCTCTTACTCGACTTTAGATAGATACAACCTCTATGCCTTTCTGAATGCGATGACCACACAATACATCTTTACGTGAAATGACACTTTTCCCCATATTAGCCTTACTAAATTGAGTCTTCACATCTCTTACGAAACCTCAGATTAAATTTTTCAAAAACCGCTAGAATGATCACCGACCACAGAAAAATCTCCATAAAAACTTCTATAGTATCCTCCCAATGTCAGAAAATATTGAATCATACATCTCTGAAAGGTGCGGGTGCATTGCCACAACCCAAACGGCATTATTTGAACGCCAAAGGTCCAATATGGCAAGTGCAGGTGGTTTTACTTGATCTTCTGGTGAAATAGAAATCTGATTATACCCCGAATAGCCATCAAGAAAACAATACCACCCGTTGCCAGCAAGTCATCAAATCTGACATGAAGTCGCATAGGAAAATGATCTTTCTCGTAATGATTAAGTTTACGGTAATCCATACACACCCTCACTCCAGTAAACCGGTCTCATAGGAACAAATTTTCTTTCTCATGGGGACCACGCCATTCCCCTGTCTTAGGTCCACACTGAAAAGGGCATACCAACTCATATTGGCGATTGGATAGATTACCCCGGCATCCAACCACTGATGATTTCCTTCTTCACAACTCTGATTAGGATTCAGCGTCTCTGGTGCTCAATATCTCGGCGTGTATACGGCATGCGGATTGGATTTATGAGAGCCAAATACCAGGAGGGATACCAATGAATGTCCGCCAATGGTCCACCCAATCGCTTTTTGAACCTTTTTAGTACCTTCCCGAACTTGAAACATGTTGTTTCATCCAGGTCTGATGCCCTTTTACCGACAAAGTGTCACCATTTCCTAAGAATTCATACTAAGATGAGGTGGGACGCGTTTAATTCAACTTTTGGAGCCTCCTCATCGATGGTGCGAGGGTTGGGGGTGACTCGCGATTTTCTACCAGCTCAAATTCTTCGGGTTTAAACCGAACATCACCTCGGTCAAGAGCGCGACTGAATGCCTCATACTCTTCAATGCAATCATATCAAAGTCATATTATTGCCGCTATGCTTCTACACCTAGACGTATTTATTTGTGTCTCAGATGTATAGCCCATTGTTGTAGGATATAGAAGATGCCGATTGGAGCTTCGCACTCGGCTCAGGACTTTACAAAACATTAAAGTCACTTCCTCATGTTCAACGAAATTTCTTCTTTTTCATGTCTAATAAGGCTCTTCTGTAGCAAGTAATGCCTACAAAATAATGGGCCACTTTCAAAATAGACCCTGCACTCAAGAATAACAAAATCTTGGAAATATGAATGATCCACTTTTACAGCACATCGTGGGAGGATCCTATAGTCGTTTTATGTCGATCAGCCATCAGTAGCGAATCAGCAGTGGGCTTTGGGTCACCAAACCAACTTTTGTAAATCGAGAGGCATGAGATCTTATGTTGCCCCCAGATAAATAATGCTTCGCCAAAATGTAAGAGCCGATTGTTACAAGGGAATAGGAACGCACCCGATCTCTTCTTTTGGACCAGAGATATTGTGCAACCACACTACAATGCTCATCTTATCATCGTCAAAAGTGGAACGATCTTTCTTTGTGACCAGCT
The DNA here is from genome assembly GCA_027704765.1 of Solanum habrochaites. NCBI lineage: Eukaryota > Viridiplantae > Streptophyta > Magnoliopsida > Solanales > Solanaceae > Solanum > Solanum habrochaites. The sequence continues at coordinate 59,258,782 of JAKWJA010002500.1, read as the reverse complement.
TTTCATTAAATTTGGCGGAACCGAGCATGTCTAACAGCTTCTACCAAAGGGACCATTGATAGAAAGTTGCTTCACCATTGTATAAACGCCGATATTTGCCATCCTCGGTCTTTTTCAATAATGTTGAGGAAATGGGGGTGGTGGCCTAGGCATAGGAGTTACCTTTGTAGGCACTTCAGCATCTTTTGAGTGTTATCCTCTAATTTAAACATCAACTTCTACCAATTTATCGATTCTGTTGTCACCTTATATCATCAGATGGCATAGGATGGTCAATGGTTGCTACACGAGAGTAGTAATTGCCTCAATGTCCATCATTTTTCGGATTTTGGACGTGTTTGATAGGAAGAGTGCCGGTTGCTGTGTGTTCACAGTGAATATAAGTGGGCCAATTTAACTCAAGTTGCTTAATTGCTATGCAGGGTATAACTTTTTGCCCAATACCCGATAAATCATTTCTCAAACTCTTTATGTCGATCATCACTAGCACGAACCTCCATCTCATTTGATGCAGCATAATCTTAATCGCGACATTCTACCTCCACCATCCTAGGAGTAATTCCGATTTGAGGCAGAACATAGGGTCCATTCCTGTCGTTTAATTTACATAGTTACCTGTTGAAGGTGTTGTCCGATTTGTAGTTTCCATCTAGGACATAAGGACCTCACATTGTAGTTACCATAGTTCCGACCTTGGTTCCCCTTGACTTGGCGCCAATTATCCTGATTTGAGCCTTGGGCACTTGGTCGGAAACCCCCCATCTGTTCATTTATGCATAGGATCCGCCGCCATATAACACGCACGTTTGGAGGTGGTTGTTTAGCCAAGTAGTTGACGCCATTAACCTTTCTGCACCCCCAGTGACATGTTTAGTACCAACCAAGCGCGTTCTCATTTGAGCATTTCTTCACGAGAATCTCATTGTGGCTGGTTGTGAGTGGCGCATGCAAAGGTGTTTCTCCTGTATCAGATTTTCTAGTGCTCCAAGTTTGTTATACAGGAGATTTTTTCTAATTTTTCAGCGATTCAGCATAAGGACATTCGCCATAAGATCACATGCTATATGGTCATCCGCTTTGTTTGTATCATATTGTACCCTATAGAAGTATTCTTTCGTGAATCATCTATCATATCGGTGATTGGAAAACTTTCAAGAATGAGGTCGAATCATCCCAGCACTAATAAATGACTCTCCTGGTAGTGCCACAAGTTATTCACTCTGTCTTTGATGGTTAGTTTTGGAGGACGCATAGTAGCTTGCTAGAGAAAAAACATCCCTCAGTGATCCAAGTAACATGGATTGTATGGGACTCAGTGAAACAAATAGGCAGGCCTCTCCCGTCAGTGAGAGAGAAACACTCCTGAGCCCTATTACATCTAGATCAAATCAGGCCTCCCAAACAAGTTAGACACTGCCTTACCTTAGCTATATGAGGCATGTGGATCCTAAGAAGTAGCCTGAAAACAACACTATGGCAGTGAGCATTTGCCATAGACTAATAGTCCCACAAAAGGGTGGCCTTGGGTAGAGAGGCAAAACCAGTGGCCCATCCGAATCTGACTGTTCTCATAGCCTCTGTAGTAGGCCTTGGGAAGTGGAGCGGAATTATGTCCCTCTGTTGATGTCCACGGATGCAGGGTAACATCTGACCATGAACATAAACCGGAGCTGGGATGTTCTTGTTGGAGTCTCACATTGATTCCCAAATGACGATTAATGTTTCTGCCCAGTGTACGCCTAACTCTGATCCGTAGCGGAAACAACCAGTCTCTTCTCTCGGTTGTATTTGGCCTAAAGGAGGATAGTTCTGGAAAGAAACCAAAAACAATAAACAAAAGTAAAATCAAGAAAATATCAAGTAAACTATAGTAAGAAGTTCAAGTTAATCTAAACCTAAGTTCCCCGGCGCAGGCGGCGCCAAATTTGATACGTCAAACTTACTTCTCAAATAGAAGTAAAGCCCCGGCGAGTTCAAAGTAAATACCCAATAATGCGTTGGATCGTTCCCACGAGCGAAAATAGTCTAGGGGCTTAACTTCAATTTGGTATTTATATTGTTCGGTGCTAACTCTCTTAGAAAGTAAAAACATCAAAAGGGGTTTGGATGTCCTAATGATAAAAAAATAACTAATGAAATTTAAGAGACACGTAACAGTTTTGAAATGTTGGGTTTAATCAATTAATTCAAGGGACCTACGGTTTACGTGTCCCAACAGGTTTAAAACTTGATATTCTACCTATAACAATCGTTATAGTATCTTACATGCCAAATTGATGAAGTTATGCTATTTCTAAAATCTTGGTCAGGATAGAAAATCTCATCCGCACCCTTGGTGGCTACGTGTGTGCTTTCCTGTAACCCTTATCGTTACATCAGATTAAGCATGTATTCGATATTTGGACTAAATGTTAATTAACCTCGTTACCCCAATCATACAGCTATTAGAGAGTATAACTAAATCTATGGGAATAATGCTTTTTCCTATTATCTACTCAGTGGTCGGCAAGTGAATTAAGGGGAGTTTAACGTGATCATCCGTTAAAAAAGCCTTATAAGCGAAATAATTATTAATACATGAAAGGACACTATTCTGATTGTTTTTTAGCATAGGGGTTATCTCATTATTTGCCTAGGGTTCCCACACCTAGTTATGGAAGTTTAGTTACTCATAGCCCTAAACACATATTCAAAATATATCAAAATACAAGACATTCCTGTACTTACTTCAATGAGAAAGAATAAAATCCAAAAAGGTTGCTGATTAATCACCAAACTCACTTGCAATCAATGATAATCCGAAAATCTAACACTAATATCAAAGAGTCTAATAATTGATGTCTAACTATCTGGTGTCTAAACTCAAAAATGAGGTTTTTCGAACTATTTATATAAAAATAAAACTAATTACACAGAATTCTAATTGCTGGAAAATTGCCAACGCGGCGGGGTCGACGGACCATGTGACGGAACGTCGTGGTCAGGACAAGCGTCTGGGACTCCGTCGTCCCATACTGTGCAATTCTTCTTCTGCTTCTTCGTTCCCTCGACGGTAAGTATGATGACCGTCATAGTCACACGGTCCGTCGATGGTATTAGTTCAAATACTTCAACTCTCGGAATCTGGGTACTGGGCTCACTTCTCTGAACTACACGACGAACCTGCAGAACGGGACCGTCAATCGTACATGACGGACCGTCGCAGCTCCATTAATCCACACTGGTCAGACTTCCATCTTCCTTCAGCGCTTCTTTACATGCCACCCACGGAGTCACAAGCACGACGGACCGTCATCATCTCCGTAGGTGGTCTTTGGATTTCTTCTTTCAAGATCTCCGCATTTGGCTTGGACGAGTTCCTGCACAAAACAAAGGAGAACTTTGTATAAAAAATTAGTACAAAAAGGCTTTTGGACGCACTAAACTTAAGGAAAAAGTATTAATTATACGTGAAACACGGTATTCAACAACTATAAAAGGAAAGTAGAAAGTGATAGAGGACCAAAGGAAGTAGGCCTTTTCGATAATCTTCCTTTTATTAATTAATTTTAATTTTGATAAGTATAGTTTCATTGTTTTTGATTTGAATGTGAAACTAACAAGACAAATATTTTTGATAACCACACTAAAAAAATAATAAAAGTTAATCAAGACAAACCAAGATCAATAATAAATAATTGCATACATATTCTAGTGAAGTAATAACAAACTAAAAAGGAATAAAACATAATAGAAAAACACTTCAAAATAAGGACAAAAGTAAAGATATATTGACGAATCTTGAGAATACTGATGCATTTAAATAAAAGAATAGACCTATCATGGACAACATAGACATACCAATCTCTACTAATTAAAACAGACAGATATTTGGTCCAACATCCTTAAAAGTTATTTTTTTGGTTTGGATCTTGAACATCAATGTTGTTGAGATGTGAATCATCAAAAAAAGACATAATACTATTATTATCCCAGTCGATTGATTATGACGAAGCTGATCTTTGTGGAAATCCAACAGAATTGTTCTGATAGTTTGCAGAGTTGTTCATCGAAGAGTCTTGTGGTAGTAACGAAGCAGCGGTTGAAGACTCCAATATTGGTGAATTCGTTGAAAAAGTCATTATTGAAGGTATTGGAGGAGCCGTTATAGGGGTCCTTCTAAGATCCATTTATTGATGTGTAGAAGAATGCATCTGCGGAACCAACAGAGGAAATAGTTCTGCTGAAAATAACGAATAAGGAGAAGTCCATGAGGGGTCCACAAAAGGAACCATTTGAGGAGGATTCACTGGTGGAAATATATTGGCTCATTCAGCAGAAGGCGATGAGGAATTCTTACGTGGAGCCCCTTTTCCTCTATTATTTGAGCCAATTCAGGGGACCATTACAGGAGATATTGGACCCTCGCGTCGGTTCCAATATAAACTGTCGATGGCGAAGCCAAAGGACCAATCGATACTGGAGAATTCCTCGAAATAGTGAGAGGGCATACAGTAGACCCTATCATCAGACTTTAATTTCGTTTGCGAAACTTTCCAAGTTTCTTTTTATGGCATACAGTAAGATCATTAAGATCATACCAGTTTAGGTCCTTCGGAACTCTTTTTTCTTCTTGCCACTTCATGATCATATTGTCTTTTTTTGAGATCGTTTCATCTCTGTTAACTGTATAATGGGTCTTTCTTATTATCTATCAAATTTTCTTAATAACTTTATGTCGTCATATGTGTTTTGAATGAGCGGATGATGAAAGTGCCTTAAATGATATAAGTGTCTAGGTGCCGCTTGTAATGTGGATATCCACAGGTTCTGTGTGGTACTCACTATTGATGTGTACGCTAGCCTCACTTAACACAATCACAAAAGAATACTAAGTTTGAGCCTTTTAAGGTACTTTTTGTCTCTTCTATAGGTGGGCTCTCCTTTGAGTATCATTTTCAATCGTAACTTTCTTCTTGGCTTTTCTAATTTGGAGAAGAGAAGAAAAATTATGTTTGTTGGCGCGATGTGATCAAAACTTTTGTCGTTTGTTTCTTGCTTAGGATAGACTTCATTTTATACAGAGAAAATGTATCGAATTCTATGTATCTTTGAATATTTTGACGAAAAGGAAATTACTAGTTGGTTTGGCCTCTAAATCCCCAGATGCCAGTAGAGGCGCGCCCCAGTTCCTTCGAGGCACAACCATCACTTTATTAAACACGGATGTATACAGAGCCAGTTGTCAGCCTCCTGCCGCCCGGCCCCGCCCCCCAACTATTAGCTCCGCTCTAGGTTTTTTAAAAGAAACCACGAGTCACTGATCCCTCGCCCCGTCTTCTCTTGACGCGCGGGTGGAGGGAGATGGGGGTCAGCGGGCAAATAACACAAATCCCGACTCCTAGGGCCCACGCCACCTGCAGGTAAACGGGTTGAGATGAGATGCCCACTTTCAGGGACGCCGTGAAGATGTTACCCTCCCTGGAAACTCAGCGAGCAGCGAGACCGCAGCATTCGAAGCATAACACGCCGCTCGTGGACAAGTCGAACTAATGCGCACCTCATATAAACCACAGACCAATGGGGTTGAACCTGCCATGTCGCAGGGGGCCCCGCACGGATACATTCCCTAGGGCGGGAACTCCGTTCAGGAAGGAGAAGACAAAACAACGTCAGTTTTGGGTCGTAACGTTTAGTGGCTAAGTCAAGGAAAATGCAGGTGCCAGTACAGTAAGTGATGTGAGGAAGTATTGCTTTAAAAAGATTTTGTTATGTGAATTTTTGATATAGGTAAAAGTAATTATTAAAACACAATAATACATTAAATCGAGCTGAGAACGGTGCAATAAAGATTGGCTAATGGAAGAGTGGGAAGGGCAAAATCAAAGGACAAGGTAAGGGGGAGAGCAAAAGAAATGGCAAACATTTAATAAAGGGTGAAATGGGGGAGGTGTGGGTAATGATTAGAGTTATTGTAACTATTTCAATAAACACAGTAGAATTTTCGCATATTTAGCAAAAGCGGCATAGATTGTAAGAGAAAATACATGGCGGTTCAAGATATTGCGATAAAGTTAATGGTTGGGGGAAATGTGTTTTCTTTTCGGTCGATACCCGTAATCGAGAAGTCACGCAACGGCTTAGTGTAAAAAAATTCTAAAAGGTATGTTGAGGCAATCCGACTAACAGACCAAATATTTTTAATAACCAACAATATAAATAATAAAAGTCATTAGACAAAACCAAATGATTCATATAAAAAGGAATTGTCATACAGTATGAGAGGGAATGGTAAGACACAAAACGAAAAAGACTAGAAAACAGAATTAGAAAAACAAGTAAAATCAGGACAAAAGTAAATCATATGAAAGGAAATCCGATGTGTAACTATTATGCATTTCAATATAACAAAACATTAGACTAATCAATTGGACAAATTAACCATACCCATCTCGACTAATTTAAAACAGAACAGATATTGGGCTCCAACCTCCTAAAAGTATGTTTTTGTTTGGATTCTGAACATCAAGGTGGTTGAGATGTGAATCATCAAACCAACCTTAGCAATCTCCCCGGGCAAAAAAACCTTACTACTATTATTATTCCAAGGTCGATTGATATGTCGAAGTGATCTTTGTGAAAGTCAAAAAGAAGGGTTTGATAGTTGTAGAGTGTTCAATCGAAGAGTCTTGTCGGTCTGTAACGATAGCAGCGGTTGAACAGCTCTATATGATGAATTTTTTCGTTGAAAAAGTAGTATTGAAGGTAGGGAGGGGAGCGTTATAGGGGTCCTTATCAGACCATTGTCTGATGTGTAGAAGAATGCCTTTTTGCCCCCCCGCTACCCCAACAGAGGAACTAGTTGCGAAATAAAGAATAAGGAGAAGTCCATGAGTTGTGGTCACAAAAGGAACCATTGAGGAGGATTCACTGGAGGAAATAATTCGATTGATCCTCCCCCCCCACCTCTGCCATCGAGAGATTGGAAGAAGGATATTGGAGCCCCTTTTCCTTCTTATGCTTGACGCACAATTCAGGACCATAAAGAGACTTGGACCAGAGCGGTCGGTCTCCCCCCCCCATAGAAACTAGCGATGAGAGCAAAGGAACAATCGTAACTGGAGAATACTAGAAAATTAGTTGAGAGGCATACAAGTAGGAACATTTCTCAGCTTATAATTTAGAGTCCTTCGGGAACCTTTTTTTCTTTTAGTTTGGTTATCCCAGATGTTTTCCTTTCAGGGCATAATAGATCATTAAGATCAATTTACCTTTTATGTCCTCGGAAATTTTTTGCTTCTGCCATTCATGCATCCTATGGTCTTATTTGAGATCGTTTTCCTCTGTACCTGTATAATGTTCTTCTTTCTCATAATTTTTCTATAAACTCTTCTGTCGTAATGGTGTGACTGAGCGATGATAAAGTGCCTTAACTATTAGACGTGTCTAGTGCAGCTTGAATACGTTGGATATACCAAGTTCTGTTTGGTACTCACTATATCTGACGCTAGCAAACGGTCAATCACCCGAATACTAAGCTCTCCCTTGAGCCATTTTAAAGGCGTCGTCAACTTTTTGTCAATTACGTAGTCAGGTTGACGTCTGACTTTGTCTACGTTCTACTCTTGTGCATATCTCTAATCTTGCATCTGTGTGCCTTTTTCGCTTATGTAGACAGTATGCACTATAAGAAGGTCACAGAATGGCTATTCTCTATGGTTTGGATGGATGGAGTCGATCGCAGAAAACATTAGTGTGTCGTTTGGTATGTGCTAGATCGCGTAGGATAGGAACTCCCCTCTGTGTATGTACAAAAGAATTGTGTTTCGATGCTATAGCTCGTATACTGGTAGACTCACTTGTATCCTGCAAAAACACACTCTCCCCACGNGGACACCACACATCCCAAAATGAATCAACATCAAAAACACTGGACTACTTTTGATGCTACTAACAGGAAACACAGTTATGGTCTGTTTTTCACTAAGACAAACATTAACATTCATTCAACACTTTGTTCTATTATTTTTGATTAACAAGGAAAACTTCACTAATAATTATGTTGCTCATGTCCTAACCTCAGTGCTATACAATCCACTTCTTTTATGGTAACTGTTGAATCTCTTGCTCTCTCTCAGATGCAACAAGTGAGTGATCTTGTGTAAAGTTCCTCAGCAACAAGTACAAACCATCATCCTCTTTACCGACTTCCTCACCTTACCAATGTAAGAGCCTGAAATACACAGAGATGAGGGAAGAAAGTGACTGAGAAATTTACTCTTTAGTCAGCTTGCTTGCTGAGAGTAAATGGTACTTGAGTTCCGGAATATGATAGACATTAGTAACCACACTCCTTGGAGATTATGTTACACACTCTAGTATGAGATACATAAGACACTTTCCAGTAGGTAGATAACTGGTTTGGATTTAATCTTAACCGCAAATTGTCTTATAAGAACATCAATTTGACGCATATGATAAATGCCCTGTATCTATAATCCAGGCCTTATTATTTTAGGAACTAATAAGGTTTTACCTGCAGTATTGGCCTGAAGATCGTGTGCTCGAACTTGTATCTTTGATTTTTTCCACGCCTTGATTCCTACTTTAACATGTGCAGAATTTGATCATACTGATATTTGCTGGAACTACAACCCCTCCAGTTGATTTGAACATCACCTATACTACTTATATTGTTCTTTACAGGAACATTGGTGTTTACTTCCATGGTTGAAGTTTGATCCATCTAAACCATCGTCATGGACATTCTTTCTTGTACTGTTACCTTAGTCTCGACATGTAAGCTCCACCTCTTGTATTTGTACTCACTTTTATTTTAGATTGAAAATCAGAAGGATACCCAATATCTTGTAACATTAATCTTTATTATACCTTTGGCATCTGCAGAAATCACATACAACAGAAAGTTCTTCTTGAACGCTTCAATCCTTGAATTACACTTGTTCTTGAATATATCACCATAGGATATTACACCAGAATCAGTCACAGAACTTAACCCTACGTTGACCTGCTAGAAGTCACTTCTGACATTCATCATTCACCACCATTGCATATGTTTGATTCACTGTAGGAACAGGACTCATCAACAAAATTCACTTCTTGCTTTCCAAACATTCATTCAATCCATCAAGAATTGATCAATTTATGTTGATTCAAATAATCAATAAACCCCTCTTGCCTTTTCACACAGTCACGTCCAGGAGGAGGCACTAAAGCTTCAAATTCATTCCACAAAGGTTTTAAGCTTAGTAAAATATATCTGATACAGACTCCGTACCCTGTTGCAATGTCGTAACTTTTTTATGCAAGCTAAAGGTTCTTGACTCATCTAACTGATCAAAACCTTTATCTTGGATCATTCCATACCCCTTAAGCTAATAAAGCAAAATCACTGCTCCTAACAGACTTTTGACATCGAGTTTGGAGCCATAGAAAACATAGAATTCACCCCTCTCCCACTGGCTCCATCGTGCACTTGCACTTTCCTTTGACAAGATCCATCTATCAATCCAATCTTGTTCCTTCCAAGTAGAGCCAACTTAATCGACCTACTCCACAAAGCAATTTCAATTCCAATCAGTTGAAAAGAGATCAAACACTACCCCACTGATATCAGTAGGACTCAAGAACAATGAATGACTATAATCGACCCTTGACTCATAGACAAAACTGGAACAAAGCTGAATTTCCAACAACACATACTGCTCTAGTGGTTTGTTAGATACATGTTAGCATTTTTTTCGTCTTATTCTTCTGAACTTAATGAGGAAAAACAATGAACAAGAACAACTTCTAATGAGGCTTTCACAAACAATACGCAGCTGAACAAGAAGACTTTAGATTCCTCACAAGCTCTGGTACCATGAAGTGATTAACACTTGAACAATATGAAAGTAAACTTGTAGAAGAAGATGAATATTGTTATAATTCTGAAGTGTATCAATAAACTAATAAGCCTATGTCTATATATATATATATACACACGACATTGTTTGTAACTACTTTACCTAACTTCCTAACTACTCTCTAACTAACTTATGAAAGTACTACACCTAACTTAAACTTCCACAATACTAATAAAGTAGAACAAATCTTATTTGATTAATTAAGTCTTTCTTTGATATTCTGTACGTCTTGATAACTTTATCTATTTTTGTGACTTTGTTACCAACTAAGAAATGCAATAAAATACAAATATTGTAGCGGGCAAGTGAAAAAACCATGACATACACTTTTGTAGAATTTTCCCAAATCTACAAAAAATATGAACCCTCTACTGAATTTTGATTAGAACATTGCAGCTAGGAACTAGCTCTATTTCTCAAAGCGATAAACTTCATAGGTTGTTGCTTCCCTTTTCAAGTTAAGTATACTTACAAATATATCTATTTTTGTTTATTCTAAATACTTTCTCCGTCCACTTTTAACTGATATGTTTTCTTTTTTATAGTCCAAAGAATAAAAGTTTGACTAACATTTTTTTTTTTTTTTTTTTTTCATATTCATGTAAAAAATTATAATTTATATACTTTCCGTATAGTTTTTATATAAAATTGTTATTTAAAAAATACTGAATTAATGTTATATAATTTAACTTTAAAAATTAGTCAACTAGATTTTCGTAAAACAACATAATAAGTAAAAGTGAATATAAAAAGTATTGTGTTTCTTGGAAAGTTGGAAATAGTACACTCGATATATAAATATTGTTGTTAGTGTGCAATGCTAGCTAGCACAAATCAATAGTTGCTACATCTTACAGTCTACAATAGAGTAATATAACAAAAATAAAAATGAAATAAAATTATTTAAGCGTAAGGAAAAATGTTCAACTTATCATCAAACGCTAAATTCTGGATCCGCCTTCAGTAATATTGTTAGTAGAAGCAGTGCCTGTTGGGTGATTGATTCCTAGAGTGTTCTTAACAGCTTCAGCAGTGTTTTGAGCCATGTTTGCAGCTCCATGAGCCACATTAGATGCACCTTGTGTTGCACCTTGTGCTGCTCCTTGAGCCATGTTAGCAGCTCCATGAGCCACATTAGCTACACCTTGTGCTGCTCCATGAGCCACATTAACTGCACCATGTGCTGCTCCTTGAGCCATATTTGCAGCTCCATGAGCCACATTAGCTGCACCTTGTGCTGCTCCTTGAGCCATGTTTCTTCTTGTGTCCGGTCTCTCGATCAGACAATTTAATTAAAGAAATTTTATATGAATCTATCAATTTCATAGTGTTAAGAGCTAATTACATTTTTTCCTACTATTTTCAAATAGAAAAATCCCTTAAATTGGGGAGTCCAATACATCCAAAACAGTCCTGATACATCGCATTCCAATTTCGAAAACATCTCTTAGCGTCTGGATACATTGTGGCTTGGTTTTGATGCATCACGTAAAGTCTCGATACTTCGCGGAAAGTGATGTATCCGAAAATAGGAAAACATAGAGAGATTTTTTATTTTTTTTTAAATGACACGAAGTTTAGAAAATATTTAAAAAAAAATGTATAGTAAGTTTATTTTTATTTATTTAATTATAATATTAATGAAATATCATACTCATGTGAGGGTGGTTATAAATGGACGGTTCAAATTGAATTTGACGGCTTAAAGATGGTTGAATCAATACATGGGTTCAGTGCGCGTTCAAAATTTAGTTAGGTTGAATTGAATTTGGTCATAAATAATCCAACCCTCCTAAACTTAATGAATTTAACTTTATTGTTTATTTCTTCTATATTTTGATATAACCAAATAAAATTAAATAAAAGAATATTCTCCTATTTTTATTTAACATTTTGTTACATTCTCATGAGTCAATTTATACGCATATTTAACACACAATTAATTAATTTTTAAATTAGTGAAATTCTTGAACTGATTAAAATAGACCAGAATTTAAAAATAGATAAATCATAAACATCAATTAATAAAGTAATACAGTCACTGGCTCATTTTTTCCACGCATAGACTAAACATATGTGATATTATGTTGATACCTCTGAATCAAATTTGTTGCTTGCCTTGGTCTGTCGTTCTCCCTTCTATCTGCAATGATGGGGAAAAAAATTACTTTACTAAATAGAATTGTGTCATCTAACATTACTTTGCAAGAATTTAATTAAATGTATATAATTATAGTAATAAATTAAAATGTCACTTGAGCAAATTCGAGAAAGAAAAAAATGATATTCTATAATCAGTTACAATTAATGAATTTTGAAGTTCTCCTATGACCTATTCATCAATTTCTCTATGTATATTCTCATATCTCATGTAAAAAGTAAATATAGTGAGAATGAAATCACATCGCTTCGCTAAATGGTAAAGTATGCATAAAATATATAAATCGAGTATTATACTGAGCTTGTCCAGGAACTTTACCAACTGCTAAAAAAGTCTTTGCTAGCCATTAATTAATTTGTGATTTATGTTTGTGTAATGAGTAAGGTAGTACTGATGGAAAATGATTTGATATGTGGGAAATATATATGGTGATTTATGTGCTCAAAAGGTGAACTTAATGATACATTTTCTAACTTATGGAGGACAAAATTCAACACTTGATTGGTACTAGCATGAACTATGGCTTTGGATTGGTTAACAACATATCAAAAGGAATTCTTGATCCGTTTTTTTGGGATAAGTTGAGAAATAGAAAAGAAATTACTAACAAATATTTTTTTGTAAAATGTTTTCCTAAAGACAAATAATTTTTTTTTAATTTTCAAGTGTTTGATAAGTAATTAACAAAAAAAAAATATTTAAAAGTATTTTATATATAAATTTAGGAAAATGTTATATAAGCAGTGGGTGGAGGTAGAATTGGGGGGGGGGGGGTATGTAGGTGGGGGTGAACTGGGGTGTGTTAAAACTTGAAAGATGAGGAGCAAATTAATGTGAACTGTTCGAGACGATTAACGTGAAATATCATGTATTATTTTTTTTCTTTGCTATTGTATAGCTCCCAACGACGACACTTATTATCACCTCAATAACGAGTAATTTTTCTAGATTAGTCACCAATGTTTGAAAAATTACCTAATAATATCACGTATGCATGTTTTAGGACTACAATATCATTGAACTTTACTTATTTTTAAAAAATATACTTGACACAAAAAAAAAACATTATCTCTTTCCTAATTGAATGTCATGTCACATTCTGTTAGTTATTAGCATTTTAATATAATATTTAACATATTAAATTACTTTAATTTGGAGTTATAAGAATGAACATTGGAAGGATGACTTCTACATCATCCATTAACATTGGTTATCCATCAATGTATTCATTCTAATTCCTCCTTACTCTTTGTAACATATGTAACCTATGTAACTCCCATTGTAACCTATGAAACTCCTAAGGCCATGATCTTCCATTTACTACCTCCCATTATCTTCTTATTAATGCTAGGAAGACTTCTTGTAGTTATAAATAGTGGTAGTACTTCATTTGGTTTTAGAAAACCACAATTCATAAGAGAAAACAAGAGTGAAAGAGTTAGTCTAAAGAAGAGTTTTTTAGTTGAAGGGAGGTGTTCTTTTTTGTGGAGCTTTGGACTCAACTCTTGTCCAGAGTTGTTGAGTTATATTTGTGTAGGCTTTGTATCCTGGAGGGACAAGTCAAAGAGGACTACTGCTGGACCAGTGAAAACATTTGTTGCAGTGGGCTTGAATCTCCTTAAAGAGAGCGAGTTCCGGCCTCAGCTGAAGAGATTACTTTCTTCATTTTATTTTCAATTGTATCTAGCAATTTTATTATCTGTAAGTTTTTCACTAACAATTTTTAAGGAGATTCAATGATGGCTACAATTGAAAAAACTGCGGAGTCAAGATGGGAGATCTTAACAAACCATTTCAGTTCAATGGTAACCATTTCAAAAGATGAAAGGGTAAAGTACTTTTCACTTAAGTCTTCTCAATGTTTCTTACGTTTTAACTGAGAAGAATCCAAATAAAAGAAGACATCACCACTATGAATGATGATGAACTATTTCTCATCTAGAAGAAAGTGGAAAGTACGATGGTGATTCCTATAAGTGTCGGTATATCTTCTTAATTGTCTATCGATAAATTTTATGATTATTATGATAGATTACTCTAGTGCAAAGAAAATTTGGAAGGCATTGCAAAGTAAGTATTATACCGAGAGGCTGGAGCGAAAAAATATGCAGCTAGTAGTTTTTTTCGTTTCCAATGGTGGACAAATCAGTGGTAGATCAAGCTCAGACTTCATCATGATTGTTGGAGAGCTTAGTTCCGAAGAGGTTAAAATTGGAGATAACCTTATTGTTTGTGGCCATAGTGACTAAACTTCCACCTTCTTGGAAGAATTTCAAAAAACTATGCGCCACAAACAAAAGGAAACCTCTCTTGAAACCTTGATAATGAAAATCGCATGAAGTAAGAAAGCAATGAGGCCAAGATGCACTTTTACAACAGAAGAGAACAACCATCACATCGAAGGTAAATTTAATTACTTCGAATATATGCTACTCCTGAACTCACAAAAATACTTCTTTAAAGCCTAAGAAGAAAAAATTCAAGAAAAATAAATGGTAGACCTCCCAAGAAAAATAATGGTGAAAATCACCAACAAAATCAACAAGTTCAAGAAAAGGGACTATGCTGGTTGTGGCAAGAGTGGGCATATTGCTCGATTTTGCAGATTCCGGAAATGTGGTCCTAACCCTCAGCAAACGTTACCGAAACCTTTTGTGGCGGTGATTACGACATAACATGGTTGAGAATGTTTGATGGATGGTGGGCTGATTCTGGTGCAAACCGTCAATGCCTGTTATGACAAAGACTGGTTTAAAAAATATACTCATTTTGATGGCCCAAAACCATCATGCTTGGTGATGCTCACTACTCAAGTGCTTGGAAAGGGAGATGTTGAATTGTATTTTACTTCTGGAAGGATATTAACATTGAAAGATGTACTTTATCTCCTTCTATGAGAAAAAATTTGATGTCCTAGTTTTTTCTTAATAAAACAGGCTTTAAACAGCATTATTGAATCTGATCAATATGTAATAGTGAAGAAAGGATTTTTGGGGGAGGGGTATGCATGTGATGGGATGTTTAAGTTGAATGTTGAAATGAATAAAACTTCCTACTTCTGTTTATATGCTTTCTCTACTAATTTTGGCATGCTCATTTGTGTCACATTAATGATCGTTAGTTGGAATCATGAGTAGTTTAGGATTAATTCCAATGGTTAAAAAAAATTTTGAAAATGTGAGGCTTGTAGTAAAGCCAAGATACTAAAAGGCCTCATTTTCAAGTTGAAAGAAAAACGGATTTGTTAGAATTAGTTCATACTGATATTTGTGAACTTGTGGAATTCTAACTCGTGGAGGTAATAGATATTTTTATCACTTTCATTGATGTTTTTTCTAAGCTTACATATGTTTACTTGATGAAAAATAAAAGTGATGCTTTTGAAAATTTCAAAACTTATCTCAATGAGGTTGAAAATCAGTTTGGAAGAAAAAATAAAAAGAATTAGAAGTGATAGAGGCGTGAATATGAATCAAATAAGTTTAATTATTTTGTTAGATCATTGGGAATAATTCATGAAACTACTCCTTCTTACTCTCCTTCGTCTAATGGAGTAGCAGAAAGAAAAAATAGAACTTTGGTTGAATTGACTAACGTCATGCTTATTGAGTCACATGCACCTTTAAATTTTTGGGGTGAAGTTATCTTAACTGCTTGTTATGTGTTGAAATCGTGTGCCTCATAAAAAGTCTAAATTGACACCTTTGAATGTGGAAAAGTTACAAGCCAAGTTTGAGTATCTAGATTTTGGGGTTGTCTAGCCTTTGTGAGGTTAATGGATCCCAAGATTACAAAGTTGGGTAAGAAAGTTACTACTTGTGCTTTCTTGGTTATGCTTCAAATAGTACAGCCATAGATTTTTAATCTTGAAGATAATATTGTAATAGAATCTGGTGATGCTATTTTTCATGAAAATAAATTTCCTTTTGATACTAAAAATAGTGGGGGTCAAAGGATTGAACAAAATATTTTGTCACTACCTAGTTCTTCTACTTCAACTTTAAAAAATAAGATGTTGTTGATTTTGAGTTAAGAAGAAGTAAAAGAGCTAGAGTAGAAAAAGATTTTGGTCCTGATTTTTATGGTTTAATGTTGAAAATGACCCATCTAACATTGAAAAAGCATTATCTCACATGATTCTATTTTTTGGAAAGAGGCTGTAAATGATGAAATGAAATCTCTAATTTCTAATAAACGTGGAGTTAGTTGATTTACCACCGCGGTTGTAAAACAATTGGTTGCAAATGGGTCTTAAGGAAAAAGTTGAAACCGGATGGTTCTATTGATAAATACAGGCTAGGCTAGTTGCAAAAGGTTTTAAACAACTAGAAGGCCTAGAATTTTTTGATACTTTTTCTCCGGTAACAAGAATTACATCCATTAGACTTTTAGTTGCTATGGCTGCAATTTTTATTTGCAAATTCATCAAATGGATGTAAAAACTGCTTTTCTAAATGGAGACCTAAATGAAAAATTTATATGGACCAACCCGAGTGTTTTTGTTGAAGCAGGCCAAGAAGCAAAGTATGTAAACTTACTAATCTCTATATGGCTAAAACAGGCACCAAAGCAATGGCATGAAAAGTTGATTCCTGCATGATTGAAAATGGTTTTAGACAAATGAGTGTGATAAGTGAATATATCATAAGTTCATTGGAATAATTCACATGTAATCATTTGCCTATATGTTGATGATTTGTTGATCTTTGGCTCTAACATGAATGTTTGATTGAAGCTAAAAATGTTCTTAGAAGCCATTTTGATATGAAAGATCTTGGTGAGGTAAATTTTATTCTTGGAATAAAAATAACAAGAACATGTGAGGGGATTTTCCTTGACCAGTCACATTATGTTGAGAAAATTTTGAAAAAATATAACTTTCATGATTGCAAGCATGTTGCTACTCCTTTTGATTCAAGTGTTCACTTATTCCTGTTGAAAGTGAAAATGATGTAATAAATCAAAGGAATATGCTAGTATAATCGGAAGTTTGAGATATGTGACTGATTGCACTAGGTCTGATATTGCATATGCAGAGGAGTACTTGGCAGGTTTACAAGCAAGCCGGTAATGAACATTGGCATGCTATAACAAGAGTTATGAGATATTTAATTGGAACGAAAAATTGGTGTTTGTTCTATAAAAAATATCCTGCTGTACTTGAAGGCTTTTGTGATTCGGATTGGAACACTTTCAGGTGATTCTGTTCTACAACTAGTTATGTCTTTACTTTAGGTGGTGGTGCTGTTTGTTGGAGATAAAAAAAGCAAACTATAATTGCTAACTCTCCAGGAGGCTGAACTAATTGCTTTAGCTTCAGCTAGTGAGGAAGAGAATTGGTTAAGAGATTTATTGTTTCAAATTCTTATTTTGAAAATTAATTCTCCTATTTAATTCATGTGATAGCACGCTGCAATTGGTAGAGTTCAAAACCGTTATTACAAACGGTAACCAGACCTATAGGAGGAACACAGTAAGTAAGATCGTATTTGACAATGATACCATAAATGTTGATTATGTCAAATCTTGTGATAATCTTGCAGATCCTCTTACGAAGGCCTAACAAGAGAAAAGGTCTGGAGCACATCGAGGGGGGATGGGATTGAAGCCTACAAATCCTTGAGTCATTATGAGGAAACCCAACCTGGGACTGAGATCCTATTCTTTATTGGGATCAATAGAAGTATACTATAACAAGGTTCAGAGAATAATCATATGTGACTGTTGTGAAAATGCACTATTTTTTCCCTCCCTATGATGTGAGTGCATTATTCCTGTAGTTTGTGAAGTTGAGTTATAAAACTCTTATGAATATCTGTAGCCCCTATGGGTGGAGTGTTAATCTTATAAGAGCACTCTCGACGATTCACCTATGATGTGAGGAAGTAGGTCGCTTCCTATGAGAATGAGGCTTATTCTCAAATGCACTCATGAAACCGGGATAACACATGGCCATAAGGTGGCTGTTAAAGCTCATGTCAACACCTTGATTATTATGTGTGAGCATTATTTTATTTTCCTTAAGCAGTCATAGTTCAAGTCTGAGACCACTACGACTCTGGAGTAAAAGTTATTGTTTCACTAAGTGGAGGTTCAATGCAGAGCACACCTTCATTATGCATAGTAGTTCCTTCAACTGATATAATATAAAATGAGTGGGGGATTGTTAGGTTATTAGCATTTTAATATTAAATATTAACATATTAATTGCTTTAATTTGGATTTATAAGAATGAACATTGGAATGGATGACTTCTACATCATCCATTAGCATTGGTTATCCAAATGTATTTCTTCTTAATTCCTCCATTACTCTTTGTAACATATGTAACCTAGTAACTCCTTTGTAACCATTGAACCTAGTGTAACTCCCATTGTAACCTATGAAACTCCTAAGGCCATTATCTTCACTATTTACTACTCCATTATCTTCCTATTCATGCTAGGAAGACTTCTTGTAGTATAAATAGTGGTAGTCTTCATTTGGTTTAGAAACACACAATTCATAAGAGAAAAACAAAGAGTGAAAGAGTTAGTCTAAAAAAGAGTTCTTATTAGTTGAAGGGAGGTGTTCTTTTTTGTGGAGCTTTGGACTCACTCTTGTCCAGAGTTGTTGAGTTATATTTGTGTAGGCTGTTGTATCCTGGAGGGAACAGTCAAAGAGGACTACTGCTGGACGGTGAAAACATTTGCTGCAGTGGGCTTGAATCTCCTTAAAGAGAGCGAGATATCCGCGCCTCAGCCTGAAGAGATTACTTTCTTCATTTTATTTTCAATTGTAATCTAGCAATTTTATTATCTTGTAAGTTTTTTCACTAACAATTCTTTTAAAGGGAAAATTACATGACAAACTATACTAAGTAATTAATTAATAAGGGTATAGTTTAATTTATTTACTCTCAATAAAAATAGTTTCATTTTTTTGGTCATAATTAATTAGACCTACCACCTATTTGTATACCAACACTATAAGACTTATTTATAATTTTATATATAATTTTATATAAAATTATTTTACCTCTCCTATGTCCATTACATCTTTTTCTCCTAAAATCACTCCTCCACTCTATTTTAAATTTCAAATTTCATAAGATTTCACGTACTTTCTTCCGTCTTGCTCTCATTTTTCGCAGGTAACCCATGAATCTATTTTTATTTTTTTTCCTTCATCAACAATTGTATATGCATTATGTTTCTTAGTTTTTCATATTATCTTTAAAAAAAATTATTTCTCATCATATTACAAGTTGTTTAAAATCAGAATGAAAGATTCATCTCAGTCTGTAAGAATTACCTATTTGAATGTTATGTATATAGTTGTTTGTACAATGAATTATTATATACAAAACTGATCAAGTTATTTTGTATTGTTATATTCATATTTTAAGTTTTTTTGTATATTCAACTAGTTATATATGTATATAAGTAATGACTTTTAAAAAAATGATACAATTATTTGTATAATAATTTTTTTTAAATCACATTTTTTTGTATATTACGCTATTATATACAAAACTGCTTGAGGAATTTGTGTATTTATGAGTACTATATTCATATTTTTATTTATACATATACAATTACTTATATATGTATATAATAATTAATTTAATACAAATCAAACAACTTATATTCATTTTATTTACATTCGTATATAAATTTGTTTATACATATACAATTTTTTGTATATTTATATATTCATTTTATTTACATTCGTATATAAACTTTGTTTATACATATACAATTTTTTTTATATTCAACTAGTTATATATGTATATAAGTAATTACTTAAAAAATTGGTACAATTATTTGTATAATAATTTGTTTAAAATCATATTTTTTTTTGTATTTTACATTATTATATACAAAACTGCTTGAGGGATTTGTGTGTATATGTATATAATAATTACTTTACAATTTGTTGCAAATTAAACAATTTATATTCAATTTATTTACATTCGTATATAAACTCTATATACATTAAAAAGTTTAGTTTTCCATAAACAGGTTTGTATGGTTTTTCGTCGCAGTAGAATTCTTTTTTGAGAAAATATTTGATTTTGAATGTTTAGCTTAAATAATGGGATTATGTAAATGTTTTTTTACCATATTTAGGGCTATTGTTACTATCTAATGGAAAAGTAAAATATAGTAAATTTTTTAAAAAACATTTGATACAAAATAAAAGCGAATAACAAACTAAACGATACCCATAAAAGGTATATGGAAAACTATATCGCATAAATGTGATGTCATAAATTTAGTTTGCATATATGAAATTTTCCCTTTTTAAAATTTATTAATGATATTTTTTTTAATTCTTTAAATATATGTAGGCTCCTAATACTAATTTATTTCAAACATTTAACCACCATTATAAATCGAGGTTTATTTTAATACAAAGAAAATATAATTTCGATAGATAATGAAATACGAAATTCGTGGATAGTAATATTTAATTAAGTGTTTTTTATTATTAACTTGAAAAATAATAAGTTATAAAAATAATTAATTAGTACATGTGTGATATTTATTATGTGCGTGATTTTCTTCGCACAAAAAATCTCCTTGTTAATCGTAAACATAAAATTATGTCGATTCTCACAAGAAATTGAGAGCGGAGCTAACCTTCGGTTACACAGAATTTAGTTATATTTATGATTTTAAAATTATTAAATATATATATAATATTGATTTAGAACTCTCTACTTTAAAGAAGTAAAATTTAAAACTTACATGTAAGCTTAAAACTAGACACAAGTGTCTATGCTAGCACGAGCCCAATATCTATTATTTTAATTTATGTGATATTGATAGAATTTAGAAAGTTAATTAAATTTTAATATGATTATAGATATTTTAAGTCGTTAGTTACTTTTTGTTTGCACAATTTTGATGTAAAGAGGTCCATTAAGATGTCCATAATTAAAGTATTTTTCCTCATCGATTGTTGATTTCATACTCAAAGTACCTACAAGATATTACCGACATCCAAAATAATAAAGATACTACTAAAGAATATGAATATATAACTAAAAGATATAACCAAAACAGATTCTATAATTTTAGAAAAAATTATCCACTAATTAAGTTAAAATAGAACAAATATTTTTTTTCAAATTAGAGAAGTACAAACAAATAAAAAAAATCAATGTATAAATAATATTTAAAAGCAGGGGCACAAACACTTAAATAATCTAAAAAAGATATTATTAATAAATTAAAAAATGTGACATGACATCCGAATAGGTGAGATAATGTTTTTTTATGTCAAGCATATTTTGAAGAAAATAAGTAAAGTTGAATGATATTATAATCCTAAAACAAACATAAATGATATTACTAGATAATTTCCTAAACATGATGACTATCTAAGGAAATTACTCCCTCAATAACCCTTTAGGTAATATATCTCCTTAGGCAATTTATATATATCCCCAAAGACAATCTTTATATAGACCTAAGACAATATGTATACAACGCGTTTGACAAAATCTGTGTATAATTTCGTAGGCAATTATATATAGCTCATAAGAGCCCATTTGGACAGGCTTAAAAAGTTAAATTTAAATGACTTCTAAGTCAAAAGAAAAAGTAGCTAGGAGGAGGTCTACTATTGAATTTTAACTTATTTTGAACCTCTTTTATGTTATTTTTTATCCTGTCAAACACTTTTTAACTTATTTTAAATCACTTTTGACTTATCTTAAGTTATTTTTATATATCAAATACTTTCTGAATTCAAAAATTGACTTTAAAAATAAGTATGACCAACCTTTAAGCCAATCAAAATCACTCCAGTCCGAGTTGTTAGGGTAGTGGAGCCTGATTGATTAATTTTAGGCTTTCCTATTTATTCTATATTTAGGCTTTACTATTTATTCCTGTAACAAAAATTACTATGATTTTATTAATATAAATATACCTCACCATCGTGGAAGTTTACTCACAGGGGTGTGGTGTGTTACCACGAAATATTGAGTGTTCTCTTCTCCTCTAAATCTTCTCATTTCTTTCTCTTGAAAGTTCTTGTGTTCTTCATTCATCTAGTGTGTATGCGGTGAAATTCAATCCTACAATTGGTATATCAGAGCTAAGGAGATTCAACACGGATCACAGAAGATGGATAGTTCGAAGCTGGGAATCGCGAGAAGTTTGCTGGATCCGATTCAGTTTCTCGAAGATTTTTCCGAGCGGAAGATTATCTGTACCAGAAAGATCTTCACGAACCGTTGAACGGGGGTGAAGCTGGAATCCATGACGGAGGAGAAAGGAAACTTCAAGGATCGTCAGGGCTCTAGGTTATCCGGCTTGAGCTTTGTCAAGAAACGGTGGCGTTAAAAATCGTGAGGAGAAGACTACGTCCGGTCTGTGAAGGCACTTGTCAAACATTTATGAAACTCATCGGCTTATGAACAAGGTTATATTGATTGCGTAGATGTTTCATTTACAGATGTCTGAAACTAGATCCGTTTCTGATCATATAAACGAGTTCAAGATGATTGTGAGTCAAATAAATTCTGTGGATATTAATTCGAAGATGAAATTAAGGCGTTGATTTTGAGGTATCTCTGACCGAAGTTTGGGTACGTTGTTGCTGCGATCAAGATGTCCGGGGATCTGAGAAACTAAAAGTTTGATCAAAACCGTGATATTGGTCTTAGCGTGAAAGTATTCACAAAAGAAGAAGTGGGAGATTCATCGGGCAGTGCTCTCAGCGTTTATCGAAGGGGGAGAAGTAAGCCGAAAGGCCAAAATCACCCCAACCATGCGTCGATCAACAATCAATAGGATGCGGGAAAATCCCTGAACAGATCAAACGTGACTTGTGGAACGGTGGAGAAAAAGGGCCTTTCGGACGAACTGTACAACGCCAAAGAAGAAAGAAGAAAACAGAATCAGAAATTTGGAGATGACAATGATTTTGTAAATTCAGCAGAGGACATGGGGATGCTCTAATCCTTAGGTGAACAACCCGGTGATTGATGATGAATCATGGATTTGGATTTGGGCATCTTGCCATTTGTCTCCAAAGCAAGGAGTTGTTTCCAAATTTCAGATCTGCAAATTTGGAAAAAGTATATCTTGCGACACTAAAGCCGTAGAGATTGAAGGAAAAAGGGGGATTGTTTGCCATAAAGACCACCTCGGGAAACCAGTGGACATTGGAGGATGTCAAATATATCCTGGGATCAAGAAAAATCTTTCTCATGTTGGTCAGTTGGTTGATTTAGCACGGGGTATGCAGCGAGTTGGGAAGGGTTATGGAAGATCGTGGAAAAGGTGCTATGGAGTAGCGGTAGTAGCTGTGGGCACCAAATTGGACGTGTACACCACTGCGGGGTGTTATAAACAGTGGCCGTTGTGTGAAGGTGGCTTACGGTTAATGTCTGTGGCACAACAAGACTGGGACACCATGAGTGCTAAAGGAAGAACGAGCTGGTTTGAAAAGGAGCATTAGAGGGTCTGAAAGTCGTTGATATGAGTCTTTGCGAGAGCTGTGTATGGAGAACAGAAAAGAGTAAGCTTCACAAAGAGTCCTAGAGAGCCAAAGAAAGTGCAGTTGGAAATGGTCCATACAGATGTGGACCATCTCCAGTATCATCACTTGGAGGATTCCGATTTCTATGTTACCTTCATTGATGATTTTAGCAGGAGGATTTTGAGCAGGAAGTATGGGTTTACTCGTGAAGATAAGTCAGATGTGTTTGCAAACTTTCAAGAAGGGAAAGCTGAAGGTGAGATTCAGAGCGATTTGAAATCAAATGCTAATGGCTGACAATGGAGGCGAGTATGACAAATCAGAGTTCAAGGAAATGCGCAGCTGAGGGAATATATTGCATGAGAACAGTTCCTGGTAAGGCAAGGCAGAATGGAATTGTTGAGAGAATGAACATACATGATGAGGGCTTGCAAGGAGTATGAGGATACACTGTGGGCTGCCTCTACACTAAAACACTTGGGCGATGCTGTGAGCACAATTGCATACTGACCACAGGGGACCATAAGTTCCTTTAGGGTTCAAATTCCAGATGAGTGTGGACAGGAAAAAAAAAGCAAGTACTAAAACTTGAGGACTTTTGGTTGCAACTGTTCCCAACTTATGTTCATGTGATCCGCAAAGAGAGACAAGTTTGATGCCGAGGGAGTGAGTGTCACTTCATTAGGATTATGATTATGATTGTTTGGCTACAGTTTTGGGATGACAAGACAAGAATATAGAAGATCCTGAGACATTGTGACGTGACATTGATGAGTCTGTCCTGTTACAAGGACAGAGAGCAGAAGGTTCTAGAGATACAAAGCAAGTGGGAGTTGAGGTTGAGCTGGAGAAGAGTAACCTTAGAGGAGTCGAAGCAGATACTCAACCAACTCCTCCTACTGAAAGAAATCTGAAGTGGAGCGAATTACACGTGAGAGGTGTTAAGGAGATCATTCCAGATCCATCAGGGCACCAGCTAGGTATCACCTTCATTTACACTATATATTGCTGATGATAGAGGGATGAAACCGGAGTCTTTTGATGAGGCCAACCCCTACAGGCGGAGATTCGATCAAGTGGGAGAAAAAGCCATGATGATGAGATGAGGTCACTTGAGAAGAACGACACATGAGTGTGACTAAGCTACTGCAGGGAAGAGAGCTTTGCTGAACAAGTGGGGTGTTCAGAATCAAGACTGGACCAGATGGCCAAAAAGAAGGTTTCAAGGCTCGGGGGTTTTTTTTTTTAGTGGTTAAAGGATATTCACAAAGGAAAGGTATTTATTATGCTGAAATATTCTCTCTTTTGTTGTGAAGTAAACTCTGCTTCGAAGTCAATGAGTGTTGTTGATCGGAGAATTGTGCATCTAGAGCAAATGGATGTAAAAACAACGTTTTTACATGAGATATGGAAAAGAGTCTATATGCAGCAAACCGGAAGGATTTGTGGTTCCAGGACAAAGGAAACACATGGGGTGCCAAGTCACCAGGAGCTGTATGACAAAAATAAGCACCCAAGGCAGTGTGGTACAAGAAGTTTGAATCCTTCAATGACCAGAGTGGATTTCTGCAAAGCTGAAAAGGATCCTGGTTGTTACTTCAGAAAACAACTGATTCATATTGTCTTCTACTCGTTGTATGTGGAATGATATGTTGATTGCAGGATCTGGATGAGGGAGAAACAATCTGAAGACAAGGTTGTCTGCCAGCATTGAGATGAAGATTTGGGTCCATCCAGCAAAACAAATTTTGGGGATGAGATTTCTCGGGTAGATCTGCTGGCACTTTACAATCTATCTCAGGAGTTTGTAATTGAGAAGGTGCTGAGCAGATTCAGGTAGTACATGATGACTAAACCAGGATACTCAATTGGAAAATCACTTTAAAATTGTCAAAGGAGCCAAAACGGGGCAGTCACCAAAGATTGCGCGGAGCGTGATTCAAATGGCACTTGTTCCATACGCTTCAACAGTGGTAGTTTTAGTTGATGTAATAGTTATGGTATGAAATAGGACATTGATAAGCACATGCAGTGGTGTTGTTAGCATGGTAATGGCGAAACCCTGGGAAAAGAGCATTGGGAAGCGGTGAAGGGCTCTGGATATTGAGAGGTACATCAGTACTCACTTTGTTTTGGAAAAAGGCAAGTTGACTGTACAGGGTGTTGTGGATGCTGGATCTTGGTGGGGATGTTGACGCGAGACAAGCGTAAATCCGGGTACATTTCACCATAGGTGGAAAAACAGTGAGTTGGATGTCCAGGCTTCAGAAGGTGTTTCTCTGTCATCTGGGAAGTGAGTATGGGGCCAATAGCTGGAAGCGGGAAAAGAGATGATATGGCTGGCCAGATTATCTGAGGAATTGGGCAAGAGCCAGATCGAGGAAGATTCTTTATCAGATAGCCAGAGGTCATACAGTTTGTGAAAATAACAGTTATCAATTCAAAGACAAAATGCACATCAGAAGGCGATACCATTTCACTCACAGGGCTAAGTGGACAGTGGAGGATGGGTGATATGTGCTTGGAGAAGTAAGGGTGCGAAGAACCCGGCAGACAGTTGACGAAGTGTTGATATTGGAAACTGAGGAACCTCAGTAGGTCTTATGTTAGTTGTTGCTATAGATGTTGCGGGGCGGTAAAGATGTTGGATGATGAAGAGATTTTTTTTTGAGAATGTATTTTGGATGACTGAGGGTCAGTCTCAAATTGGCCGAGAATTGATTTAGTGGTAGTGGAGCCTGATTAATTTAGGCTTTCTTAATTTAGTCTCTATTTTAGGCTTCCTATTTATTCTCTCTTTTAGATCTTTCCTATTTATTATCTATTGATGCACCAAAAAATACTCTGATTTGATTAAAAAATATACCTCACCGCAGGGGAAGTTTACTCACGGTGGTGTACAAGACAATTTGGGTTGTCTCTTCTCTCTCTAAGATCTCTCATCTCTTTCTCTTGAAAGTTCTTGTGTTCTTCATTCATCTAGTGTGTGTGCGTGAATTCGATCCTAACACCGATAAGGGAAGATCATATGTCAACATATATATCATTCAATAGTCAACTTCATCAACAATTATTATGGTTGTTGTCAGAGGCGGATCTAGAATTCAGAGGTCTTGGGTGTCACATTGTTCAAGTAAAATAAGTGTGTCGGTTGCTTTAATTTTGGATTACAATTCGAGTTACCTTTTTTCATTTTTCATAAATAAATCGATCATGTTACTAATGTTTTCTTTTAGAATATTCTGATATTAGAGATAACTAAACAATTCAATTTTTATTTTTTTAGGAATTAATGACCTTATTCGCTGACACGTTGAGGACAAAAGGATTTTTACACTAAAATTTGAGCTTGTATAAACCATCTAATAGTGTTTACTTAATACATTCATATTCCATTGTCTTTATGTATTGTTGCAAATATATGTTACAGAAAATAAAAATTTTAATTTCAACCTAATCATCTTACTAGCAAGAATGTTGGTGAAGATTAAAGGAACCTTTAAGTTAAAAGAACTCTAATAATAATAATATTCATCATTTTTAAAACTTATATTTTCTGAGATCACTGAGTATCGTGACGCTCCACAGGTACACATAGATCCACCCTGGTGGTTATGAGCAATCCGATAGCTCAAATATTCTCAGTCAATAATTCAATGTGATACTTAAGCAGAATAAGAACAACACACTAAACTCAACCACCACCTTAAATAGTCCACAATGTCATAAAAGCATATAACTTCAAAATTAACGACAGAGGAGGGCTTAGAAATCCTTACCTAATGTTATATGAAGGAAAACAAATACATACATAACAATCCCCACGATGTTCTTCTGTAATCTCACAAAAATATGAATATGATATTTTGAAGTTGTATCAACAAATGGTTTTACGCATTGAAAATTAGACTTTTAGACTTTTAATTTGATAATTTTTGGCCCTCCAACTAATGACGGATCCAGAATTTTCAAAAATACGAATATATCACTCAAATTATATTTGATATATTTTAGAGTGGGGCTTCGAGGGAGGCGGAGGTGGATGGTCAAGAGGTAGAGGTTTGAAGCATTGAATGGGTGAGGAAAATACAATAAACATAGAATATAATCTGTAGAATTTATTTTTTTCTACTCCAGTTAAGGAAGTCATTTTCCTCCGTTGGGAGGAACGTGACTTCCTAGAAAATGTTTTTCAAAACTTTTATCCAATCAAACATGCAAAAATAATTTATTTATTTTTTGAAAATGTTTTCCTTCATATAAAAAATACAAGTCTCCAAAGAGATAAACTGAAAGAAGGATTCTTTTGCTGGAGTTTTGAAATCTTCAACTAACTCAGAGTTGTTTGAGTTGTATGACGTTGTTAGACTATTATATTCCATAGGAAACAAGTCAAGAGATATACTACTAAAGCGATGAATATTATATCACATAAAGCTTGAATCTCCTTAAAAATCAATATATGTCTCCGCACCTCAACCTAATATTTATTTGTTTGTTTTTATTTATTTTATTTTCAAATGTAATTTATGGTATATTTTCTCACCTAAGTAAACTTAAATAGATATATGAATAAAATAATGCATGAGTGTTTGTTCACTGAGGGGTCAATCGGTCACGTACTACTGATAATGTAAAAATTATCACGAGTATTAATATCTCTAGATATATATATATATATATATATATATATTATATCTATACTATAGATATATAGACTAATTAAGGCTTAACAAAAAAAAAGAACTTGAGAAATCACAATAAAAATAAAATTCAACAGAATTTTACAAATACATTTTACGTTATTCTTACGATAACTAGTATTTATAAGTTATAAACAGAAGAAAACAGAAACGAAATAAGCTAGATGGTGAAGCAGAACATAACGATAGAATACAAGAAGTAATCCGAGTCCACAGAAACTACTGTTGTTATCCTTAAAAATTTAATCCCGTCAATTGTACCCAAGGTTATGGGATTAATTTATCCCAGATAAAAAACGGATTAAACTGTTAAAGAAATAGTGGTACCCTCAATTCTTAAATTCAACAAACTTAAGAACAGCAACAGTCACACAGAATCAGCGATCGACACTTTGATTTTTATTTGAGAGAAAATTAAATGCAGAGAAAGAAAAAATTTTCAGTTTTGAAAAAATCAAAAATTGGACTTCTTTTATAGCCATTTTCAGCAAGGAAACAGTGGTTCAGTGAAATTGTTTCAGATCATTTTATCAGAAAGTTGTGGCTTTTGGAAAAAATAACAACTTTTCGAAAAAAAATGTGTTGTTAGGAAAATAACTACTTTTGGAACAGCCTTCCTCTACTCAGTAAAGAGTTTTCGAAAAAAGAGTAACAACTTTTCAGAAGTTACAAGAGATAATATTAACAGATGTATTTGATTTTAACAAAAAATTGATTAAAGTAATCTTGTCCAAAAAATTTATCAATCAATCACGACAGTGCCAAATCCAAAATCCCAAATCCAATCCAAAGAAATGCAGAAATGGACTTGTAATTTGCACTTTGAAAGACTTTTCATTGTTCCTCCAAAGTTAGTTCCCTCACTTTCTTGGATATTCTCTCTTTCTTTTCCATTCAACCACTTGCTAAAACCCAACAAATCCCCCACAGAAATGGGGAAGGCTATAGATGTTAAAACAATGCCATGAAAAAATTTGTGTTGTCTGTAGGTAAAGGTTAATCGCATCTGGATAAGTAGGGTTTCCTTTAAACTTTCCGTAGTGAACATTATGAATATACTCGGTAATCGGAGATTTGATTACTTTGAAACCGTCGACCCTTTGGTGTATACCTTAGACAACATTGTGTAAACAATCAACCCCTTGAACATGTTCTTCGTTTTCATTGTTTTGTTCGTTCAGCCATGAAAACCATCTTGGGTAGAGATAAGTGATTAAAGAACTGGCCTACAGGATTTCCTGAGCGGATTACACTTACACTTAAATGTTAGGTGATTTATAAAGTGGTACCACATGATACACCATTGATAATTCCGTATCAAAACTTAGAAACATTTTTAAAAAGTACGTTATGTATTGATCCAGTTACTAAACATTTTGTCTATCAAGAGAATTGGATCCCATCAAAATAATAATAATATATTTTTTTCCTTACAAATGGTGAACCGTCATCATGACTTTGTTTTATCCTCTTTGAACCTAGATCTGGGGATCTAGTCTTCTAGGTAGAGTTCCCGCCCGATGACGTGTTGTTCTCGGCCAAGTCCATTTTCCCGTCGACGATTTCTAACTCCCTCTCATTTAGGCCTTTTGTAAGTGATCCGACACATATCTTTTGACTTCACATAGTTCAATTGTGATAATCCCACTAGAGGAGTAGTTGTCTCACAGGTTATTGTCTTCGTCTTATGTGACGAGAGCCGTTATACATAATGCTTCCAACCCTTCCTATGCAGCTTGACTTCAAAATAATGCATATAGGGCCATGGTTGCGGCCAAAAGGTAATATCTTCTAAGAAATTCCGGAGCCATTCAACTTCTTCACATACCGGTCTAAGCAATGAATTCAGAATCCATTGTAAAGCGAGCTATACATTGTTGATTTGGATGATTTCCAAGATATTGCCTCCTCCTCCACCAATAGTATTAAAAATGTATCAACTTGGGTATTTTGTTCAGTTGGACCACTAATCCAATTTGCACCACTATATCCTCAAGAACGGCCTCCATATCTGTTATAATTGAAAGCATAGGTTTGAGTGTAATCTAAGTATCCCAAAACTCTCTTCATTGCCAAAACAATGATTATGATTAGGATTAACTGTGTATCGACTCAGTTTACTGATTTCGCCGCAAAGTATGTTTTGTCGTTGTACAATGCATGGACAACATTAAAGCGTCCAATACGCTAGCATTAGTCCAATTGAGACTGACTTTCGCACTTATTCTTTGCAAGATGAAGATTTACCCAATTGGAGTCTATTGCCCTTTTACAATTCAAAATTTGAATTTTTCAGTATCTCTGAATATAATGAGTTTGAGACAATGCTTAGACCGTTAGGAGTTTAAAGAACTTTTAATACTAATATCACATCACCAACTCTAAATCATTTTCATATCAAACTTACTGTTAAGCCCCAAAGCAGTACGCTTTGTAGCTTTTTAATATTAGCAATGTATTTGCTCATTATAAGCATATCATCTACAGATAGAAAAAACTAATTCCATGATTTGGAGTATCTTTAATGTAAAAACACATTTATCACATCATTGATCTTCAAATCCATTGAAAACATGGTTTGATCAAACTTGGCTGCATTGTTTCTGATGCGTGTTTTTAGCCCATAAGAGTGACTAATAGTTTGCAACACTTTCTTTTCTACAAGGAATACAAAACCCTCAGGTTGTTCCCTTAATGTTCCAGCATTTGCTTTTTGACTTGAATGTAGTCTTTTTTTCCTGTTCACAAATGGCAGATTTAAATTAAGTATTTAAAATACTAATAGTAAAGACAAATCTTTACCACAAACTGTTTCTGATTTTAACGATAAAGTTTTTAGGGTTCGTTTTTAATCGTTAATCGAAGAATTTTAAAAATTCAAGCAGAATAGAAAACCATAAGGTTTTTAATCTCCGAAACCTCAAAAAAGAAACTGTTAAATTCTTAGATGTTATTTTACAATAATTGTATTTATTAAAGTTAATAAAACAGAAACAGAAACAGAAATTAAGATGGAAAGCAGGAAAATTAATATAGAATACAAGGAATTAATCGAGTCACAGAAACGATTGTGTTCCTTCCTTAAGAATTTAATCCCCCATTGTACCCAAGGTTATCGATTATTTCTCCCAAGATTAAAACGATATTAAAAACCTGTTAAAGAAATACGGGTACCTCAAACTTCTTTAACTTCAACAAACTTACAGAACAGGCAACAAGTCACACAGACTCAGGTCGATCGGCACTTTGATTTTATTTGAGAGAAAAATAAATGCAGAGAAAGAAAAATTTCATGTTTGAAAAATCAAAAATGGACTTCCTTTTATAGCCATTTTCAGCAAGGAGGAACATGGCTGTTCAGTGCAATCTGTTCAGGACCCTTTTATCCAGAAAGTTGTATCTTTTGGAAAAAATAAAAAACTTCAAAAAAATGTGGTTATTAGAAAAATAACTACTTTTGAACAGTATAGAACTTTTCGGAAAAGTAACAACTTTTCAGAATGTTACAAGACGATAATATACAGATTTATTGATTTAACAAAATTGATAAATAAATTTGTCCAAAAAAAGTACAATCAAACATTTTGCCAAATCCAAATCCAAATTCAAGGAAATGACTTTTCATTTGTACTTTGCAAATGGACTTTTCATTTTTCTTCCAAAGTAGTTCCTTAATTTTTGTATTCCTCTTTTCTTTTCCCACTATTAACATTGATAAAAAAAGAAACCCACATTTTATACATATGAAGAAAAAAAACTACAAGTTAAAAAAAGCTTGTCACTAACTTACATAGTAAAATAATTCAGCTGCCATATATTTTTGTACAGAATCTAATTGACACCTTTCCCTACTATAAGACTTTTCTGTAACTTCCCTCTCCTATCACACCATATATTTCTTCTCTCCATTGCCATTTGCCACCAACACTTTGAACAAAAGAAACCTTATTAGCTCCCATGGACAAATACCAGCAAATAGAAATGGTATGTTCAAATTAGATCTGTAACAACCTGTTTAGTCGTTTTAAGCAGCAGATTTTATTTCTTGAAAAACTGGTTGAGTCAATGGATCCCACGACGAAACCAGTTGTAGGCCACGACGGACCGTCGAGGGGGTCTCGTTCCAAAACACTTAGAATTTAGAAATTTGTGGTGGTGCGGTACTTAAGATCTCGACTCTATGAAAAGGCACGACGGGAGGTGGTCGGGTCTGGTTGGAAGGGGACGGGACCGTCTAGGCACATGACGGGCAGGCCAGAGTCACAGACTCTTGAATGAATTGGAGGTCTCATGGAAACTTTGTGACGGAAGCAGCAGGAGGACCGTCACAGGCTGTGCGTAACACTGAATGGGGCGGATTTCTGTGAATAATTCACTTAATTGGGGGGTAAAGGAGACAAACCTTAAAATAAAAATTGGGTTAGTTTTTATACATCTTTATACTTAATAGATACTAATTAGGGGTAAAAAGAAAGAAGAAAAGAGGGTTTCGGAATAAGAAAAGAAAAATAGAACAGAAACAAGAGAGGAAGAAACGCAGCTTGGAAGATAGCTTGTTGATCGCGATTCTTCGGTGGAGGTAATGGTTTATGTTTTATGATATTCGTAAGTAAAACTCTTAATAGAGAATGATATGATTGGAGTATTGTTAAACCTTCTATATGCGTTAATTTTTACTTGTAATGAATGTGATACATTAAGTGTGAATTAAAATAAGTATGCTGAAGCTATTGATACTAAATCTTAAAAAAACCCTAATCTGCCTTGTAATGAGATTGATGATGCCTTGGTATAAAAGAAAGGATGATGAACTAATAGTGATGACAGAGTAGTGGAAAAGGGTGTCACGAAAACCGACACGTTTAGAAGTAGGGGATCGGGGTCACGAACCGACACGTAGTATATTTGGCGCGGAGTGTCACGTACCGACACGTAGAAAGGGGATCGCGATGTCACGAACCCGACCGTAGAATGAGGGGATCGGGAGGGTATGTACAACCGACTAAGCAGTATAGGAGCGGAGTGTAACGTACCGACACGAGAGGAGAAAAGGAAAAGCATAAGGAATCTTGAAAGAGTTAATATACTCAATCTAATTGAAACCTAATTCCCAAATGGGTATCGCATTGAGGCTTGAGTCTCATGGGGAACTGGCGGTGCTTATTAATGCTGTATAGAACTTGTTTGTTGATCTACATGTTGAGTATTGTAGTTTGAGTTATGATTATTATTGATTATATAGTGTTTTCTATTTTGCGTGGCCGATGATACCCTACTCAGTGTTTTGTACTGCACTTACTGTATGTTCTCTTTTGTCTTTGGGGAGTGTGTAGCAAACGTTGCCATAGTACTTTAATCAACCGAAAATCTAGCCAGTCGTCATCAAGCCAGATTCAGGGTGAGCTAGTGGTTAGTGGCACTGGATCTTCCCGTCATTGTCGTGATGCCTTGAGATTCGGCATGTGGACTAAGCTTTTACTTATTTTAGCTTCTTAGGGGTTACTCAGTTAGTAATTTGAGGTAGATGTTCTCCTGTGGTGATAATTCCAGGTTCTGGAAATAATTGAGTTTTTAGAAGTTATTTAATCGATTTTAATTAATGAGGTTTAGTCTTCCGCATTATATTTTATTATTTATGGTTGAAAAGTTTGGGGAATTGGAGGGGTTTGATTCGCTCACCAATGTAGGGGATAAGTGGTGGGTGCCACCAATTCGCCGGCCTCGTTTGGATCGGGACAAGATCATTCTTCTAAATGTAGTAGATCGATGTGAGAGTGATGTTGACATCCTTGGAATTAGGATCAACGACGCCGTGCCTTAATAAAAAAATTATAGTTTAAAGCGATTTTTAAAACTGGTAAAGGGGTAAAAGTGAAAAGGGATTAAAGAGAAAGGAAGTCGCCACCTATTTTTTAGAAAAACTAAAAAACCAATTAATTAATTAACTTAAAAGAGAGTATATAGAACCAATTTGATTCTAGACAAGGGGTTCAAGTTATTCCGTTGTGAGAGTTATGTTGACATCCTTTGAATTAGGAGCAACGTCGCGATGACTCAATTAAAGAAGAATTATAGTTTAAAGAGATTTTTAAAACAGGTAAAGGGGTAAAAGGAAAAAGGAATTAAAGAGAAAGAGAATCGCTATCTAATTTTTTAGAAAAACTAGAAAACTATTTAATTAATTAACTTAAAAGGGAGTCTACAAATCCAATTTGATTCTATGTAAGGGGTTTAAGTTATTCCGAAAGAGAGGAGATAGGCATCCTAGTTACCGGATGTTTTTTCAGTTTTTCAATTGAGAAGAAAAAAGCAAAGTAAGGTAGAGTATAATAATCATTACAAGACTATACGTTGGGAGAGGTATATGGTAAATAAGAATATCGGTCTAAGATTTATATAACTCAATAATCACAAAATTAATAATATATTCGAACTTTTGTTCCGAATAACTTCAATGGAAAGCAAACTTAGGGATAACCTAAAACAAACACTTAGTAAAAGGGTTAGTATAAATAAATATGAATATAAAAGAATATTAATACAAACAAATAACTAATAATAAAAATAAAACTAATGAAACATGAGAGGGAGGAGGTCTTAACTCGACAGCTAATTCTTAATAAGACCAATTTTAACAAGTAAATAATATAAATTTAACTAAAATTCTCTCTTTTAAAATGGGGAAGCCTCCAAACCGACAGAAAAATTTTATCCTTGACCAATTTTAACAAAACAAATAATATGAATTTAACTAAATTTCCATCTTTTAACATGTAAATGCCTCCAAAACCAACAGAGAAATTTTAACATTGGCCAAATTTAACACTATTTCAACACAAAATCATTCGAGATTACCAAAATAAGTTTTAAAATAATATAATATGCAACCACTAACAAACAATATTCAAAATAATTAATACACCAGACTAGCAAGATAATTGATAGAAATAGAGCAACAACTCATATAATAAATAAAATATAAGTAAAATTGAAGTCAACAGAGGACAAAAATAAAAAATAAGAAAAAGAACAAGAATTATGTAAAACTAAAATACAATACTAAAATATTCTAGAAATTTACAGTAGCATCTTTACAAATAATATAGTAAATATTTCTATAGAAATCACTTACAAAACAAAAGCAAATAAAAGAACCAAACATTATTGACATACTCAAAAAGAAGTTTTAGCAAAACAAAGTACAAAAAAAATAAAATAAATATAAAAAGCTCACTGGAATAAGTATTCAAACAAGGTTGCACATGGAACAAAAACACTACTAAATATCAGTAATAACAAAAATTGATAAAGAGAACAATAATAGTAAATAATGAAATAAAAAGGAATAATGGAAACAAACAGTGAGGTTTCGCCGGAGTTTAGCATTTTCAACTGTTGTAAATGGCTTCCACCTTTGTGGGTTCGTTGAGATCAATGCAACACGACTTGGGATTTTAGTGTTGTTCCATCTTGAAGCTGTCTAGATCTAGCGTCCGTTCGTTGAGATTCTGTGTCTTTGTTTTTTTTTTTCTGGTGTTTTTTGTTTTTTTTGCTTGGTTTTGGGGAGTCGCATTTGATGGCAAGCAAGGTTACCTGCAAAAAATAAGAGGAAAATCATGAAAGGGGAGAGGGGAAGGGACTGGCCATTTGAGGTTGTTTCCGGTGATTCTTTCACCGGAAAAAGGGGGAAACGAAAGAGTGTTGTGATTGTTCTGCCAGAGCCTTCGAAGCTCGTCGGCTTTGTTATTGTTTGGTGGAGGAAACTCGTGGATTTGTTGGCTGTTTGCTGGAAATCGAAGAGGCATTTTTGATCAAAATGGGAGGTGGTTTGGAGTAAGGAAGAAGATGGCTTGGTGGTGCGATTTTGGCATGAAAAAATGGGTCAGTTTCGTGGCTGCCGGAAAAGAGAACACAGGCAGTGTTTGGATCGATTCTTGTTTGGAGAGAAGAGTGGGAAAGGAGGCAATGGTGGTTTGGGGTTGCTGCTTTAGGTAGGTTAGGATATGGGGTTGTTTGGTCGGAGAAAAGGGGTTGCAATGGGTGTTTCTGGCAAGTTTTTGGACTGTTGTTTGGGGTCATTTTTTTTTTTTTTTTTGGGGGGGGGGTCGGTGATACTTCGGCAGTGAGACAGTGGAGCTCAACAAATGAGGGGTTTTAGCTTCACCGGAAAATGCTCCGGTGAGAGTGGTGATTGAAAAATGTGAGCACTAAAAATATCTCTGACTTGTAAGATCTGAAAACTTAACCCTAAAAATTTTCACCACCCCAAAACATAATGGACCAACTATTTCATATACAGGGAGTTGAAAACTATGAGTTTGGCTTGAGGTTTTGACCCCTCTATGTGTGTAAATTGTATGAATTTGAATCAATTTTTAGACTGTGCAGAATATAAAATGGAACATTAACAATGTAACAGAGAAAAAAATGAATAGAAAAAATGTAATAAACGTCATCAATTACATGTAAAAAATGTAATTTAACAGAAATAATAATCTTATAAAAAATGAACAAATATTCGAACAAAATAATTTAAACATAACAATCGATAAAAATTCTAATATTTAAAGAAAGAAGATGATTATAAACAAATTTCATTAAAATGATAGAAATATGTATTTTGAATTATTTAAAATAAAATACTCAACGTGTATTGATTTTAAAACTATCAGACCGAAATTTGGTATCAACAAGTTAAATATTAAAGTTTATCATAGACATGCAATATGAATTTATAAAAAGTCTTATTCAAGGCCATCAAAAGCATCCCTACAATATAATTGATCACATGAGAAAAATGAAAAAAATTAAATTGAATCGAATTTATCTTTTACATATTTTGAAAAATTATTTTCAATGAAAATTTAATTTCTATCACAAACTACACCACTAACATCTTTTGCAAAGTAGAAAATACTTGAAGTTCTTCTCCCTGCAAAGAATGTAGTGTGAAATCAATATCATGCAAAGAAAATCTTGACTTTCTATTGGTGATATTTTTGCAAACATTTGGTAATGCATTATAAATATCAATATATGGTCCCTTTCTGTTCCTCCTTTCAATTAGCAATTCACATATTATTTCCACTTGTATTTTTCAGTTTGACAGCAGAAATTTACCACAATTACTTTGGCTAAAATTGACCAGCAAATTCATATAATATACTTTTAAGAAAAGTTACATTACCTAGAATATCGAGTGTAATTAACCGACGACAGATTCAAAGAAACAAAGGCCGATGTCGTTGATTGAATGAGAGATCTGACGCCTCACTTCACTATTAACATCGATGGATGAGGACTTAATAATTGGTTGCATTCAATAGTAAAGTGATTAAAACACCCTCAAATACAATTGTAAAGACAAAAGCCTGACAGGTTGATACCACACTTCCTATCCATACTTCTAATATAGTACAAATTTTAAAATATTTAAGGAAAAATTACTAAACTACACTATTTTAATTTATCTAATTTCATTAATTTTTTACTAATGTATTAAATTACAAAATTATGAGGATGTCTTGATAGTCTTGATAGATCATACTTATGTGGATGTGCAATCTTTATTCTCTTGCGTTATGGTGGGGTTGTTCCTACATTAACACCTCTTGATGTTCTCTTTATTAGAATATCTGGAGGTTTTGTTGTGAAGTCTTCAAAATCAGAAACCTCCTCCGGATACACATCATCATTATCTGAAATTGATGAAACTTATTGGTTTGGAGGTACATAATTGATATCTGGTAACTCAAGTGATGATATTTCCTCAGGAGTTGGCTGAATGTTAGAACATTCAATCTAAAAAAAAAACAATTAATTAATGTTTATAAACATATTAAAGTTGTATTCCATAATAAAACTAATTAATTAAGAATGTTGTATTGAATTAATTACCTCTGAAAAAATTGTTTCCTTAAAAAACTCAAACTTGGGCTTCAAACCAACAACTTGCCAGTTGCAAATCCTCGGTATACCATTTTCATATTTGACAGCAATAGTGTTTATCGTAGAAGCACATTCATAAATCCATATATTAAGTGCATATGAAAATCCATTCAATCGATACATTTTTTTGGAGGGTTTGTACTTTTTTCGAAAAGATTTTATTAACTTTTCAAAAGCCAACGATGACCCCAAGAAAACTGTTGGTACTAAACTACCATCTTCCACCATATAGACTCTCAGTAGAATTGGTGTCTGATCAGTTGGGAAATACCAAAATGTAAGGATAAAAAAAAAGTATAAGCCATCTGAAGTGACATCCCAATATTTTCCCCATTACCTACCATAAATCGGTCCTATCATCTTTGTTTGTTAACATATATTTAGTACGGAAAAATATCTTTCAACTAACCTCTGTGTTTTTTGGTTCGGATATGTAAGTCCTTTACATTACGTTACAATTCAAACCAGTAACAATTGTAAATTCCACTGATACTAAATTTCAACACATTTCCCTTTGGCATGGAGATTTGAATCTCTTCATCTAAATTATCAATGCTCAATCTCTAACAAGTATAAACACTTAGTAAAATGTGGCCTTGGTAATTCATCTTAGGGATTTTAGGTATGGTGCAAAAATTTTTCTTTCTTTAAATAAATTCATACCTTCAACCTTAATAGATCTACTAAGTGTCAAGCAAAATTCGTGTTGTATAATGGACCAAACTTTAATTGCATTAGTTGGAATATGTTTTAAATGACGTAAGTCATTGCTGCAATAAAATACTAAATTTATCAAAATTTTAATTGTAAACATATAATAAAAAGTTTATAAACATTGACCGCATATACTGATTTTACTTTTAAATGATACTAAAAATTCCTAATGCTGATACTAACTATAATACACAGGTCAAACATGATCTTAAAAAGCTATTTGCAACTATATATCAACGAAACCTTAAATTTAAATATATTATTTGAATACAACATTAAATTTCATGTCCAACACATAAGAAGATACTCAAATTCTACAATTTAAATGAGAGACTTAAATTTTTTTATACTATCAATAATTCATATAAATATGATATCTTAAATTAATAGATGATGACGTATGATACACATATACTATTATTTGATACTTAATATAATATAAATTAAGTAAAAAATTAAAAACAAAAGAATCGTTCTACAATGAGCCACCAAACATGATATTTATAAAAAATAATTGACATACTAACAATATATCAAAAATCATGAGAAGATTAAACGTACTAATATAATTCATCAGACTAAACTATTTATCAGACTAACTAAAAAAAATATCATATCAAATAGAAACGACACTTACACATCATTCCAGAATAACAACTAACAGAAAAACGTGAAAATAATGAGTAAAGGGAAAAACAAATTTACATACCTTTTGTAATGTTGGTTGAACAATAGGAGGTGCCGCCTTTCCTATCCCTCTTTTTTGGGATTTTTCGAGTCTTTAGATTAGATGCATGTTTTGTTTTTTGAAGAATTTTTTCTTGCTAGAGCTTGGTTTTTTTAAGACATAGTTTTGATGTCAACTATACAGAACACAGAGATCTACATAGAATTTAATATAAAATCAACAATAAAATTTTTTGAACAATAATCAACAGAGAATACAAAAAAACGGAAAAAAGTTTAAAAAATATTTAATGTGGGATGATGATATAACCTCACAGAAACTACAAAAAAAGGAAAAAAATTGAAATAGTAATGTTGGAATGATGAATATAAAACCTGATTTTATAGGACTCAAATCGGAGCGTATTATAATAACCTTAGAATAATTTGAATTGTCAAATTTTGGATTTAACAATTTTAACTGAAATTCGGGAAAAAAATTTTTGGGAAGGCGAAAATTTTGAGGAAGGAAAATTTTTTGGATGAATGGAATCAGATATTGGGAAGGTAAGTTCTGTTTTACTTTGATAAGGTTAAATTAACTTTTTAGTATTCCAACATATAAAATTTAATTAGTATTATTTGGAATAAAAAGAATTTTTTTTTGTAATTTAATATATTAGTAGGAAATTAATGAAAATAGATAAATTAAAGTAGTGTAGTTTAGTAATTTTTCCGATTAAATTTGCATTGTTGTCCTTCTCTCAACTCTTTTTTTAAGAAGCTCGGATTTCAGGTTCGTCAACTTTTATGGAGTTTTTTACGTTATTTGTATATTTGTGCTTTCATAGTTTTTCTCTACTTATAATTTATATATGCTTTGTAATATCTAAACAAATTAGGCTATCTGTTTCATAGGTTTGAAACGTTGGGTCTAGGGTTTGTGATTTGTTAATTCTAAGGTAATCGCTCTTCACTACCAAATTAGATTTTTTCCGTTTTATTAGGTTCATCTCATTCTAATAACTACTACTTTGATGAATTAGGGTTGTATTGATAATCTAGTGGTAGATTTTAAACAATTAATTAAGCCTTAAACCTAAGTAATTGATGCATGATTGGTGAATGCTGAATGATTTTTATTGTAAAGACATTGTTTTGTTAGAGGTGTACCATGCATGGGGTTGAGGTAGCTTTTTGTAGGAGAAGATTGTAACGGGCACATGAAGGTTTTGTTTTAGGTGATAGGAATGTGAGAGGATAGATTATCTGCTCATTTGGAAGGGTGATAGAGGTCGCTGGGAAGACTGCTAGTAAGAATCTCACCACTCAATATAGGTTCTTGGTGATGGATTTGAAGATCAAGAGGACGAAGAAGAAGGTCAGGAATGAATGATCAAGGATCAGATGGGGAAATTTGACCATGACCAATGCCCAGGAGATGGGGGAGAAACTGTTGGCGATGGGGGCATAGGGGAGTTGTGAGGATGCGAAAGTCATGTGGTATAACTTCTGGTCTCTAACACTAGACATATCTTGGGAGAAAATATTAAGTTTTGGATATAGAGGATATGTAAAGCCGATGCCAAACTAGCTTCGAACTAAAGACATAGTTGTACTTGTTGCAAGAATGTATACGAGAATTTGGTGTGTGCACACATGAATAGTCAGGGCTGGACAAGTCACATTAGTAATAGGTTGAGTTAACTTGAGTAAGCCTCAAGGGGAAAAAGTGTTGGGGACTAAGAGCTCTCTCAAGAGAAGAAACCTTTAGTTGTAAATTGACAAATGTGGATATTAATGTTATTTTTGTTGTCTATGTTGATATCCTGTTTTCTATGTTTTATAGTTTAATTCTTGTTTCTCAATTTAGCTTTTGAATCTACGCAAGTAAAAGAGGGAAAGGTTATTGCAGATTCTTTTGGTCATGGAATATTCAAATGAGTACATTGTTGAACCTGTTTAAAATAAAATATCAGTCATTTCACCATTTGCTATGATGGTGTTCCTGAATTTGTTCTCATTGTTAGCTGTAGCCGATTATTTATTCTCTTGCTCTTCTTATTCTAGAATTGCACAAATGCATTAAAATAGAAGCCAGTCCAACAGAGCATCATCTCAACATGCCAAAAGACACAAGTGTGAATTCCCTTTCCGTTAACCAGTCAAAGGCATCTCCTTATTCTTGCAGCTCAGATAATTCTGACCTAGACTCCAAGAAATCTCTACCATCAGTTGTGAATGAAAGAGAGTGGGAAGAAGCTAAGTGTCCAATATGTCTGGAGCATCCACACAATGCTGTCCTTTTGCTTTGTTCTTCACGAGACAAGGGTTGTCAACCTTATATGTGTGACACAAGTCATCGACATTCTAATTGCCTTGATCAATTTCGTAAATCATCTGATGTAGGAGCTCAACAAGGCGGAGGTAATGTATCAGGAGCTGTGTTCCGTAGAGAAAGTCGGGGACAAGCATTATCAGGAGCTTCAAGGTTTCATATGCAGAAGCAACCTGAGCTTACCTGTCCTCTTTGCCGGGGACATGTCGAAGGATGGATTGTTGTAAAAGCTGCCCATAATTTCATGAACTCCAAGACAAGGAGTTGTGCCCTGGAGGCATGCAATTTCTCTGGTAACTATGCTAAACTAAGA
The DNA here is from genome assembly GCA_027704765.1 of Solanum habrochaites. Lineage (NCBI taxonomy): Eukaryota > Viridiplantae > Streptophyta > Magnoliopsida > Solanales > Solanaceae > Solanum > Solanum habrochaites. The sequence goes on along the minus strand of JAKWJA010002500.1, from coordinate 59,216,556 downwards.
AATCATGCAAGGCAGGAACATCCCTTGGAAAGGCCATCTGAGGTTGACCCTATGCGGCAATCTGATTGGACAAGATTGGGGCTTCAAAGGGAGTTTGAAGGTGCCAATGCATATCAAACACACTTTGAAGATGAGTTCCTGGCTTACCTGCCTCTTGAACTGCCTCTTGACACTGGTCTATTTGATGTTCCAGATAGTCACTACTTAGAGGCTGACGCGGGATTGAAAATTCCAGTGAATGTCGAACTTGAGTTCTGTCTCTCTTTCCTGAGTGAGTCTGCGCCTTCCCCATGGACTTGGTCTCCAAGCTATGGTGGTAGGAGGACCAATCGACCAGAGAGTGGTGCTAGACCACAAAACAGGAGATCTAGATTCTGATAACAATGAACTAAGGCCAACAAGTACAAGAAACACAAATCTATTGCCAGGGCACTCAAATTGGTCATGCTTTTAGTGTATGGGTAGAGTTTAGGTCTTGACTTTATGTTATTCATGTTATCTCTTGCTCTTTTATTACTGACCGTTATAGTCTCGGTCCATGTCTTCCATTCTTTTCTTCTTAAAATCTGAATTCCAACTCTGTTACAAGTGCAATCTTTCTTCTACATGTTAAAAGGTTCTGTTTTGTCCGAAACTTATTAGAGCGTAAAACGGGTTTTGCTTAGTATCTTCCTGCTTTTCCAGTCTGCAATTCTATTTGCAGACATGGAAACTATCCAAGTGACACTTCTGTTGCATGACAATTTTTCCTGCGCTTCTTTGTTTAAATGTTCATTTGACTATTAGAATCACGGGTATAATGTCAGTTTGATTGGAAATATATCACATGGAAGTGTAGAACCTAAAAATAATTATATGAATTTGATTCTTGAAACTAGTCAAGTTGTTATAAAAATGAAATGGTGTTTATGTAAATTAGAATGAATGGAGTAGTATCCCATAGAGTAAAATTTTGGAAGTATCTACTAGTTTTATACTTTTAACTAAAAATGTCTTAAGAAGTTTAGAATTATGGATGATTTTGAACTTTTGACCTCATTTGTTTCACTAGGTTCTGAAAATGGATGATTTTGAACTTTTGACCTAGTTTTTTTCACTAGATTTTGTTTCATGGGGTAAAGGGTCAAAAGTTTTTGTGTGTACATCAAAAACACAACCAACCTCCCTCTCATTCTTCTTGAATTGGTAACAGACTAAAGTAAAAAAAGCCATCAGAGTTCTAAATAAACATATTTTGAAAGTCAAAACTATAATTGAAGAGAACAAATTGTCAAATTATTTGTGTCTACAAGTGAATGATAATAAGCAATAGCACATATCCAAAATTTTATTATACAGAAGATGTTAAGGCAAAACTGGAAGACTAAGTCTTAGCATTCACCATTAAATATACATTATTAACTACATATAAACTCTATGTTTTCCTTCCTGTTACCGTTTTCGTCGTACATTTGTCATCAGCTACTCTGAACTTCAATCTTTCTGATGGAGTTCCATACATTTTTCTTGGCACTGTATAATGACGAAGCCTCTTTCTTTTTCTTCTCTGCTATGTTGAAAACGAAATATTTGTAATGGAGTTTATCGTCGTGAACCTTCAAGACCAAGCCTTGCATTTAACCAATTACAAACCTCATCCATTTCCCTTGGCACTGTGTAATGACCAAGCCTGCAGAAGAAGTTGGTAATTCATGTTAATCTTTTATACATGGCGAGAACGACTAATTTTCTCCAAGAAAAGGATAAAGGGGTTACCCATCATAGGCTTTGAATTGAAGATTCCTGAATCCAGCTGAGCTCAAAACATAGGAAGCTCTCTCTCCATATCGATAAGGAACAACTTCATCGCCTAACAAGTTCAGATAACCGTGTAAGATGGATATACAGACTATACATACTTCATATGAAACACAGTACTCAATCTGCACTATAAGCTGGTAACAACAAGACACTTCATAGAATATTGTTGCATCCTTCTAGAAAGCTAAATACTTGCGTAAAGTAGCATTTTAAGTAGGTTGTACATGGGACTCTAATTCACATTCCTTAACTAACTAGCAACTTTCTTTTTCTTGGTATCGTGGAATGGTAAAACGATCAAGGCAGACTCAGGACACTCTATACATCAGATCAAATGTTTAGGTCTTTAAGGACTCTAAAGGACACAAACGTCAACGTTTTAACTATATTTGCAAGTGAAAGTACATACATTTTCCATGACATAGTAGAATAGGTAAAGATGCAGCACATCTTACAGCCTCATGTGAACCTTCAATCTTGTTCCTCACATTCCTGCAGAATGTCAGTTGTTAACTCCTAAGTAAACTTAGAAGAGAGAATCAAAAGAGCTATAGTTTGAAAAATGATTTGCACACCTGGAACCTGGAAGCCAACCACTGAGGCCTATGACAGCCCTCAAGTTGACAGGGTAAGGGTTTCCATTTCCATATTTCCCGTGGGCAACAAGTTTAAGTCTATAGAATAGTAATCTTCTAATCAGATAAATAAAACAGTCTGACTGAACAATTCAAAGTAAAAGGACTTAATTTCTTAGGTGTCGTCGATTTAGCATTCACATGATCAGTAGTCATCAACTTAGTGAACTGATTTTCATACAAATAGTCTCTGTAGTTTTAATAGTCTATAATTGTGCATGGTAAAGAAACTTACCATCAGCAGGTTCAGTTGACAATAAGTTTGCAATATGTGCAACGGACGCCTCTAAGCCTTCAAGATCATTAGTAGTGTCATCAGAAAGTTCTCCCGCGTCAAACCCTGGAATAAGATGAAGTTCTCAACAAATGGAATTTGTAAAGGTAACTAACTATGTCATTGTTGTCAGGTTCATTCTTACATGCAGTGCAAGGAAATCCACCAAGTATAGCCACGGGACGAGTTGGGGCAGTTGGGCATATCCATTTGATCTGAAACATTATATAGACAACAATCATCGTCTAGGACGAGTACCATCTAACCACATAAATAAAAAATGTTATCTGAGTTACATTACTTACATTAGGAAGGGCTAGGCTTTCCAAGAGCTGAGAAGAACTGCAAAAAGAAACAAGCAAATTAGCCGTTATATACAACAAAACCAACTTTTCTTTTCTTGTTTTGTTAGTGAACTCACACTCTTTACAAACTTCATTCTAACAATTAGTACAGTAAACTCCACTAAGAAACAGAATATCTAGCTTGTAAGTGATGTGATTATATTTATAGATGCTTTTACATTTCGAAAAGAGATAAAAGGAAGGAATAGCAAAGAAGTTGTTCTGGTTATTTGTATAATAGTCCATCATATAAATGTGACATTCTTTTTAAAAAAAATATAACCATAAAATGTTTGTCTTACAAGCAAAAAGGTGTTGACACTCAATTTTGACCCTCTCCGATAGAAATTAATTCATGAGCTTCTTAAATTTTCCAAGCAATTTAAAATTAATTTAGTTTATAAATTTTCAAGAAACATAATATAAAGTTTGCGGTAATTTTGAATTAGTTTCGTCATTTCTTATTAAAACTTGTTGAACAAATATATATATTAACATTGATTATGTATAGAATTAGTAGATTTTATGATTATTCAAAAAAACCATCTCAAAAATATTTTAATTTGTATAAGTATCTTAAACTAGTTTAGTTGGGAAATTATGGTTATATTTGAATCACTATTTACATCAAAATAATTATATGACAAAAATAAGAGTCGTGATTAAATTAATAAAAATTCGTTGTATGTAAGGTTTAGCCAAAATTTATCCTCGTAACTCATTTGGCATTATAATAAATTTAATAATCTTAAATTGTCCAATTAATGCCATTTGGGCCATCTGGTAAGTTCTCATAATTCCCAAACCCAAACCCATCCCTTTATAAGTTTGGGCCCAATTTGCTGATTTCAACTGAATTTCCTTTTCCCAGGCCCATTTTTTTTCTTCTTTTTTCTTTCTCTTTTAATATCCAGCCCAATTCCAATCCAAATCAATTTCTTCAGGCCCACATCAGCCCTAGAATTCCCAGCCCAAATTCTTCCAGCAACCCAACTCTCTTCACAGCCCCCTCCCGTCTCCCTCACGCGCAGGAAATTCCGGCAAACGACTTCTCCATCATCCAGACACGATAAGAGAATGAAGCAACGAGCACTGCAATCTTGTACGATTCCAACAAGAAAAGCGTCTTCCGCAAGCCAAGTGTCTCAATCTCGCGGGCTCACTCGTCCTTGTTTAAGGATCGAAGAGTTGCGATTTTGATTCCGTTAGAGGGCTGTACAATGACAGCTTTCATACTTATCTCTTTGCAGAGTTTCAAATTCGATAGGAGAGGGGAATCTCGAATTTAACCCAGGTCTTTCTAGGATTTCCTCCGCCCTCCCTCCTCCAAAACCCCACACAAAATAAAGACTCATCTATATAAACCCATTTCGTTTAGTAAAAAAAAAATAAAGTAAGAAAGTTTGGGGTTATCCTTTAACCACAGAGGGAGATTTATAGAGAGGAATTTTGGGATGGAGATTTTTTATTTCTCCTCTTAATTTTCGAGAAATATTTTGTCTTGGTTGAGAAGATTCCTGTTGAGGAATACTCGTAACACACAAAGAGGATATCGAGAGGAGCGCATATATTTGAACTCTAGCTCGGTTTGAAGTCTAAGATTTGTCTTCCCAGCGTCCGGTTCGTCTCTTTGTATTCCGAAGCTTTGTAGCAAAGTCGTCGCCTCCCCCACTCGTGTTGTTCTAGTTCACTGCACCGAAAAAGGTGAACCCCCTTTCGAGTCCATGATGGACTCATCTCTTGCATTTCCTTGAGTCTCTCGCGTCTTCAAGTCAGTCGAACTGCTGGTTCATGGAGCAGAGGAGCCACAGCAGTGGCTGCTGGAAAATTATATTGCAGGTGTTGCAGAAAGCTGTATACCAGCTACATACACAGTGGATACACTGATATACAGGTCGAAAATGCACAGGAAATCCTAATACAAAATCTGGGTTTGAAGCAGTGAAGATATACTGCTGGAATGGAGCTTTCAACTTTCGAAAGTTAAAAAATAGGCTGATATACATTCTGTATACACTGATATACAGCGATGTTATACCTTAAATAGGTGTAAAAAATATCAAAGGCAGGTTAACGTACAGGACGTCAAAGTCGGATAAAACACGGGAATAGGCAATGAATATGTGCATAGGATACAACATGTATACAATGGTATACATTTTTGGGCAGCGCTATACAATTGTTAAACAGGTTAAAAAATGATACAGGTACAAATATGTAGAAAACGATGCGGGAAATACAGGGTGAATAGCGAGAGATGCATATTCAAACAATATGCAGGCTCAAAAGTCCAAAATTGATTGAATATACATTGTATACAACAGTATACATCATTTGTATACCTTGGCTCTTTTTCAGGAAATGGGTCAGGGCCCTTTTCAACATTTTTTTAACAGGCCCAAAGGCCAATTGCTTTCTGCAGGATTTTAAATTATTGAAGAGGACCCAAATTTAAGTGATTTAGTTTAGGACAGAGGGCCAAAGTCCAATGGAATGAATTTGGCAATCAAGCTCAAGTTCAAATATTTTTTCCTCTTTATTTATTATTTGTTTGAATTAATTAATATTTTGGTACAATTTTTATAAGCTCCTAAAGGGCAGTCATTTTTCATTATTTAAATTTAATATTTTATTTAATTCATTTTGTTTATTTTTGTCACCATTTAGTTTAAAATACTTCCCTCTAAGTATTCTCTTTAGAAAACAAATAAAAAATTGGAATAATAAAATATGTAAACTAATTTCTCTTTACTGGTTAAAAATTTTATTTTAAAGTCATTTGGTCAAATCACGGTCAAACCGCAAGTTAGCGGCATTCCGATGGCTACACCGGCTCGGTATGTACATTGAATTTAGTAAACTTTTTTTTTCAATTGGATTTATCTGTTTTGAGTCTTTTGAAAATTTAAATTTTTACGTGATTTGATCAAAAAATCAGTGGCGACTCCGTAATTTGAAAAGTCGATTTTTCTTAAATAATAAGATTAATTGATTTTTCCTAAACTTAGTCATTTTTTTTTTCCATTTTAAAATAATAGTATTTTTTAAGTAAAACAAAAGGAACCTACCTAGAGCCATTATCACCAAGACCATGTAGCCAAACCATTGTAGCCTGGTGTTTTCCTTTAGGCCTCACCACATATGTCCTTCCAAACTCCATCGTCCTCCTCGCCGTCCTACTTCCTGTCATATTGTTAACCAAGTTAATTACTTTAACAAAGATATAAAAAGAGACTACAAATGTAACAAAAATGCTACTCTCATTGATAAATACCACAATGTTAAGTTGCTTTTTAGAATTTAAAGTCTCGAAGCGACAAAGGTCTGAATCTCAGTGCATGATGACAGTATAGCCAAAAAGACCTTAAAACACTAATTATAACCCTTCTAGAGGATGACACAATGCAAAGTCCATGCGCGAAGAACCCAAGTAAAAGAAAAGCTATTAAGTTGCAAACTAACCAGAGCCCATTGAAGGATTTATGTAACTCATGTCTATGAAATGCAACTTTCAATATAGTGTTGAAAGGCCACCTCTCTTTACAACAAAATAAACTAAGAAATGATGCTAAGTTGAAGAAAACAAAATATTTTAGTCTCTATTTATAGACAAAGTAGTAGGTCCAAAATGGAATAATAAAACATGTGAATATACAACAACAACTAAGTATGTGTATAACAGCTGCAAATTGTGCCTAAAAAGTCATAAAAAATAGAAAGAATCAGTGAAAAAGAAGTGTAAAACAGAGGGAAAAAAGGGTGCAATCTTTTCAACCGCGTAAATAAGAGAATCAAATGAAAGAAAAACAAGAAAGAACACAATTTATCCTTTCATTTCCCTTAAGAAATTACAGCATGAAAGAAAGAATCTATGCCATAGAAGAGGAAGAAAAAAAAAAAGAAAGTTTCACAATTACAAGGAATAATACCAACTTGGTATAAAAAAAAGGAAAAAAATATCTTTCTTTCAATCATTTGTTTATGTATTTTGATGATGATTTGATGGATACCCATTACTTCTGTGGGTTATCACGATAGTTTAAACGTTTAAACATGTAATTGATTTTTTCAAGACAATTTTTCAAGTAAATTTATTCCTTTTCCCTTTTTTTTAAGTTCTTAAATGTGTGACACAAGTCATCATCATGATAGTTTAATAGCCTAAGTGTGTAACTGATTTTTCGAGACAAGGTCAAGTGAATTTATCCCTTTTTTTTAATTATTTTTTAACTTTTTAAACGTGTGTAACAGGTCATCATGATAGTTTAAGCGTTTAAGTGTGTAACTGACTTTCTAATACAAGTTCAACTGGATTTATGCATTTTTCCTTTTTCTTTTAAATGAAAAAAAGTGGAGTCTAATATATCATGATTGCAACATTGTTATGCATTCAAGAAATGCATAAATGATCAAGAATTTGAACAAAGTGAGGCATATAGGGTTTACCAACTACGAATTGTTTAGGTGGAAGGGACAAAACATAAAAAAAGTAAGTGAACTTTATACCATCTCTCTATTAGTTTCTTGATTTGCCACCTATTTGGGTATTTTAGTCCCTCAAAAGTCACTTTCATGTGGTTACACAGAGTCTCAAAGTAATCATAAGTTTTTTTGTTTGTTTCTATTGATGGCTGACTCCACAACAGAAGAGCAATTCACCTATCTGTCAGTCTGTCTATCATGCAGCAGATAATTTTATTTGAGTCCCATCTATACAATAGGTTTTGAAGTTGGGTAAAGGCTAAAAACTGTTACTTCACCACTCTTGATTGTTCTGTGTTCTAAAGATTCCCCTTTGCTGGGGTCAGTCATACCTACAATATGTTTAGAATTTTTTAGTTAGTTATTTTCAAAGGAGGTTTGTAATAATAAGTAATCGTTTATTAAATGTCTATCAAAAATAATTTTGGTTTCTGAATATTTGAATCTTTAACCCTTACCTTAATTATACATTAACTTTACCTTTTATGCTTCAAGTATTAAATAAGGGTCGGTAATCTCAAATATCCATTGTTACTCCCTTTTCATTTTATAAATATTTTTTTATCAAACAAGTAAAAAATTAAGATGAGTTTTAACATTTGTGACCATTACAAAGCAATAAATACCAAAAGAGAACAATACATGCAGATATTTATAAACAACACAAAATTTATCTTAAATAAGCTAGGAAAGTAGACCTATCAGCTGTGTACGATCCAGGGTATGTCAGTACGACTTGTGATGAACAGATGTCTCGCTCGTAGTTACCAAAATCCCCTCAAGTGCTCCGGTAACTATGCCTCATTCTACGAGCCGTACTCAGTGACTATGACCGGCTCGTAGTGTGAGTCGTGTTTTCTGGACCTAGATTACTCACCATTTGAAGTGCACCTTATGACTCGTAAGTATGGCTCGTACTTTGAAAGTGCGACTCATACATTGGCTGATGCTATTCGTCAATTCGCTTATCTCACATTGGTCCTGATTGTTTCAATCCATTTAAAGATTTTTGAAGCTTTACCGAACAAGTTTCTTTTGAACTTTTACATACTTCAGGCACTTTGAGTGCTTCAAGAATTTTTGTAAAAATATTGTGGTCTAATAAGCCATACAAATAGGTTGTGACAATATTCATTAGATGTATTTAAATTTTTTTATATACGGCTAAATTTATTAGATATCCTAAGGTAATTGCATCTACCACAAGACAATATGTCTTCTCATAATCAATGTCAGGCCTTTGAGGAAATTTTTTATGCCTCAAGTCATGTTTGATGTCTTACAACTTAAACCATTTTCATTGCAATTTTCGCACAAAAACACATTTGTACCTCACTGACTTGACACCTTCAGGCGATTGGACTATTGATACAAAAAAATTATGTTATTCAAGTGAAGTCAATTTTGTTTGAATTACTTCCTCAATATATTATAGAAAATTTTTAATTAGTGGTAAGATACCTAATTTTTTGAAAGTATAGATAGAATCAACATCTATGGTATCAATGTATGTCTAATAAGGTGGTTTTCCTATATTGAAACTAGTTTTTCCAAAACCATACTCTAACGTTAACATTTTCTCATTGAGAATCAAAAGAAATTTATGCTTTTAAACAATGATTTTTCCACCGAATCAGTTTATTTGGGAAAACGCATGATAATAAATAGATTCTTACTAAAATATTGGGAAGCATCTTGATTTTTTTTTCATATGATAACACTGCTAATTTTTTTTTCTCACCGATTCAATCAAAATTTCTACGTGAAAAATTTTAATGAAAAAAATAATGACTACTTAGTAGTGTAATAAAAAAGAAAATAGTACTCCTAAAAAACAAAGCAAAATTAAATGTGTCACAAGAGAACTTAGAAATATAACTAATGATGACTATAATAATAGTAATAGTTAGTGACAATTGTTGTTATGTCTCTTTTAAGAGTAGCATTTGTACAAGAATCTCACTTGACTTTCACAAAATTATAAAGCAATTGATGATGTTGCATGTCATTAACAAATATCGTTACTCAGAAGCTTTATGTGAATATGGACATCATAATGACTTCATCATAAATCATAATACTTGTGAAATTTGGTGATGTTACATATTTAGACATGGATTTATATGAGTTGTAAAGGCATACACCATCATCAAATTAGTGGACCTTACAGTAATGTTTGAGTCAGTTTGTTAACATACTTAACTATTTTGTCGAATATATGCTACTTCTGACACGTATTAAATAATAATTAACCTAGTTGACTTTAGAATTGGAATTTTTCCTTCTTTTTTTAAATAGAAGTGTGGAATATTGTTGGGGTCATCTTTTCAAGTGAAAAAACTAGACCTTTAGTTTTGTCTCCCTTTTGGAGGGGACTTAGAGTTATTATAGTGAAAAACCTTGAATGTCAACTCTATTACCCCACTAAGAAAGAAGAATCAATCAGTCATGACATAGTATATAATAAGTATATATATATATATATATCACATTGATTATTCTATCTAGTGATGAAATTTAGGTTCATATTTTGGGTGGGGATAATTTTAAACTTAATGCAAGATATTCTGTTGGCACTAGCTCCTTAGTTTTGACATGACTTTATAAATTATCAAGTTGTTTAACACTTGTGAATAATGCACTTGGGGGGAAAAAGTTGTTGATAAAGGAAAAAGGGAAATATTGGCCTCAAATAGCAAATGCCTTTTCTACATCTAAAATGATGCTAATCTCTTTTTTTCCTCTTTTTTCAATATATGTAGATTAAAGTGTTAAGAAAACAATATACAATACATATAAGTGTCATTTCATTCATATGTTGGGTGTGCCAATAAAAGTGTCACATGAAAAGATTAATAGCTACATACAAGTGGTAGGGATACTCTTATTAATATAGTGTGAGATCTTTCCAAAGAAAATTATACGAGAGATTTGAATCAATATTAATAATATTACATTATATTAAGAGTATCTATAAATTTTCTATGAAAATGGTGAAATGACAATATCAGGATTTTTACTACCTTTATCATAACAAAGGTTAGCTTTAACATATACAAATCAAGAAGTTAGTTAAACCTCTGGTCTCATAATTAAATGCGCAGTCATGTAGGTGATACATAATAAATTTTAAAAAATAACTCGTGAATTACGAGAATGTGTTACGTAGATCAATGAAGAGGTCCCATGAATCATGATGATGGGCCACACAAAACTCAATCAAGGGAAACATATATTGTTAGGTGTTCGAATAAATTATCACATCAATAATTGATTAGATCAATAAGCTACATATATGATGTAGAAATACCTTTAATGGGGCAAGACACTTCTAAAACCATACGGGCTTGATCCAAAACAAATACCATTACATTATATTAAAAATATTTTGAAATTGACTTGATAAGATATTTTAACCGTTTAAATTTTTAAACGAGATCGATCACTCCCCGTTTTTCTCTTTACTTTTTGTATACACGGTTGCAATTCTAGCAGTGTGACCTTTATTCCCTATGCCATTTAGGACGGTGTTAACAAAAAGAGAGGTATCTCCCAAGTACAAACTCATAATAATTTTTTAACCCCATCTCTTGCTTAATTAAGTGATATAATTATATTAAGAGACTAAAAAAAGAATAATTTTTTTAATTAGGTAGGATAATGCTATTCCAAGAACTAATTCCTCTTTCCATTTTTTTTTAAGTTAAGAATAATACTTAATTGTGAGTATTGTAGACCAACATGAATCATGTGTCCCTCCGATCTAATTTTTGACAGATTAAAGGGCCAAATATATACTTTACACTATTATAAGCAAATTAAACCTTGGACGCACTGTTTACGCCCTCTTCCTCCTCGCCTTCCCCCCTTCGTCTTTTTTCCTTCCTTGGCTTTAATCGCTCAATCCTCTCTCCGCTCATCCATCCACTCCCCTCCCTCCCTCTCTTTGCCCTTACCATCGCCTATATCTTGCATCACCACCATCTGTCACGTTCCTCTCACTAGGTCACCCCCCTACCCCTGGCCCCTCGTTTTCCTAGGGAGGTAGCCCTTCATTCTTAAGACCTTTCTCATTTAACGTCTCCTCTTCACCTCACTCCCTTACACCACTCTTTTCCTCTCTCAGTCTTTTCCTTCCTCCGTACCTTACGCACCTATTTTCCCCTGGCGATGCCACTCTTTGAACAATGTGTCGATATAATAAGCCCTATCCCACAATCTGCTTACGCCCTCCCTTATGAACTGTCGCCTCTTCTCTCTTTCCATCCTCCCACCCCCCCCGTTCCCCCTTCGAGTCCCTTCGCCCTCGCACGGCCTCAGATTTAGCCCATTCTCCGTACCCAACTACTCCCACTCCTTACCTGCCCCTGTCCCCTGCAAATCCCCTCCTCCCACGTCACCCATCGCCACCATTCTCTTCCCCACTTCCCCCTTTATCTTATTAAAATAAATTAATTCGTGTACTCCCCAGACTACCCCAGTACGTCTTCCGCAACTGTCTCATACCCACAGCACCCGCCCTGTCTTTACACCTATTGCCTCCCCACGACAACCCTACCTACAATCACTTATCCAGACTCCGCTGCCTCTCCTTTATTGATCCCCTACAGTCCACCGCCCGAAAACCACATATTGAACCCCGTCCTCAACACCCCCTCATTCAACCCCTCCCTCCACCCTTTACGTCTAGACCTTTTCACTTTGCCGACCTCCCACTCAGCATATCCTTCTCCTTATGGTACCCCCCATCGTCACACCACCCTTCATCGGGATGTCCTTTGGACTCGTCATTTCTCATTCACAACTCTCTCTCAATCCTGCTCTCCATTACTGTATTTTCCCCTATTGTCCTGTTGTTCTCTTCATTAACACACACACGCCAATCCGTCCTAGGCGCCCGCGCTTTCGTTCAAAATCTTACACTTAGGCCTATGTTGCTATCTGACAACCCCCCATTCTATTATATGTTCTGGTGGTGTCCACCTTTTGCTAGCTCCAGCCCCAATCCCCTTTCCCATTCTACTTTATAATTTTACGTACTATTGGCTGACTTTTCGTAGACACATCTTCTTCCCATCTCAACACCAAGCCATCCTCGTCGTCATCTAGACCTCCTTAACAAATGCCAATTCACCTGACGTCAGGCTATGTCGGATTACGGCAATCCGTCCGTTTCAGACCTACCCTCACATTAGAATTTTCAACGATAGTGGTTTGTTTTTTACTCTAAGCGGCGACCGACCGGCTCTTTAGACCCCGTCATTTCTTTACCTCCGCGTACTACCCATATTTCGCAACTCCCAATCTCTGGTGTAGTCATCGTAATTCCACCTCCCCCGACACACCAACTCCTTCTTTCCCAATACCCCCGTTGTCCGGTTACCTTACCGTCCGCCTCCCCCTTTTTATACTTCTATAAACTCCCTTTATAATTACTCCAACTCCCAGTTCTCTCCACCCCACCCATATAATTACTTTTGGTACCCTGGTCTTTCGGCCACGGTGCCGTTGTAAACGCCGGGGTCATCTAACTCCCCTCTTTACCTTCTTCCACATCTATTTTGTTTTCGACACTACGTCTGTAACCTCGTACTCGCATCGTCCGATGGTCGCGTCCTGACAAACTCTTACGTTATCCATATCTCTGCGCACCTGCTATCTCCCGCATTTCCTTGTTTTCCTACCGCAACCCAAGCGATCTGGTGGCTTTCGTAATCGTCCCTACTCTCTGACCTGCGGTCTGTTCCCTTTGTTGCATCGTCCGTTTAGTATGCTTTCTTTAAAGCCCAATTGCCTCTCCTTTTCTGTTGTAACACCCGCCCCCTCTACCTACACAAACTGACCCATTGTTTATACTCTGCTCATGCCGCTCACTTTCTCACCTTCTTCCCTTTCTTCTCTCTCCAGACCCTCTACTATATTTCATTCCAATCCCCTTAGTGTGTCCTTTAGTTGCGTCATCGTTCGATAACCATCAGAGCGACGCTCGCTCGCGCCAGATTCCTATATAAGCTGCGACCCGGCCCCGAATCCAAATGCCTCCCGAATCTTCCCCGACTGGTCCTTGTTACTCCCCACACGGCTTCTTTTTAAACAGCCTACTCTTATTTTGTTCCTTTCAGTGTTAAAGTTGGCTTACTCCACGCAGATCTCCAAACCTCTGCCTGCTCGCCATTTTAAACCTCCCCCCATCCCAAACCGTTTACCGTCGCGCCCCACATATCATACCTCGTCCTCGCCCTCTCTCCGCGTGAATCTCGGCTTCCAAGTTGCCCCTCCCAACACCTTCTGCTCGGACGAAAAACCATTTACCCACCATATCTTTACCAAATCAATCATCTGCATTCCTTCTCTCTGCTACCATAACCCTCTTCGTCCGATACATTGTAAATTACCTCGATTTCGGTACACCGACCTCTTACCTTCCTGTTTCTTTCTCTACCCCACTGATCTACTCCCCCTCCCTCTGTACGTCACTCCTGCATTTTAACGTCACCAAACAACATTCCCGCCTTCTCTTGAGGTTTAATTCGCTCGCCCACCGGGTGCACTTTACTCACGTTTGCTCCTGTGTTTGGGTGTCTCCGGCGCCCACCCGTCAACCTCTACACTTTGAATCGTTCACACCGGCCCTCCAACGATGGACTCGGACAGTCTAGCAGCGGTTTTATTTCCGTCTAACGCTCGTTGTCCACCACCTCTCCCTGTCTATGGGCCCCGCGACCGTCCATCTCAGGCCCTTTCCCAACGTGTCTCCTTCCCATGTCCTTCCTCCCGATGATCGTCAACCGCCGCTCAGATACCCTCCCGTCGTATCCCAGTTCACTCCTCCTTCCCGCACTTTCCGTCTGGCTTACATTGTCACCCATCTTTCATCTGGAACACTCCCTGTCTTTACTACCCCCACGGAGACCATCACCATCTTAGCACGTGCTCGTATGAGAGCCTGATTCAAGGCTCGCCCCTCCTCATGGCGCTCCTGGTTTGGATTCCTCTACCCTCGGGTCCGCGATTTTGGTTCCGTTGCGTAAACTTGGCCTTTCCTTATCCTTTGCTTTTTATCCCAAAAATAAGTACTGGGTGCTCCCGCTAGGAGGCGTCTCGGGTAGTAAGCGGTTGTGTGGGGAGTGGGTAGTCTGGAGTGAACGAAAGTCGTGGAAGGCCACCTCCTCTCCACCGGCTCCGCCTCTCGGCCCAACTCACTGCGCAGAGGCTTCTCACCTTTACCCCTGAATCCACTGATTAAGGTCACCCGTTCCGCCATCCCCACCCTTAAGTATATTTCGCTGCGCTTAGTGATTCTCTACTCTCTCCCCCTCCCCCCCCTTCGCTCGAGTGTTGTTGCTGAGGTTACTAATTTCCTTTTAATTTGGTTAAAGGTTATAATATAAAACCTGATATATTCTTGCACCCTTTCCCATGTCATTGGCATGTATTATTGTAGACATCTACCAAGTGAGATAAATAGATGAATTATAATTTCAAAACTATGATTTCAAAATAACTTAATCCGCGAATCATATTAACGTATTTGCCTTTAATTTTTTTTAGAAATTGTACTATTAATCAAAATGACGTTTTCTCGATAAGCAAATGATATAACTCGAATTTGTTACCTCTTATCTATTGAGTTAGTCTATTGAAGATATTTTTCATTCTGGTTAATTAAAATTATTTCACCTGAATTAATCAAATTAATTAAATCAATAGTCATCGTTTATAAACCACCCTTGGTGCGATACTATAAATTCACTCATGCGCATATATTACATAAAAAATATAATTAATCAACTTTAAACATACTTATATTTAAATAATAGATTCCTATTATTACTTATTCGTTATTATTCAGCAAAAAAAGTAAAAAGGGTTCTTTTATACATACTATTTAGGAAATAATATGGTGTTTCTACTACTAGACTAGAAAAGACATCGATATCTTCCTCTTCTTCTTTTTTGGTGCACAATTTATATATAGAAAGCATTTATTCTCTTCCTTCGTCTTATTTATTTGAACTTTTTATCAATCTCTTTTCACACTTATCATTAAAAGATGTGGTGCAGTGGATGAGGTTATTCTTATGATAATTAGAGGTTTTAAATTTGAGCCCTAGATATAGAAGAATCCTTGGTACAAAGTGATTTCCCCCTACGTAACACAAACCTGAAATAGTCAGACTCCAATATAAATATCGAATACTGAATGAAAAATGAAAAAAGAAAAGTCTCTTTTCACATCCCATTGTAATATACTTTGATATTCTTATTTCCTTTTGCCCCTTTTGAGTTTGGTAGATGTTCGTTATTCGTTCTTTGAGTCTCCGAGAAGCCAAAGTTAGGACACTTTGAGGTTCAAGAATTTATACTACTACCTAATTTTTAAATATTATTTTAAGTTTAAACGTACGTTATAGAATTACAGCTCATAAATATTTAGTAATTTAAATACTTCTAATTAGATAAATTCTAGTGTTAAGAATTATGAGCTACGTGCATTATGGTTTAGATTTTTCTTTTTTTCAATTACAAGTAAGTTTCTAAAAAATTATGAATTTTGAATACATCACTGAAATTCCAGATACATCACTAGACATTCAGATACATAGGTGAGGGATGTATGATGTATCAGAGAGGGATAGAAAATTCGGATGCATCACTAGACTTCCGGATACATAAGTAAAGGATGTATCAAAGAGGAAAGGGATGTATCCGAGAAAGGATAAGGATGTATCAGCCAGAAGAGTGAGGTATCCAAGAAAGGATTTTTGAAAATTTTTGAATGATAAGAAATTTTCGAGATTGATGACAAAATAAGATATGTAAGTCTAAACAAATTCATTTTCATTTATCTCTTATTAAGTAGTTACGAGATTTGGTTAGGGCCGGCTGAGCACGCGACAATATAGATGAGAGAGAGAGAGAGATCGAGAGAGAGAGAGAGAGGAAGAGAGTAGAGAGATATATATATATGAATATATATATATATATATATATAGATTATATCATATATAATATATATATATATATATATTTCTTAGATTAAAATAGTAGATAAACATACATGAAACCAAAATATTGATTTGTACTAAAGTTTAAATAGTAAATCCTACTACATATGGCCAATTTTACAGGTAACATTTACTTCGTAAACAACCGAATTAGGAAATTACCAAGTCCCATTTTGAACTATCAATTCACTTACAATGATGAATAATTATGGTGTTCATATCAATTTACACGCATGTTAACTAATATTACGAAATATATGTCATCTTCACCTGTAGATATTGAGAAGCAATTCTAACTATCATCACATCTAAGACTAAAGCCTTAATATAATTGAAGCGTTACATGCAATTTCATGAGAAAACAGAAAACCTTATCAGTTATTCAGATGTCTCAGGCATATCATCAAATATCTGAAAAGAATCAATGTGCATGATATTTTGTGATCAATCAAAATGTTCATATCTCATAATACAAATATTTTATAGAAAAAGAAAGAGAAAATGCACAAGTATCCCCCTAGATTATTGTCAAATTTTTGAGACATACTTTAACTAAATAAGATCCTATTACTTTCCTGGACTTTTTTTTTTTTGTAATTTTGAGCACCGTTTATCTTACGTGGCACACTCCTTGACTTCACGCAATTGAGGCGCGTGGAGATATTTAGATGACACGTAAGCCAAAAAGGTGCACAAAATTACAAAAAAAAATAAGTTTAGAGGATAATAAAATCTTAGTTTAATTAAGATGTGCCTCTGAAATTTTTGTTATAGTCTAAGAGAAACACTTGTGTATTTTCAAAAAAAAACAAAAAACAGACTTACTCATAAATATAATGATCACTTGATGACCAATTTTTCGAATTTTGGTCTTCAAATATTTTAAGGTTTCCTAGCACTAACTAATTAAGATTTATTTTTGGATTTGGTAAAATCTACACATGAAATTTCAAGAAATCTTAGGAAAGAAAATTTATTTTTTCTTCTAATTATATTAACTTTTGTCTTCTACAATTATAGTAGCTTATTAAAAATTTCCTATTATATTGAAATTTGTAAGATTTTGATATGTAGATTATTTCATTTCAAATTATGTTCTCACCTACTTACCTACTTTTCTTAATTAATTGATGAAGTCATTAACTATATTATTTATTAGAATATTCATTTTTTTAATTTGAAATTTTTGATTTATTTTTTATTATTATGGTAAGAGAAAGGCTATATTTTTTCTAAGTATCTACATAAATTTATTTTGTTACTATAATTTAACATAATGAGGAGATTTGTTTTCTTTTATAGTATGACAAGAAATTAATTACAATATAGAAGATTTTTTTGTATAAATAAACTGAACCTCAATCAATTAACATCTCATTTTCACTTGATTAATGACAGGAAAAATAACTCTAGAGCGTCAAAATATTCTGATGGCCGAAATGGAAAATGAAGATAATCTATACTCAACATTTTCAAAGCGTTGAGCAAGATTATACAAGAAAACAAGTGATATGATTGGAAAACATAATATTAATGTGGGAATAATAATATTTTTCCCCATTGATAATCTTTCTCTTTTTTCTACCCTTCAATCGATGATGTTGTTGATCATTTTTAGTCCATATGTGTAGGGAATGTAAAAGAAACTATGGACTAAAAAAGGATCAACAATAGTCTCAATTGTAGGGTGAAAAAAGAGAGAAAAGATTATCAATAGGGGGATGAGGGATATTATTATTCACACATATCAATGTTATATTTCCCTTGCTTTCTTGTATAAACTTGCATAGCGCTTTGAAAATGTTGAGTATAGATTAACTTCGTCTTCTGCTTTGGCTATTAAAATTTTTTGGCGTCCTAAAGTCTTTTTTTCTCTCATGACTCAAGTGAAAATGAGATGTATATTGATGAGACTCTCAAAAAAGAAATGTATTGCTCATTCATATGAAAAATTTATAATTAAATTGCAATTAAAGTTCTGTCATATATTAACAAAAAAAAAATCTCTTATTATAGTAAACTTTTGAAGGATCCATTAGAAATCTAATTAAATTTTAATTTTTTAAGTATTATCTTAGCAATTCGTAAACCATATATATATAATAATTATATATATATATATATATATATATATATATATATAGTATATATAAAATATATTATATATAAAACACGTTAAGATTAATTATATCAAAATTAATTAATTTTAAATGCATACCCCACCCTTCTATTCATCTCCTTGAGGTTCACCATTTCAACTTCGAACTGACTTTTTTTTCACTATTCAAAATTAAATAACTAGAATGAAATATTTACTATCTATTACATTATCATTTTTCGAATCCACCCCAAGCATTTACCCTCTTGGAGGATGATTTTTTTTTTTTGAAAGCCAAGTTTTTATCGTCAACTCAAATAAGAAGTGAAGATTACATAAGAAAGTTGATTAAAAAAATATAAATTTTATGAGAAATATTTGAATAGGTCTAGAAATCAAAATGGGTCACTCAAAATCAAGAAAGTTTACATTTACGAAATCGACATCAGTAATATAAAGCAAAATCAATGTCAATAAAATAACTTTAGTGTTGAATTTTACGGATTAGTAAAGGACTAGTAAAATGAAAATAGATTTTTATTTTTTTTTTGAAATGGGAGGAAAATGGAGGAGGAGGTGTTTCAATGAAGAAAAAGGTGCATGGGGGAAGACAACAAAATGGAAAAAAATTAAAGAAATCAAAAGGGAACCCATTAATTTTATGTACCTCTAAATAATTTTTTTTACATATTTTTTGAGAGTTAGTATATCAAGAAAAAATATTTAATATATTAATTATATATTAACCAATAAAAAAGGTCATGTGTAGGACTTCAAAAAATTCAGTTTTTTATTATTTTTCATGCGCTTTAAGGAGAGTATACTCACTCTTCCTGTCATGTCATCCTTAAGAAAAGTTTAAATCACTTGAAAAATGTTAAAGAGATATTGAAACACCTGTATAGTTTAAGCATTAAAATAAGTTTTGCTGCCAAATTTTGGAATTTTTTTTAATGTATTTTTCCATTTAAGATTGATGAAATACTCACCATTTTACCATGGTCTAATTATCAATAAATGAAAAGGCAGTAATACTTTCGAATAAGCATATCAAATAGTGGTTTCAATTAAATATTAAAAAATTTAGAAAGTGAGAAAGTGATAACAACAAATATAATTCTTAAAAAGAAATATAAAGATTGTTTGTAATATATTTACTCAATTATGAGTTGGGATAAATTTCGTAGAGAATGTGAAAAAATATTGTCAATAATAAAAATTTAACTTGGTAGCCGTTATTTAAAAAAGAGGATTTAAATAACTATCTAGTGTGATTCGTATGTGTTTGGAATACACATAAATTGTGCACACCTCCCTCCTAAATCTTGCTTGTCTCTCTTTCTTTTTCTTTTTTGTGTATCTAATAGTAAAAATAGATGTATTTAAGTATAAAATATGTAGTCAATTCTTAATTAATGATAAAATACGTAATATTTTAAAAGTATAGATGATAATTATGTATATAGCAGTAAAGTATTTTGAGGGTATATTTTAAAAATTCACCTTTGGCTATTTATTTGACCAGTTTTTTAAATTTTGGTCTTTCAAATATTTTAAAGTTCTACAACTCTAACTAAGATTTATTTTTGGGTTGGTAACTTCCGCTCATGAAGTTTCAAGAAATTTTAGCCAAGAAAACTTATTTTTTCTTTTAATTATATTAACTTTTATACAAAGTAGCTTATTAAAACATTTCATATTATATTGATTTTTTTAAAATTTTGATATGTAGATTATTTCATTTTCACCTTCTTTCCTCAATAAATTGATAAAGTCATTGACCATATTAGAGTATTAGTTTCTTTATTTTGAAATTTTTGATTTATTTTTTGTTATTATGGCAATAGCAAGACTACTTTCTCTAAGTATCTACATAAATTATTTTATTACTATAATTTTAACATAATGAATAAATTTGTTTTCATTTATAGTATGAGAAGATATTTATTACAATATAGAAGATGCAAAACATGTTTTGGAGAGCCTCATCAATTAGCATCTCATTTGCAGTTGAGTAATGACAGAAAAAGAGACTCTAGGACATCAAAAGATTCCAACGGCCAAAACAGACAACTCAACATTTTCAAAGCGTTTGTGCAAAGTTTAAACAAGAAAGCTTTAGAGTGAAGGTGCAAAATAATGTTTTTTTCTTGTAAGTTTTGTTACTATATACGCCTAAAGAAGAAACTCTTATTTTTAACATTTATTGTTGTAAAAAGGTGTATGCACTCTATGTCAATGTGTTTGCTTTGTGTAAATGTAGAGATGTGTGTTACTTTTCAAAATCACCTTAAAGAAGGAAAAGAAGGTAACAAAAGACTTTGAGAAAGAAAAGTTATTTATTGTTGATTATCATGTAATTGTCCTTTCTTTCTTTTTTCTTTTTTTTTGATGTAGATCCTTTTTTTCATTTATTGTTGTAAGAATATATGTTTGAACAACAAGTGATCATCATATTTTCATTTCATTTTACAATTTGTTATCTACATTCTATGTATACTACAATTGTGGCACTGAACCGTTAAAAATATTGATCTCATTTGCTTTTCTTCTATACTCATCCATCCTTCTTAAATGTTACTCTTTCCAATCCCATTTCATTATCTCATTATAGGATAGTATGGATGAGTTATTTGAGCTTAAGCTCCTCTTTCTCTATATCATGGTTTTTCTATGTGCTTTTATGTTTGGGTGGTTCTTTTTTTAAAAAAAAAATAACTACACTTGTGATTTCATTTATTTTTTTTCACAATATTGAGTAGAGAGGTTCAAACGAAAATATGAATGAGGGACCAAATTGGGTTTTTTCTTTTTTCCGATAACTCTCTTTTGAGTATTGAACAATTCACTTATTTTTAACTAAGAAAAAAAATTCAACAATTCACTCATTTTGAAATAGAAAGACTATCTTAAATCGTTGATTTGGCAATCACATGTGTGCGCTTCAGAAAACTACTTGTACCTAAAAAAAATGAAAATTATTCACAAATACTTCGTTCCTTTTTCGGAAAATTGTACATGTACAAACATAACATTTTGTGCAGAAAGATTTCTAGAGTGGATTCATTTTTCATCAAAACGCTTCACCATAAGGCACAAATCCAAGGAATTTCAAAGTGTAAAACCAAAAAAACAAAAAAAAAAATTGTATCCTTTGATTATTGAACTATGCATTTGGAAGAAACTGGGTCTATATTTCAAGTAGACCACGACATGTCTATTGTATAAAATATATAAGCAAAAATATTCAACTTCAGTGCTACCACAGCAAGCATAAGAACAATAATCCAGTAAAGGCAAAGAAAGAACACAGCTTTGAATCATCAGTTTATAAAACGAGTAATCTCTCATTGTCTCAACCAAATTTATTCCGACAAAAAATTGCAAGACGGACTATCAATGATGACCTTCATCATCACTGCCATGTCCATCAGGAGGTCCTCCAGGTCCAACCACTTCCAACTGCAATACAAGAAACCATTTAGTAGGAAAATTAAGTATCAAATTTTGCTTTGATCAACACATAACTGAAATTCCATTCTATCTTCTTCTTCTTCTTCTTCTTTTTGATTAGGTAGAGATTTTATTAATTGGTACCAAGATGATACAGGAGAAGAAACAAAAAGCAGCACAATTCTGACCTGAGTACTGACTGCAGTAACATACTATAAGCTATAACAATTCTTACCTGATTTTTTTTTTTTTTGTGTGTGTGTGTTTTACTAGCCCAGCCAAATCAGGGTATCCACCTTATTCCAGATACTTTGATCATTCCCTTTTCGCCCCCAGTGGAAGCCCCAAAGAAACAGTAAGGAACTTTTCCGCCTTACATCCCAGGATGTCTGCTAGTTCCTTGACAAAATGAAAAAAACAAAAGCCCCTCTCAATCTATCCAAGGGATGGAAGGGCAGAGGTCATCTGCATTAATGCTGAAAATACTGCGCTTTGCCAGATTAACTTTCAACCATAACTGCCTCAAATTCCAGAATCTCTCTAAGATAAAATATTTATCCTTATCTGCTTCAAACAAAAGAAGAGTATCATCTATCAGCATATAGAACGTGCGATAAGGTAACCCTATCAACACAATTTCTTTGAAAGCTCATGTCTTATATCCAGCCCAATTTTTCAGCTTGCTTCTCCATCATACTAAAAGCTTCAATCACCAGAGTAAACAGATAGGAGGAAAGTGGACCCCCTTACCTCAAGCCTCTTTGAGAGTTAAAAAACCATGTGGACTCCCGTTTATCAATATAAAGAATTTCACTAGATTTGCAGTAACAAATCCATTCAATCTATTTATCGCCTATTTGTTTCCGAATATTTAATAAATATGACCAGTTAAAATGGTTGTAAGCCTTTTCAGGATCAAGCTTGCAAGCAACTCCTCACTTCTTTATTTCATTAGTTTCTCAATGCTTAAATTGGTGACCTAAGTTGGATCAACTATTTGCCTCCCTTTAATAAATGCATTCTGATGTTCTGACACTAACTTATCAATTACCAGTTTGAGCCTTTCAGCCAATAGTTTAGCAATAATTTTATACACTCCCAGGCCAAGTAAGTTGATAGGCCTGAAATCTTTCACCTCAACCACCCCTTCCTTTTAGGTATCAAAGCAATAAAACTAGCATTTTAACTTTTAACAAAATAATCCTTCTGATATAAAATTTCCAGTCCTTTAAACATCTTTTTTTGTGCTCCAGCATCTTAGGAAGAAGTGTAGATACACCCATCGGGACATGGAGCCTTATCTCCTCTAAAAGATCTGATAACAACTTCCAGTTCTTCCATAGTAAAAGATCTTTGCAGCCACTCTCTGTCTTCATCAGGAAGCCTTTTCAGTTCTTCATCCTTCCAGTTTAATCTCCTTTCTTCATTCTCCCCAAGTACTTTAATAGAAGTCTTCAATGTGTTAATTAATAATTTTCTCATCATCTTACCAGCTCCCCATCTTTCATCATTTTGTCAATACAACTGAACCTCTTGTGTGCATTTGCCACTTATGGCGCAGTTTATAGAATTTAAGCAAGAACACATTGGACCAGTGAGAACTTTAAATTAAGTAATTTGGCAGTAAGCATAGCCAACCCAAGAAAAAATATTCTCGTTATTAACTGAAGAAATGTTTATTAATAAATGTTGATGCGCCTTTTTTGACATATACAACAGCAACAACAAATTCATACCTACAAAACTCCCTAACATCCTCAAAATTAACCTAGATTTAGAAAAGCAGGGAGTACAGATTCATGTCTAGAAAATTCCTCAACAGCCTACAAACTCACCTAGATTTAATCAATAACAAACCACAGGACTAACTATGAATTAATTGATATTCTGTACTTACCACAAAATACTGTGAGCATACTGGGCATTCATGTGGCTTGCCCTTCTCGAGCCAGAACCAAACAACATCATGCTCATCTTCTGTTGAATTAGAATAGAAAATGAAAGAGGACATGACTAGAAACCAACTAAAGATTGAAGTCAACTGACTAAAGGAAATAAGCTGATGGAGAGACTTGTAAAAAATATGGAAACTACCGCCTATGACTCCAGGGCATCACAATTCTCGATCATAGTAGGATTTTGACCACAGGCGGCGCTGCCTACAACAACAACTATCACACAAAATTGATTTCATTTATTTATTTTTGACAAGGTAACATTCAAAGTGTTGATCATATCCATAATTCCATATGCATCAAACTTGAAACATAACTGAAAACAAACATAAGTGATCTCCACATAACATCAATTACCATGTGGTTAGTGCTGACATATAATCTTTAATCACTCATCAGCCACACCAATTATACTTATTTGAAGAATTGAAATTAGCAATGTTTTAATTAAGAAGCCCTCAGAGTTAGCAGGAAAACAATAATAAAACTTGCATGCCCCAATGGTCAAAAAGAAATAAAGATTCAACAGAAGATTATTTTCACATGGAAAAATAATGGAAACTTGAGACCTATAATTTGCAATAGTAGTGATGTAAACCACTGAAAGTAGTTAAAACACAGAAATATTTGCTTTGCAAATTTTGTCAATATTCACCACACACCCCTGTAACTTAGTTTTCACTGGTGAAGGATTCATTAATCCCATAAGCAGGGTCTAGGGAGGGTGGGGTGAATAGAGAGGTTGTTTCCGTGTTCGTAAAGGATTACAAGATAAAATATTAAAGAGAAAATAAGACAGTCAATACTACTAATCAACTGCACTAATGAAAGTTTACTAAAGCAATCTTATATTATCAAAATGTACAAGCTAATTATGGAAGCTGAGAAGATCTCTGTTTAACTACATCTCTAAGAGCATATGCAAAAGACAAGGCATGACCTGAACTACATCACTACTTGAAAGAGAAATGGCCTCCATTACATATGATAAGACATCTATTAGTCCAGTGATAAGCAAACAAGAAACAGGCAGACCATTAAGCGACTGACTGTGCTCCGTAGAATGGGCTAAAGTAGAAGTAAACGCCAACTTAGAATTTCCAATTCATCAGCATTAACGAAATGCATCAACAATATATCTTATGGTGTTCTAGTAGTACTTAAAATAGGATGGATCGTTACTTGGTTTGGCTGTACTTATTCGGGGGCAGTATCTAGTGTGATTGATGGAAGTTATGTACTTATGCTTTGTACTTGCTTCTGTACCAGCTTGGTACCAGATTAATAAGACTTTGCTATAAAAATAATAATAATATGTTGGAAACCATATTTACGGCGTACATTTCAAATAAACAGGCAGAAGTAGAACCTCATAGATATTTGCTCCTATCATATTCACAATGGATTATCGGAAAGCCAACCAAAAGTTGGAGAAGTATGCTACGAAAGTGAGGGGTTGTTCACTTCACACACTAGTCACACGGGAATTAAAATGCATGGTTGTTTGGTGAAAAATAATGAAGGGGTTGTTATAAAATGAATGGTGATGTAAAGACTTTCATGTGATGAGTAATAATATAGAGAATGTTATGTAGGGATTTGCCTAATTTAGGGGCATTTTTATACTTCAAGTTTTTTCTCTCTTAATTGCTAATACACATTCTTTTCTTTGTTCCTGAAAATGGTAATGTTGTATTCTTCCTTAATGCTGGGGACCTTCAAAAGTAGTAACAGAGAAAGTAATACTAATAGAGATCCTAAGAATTCTAAAAGTTGTTTTGTTTTCTCAACCTATTTCTTTACACCAAAAATAGGGAGAAACAATGCAGTTCCAGTTAACCTTATTAATAGAATTGAATTTATCGTCAAAATTCCTACTTTTCCTCTCTCGATATCGTCCACCATATGCAATGTGGGATTTAGTCTCCACCGTGCCTTCTGTCTCTTATTGCCCCCTTTTCTAATCCAGCAACTCAACAGGTCTGTGTGTGTTCAGGCATAGTCCACTTTGTTTGTGAGGTTGAGAAATATGGCCCAAACCTGTTAAATGTGTTGTGAAACCGTAACGCAAAAATAAGTGGTTATTGGTCTCTTTTATCTTCCCATATAACGAACAACAAGATACTAAGAGTCATCCCTTTCTTCTTCAGGACTTCATGTGTTAGCAGGCTCTTCTAGCAACCAGCCATGTAAAACATTTTAACTTGGTTGGTGCTAAGTTTCTCCACACCTTCCTCCACAAACTTTGCTGGCTCTTATCTTCTTCAGGACTTCATGGGTCAGGCAGGCCCTTCTAGCAACCAATCATGTAAAACATTTTATCTTGGTTGGTGCTAAGTTTCTCCACAACCAAAATCTTTGTTGTTTCTCTATTTTGATTGTTTTCTATTTTGTAGGCCCTATTGATAGTGAAAGTGTCATCTTCATTGTGTAAACTGTAAGTCTGTAACCATCGCTGAATCAGGAACAGTTGGTGTCGGGGAATTCCCTTATTTCTACTAGCAATTTGGCTGCTCTCTCCACATCTCAATCGTTCAGTAGAATCTGCTGAAGGAAAGATTCTGCCCCTTTATTATCCAGCAGTTCTTGATCTTTGCCTCTAGGTTATTGCATAGCATGAACAGATCGTCCTTCAAAGGTATCTATTTATCCCGGCAACTCCCCAGAATTTTGCTCACCTACCATCTCCCACCTGTATGTACAAATTAGCCTCTAATTTGGGCCACATGTTTCTAATATCTCTCTAGACCTCAACTCCATAAGTACCAATACTAACATTACTCCGGGCCAACTTCACGCACCTCGACTAATTTTGTGGGATACATGTCACCTCCCAACAACATCATTTACTAGATAACGTTTTTTTGATGACAAGGGAAACCCGCAGCCGCTACCCTTTGGGTGAGCATAGGGTAAAACCCCCGCTCCTATGCAATGGCTCACAAACCACATATGAGAGGTAACCTACACTAGGCAAGCCTGGTGCGACGAGCTCGACCCAGAAGGCAAACCCCTTGCTTTCGCTGGCAAGGGGTTTCGAACTTGAGACCTCCAATATGGAAGTCCTAAGCTCAAACCACTGGGCCATCCCAAAGGGTATGTACTAGATAACTTTATCCACCAATTCTAGAACAAATGGGTAGAAATTACCTAGTGTATTTTGTCTCTGAGGAGATTTGAAACTGAGACATCATGCTTCTCAATACACTTGATTGACCACTAAGCCACACCTTTAGGGTATCTCATTATTATTTAATCAGTATATCATAATCTTCACAGTACAATCCCCATATAACTAAATCGCGTTTCCAAATTACCCCTTAGGGTTTTAGTATAGAAATAAAAACTGCAAGTTTAGCTCAATAAAAGAATAAAATTGAGGTAAGATTAGACAATATTATGGTGTCGAAATACATATCTAGATATATATGTTCAATATTCCATGAGAATGCTTCATATATAAAACTAAAGTAGGATTGCTAAAAATGACAGTGTTATGAGAGTAATATGTTCTAGGTAGATACCTACCAAAATGAAAGGGAAGTTCATTAAAATGATGATGGAACCAGAAATGTTGTAAAAGAGAGCTGACCATATCCACAAGAAAATTGTCTTTTTATAATTATAAGTATCTTATTAATGAAAACTCAATACCAAGCTACTACTGAGACAAAGTAAGACTTGAGGATGTTAAAATGGATGTATAGTCACTAAGATAAAGATTAGTTTAGAAATGATTACATTCCAAAGCAACCATATCTAACACACGTAGAGAATAAAGCAAGAAAAGGTTGGTATGACTTCCAAATGCACGGACCTCTAGTTGCCACACTATGATTTTGATACATTAAAGGAGAAAAGTGCCAGCATAAAATCTCATAGGGGAAGTTATTAGAAATGGCCTGCGGTCTCTCAAATAGAATAGCCCATGACCGAACACAATCGGCAGAACATAGTGGAAGCAAAAGATTTGCATATGTGATACCAACTACTCTTTCTGTTCCAATTTATGTTGGCACCGTTTGACTTGAAATGAAGTTAAAGAAATAAAGGAAAGACTCTACTTATGTAACTAATTTGCATCTTCTTGATGCCTTCAATAGAACATTTACTTCATCAAAAAAAAAAAAAAGGAAAGACTTTTGAAATACGTTGTCTAAAATAAATCTTCAATATTTGTGTAGCTATAAATCATTCATGAAGGGTAAAAATGAAAAAAAAATAGTTTTTATTCCTTTTGGGGCGGATTAAAAGTGAAAGTATGAGATTAATAAGGATTACTTGGTCGTGTTAGTGCACTTACGTTATCTTTGACATTAAGAGCCTTTTCAATTGTAAGTCCAAAGATAAGTTTCAGATTTAGAAACTTTTTAGATTCAGATAACCCCTGAATTTTGATTATTTCTAAGTTTGAGAATTGGAATTAACTTAACCAAGCAGAGGGAAAGAAACATAAAACACTCATACAGCTAACCCAACTCGCTTGGAGTTCAGGCAAAGTTGTCGTATATTAATACTGGAAACCAGCAGAATTAATGTGTATCCAAAACATGCTTTCACAAGATGTTGGAGACTTGGAGCACGAAGAGGTTAGGTTAGGAATCGAAAATGAGGGAACTTTGCAATTCCAGCTAATCCTATTTAATATTGAAAAAATGAGGGGACTTCGCAATTCCAGCTAATTCTATTTAATCTCTTTAGAATTAGACTGGAAAGTGAGATAAGCTCATTTACTTCTCTTTCACTCATGCCCCAACCAACATGAACAGAAGTACAAATATTCAAAATCAACCATCCATCATACCCCTTTCTCTTCTCCTCAATTCTCCCTTTTCCTGAAGGAAGCACATAACTATGACTAGTAAAGAAGCGTGAAATAGCAAGGCGGATCCAGGTCCTATTTCGGGTAATGAAATATTTGTTGTTTACAACTTTAAAATTTGGAACAATGGAACAGCCTCTTAAGAAAACATAACCCTGGTTTAGACTGATCCAAGTCGTGCCTTTAGCTTAATAGAACTCAATAATCATTCTGGAGTAATAGTTGCAAACCAAAACATATTCCTCAGACTCGGATTGCAAACTAAAACATATTCACAGCTCAGATGTTACTTTACGAGAACAAATATTACACTGCTCATTTTTATCTGACTTGCTTTCATCTTCAATTGAATTTTCTCAGAAGAACCTAACACTCAAAAGAACACCTAAAACAACAACTACTTCCAAACATTTCCAACTGAGTGCCTGTTACTCATTATCCGTGTCAATAAAAGAATGACCAATTACATGATATAGTAATCGTTATGCATCAGATGAGAATAACTAATCTGGATAAAAGATAAAACAATTTTAGTGATCAACAATAATGGTGACTAAAGCAAAAGGGGCAATAACTAATGCATATTAGCACCAAAAGTTACTAGGAAATCCACAGTTCCACACTAACCTTTGTACCAAAAGGACCTTCAGGAAAGTTAATGTCAAGAATATCCCTTCCCTAAAGAGAAACACAACAAATGTAATTTTCAGTCACTATCAATAACATTTGAATTAGTACACCTAATATCTCAACGCTAAATTAGTAAAGCATGGTGGATAACTCACTTGGAGCTCAGCTTCAAGCTCCTCACGCTCATGACCAGTTGCAATCGGCATTACATCCTCCACTTTCTTAACAACATTCTCTACTCCACACAACAACAAAAAAAAATGCATACTCATCACATAAACAAAAAAGGAACCAACTAGAAAAAAATATCAAATAACGCAAGTACAATAAATCAATCAAGTCACTCTATTCAAACTCGTAAGATCTGATTAAATTAGGGTTGAGAGTAGAGAGAGAAATGCGAAAGGATACCTGATACGGTACTGAAGTGACGAGGGAAGAAAGTGACCGACGAACGGAAGGCTACCGGAGATTGAGAAGAAGATACGGAGGTGGTGGTGGCGGCGGCGGCGGCGAATGAATTGGTTTTGGGAGTGGATCGAAGTAGGTGTAGGGTTCGGAGGTGCGAAGAGAGTTTTCTCGACATAGTGTGTGTTCAGTTGGATCTCAGGTCAGCCCCTGTGTGTGTGTATAGATGGAGACTTGTTCTTATCAACGCTCTGTATCTTCTCTTTTTTGTGGAAATGAAATGGCAAATAAGGGTGCCACTGGCCGGCGGCTTCGGCCAAGGTTGACTCGCTCGTATCGAATTTCTCTCAAGGGCCAAGCGTGTACTCGCACTAATTTTTTAATTTTTATAGATGTAAAATTCAAACATAAAAAAAAACTATCAAATATTATTCATAAAATATTTTTTAAAATAAAATTTCTATATTTATAAACTATATAAAAAATATTATACAACACGATAATTGATAATTTGAAATATATGAAAAATTTATGATTAAAGAATTTTAAAAATTGTCACGCAAATTGAGAGAAAGGATGTGTAATGTTACTTGAGCTCTATACTTTGAGGTCCATTTGGCTATTATAGCCTATAGCTCACTGACGTAAACTACAAAACCAAAAAGAAAAATTAAATTGAGTAATTATGAAATCTTAGCGACGAGCATTTATTTCAAGCTTACAAATATAAAGATCAAGAATCAAAAGTTTAATTATAAACCTATCTTTGCAATATCCTTAATTTTACCAATGTTAATCTTTATAAACAGAAAACATCTAATTTTTTCGAATATGAATAACTTATGATGTATGTTTAATACTAGGATCGTCATAAATAATAATTTCATATGAAACACGTCGTATTTCATAATATCTTCCAACAAAAAAGAAGGAAGACAATGAAAAGGACTCATTTCCTAAAAGCTATCAAAACATAATCAAAGGGAAGAAGGGATCTAAAACGTATCATGTATTGTGAGTAGGACATCGTCAAAGAACAACAGGGATACATCACATCCTTCATTTTAGGTTGTCACTATTAAAGAAGAGCTAAATATCTTAATGATCTTATTCACTTAAATATCAAAACATACCAGATTTGTGCTTCTCTATTTTGACACACACACACACACACTCATTCTCCTTCTCTCAGTATGTTAACTCTAATCTCCTGAATACACACATGATACTAGGATAGGATTCCTACATTTTAACACTATTCAGTTAAGGGACCTAAGGGCCAAGGCATCACCAGTGGCATCATTTTAAAGGAGATGTCGTTGGAGGAGAATGTTCTTTCGTAGCTCCTACAAATACTGGTTGCCTAGCTGCCGATCTTGTATACACCTATGGTTTCAATGGCGTAGTCCTAATCAATTAACTTCTGTTTTTTCTTCCTGGAAACAGAATCCAGAGTAGTAGATTCATTGTCTGCTTTTCTCCTTAACTCGTTCAAGTCGTCCTCACTGACCAAGCCATTCAGCTTCTTGTTCAATGCATATGCTTCTCCAAGTCTCATCTTACATTCTTTGCTTGCAGAATCATGGGAAACAACTGATACAAAGAAACACCGAATCAATATATGCACATTTACAGATGCTATCATTCGTTCATACAGAGAGGATAAAGCTAGAGATCCATCTATTAAGAAATGTAAATATAGCATGAGAATATCACATGGCATGGCGGCAGGAACCAAAGATAAGTAACAGATTGAGCAAAATCTATCACACGAACTAGCTGGATTGAACTTCATCCAAGATCTCGACACCAATAGTTTCCAGCGTATCAACTAATAATGAATCAATTACTACAAAGTGGAGCTTTTGGACTATACTATTGTTGTAGGCATTTCTGAGTTCCCAAAATGAAAGAGATAAAGAGTCTAGTCTATGTTGCTGAACTAAAATGCATGTTTCTGAAGAAAACAAAAACTGAGTACCATAAGAAAGAGCATATGCATGCAAATAATATGTAAATATATAAGGCATAGAACATAACAAGTGTGAGTGTTAAATAGAAAGCCTTACTGCAAGTAACAGAAACGACTGACCTGGTTTGGGATAATCTACGCCAATGATGCATTTTGCTTTACGTTGGACACTTATAGGAGCAGTCCAAGGCTCATATATATACTCCTTAGGCATATCTGCCATTGAATTTAGATTCAACAATAAAAGAGAATGCAGGAAAACCATTGCATCAATAAGAGAATTAGTTCATTAGCATACCTTTTAAAACAGGAAGAAAATGCCTGATATAGTTCCCGGCAGGATCATATTTTTTTCCAAATGAGATTGGTGAATAAATCCGATTATACTGTAAATGGGGAACACCAACATTCAGAATTTTGTAGGTAATCCAGGACAACTGATTGAGACATGGAGAAATGTAAACTAAGAGCACTTCTAGGGAGAAGTATTTAGTATCACCTAATTATTTTTGAAGTTTTATATTGGAACAAAGAAAAGACCAGTGTTTCATTCAACAGCTTAATTTCCTACAAAGTGATCTTTGGATAGAGCTCCCCATAAACAACATAATTATGATTAACATTTACCTGGTAGAAAAATGAAGAGCATGATAGCCACAACCAGTTTCCGTTGTTGATTGCCCAATCAGAGTCAATAATCATCTTTCAATTCAAAACTACTTTCCCCCTCTCCCACTTCCAACTAATCCACAACAACAATAACCATTAAAAAATGCGAAATTATTCAAAAATTATCCAAGTCTTAAAGTGACTAACCAGATCCCCACGAGTTAGAAAGCATGCTACACTGTGTCCGATCAAGAGAATGATCCACCCCACTTTTCGAATCTGAAACCTTGAAAAAAAATCATATCCCTAAGAATCTCTCAATCAACAAAAATACACCAATAAGTATCTTTCAAGTATACACAGTGATAGTAAGCTCCGGCAATTTAACCTGGACCATTATGGCATCAATCCAAGGAAACCCTGTCCTGGAATCTCTCCAAGCAGCTAGCAATTCATCATCATTCTTCCAAGGTATCTGTTGGAAGGTAGACAGATAATAATTGAACAAGGAAAAACTCAGGTCCGAATGAGATAGCTCATATATAGTAAAATGTCAATTGTTACATGAGAAGTTGTTTAATAAATATAGACAATAACTAAAAGATTAGGCGACCAGAAAATTATGTAGACTCATATAAAAGACAAATTATAAGGCTTTCATCAACAGAATCATCTAGCTTCCACTTTCCATAAAGATGTAACACATGTGCTATCGAGGACTATAAGTGCAGTCATCGAGTAGTTTCCATAGCACAATATGACATTATGTAAAATGATGACTTAATGATAGTATACTAAATAATTTTTTTGGTAAAGGAGGGTCAAGGACATCAAAGGAACCAAACTAAGAGCGGAAGGAAAAATTGGAGAAGGTAACATCCTACAGATAGTTCTGGGAAGTTTCGAGTTGAGAAACAAGTGCTTGTGTGAGTGTCCTCAGTTCACTCATAATTTCCAGATAAACTAAATCTTTAAATCAGATAAACAAGACGATAGAATTTCCTATCAAGTCCTCTGCATGATTTTGAGTTGTTGATACATCCAGAAGTTCTAGTCCACCGCCATTTGAACAAGTGTTATGACACTTCATACAAGAGATGATACCCAACACGAACTCATAAAGACAATGATAAGAAGTAACCTAGCATCAAATAGAGGAAAAAGCAAAAGCACAAAGAAATGGAACTGAGGAACATGATCCAAATCAATGAAGAAGATTGCTCTCATCACCTGTTTGCATATTCTGTTACCCTTCATCTGATCAAAATTAGGAGTCCCAAAGGCAGCTGTGTAGAAAAAGTCGCGCCATAACAACTGCAGTAGTTGAAATTGCAAGTCACTCGGGTGCTGACTGTTGAGCTCTGAACATTAAACAACAAGTAAACTGACCTGTCCAAGAAGAGAAACAGGTGGAGAAGTATGCTTTTTAGAGCATTTCAGAATGTCCTGAATGCACTGGTAGAAGTACCTGGAAGAGAGACAACCAAACTTCCAAAAAAATTGGAGGGGTAAGAGATCAGAATATTTCAGAACAATAACTACTAACTCATCCGTCCTATAAACCGCTCACCTTTAAGTAGGGTGATAAAACAGTTGTTGCTGGTTTTAGAAATGCAGATGGATTACCCTTGGGTTTCTCAAAATTTGCAACCCATTCCTGTAAGAAAACGAGCAGTTCATTTTATTAGAAAAATGGTAAAAAAAGCCAAAGACAATGTACCAGAAAAAGAAAATATTAATGTTATTCTATAAGATGGGGCTAAAGCTTGTACAGCAAACATTAAAAGACACCTTGTTAGCAATTGATTCTCTCAACCTCTTCAGTGCTTCTGATTCTCCACCTTTAAAAGGAGTCCTTTCGTCCTGCATTTGAAATTTCTTGTAAGACGTCACCTGAAGGACTTCATTGGAAATCTAGTAATATCATACCTCTGCTAAATCTTCATAACCAAGTTCTCTGACAGTTGGAACTTCTGAGACTGCAAAACTTCCAGTATTTCCAATAGGAGGAAGTGAAGATATGGTCGTTGAAAGAGGGGTTGTTGCCCAAGATGGTTGCCCAGCCAGTTTGAGGAAAGACTGATAACTCAGAGGTGGGGATCCACCATTCTTTGCAGACATTCAAATATAAATTATTCAATATAGAATATTTCTTCAAAAATAAAACAGAAGACTACCCTATTCTCCTTAAACATTTTTTTTCTCATTGGAGAAGAAACAAACTGATCCTCTGAGATTTTCGAACCTAGTTTTTAACTCACAGGTTAATGCTGCACTTACCTTATGTATTACATCGGCAGGATTGTAGAGGGTATGGCTCACAGGAGAGAAAATCTCTACACCAGTTCCAGAAACATAGCCCTGTGGAGCAAATATAATTGTTCTTTAGACAAGCACCGAATCATTCGGAATGTGAAAAAAACGACTTCTTAGTATAGAACTTATCTAACCAACCAAGAAACACCATACAGGATCTGCCTTAAGCTCCCATTAAGTACTCAAATATTTTCCTCGATGGAAATGAAATTTTACCTTGACTTTTTCATCTAAAGCTTGATAGTAGGGCTCTGTGTCGTACTCAAAGCAAAGTTTGCCTATGCTCCACTGAAAGTTATGTCAAGTTATGCAAATGAATGGCAAATAAATAAATTGGTTCTCAAAATAAACGAACAATGTTAGTACAAAGTTACATTGGACAGAGCAAGTTGAAACTTGAAAGAGGAAAAGAAAACCATAAAAGGAACGGTCGTCTTTCACAACATATAGTGCGGATCAATCAATAGCTTGACTCTAGTTTCTAAGTTTCATGATTTTCCAAGACTCTATGCACAAGCATGACTGAACTTTCTTAAGTAATATTGATCAATTGATAACTAAATAACAGCGTATAAGTAGATCTATTAGCTCAGCCATAGCCAGATATGGACCAGAGAGCTTAAAAGGGCTAACTGCATCACTAGAACACCAAAAACTTTACAAATTGTTACATGATCTAAACTGTCATACCCAACATAATATGTAAAATTCAATTGACAAACATATTCAAATTTGAACCTTAAACGATTGCTCCAATATTAGCAAACAGCATGGAAACCACATTCAACACTTTCAGCAAGCAAAATCAATCATAAACCCTGAATCACATGGCAATAACACATTTTGATAGCTCATAAACTTAAGAAATCATTTTTCTTGTACATAAGTTAATCAACTTATATTCCATTTGTCGATAACTAAATTGAACTGTAACTGTCACAGAGGTGCTTCATCTGCACAATCATGTCCATATGACCATATCCAACACCGACAACAACTTGCTGCAAACTAAGCTACACTAATTATTTCATCATAGGTTCCTTAATAAGTGTGGACGTTTGGCCATGTTTCATACTGAAGTTTGAAAAAAAAAAAGTACTTTTTGTTTTCAAAGTGAAAAAATGTTATTTGCAAATCCGGACTTTATGTGAGTAACTTGGAGTGAAAACATCTTTATATTGTTTTTCAAATTCTGAAATTCAACTTCAACTTGAATTCCAAAATTTTATGGCCAAACATGCTGGTTTCAACTACGGAAAAAAGTGAATCTTTTCGATGGCCAAAAACCTTTAATATCCAATACACGAGTTCATTTTTTTCATGGAGAAACCCGATACTCAACTATATACATTTATCTAAAACACAAAAGATAATGCTACATGCATTCTAAATACTGAATCCAACTCTACACTCCAACTCTTCTTAGTTATTACTAGAATACTAAAATAGTTAAATACCCGTAGAATTTAAAGTAATAACAGTGATTACCTCCTTCAAACAGCGAATCAAGACCTCACCAGGGTCACCCTTGAGCACCAACAAACGTGAACCAACCTTCTTAAGACTCAGATCGAGATCAGCAAGGCTTTCAAGCAAAAACTGTATCCGGTTCAACCCGGCTTTAGATGAACCCAGAGAAAATGCAGTCGTATCAGGGTCCATATAGTGTGGATCAATCACGAAAACAGGGTACAAAAACTTCGATCCTTTAGCTGCATATTCCAAAGCTGGATTATCATGGAGTCTCAAACCCTTCCTGAACCACATCAAAGAGTTCGCTCCAGAAGCCATAGATGATTTTACAGAGAAATGAAGAAAAAGAGAATTTATTTAAACGGTTATGGGGTTTCCCGCCATAAATGGGTTCTAACTTCTGGTACTTTGTATAATGAGGGGCGTTCACTAACGTGAGCCGGGTGGTTAGAATTAGCGAGAGGGAGAGCTTTTTGTTTATTTTTCATGAGGAAGTTAAGGGCAGAACGCAGCAAGCGTAAGTTAACGTGGAGCAGGAAAGGATTGATTGTGAAGACACCACGTAGTTCTATGGGTAGTTCAAACATTTAAGCTTTTTGATGAGGTGGATTAATTTGGATCCACAATTATATTTTTTGTATGTATAAATATAATAAGAGTAATATAACTTACTAAAAATTATTTGAAGTTCTTTCAACTCTTATACGAGTTTTATAAGGAAAAATTGTACGTAAAGACAAATTAATAAATTAAATTAAATGTTATAATTATATTTTGATTTAATTGTGTTGTGTAGCAAATTGATTGTTAGTCACCTTTATTTCTCGAAGTCTCGCTCGCTTCCTCTCATATTTATACAAACACAAATGTATAAACTGCGTTTGTATTTGCATAAAGCGAAAAAAAATTGTATATATACATATATTTTCATTCCCCTCTCCCAAATCTCGCTCGTCACTCTCTCATATCTCGTTCGTCACCCTTGCCTCTATCGCTTATACAAACAGAAACGAAATATATAAATTGCATATACATATGCAAATACATATATATTCGTCCTATACACTTATAATTATACAATATAAATATTTTCCTGCCTAATTTTCTTTTGTTTTTTTTCGCTTTCTCGTTTTATATGTACACAAATTATACAATTTCTTTGTTTACAACTGTTTTCTTTTGTATATGTATACGAATTTACATGGATTTCTTTTATCGTAATAGCGAATTTAAAAAACCCTATTTTTATGTTTTTGTTATGCCCCGCAAATTATACTAAACTTTGTTATAACATACAAATAAGAATTTTATATTTGTTATATGTAAAAGTTATTCATAATTTAATCAAATGAGTGATTATGATTAATAAAAAGAAACATTCAAATATTCTAAAGTTATCGCATTAATAAAATATTTTTTTTATGTTCTTTTTATACCTATAAGTTTGTAATTTCGTATTATCACGAATACATATAATTTATAAAGATTCAATAGGCAAGTAACTAAATAATCGTTGACTAGTTATTCTTTAATATAATCCTTCAATATAATACAGGCGATCTCCTCATTCCACCATGAGTTTTTCTTTTACAAAATATAAAAATATATCTTTTTATAAATAAAAGAAGATTGAAATCATGAAATACTATTTTTTGGATAATTTGTAATTTGAAATTAAGACTTTGTGCAGATTTCATATATAAACACTTAACTTTAAATTAATACTGGAAATTGTATTCAATCATTGTTACAAAGTTTGTGCTTGGTCCATTCTCTTTCATTTTCATGTGTGTATCCTTAAATTGAAATTTTATTTTTTTGGATAATTTATAATTTGAAATTAAGACTTTGTGCAGATTTTATATATAAACACTTGACTTTAAATTAATACTAGAAATTGTATTTAATCATTTTTACAAAGTTTGCGCTTGGTCCATTCTCTTTCATTTTCATGTGTGTATCCTTGAATCTCATACTTGATTTCAATGCATATCCTTAGGCTTCTACTCAGACTTCAATGTCCAAATCACTAAGTTTTGTTCAAAACTCATTTATTTGTTAGGAACACATTTTATAAATAATAATAAAAAAAAACAGTCCAGAGCCTAAAGGGCAAAAAAAGTTGAAAAAAATTCCAACAATATATATCAAAATAATTTCTAACCAAAACGATAAAATCGCTACTGACGTCGCAATTTATATTAACGAAGCAAAATCGCTGCTCTAGGAGCGATATTGTACAATTTTTATTATTTTTTCTGAAATCGTTGTCTTGGCAGTGAGTTTTGTTATTATTTTTTTTAAAAAAATAAATTGGAAAAGTTTTTTTTTAATAAATCGCTCTTAAGGCAGTGATTTTGCATAACACCGTTAAAATAAATTGCTACGTTAGTAGCGATTTTATCGTTTTGGTTAGATTTTTTTTGATACACCCTTTTGGAATTTTTGTCAATTTTTTTTGCCCTTTAGGCTCGGACTCAGAAAAAACACATTATTGTGTGTAAATTCATCATTTTAGCTCACATTCAATAAAAAAAAGAGTAATAATATGCGAAGAATCACTAAAACTCGTCTTTATTGTCGAGCATTAATGATAACCGAATCAAAGAATAAAGAATTCCACGAATTGTGCCGATACTATTCGTACAAAAGTAAGTACAAGTATACCCACAAAAGTCTATCCCACAAAAAACGAGAGAACGTTCGACTACCAACCAAACTAACCTTTTACCTTAATTCACCACCTCTAAACTCTCATATCTAAGGTCATGTCCTTGGTAAGTTTAAGATGCTCCATGCCATGTATAATCAACCCCCCCCCCCCCCCAATACTTTTTAACATCCCTCTACCTCTCATAATGCTGTAATTGTCACCACTCACACCTACTAACTAAGCATCTACACATTTTTCTTCACATGTTCAAACTATTTCAGTCTCACTTTTCTCATTTGTCCACTATAGAAGTCACTCCTACCTTATTTTGATTATCTTCATTCATAATCTTATTGCTCATAGTAAACACACACGTTTATTTCAACATACTTATAACCACAATTTTCATCTTTTAAAGACGAGAAATCTTGACCGGTCAATGATCTACCTTATACAACATAGTTAATCTAGTCACCATCATACAAAACTTACCTTTGAACTTTTGATGGTACCTACTATCACACAACAATTCAGAGCGGTGAAAACAGATAGGGCACGAGTTAATTCCTGATGCAACCACCTTATGACTAGAGGTGTTGTGAGTATCTTTTCTCTGTCCCTATTCTAGTTTTGACTTCATCATATATGTCATCAATTAAGTCAAATGTATACATCTAAATTTCTAGCGTCTCCATAAAATCTCTCTCAAAATTTTGTTGTAAACCTTTTCTAGATCAGTAAACATCATATGCAGATTTCTCTCAAAGTATATAGTTTTTGATGTGATAAATCAACCCCGACAAAATCCAAAACGATTCTAAAAAATTAACACACCCATCCTTACACACACCTCCTCCACTCCCAACCCCACACTTTCATAATATAACTTAGCAATTTCCTATCCTTACAATTGTTGCAATTTTGAATATCACAATTATTCTTATACAACAAAATTATCATACTCTACCTTTACTCTT
This sequence comes from Solanum habrochaites, assembly GCA_027704765.1. Taxonomy (NCBI): domain Eukaryota; kingdom Viridiplantae; phylum Streptophyta; class Magnoliopsida; order Solanales; family Solanaceae; genus Solanum; species Solanum habrochaites. The sequence continues at coordinate 59,176,647 of JAKWJA010002500.1, read as the reverse complement.
CGCACATCTTCGTTATCTTAAAGATGACATTATTATTATTATTAAAACAATCAACCAACCACTCCAAATTAAATCTGCCCTGCATATATTTTTCGAAAACTCTACTGAGATCTCATCTAATACCGCACGAAAGAAATACCTTAGAGATAAAATATTAGTCTCTTATCTTGCGTTATAATAACTTGGTTATAATCTAACATTTTTAATAAGGTTATTTTTTAGATTGAATTTTTTTTTTTTTTTGAAATATATTCAAACTTTGACTATAATAGTTATAACAATATCGAACTTTGGAAATGACCTTTACTCTGCACTATTCAATAATGTATTTTAAATGTATGTATGTTCTCACGTAAATATCATAAATAATACATCATTATAAATAATAACATGTTCAGATTGACACATATATATCTTTAAAATACATTATTAAATAATACAATGATAACAGATATTCCATAAAATTTAGTATGGTAAAAAGTTAACATGTTTTTCAGAGTATTTTTCCTTGTAAGATTATGATATAAGACATAAACGGGTGCCAAAAAAAGTATATCCAGCTAAAATAAACCCGAATTTGACTGGAGCTAGGCCGCCCAGGACGATGACTGGACAAATTCCTGATTTTTTTATTCTCAAGATGCTCTGAGCCACACGCGCTTCTCCCTCTCCCACCACAATTTCTTCTCCTATAACACGCAGTGCAGCCATTGCAGCGCTACACCATTTTCCTCTGCATAGTGTCCTCTCTCACAGTCTCGTTAGATAATGAGTACGTCCTTTTTATCACAACTGGATTTGGATTTTATTCATAGAGATCTCAACTAATTTGGGATTAAATTTTGGTTGATTGATTGAGTAGAAAATTAGCTAATTCTTATATATTTTTTTTAAAACAGGTTTCGGAAAGAAGATCAGGATAGGGCTCGATGGTATAAACTCATCACTATTCATGGATTTCCTTTACATTTTTATCAGTTTTATCAAATTTTCTCATCATTTACACCTGAAACTGTAAAGTTTGTTGCTTTATTTGTTTATAAATTCAGGGTTTGGCAAGAATAAGCGTTTTCAAATCGCGAGTAGAGCATCTTCAACGAGACGAAACAAAGCTTTCAAGATCCCAGCAACTGTGTTAAACTTCCACCTTTAAGGTATTTTTATATATGCCCCACAGTTAAATGCTACAACTCAGAGGAAACAAAGGATCATATAGGGAAATCTATTAGGTGGGATTAAGATTTTGTTGTTGTCACACTTACATTAGAAATGCTTTATCCAAGCCGAGGGTTATCAAGGACAACCTCTCTATCCGTATGAAGTTGGTGTAAGGTCTCCGTATACTCTATCCTCCCCATTTACAAGCTTGTATACTAGTATAGGAATACGGGGAGATTTAGAATTTGCGGTATATGTCAATTGTCAAGCTATTGTCACTATTGGGAATAGGGTGCAATGTATATAGAGGGTTCATATAGACATTTTAAGTAGTTTGTGATTGAGATGTAGTTGATTGATGAGTCTAGAGCCTAAACGGCAAATGTTTTTGCCAAATGGGCAACCCCCCAAACATTGTTTTAAAGAAACCAAGGGGCACGGTTGCAGCCTCCCCCCTCCCCCCCCCCCCCCCCCGAACCTTGGCTTCTGTCCCTTAAACATAATGTGTATAAACATCACAAAAGGAGGCACATGGCCCCACACGCCTTATAAGGCATTGAGGCCCGTGGGCTTTACACCTTATTGGTGGGCCCCTTTCCCTTCTTTACCTAAGGCTCCCTCTTTCCCAAACCCTCCTCCCACTCATAGTTTGTTCCAATGTCTCTGTTTAGGGTAAGAACTATATCCTGTTAATAGATTAACATAAACACCATGTCAAGTCTTGTAGCATTAGCAAGAGACGTAAGTCCACCAATTGCACTAAGACGTGGTACTAAAAGGACCAAGAGGTTCCTTATTCTCTTCTTGAGGTTGAAACGGATCTTTACTTCAAGTGATCGAACAACAGACAACAATTGGAGTACTTAAAGGATGTGTCTTGTCTATGTAATATTGTTTCAAAATTTTCTTAGTATAGACAAATTGATGGATAAAGACCCTGTGTGCTAAATGTTCTATATGCTGACCAATACTAAGTTTTTTATTTCCAAAATATATGAAATTCTTTCTTTAGATACTCAATTGCTTTTTGGACCTCTTTTAGAGTTCCAATGAGATTTATGTTATCAATATAAATAAAAAGTACTCCTAACAAATTCCAATGTTCTTTTCTTGATAAAAATTATAAGGACAAATGATACCATTTATATAACCTTCTTTTATCAATTACGGACTGAGGCGATTATAACTGTATAATGAATTTTGTAATCTGATTGAGTATTTCTTGAGACTTTGAACTATATGCTTTAGGAATTTTTAATCCTTTTAGGATTTTAATATAAATTTCATTATGAAGCTGTAACCACATCCATTAGGTTTATTTCAAGCTTTTCATGTAGAACTAAATTGATGAGAGATCCAAAAGTTGTTGCATCCATAATCGGTGAATATGACACCGAGTCTTTGAAAGAATCCTTGCGTAACAAGGCATGCCTTGTATCTTACAATTTTATATTTCTCATTTCTTTTTCGCTTGAGGACCCATTTATAGCCAACTGATTTTAAAATTATTAGGCGTTTGGATTACTGGTCCCAAAATATCACATTTAGCAAATGAGTTCAACTCTAATTGAATTGCCTCTTGCCATTTTGGCCAATCACATCTATGTCAGCATTCTTCGACACATAGAGGTTCAAGATCCTCAATGTCTTGCATATTATTTAGTGCAACATTATATGCAAAAACATTATCCACCATAATTTTCAATCGATTTAGTTCTATCCAATCACCAGTAAAACTTATTAATAATTCTTTATTCACTTCAGTCTCAAGTTCATTGATTTCTTTAGGAATATCAAGATTAATCAAATCTTGAATCTCTTTATGAGATTTTTTATGGGGTCATATTGATTATTTTCACACTTGTTTTTCTAGGATTTTTATCCTTTGAACCCATGTTAACCGACACTCACTGTTTTTGAAGATTCCCAGAACTCTCACCCTAGTAGTTGAGTAACTGTTGCACATCAATTTGGATAGGCAATTCTCTGCTCGAATATGTGACTTAGTTATCCTTTTCAAATCAGTAAACACGTTCGGCATTTGATTTGCTATTTTCTGTAAATGGATGATCTTTTGGACCTTACGTTCACATATAGGGGAACTGCTATATCATGGTGATCACGGAGCAGGCTATTGTTGCCACTTCTCTAAATCTTGCTGAAATAATAGCTATTCATAAAACAAGCAGCGAATGTGTATGTGAGATTAGTAATACATTTCATCAAAGAAAAATGTAGTCTGGAGTATGATATTAAGGTGTCCACAATCTTACTAGAAGACAATGTTGTAGACATAACCCAAGTAAAATGAGGGTTCATAAAAGGAGATAGAACAAAATATGTTTCACCAAAATTATTCTTCAGACATGATCTCCAGAAGAACAGTGATGTTAATGTGCAACATTTCCGTTCAAGTAATAATCTAGTGGATATATTCACCAATCCTTACCAACTTCAACTTTTGAAAGATGGTACACAAGATTGGGATGCGAAGACTTAACCAACCGTATTGTGGTCTTTATTCGGGGTAGTACAATACGCATTGTACTCTTTTTTTCTTAACCAAGGTTTTAGCCCTTTAGGTTTTCTTGGTAAGATATTTAGTGAGGTAGCAAACTATGCGTATTAAGTATAACTTTATATACTTGTCCTTTCACTAGAACTTCTCTTTTACATGAACATCCAAGGGAGAGTGTTGTAAAAGATATGGATGCTCATGGGACATACTAATGTTTACTTCTTGGTTTCACTTTGGCTATAAATAGCCTTTTCAAACGAACAAAAGATATACAAGAACAACTTTTTCTCTCACTCTCTCCCCCTTTTGTTAAGAATAGTTCTCTCCCTCTCTCCTTCTTGTTATTTTAGTTTATCACTTCTGTATTTATTTTAACACCAACAAATGATAGTGATAAACTAAATTAACAAAAAGTTGAGTGAGGTAGAGAACAATCTGTTCTTGTTTTTCTTTTGTTTGTTTGAAAAGGCTATTTATAGCCAAAGTGAAAGAAACTAACTTGTTTCTTGGCCACCAATAAGGAGATTGATCGGGTAAGTGAAAATAGGCCATAAATGGGTGGGTCTCATACATGGACATCCACCCTTATTTTACAACACTCCCCCTTGAATGTCTAGGTAAAAGAAAGGTTCTAGTGAAAGTTTACCATTATATGTGCAATTTCTTTTAGAAAGCTTCAGGTTTACTATGACATGAATTTCATATTAATAAACTTCTAGTTTACTGTGGCATGTGATTTCATCATGCTTATATTTGTAGTACATTAGCTCTTCCGGTGTCCTTGATAATTAATTTTGTACTATCAAATATTACTTGGATACTGCTGGTATCATCAAAGAAGCTTAACTAGAAGGGCAGTTGCAAACCTGAAAGGATAGTGGAGAGTTGGATCATGGTTTTTGACTCCTAAGGGAAGTGAGTTTTCCAGATTAAATACTTATATTGATATACTTTCTGCAGACAACCTTCTCGCATAGTTGTTCAAAGAACCTGGTTCTTTGAGTGCTTAATATGCAGCCAAACTAACACTACGGATACTACAAGATATTTCATGTATTCCTATAGTTAGCTAGAGAAAGCAATGATGGATCTCGATGCATGGTAGAAGAGCTACTTGACCATGTTTCAATATCTCAAAATGAAACTAAAGAACTTGATTTCCATTTTCTTGTGGTGGTTCTGCCATAAGAATAAACGTTAAGCCAGCGCTGCATTTACCCCTGGCAGAGACTAGTAACTATTTGTCCTACAATCTGGATATCATTAGTTTCACAAGAAAATATTAAATAAGAGTGGTGAAGAGGAACTTGAGATGTTTCGAAGACAAATACAGTTCCATCCAGAAGATAAGGCTAACAACTTTTTGTTTTAATAGAACTACTGGAATCCCTACATGTTTAAGTATGTGATGTACTTATGTATCATTATACTTTCCACATTGTGCAGAGTTCCCAGCACACTCTTACTGCTGTTTTGAATACAATCCTAACCATTTCAGAAAGAGTAAAAAGCAATGCATAGTGGTAGATGGTTCAACCGTGTCAGTAGACATCTCAAATTTCACTATCAGTTTTGTGAATCGCTTGAGACTTATTGTTGTGCCCAGTTTGGTTTACATGATTTGATTCTTCAGATCCCATATTTCTTTGGTGAATATAATTGAGAGTGTCATTCATATAACTACTAATTCATATATCTATGAGGATGTGAACTATGCAAAATTAGTTTCTCATGCCATTTGTTATGGTTTTCATCCCACAAGGAGCAAAATTTCTTATTGGAAGAGCCATCATGCAGGTGAACCTCTAATACGAGTAAAATAATGTGTATCCTAGTGGTGCAGGGTATAAACAATTGTAATGTACCCTTTAATTGCCTTTTTTTCTTTCTTTTTGGTGTTATATGAACATATGCTAATGACTCTGAGCAATTAAAGTTTTTATCACTAGGTGTGTTCTGTTGAATCCTTTACATTAGCGTTATATGGTCAATAAATTATATGATCATGGAATAATTTACAACTGATTAAATTACTTCGTTATTTGTTTCAAAGCATGACTCAGATGGTTTTGGATCTGCTGGGTTAAAGTCTTTCAGAGCATTTGCAGTGGTTGGTGCTGGAATCTCTGGGCTACTTAGCTTTGCAGGAGTTGCTTATTCTGATGAGGCCGAACATGGCTTAGAGTGTCCGAGCTATCCTTGGCCTCACGAAGGCATTCTCAGCTCTTATGACCATGCGTCGTGAGTATATGCTATGCTGCCACATGATAATTAATGTTCATTGGAGGCTACAGAAAACATTTCAACCTTTTGTTTATTCGAAACTAAATTAAGCATGAGTCTTCAATGAAATGGATACCCCATTTAGTTTAACGCCTTTATTTGCCTAACAGGATACGTCGAGGTCATCAGGTTTACCAGCAAGTGTGTGCGTCCTGCCACTCAATGTCCCTAATTTCCTACCGTGATCTTGTTGGTGTTGCATACACTGAAGAAGAAACTAAGGCCATGGCAGCAGAACTTGAGGTGGTTGATGGCCCTAATGATGAGGGTGAGATGTTCACCCGCCCTGGGAAGTTGAGTGATCGTTTTCCACAGCCTTACCCAAATGAAGCAGCTGCAAGGTTTGCAAATGGTGGGGCTTATCCTCCTGATCTAAGTCTTATCACTAAGGTATTGCCTTGGTCCTCTTCTTTCAGCTATATTTTATCTGCATTGCCTGATTTTCTTTCTTCTTTCAGGCTCGGCATAACGGTCAAAACTATGTTTTCGCTCTTCTAACTGGCTACCGGGACCCTCCTGCTGGTGTCTCGGTAATTTCTGCCCCTCAGACTTCTTTTGGTTTGTGACCATCTTTTGTTTGTTTAGAACAGGGGAAGCATCAAACAGAAAAATGGTGTACATCTGAAGATGTAGTTGTGAAGAGATATGCTCCATTTTTAATTGGTTGTTGCCTAAGAGTGACATTATCTCGATACTAGCTTGTTGTTATCACAATTTTCTATTGGAAGTCTGAGAACCATAATAACTTCTCAACTCTTATTGTAGATTAGGGAAGGTCTTCACTATAACCCTTACTTCCCTGGTGGAGCTATAGCAATGCCTAAAATGCTTAATGATGGTGCTGTTGAGTATGAAGATGGTATACCTGCAACTGAGGCACAAGTAATATGTCTTGCTCTCTTTCTGCTTTACGTGTTGATCCATTATAAAGCGATAGAAGTAATTTTTCTCTAACTGTGCAGATGGGAAAAGATGTTGTGTCGTTCTTGTCATGGGCTGCTGAGCCAGAAATGGAAGAGAGAAAGCTGGTACGTTGCTATCTTCCATTTGGTCCTTCTCTTGCAGTATGATAGTCACTAAATTCAACCTCTGCATTTTGAATGTTGAACTGATATTGGATCCTCATTGACAGTTGAATGTGCCATTAAATGAATTTACTGACCTCTTGGGTATTGTAATTCCTACAGATGGGTTTCAAATGGATATTCGTCTTATCACTTGCACTTCTCCAAGCAGCTTACTACCGTCGCCTGAGATGGTCTGTCCTGAAATCTCGCAAATTGGTCCTCGATGTTGTCAACTGATTTCATTCAAATCACACTACGTGAACTAATAGTAAGCATTTCCTTTTGTGTACTGTATGTGATGGGGGCACAAGGAATAATGATATTATTGCCCAATGATTTGAATTATCAGTGTTATAATATACAATGTAGACTCTAGACAATAGATCAGCCACTTGGAGCTATTCTTTTGAGGGGAAAATAAATAGCCGATGTACTATTTACAGTATCGTCTATAATAAATCTTTGTTATAGGAATTTCCAAGTGCGAGTGGTATCACCCCCACCCCTCCTTTTTCTAAAGTCACCCGGAGATACGACTTTTGCTGTTTTGGATGGTGGAATAACTTATCCCGGGAGATAACTTGTTCCCACCAACCAAATGACCTAACGTTCTAGGCTATTGAAAATTGTAAGTGTCTTTTCACAAGGACTTTTAACTATAAAATGATGATATTTCTGTTTGTCATGAATATAATTTCTCCACACTAGTTCTCTCAAAGTTTTAGATTTGATGCTCAAATTCCTTAACAGATCACCTTGTGTTGTACTATCTAATTTTAATGTAGCTGGAGGGTATTAGAATGTTGAGTAATATATGCTCAGATATTCTTTGACCTATCTGTTTTTCCATTTCTTATCCTTATTCCATTTCACATTAATTAGCTAATACAGTGGATAGAGTTACCTTGCTGGTAGGAGGTAGTGCAGGTATCTCGTGGAATAAATAGACTAACATAACTTCATTTGATTTCTTGAAATTTTGATAAGTACATGTAAGACGTGACACTGAAACATCAAATAATTTAAATCTCTTGCTTGTGTAACAAATGCACTATAATATAGATGATGATTTCAAAGAGGCACACATATAACGTAGTAAATTGACCTATGGGATACGTGGATTGCGAACGCTGACTAACCTAACATCATCGATGACAGGACCACACAGGGAGCCAGAGTTGTCACTCTTCATATGATAATAGGAGCTCAAGAACCTAACCCTAGTGCGTTGAGACATTGCTGTAAACCTAAGCTTAGCACGTTTGAACCCACCTTTGCCTTTAGACACGTATTGAAATTGTAATGCAACATTGCCAGCAAATGCCTCAACAACCATAGACCCTTCACAAGCATTGTTAGCATCACCAACTGAGAATATGAGATCATAAATCCTTCCGGTTTTAGTGATCACTTGTTGTGCTATTGCACTTTCTCGTCCCGCGACTAGCTCGATGGCTCGCTTGCCCTCGGGAACCGTGAAGTGATCGGCGTCGACGTATTTTACGGCCTTGAGAGACTCAACTATCCATCCAGGCAATGGACAATGATCATCTTCTATGTTGGGAGGAATTAGAACACCCCAACTTGTGTTAGGGAAGATGTATGGACCCTCCTCAAAGTTTCCATTTTTCAACATGTTGTCTGCACACATTTATGTAACTAGAGTTTAAATTCTGACGTAAGAAAAATATTTATTTAATAGGTATTAAAAGATACCCTAGTTTAAATAACAAGTGCATGTGCATATTATGGTACTAGCTAGGTTTCGTACAAATAAAGAGTGGTATCTTTCTATATTTTGAAAACAATTTAATTTAAACTTTCTATATATCCATTAAATGATTACCATCGATATAAATGTTATAACAGATTTAGAACCACAAGTCTCAAAAGACCTTGAAATATACATGTGTCTGAAACAAGTTGGACCCGACTACAAAGTGTGAACAAATTTATGTTCATATTTTTGGGGAGTCTAAATTTCTAATTTTGATCATAAATTTAGATACAAAATTTTGAAATAAAAAACACATATTTGGGAGTACAAGTTAGCATAAGTAACATTCAAAATATTAAAAGGAGTACTCCCTCTATCCTAGTTTATATGATTGGCTCACTTTCCTTTTCATTTAGTCCAAAAAAAGTTATAATACATTTCTATATTAATTACGTAATAATTTAACTTTAAAGTATCTATTTTATCTTAATGAAATGATTTATACCCACACAAACACGTCATTTATTTTAGACCACTAGTTTCATAAGTCTTCCTTTCTTTTTTAAACTCCATTTCAAATTAAACTAACTCATATAAAATGAGACAGATGAAGTATATGAAAAAAGTCATGGTTTATGAAAAAAGTTGATTGCTTCTTTAAATTTGAATGATATCACATAAATTAAGACGCAATTATAAAATCGACAATATGGTGAATGTGAGGAGTTATACCTTTTGGTCTATGTGTTGTTTTCAAAGCCTTGAGAGCAACAAAATCAATAAGTGGTCCACAAGCAGGGTCCTTCTCATGAGCAATAGGATTATGTAACACAATATCAATCTCATTAGCCTCAGCCAAAAAACCCCATGAATAAGTATCCCATCCATCACTACTATACATTGTTTGTAATGGCAACATTCCCCAATCTTTTGGTTCACTATTAGGTGAAACTGACACATTAAGTCTCTCTTCTTGAGCACAAGTCCTAGCAAACACAAAAGATAGGGAGTAAAATGTTCCTTTTGTGACACTTGTGACTTTGGTTTTGAGTGATGCACCTTCACCTAGCCTAACAGCATAATCCCCTTGTGGTACTGGAAGTAACATGTCACCTTGCATTTGTCCTGATTTTATGTACTCTACATAACCTGAGAGTTCCCAATGAGGTATAGCATGAGGATCTATTACTCTTGTATTCTTCATTTGTGATGATTTTGGACCTTGCTCAAAGTTACCATTTGGTAATAATCCTGGTATGAGTTAGAAAATCACAGAGTGAGGACAGTGACAGAATCAAAATTTTCATTAAAAAGTTTACAATATAACAAAATGAACATACGAAAAAGTCGAATACAGCTGAACCCTACATCCTTACTAGTTCCGCCTCAAAAGTGAGGATCCATCATCACTCGTGTGTATGCATTTGGTAACAAAAAAGAAGTGTTTATAATATATTCATTATTTGTCCTTTTTTTTATATGAAAATACTTTCAAATTTATATTATTGATAAATAGATTCAAGGACATTTCAGTCATTTTTATAGAAAAAGTGCTTATAAACATGTTTATACTGAAAACACTAACTAGTTAATCGATCTCAACATTTCTATATCAATAAAAATATATATTATTTATAAAATTAATTTTAATTATCGATATTTATCAACTATTTTTAATCAGCTAACTCACACAAAAACTAAAAACTATAGTAATTGTGAGTTTGGAGCATTGAATGACATTTGCGAACTTGGTGCCTAAAGTTTGCTGACAACTAATAATAACTCATGCAAAATGGTACTCTAACAAGGAGCAAGTTAATTTATTGTCACAACTCCCAAATACTTTTAAAATATGTCATGACATTTTTTATAATAGTAAGAGCTTCACCTTACACATTTAAAATGAAAAATCTAAATTTAAAGTTTTCCCACAACCTTTTAAAAATAAATTAAAGAGGAAAAAGACCTAGCTAGCCTTGTGAAAATGAATAGAAAAAATAGTAAGTAATATTTTCATATGGAAAATATAGGATTTTTTTCACTATTTTAATGAGAATTTATTTTCATTTCCTATCATATATTTTCTCAGTAAGCTGATTCGGTGAAAAATAAATTAAAAAAATCACATTTTGTAACATAAATTTTTCATGAATTCACGATTGAAAAGCCTTAATAGTGTACAATTATATTACTCATTAGCATATAGATTTAGTAAACACAATATCTACAAAGTATGCATAAATGATAATGAAAAGGATGATTAGGGATTAATTAATTACCATCAATTAGAGATGAACCAATTTGGAGAGTTGCACATAGAATCACCAAAACTATAACAACCTTCTTCATTTTCATAGCTTCTTCCATATATATATTATCCAAATTAATTATATGTATGAGAGGGATATGTGCACAATGAAAATTAGCAAACTCTCCAAGGGTTTTTATAAATATCTGTTGCTAAAAATGCCCTTATAGATTAAGTAAATTACAGGTGATTACCACAACTTGCTCTTTCCCAGCAGCTACAAGGGAACATAGCCTGCACGTGTAATTCTCATGATGAGGAGCTACTCAACAGACACACATTAAAAATGAGATTTATTGAGTCGTTGTTTCGTAGAATATATAAAAATAATACTATTAATAATACTGATATTATAGAATTTAGCGACGAACAAATTTTGTAGCTAAACACTAATCTTATTTAGCGATGAATTAGGACAAATTTACGTTAGTAACGTGAAATAACAATCGATTAGCGATAAACTTTTTAGCTAATATCAATTATCTTATGCATTGTTTAATTTGATGTATTAAAAGTAATATATTTTCCATAATTTTTAAAATAAAATATTTATTTGTAAAAATACCCTCTAGAAATGTGGTGAAAAGAATGTAAAAAATAATAATTTGAGCCACAGTTATGTCTTTGACCATGCTAATTCCTACACTAAAACCCCATACATTCTCAAAATAATAGATTTTCATGTATTAGTTATTATACATACCTAAATCTAATATTGCTTGCATAAATTGTACATAAACAAAAAAAAAAAAATATGAAACAAGATATAGATAATACACGAAAATAATACATATATTATTTTCTTATGCATTTTACCAAACGATATATGGTACACTAGTTATTAGTATAGGGGTGTCAAATAGTGAACTTGAAATTGGACATCAAAATGACCTTGCTTAATAATGCCTACTTAAATTTAAAAAATAACTTATATAAGTATTTATATATTTTTTATTTATGACTAGTATATAATCTTATCAATTTAAAAAGGTTCTCTTTCTGATAACATTTGTTATAATCACGATATCATTTCAGGAAGTAAGACGTACAAAGGGGTTACAGCTATATATCAATCTAACTTTCAGACTAATTAAATTACACAAATCAAAATATTTAACGTTATGCGCCATGTTGACGCCCATAATGTGCTTGTAAACCAACTCTATTTAAGATCAATCGAGCATTCTCTCTCAGTATGATAAACATTCTCACTTTATCAAATCCGCGTTATTGAAATCACTCACCCTCCTCTCCGGCTTGATAAAAAGGAAAACTAACACATCCTAAATTATCATTAAGTAGAACTATAAATTAGTTTGTAATAAATAAATTGAATTGTTCTATGCTGGTCGGTGTTTGTTTCTCTCTTAGTTAAGTATTAAGCATCTATAATTGCTTTGTTGGGTAACATGATCCGATCAATATGGAATTCTTTAAGTTATATTAATTACTTGTATTAATGTTGGGTATTTTTTAATTCCTAATTACCATTATAAAAATATAAATATAGAGAGTCAATAAAAGGTCTTATGTGGTGTAGGTTATTTGACTTCTAGCCATGTGTACTAATTATAATGTCTCCTTTATGTTCTTTCTTTAGGTCAACCTGAGGGTAATATTGTCATTTACACTTCTTTTTTGATCATTTGACGCGAATTATTATATTCGGGAATATACGTATTTACATCAAATCAATAAATACTTTTCTCGTTTATAATATCTCCTTTAGGTTATTCCTTAGGTCAATCTAAGGGATGTTGTCATTTACACTCATTTTTTTGTGTGCATTTGAAGCGTATTATTGTGTTTGAGAATATACAATTTACATTAAATCAACAGAATCTCTACTTTTATTTATTTACTATTTCAAAAATAAATTCACATTTTTTTTGTTAGTTTTAATATATTCGTACAATTTTTTCTTTCATATTTTACTTTGAAATCAATTGTTTATTCTGAAATCATTTATCAATTAATATTGATATTATGATAAAAAATTTCATATTAATTATTTTTTAAAGAGTATACACAAATTAAAATATGACAAGTAAAGTGAATAAGAAAAGTATGTGCTACTACGTTTATTTGTACCAACATATTGGACAAACCACATAAATCACACTAGTTTAAGTCTTAATTAAAAAGATTCACAATAGTTTCACATAGTACTTTCTCTACCATATTTCATACTCAGAATACAGATTCAGAATCCATGAGATACATGTATCTGTCAAATTTTAAAATTGAGGTACAAAATTTATTTATTTAAATTAATTGGTATAACTGATTTCCTTAATTAGAGGAGTAACTGAGGATTTTAAAAATACATATATAATTAATTTTATGTATATCTTGGTAATGTAATTTAGTTATTTTCAAATTATTACTTTTAAAATTATAATTCATTATTTTGATATATCTATTATCAATATATGAGTATCCAACAACTAACACTTAGGCCTGTTTGGATGTGCTTTAATAAAAGCAGGCTTTAAAAAAATACTTTTTGAAAGTGCTGAAACTTATTTTTAAATAAGCAGTATGTGTTTTGATGAAAATGTTGAAGTTGATATTTCAAACGTGAAAAGGGAAAATGAAGAAGAGATGTTAGGGTGTTATGTTGTAATTTATCCAACCAGATTGTATAACAATCTTAAGGCAAAAAGATAAAAATGTTGTCAAATTAAAACAGGCTTATAAGCTAATAAAAAAAAAAGCACCTCTAACCCCAGCTTTTAACTTTGGCTTAAAATAAGTTTTTTTTTAAACTTAAAATAAGCTATTTTGAGTATTGCCAACAGTAAATAAGTCAAAATCACTCTTTTAATTCAGTTTGACCAGCTTTTAAGCTGAGCCAACAGGCTTCTTATGAACCTGTTTTAATGAGCTTAAAAGCTGGTCACACTGATTAAAATCATTTTTGACTTATTAGAGTGTTTGACAATTATCAAAGTAACTTATTTTAAGCCAAAATTTAAAAGTTAGGTGAGAGGTGCTTTTTTTCAACTTAAAAATCATTTTATGTTGACCAAGTATATTATATTTTTGCCCTTAATTCTTTTATTATTATTATTATTATTATTATTATTATTATTATTATTATTATTATTGTTATTATTATTATTTTATTATTATTATTATTTATTATTATTATTGTTTATAAAAGAACTTACTAAGATTAGTATAAAAAGAAGGAAATGAAGAGTACTATATTCATATGTATATCCTTCTTTGAATGTCTGGCTATTTATAGCCACAGGATGAGTTACAAATTTACGCCTGACTATTTTAATTGGTCAAGTGATGTGTCCCTCCAATGGGTAGTTACAACATGGCAGATCCTTGAATTTACACTTACTACAAGTGATGTAATTCCACAAAATGTGTTGGGGCCACATGACATTCATAATTCTTTACAACATTATTATATTAGGAGGGAAAAAAGTATGATATACTTTTCAACTTTGTCATTTAACGCTGATATAACCCTTGTTATGAAGTGATCTTATCCCTACTTGGTTAACAAATGGGGCTCACCTATACCCTTTTCCTCTAACAAAATGGAAAAAAATTAAATCAAATTTTAGTATCTTGTTTAAAAAAATATAATAAGCCCTATGATTAAATTTAATTCTCGTCAGTACTATTTTTTTTTTTTTACTTTTTTTTGTTTCAATACTAATTTAATAATTATTATTTGTGATATCAAATTATTTCTTTTCACTAATATTCTTGTAAACGTATTGTAGATGACCAATTTTTTTTCGTAATACGAAATTAAATTACAGACACACACAAAAAAATAGTTTAATTTTTTGTTTCTTTAAACTACTGAATGAAAGAAAAAAACAAAATAAAATATTGAAACTCAAATAATTATAATAAAGAATAAATTGATTTATGTATGAAAAAATTAATATATACCTTGAACCTTTTAATAGAAGAACATATATACCACTAAATAATTTTTAACAAAAATATTAGAATAAGAAACAAACATAAATTTAAAACTAATTTTTTAATAACTTCCGTTAAGTGAAGAAGTATATTGAGCCATTTTGTACACACAGCATGGTATAATGTGAGTCCGTTTGTATAATGGTAAGGACATATATGAGCCACTTGATAATGAGGGGGTATATCAGCTCCAAATAACACGGTTTGAGGTTTAGATCAGACTCTTTTTCCGTTATTTTTTTTTTTTACTTTTATTTTATTATTATTATATTATTATTATTATTATTATTATTATTATTATTCTTATAATTATAATTATAAAAAATTGTGATGATAAAAAGAAATATGTGAACGATAAAGAAATATTATGACTATGGATATAAAATATCAATTTGTTTGGTTTTAATTTTTTAAGTAATACAAACCTTAAATTAATATTTTTCATCGATGTTACCAGTTTTAAGGGTATTTCATACATTTTTGATAAAAAGTTGTTTACAGCACGTATTTGCCAAACCATCAACAATTTTTTTTTCAACTGAAAAACACTTTTAATCACAAACACCGAACTACTTATTTTAAAAATAAGTTTCAACACTTTCAAAAGTACATTTTTAAAGTTGCTTGTTTTTTAACGCCCCAAACGGGCTTTTAGATGAGTATCATACAAGTAAATTCATATGTATCATATTTGTTATAGGTATCTAGTATTAATTTTATGTATTCATTTATATATATATATATAATATTAATTTCATGTATTTGTTATGCGTATCTAGTATTAATTTTATGTATCTATTTATCTATATCTAATATTAATTTCATGTATTTTTTTTATATGTATCTAGTATTGATTTGACGTATCAGGTATCAAACATATGTTATATCCAAAACATGTATCTCAAATACACATTAAGCATATACATAATTATGTGTATCTAAATTTATACGTTATATCTAAAAATATGTATCTCGAATACATAATAAGAACATACATTTAATTATGTGTATCTAAATGTGAAATGCAGCTGAAACACATAAATTTAGGTCAAATCATGATTGTAGAGTATCTGTCGTATCATTAATATCATCATGTTGTTAAAAAACATGTATTCAAAATTTAATGGTGGATACATATACATGTTCATATACCACATTACTAAAAATACAACTTGAATCTTAATTAAAATTACTACTTGTTGGATACACATATTTCAAGGGCTATATCAAAGTAATATTGGTATTACCACATCCATAACACATTAACCAAATTAAGAAAGCCTTAGAAGAACACCAGTAGACAAAAACTCTCTACCATACTCCCTTTGATCCTTTTGTGTTGTGGCATAACATAATCAAATCTAAGATCTATTTCTTCCAAAGACAAACAATCAAGATCCACTTTTAATTGAAACTTTTTTCTTTGTAGCAGTTACTTTGATTTGATCCCGTTATAAATGAACAATACAAAATAATATTTAGATTCAGGAGAATTTATCAACAATGGTGATGATATATTAGAAGAAGAGAGTAGATTATCTATTGTTGGAATGAAATGGTACGTTGAAATTTTAGAATCAGAAATGAGGAGACATAATTGAGTGATAAATATGGGATGAGAGAATTAAGATATTGTGGTTGATTTGGAGTGAAAGAGTTAATTAATCAATCCTAGTTTTAAGGGATATGGTATCGAATTGTATCTTCAAATAATATATTAATATATGGTACAAAATCTCAAAAGTGGTAACGTATGTAATTGTTTTAAAGTAAAGATAATATTAGTATATGTAGTAGTGATGTATGTCTAATAATGGAGTTTATTTTTTTTAAGTGGAAGGAAAAGGTAATGAAGTAACATTTAATTGTATTTATTTTTGCGCTCTATCTATATTAGAGTAAACACACAAATAATTAAGGGCAAATTATAGAAATCACATACTTTTAAGACAAAATTACAATATATCGCTTAAAAGTTTATAATTACAGAAATCTCTCAAACGGATACAATAATATAAGCGTTGATACATTAATCTGATGTGCGAGATACATTAATTATTAAGTAAAATACATTACGTTTTATACACGATACACTAATATAACGTATATTTTATACATGTTACACTAATATGATGACACACTAATCTGATGTGCGAAAATGAGTTATTTTGGAGATTTATAAAACTTATAGGAGATAATGGTAATAAGTAAACTAAAAGGTAGGACCTCTGTAATTTTTTCAAATAATTAAAAGAGGTTCAAATATTATTATTTTTTTAAGGAAATTTTTTATAATATTTGTGAGACAAATGATGTACAAGTTTAGCACAAAAATACAACACATGATGTGTAAGTTAGAAGCATGTTCAAATCTTGTCATAGACGGTACTACAAGATAATTTTAAATTTATATTAAGTGTAATTTTCTAACTAAGAGATCGATTCTTTTGATATGCCCTTATAGTAGAGGTAAAACTTATAAACGCCAAGTGTTCATACCATGTTATTAAATTAAGGGAAAAGGGTCTGATATACCCCTCAACTTTGTTATTTGGAACTGATACACCCCTCGTTATAAAAGTGGCTCATATATACCCTTACCGTTCTTACAATGGCTTTACATATATCCCCTGCCGGTACCAGAAATGGCTCCATAATACCCTTCATTTAAGTTGAACGGAATTTTAAATAATTAGTTTAAATTTATGTGTATACTTTATAATTTTTTTTTAAAAATATTTAGTGGTAATAGATTCTTCTAAAAGGTTCAAGGTAATTTTTAAATTTTTTTCATGACATAAATTATTTTGTTTGACTTCTTTTATTATAATTATTTGAGTTTCTTATTCTTATTTTTATTGTTTTTCTTTCATTCTTATTAAAGAGAAAAAAATTAAACTATTTTTTTGTTTGTATTAATAATTTAATTTCGTATTCGAAAAAATT
The DNA here is from genome assembly GCA_027704765.1 of Solanum habrochaites. Lineage (NCBI taxonomy): Eukaryota > Viridiplantae > Streptophyta > Magnoliopsida > Solanales > Solanaceae > Solanum > Solanum habrochaites. The sequence goes on along the minus strand of JAKWJA010002500.1, from coordinate 59,158,693 downwards.
TGGTCATCTACATAAGTTTTACAAGAATATTGTTAAACATCATAAATTGGTGAAAAATTATCAAAATAAAATTAATAAATTCGTCATTGAACAAAAAAAAAGTCCAAAAAACTTGTTTGACTAGGATTAAGTTTACTCTCTGGATTATCTTTTTTAAAAAAATAATAAATTTCGATTGAAAATTATTATTTTTCATATCGTTGAGGAAAAGGGTATGTGAGCCTTATGTTTTACAATTAGGGTATATATGAGCCACTTTACCATAACAAGGGGTATATCACTCTAATGCATTTGAAGGAGTATATCCGACCCTTTTCCTTATTAATTATTTGCCTTTTCATTTTTTTTTTTTAAAAATTGATTTTATTTTTCTTTTGTGTTGGACTATTGGTTTTGGTTTTTGTTGCTATTGTTTAAGGGTTAATTATGTTATTTGCTGGTCTCTATGCACAAGATTAATGGGAGTTGGTTGATCATGATAAAATTAGGATTACTTTATATGTTCTGTTATTATTATTTTTTTTTTTTTTTACCTATTTAAGAAACTTTTAATTGGAACCAAAAGCACTTCCATTTGAATATCATTTCCCTTTGATTATATTACCATGGGGAGATGAACTCCTTACTAATAGATAAGTTAATATTTTTCGACGAACATTTCAAAGAAATATACTTATTCAATCACTTGTCAATACCTCTTTAGTTCCACCACCAAATGATTTCTTCCTAAAATTGAATTGGCTTGATCCAAAATTTAGAAACTTGGCCATTTCTATTCCAAAATGCTATAAAATCAATTGGACATTTATTATGGTGTACATTTTTTAATATATTATCATTTATAATCGGATAATGAAAAATCATTCCAATGTACAGGCGTCAAATGAATTCCCTATAAGTTAAATTGCTCCTTCAAGAATCATATTTAGCTCACATATAACACTCTTTTGTTATTGTTGTTGAGCACCTTTGTCATCAATCTCAAATCTGTTGGATACCTTGATCTTCTCCTCCGAGGTGTTGTACAACTTTCATAAATTTTCATCAAGATCCTCCCCCTCTATTTTCAACACCTTCACCAAGTTGTTGCCCAACTTCCACGAATTTGGCATGAAGATCCATGCACACTTTCATAAATGTGGCATGAAATCCATCCGTCCAATTTATGTTTTTTTTGCCTATAATCTTATTATAACTTTAACACTACTTCAGAAATATACGTACCTCAAGCCCACTTAACAAATGAGCTTTAAGTGCAATAGATTTATTGTTTTTGGCAAAATTTTTCTGTTGTAAAAATATTTTAGTGACAATTAAAGCTAAATGTTAATATAGTCCGTTGCTAAATACAATAGTATTATAATCTCTCTATATTTATTGACACTTAATATAATAAGTGGTACTTATATTATTACTACTAAATTGTATAACCATCGCATCCCTTATTTAGTTGAATCGAATGAATTTTCTTTGAGAGGGTTGAATGGTCAGGACCCAACAAGTGAAAACTCGAGATTTCAATGAACTAAATTCGAACAAGTGTCCTTATGAACTTAAAAAACTACTTTAGAAGCATTTATTACCTAACGATTTGCCAGTACCCTTCTTTGGTTTTCCGCTAAAAACGATTTTCTATTCTTCGCAGTTGGACGTGAGAACTAAACACACCCACCAGTTCTCGACAATATCAATGTCACTAAATTCAATGAATTCCTATAAACTTCAATGACCCACTTTTAAGAGAATACTTACCCTAACCACGTTTAGTACCTTCTTGAGTTTCAACCGGTATGAGTTCTTCTCACGTTAAAGGGTTGGAACCAAGATCTAGAAATTGACCATTTCGATGGACAAATTCAAATTAAGTTCCCTATGATAATTTAATACAAATCCTTCAAACGATACTTATCACTCAATTACTACAAATACCTTCTTTAGTTTCCACTTAATGATCTCTTTCACTGGTTGAAATACCGTTACAGATAAGTGTTGGAGAGAGTAATGAGATTAATATGAACGGGTTAAATAGATCTCTTTCAAACTAGGAAACCAACTAAATCGTTCTCATTATAGTGCTAACATTAAAAATAAGAACGTTTAAAACTTCTTTCAAACACCATAGTTTATGATAAATTATGTTGAGCCTTTGGGCATACATAATGTTTTCTAATTCGGAGGATAGAAGGTTTCTCTAAATTCTTACTTTTTACCATATTCTAATTGGAAACGATTTAAAATACCATAAACTAAGCAATCGTTAAAAATTTTCTTAATTTTCATTTATTTTGCTTTAAATATCCTTAGAATTCATTTTTGGGTTTTTAGTTATACACTTCTGAGTCACCTCTATCTTACAAGGTGTTAATACTTAACAACAAAAAAATTTATTTTCTTGCATTTCATGTGATTAACCTGATGCAAGTCCAATTCAATTAAGTTGATGTGATACACAAACCATTTCTTAACAAGGTTATTGTTTTAATTTAAAAGAACAAATATTTCTTTCTCTTGTATTTCAAATAAATTTACACACACATTTTTTTTTTCTTTGCTTTATATTTAAAATTTTGTCAAATACACATAACTTTTATAGTTTTATTGTCTTATATATAATAAAATTTTCAAACGTTCATTATTATTATTATTATTATTATTATTATTATTATTATAAATATTTGTCTTCTTTCAAATTTTTTTCAATTAATTTTATTTATTCCTTGTATTCAACGATATAGGTACGTAAATATATACAGTTACTAGCTTATTTATGCGGTAATGGTTTGTTTGTTGCTATTGTTTAAGGAGTTAAGTATGGTCATTTCTTTGGTCTCTAGGCTACAATATTGTGGATTTGGTTCGAATCAACGGATAATTAGGGATTAATTTATGTGTCCTGTTATTCTTAGTTTTTTTTTTTTACCTATTTAGAACTTTTATTGGAGAAACAAAAAGCACTTCCTTCATGTTGGAAAATCATTTCCTTTGAATTAATGTTCCCATAGGGGAAGAATCCTTACTAATAAGATACTTTATTTTTCGGATGAAGCCATTTCATTCAAAGAAACATACTTACGTCAATCCTTTTAATATTTTTATTTTAGTCATCAATGATTTCTTTGTATGATGGAATGGCTTGATCCAAAATTTAGAACTCGCATTTCAATTGTCAAAAAGATAGAAATCAAATTGACACTTATTACGTGTCCATCAATTTAATATAATGAATCGTTTATCGGAAGGTGTCAATGAAATTCCCTAGGAGTTTTAAATGGACCTTCAGACTCATATTTAGCTCAACATATACACCATTTGTTATTTGTTGTTAGAGCACTCCTTTGTCATCTTCTCAAATAGTTGATACCGGATCTTCCCTCCGAGTGTTGTACAACTTTCAGAAATTTGACATGAATATCTATCATCTCTACTTCACACCTTCACCAAGTTGTTGCACAACTTCCATGAATTTGGCAGAATATCCTTAATGCAACACTTCCACAAAGTAGTGGCATGAAGATCCATCCGGCCAATTTTGTTCTTTTTTTCCTCGCCTAATAATCTTTATTAATAACTTTAACAGACTAACTCAGAAATATACTTCCTCAACCCCTATAAACAAAATAGCATTAGTGCAATAGATGTTTTTATTTTTTTTTGCAAAAATATTTTCTAGTTATAAAAATAATTGCAGTGAAATTACGTTACTGTTTATGTGTTCAGTATGCTAAATGCAATAGTAATTATAAATCTCTTTATATTATTGACACTTAATATAATAAAGTGTTACTAATATTAATTACTACTGTTAGGATCGAAAATAAACAGGTGTAACTGGAAGCTCGCACAACACCTCCAAGACGACTAGTAAGAAGACAACGAGAAATATCCAAAAGACACAACGATTTAACATGGTTCGGTCAATCGACCTATCGTTCCAAAGGAGACTAGCAATCCACTATAATATGAGAGTGCAATACAGAGGGAAAAAACCTCAACCAATTCACTTGGAATACATGGAGGTTCACACAAGTGATAACGGATCAAGCTTGTGACTCCACAAATTCTCTCTCATACCCAAAATCTCAAAGTCATTAAAGACTACATTGTGAATGCTGATTAAGTTTAGAAAGAACCTTCATCTATTTTATAGAGTCCTAAACTTTTTCCTACTAGAAAAGGATTAGTCCTCCAAATCTTTTTCTAAAAGGAAAACCTATTTAATGGTAAGATCAGGGCAAATAAAATCCAACAAATCTCCCCCTTATACCTGAATTTCTACAAAATAAATTTTGTCCACCTTCTTGACTTAATCTCATCACAACTGCTCTCCCTCCATAATCTCCGTTGCAATATCTATGTCTCAACACAGAAACCTCTCTGAAACAATTCTCCAACAAATCTTCATTACTGTCAAAAAGTTGGCGCTAACTACACCCGCCAAGATGAACACCTCTTTCTAACCTATTTTAATCACTATTATATCGAAACATCCCACTAAACCTACTCCACATCATTGAATCTGGCTCTGATACCAACTTGTTAGGACTGACAGCATCAGGTTTAAGCATGGAAGCTAGAAAGCAAAACTCAAAAGACCACGAGTAAGAGACAACGAGAAATATACCACAAGAACACAAAGATTTACGTGGTTCGATCATCGACCTCCTGTCCACAAAGGAGACTAGCAATCCCATTGTCACGACCCAAAACTGGCGCGACTGGCAGCCCACACTTACCCTCCTATTTGAGCGCAACCGAAACCAATCTAAACCCTGACATCTCTCATATTATATTAACCGAAAGTAAATGCGGAGACTTAAACTCCATTATAAACCATTCAATAACTTCTAAATTCAACATCTATTACTTCCCCAAAATCTGAAGTCATCACCACAAGAACATCTATGATCAAATTCCTAACTAGAGTATTGCTATAAGAGCCTAAAATCACAAAGCTAGTCCATGCCGGAACTTCAAGGCATCCAAGACATGAGGGAGGAAGATCCAGTCCAAGCTAGAAGCATTAGCTCACCCGTAAATCCGTGTAATGAAGACTGGCTAGATTGCGTTGTAGTTGAAGACGACGGTATGTTTGGCTGTGCACTCCACATATACAAAGAAAGAACATATCAAGTAGGGGTCAGTACAAAACACGGTACGAGTAGGTATCATCGCCAACCTCAACATAGAAAAAAGTATATATCAATAGTAATCATAATCAACTACAATAATCAACATGAGCAACAACAAGTTCTATACTAATTATAAGCAAACCTCCAATTCACCTGAGGACATCAAGCCTCAATGCCATACCTATTTTGGGGTAATTAGGTTGCATTAGATTGGGTATATTAACATCTTTCAAGATTCATTATGTTTATTCCTCTTGTGTCGTACGTGACACTACCGATCCCCCTATTCTACGTGTCTGTTCTTGACACAACACCACACTACCCCCCTAAGTCTATCGTGTCGTTCGTGACACCCGATCCCCTAATTCTACGTTCCGGTATCTGCACCGATCCCCTAATTCTACCGTGTCGTTCGTGACCCCCTCTCCCCTAATCTCATCACTTTAGTTTCATCAAGCCCTCTTTTATACCAATGCAATCATCAATTCTTCAATTAACAGGTAGATTAGATTTCTTCAAGATTAAGATTCATAGCTTCATCAATGCTTATTTATCACAATTGTATATCACATTGCATACAAGCCTACAATAAGCATATAGAAGGGTTTTACAATCTAACCAATCACATCATTCGCTATCGAGTTTACTTACGATAGTATAAAAACCATAACCTACCTCCACCGAAGATAGTGATCAAGAGAAAATTCCCCAAGCTTGGTTTCCCTTCGTTTATCTTCTCCCCTCTTTCTCGATCGTTATCTCTCTTCTCTCTCTGTTCTTTCTGTTTTTCTTATTCAAACCCTCTTTCTTTTTACGCTAATTAGCATATAAATTACGTATAAAGATTGCATTAATAACCGACTAATTAACTTAAGGTTACTCTGTTAACCCCCAAGTAATTAGCCTTATTAACATTAACCCACTACTTTATAATTAAAGCAGGAAATAGTCCAAATGCCCCTTAAATTACTTAACATAAATCCGAGCCCACACCTGGGATTACGCATCCTGTGACGCCCGTCGCGCCTCGTCGACGGGTCCCGTCCTGCTGCTCCGTCAACAGAGTTCAGAGGCTGAATTTACTGAATGCCCGGTGACGGTCCGTCGTGCCCACATGTTCTCCTCCATTCCGTCGTGGAAACGTTCAGAGAGTCGATCCTCAGTATCCAAATTTCAATTTCTAGTGTTTGGAACGATACCCCCCCACGACGTTCCGTGCGTGCCATGACGGTTCGTCGTGGGGTCCGTCGACTCGGCCATTTTTTCCAGAATAACTCTGCTGCTCAACGACTAAACAGGTCGTTACAATATATAACCAATTTACCCTATCGTTCCTTCCCTTCGAAAAACGAATCACTAGAAGAAAAACAACAATAGTGAAAAGGAGTACCGAATCTGTACGGTGTGGGTATCCTTTCTTGCATATCAGCCTCCTCTCACCAAGTTGATTCTTCAACTGGTCGACTTCTTCATTGTCACCTTAATGGATGAAATCTCCCTCGACCTCACTTGCGACTTCTCTATCAAATGGGCAACAGGCTCTCCTCATAAGATAAATTCTCATCGCAGACTGAATCCCCACGAATGATGTCGTTTCCATCCCCAGGGTACCTTTTCAACATGGACACAGAAATACAAAGGTGCACTCCTGACAGCTCGCCCTGGAGGCAAGGCTAATTCATAGACAAAAACCTCCCCTACTCGCTTCAGAACTTCAAATGGACCATATACCTCGGACTAAAGCTTACCTCTTTTACAAATCTCATCCAACGCGCACCCTTCATGGGGTGAAACCTTCAGCAGACTTTTCTCACCCTCCATGAACTCCAAATCCTAACCTTTCGATCTGCATACTCCTTTTGCCTACTTTGAGCCGCTAAAAAGCTTTTCTTGAATAGGATTTCACCTTTTCCTAAAAAACGATCCCTCAAATTTCAGTACCCCAGGTCTAACCTCGAATTCATCAAACCCAACCAATGGGAGACCTCATCTCCTTCGATTCAATGCTTTGAAAGGAGTCCTAATCATACTTCAGTATAGCTATTATTGTATGACAACTCCCCGCTAAGGGTAAGAGTTCATCCGCAATGACACCGAATTCTCTCACACCTTCTTCGAGGCATATCTTCCAATACTTGAATCGGTTCGCATGTCAAGACTGTCCATCGGTCTGAGGGTGAAATGCAGTCCTAAGGTCCAACCTATAACCCTATTCACATGTATGTTCTCCAAAACTTTAGAAGTAAACTGCGTACCATCTATTGATATGATGGACAGTGGAACCCAAATGCAAACCGAACATTGCTGATATGTAGGTCTGGCTAACTTCTCTGCGTTGTAAGGCACCTTACCGCCGGAATGAAATGAGCAGACTTAGTTAATCTGTCCACAAATACCCAAATGCATCAAACTTGCCCAATGTCTTTGGAAGACCAACCACGAGTCCATTGCGATTCTCTCCCATTTCCACTCAGGATGGGCATTCTCTGAAGTGTTTTCCTCCAGGCCTCTGGTGTTCCATGCTTTACTGCTACAATTTTGGACATTTGGCAAACAACTCAACAATGCGCGCTTTCATTCTACTTCGACCAAATGTTGCCATTAGGTCACGTTACTCTTGGTTGCACCAGGTTTAGAGAAATCCGGAACTTGGCGCTTCTGGTAAGAATAGTGTGGATCAATCATCAACACTGGGTCCACATACCCTTCCCTTAATTCCAAACACCTTCCTCTCCCTTATCGCTTTTTATCCTCTTCCTCGCAACACCATAAATCCTAATTCGCTTAGTTTCTCTCATCAACTGTTTTCCTTGATCTGTCAAGAAAAGATCTCGCCTCCACCTGCCAACAAATCCCTCCCTTAGTCTCATTTACTTCTAACCCATAAAGTCATAGCCAGAGTCTGAACCTCTCTATCCAATGGGCGTCTAAACTTGTAAGTGGTGCTAAACTACCCATGCTTCCTGCTTTCTACGTACGGGCATCTGCCACACATTAGCTTTCCCGGTGATACAAGATGGTAACCACATAACCTTCGTAGTTCATCCCCATCCCCTCTGTCTCAAATTCAAATCTCTCTGAGTAAAAGACATACTGTGGTACGATGACCGTATAGACTTCACACTTACCCCATATAGATAGTGTCTCCATTGCTTTACATGCAAACACCACCGCGCCAACTCTAAATCGTGCGTCGGATAATTAACGTTCATGTCCCTTTAATTGCCCCCCTCGAAGCATAGCAATCACATTCTTCTCTGCATTAGCAGACTGCAACCCAAACAGAAAGGATGCAGCCCTCACACTAAACCATGAGTTTCTTACCCTCTACTACTGTGCAAGGTAAGATAAGGTGCGGTAGTCAGCAAAGTCTTGAGTTTTCTGACAGCTTTCCTCACATTCATCAGACCAGACAAATTGAACATTCTGCTTAGTCAAGTTGTCAATTGGGAAGCAATAGAAGAGAATCCCTTGACAATCGACGTAAGTGAACTGGCTAACCCAACAAAGCTTCTTATTTCTGAACACATTTAGTAGTTCTTACCCAAGTCTTTCTTCACTACTTCGATCTTAGAAGATGTCCACCATCACTCATCCTTGAACCACGTGCCCCAAGAAGGACACTGAATCTAGCCAAAACCACACTTGGAGAATTTGCAATAAAGCTTTTTCTCCCTCAAACATTCAGAACAATGCTTTCAAATGCTCCTCATGTGTCCTTCTTACTCTTGGAGTATATCAGTTATCCATCAATAAATACGACACAAAAGAGATCCAGATATTGCTTAAAAATCCCGTTCCTCAAGCTCTAAATCAGCAGGGCATTCGTTAGCCAAAGAAGGACTTACCAAGAATTCATAATGCCCACATGGTTGTTTCGCAAAGCAGTCTTTGGCACATCTGCTGCCCTTATTTTCAATTGATGAGACCAGACCCTCAGTCTATCTTCGAGAAGCACAAGCACCTTGTAACTCTGATCGCACAACCTCATCAATGCGAGGAATAGGCTAACCTGTTCTTAACAGTTACTTTATTAGTTCGTGTCTATGCACATCCGAGACTCCCTCTTCTTCTTCACAAACAAAACACGGGAGCACCCAAGGGGATGCACTTGTCTAATATACGCCTTTGCTCAACAACTCTTGAAGTTGAGCCTTTAACTCCCTTAACTCAGCGGGAAGCATTCTATAGGGGGTATAGAAATGGGGCCGAGTACCCTTTCAACAAGATCGATGCCGAAGTGCAATTCTCTATCCGGTGGCATCCGGAAAGTCTGCAGGAACACATCTAAAAACCGCGGACTATTGCGAAACCGACTCAATTGAATACTTGGGTAGTATCATCCCGGAGGTGTTCCAAGAAAGCTACAACCCTTAACTAACCATTCTCTTAGCACGAAGAAAGGAGCGATACGAACCGGCTTGGAGTGTAGTCACCCCTCCCTCCCTCACTAACGATCTGTCCCAGCTGCTTTGCTAACGTCACAGTTTTAGCTTACAATCCAAGATTTGCAAAATTTGGGAGAAAGCCAAGTCATACCCAATACATCGAAATCACCATTTCTAAGATAAACAAGTCTGCATGAGTATTGCTCCCCAACAAAGTCACAAGACAAGATCTATAGCTTTTCACAACTATCACAGACGCACCCATGGAGTAGAAACAGCACGACTAGGCATGTCAGTAATTCACAACTTAAATTAAGACCAGAGCACATGAATAGAGATACATATTGAAAATATGGATCCAGGATCAAATATACGGAAGCATGCAGCACAAACCAACAGAATTCCTTGATAACAGCATCAGATGTCTCCGCTTCAGACCGCCCATGGAAAGCAAACACTGGGCCCTATCACTGTCTTCCCCGTTTCCCTCAATGTTGTGTGCTGTAGTGACTTCCAGTTTGCCGTTACCTACCATACCCCCGGCCCGTTTTGGTGACCACCATTACCCTCGGCCCACCGCGTTCTCTCCAGAATAACGGCCTCTACCATGACCACCTCTACCTCTAGCTATTGGGGGTCTATAACTCTGTCTTTGGACAATTCCTCCTAATATGTCCAGTCTCCCCACATCCATAAATCCTGGAGTCAAGCATAGGTCTCTCAGAGAAATGTTGACCGTTCTGAGGTGGACCCCCCCCACTCAGTCCTGTCAGTGATACTGATTGGATCGAACTGAGTAACCTCAACCTCCCGAACCCTGTCCTCTAGAGTAAGAAACTAACCTTAAACTCACCTCCCTTTCGAACCTTTTAAATGTCGATGCCAGGTGAAGTCTCTGGGCTTCAATCACTACTCCACTGCTTCCACCTCTAATCACGAAGTCTACCACTTCGTGAAAGGATTTTGAGTAGTCCGCTACCCGTTTAAGGCTAAGGACATCCCAACTCTGACCTCAACCCCTTCACCAAAATGGGAATCCCACTCTTGTGGACTAAAACATAGTTGGTGCATACCTGGATAATGCCGAAACTTAGCCTCATATTGCCGTAAACCGACATCCTACCTGGCTCTAAGGCTCAAGAACTCATCTCTTTCCTATCTTCAAAGGTCTCGTGGGACTATCTTCTGCGCCATAAATAAGCTAGAGAATGATCCCAAGTCATAGGTTTGCCTGTTGGTTGACACTCAACATGTGACCCTCCACCACCTTTTGGCGTTCCCTCCTTTAAACTGATAAGTCACAACTCAACACCAACCGTTCCACAATACCCATTTGTGTAGTTAGCTCATGACCGTCACCAGACAATCAATGGCATCCTCAGATTCAGCACCCTTGAAGACTGAGGTTCAATTTCAGAACTTACTGAAAGTTCTGCTGATCATTTGTCATTTATATGCCCTGTGGTCATACGAAGAAACTTTCCATTTCCAATGAGGCACCATCGCGGGGAGCCATAGTAGCTGCAATGTGGTAACCGCCCGAACCGGAGTGTGTTGGTGCAGAAAACACTGGATTGCTCTGGCCCGATCAGATAACCCACTACGATAATCCAGAACCTGATTGATCATTTCGGGTTCGGTTGGGGTTGAAATTCCTATTCTGCATTTGTTCAGTCTCTCCATCCTGCCTCCTCTTACCTTCCTCAGTTGGTTGGAGGAGTCACCACCGCCCTGTAAACCAGATGGGCCTAGGTGTGCCTCGTCCTCTTCCTCCAAGAGGACGTCCTCCCACGACCTCTTCCCGGCCCATCTTGTCACTACTCCTCTTCGAGTCACAAAACAATCCCCAGTGGCTTGCTCCGACGCACCCTGGTCTTTCTTCCGTGCTGTGTTGGCGTAGGTTGTTTGCTCTAGTTCTAACCATCTGCGAAATAGAGTGAAGATGGTCAGATACCAAATTTCGTATCACCTAATACCAATTGGATCCAAGTAATAGCACGAAAGAAAGAAAGATGGAATTTTCCTAAAGTCTTATAAGCCTCTCAAAGAAAAGTAAAGGCGTCCCACCTTCCTTAGACACTACTAGACTGTTCTTGTGTTATGATACCACGAACCTAATGCTTTGATACTCACGTTGGTCATGACCCAAAACGGGCCGCGCTGGTACCCACCCTTACTAACCCTCCTATGTGAGCGAACCAACCAATTCTAAACCCTGACCATTTTCAATATAATATTACAGAAGTAATGCGGAAGACTTAAACTCATTAATAAAAACCATTCAATAACTTCTAAAATTCCAACATCTATTACCTTCCCCAAATCGGAAGTCATCACCACAAGAACTCTATAATCAAATTACTAAGACTAAGAGTATTCTAAAGCTAAAAAAATAAAAAAACAAAGCTAGTCAGGCCGGAACTTCAAGCATCAAGACATGAGGGAGAAGATCCAGTCCAACTATACATTAGCTCACCCTGAAATCCGGTGTAAGAAGACGCTAGAGTTTGCGGTTGAGTGTTGAAGACGCGACGGTATGTTTGCTGCATCACATAGAACAAAGAAAGAAACAATACAGTAAGGGTTTCAGTACAAAACACGAGTACTGAGTGGTTCATCGGCCAACTCAAATATAAAATAGTATATATCAATAGTTCATAAATCAACTACAATATTCGACATGTAGCAACAACAAGTTCTTACTATTAAAAAAGCAACCGCCAAGTTCACCCTGAGACTCCAAGCCTCAATGCCATACCCATTTGGGAGTAGGTTTCATTATTGGGTATATTAACATCTTTCAGATTCATTATGTTTATTCCTCCTTGTGGTCGGTCCGTGACACTCATCCCCCTAATTCTACGTGTCGGTTCGTGACACCGCTTCCCTAATTCTACGTGTCGGTTCCGTGACACAACCCGATCCCTAATTCTAACGGTGTCGGTTCGTGACACACCGCGATCCCTAACTCATCACTTAGTTCATCACGCCCTCTTTTATACAAGCTCATCATTCTGATTACAAGGTAGATTAGGATTTCCTTTCAGATTAAGATTCAATAGCTCATCATGCTTATTTTATCACATGTATAATACATTCATACAAGCATACAATTAACATATAGAGGGTTTTACAATACTAACCAATACCATCATTCCGCTATTAGAAGTTTAACCTTACGACTAAGTCTAAAAACCGATAACCTACTCCACTCGAGATTATTGATCAAGCAAGAAATTCCAAAGCTTTGTTTTCCTCTTCGTTTCTCCCCTTTCCGATCGTTATCATCTCTCTCCTCTGTTCTTTCTGTTTTCTTATTCAAACCTCTTTCCTTTTTTACCCTAATTAGCATATATTAAGTATAAAAGATGGAATTAATACCACTAATAACTTAAGGTACTCTTTTAACCCCCAAGTAATTAGACTTATTACACATTTCACACACTACTTTATATAAAGCAGGAAATAGTCCAAAACGCCCTTAAATTACTTAACAGAAATCCGACCCAGCCTGGGATTACGCAGCCTGTGACGGCCCATCGTGCCTAGCGACGGTCCGTCCTGCTGCTCCGTCACAGTTTCAGAGGCTGAATTTACTGAATGGCCTGTGACTGTCCGTCGTGCCCACGATTTTCCGTCCTGCCATTCCGTCGTGGACGTTCAGATAGTCGAATCTCAGTGACCCCCGCAAATTTCTAATTTCAATTGTTTTTGGAAGAGACCGGGCCCACACGGTCCGTCGTGCCCCATGACGGTCGTCGTGGGGGTCCGTCGACTCAGCCAGTTTTTTCAAAATCAAATCTGCTGCTCAAACGACTAAACGTCGTTACAACTATAAAATATGAGAGTACACAATCAGAGGGGTAAACACCGCAACCATTCACTCGAATACATGGGGGTTCACAGAAGTAATAACGTAATCAACTGTGAACCGCACAAATTTTCCCCTCTAACTTTAAACTAACAAATTCCATTAAGTACTACATTGTAAGCTGATTAAGTTAGAAGTAATTTCCTCTATTTATAGAGTCATAAACCTTTTCCTACTAGAAAAAAGATTATTCAATCCAAAAACTTTTTCCTGAAAGGAAAACCTATTTATGGTAAGAAAATCAGGGCCAATAAATCAACACTAACTAATTATATTAACCACTTGCAATCCCTTATTTAGTTGAATCAATGATTTCTTTAGAGGGTTGAATGAGTGGGAACCAACACGTAAACGCGATATTTCAATGAACGTAATTCGAACAATTGCCCAATGAACCTTAAAAAATCACTTAGAACATTTACTCCTCAACCATTTGCAATACCTTCTTTGGTTCCACTGAATGATTTGGACGTGGAGACTAACACCCAGAATTCGACCAATACAATGTACTAATTCACATGAATTCCCTAAAAACTTCAATGAACCACTGTTCAAGAATAATACTTACCTCAATCCCGTGTAGTACCTTCTTTTAGTTCAACACCGTATGATTTCTTCTCACCAGGTTGAAGGGTATATCAGACCCTTTTCCCTTAAATGAAATGTACATAATCGTACAATAGTCACGTAATTATTTTTATACATTCTCTATTAGTTTAGTATAGTATATTTTATATTTTGATCCTTCTTTTTTCATCTATAAATTCAATAAGTAGTGTTGTTTGATATTTATAATTTATTATTATAACTATTTAACAAATAATTATTCAGTAAATAATAAATTTTATAAATCATTTTTAATTTAGAATTATAACATTTAAGAATATTTGTGCAACGTGCGAATACGAATACTAATATTATGTAAACGATAAAAGCCTTTAAAGATACAAATAATATATTGACATTATCCAGCAAACCTTTTACATAGAATGAAATTCTCAATTTTTCAAAGGAGGATGACAAAACAAAATGAAAGCAGGATATAAATATATTAATTAAGACAATTTTATGTTTTTGGGAGAGAAAAAATAATTTTAGACAATTAACTTAAATCAAAATATCATATTTCTTAACTTAATAAAGTTAGAGCAGTAATTAATCTTGTAATATAACCTTATTTATTAAATAAGTGAATAAATAAGTCTTTTCGATAATCTTTCTTATTGCTTTAATTAATTTTAATTGTAGATAAGTAATTAGTTTACCTTGATTTTTTAAGACTTTTAAACGTGTATGGTATCATATTTAAAAATCAGACTGGCAATAAAAATATTTTTAATAACTACAATATTAATAATAAAAGTAATAAAGACACAAACAAATATAATAATCTCAAGCAAATATCCAAATAAAAATTAATTGCATACATAGTATAAGTAAATGAAATAACTAATTAAAAAAAGGATAAAACATAACAGAAAAACACTTAAAATAAGGATAAAAAGTAAAGATATATAAAGAATCATATGAGACAACTTATGCATTTAAAATAATAAAAGACATATAGACTATCCGTGGGACAAAATAGCCATACAAATCTCTACTAATTAAAACAGATAGATATTTGGTCCAAGATTCTTAATTAGATGTTATTTTTATGGTTTGGATCTTGAACATTACTGTTATTGAGATACGAATCATTAAAAAAGACATAATACTATCATGTAATGACCCGCAAAGTTATTTTTGAAATTTTTTATTAAAATATTATTTTCACCCCTTTCGATAGTTATCCTGAGTCATTTATGATTGATTGATGAAGTTGCTTGAAAATTTCGAACTATTCGATAATTACAGCTATTAAATTAGTGGGTATTTATTAATTTTTTTTTACCGATTGGCCGCATACAGTGAAACAAGTTAAAGGAATTTGGCAATTTAGAATAATTTAGGGAAGGAAAGCGATAGTAAAAAAAGGAAAAAATTTCCTAAGGAGCGTCGGACGAGAGGGCAACACTGACTACAGGTTAGTTTATTCAAAATTTTCCATCACTAAGTGAAATAATGAATTTCTATCGTACGAAATTTGTCGTTTAGAAGTTAGTGGAAAAATCCTTAATATGCTATAGTTGAATTTAGATTAAAATTTGAAACAAGAAATTGGCAGATGATATATATACACATTTATCTAATATGTTTTTTAGGAATTAGGAATAGTGGAAATTGAATTATAACAGTGTTAGTGTGATATCTGGTGAGATTTTGAATGTCTTAGCCAATTACGTGTTAGTGGATAGTATATAAATTGAATAATAACTACCAATTATTAATAATCGACCAATGATTGGCCATAAGGAGCCAATAATTGGTGGGAAAGATACATATATCGATAAGCACATCGCAAAATGGGTTAGTTTTTCTTTGTCACAGTCATTCTTACACCGTATTACTAATTTCGTAAATTATTCGGGATCGGATTTTATATTTTGGTTATCACATTATGATTCAAGTTTAGATATATAAGAATATGTAATTAAATATTCGACATATTGCATTTTGTAAATACCATTAGATTGATGATTTTGGAGAATTGAAAGTTAACCCTAGACTTGAAATTTTAAAATATGAGAATTGATATATTAATTGGCACTAAAATTAGGAACTTGATTAAAGATTTGAGTGAGTTTTTAGGTCTAAGATAGACATATAGGAAGATGAGTGTGTTAGTTTTGAAATCTTATTGTGGTCATTAATGTGAATATATTGTTTTGAGTTGGAAATACACCAAAAGGGGAAGACTCAAATCCCGAAGTGATTGTTCTACTATTTGAGGCAAGTGGATTTGTAAACTCTTGTTAAGTGTACGAAATTCGTGTATTTCCTTGTGGTATGTGTTTGAGAGTAATGAGACTTGGTGAAGGGTAGACTTGTCCACCTTGATTAATTCTAAAAATAAAAAGGGATAATAAAAGGTAATATGATAAATTATTTGTGTGTGATGGATTGAAAATGGTACGAGTACCAGTGTCATAAAGACAGTTTATTACTATAGAATGTGAATTGTAATCCGAGAATGCCAAAACATATATGCAGTAGATGATATATTATTGATCTAATTTATTAGGTGTGACTATGTTCTGTACTAAACCCGTATAATTGTGATAATTGAGGTAATTATATGTCATAGCGACGATTTTTTTTGAGATGCTGCATTTTCCTTTGCTATCATATTGTGCACATGCATTAACATGTGATTGAGTATGAGTAAAGGTCTAACACGTGGAGATCGTCTGTGTTGAGATCGAATTATGATTATTTTGGCACGTGGAGATTGTCCGTGCGATGGAGAAGTTATGATTTTAATTTGGGCACGTGGAGGTCGTCCGTGCGAAATTTACTTAACTTATGATAGTGCGTTGAGATCGTTCACACAGACGCTTGGAGATCGTTCGTGTCGGTATATGGACCTCGCGAGTCCCCCATGGACCATGAACTCTCGATGTATTTCTAAGGACTATCATGTATATACGGTTGAAAGAGTACTTGGTATTTTGAGGCATATCATTTCCTGGTTTCATATTGCATTGCATCCCATGACATCCTTTATTCTTGATGATTATGTATTTTATTGGTGGTTGGAAAGTACTTGATATTTGGTTACCTCTATGTAATGAACTTGATCTCGTGTATTTCCAACATTGTGAGTGCTTTTTGTGGAGTTTGTAGTTGATGAATATTAAGCTTGTTGTTGAGATATGCGCTTGTAGATGGTGAACTGTTAGGTTGGGCTGGTTTTATGTAGGCTGTAGTTGTGGAGATTCGGTTGGGGTATAAAGAGTACCCGTATTTTATCCCCTTAACTTGTGTTTAGAGGTTTACTTGTTGAGTACCGTGTGGTTGGTACTCACCCCTTGCTTCTATAATTTATTGTAGTTATTAGCCTTGACCTTTGTGATAATTTCTCTTATCCTTGTCTGAGGCTTCTTATGGAGATTTGAGAGGTAGTTGCTTGTCATTTTTGCAGACCTTCTTTCTCCTTAATTATGATTTTGTTCTATTCTAGAAACAAGGTCATTGGAAACTTGTATTTCTCTTTCAATTTTGTAATAACACATTAGATACTTGTATATGTGACAACCAGGTTTTGGAGGTTTAATTAAGTTTACTTTATTTCCGAATTTATGATATTGGTTGGATTTTAGGCTGACTTGTCTTGTTGGGATAAGATGAGTGTCATCATATCCATTTTTGGATCATGACAACATGGTATCAGAGCCCCAGATTCATAGGTCTTATGTGTATACAAGTCGACTCTAAGTAGAGTCTCAAGAATCGGTACAGAGACGTCTGTACTTATCTTCGAGATGTATAGTACTTTTAGAAAAAAAATCTTCATTTCTTGAATCTCTATGGTGTATTCCTTGTCCGTTTTGATTTTTATTGCTTCATTTCATTCACTCTCATTTATGTGATGACTCATGTGTAGTTTCCTTAAATGGGGTGAATGTAGTAGTTGTGTCTTGTTAAACTTTAAGTAAACCTAATTGAGGTGAAGGTAATAAATTTATTAAAATGAAGTGTGATTAAGTTAAGAATGTTCAACAATTTAAAAGAATTAGGTAATATAATGACTCCATGATTCATGTTGAGGATATTCAAATGATGAGGTTGAACAATAGAGTGAGGAATTTTATGAACGTATTTATATTTGGTTAGTTACCCTAAAGGGAATACTATTAGTGTTGTATAGGCAACATCTTGATTACTTCGATAATTGGAAGTGAAATGATTAAAATGATGGCTAGATAATGGACATTTATCTTTGGGAATTACAATTATTAAAGTTATCATAATATAAATGAGTTGCTTAGAAAATTATGAGAATAATGATGCACTAATTGAGGTTAGAATTTCTACTACAATTTTACAGATTGTGTGTATATCAAAGAAGGCTATGATACGACTACTACAATAATATCGATGCTTACTTGATTTTGGTTAGAGCTATAAAACGTGTTACTTTTGATATTGACTTGACTTATAAAAGAATACATATAGCTTGGCCTAGATATATAACTAATTTGGTAATATTTTATAACTATTTTATTAGTAGAAATGTGTGACCTATTTGGATATGATCTTCTCGGTAGATATGATGTGTTCTAGTGGTGTATGTAACGGACTTTCACTATGTGGTACTAATGGTATATGAAAACAAATATGTTGATTATTAAGCGTGAATACTAACTACCTAAGGAGTTATCAATTGTATCACATGATCATATAATAATGTTCGATGTTGCATTCATATTTGAGAAACCAACTACCTTGTTACTAGAGACGGATGAGTTAAGCATTATTTATAAGGGAAATCTTAGTGGTGGATCTTTGGTACAATATTATGTGTGTAGGTTATGTGTGTGTCTGTAAGATTCTAAATGAGCAGCAGTAATTTTATCATAAGATCCAATAGTGTGGATTAATATTGAAATGACAAGCTTATAGGTAAAGAAAGTTTCAACGAGTATAGTTGTGTGAAGGTAATTGAAGAATTTTGTAAGAAAGTACATATAAGATTGGGTTAGTCCTTTGATTTTGGTTGGTATAAATGAATTTAAGGTGTCATATTGATGAAAAAGTTGACTTCATGGTGATGGCAAGGGCTAACTAAGCATAATGGTAATAAAAGTTTGTGATGGATTGTGATTGAGAATAACTATATGATAAAGATTGTTTGTTAAATGAATTTTTTATATGGTAATGGAAACTTGTGAGTATGTAATGTTATGGTTTGCTATTATTTGGTGAGTAGCGTGGTTGCAAGAAAAGTTGTAGAGGTGTTGAAACACCGTTCGAATAGAATTTAAAAGAGCTAGAGTCATAAAAAAAATTGTGGGATGTAGTGTAGCCTACGGAAAGAGGTGAGAGTAAGAATATTTTCTCTAATTGTAAAGGCTAAGAAGGTATCTTCATAGGTTGAGAATTGGGTTAAGAGATATGTGATTTCATCCGTTTTCTCTAGCTATAAATAATATATGGTGTCACAAGATCATCAAATTGGTTAAAAACTATTAGATAAAACTTGAGAAATTGAGTGTACGGACATTCAGCTCGAGTATGATGATTAGTTATTTTGTGGTTTTGAGCTTGATAATGAGTATTGTAGGATTTTAAATGAAATATATGATGAGGCAGATGGAGAGGCGATCAATGATAAGTTAAGATACGTGAATTCATAAAAATCTTAAAGGTATGAGCTAATGTTGATAGATAATAGGATTGTGATACATACACAGTTGAAATTTTACAAAAAATTCAAGTTTTTTTGCGAGTCTATATTCGTGATAGTATGTTTAGTCAAACTATGAATTAGTAAGGTAAACAATATTTGATATTGACCATTTGAAGGGACTGGGACATGGGTTGAATCATAAGTTAGTTACTTTTGATTGTATAAAAAGAGATTTCACGTTATGTTTAAGTTTAGAGAATAAGATAAAAAAATCATGGGTTGTTGGTCAAGGAATAAGATTGATAAGAGAGTTAGCAAAAGGAACAAGAGTCTCGTGTATTGAAGAGTTCAAGGCATATAAAATAAGCGCATGAAAAGAATTTAAGAGTATAGCTGTCAATATGGGCTAGTCCACCCCATACGAGCTAACCCGTACAGGCTTCAACATTTAACAGGTCAGGCCGGGCTAGCCCATTTTTGGTGTGGGCCAGAAAACGATCGGCCTAACCCACAAGTACGTGGGCCACAGGCTTGCCGGGTCACCCACGTTTTTTAAAATTATATTATTTTTAGAATTATTAAATTAAATTATAAATTTATTAAATATCATTATAAATATCGACAAAACAATATTACATGATGTTAATGTTACTACTTTTTAATCAATTCCACAAATAAAAATATCTTTATAATATTTATCAAGTTTTTTTCCTAAGTATAAATATCTAAATAACGTGAAGATTCTAGGTAGATTTTTTACATTTTACTTTTATAGTATATAATTTCTCCGATTTATTTTTATTTGTTGTTGTTTGACTCTGAAGTATTCATTAAGAAAATAATTATTGGACATATATATTATCTAAAATGTAAATATAACCTACAAAAAGGAGTAGGTATCAATAAAATTAAATAGGAGCATATATTAAAAAAATATTTAAGTAGGTAATAGAATAATAAATGTCATGATGTTTGAGCTGATTGTGAACTTAATATAACCTAATTGTTTTGAGTTTGGACTCTCTTTAATTTTAAATTTTAATATTATGTTATATTTTTTAATTAATTTTTTTTGACCCAGGGGCCGGTACTACCGATATTTCTGAAGCCCCACAAATCAGCAGGCTTATTCAGGCCGGGCTAAAAAGCCCTTTTCTCAAATGGGCTCCAAAAAACAAAGTCCAGCCCAATTAAATCCCGAGTTAGGCCAGGCTGGTCCAACATGCCTAACCCATATTGACGGCTTTATTTAAGAGATGTGAAGAAATAAGACCTCGCATATAGACTCTTGGTTCGAAGTTGAAGGATGTATAAATTTTCATATATAAGTTCTAATATGACTATGAATGTGAATTTGTTCGATATAGACTTACTAGGGTTTTATCATATATTATTATAAATATGGAATTTTAGTTAGGGTGACAAACAATTATGAATGGAAAATTCTATAGGATTATGTCCAGCTAGATTGTTCAACTTATAATAGGTAACTTACAGATATTAAATGTGGTAGACCTACAGTTCTACATGGTTACTGAGGATTTGGAGGGGATTGAAACTACTTTGTTGATGACACATGTAGAATGTTATGATGTGTTACATAGAAATTTAATAGAGATTATGATCTTATAGTATACAAAATTATTTGGGTGACCAAAAATTTCTAAGTGATGGTATGAGGTATATGATGATTTGAATAATAGTTGAAAAGTTGGTATGAGAAAGATTGTGTGGAGTTGATATTGGACATGATTCAATAGCTTCATCTCGATGAGAAAGTACTATCAAATTTGAAAGTAGTGCTCCTTGGATGAGAATTTATTTATCATATGATGCTTAAATGAAAGCGAGATAGAGTCATAGTTCGAATTTTTTGAGGCTATAATGTATATGGTAAGAAGACTTTGTAACTAGTGATGATTCAAGAATAAGGTAAATGAATGGTGTGGTTATGATGTTTGTTGATTTTAAGAGTGTTGACTTTAATGGAGTACTGTGAGATGTGAAGTTTAATAAATCGAGTATGTGTAAGATTGCAATGAGATCAGGCTAGTTGATTGCGGGTGGAAAAAATTGTGATATGTAGTCATCTAATATAACTGTTTGATATGTTCACTACGGAAAAAGTATCTTATGTTAACTGACCTTGGTTTTGTACATTTTTAGGTGACCACCTACTTCGTTTCAGACATGGTTTGGAGTGTGATTCGCTGCATATGCTCGTGTGTGTTTTTACATCTATGGTTAAACTCCTAGTGGTTGATCGAATGTACTGATCATCTTATATCCTCTTAGTAGGGTGGTATTCTTGAGCATACTTGGTCATTTTAGTTAATACAAATTTGGTATTGTTTGGAATAGTTAAAGTATACCGGTGGTTCTACACACACAACCTTACTTATGAGAACTTATATAAGAGCTATGAAGAGTTGCAATTGTCTAAGAGTGTTGTTACAGGTTCTACATTTTGAAGTGTATCGCTTGTTGGGTGTTTACTTAATCATTTCTTTCTTTGGAGTAATATAAGTTGGATTCTCCTTTGATGAGTACTCAATGTTTTTAGATCATTTTTTAAACTTAATTCGTGAAAAGATTGTGTTGTGAAAAGAAAATCTTGATAAGATATGTGATGATTTGTGCATTATGAGTGTGATAGTTGGTTCAGGCTCCCTTTTGGTTGTAGCTAGTATTGATTCATGAGGTTATCTTGGTTATGTTAGAGAAAATTTGTCTTGGTGGTTGTGTTATAGTTTAGAGGGTTTTGGTTCTTAATGGATTCCCGTGTTAGTTTGTGACTGGAAATTATTCCTGATTTGTAGATCTTCCAAAGTTTGATTCGTAAGTTTAGTTCTTAATAGTTGATCTTGATGGAATGATTTTACCGATGAGCTCACTTGGAGAGATGAACAGTGACTCTAGAAGGTCATAACTTAGAATTTTGATAACATTGGTTATTCTTCCTTCTACTCCCTTATGTTCGAGGACGAACATGATTTTTAATAGTGGATAATGTAATGACCCGCAAGGTCATTTTTGTAAACTTTTATTAAATTACCATGTTTACCCCACCCGATAGTTATCCCGAGTCATTTATGATTGGTTGGTGAACTTGATTGAAAATTTTGAACTATTCGATAATTACAGTTATTAAGTTAATGACTATTTATTAAATAATTTATTTTTAATAATTGATGGTTAATGGGCCAAGTCCATATACCCTTACCAATTAGCCCATACAGTGAAATAAGTTGAAGGAATTTAGCAGTTTAGAATAATTTAGGGAAGGAAAACGATGGTAAAAAAAGGAAAAAATTTCCTAAGGGGCGTCGAACGAGAGGGCACCGACTTCAGGTTAGTTTATTCAGATTTCCATCACTAAGTGAAATAATGAATTTATGTAGTATAAAATTTGTGGTTAGAAGTTTGTGGAAATATCCTTAATATGCTATAGTTGAATTTAGATTGATATTTGAAATAAGAAATTGCAGATGATATATATACATTTATTTAATATGTTTTTTAGGAATTAGGAATAGTGGGGGAAGGAATTATAAAAAGGTTTAGTATGAGCACCCTAACGTGGTGAGATTTAAAGTATGAGCCAATGACCAGTGTTTAGTGAATAGTATATAAATTGAATTATAACTATCAATTATTAATAATCGACCAGTGATTGGCCATAAGGAGCCAATAATTTGTGGGAAAGATACACATATCGATAAGCACATCTCAAAATGGGTTAGTTTTTCTCTGTCACAGTGATTCTTTCACTGTATTACTGATTTCGTAAATTATTCGGGATCAAATTTTATATTTTGGTTATCACATTATGATTCAAGTTTTGATATATACGGATATGTAATTAAATATTCGGCATATTGCATTTTGTAAATACCATTAGATTGATGATTTTGGAGAACTGAAACTTAGCCCTAGATTTGAAATTTTAAAAAATAAGAGTTGATATATTAATTGGCACTAAGATTAGCAACTTGATTAAAGATTTGAGTGAGTTTTAGGTCTAAGATATACACATGGTAAGATGAGTGTTTTAGTTTTGAAATTTTATTGTGGTAATTAATGTGAATAGATTGCTTTTAAGTTGGAAGTACACCAAAAGGGAAAGGCTCAAGTCACGAAGTGATTGTTCTACTATTTGAGTCAAGTGGATTTTTAAACCCTTGTTAAGTGTATGAAATTCGTGTATTTCCTTGTGGTATGTGCTTCGGAGTAATGAGACTTGGTGAGAGGTTGACTTGTCCATCTTGATTAATTCTAATGATAAAAATGGATAATAAAAGGTAATATGATAAATTGTTTCTGTGTGATGGGTTGAAAATGGTTCGAGTACCGGTGTCATGAAGACAATTTATTACTATAGAATATGAATTGTAATCTGAGAATGCTAAAACATATGAACATTAGCTGATATATTATTGATTTGATTTATTAGGTGTGATCATGTTCTGTACTAAATTCGTATAATTGTGATAATTGAGGTGATTATATGTCATAGCGATCGGCGATCACTGATCTTCTAAGCGAGGTCTATCAATAGCCACCAAAAGATGCCTTGTACTCAACAAAAATAAGAGCAAGTGCAATATCAGTATACAACCACAGTCTACTGTTAGGATCACGTGATTATTCTATTAAGTGCAATATACATAAGTAAATACAACATTATAAACATGCAAATACCTAACATGTACAATATTGATTATTCACATTCTCAACAATATGCATTTACAACAAATCATTGGTTCTCTCATGGAAATCCAACTCAAACGGTTAGCATACCGAAATGTGGTATTTGATCCAATGTTTATGCCGAAACGTGGCAAACAATCCCAAAATTATGCCGGAACGTGACAACTGATCCAAGTTAGTGTGTAGAAATGCAACACTCCATCTATTCAACAAGCCGCAATCACAATCATAAGTATATTCTCAATAATCATACAATCAAGAAGTGATTCAATCCATGTATTTATTTATTCATACTTATTTACATTTAGTGTGATCAATAACACAACATTTGCATAGATACATGCATCATAATGAACCAAGAACAAACATATATCGCACAACATGAAATCACAATCATCACCTTTCTCGAACAAAGCTTGAATCCCCTAAGAAACTTGATTCTTCCTCTTTTGGATTCATTTCGTTTGTTCTTGGTCTAACAATAATTATAACACAAGAATCAATAAACGATTAGTAATTACCCAAATTATTAACAATCTTGTCGGCCTTAGATCAAACCCTTGATCCCAAGTATCAAAATTGGGTTGTTTCCACTATAAATTCCTGATCGAAACCCTCCCTCAGTGTTACTATCCATTAGATTACGTTCTACGGATCAAAAAATAAATTTGGGGAGTGAATATCTTACCTTTTAGCCTTAAGAATGGTGGAAAACTGTCAAGAAAAGACATGTGTTCATTCCTTAGCTCTCAAGTTAAAATTTCAAAATAAAACGTTTTTGGTGTTTATTTCTGACTTTAAGTCGCGTCTATCCCGCTGCAGCGGCCCCGCCATGGCGGCAGAAATTCTGCCTTAGCAGCTTGCACGTAAACAGTGAACAATTTTAAGAATTTCAAAACGGTATTTCACAATACACCTTCAACCAATGACACTCAGAAACTACTCTTTCATGCCAAGATTAGTTTCGGGTGTTCTACTCAACCGAATTCAATCTATAAAGTCGTACGGGTTTCTTAACATCTTAACTATCTATTCATGTGATTAAATTCATAATTAGATCATCCAATTGTTACCAGATTTCCTAATACTTTAATGAATTCAATTTCGTTCAAATCTGAACTAGATTGAGAAATTTCAAGTTACTATGAAAAAGTTTTTCGACTCAAAAGTTTTTCCCATTGAATTTTCTTTTACGACGAAACCCAATTATTACAGAAATAAGAAGATCAAAAAGTTGAACCGTAAAAACCCTGATTTTAGGAATATCTAATGTGAAAATAAGGATAATAAATTAAAGTATTTTAACTAATACTTATTCCAAATAATATAAAGTAACAACGTAAAAATATTTAATTCCTAATTTTAAGAATATAATAACGTGGATTAAGGAAAAGAAGAATATTCCCTCCCCTAGTTAAGGCTATGTAGTGCCAAATTTTTAGGCTTAAATTTTGCCATGCACTTTTTTGATTAACAGAATGTCAATTCTCTATATGTAGGAGGTGTATCTATATGTTAATTTTTCTTATGTAGGAGTTATACCTATATGTTAATTTTTCTCAGCGTAAAATATAAAGTATACTCTTCCGTTTCATATTAACTTAAGCTTTTAGTTCAATTTTTTTTTCAAATTAATTTAAATTTTCAGTTTTCAAGACTGTTTTAAAAATACTTTTCTAATTTTATCCTTTAAATTAGTATTGAAATTAGTTATTGTAATTAATGTTTACTTATTTTTAACAATAATTAATAAGGATAAAAATAAAAAATTATGTTCAATTTATATCGTAACTTACTTTTCTTAAAGAGTGAAACACCTCAAAGCTTAGATTAATATAAAACGGAGGGAGTAAAAAATTTTAAAATCATATAAATTAATATAGAATAATAACAGGATTAACAATTAAATACTTCTAAATACTTTATTCTCGTGAATTTGTATTTAACTAGCTAGATTCATTACTGCTTACTTCTTTATTGCTTTTCCTACATAGCAGGTCCAAATTAAAATTAAACTCAAATGTATTAGTGAGTTTCTTATAACTTCGTTTATTTGAAATTGAGGTATAGTTTTATATCACGGATAACCATAATTAATAACTAATATTTTTTATGTTCACTTTAGATTTGTATGTATATATATTATATATATTATATATATATATATATATTTATATAGATATAGTATAACGATTATTATCATAATATATATATTAAATTAGCTATAAATATTAAAATTTTAACGATTTCAGTATCATCAGTAAAAAATATAAATGTAGAAACGATTTTTAAACTTTATATCATAGATCAACTTTTTTATAATAATGCACCCATTATCTCAAAATTCTATACTAACAAGAATTGTTCATAGATTTTCAATTTTCCTCTTCTTTTTTTCCCATATAAACTTATATGATGTTCTTTTTACTTTCTTAGTATACCTAAGTTTTAGTCGAAATTTCTTTTACGTTTTATGAATTTCTTGTGACATGTTGAATTTAAAAGAACATGTCCAATCACTTGTCTTTTTTTTAAGAATTTTTTTAGCTATTTGATAAAGATATCCTTAAAATTAATAAAAAAATCCAAAAAAGTTTTCTTTTTGTAATGGTAGTATTGATTGAAAAAAACTTATCCGAGCCCGTATTAATCTTATTTTTTTGTGTCAATATTTTGAATTATCGCATCAAAGTAAATGCACACTTAAATTTTGATGATTCTCGATACATCAATACTCTTAAAAATCAAATATTAATATGAATACTATGCGAATCCAGAAATTTCATGAAGAGTATTCAAGAATTCTATAGATAAAAGAAGAAAATTAATGGATGGTATTATAAAATTTTGTAAATCAAACTATGTAACATAAATAATTATTATATTAAATTAAAAATATAATAATTTAAAAAAAAATCCAACTATCTATTTTGCTGAATGTCATGTTTATTTAATAAGACGGTGACACGAAACAAACAGAAAACTAATGTAGAAGAAACTCACATTCATACTTAGAGATTTCACCAAAAAATCGATAATAAAAAGTAGAATCAAAGCGAGATTTTATAAAAGATTTTATATGAAACCTTTTTTCACTTATTATAGTTTTATAGAAGAAAAAAAGAAATAGGCTTTTCTAATCAATTTTAAAATAAATAATTAATTTTTAAAATTTTATTCAATAATTTATAAATTAAAAAGAAAAGGAAAGAAAAGTCAAATCGATTAAAAATTTAAGTGGCTACTAAACTTTTTTTTCTTTAAAATTGTAAGTTGTAGTTCACTAATTTATGATTATTTTAATAGAAAATATTAGTTTTGCATTATTAAAAAATGGCAAATTTATTAATTAATAGGTCTTTTGAAAATGTCTAAACAAGATGTAGGTGTGAGGAATCAAACTCACGCAGATGTTTTTCGCCTCAGCTTTGGCTGAGTGCCAGAATTCAAAGAAGGTTAGTTGTTTCAAGGATGTTTGAAATTTTTTATTTAATCATTTAAAATATTATTTTATTTATATATATGATATAATTTTTTGCTAAAAAGTATCCGTTTGAATGCTCTGGACATGTGTAGCTACGACCCTAAGTACTATATCATAATGTCATATGAATTGATGTTTAGTCTTAAATTTTAAAATGACTTAATAAGTAATCAATATTGAGAATAAAATCTAAAAAATTATTTTCTTAATATATTAAAAATAATATTTTTTTTATAAAATAATAGACAAATAAAAGGGAATCATGAAATTATTTTTAAAATAAGGAGATGAGGGAATATGTAACTGTCAGTACTACAGACAACAACAATGCATATGAGGGGAAGGAACGATCACAATTAATTGGAAATGATTTGTAGTTTGATTAATATAAGTTATTGTTGAATTAATTATCTTAAAATTAATTATTTTAAAATTATTATTTGATCTTTAATATGAGTTAAAAAGGGGGGAATGTAGTCTTAGTATAATTAATTTTGATATAAATTATTCAATGGATTCACCATTTAACCCAAAAATAAAAATCATTTGAAAGTTAACTATCAAATTAATTACTGTTCTTATATCCAAACAAGCCCGAAGNCACGCTGTGCCCAACGGGACAAGGGAAAGCCGGCCACAGCGAAATCTTTCAAGAGGTAGTAGACTTCGGAGTAGAGGTGGAAGGATGGAAGCCAGACTGGAATGTGCACCATGGCAGCGACATCAAGAGGTTGCGTTCGAACAACTGTTGGGTGATTTAGATTCTTCGTAGAGGACAGAAGGGTATTTCCGAGTGTGACGATAGCGTTCGACCCTTCAGTCTTCACTACAGACTGTAGTTGGGAAAAAAAAGGAAGACAAACAGAAGCATAGAAGAGCCAAAAGCACAACCCACGAACATGAATTAGCGCATCCTATCCCCTTGGGCGTCAACCGGCCCCCCATCCCTACCGCACACTCGCCCGCCAGCCACACCACCAGACCACAGAGGGGTCCACCTCATACCGTATCAACATTTCTCTAGAGCCCAATGCGTGAATCTAGAGAGTGTTTGGATGTGGGGAGACAACGGACATATTGGAGGAATTGTCCAAACCAGAGTAATAGACCCCCAATAGCTGAGTAAGGGGTCATGGCAAGAGGCCCCTTATTCTGGAGGGCGTGGTGGCCGTATGTAATGGTGGTTTACCAAAACGGCCGGGTGATGGGCAAACGGGATCCCCTACATCACACATGGTAAGACCACAGACAAACAACGAAAGGGGCCCATTGTTTATGCTTTTTTCCCTGGAGACTCGGAGACGAGACATCTTATGCTGTCATCACAGGTAATCTTCTGTTTTGTGATGCATGGCTTCTTTATTGTTTGATCCTGGATTCCACATTTTCTATGTATCTTCCTCATATTGCTAATGGTCCTAAATTTACATTGTGATGACTTGTTACGCCTATTCGTGTTTCTACTTCCTGTGGGTGAGTCTGTGGTAGTTTGAAAGGGTTATAGGTCCCTTGTTTGGTGAACTTGTGGGGAGCAACACCTTATGTAGATTTGGTTATCTTAGATGGTTTTATTTTGATGTAATTCTGGTAGACTTTGCTTCTCCGCATTTGCATCTTTGATTGTATGCTAAAACTTGACGTAGCCAGTCCTTGGGACATCTCCGTTAGTGTGGGAGGTGACTACACTTCCAAATCCGGTGCGTATATCTCCTTTCGCTTCGTGCTAAGGAACAATGTTAGTAAGGATGTTTAGCTTTCCTTTGGCACATCTCAGAGGATGACACTCCCAAGTACCTTCGCTTGGAGTCGATTCGGTGGTCGTGAGTTTCTTGTGTGTTCCATGTTATCTTACCGGGTTAATGCCACCAGATAGGGATATTGACTTCTGTCTTGATCTTGAAACCGGGTACCTACTCGCCCCATTTCTATACCCCCTTATAGATGGGCCCCCCGCGGAGTTAAGAGAATTAAAAAGCCCAACTTCATGAGATTGTTGAGCAAGCTTCATTAGCCAATTGCATCTCCTTGGGGTGCTCCAGTTTTGTTTGTGAAGAGCGATGGAGTTTTGCGGATGGCATAGACTACCGGCAGTGAACAAGGTAACCATAAAGACAAGTATCCTCTTCCTCGCATTGATGACTTGTTCGATCAGTTACAAGGGGCTTGGTGTCTTCTCTAGATTGACTTGAGATCGGTTTAGCATCAATTGAAATACGGGTTCAAAACGGATGTGCCAAAGACTTCTTTTAGAACCAGGTATGGGCATTACAAATTTTGTAGTGATGTCTTTTTGGTCTTACGAATGCCCCTGCTGCGTTTCATTAGTTTGATGAACGGGATGTTTTAAGGCCATATTTGGATCTCTTGTGATCGATTATGATGATATACTGATATCTCCAAGAGTACAATGACCATGAGGAGCATTTGAGAATGGTGTTGGAAATGTTGCGGGAGAAAAGCTTTATGCAATTCTCTAAGGGTAGTTTGTGCTATCAATTGCAGTGTTCCTTCTTGGGCACGTTGTTTCCAAGGAATGGAGGGATGGTGGATCCTTCTAAGATCGAAGTAGTGAAAAATTGGGTAAGACCTACTACCGTGTCAGAAATAGGAATCTTTTGTTGGGTAGCTAGCTACTACCGCCGATTTTGTCAAGGGCCTTTCTCTTCTATTGCTTCCCAACTGACGAACTTTACTAGCAAAATGTTCCATTTTTAGTGGTCGAAGATGAGTTGTGATGACAAGCTTTCAGAAGCTCAAGAAGACTCGTTGACTACTGCACCAATTCTCACCTTTCCAGTGTAAGGCAAAACTCATTTGTATTGTGGATCGTCTTATTCGGGTTTGGGTGTCAGTTCTAATACAAGAGAAGAATCGGGATTGCTTCATGCTTCATCAAGACAATTAAAATGCATGAACGTAACTATCAACCTCATGATTTTGGATGGCCGCCGGAAGTTGTTTGCAGTAAATCAATGGAGACACTATCTATATGGCGTTAAGTGTGAAGTCTATACGATACAGATCATCGTAGTTGACAGTATGTCTTTATCAGATAGATTTGAAATTGAGACCGAGGAGATGGATGGAACTACTAAAGGACTACACATCACTATCTTGTATCATCCGAGGAAGGCGAATGTTGTACGGATGCTTTTAAAGTTAAAGGCTGGAAGCTGGAAGTCTAGCGCCTTGCAGCTTCTAGACGCCCAGGCGTAAGAAGTTCAGATTCTTGCTAACGACCTTATGAGATTAAAGTAAAATGAGAAGGGAGGATTTTTATCTTGTGTGGAGTCAGATTTTCCTTCCTTTACAAATCAGCGGAAACAGTTTGATGATGAGAAACTAAGCCGAAAGTCCGGGATATAGGCTTGCGAAGGCGAGGCTAAAGAATCGATAATGGGATGAGGAAGTGTTTTTGAGAATCAAGGAAAGGTAATGTGTGCCCCGTGTTGATGATTTGATCCACACTATTCTACAAGAGGCCAATAGTTCCGGATATTCTATACATCCTGGTGCAACTAATATGTACCGTGACCTAAGCAACACTTTTGGGTGGAGTAGAATGAGCGCGACATTGTTGATTTATTCCAATGTCCAATTGTCAACAGTAAAGTCATTAACCCCAGAGTCCCGGAGGAACACTTTCATAGAATCCGTTCCTAATGGAAGTGGGAGAGAATGGCAATGGCCTTCGGGGTTGGTGCCCTCCAAAGACATTGGGTAATTTTGATTCCATATGGTGATTTGTGGATCGGTAACTAAGTCCCCTGCTCATTTTCATTCCGGTTAAGGTGACTTACAATGCAGAGAATTAGCCAAACTTTACATCTCAGAAGTTGGGTTCGATTGCGTGGAGTTCCACTATCCATCATATCCGATAGAGGTACGCATTAAATTGTTATTTTACTTCTAATTTTGAAAACATTGCAACTCTATTCATGCGGAAACTGGTACTAGGTTGGAACCTTAGTAGCCCCCGCGTTCCATCCTCAGACCGACGTCAGGCTGAGCGCACGTTTCAGGTTGGAGGATATGCTCCGTGCATGCGTGATAGAATTTGGTGGCCATTGGGATAGCTTCTTACCCTTATCGAGTTCATTTTCATCAATAATATCTATCACTCGAATTAATCGACATCCCATTTGAAGCATTGTATGGTAGGAGATGAGGTCTCCCATGGTTGGTTTGATGCACTTCGAGTTACGACCTTGGGGTACTGATCCTTTTGAGGGACTTTTCGGATAGAAAAAGTGAAATCTATCAAGAGAAACTTCTAAGCGTCGCAAAGTAGACAAAAAGAATATCAGCATCGCAAGGTTAGAGCACTTATAATTTTCATGGACAGGGTGAACCACAGTCTTGTATCTGAAGTTTCACCCAATGAAAGTGGTTACTGTGGCTCTTCGTAAAAGAGGCAAGCTAACCCAGGTTACATTGTCCCTTTGAAGTACTTAAGCGAGTAGGGGAGGTGGCTTCTGAGTACCTTGCCTCCAGCCTTGCCGGAGTACCTCCGGTATTCATGTGTCGATCTGAAAAGATACCATGGGTATGAAACTAAACTACATTATTCGTTTAGTATTCAGTTCTGCTTGATAGACCGTCCTTATGAGGAAGGAGCAATTGGTGCCATTTTATAGAAATTCGCGAAGTTGAGGTCAAGGGAGAATGCATCCATCAAGTGCAATGGAAGAACACCGGTTTGAAGAAGCCATCTTGGAGAGAAAGAGGCAAGATTATGCAAGAAATATTACCCATATCTGTTTAAAGATCAGGTAGCCCTTCTCGCCCTTGTTTTTCTCTTGTGATCGTTCGAGGACCGAACGCGCTGGGTAGACCATTGGTATCTATTGTACGACTGTTTTAGTCGTTTTGAGCTCAATTTTATTTATGGAATTGGCTGCGTCGACGGACCCCACTAGTCCGTCTTGGCATACGACGGACCGTACGAGGGGTGTCCCCGTTTCCAACACACTTCGAATTCTGAAAATTTGGTTACTCGAAATCGACTCATCTGAACGTCACGACGACAATGTCAGGAGACACAGACCGTCACAACAGGCGTGACGGACTGTCACAGAACTCTTTGGTGAAAATTTAGTCTCTGACGGTTGCGACGACCTGCAGGACGGACCGTCGCAGCACGACGGGCCGTCACATGGTTGCGTAATCCGCAGTCTGGGTCGGATTTCTTTACACGTTTTAAGGGACGTTTTAGACTATTCCTTTCCTGACTTTAATTATAAAGTTAGAGGTAAGGTAATAGTCTAATTAACTTGGGGGTTAAAAGAGTAACCTTAAGTTAATTAGTGGTTCTTATTGCCATCTCTTCTTCTTAATTCTATACTAATAGGTTAAAAGAAAGAGGGTTTGATAAGAAAACAAACAAGAACAGAAAGAGGGGGGAAATCTAGCAGAGAGAGAGAAAATGAAGAGACAACATAAGGTTTGAGGAATTTGCTTGCTTGATCACAAATCTTCGGTGGAGGTAGGTTTATGGTTTTTTTTACACTATTCGATTAAACTCTTAATAAAGCGAATGATATGGTGGTAGTATATAGAGTCTTCTTATCTATTGTGTGTATGCATGATGGATTTTCCATATATATGATTGTGATGAAACAAGCAGATAAGCTATTGAATCCCAAAT
The DNA here is from genome assembly GCA_027704765.1 of Solanum habrochaites. Classification (NCBI taxonomy): domain Eukaryota; kingdom Viridiplantae; phylum Streptophyta; class Magnoliopsida; order Solanales; family Solanaceae; genus Solanum; species Solanum habrochaites. The sequence continues at coordinate 59,125,232 of JAKWJA010002500.1, read as the reverse complement.
CTGATAAAACCTAATCTCTTGATTAATGATATGCCTTGGTATAAAAGAAGGCTGAATGATTTAAATAGAATGAGATTAGTGGATCGGAGTGTCACTCCGACACTGATTAGTGGGACGGGTAGTCACGAACCGACACGTAGATGTAGGGATCGGAGTGTCACGTACCGACACATAGAATTAGTGGGACGTGTGTCCGAACCGACACTACTTTAATGGGATCTGAGTGCACGTACCGACACATGAAATTAGGGGATCGGAGTGTCACTTCCGACACAAGTAGTAGAGGATCGGAGTGTCCCGTATCGACCAAAGAGAAATAAAGATAATGAATTCTTGAAAGATGATCGATTATACTCAATCTCAAGAACTGTTCCCAACGATTATTGTCAGTGGAGGCTTGAGTCCTCACAGATATGGTCGGTGATGCTATATGATGATTTGTCCTTGTTGGCTATCACAATGTTAAGGATATTAGTTGATTTTTATGATGTTATCTGAGATATTTGGCTTTCTATTTTGAGTTGGCCGATGATCATCTACTCAGTACTTGTGGTTGTACTGACCCCCTAACTTTATGTTTTCTTCTTGTAATTGTGGTTGCACTCAAAACGCGCCGTCATCTTCGACTCACAGTAATTCTAAAAAACCATTCTTTCACACGTACCGGATCTTCAGGGTAGCTAATGCTTCTATCTTGGACGGATCTCCTTCCTCTGTCTTGATGCTCGAGTTTCGTCATAGACTAGCTTTTATTTGTTTTGCTCCTTAGAATATCTCTTATTTTAGTAAAAATTGGATCATAGATGTTCTGTGGTGATGACTTTTCCAGATTTTGGGGATTAATAGATATTGAATTGTAGAAGTTATTGAATTGTCTTTTATTATGAGTTTAAGTCTCCCGCATTGCTTTTCTGTTGATAATTAAATTGAAATGATAAGTTTAGATTGGGTTGGTTCGGCTCACATAGGAGGGTAAATGTGGGTGCCAGTCGCGGCTCGGTTTTGGATCGTGACATCATTGTACACATCAAGGACACAAAATAAAAAATAAATAATTCTCTAAGATTCTTTCTCTCATACTCAATCTTTGGTTCTTCCTTATTTCTCCTATTCAACTTCTTCAATTCTTGTTTTACAACAATTACTAACAATTAATGGTAACTCAACCTTTTGGATCAAATCCCATATATATAAAAATGTGAGAAAATAATAATATATATACATTATTATTTTTTTGTCTCAACCCTCACATTGTCTAAAATTTTAATCCATTTATATTCAAGATGAATAATCCAATCTTATTAGCTTTCAACATGTTATCTACAAAATATCAAGCTCTACTAGATTCATAAAATATCTCATGATATTAAAGGGAAATAATTTTTTTCTTTTTTTAAAAAAATAGAAAAGTTTCACACAAGTTTTAAAAAACAAAAACAATTTTATCTTCATTTAAAGGCAGAAAGTGTTGCTTCGTGTTCCATGTTAACCCTATAGTATGCCCACCTATTCATACGTCAAAACTAGTGTCCAAATGAACAAGTCACTATAGATAAAATATCTACTCAAGAAGGGCACTTTGATATTTAATTAAATATCTATGAGGGATATTTTGATAATTAACTATGACTTCAAAATTTATTTATTTTTGACATAAAGTATAGAAATCTCATATATTTAAAGGTCAATTACATTTTATCCTAAAAATTCCTGCAATTATTAGAATTTTGAATTTTTTATTGATTTCAAATACATTCTTTGGTTGTCTGATAAATTGCAATGTGATATATTATTTAATGCGATAATATATCGTAGATGAGATATGAATGTATTCGAAGGGACATAGATGTATCATAGAGGAAATAGAGATGTATCGAGAGATAACTCTCTTTTTTTTTTTTATAAAATGAAAAAGATATTTTAAATTGTATTTATGTCATATTTCCTTTTTTAAAATATATTGTTTGTTCACATTACCTTTTCTCTTTTTCTTTTCCCTCACTTCATAAGAATATATAGTGGTCGAAAGTGATGTGTCTCACCAACTTAAATTAGTTTCTTTGGACCAAAAATGATTTTATTTAGGGCTGGTTTGGGTGCAAGATAAGTTAATTCAGAGATTATTTACACTATTTTTTGATATAAAAATTAATAAATCTTGTATGTTATTTAATATATACTTATTTCTTAATAGATGTTTAATTCATAATATTAAAAAAGATTATATTATATAATGCACCTTATATATGTGATAATCAAAGAAAGTATTAAATAATAAAACTTTTTATAAAAAAAAAAGACATTTTCCTAAATACTTATAGTCCAAAAATGTGGCTCACTATTAGGGCTCTTCCACAATTAACTATTTGGTCAAAGATATTCATTTTAAAGTAGAAGTGGGTAGGGGTAGGTGGACACAATTATGATTTGATTAAAAATTAATTGAAATACAAAATAAAATAAATTATTTATTTTTAAAATAGAAAATATTTAGTTTACTTTAAGTTTAAATAAAAACTAATTCAAAATATTGATATTCATTAATGTAGGTTTAAAATATGAAAGAAAAAAATAATTAAAAAATGGCAATTGGTTTAAAATAAATGTCAACTATCTAAATGATAATAATTTCATATGAATGTTAAAAACTTTATTTTTTTTATGTAAAAATGTGAATCCTTTTCTTTAATATTTTAATTTTTTTTCTTTATTTATTATATTTACGAGATTATACTGTGGTCACAAAATTCTCCAAATACATGTATTGAGATATAAAATGTGGGCTTTTTATTCCAAATTTTAAGCCTTAGTTATGATGGCAACATCCCTAATTTTTCAAAACTTGGATTTTATTTTGCTTTTATCCTTTGTACATTGGTGTAAAATATATTTTCCTCTTGGTATAGATGTTAGGATTCCTTAATTTTTTAAATATAATTTTTAACCTTATAATTTAGGATTCCTTAACAATGAAAATTATAAATATAATAAAATACTAATTTCTGGAAAATAGCAAATGATAATTTATTATATTATAAAATCTTTTAATAAAAGATTAAAAACTCAATCAACATATATCTTCATGAATTTAAAATGATATAAAAACTAGACAATTGTACACTATTTTCATATATGTATCGTGTTAATATATATATTTTTAAAATAACATATTGATCAAGATTAAAAAGACCGTCTAAATAATAAAGCTACGTTATATATGAGTTTAATAATATATCACTAACTGCCTATAACATTTTAACAATAAAAGCATGAATTATGGCAAATATTTTTTAAAAATTATTTTTTTCAATGAAAAAACCCTCTAAACAATAAATATATATATTTTTAATCTATATCTTATTGTACAACACGAAACTTATTATACACTTGAAATCATATATTTTTCTGTTTTAAATTTTATGTGAAATTAAAGGAAAAAAAAAAAACTTTGAAGATTTATTCATATGATGAGATCTCTCGTAAATATAGTAGTATACTTCTAGGATCCTTTTTTCTTTACTCCTAATCCCTTTATTTTAGGGCGGCTTAATATTAATATTATCATAATCATATACTTATAATTTAACACTATTTTCTTGTGTTGAATTAGGGTATTCCCAATTATTTAGTTGAACACAACTACTCTTACTCAAATGCAAGTATTTATCATTCCTCTTACTGCAAATCTGACACAAAGATTTTCACTTTTTCTTAATTTTTTTAGATTAGTTTTCTTAAACAATGGCTTTATAAGTGATTAGCTAAACAGATTAAGCTTTGTTTGTCCTTTTCTGACCCTTTTCAGGGTTTTTGGTTCTTGATTTTTTCATATATATAGAAAAGAATAGATTTTTTTTTGGTTACCTCTCTCACAAATATCAATCTTCTTCCCCATACCTTATCCCTCTCATCTCTTTCTCTTATGTTTATCTGATAAAGTTTCAATCTTTTTGAGTTTTCTTGAACTTTACAGAGAAAGAGTGAGAGAGAGAGATACAGAGAGAGGTCTAAATGGAAGGTGTTTTACAAACAAGAGGGCTTCTTTCTTTGCCTTCTAAACCAAAAATCAAGGCTTTTTACCCATTGCCTCAAGGGGGTTTAAGGAACAGATTCAATTCTTTAAGTAGTTTAAAGCCTAATCCTTTTAATGGGGTTTCTTTATCTTCAAATGGGTTTCAAAAAGTTCAAGGCTTTGACACAAAGCCTCAGTTGTTTGGTCAAAAGAAGAGGTGTTTTTCAATATGCAAAGCTGCGGCTGCTGGTGGTGCAGCTGATGGACAGCCACTTTTTGTTGAAAAGGAGCAACCTAAGTTTATGGGGATTGAAGTTGTGACCCTTAAGAAAATTATACCACTTGGGGCTATGTTCTTTTGCATTCTGTTTAATTATACAATCCTTAGGGATACTAAGGATGTGTTGGTTGTAACAGCTAAAGGTTCTAGTGCTGAGATTATCCCTTTCTTGAAAACTTGGGTGAATTTGCCTATGGCTATTGGATTCATGCTTTTGTACACAAAGTTGGCTAATGTGTTGTCAAAGGAGGCTCTTTTTTATACTGTTATACTTCCTTTTATTGCATTCTTTGGGGCGTTTGGGTTTGTTTTGTATCCTCTTAGCAATTACTTTCACCCTACAGCTTTTGCTGATAACCTTCTCAATACCCTTGGTCCAAGATTTCTTGGACCAATTGCTATTCTGAGGATCTGGAGTTTCTGCTTGTTTTATGTCATGGCTGAGCTTTGGGGAAGTGTGGTGGTTTCAGTACTCTTTTGGGGATTTGCTAATCAGGTAAATTTGCGTCCATGCATATATTTTGTGTGTTTTTACTATTTTAAGGATGCATAGTCTCTGGATAATCTGTTTAGTTAGATTCTATATTATCTAGTATTTGCATATTACCGCTTTGTTTTTGGATGGTTGCTGCTGCAATTTTGCGAGGTAAAAATGATCTCTTTATAGCAGGAACAGTCTGATATACATCTGCTACCAGACTCTTCCTTCTTGGTGTTCTTTCGTAGGAGAGAAGGCAAGGGGTATAGCATAAGGGTGAAATTTGGGAGTCTAAAGCTCTAATTGTGGATGACCTAGCTAAGAGTTCTGTTTGTGGTGTAGTTGTGCTCACTGAGTCTTGAAATATTGGCGGCATCATTTTATAATTGATCTATGTCTTGGTCTGCTGTTTTCATTAGTTGCAGTTGGTCATACAAATTTGTAAACCTTTCATTCTGTTCCCATGCTGTTATTACCATTCTAACAATTGTTCTGGCTAGTTATATTATGATCATCAACATATCTATTATGTCTATAATCACTACCCTTGAGCTTTGGCCGGGGGATACTGTTATTGAACGTACCAGTGATTGTTTTGGATTATTTTTTGCAGATTACGACTGTCGATGAGGCTAAGAGATTCTATCCTTTGTTTGGACTTGGAGCGAATGTTGCTCTTATTTTCTCTGGTCGCACAGTGAAGTACTTTTCTAGCTTGAGAAGCTCTTTAGGTCCTGGAGTTGATGGTTGGGCTATCTCCCTGAAAGGAATGATGAGCATTGTTGTGATGATGGGTGGGGCAATCTGTTTCTTTTACTGGTGGGTGAATAGAAATGTTCCTCTCCCAACTCGTAGCAAGAAGAAGAAGGTAATTCGCTAAACCATTGTTACTTCCGAAGTAACTAGTTGATGGTAGAATAAACTACTTATCTTTCAGTTTTCTTATAAAGCACGGTCTGTCATTAATTTGTTTCTGAGAAATAGATGCGCACCTTTTTGTCCCTTCCTATCTCTTTTACTCAAACAAAGATTTGTTTCTGGTGAAATCTTTTCAAATTTATTTATCAATTGTGCTCTTCAGATTTTATACCGAGTGTGTTAATTCAAGAACCATGTTTACATATCTGCATTATCTGACTGGTTTCTTTTGTCAGGTAAAACCTAACATGACCACAATGGAGAGCTTGAAGTTCTTGGTCTCTTCAAAATATATCAGGGATCTTGCCACATTGGTTGTAGCATATGGCATTAGTATCAACCTTGTTGAAGTTACATGGAAGTCAAAGCTCAAAGCTCAGGTGAATTATTACTGAATGATATTGTTTTCAATAAAAGTTTGGAATTCAGATTTGTTTCTCATTTTAATATGCTATCTCATACAATCTCTCTGTATCACTAATTGTGCAGTTCCCAAGCCCCAATGAATACTCGTCATTCATGGGTGACTTCTCAACTGCTACTGGAATAGCAACTTTCACAATGATGTTGTTAAGTCAATGGATTTTCGACAAGTATGGATGGGGAGCAGCAGCCAAGATAACACCTACAGTCCTGCTCCTTACCGGAGTTGGTTTCTTCTCCCTGCTTTTGTTTGGTGCCCCTCTAGCACCTACTCTTGCAAAGTTTGGAATGACTCCTCTTCTAGCAGCTGTCTATGTGGGTGCAATGCAGAACATTTTCAGTAAGAGTGCAAAGTATAGTTTGTTTGACCCCTGCAAAGAAATGGCCTACATTCCTTTGGATGAAGACACCAAGGTATGATGATATACTCCGTATATACTTTTAACTTCATGGTATCAGTGCTCTAAAAAGCACTCTTCGGAGTGCTAATTATATTTGCATCAGTGCAATCATGCCTTCATATAAGAATTGAAATTTCAAACATGTGTAGCTGAAGCCTTTATGTTAGCGCTGCATGTACATTCTTGGTGATGTATGTCACTGACATGACGATATCTGTTTAGTTTTGTATGACTAGAAAAGCATAGCATCACTTAAGAAACCGACTGTTTTCTCAATATGGAGTAATTTCCTGTATCAGGTTAAAGGGAAGGCAGCAATCGATGTTGTCTGCAATCCACTGGGAAAGTCTGGAGGAGCTTTGATACAGCAGTTCATGATTTTGACTTTTGGTTCACTTGCCAGCTCGACACCCTACCTTGGTGGTGTGCTCTTAGTAATTGTTCTCGCATGGTTGGGAGCAGCCAAGTCTTTGGATCAACAGTTCACTCAATTACGCCACGAAGAAGATCTTGAGAAGGAAATGGAGAGAGCATCGTTGAAGATCCCTGTCGTGTCTCAAAATGAAAATGGAAATAGTCCTCTCTCGAGTGGGTCATCACTGAATCCTGCTGAAGGTGACTCAACCAACGCTTCATCAGAACCCTCCTCTCCAAGGAGCCTGTAATATCATTATTAAGATCACTTGCAGAAGAGGAGGAATAAAAAGCGAACAGAAGATGCATCAGGTGGTAATCTTGGTTGCAGTCCGACTATGAATTGATGCTGTCAAATCTTTGTTGGTTATAGGAATTCGTTTTTACTCGAGAGAAATAAATTTAGATACAAGAGAGGCATGCCACCAAATTAGCCATCCTGCCATCCCATATATAATTTATTTCCTGGTAGTCACATTTTTTCTCAGTTTTGTAGCGCTCTGAATTCTTGTTGAACAACTTTCTTTTGGCAGTGTAAGCATGTGTTGTTTCTCCATTAACTTTGTTATCTTGATGATGCTTTTATCTGACTCAAGAATGTTTCATGACACTTTTATCAAGGAGGTTGTGCATGAGATCACTCAACTGTTTTTTTTTTTGTTGTTCTGATGAACTTGAGTAAAAATTTTCTCCGACTCTTGCATCTTCATTCCAATCTGAAAATCAAGTTAATTCAACAACATATCCGGTGAAATCTCACAAAGTGGGGTTTGGGAGGGTAGAGTGTACACAGATCATACCACTACCTCGTGGAGGTAGAGAAGCTGTTTCCAAAATATAGTAATAGTTAATAATTCAGAATATTAGAAAAAAGGTGAAAATAGTTCAGGTTAGAAAAATTGTTTGATTCTGAGAATAAAACTACACATTCTCATGAAGTTTCGCTTTGCACAAACAAAAGCATCCATTTGAATGGTCAGAGATTTCTGAACTTGTCGAAAAGGTTGGTGGGAGGAGTGGTTTGTTTTTCTCTAACTTTTTTGTGAGGATGCTGAATCCCGTTCTAATGGAATACTTGGGGTTGCTTGCTGGTACAGAATTGGCAATGACATCAAGTGTGAATATAAAGCAAGAATCTTGTGTGAATTGTGGTGTTTGTATGTGCCGCTTTGTCATTAACAAGGTCCAATGCAGTGTATTTGTGTGATGTTCTGCTACGTTTTTCCGTTAAAATCGAGGCAAGTTGATTGGAAAATACTATTTATTAGCACCCAGAATTCTGAATTGTTAACCTTGAGTCAAAAGACCATTGAAAAACAGCCTGCTTTCTTGATGTTGATTCATTTGGCTTTAGGTATCGTCTTTCTTTACTCTGCAGGCTGTGGAACTTTGTAATAACTGTTCACTTGGTTTTACACAGGGTTCTCATATGTCATTATCAAAGGGAAATTACATAAATAAATGTCATTATGAAGACAGATTCCAAGTCTCATCTTTATTTGGTTGCAGACAAAGCACTAGTGATTGATGGTTTCTCTGATCCTTTTGTTTTCCACCTGAAGAAAAAGATTTCCTTCTTCAACATGACGATTCTTCTTTCATTCCGCTTCCTCCGAGTTGTGGCTGTCTTAATGGTTTTGCTGTTTTCTGCTTTATCATTTTCAGATTTTGAACCTTCAGAGGAGCATGAGGAGGTAAAAAACATTTGCAAATTTAAACGCCTCACAGAAGTTGAAAGAGAGTGTAATGCAGACTGGGTACAAGAGGCTGGCAGTGCACCGTTGATGCTATTTGATGAGAGTGATATGCCAAAGAACTTCTCTGGTATTGGTTCCACTCTGAAACTAGCTTCTTTCTGGTTAATGGGCATGGATTTTGACCGGAAAGCAGATGATATATTGGGTATCTGTGGCATCTTATCCATGGCAATTACGCGGAACAGGACTCTTTCTGACATACCACAAAGATGGTCTCCTTGGTTCCAGACAAGCCCGGGCTACTCTAATTTGACCATCATCTTTGAAGGACTCTATGTTGAGGAAGCCAATGGAGGAGACCGCCTGATGTGTTTATTAGGGACTTCGGTGTCCCCTTTTTCCAAAAGTTCCCTAGACCCTTATGAATAGTCCTCAAAATACAATTGCAAGAAAAGTTTTCAGTATTCATTCGTGAAGGATGATAGGATAATGCTTATTCTTCGATACCCTGAGATCTTCACTTCGACTAGTAGAGCAATTCTTGGTGAGTTGAGAAGTCTAAATAAAGTCAGATCCTAAATATTTCGACAAGGTCCAAATTTCATCACAACTGAGCTATGACTCGAAATATCATTTTGTATCTGAGCAACTTGTATCTAGAGCTTGCAATCCATATTCATGACATGAATTTCCTGATAACAGAATTCGAGTCCACAAAGCGTCACAGTTTTGCAAAGTTCTTCAAGAATTTGGTTCTGAAACATTTGACATTGATGTGGCTTCAGAGTGCCATGACATGAAGCATTGCAAAAATCTAGGACCATTTGTGCATGACTGGGAGATGACTGAAGGCAAGAATGCTATGTCCAAGAAGTTTAAGCTCTTACTTACAAATCTGCATTGCTTACCAGAATCCAATTCCGCTAAGACTGCAAAAGTTTCTGCTTTCTTCAGAGTGCTCTCTCCTTCAGAAGATCACTTCTATTCAGGATCAAGAACCGGTCTTTCTAGAATGACGATTTCTGCGTAAGGAACATGGAATTCTTCCACTGGTAACCTCTGCATGGTTGGTTGTATTGGCCTAGAGAATGACGCTGATGGATGTGATTCACGGATATGCTTGTACTTTCCAGGCACATTTTCAATCACTCAGCGAAATGTTCTTTCTGGAATCATCTCTAGCATTAAAGAGGCTTATGTTCCTTTACAGTTTAAAAAGGAACTCCATCCTCTCGACATCTGGAACATGTACCATGGTTACAGTAAATCCTACTTATCCTACAGGTTTACAAGAATTGAGATGTTAAGGGCCTTTATGCAGAAAGACAACAGTTACAATTTGGGGATGCTGATTACAAAAATAATCCACAGATTTCCAGGCATTGAAGACGAAAGAAACTTAACACTCTTTCTTCTTTATCCGATGAGCTTTCTTTCCAGGTTAAGGCTCTTCCCCTTGCAATACGGAGCAAGACTATCTCCAAAACATTTCTTTCACTCGAGGTGCTCTCATTAGGTCATTTGTTCGGATGTCATTGGCCATTTCTAAAGGCATACTGGCCAAAAAGAGGGTAAAGTTCCATCTTTCCTTGCTGATGATGATCAAAATATACTTTTAAATGTCTCAGCACAACCGACTGTTACTGAGAAGTGCTTTAGTCATGTTGCAAAGGTCTTCCTCGAGGGACTTTACGATGCATCCAGGGGGGTGATGCATACAGTAGGCTGCAGGGAAATTCATAGCCAAAAGTTTATGGATTGCTTGGTCCAAGTTAAGGTGCAGTATTCCTCCAAGACTACTAGGTGGTTGATAAATCCTACTACCAGTGTATCCATTACTAGTCTGCAGAATCCAGAAGATCCGTTTTATTTCAGTCCAATCAACTTAAAAACAGTTGTGATTCCATATAGAGACAACTCCAAAGAGGTCAAGTTTCGCCTGAACTTTGAGGCTTGTTTCCGTTTATTTGTTCTTTTAACTTCTTCAACTTGTTTGTTGAGTCAACTCTATTACGTTGAGCGAAACATAGATGCCACTCCTCTCATTTCTGCTGTTATGCTAGGTATTCAACTTCTTGTTTATGGTGTCCCTTTGGTCATGGATAACCCTATTCTTTTTGCATGGAAGGAATATCTTTATCCACAGAGTCGATCATTGCATACTGGAACGACTAATAAACAGTTCCAATTCATGATGAAACTTCTTCTCTTGATCATTTTTGTGCTTACTCTAAAACTCTTTCAGAAGGTATGGGATTCGCGAAAGATCACTCCAAAGTCCTCATCTTTGCATCCTAGGCCAAATGATAAAAAGGTTCTCCTGTTTGCCTCTATGATCCTTGTGACCGGTTTTGCACTGTCTAATGTGTGTCATAGTATGTTGGCAGGGGAAACAGAGTTAGTTACTCAACTAAACAAGTATTGGGGCATGATTCAAGATTGCTTTTTTGCTTCCTCAAATAATTGGTTTCATGGAATGTAAGTACAAAATTAAGCCTCTGAGTAAAGTTTACTACATTGGTTTCACAGTTATTAGGTTTGTTCTTTGTGGCTACGACTACCTTAGAGATCCGGTTTTCAGCGTCTACTTTCACACTGACGACAGAGCTGTAAGTTCCCAGTTTTTGTCAAAATTTGAGAATGTGGGGATGATGATGATCTTGTCATTTCTTGCAATAATATATCACATCCAACAGCAGAACTTCAAGACTAGTATTTAAATGCTGACTGTTTGCTCTTGATAATGAAACAAATATTGTTTTTCTACAGTGATGTTGGATCCTACTGTCAATTCCAAGTTGTTTCAAGAATGTTGAATAGATGCCTATGTATCAATTTGGTTTTGTAAAACTCAGCCTTCATAGTTTAGCAGAGATGAAAAGAGGGGTGTGGCATATTCTTTAAGATATAACCTATGAAGGGTGCCATGATATTCGAGAAGGAGGTTGATCGATCATTTCGAGATCTTGTAGCACATCAATGAGGTTGATAGTGAGTTGATTTTACGTTCATGTCTTTCTAGGGTTCACCCTGTTTTTCATGTGCAGATGTTGAGAAGAAATATCATTTGGATGGTTCCTATATGATTTCAATGGGAGCTGGTACAGTTGGATCAAAATTTAACCTTTAGGGAAGAGCCTATAATTATTTTGGATGAGTAGATTTAGAAGTTGAGGGTCCCAAAGGAGATAAACATTTATAAAAGAGTTGATGAAATGGAGTTGTTTTTGGTCAAAACATATTTAAAAACTTATCAAAAATTACACCAATCCTTTTATTTAAAGTCATTATTCTTAACAAAAAACATCCTTCAAATATTTAAAAGTTAACAATTTTCATCCTTTGGTTAAATATCGTCAAAAAAACTAAAGGATCCTATAAAAACATGAGTAATTCACGTGACTATCAACAAAAGTTTTCCTGCATAATTTCATTACCTGCTCTAAGAAGTTCCTAAAACATATTTAAAATCTTGGACACCATTACTTACTGAAACAAAAAAAATGTTTGGAATGTATAAGAATACATGATCTGCTCTTTTTCTCATTAAGAACGGGAAAGTAGTGAAGCGTAATATCTGCTAACTTTTTTCAAGTCAAATTGTACTGATCAATAAATTTTTGGGCCAATTCAATTAGTAAGTAATCAAAATATTAATTATTGTCTCGCATTTGAGGTTCATTCTACAATTATTAGAAGCGAAATTTTCGCCAACCCAAACGCCGCTTCTAGCTCAGCATTATTTAATTGAGAAGAAACATTATTTAACTAATAATATTAATATCGAAAATTACATGAAAAATAAATGAAAAAAAAGGTAAACTTTAAAGATTTTCATAATGGTAAAATCAAATTAATGAAAAGTTCACTATGTAAGTTTGATGTATTAGAATAATAATTCGAAGAAGAAAGAAGAAATGCTTATTTTTTTGTGAAATTTGTTAGTTTTTTGATAAATTCAAGTATAATGATGAAAATTGTTCACTTTTAAATACTTGAAGAATGTTTTATGCTAAGAATGATACTTTAAAAATGTAAGTTAAGTTTTGGGTATAGATTAAGGATGATTTTAGTCAAAAACTTTTGGCTAAAATATTATTAGTGGCAGGCTAAAATAATCTCAATTTTTTTATGAATAAGGTACCTTCTATCTTTTAATGTTCAAGGACGAAGGTGTCTTTTAATAGTGGATAATATAAAGACCATCCAGATCGTTTAGTAGTGGATAATGTAAAGACCCATGAGGCTTCCCGGGGTGTTTTGGGTTTTTGGTTGGATTTTAAGATTTCATAATTTTGGAGTTAACCACTGTCAACATTCGGTCAAGACAACTCTTAAAAGTTGATTCTGTCAATAAGTTCAAATCCTGTTTTGTGATTGATTTACACTATTGAATAGGAATATTCTAAACGAGTTTCGAGGATCTATATCAAAGACTTGAGTGATATTAATAATATATTGTTTTTTGACATTTGGTGTCACTAACTTGTGGTCTATGTAACATACTGAATTCGAGAAAGAGCCAATGCAAATTTTCATAACTTGCAGGTGCCACCAACTGAGGCTAAATCACGACACGTGGTTTGGCCCACATACCTAGGTATGGTCTGTGGTTGGCCATCCAACCACCCAGAACCCCAGGAAAAATCATGAACAACGACAAGATCCACATATCGTAGGTGGGACCACGGTTTGTGGTCCAGGGTTCGTGGATCATGACCCTCAACACCAAGTCCCTAAACCCAAACGACGCCCAACCAAGATAGAGCATCAGTTAGTCCATGGTCCGTCAGTTACGTCCGTCAATGATTTTTTTAGTTGTTAAGTCATGGTCATTTTTTTCTTTTCCCTTATGCGTTACATTTAAATTACGACGTTTAAAATGGAAACTACTCTGTTTTGCTCAATTTATGCCTAATAATTTAGTCAGAACTTATCCAAAACCTCTATTCTCCAAAATCCATCAAACTTAGAGCAAAAAGAGAAGAAAGAGGCGCTAGTTTCCTCACGAACACGCAACATGTTTTCTTCAAGTTTCAACCGCGAATTTGAAAGATTTCTCCGTAGATTTTGTCACCAGGATTTCACTAATGGATTCTTTTCATCCACTAGGTCCCTAAAATTCAGTTAGTTCATTGATTTAACATTTCTTGTTTTGAATCTACTATTTGTAAATCTTGAAGAATTATTATGATTTCGGTTGCTATAGTATCCATAATCTAAATATCATGTTTTCTTGGAAACATTGCTTAATTATCTGTATGAAATTCAAAACCCTAGTTCGTGTAGATTCTGTTAGTTCATGAATTGCACTTGCTAGGTTAGTTAAACAAATAACCATGCTCGAATGTTACATTATTATATATAAATTTTTCATTCTCAAATTTTCATGTTAGTATTTTGAGATATTTAGTTTGCCAATATTTCAATTACATTTTAGTCATATACATATTCAGTTGGGAGTAGACTTAGCATTGAGTTGGACTAGGGTTCAACGTACCCTCATTGTCCTAGAATTACGTGCTCTCGTAATAGTATAAGTCTCATTTGTTGGGCATCAGATTTAGTGATTACGCCAGAGTAGTATTGCACTTTATACCTTTGGCAAGGGATATTGGTAATCTTGATGAGGACATATACAGCGGGAAATCACGTTGCTCGCATGGTTTTAGAGGGGGTAAGGGACTCCGCAGTCAGACGCGTAGAATTTGATCAGGTTGCCAGGATATGGACTTCAGGATTAGTTAAAAATGTCGTAGTTCATGATAGGACTTGGGCAGCCAAGGGGGGGGGGGGGGGGGGGAGGGAGGGAGGGGGTGGGGAGGAGGGAGGGGGTGGGGGGGGTTGGGTAGGGGGGGGGGGGTGGGGGAGGGGGGGGTGGTATGGGTGGGGGGAGGGTACTTGGGGGGGGGGGGGAAGGGGGGGAAGGGGGGGGGGGAGCGGTGGGGGGGGGGCGGGGGAGTGGGGGGGGGGGGCGGGGTAGGGGGGGTTGGGGGGGGGGGTGTGAGTGAGGGGAGGGGTGGTGAGTGTGTTTTGAATTTGGGTGAGGGGGTTGAATTTTTCGGTTGAGTTTTTTTTTGTGTTTTTAGGTTTGTTTGTTGTGGTTTTTGGTTTTGGGGGTTGTGGTATGTATTGAGTGTGAAGGGTTGGGTTATTTATTTTAGGGTTAGGTTTTTTTTGAATTTCTTTTTGTTTTGTTTTTTTACTTTATTTTGTAATTTTTTCTTTTTTTTGAGGTTTTTAGTTATCTTTTTAGTATTTACACTCTTGCTCATTTTACAGTACTGCTCAATTATACCTTGTTTCAGCTTATATCTGTTTATTTAACTTAGTATCCATATCCTTCATGCTCAGTACATTCAAAGTACTGACACATACGCTGCGCTACATCCTTTCAAAGTGTAGGTTCAAACATTCAACATCAGATCGTGCTTAGATCGATGCTCGATATTCACTCAACAACTTTAGTGGCGAGTCCTCATATTCCAAGGACAATATACAAGCTTTCATCTCAGTCTTTAATTTCAGTTTTTCGAGTTAGCTGGGGGGGGGGGGGGGCATGTCCCAAAAACTTAACTCAGTTAGCGGCTTTTCAGGCATAGTAGTAGAATCAACTTGACTTTTTAAGTTTGATATTTCAGTTGTTATTAAACTCTTAGTATGTTTAATACATTCAGACTAGTTGGGTATTCCCCACTTTTCAGTTATCTACTATTTTAGCTTGCGCATAGTTTATGTCATTCAGTTAATTTCAATATGCTTATGATATGTCAGTCACAAGGTTAGCTTTGGGTCACTTGTGATCCTAAATCTCATGTTACGTTAAGGGGTAGTCTTGGGGGCGTGATAGTCTACATATCACATTGGCAAAGCCGTAGAAGCGTGATGGTTTCTACACCTGCAAAGAAGGCTGGGGTTGAGGGTGGCCTCTCATGCGGAGCTTTCTCACTCCAGGAGCTTTACGGTTTCATAGTAGCAGTATGTTTTTAACTTTTCATATGATTTTTCCTCTTCAACTTATTATTTGTTTCATCGATTTACCACATACTTGAAAGGAGTTTTGGTGATTTTCCTATTATTAAGAGAGTGTTTTGGGACGTTGATATCCAATCTGAGTTGTTTTCACAATAAAATTATAGATTTGAGTTATGAATAAACGTATTCGAAAGGAAAATCATGTTCAACGATGGGTCTAGGAGTCGAGTTTTTGACATGAACCATCATATTGCGAAATGAATACTAATGGACTCATTTTCACCTCAAGATTTGAGTTTTGATATATTGAAAGAATTTTGAAGCTTGACAGAAGGAAAATGTAGTGTTGTGAGGTTCGTGGGTGCTTCTCGGACTTCGAGACACTTTATGGATTACTCCTCCCACACTTAGCTTAGGTGGTAGCTGATTGTGTAAAACATGTTATGAATTGGGGAAAATATTAGGTTGAAATACTAAATGATATAATTTCAATATTGATATCCAAAATGAAATTTAGCGTTAATTGACTTTGTAATTATAAATTGTATGGTTTGGGAAAATTCTTAGTCTAGGTTAGACATATAGTAATATCGGTGTCTATGAACTTATTTACTTACGATTATGCATAGTTGCTAGATTGAAAAAGTTCGAAGGCATCAAGGAAAGGAAAAACATAGGGGAATCAACTTGCTCAACTTCGGTTCTTTGATGAGGGGTATGGTTTAATTTTATGGTATCGTGAACTCTTCGATAGTCATTGGAGTAATTTGTTAAAGTTTTTCATGTTTTTTACTTTTATGTGTGGTTGGATTGAGTGTATGTTGTTGTAATTGGTCTGTAATCCCAAGATCGTGAAATCTATAATCTTGAACTTGTTTTACCAAAATGATGCCTTAAATAAATCAGGCTTGATGAAATATTGTTAATGAAGTGAAAAGTTATGGTAACAAATTATAAATTAACTATATTGTTGGATCGGGTGCCATGAGCCGTCACAATTATTTTGATTGGGTGCCACAAGCTGACATGATATTTGGATCGAAATCCATGAGCTGACACGATACAGGGATCGAGTGCCATGAGCCGACATGATATTAATGTATTAGGTGTCACATTCTAGCACGATAACATTAAATGAAAGCATATTAAAGTAACTTAATATACTCAATATCAACGAACTCATTTCCCAAAAGAGAGTGGTGTGAAGGCCTGAGTCATCATGTGTGTCCTTGATATTGTTGATTGATTGCAAACTGCTTCATTATTGTTCTCACTTGTTCATGTTGTTTATTTCTTGCCACCTGCTAAGTCCTATAGTTGATTTTATACTATTGGATTATGCATACATGTTGCACAGTGTTAACTTCTACTCGTATTTTCTTTGTTTTTTTTATGGAGTGCAACAAGTGTACCAACAACTTTGGGTCGCCCTCAGCTCTAGCTAGTCTCTATCACATCAGGTTCTAGGGTGATCTATTGATTCTAGCTCGTGTTGCATCTCTCGGTTATGACATGATGTCCTTAGTTCTCAGAGATAAATTATTTTATTTATTTATTTACTTATTCAGATAAATTACTTTATTTATTTATTTACTTATTCTGGTGTCTTTGATACTATAAGACTTAGTACTTGGAGATTACATGTTGTTAATGTGATGACTTTTAGGTTTTGTAAATAATATAGTGCATTTGTGTTTCTTACATTAATAAGATTTTAGCTTCCGTGTTATGATTGTATTTCAAAAGTAGAATTTTAAGTTAAGCTTTGAATTAGTTGGTTTTGCCACCTATGAGGTTAAGTGTGAGTGCCACTCACAACTCATTTTGATTAGGGACAAATAGAAACTTGATTCCTCGGGCTGTGATACCAAAGTGTGTAATAATCGAAACATTGACTGGTGTGAGTCGACAAATTGAAAATCATTGTTGGTCCACAAATGAACCCTCATCACGTCTGACTACAAGAGAAAGAATAACTCAAGCTTACATAAGCATCAAACTGAAAGAAACATTACAAGAGCTAAGCAGGGGTGACTCGACAGTGTTAAAATAAAACACATGCCTTAGACCCCCAAATTTAAGGGGCCTCATTTTTAATAATTATATTGGTATAAGGGTATTATTTGGTAACACCATATTGAATATTATTTGTAAAAAAGTAAAGTTATTCATGAATGAAGAAAATTATAGAAGAAATTTAATATTTGGAGTAATATATCTCATGAAAATAATTAAAATAAGAAGTGATTATATTATCAATGAAAAGTAGAAGAAATCAATGATATAGAAGTTATAACAGTTTCAATCAAATTTAAAGTTCCGTTTTTTGATTTTTTTGCATTAAGCCACTAATATGCTTGAGGCCCTCCTGGAGCTAAGTGAATCTCAAACTTTCTGAATATATAAGTATGAAATAATAAGTTCTACATAAAACATAACTGTCTATCTATGAAGCATCTACTTTATAAAAATGACTGTCGGGACAAGAACTACAACACCTTAAAAACTACTACTAAGAACTCATAAAAATTGGAGTCCCAGGAAGCAATAAGCCATAATTTAAATAATCCAACCCAACATAAAAATGCAGAATCTCCCGTACATTAGTGTTTGTCACCCAACTGAAACCTAATCTTCATAAAAATTTGCTAATAAACCTCTAGTAAGTCTAGGCGAACCAGGTCACATTGTATAGTCATATCTGAACTCAAATGTGAAAATCTACACAATCTTTAATTATGAACCGAGGGTCTAGAGGTCTTATTCCTTCACCTTTCTTAAATTCTTCCCATGACACAAATTCCAGATATCTTGAACTCTTCTATACACCAAATTTTTGTTCTTTTCACCGACTCACTTACCAATCTTATCTATTAACCAACAATGTATGATATATTACCTTATACTCTAAACCAAAAATTTTAAGTCAAACGATTCCCTAATCAGGTCCTTCAATAATCAAAAGTAACAAATTTTATTACCCAAACCATGCATAAGTTCTTCCAAATGCTCAATACCTGATGCAATCAATCATTTTTTTACCTTACCAATTCATACCTTGGTAAAATATATCACCATTAATGTAGACTTAGAATAAAAAAAACTTGAATTATGAATCCAAATATATAACCCAATGCCTTTATCGATCAACATTTGCTCATATGTTGAATATTTCTATGAATTCACGTATCTTAGCTTATCATTAATCACATCTCCACCGACCTTACCGTATCCTTCGCTAGAAAACCAATCGTACACGTTATCAAAATTGAAACCACCAAATATTTTTATGACCACACTCGAATCAAATGTCCGTAAATTCTTTTCTCAAATCTTATCCTATAGTTGTAACTCATATGATAAACCCAAGAAACTATTACCATACCTAGAGAAAAACAAATGAAACCGCACATCTTAGACCCAAATTCTTAAACCTATAGAGATACCTCTTTGGCCCTTACAATTAGAGTAAATATCCTGCTTTCACTTCCTTCCGAAGGTTACACTACATCCCATTAATTCTTTTGATTTGTAACTCTAATTCAGATTCAAGTGGTTATAACACATCCTATAAGTTTCATATGATTCGCTTAGTCCGCCCCGAGCAGGCTTACCCCCGAGACGCAGAACACGGAAACGTGGACCACAAGTGATCCCAAGCTAACCCTAGTGGCAAGTTGCAATGAGCATACGAAAGAAGATAAACTTGTTGCGGAACTAAATTATAAATGTAATGAAAAGATGGGGGATAACCTATGCTAAAACTGAGATATCTGAAAACCAAGAGTAAGACAAAGAAATAGGTGGTGTGTGGATTGGAAAAGACTTATGACTATGTCTTGAAAATAGCCTCTAAAATGGACTAGAAATACTGGGACAAGCCCCAAGGCTAAATCTAGCAAAAAAATTGAAACTAAATGACTAAAGAATGAAATGACATTCATGATGTTGTCCTCGAAGAATATGAGGATTCACCATTGAATTTACTGAACGGAGATCGAAAATCGACTATGCGTGATCTGGAGGGATGATGAGAACCTGAACTGTTGTTTTGACGTAAGAGGAGTGTAGCGCCGTATGCGTCAATACTTGAAAGGTAGTGGTATTTAGATAGCAGTAAAAGTGGTGAAATAAAATATAAACTGAACAAGCATAAAAGCAAGTATAATAATCTGACATGATAAATGAATTCTGAGCTAACTGATGCAATGACCAATTATAAACAGGCTGAAACTAAATACTAAATATACTGATAAATGGGTATGCAGAGAGTCTGACTGATCTGTGGAGATACTAATAAAACCGATAATAAAACCACATGAGATAAAATGTGGAGTCCAATGTATACGCCCATTGAGAGAGGGGGGGACCCAATAGTACCTTCCAGAGTCTAAAGGCATTTAACTACGTGATTACTGAACTGTTGCCCTAATTACATCATATTGGATAGTCCAACGCCGTGGTGGTTTATTAGGGTGATTATGCTACTTCGAATTCATTTGTAAAATTCAAAATAATTATGTCAGAATTTGTATAAACTATTGGATAGAATGAAACTGAAAATACAAACTGATAATGCAACAATTAATCTGGTAATTATTCATTTATAACTGAGGCATGTATATCTGAAGTGTTTGAAATATCTGACCTAGCATGTGTAATTCAAGAACTAAAGAAATACAAAGCTAGGGTTCTGAAATTCATGCAATAAACTGGATGATAACATGATAATCTAATTTGGAACATACAACTGATAAATTCATAAAGTTCTGTCAAAGTTCTAGAAACCCTAGATCTAATCATTATATGAAAATCAAGAATCTGACTGAAAACTAGGGACCCAATGGGTGAAACCCATTAATAAAATCCACATACCTGGTGATGAAATCCACAAAAAAATACTTATTTTTTGGGGTAGGAAATACTGGAGCTTGTTGCATTCTTGAACTAGGGTTCTTGAGCTTTTTCTCCTTTCTTTTACCTAGTTTTCTAAGTTTTGATTTAATGATTTGACTTATATATGTTTTAGTTATGTTTTTAGGCTTAAACTGACTAAAATATGATGATTTAGGGTCAAAACGATGTAACTTAGGGTTTAAACGAAGTGGAAAAGGTTCAAAAGACCCCTGGAAAAGTTGCTGTCAAACCAAACGACGGCCAGGACTGACGGTCCGTCGTCTGACCGACGCTCCGTCGATTGGGCCTGTTCGACAGGCCTTCACTAAAATGGTAATAAGTTTTTACTCGGAGATCTGATTATAGAAAGGTCGGTTGCTATGGAAATTTAATTCAATTATCTATATGTGGGTAGGTCATGGGACACCTAATTCATTTTGTGCTAAGAGTTATGAGTATTTGAAGTTGACCCTACTATATTTCCCTTTAACTGTCTGCAAGTTTCCCCCCTACGGTTAGACTTACGGACCGTAGGTCCACCTACGGACCGTGCTGGTAATCTATAGCTCTTGTTAGAGAGTGGGTGAATGGGGGTCTCGATCGACGGTCATGGACTACGGACCGTCATCTTACCTACGGACCGTAAATCCGTCCGTCGTCCAAGACTTAACCAATTATTTGGGCTGAAATTTTTGGGAGTTTCTGATCCATCGACGGTTGTGCAGGACGGACCATGGGTCAGGCTACAGTCCGTCGATGCCACTGTTGGTTGCACCTGCAGATGTTTTTTCTGTAAAGCTAGTTTTTGGTTTGTTTTGGCTACGGGGTGTTACACGCTACTCATCAAATAGTAGAAAACCACAACTTTAGATATTCGCAAGTCATTATTACCATACCAAATTCATTTAACCAAAAATCCTTTTTATATGGTTTTATTCGGGTCATAATCTGTCAGAAAATATTATACTGTTATTTTCAGTAACCATTGCCATCATCTATAAGTCAATCTTATCATATACATAACACCTTAAACCCAGTTATACCAACCAAAAATCCAAAGGACTAACCCAATTATATATACACTTTCTTAATAAAATTCTCAATTACCCTCACACAAGTATACATATTGGTACTTTCTTTATCCATAAGCTTATGATTTCGATATTGATCTCCCTTGGAGATTATTAGGAAATCACCACTCCTCATTTTGAATCATCGGGATTTACTATACAACCTAAACACATTATTAATACCATGCTAAGGATCCACCACTAAAATATTCCTTATAAAAACGCTTAACCCAAACGTGCACAGAAACAAACTAGTTGATTTCTTAAATGTGAATGTAACATAGAATCTCATTTTACGAGTATGTGATATGACTGATAAATCTTTAAGTAGTTAGTGTTCACACTTGACAATCGACGTATCTATTTCTATATACAACTAGTACCACACCATGAAAGTTTTTTAGATCTACCGCTAAAACACATCATACTTATCGAGAAGATTATATCTAAATAGCTCATACATTTGTACCCATTGAATAACTACAAAACATTACCAAATCTTTTTTTTCTCTAGCCCAAGCGATATGAATTCTTTCGTAGATCATGTTGATAGCAAAAGTAACCCACTCCCTAACTTTAACCAAGTAAACATCATTACTATAATAAAAATTCTGACCTCAATTAGCGTAAGACCATTCGCATAATTCGCTAAGCAACCTAGATATGTTATGACAACTTTATTAACTGTAGTTTCCAAAGTTACAATATTCATTATCTAGCTGTCCCTCTAATATTTTTCACTTCCAATTGTCGAACCACAACATATATCCTCTATACCACATAAGTAATACTCCTGCTGCTGGGTAACTAACTTGAAAAAAATACATGCTTATGAAATTCATCAAACTATTTTTCAACCTCATCATTCAAATATCCTTTAAATGCATCGCCAAGTCATCACCTTACTTAACATTTTTGAATCGTTGAACATTCCAAATATGACTATGCATTTTTTTCATAAATCTATCAATTCAACCTTAGTACCAGATCTAACATCCAAGCTATTCATGACACATTGACTTCTCACCTGAAAAACCACATACGAGTCATCATTATAAGTGAGAGAGAATGGAATGAAGCGATAAGAATCAAACCAGACAAAGGATGCATGATAGAGATTTAAAAAGTGAAGTTTTTTTCTAAAATCACCATAGCTTATCGGAGATTAAGCAGAGCAGACCGACCGTCTGCGTCTCGCCACATAATCCCCTCGATGGCTATACTAGAATTTGCAATTGTAAAACAAACTCATTCCCCGTCCCTCGATATAACGATCATCTTTCTAGGGCTAGAATACACTAGCATTTGGTCACGATCCAAAATGAGAAGTGGACGAACTCATCTTTTTCCACCAAGAAAATTCAGGATAAAACCCAACCGTTATGATAAAATACAAAACCAAAATAAAAATAGGATTTCAATATTGTAACACCCAAGAAATTTATTTTAGCTAAGATTCGAGGCATCCTTTGTTATAAGTAGGATTTTACTAAGGTATTCAATTTTTTTGAGTGTTCATTTCACTAGATGTAGCGCCTTGAGTTTCTTATTTTTATGTAGACACTTGAGTTAATTCGTTCATACTCATAAATTCTGCTTGAACTCCATACATTGAGTGTCTTCGATAGGAGTAGCATCTTCGAGTTAGGTTTTTAGCATTGATTTTCTAACCCTTCTGAGATTACATTCCTAACCATGAGGCTATTACCTGTTATTTATGATGGTCTTTGAGTTGCGTTGTTCAGGACCATAGTTCCGCATGAACCTTATGAGTTGAGTATTCTCCAAATGAGTAGTACCATCGAAGTTGTTGAGTTCCAAGCATTGAGTTCTACACCTAGCTAATGAAAACATTGAATTAAGTCGTTCACGTCCATAATTTTGCATTAACCCTATTTTAAGAAGTCGTTTTACAGTTTTTTTATAACTTGTTTTATAAGAGGTGAGCATTGAGTTGAAGAAGAGTAGATATGAGTTAATTTTCTTTAAAATGATATATGGAAACTAATTATTCTTAAGCGTTAATGTTTTTACATTTAAGATGAGAGGAAACTGATATTTTCAAAAGAGTTTTGAGCAATTTTAGTACCCTCCCTTTTAAGAGAAAGACTTTTGATTAATAATTTCAAAACACCGAAAGAGTTATGTTTTTGAACATATGAGATAGTTACAGTTTTTGAGTAGTATTGAGCACCTATATGGGGACGAGTTTGAATTCAGATAATTCAAAGTCTCCATAAATTATGTAGCCCACATGGCTAGAAAAAAGGGTGATACTTTTTAGATGATTTATTAATGATTTTGGAATAGAATAGTGGATCCTCTAAATAGTTAGGTTTCATACCCCCGACAAGGTATTCGACGAGCATGACAATGTGAGGCTAGACATTGTATCATCACATAGCTCATAGTGACGATTGTCAGTTAGAGAATCTCCCAAACAAATATTTCTTATTCTTATATACACATAGTTTATTTTATATTTTAATATACAAACAAATATTATTTTGTATCCTTGCATACAAGAGTATATTGTATTCTTAAATTCATTTAGTTTCTCTCTATTGTTACAAAAGCTTTCCATATATTGCATCTCTTACTATTGCTTTGTATTAAGTTAAGTATTCAGAGTTTGATTATCTAGAGTCGAATGTATTATTATTGAGTTGAGCCTTATTTCAGACTTAGATATCTTATTATTTAGTTGATTTTATTTCATTGAGTTGACTATCTTATCATCGAGTTGAACCCTATTTTATCCGACTTGAGTTGAACCATGTTTCTTTGAGTTGAGTGATTTGAGAATAGGTAAGTATGTTTCTTTTCCATCAGTTCAAGCCTATGTTTATTCTTTAGAATGCCCTTACATGCTCGTACATTCCATGAACTAGAACAGTTGGCTTGCATCCTTTGATGATGCATATACATGTACTTATGATCATCAACATGCATTTCGTAAATACTATATCCAGTTCGAGTTAGCTATGGTGAGCCTCCTAGCTTCCGTAGGGTTTCACTTGTACTTACAATTATATGAGTTGTTAGGATGTTGTGGGTATTGTCTTGAGTTTCATCAATGTCATTTAAAGGCTTCATAGATAGATAATAGAGTTTTAGACGTCTGTTAATTTATTTTGTTGAATGTTTTAAAGACCTGCGTTACCTATTTTATGATGAGCTGAATATTGTTTTATTCAGTTTTTAAGCTTTGTATGCTTGGATTAGTCTTCTAATTGTAGTCAGCCAGGATGAGGGTTTGCTTGGGGACCAATAGTGGTTCTCGAGTTCCGACCACGTATATGGTGTATGCTCTGGTCGTGACAAACTTAGTATTAGAGCACAGAGTTCAAGTGTCCTAGGGTGTCTATGATGCCATGTTAGTAGAATCTTATTTATGGTTGTGAGGGCCCCACTTCTATAAATGAGGGACTATAGACATTTAAGAAAAACTTCTTTTCTTTTATTCCGTAAATCGTGCAATAGAGATATGTCATAGAGACTTATTATAACTCGTGCGTTCTCATAAGGGGTTCGACTTCCCCACATACTAGAGGTTTGTTGAAAAGCAATGTAAGTTCTTGATTAATGAGTTATTCTTAGCAAAAACTTTAGGAAGTCATGAGAATCCAGAGGGGCTTGAGATTAGTTCATTAGTGAGTTAAGTGTTGAATTTCAAAGGAATGCTCTCACGTTTATATGAATTGTGCATTCAAGCTAAAACCGAGTTGTACTATTTTTCTCTAAGCCATGTTTCAGATGAGATCCTTATGAGGAAGTTTTATTAAGAGCTTGGGTAGTATTCTCATCCAAAAAAGTAACATAAGTTACAAATTATGAGTAGTAGTAGTGAAAGTTCCCAAAGTTAGAGAAAAGTATGAAGAGGTTCAGTAATCAAAGGAAAGGAGAAAATGATGGGGCAAATTATGTTATTACACTCATGCACCCAGTCAGTTATATGTGATGAGTTCCTTTATGAGTGGAAGAAGGAATAATAATGTTGTAGATAGTTTTTAATAGAATAAAGAGGAATAGTTACTAGACATGATGAGATAAAGTATTTTTTAACCAAAATAGTGTTGATGTCGATGTGCCACCGTCTTAGAGGAGACTAAATTCACGTGTTGAATAAGAGAGCATAGTATTCATGAAGTGATAGATCTAAGCTTGGATTATGATTTTTTGGGAGGATATATGATGTTCAGAAGGTTATAGAACTGACCAAGTAATGAGGTATAATACAGTAGGCGAGCAATCATATTGATTTTTGGGTTTCATGATTAACATTAAGCTTGAATTTGATATGAGTATGATGATCAAAATAATAACAACATGAGGGTGATGATGTTAGTCTTGAGATGTGACCTGGTAGACTTGACTTAAAGTAGGTTAAGAATTCAGGTATTAACGGTAGTAAATATGAGTAGAGCAAGTGAGAGACCCTAACCTTTAGATAAAGCAGTGAAGTATGTCTAAGTCACTAAAGTAACAAGATCGTTAAGAGGTGTACCAATGGTATGTAATCAGATGTGGTTTCATGTGTGCCTATATTGCATAAGTGAGTTGTCAATATGGACTAGGTCCATAACCTTCAAATGTAGCTTTAAACCTAAGGGATAGATGACAAGATGAGAAATCAATTCATGTTTTGAAAACATGATAGTAACGAGTTCAAAAGAGTATAGGAGATGTATTTCTAGAGGCTCTTTTTAGTAGTGGAGTGATGTTACAAGAAGATGGTTAATGTTCTTATTGTTATAATGATGATGTGATAATTTCCTCTAAGGTTATAAATGAGGAGGAAGAAGAGGATGAGGTTTTACTACGAGAAATATTTAAATGAGAGCCTAGAGTTCGTTCCGAGAAGTAATGCGACAAATTCAAGTTGGTATGGAAGAATAATGAGAGCAACCCCATTCCACGCCCAGTCCAGTCATCATTCGAGGATGAATGATCCGAAGGGGCAGATAGTGTAGCACCCCAAATTATTTTTGAGCTAAAACTCGAACCATCCTTTATTTTTAGTTGGATTTTATCAAGGAATTTAAAATTTATTGAGTGTTATGATCACTAGATATAGAACCTTGAGTTCTGTATTGTTATGTAGACCCTTGAGTCGAGTCATTCATGCTAATAAATTCTGCATACTCCATAAATTGAGTGTCTTCAAGAGGAGTAGTATCTTCGAGTTCTATGTCTATAGCATTGAGTTCCTGACATGTTTGAGATTATATTCCTAACAATGGGGCTATTATATGTTATCCATGATGGTCCTTGAGTTGCGTTGTTCATGCCCATAATTTTGTATGAACGTCATGAGTTGAGTATTCTTGAAATTAGTAGTACCATTGAAGTTATTGAGTTTCAAGTATTGTGTTTTATGCATGGTTAATGAAAACTTTGAATTGATTCGTTCACGTCCATAATTCATCATGAACCCTATTTTAAGAAGTCTTTTTACAAATTGTTTTAAAACTTGTTTAAAAAGACTTGAGCACTGAGTTGGGAAGAATAGAGCTGAGTTTCTTTTCTAAAAAATGATATATGGGAGCTAATTATTCCCAAGATTGTTTTTACATTTAATATGAAAGGAAACTAAGATTTCCAAAAGAGTTTTGAGAAGTTTTAATACCATCTCTTTTAAGAGAAAGACTCTTGAGCAATTATCTCAAAACACAAAAAGAGTTATATTTTTAAACATATGAGCTAGTTAAATTTTGGGATTAACATTGACCACCGTATGAGGACGAGTTTGAGTTCAGATATTTCAAAGTCTCCATAAACCGTGTATCCATCATAGGTAGAAAAGAATTATAATTTTTAGATGATTCCTTAATGCTTTTAGGATAAACTAGTGAATTCGATTAGTAGTTAGGTTCTATATCCTCGACAAGGTATACGGCGACCATGGCGGCGTGAGCCTAGACATTGCTTCACCACATAGCTCATAATGATGGTTTTCGGTTAGAGAAACTCCCATATATATTTTTTAATTCTTATATACGTAGTGTTTGTTTTGTATTTTTATATACAAACAAAGTTTATTTTGTATCTTTGCATACAAACTGAGTATATTGTATTCTCAATACATTGAGTTGCTTTCTACCATTTTGAAAGCTTTTCATATTGCACCTCTTATTGTTGCTTTATATTGACTTAAGTATCCATAGTTTGAGTACCAAGAGTCAAAGTCCTATTATTGAGTTGAGCCTTATTTCACTGAGTTGAATATCTAATTCTTGAGTTTAGTCCTATTATCTGAGTTGAATATCTTATCATTGAGTTGATCCCTATTTTTTCTGAGTTCAGTTGAACTATGTTTCTTAGAGTTGAGTGAGTTGAGAAGAGGTAAGTATGTTTCTTTTCCATCAGTTTAAGCTTATGTTTATTCTTTAAACTTTCCCTTACATTATCGTACATTACATGTACCAAGTCATTTGGCCTGCATCATATCATGATGCTGATACATGAACTCAGGATCATCAACATGTGTTTCGTTGATACCATATGCAGTTTGAGTTATCTATTGTGAGACTCCTTACTTCCAGAGGGTTCCACTTTTGGTTTCAGTTATATCAATTGTTAGGATGTCGTGGGTGTTGTCCCAACTTTTCTCTTTTTCATTTAGTGGCTTCATAGATAGACAATAGAGTTTCAGAAGTCTATTTATTTATTTTGTTAAATGCTCTAAAGACTTAAGTTTTCTATTTTATTGCAAGTTAAATATATTATTTTATTTAATTTTTAAGATTTGTATTCTTGAGTAAGTCATCCGCTTGTAGACATCCATGATGAGGGTTCGCTTGGGAACCAACAATGGTTCTTGAGTACTGTCCACGTCCAGGGTGTAGGCTCGGATTGTGACAAATATTCAATTATAAAATGGATAGTAAGTCAATTTAACTAAATATGGATAGAAGTCTCTAATGTATTATGATAGATTTGAAATAAAAATATAACTCTCATATAATGTTGTCTCTAAAATTAACAAAAAGTCATAAATAGGAGTGAGAGGTTTCAATGAGATAAAAAACAACTATCTTATAAATATCCACAAGAAGCCTCAAACAAAAATATACGAGAGTATTATAAAGATACATGATCATAGCCTATACAACTGTGGATGCAAAGGGTTCGTAAAAAAACCTCATGGTACTCAACAAGTGAACTCCTAAACCCAAGTTAAGAATATAGAATATAGATACTTAACTTGCATTTAGGAGTTTGATTGATGAATACCGTGTGGTTTGGTAATTACCCCTTTCTTCAACATTTGTGTAGGTTATGAGCCCCGATCATTGATACTTTCTCTTCTCTTCTTGTCTAAGGCTTCTGATGGAGATCTGTGGAGGTAGTTGTTTGTTATCTCAACGGACCTTCACACTCCTATTTGAGATTTTGTTCTACTTTTGAGACAACATCATCTAAGACTTATTTTTTTTCTTTCACATCTTTCATAATATATTAGAAGCTTATAAATGTGACAACCATATTTTGTGGATTTAGTTAAATTAACTTATCATATGCATTCACAGTTGAGTGTTAAACTTCTATTTTTATTTTATTTTTGTATTTTATCGTAATAGTTGAGTTTTAGGTTAACTATCTTGGTTTGATAAGCCGAATGTGATCACATCCATTTTTTGATCGTGATAGTTCTCATGTCATATTTATTTATTTTTCTCTCACTAAGTACATTTCGAGTAATGAAAACATACTTTTTTATGATATTGTTTCGTAATATAGATTCTGATGCACACTCTTTAGGCCATGGTTAGTACAAGATCCTCGCAACTTATATTGTTGTTGGTGAGTCCTCATGTTCCAGGGAAATGCCTTTATAACTTTTCTTGTGTACTTTCATTCTGTTTTCTAACAATATAGAGTTAGCTATGGACTTGTCTTAGCAACTCACTATGTTTAGAGGTTTTTCAAACGATTATTTGTTCTCACCTGTGTTGTCTTTGTCTCAGATATCTTCTTTATGGTATGATAGCTATTTACGATTTTATCCGGTTCTAATTTTATTCGGTTATATATGTTATCATAGTATTATGACATTTCATGTAGTTAGCTTAGGGTTACTTGTAGCTCTAGGCACCATGTCACGTCTAAGGAATAATCTTGGATTGTGACAGAGATGAACTAAAATATTATTAACGAATAAAAATTTGAAAGAGATTACTGTAATGATGTCATTTTTTATTGTTGCCATGACAGTGCCGCCAATTACAAATAAGAGCAGTGCACTTAAAAAGAAAATACTTCTAAAATATGGTGATAATTTTATTTAGGGATAATGCACAAATACCCCCTCAACCTATGTCCGAAATCTCAGAGATACACTTATACTATACTAAGGTCCTATTATCCTCCTGAACTTATTTTATTAATAATTTTCTACCCCTTTTCTACCTATGTGACACTATCTTGTGGTCCCAACGCTGGTTGACTTTTTTTTTCAAGCTAGTGCCACGTAGACTGAAAAGAGGTAGAAAATTATAGATAAAATAAGTTTAGGGGGTAGTAAGACCTTAGTATAGTATAAGTGTGTTTCTGAGATTTCGAGCATAGGTTGAGGATGTAATGACCCGAAAATTCAATATTGAAATTTTTATTAAATTACTATTTATCCCCTCTCGGTAGTTGTCCCAGTCATTTTTTTTCTCAAATCATGAAATTAGTTTGAGAATTTTAAACTATTCGATAACCTCAGATATTTAGTGGTGATTGATATGTATACATTAATTAATTTCTTAGTCATAGTATGGGTTCAAGCATATTTTCATAGAAGTACCCTTACACTAGACACATAAGATTAAACTTAATTTCGTGGAATTCAACTTCTATTAGCTCCCAATTTGGCACCTCGCCGGCCCCACAAACGAAGACCACCTAGTGAATACGACCAACCTAGCCGCCTGCACTCAAGGTAACTTTCGCAAGTCCTTAGTTGTGCTTGGATTCCTTCGTGTTGAATGCTTACTGGATGATTTAGATAGTTACTACTTATAAATTAAAAGGTGAATGATTTTCTTGGAAAAGTAATGTTAGTGTATCACTTTGGTAGGGTGTAAATTGTGGGGGAAAGATTATCTATGGTAGATGATGGTAACTATTACATATTTATTATATATAAATTAAAATCTACATGTGAGCAATTTATGTCTTGGTTTCATACGATTCCCAGTGATTCCCAAAATTGGTAACTTCCTCCTTGTTTTTATTTTATACTTCCGTTGGTGAAACTCTTGCCTCTGTACGAACATATGTGGATATTCTATACTCGAAAAATTCTTAAGGTTATAGGTTAGAGAAAAAAAGAAAAGAGAAGGAGAGGCAAAAAGAAAGGGGGGAAAGGAAAAAGAAAAAGATAAGAGACAACCGGCAAAAAGCGTCTTAACCCTTCCTCCCTCATTTCCCTCCTCATAGTTAGCCCCCTCGGCGTGAAATTTGAAACAGGAGAGTTGAGCAGGTTGAATTGCATCAAGATTTAGGAACTTGATTATAAATTTTGATCGATTTTGGGTCAAGGTTAAACACATAGTAATAATAGTATTGTTAGTTTGAAATCTTATTTTGGTTATTTATTTGAATATATTGCTTTAAGTTGGAAGCTCAACAAAAGGAAAGGGCTCAAGTCTCGGAGTAGATTTTTTTATTTGATTGAGGCAAGTGGATTTCTAAACTCTTGTTAAGTGTATGGAATGCGTGTGATTCCTTATGATATATGTTTGTGACGGAACGGGATTTGGTGATGGGTGAAATGTCCCACCTTTGATAATTCTATGATGAAAATAAAGGTAATAAAGGCAAGGGAATAATTTTTTAAGTGTTGTTGCATGAGTGTTGATAACGGAGAATGGTTGAAAGACTTTTTTTGAATTCATGTTGATAGTGTTGCGACTGCTGACAATGTTATGAAAAGGTGATATTCCTCTTATTTGCTGGTAAACTGTCATTGCATTATTTTGAGTAATAATGGTGAAAAGGTATGTGTTGAGAAGAATGATAACTTAAAGAGGATGTAACATTTCGAGGGACGATCGCGCGCCGCGATGTTACTATTACGAGGGTGTGTCGTGCGCCGCGACCGATGCATGACAAATAGTCCCCCCATGGTCACGGACTGAGAGACCACGGGTGGGATCACTAGGTCAGGACATGCATATTATACGGTGACATTGCATTCCATGCATTCACATACTTATCATTAGGAACTTGATATTGTGTTTTGCTGATTTGTGATGTCTTTCTGCGGAACTGTGATTGTTGAATACTGAGCTGTTATTGAAAGGATATTAATTTGTTGAAGGTTGTAGTTGAGGATATATAGTTTGTGAAGTCTTTTGATTGAGTCATGTAATTTGTTGAAGTGTTTATTTGTTGAGAATGTAAATTGTTTGTTAAGTGTTGTTGTGGAGGATATGTACATTTTGTCTAGTGTGGTTCATTGAGTTACGTGCTATGTACAAATAGCGCAATTGTTAGATTGGGTTGATTTTTATTGTTTGAGTTGGGAGGTGCGGTTGGGGGTGTTAGGATACCGCTTTTAATCCCCTTAGCTTGTTTGTTTAGAGGTTTACTTGTTGATATTACCGTGTGGTATGGTACTTACCCGTTGCTTTTCTAAATGTTTTGTAGGTACTAGCTGGACCTTTGATGATATATTCTCTTATTTCAAGGCTCCGCGGAGATTTTTTTGAGTCAGTGTGTCATCTCAACATCCCTGACTTACTCCTGTTTTAATTTTGTTCTACTATAGAGACAATATCATAGGAGATTATATTTTCTTTGATCAAATTGTGATACTTTAGAGACTTGGACACGTGACAACCAGGTTTTGGGTATAATGTAAGTTGATGGTAAATTTTCCGCATTTTATTGTAATAGTTTAGTTTTAGGCTGACTTGTCTTGGTGGGATAAGACGAGTGCCATCACGTCCATTTTTTTTTTGGATCGTGACAGAGGAGGTACTTGTGCATTTTCCCTTTTATTTATAAAATAATTATGATTCAAATTATCCTTAATAGTTTTAAGTTGTAATTTTAATGCTTAACATATCCTAATAATATTTAATATTATTATGCTATTATCTTTAAAATTAACCGATGGTGTAAAAAAAATCTACAATGATGGTACACCATGTTGGATTTTAAAAAAGTGTGAATGAAAAATGAAGAGTTGCGACTTTTATGAAGAGTTGTGACTTTTAGAAATGTTATGTTGCGACACTTTATGAAGAGTTGGTGATTTTTATGCAAATGTTGCGACTTTTATGAAAAGTTGGGACTTTAGGAAAGTTGCGACTTTTATGAAAGGTGGAAGACCCTTTCGAAAGATTTGACTTTCCAAAGGTTGTTGAACTTTCCGGTAAGACACAATAAGAACCTTTTCGCACTACTTGTTTTCTAAAATTGAGAGATTTCCTTCATTTTAATATCGAATTTATGGGACTTCTTCTTCAACTACTAAATTGTATTCTAAGTGTACTGTTCTGTCGTGAGTGAGTTCGCTGACACCGGAGTTTGTTTGGTATCTATACTTCGTGATTGAGATTCATTTAACCCTGGGAGGTCATATTCCAAATAAAAACCTAGGCTACGAGGGGAATAATTTCTTAAGGGACAATGATGAGTAAGTGGGACTGATTTTTTTCTATTAAAAATTTCCAGATTCTGTACGTGTTTTACAAATTTAAGATTTGTAAATTAATTTCAGTTCTTCTATTCTTTTTTTTCAATGGTTCATTAACTGGTAACTTTGGGTTTCTGCAGATTGGTTGGAACAGTAGATTCTGTAGACACTATTAACAACATTCTTCTTTAAGAAAATATTTCGTATATTTTTTGAAAATCTGTTTCTAATTCTAGTTTAGTTTCGTTATAGCGTAATTTTCTAGTGTGAAAATGTTCTTAACTGTGTTGTCTTACAAAAAGTTCAAAGTTTTTTTATGTATGCGTGAATGAAATAAAAGATATACAACCAATCTAAGAAATTAATATACTTTAGTATTTTTTGGTCATTCTAATGATGAAGAGAATCTGATAATGGAAGTAGATGATAAATGCATACTTCTCCATAATGGGTTGCTTTGTTAGCAAGGTCGAAGTGAAGCATGTAATAGAAAAAATTTTATGGTTACTGTTTAAGATACCAGGTAACCTTCTTATTAAATTATCTAAGGAGGAGGAAATAGTGGGACAAAAGAGTTATTCATCTTATTTTGTATTTTTTATATGTGTTATCTTTAGAAAAAGATCTGCTACCATATGTGTGAATGGAAAAAATTTTATTTGAAATCATTGTGCTTTTTTTTAAATTCTTAGTTTGTAAAAAAAAGGAGAGATGGTATTTTTATTGATAAAAGAACTATGTCAAAAATGTTTATAGTTGGAAGAAGAAGGACATCTTGATAAGAAAAATTAGTTCTATGGATAAAACGAAATATGTCCATTATGTGTGAGAAAAAAAAAGACTTTTGTAGTTTTGTCCTCCATGGAAATGTAAGGTGTCTGATTGTGTAGACTACAAACCTTTTGTGGTTTTATAATCTGGATTAAATTGGACTATGGAAATTGGTTTGAAGAATATGAAAATTTCACATAATAAGTCAATTGTTGTACTTTGATTTCTATAAACTTCAATGTAATATAGACATAAATGTACAATTTTTTTGTCCTTATTGTTAGTATTTAAAATACTAAGTGATATGTCTATTCTATGATAGAGGAAAAAAAATACCAGGTGAATTAGAATTTGTGATTTTGTATTTCGAGGCAGGAACTTGACAATGTGTAAACATTGCCAAGAGTAATTGCATCCACTATAATTCCTTTGTAGTAGTGAATAATGTTTCCAACATTAAAATAGTTGGAAATCTATTTTCCGATACTGAAAATATTTTTGAGATCACATGTGAGAATGTTTGGGTTATTGATGACGATTAGGAATTGGTGGTCTAATTTAAACTTTGGATGAAAATATAGAAATTTAATGCTAATTTGTATTATGTTATACACAAAAATTTTTTTTTTCCCCTTTGGAGTATAGTTGGTTTGTGGTTGTTGAGTTTCTCTATTACTGAGTATATAGTTTGTGATTAGTATTGAAACATTCTAAATTAATATCTATTGTTAAAAATAATTGTTCTTTTATGAAAAAAATTAATCACTTAAAAATGTTGTGATTTTTCATGAAAGATATGTCTATTATAATAAAAGTATTTGAGTAGACATGAACTTGGTGAATAGTCATTTGTATGTTTTTGTAAAAAATAATATTTGGACTCTATTGTTCTTTATTGAACCCGATGAAACTTTGTTCTGGGTTAGTTATATAACACAACCATATTGAAGTTATGGAAATGTCCTTGAAAAGGACATTTGACAAATATAAAAACAATGTGTGTATGACACACAAAATTGTTTAAGAAATGGAACAAAATATTAGTGAGGAAAAAGTTACCTCATGAAGGTTGGTCTTACTGTTGAGTAAATGTTTGTGACAGGAACACTTGGGGCAGCAATTACCAAAACCTGTTGTAAGGAAAACTGATCAATTTGAGGCAATAACTAAAAATGTCACGTTGTTGTGAATGAAATGAAGTATGTTGCATTCTTAGAAATTGTTGTGAAAGGAAATTCTAATCCTAATGTTATGTGATGAATGGTTAGGATGAAGCAATAGAAATGTCTAGGCAAATTGCAATATCGAAATTTGAAAATCAGTGTGAAAAAATATAAGAAGTGATAAAGAATGGAGAGTTGAGGTATGAATCGTCAATTGTGCAGAAATATGTTTGGAAAGTAGAATATCCATCAAATACTGCCAGATTGACCTCCAATCTAATGAAAAAAGAACGTGAAAAAATGAGGATGGCATTTTTTATAAGTTCCAGGTTTATACAAAACTGTTGTGGAGGAGGAAAACTATCCTCTACTACCAAAAGGAACAACAAAAAGTTTGTTTCTTGTTTTTCAAGGAAAAAGAAAACGATTTTGTTTGATCAGAATACAATCTTTTCCCATATGAGGAAATGGAAAGGAAGGAATCCAACTTGAGAATATTTACAGTGTGGGGGTAGCTAGTCAACGTCCAAGTTATCTAAAAAAATTAACATAGGGAACCGGTAAATTGTTTTGGACTGTAAATAGACTTGATAGCTAGAGAAGGGTCTAAAAGGCCTAGGCCCCCAATGAAAAGGAGTAAGTACTTAATAAAGAGATTCAAGAGGCTTAGTAATGTTAAAAGGACATTTTACGTCCTGCGAATATGAATTTGTAAACATTTTATGGGTTTCTGTAGACTCATCTTTAGAAAGATGTCTTGTCATAAATATATTGAAGTTAATGATCTTCTTAGAGGAAAATAAAAACATTTGGTTCAAAGTGAATCTAGAAGGAAAATAAAAGTGATGATAACTGTTGTGTGAAAAAATAAAGGCAAGACTTCGATGTCAAAGACTTTAGAAAAAAAAAACCAAGGTTTTGATCTTGTCAATATATAGATATACTAATAGAATAATTAGAATCACATCCATTTGGACAATGCAAAAAAAGTATAGGTGGTATATGACCTCCAAATATCAAAGAATTGTAATAAATAACTTTTCTTTTTAACTGTAGAATTGACGAAGAAATCACATGGAACAACACGAGGGTTTTGTGGTTCTGATAATAAAAGAAACGTGTATGAACTTGTTAAGTCCACCTTATGGAAGCCCAGACCATGACTAATTTGATTCAAAACATGTCGGCAAATGGATGAAGAATGATGGGGACGTTGATAAATGGGTTCCACACTAAAATAGAAGTCATGTTTGTTTGTATATGGTGAATGTTGATCATCAATAGATCACTAATGACATAAATTGCATACTAAACGTTGCTATTAAAGCAAAGTGAATGGAAATTATTGAAGTGGCTAATGCGATCTTAGATAAAGAATTCGTTAGAACTCCATTAATGTTTAGCGTGTTCACGGTCTCCTTGCAATTGAAAAAGGTACTTAATAGTTCAAATATTGGATTGTCAATATTGTCAAACTCCAATAAATGTGAGCTTTGCATTTCAAAAGAGTGAAACAAAAGTGAATCATGATTGGATGTGCTAGAGTTTTTGGGAAGCATGATGTATATCATTAGTGTGTGCGATCAGATATAACATTTGCTATTTTAAACGAGTAGATAGTACACGTGATCCCAAATAAATTCATTAGATGACAATAAATAGAGTTTTGAGTATTTTAAAATAATACTAAAAATATGTCAACATATAACAATGATCCAAACCAAATATTGAAAGATATAGTGATTTGCAACATTGAATCATCGACGGAATGAGTAAAATTCACGACGTGGATATGTATTTACTATTGGATTAAGAAGGACAGTCTCTTAGATATTTCAAAAGAGACATGTACGTTAGCTCAAAACAATGATTTGACGGGGTGCCTAGATAAGGTCGTGAAAAGTTTGAAAGACTCCGGAATTTCTGATAGATATTCTATTTGCCAAACTTGGCATTAGGAGGCATACACTTTCACATGTCAAGGATGCAATAACGGTAGGGAGTGGGACATGACGTATAACGAAAAAGTCTGTCATATACGGGATCATCAGACATGATACGTTAGAAAACTTACTCTCTAGTGAACATTATCAGAATTGATGTAGGTAAGTCAAAGGGATCATGTGTAGGATCCACTCACTTACAAAAAGGCACAACTAGAGAGGAAGATAAAGATCATCTAACGGGAATGAATTTACGGCTTAGAGCAAGTCATCAGGGCGGTAAATCTATCTAGCAGCCTGGAGATCCCAAGAGCTAGATTCAAGGAGAAAAGCAAAGTTAGTGAATGACGGTTCGGCATTGTCAACAACGTAATCCCCATTATCTGTGAAGACAATGCTCAGGACACGGATACAACATTAAGGCTGTTAAGAGTTTAATAAGTTATGGTTTTAATGATTGTGAAGGTTGACGGAGTTGAATTAAAATCGTTATCTACGTGATACACGGGTTGAGGAATCACCTATGTGAGTGTGAAGTGTAAGCCTCGCCTTAAAGAAGATATGGTATCAAAAGGCCCATTCTCTATACACTATTTGAAACCAGGAGGTGTTCATGGCTAAAACGAACACAAAAAGTAAGAACCATAAACGGGTTAAAGGGTTAATTGTGTGACATATGATTCTTAGGTATACACCCAAATTTCGACGGTTAAAGAGTATCGCATCTACCGAGTGATATACGCTCAAATAATTCTAAATAAGAAGTTAAAGGGTAGTGTCAAGTAAAATAAACCCAACTAGTGAGGTTGGCTTGTTCCCTACGAGAGAGGAAATATAGTCTGACAGCTTAACTTCAAACTTGTTATTACTATTGTTTGTTCAATGACATTCCTTGGAAAGTAAAAACATAAAAAGGGTGGTGGTTTCTAGTTCTAATGAGTGAACAATACACTTTAGTGCAATTGTAAGAGGGACACTTAACAGCTTTGAATGTGGATTTAATCAATTAATCCACAGTAAACTAGGGTTTACGTGTTCCCCACAGGTTACAACTCCGATAATTCTAACTATACAATTCTTTCCTAGTATCTTGCATGCAAAGTGATAAGTTATGTATTTCTAAAATCCTGGTCCGATGCAACTGAAAATCCACTCCGCACCTTGGTCCGTCTACATGTGGTGCTATACTAACCCTATTCCTTACCTAATATTAAGCATCGTATTCGATATTTGACTAAGTTATAATCGTACCAATCAATACTAGGCATATTAGGATAGTATAACACTAATCTATGTTATAATTCTTTTCCTATTATCGACCTCCTGGTCGGCCAAGTTAGAATTAAGGCGAGTTCTAACGTGGGCCATCGTTAAAAAGACTTATAAGGAAAGAAAAGAATTTATTTAATACATGCAAAGACATATTCTAGAATTGTTATTTTAGTTAGGGTTGATCCATTATTTGCCTATGGTTCCCACAACCTAGTTATGGAGTTAGTTTACTTGG
Source organism: Solanum habrochaites (assembly GCA_027704765.1). NCBI lineage: Eukaryota > Viridiplantae > Streptophyta > Magnoliopsida > Solanales > Solanaceae > Solanum > Solanum habrochaites. The sequence goes on along the minus strand of JAKWJA010002500.1, from coordinate 59,086,649 downwards.
TCATAAAATACAATATTCAAATATATTAAATAAGGAGTTAAGACGTACTTCAATGAGGAAAGAATAAAATTCAAAGTATGCTTGATTAATCAGACAAACACCAAACAATCAATGTAACAAAAATTTTTTAACACTAATACAAAGAGATATAACTATGATGTCGAACTATTGGTGTCTAAACGATCAGGTGGTCGTCTAAACCTCAAACAACGAGGTTTTTCGAAATATTTATAAAATAAAACCCTAATTAAACAAGGATTCTTAATGGTGAAAATTGCCCAAAACGCCGGGACATGGGTCGGACGGACCACGCGACGGACCGTAGGTCACAACGGACGTCATGGGACTCCGTCATCCCATACTTGTGCAATTTCTTCTGTGCTCTCTTCATTCCCCTCGACGGAAAGTATGACGGACCGTCATAGCAAACGGTCCGTCGAGGGTCTTTGTTCCAAAACACTTCAACTTTGGAATCTAGGTATCACAGGATCACTTCCTCTGAACTTCACGCACGAACTGCGGACGGACCGTTCATAACGCTTCGTAATCCCCACAATTTAGTCAGACTTCCCCATCTTCCTTCAGCAGCTGCACTACGCGTTCCACCTACGGACCGTCAACAAGCACGACGGACCGTCATAAGCTCGTAGTGGTCTCTCTCTGCATTTCTTCGCTCAAAAATCTCCGCATTAAGCTTTGGACATATTCGGCATAAAAAAATAAGAGAAACTTATATAAAAATTAGACACAAAAGGCTTTTCGGACCACTAAACTAAGGATAAAGTATTAATTATACGTGAAACCACTGGTATATCAATACCATCAACGCAAACTTGTTGATTTGTCAGAAACGGACCCACACGAGACTCACTACACAATCTTTGTACAATAGGATCCTGTTTATCGTTGAAATTCATTGGCTACAATACCGATAATCTCATCAATCTTATGCATTGTTATCACTATAGGGCTTGAATTTTGGGGATCAAAACATGTCACAGACTCACCATGCATTAACACCCATCCTCTTCACGTCTCAACGAGGTGCTAACACAATTCTAGGTATTGCAACTAGGCCCTCATTGTCAAACAAAATCCCTCCATTTAACCACAATATTTCCGGACTGAGTATAAGATTACTTCTTCAACACTCGCTCTCAAAACAAAGTCACACTCATTCATTACCATTGCAAAAGCTTGCCGTATTTTCACTGCATTTGTTCGCTATACAACCCTAGGGATCAAGATAGACTTTCTAGCTGTTAACATAGAATCAGGGTCCAGGAGAGGTATATTAGGTAGACTTTAGTGACTTTTCTGCCACTCCTGGACATATCGGCTAAACCTTCCACTTTCTATCATTTTCAACGCCCAGGTTCTCATATTCTTTTCACATTGAGATTTTCTCTTCTTTCTTCATTTTGGTAAGTGACTCTGTCTTCTTCTCTGGCTTGTATCGTCTTTGTATATTTTCCTTTTTCTTTTACGTTTCTTTCAACTAATTCTTGAGTCACATACTTTTATTCTTTGCTCTCTCTGTTCTTTAACCCAACTTTCCAGAGCATTCCTCCTAATAGCCACCTCAACTCAGGTTTGCAATGAAGTCACGTCACAAACAATACCAAAATTGGGTCAGGGACATAAACAAAGGTTGTTCATGCATTAGCACCCTCAACTTATTGCCTTTTGCATAGCTGAGGTGCAATGTCCAGGAGGACCAGGGCCAACACTTTGTTCCAGAAAAGCTTAGTTGGGTGAAAAGAAAAGGTCTAACTAATTTTAAGCTCAGGATTATTGGATCAAAGAAGGATAAATTTATTTGGTTTTATGTATTTAGCTAGAAATGGGATATTGAAATAAGGGCCCTTATGATCCTTTCCTAATTGTATAGTACCAATGTACTTTTAGCAAGACTAACCAGGGGGACAAGTTATAGCTTCGTGATAGTACCAATAGTGGACTATCAAATTTTACTTTCACACTCACTTGACATCTCACACTTACAGATTGTCAGACACCTCCGTTCGATTTAAGACTTAGGTATGCAATGGGTTGTAACTCTATTCATGCTTAGAGCCACACAATTATACGTTACTATGCCTAGTCATGCGTGATTTTGCTAGTTTATCAGGTGGATATCATTTAGCCATCATGCGCAGAATAAACTACGTACAAAAGATATAAACCTGCCAGTTCAACAGAAAAAGTAATCCGTCTTGGGGAAAAAGAACAACAGAAAGAAAACCCCAAAAGATGATAGTGAATTGGGACTCAGCACTCACCCTAACACTCAATATCTATTTTACCCCACACCCAAAAAAAAAGCATGCAATTGTCCCCAATGCATAAAAAATTTAAAATGTAGAGTGGTAGGTGAAGACAGAAAACATGTGGCGCAAAGCGCCTTCGATCAAAAAGCACATGGGGGGTCGGTATCTCCGAAAACCCAACGGCCTCTTGCAATCTGTGACACCTCAGTGGTGTCCTCAGCAAAAACGCACCATCATCAGTAGTGCATTCCAGCGATACTACAGTTGGGCCGGAGAGCTAGCGCCCTGGCGTCAAACTATGAAGGCTCTTAATCTGCGGTGCGCCGCTCATCAGCAAGTGAGGCTCTCCGTGCCAGACTCCATCTCTCGGTGTTATTCTTTCTGTGCTAAACGCCTCGTCCTCCGCTCTTGACCCATACGCTCTTGGCACTCTCTCGAGCGGGGAGTGGGGAATGTCAGAAGTAGCAAAAAGGGCCGAAACCACCGTGTCATCAAACATGCTGACAGGAGGGGCCTCAGGACTGCCACACCCTAGCCTCTAACGATCGTGTCAAGTACCGGTCCGAGACTGTCGACCTGCAGCCTGAAGGTCGCCACATTCCACGAGAAGGGGGATGTTCGAGCTAGGCACTTTCTAAACTCGGAAGGTGTCCAGTCGTGGTTAACCCATCAGCACAATCTTCCGTAGGTAAAATGCACCATTTTCCTCTCTAGGCAGCTCTAGGGACAGCAATCGACTCTGCATCCACGGTGGGATATGATGCAGAAGAGTGGCCATTTTTTGCTCTAGTTTTGGACCCTTGCAAGCGAGACCAGGTCCAGGTAGAGGGGTTGTGGAGAGGAGCTAGGCGGCTGTGCTTAATACCCGGTATTAGACTCGACAGGGGGTTGGTAGGTCATGTGATGCCTGTGGAGCTATGAGGGCCTGAGGCCTACCGTATCAGCAAGTGGTGGTTAGCTCTGGACGGGCCTCTACGTGGGCCAACTTCAGATTTCCTGTCTATGATGAAAGCCGACGGTCAACGGTTGCCCTGCGGGGTCGTCAGATTGATATACGTGCCATATGGGCCCACCTGCGGGACCTTGCAAGGGCAAAAGATCGTGCAAAAGGGAAGGGTAGTGGTAGTGACCTTGAATGCCCTTCGTTTCATGACTGCCTTGCGAGAAAGAAGCAATGCGAAGTCTACCTCGAATCAGGCTATCATCGCCGCCATCAACACTGATCGATCCCAGGTAACATGTTGGTCAAAGGCTGTGGGGGGAGAGGCCCAGTGACGGACAAGCAGCCACAAGAATTTGCTGTGAAGTGAGTTGGCCTTTTGATGGCCCCCTAGGTCAGTCACCCAACGTATCCCTCTCATATAGCGACAATGCGGGTCACCCGTCTCCACCTCTTGGTGGTCTCTCTAGTGCGGGCTCTCGCGCAAGAGAACTGGACATCCTTGGACGATAATGCCAGCGGTAGTCGAACTCGGCGGTGAAGGAGGGGGGGTCCGAGAAGCATCAATACGTCTCGCCGTATAAAAAAACTGGCGGATGGATGGCAAGGAAATGTCAACATGTACGGCCCTGGGACTCGGACCTGATCAGTGGGGCCTGTTTAGCGGGGCAGCCCAGCACTACGATCTGTGCGGAGAGTCTCTCACAGTAGGATGCGTAAACTTCCTGATCATTTCTTTCGACTTGATCATCCCAAAGGACTTGACTGTCTACTCAAAGCGATGCCAGGTGTGAAGAGATGTGATCTAGGGCATCGATGGGAGGCTCCACTGTAAGTTACCCGCCGACTCACTAAGTGAGCGTGGCGAGTAATTACTCTTGTATAAGCTGATAGGAACATTGGAGTCAGAGTAGACTGGAAAATGGCCCCTCGGACACACACCGGTTGGGCTGGTCAGGGGGACTGGGTGCTTCGGGGACCTAGCTGGTGAGTCGATGTAGAGTCGGAACTGTCAGCCTATGAAAACGAGGACGACGCTGCAGCGGTCTGGCGGGTGCGGGAACCTCCAGCAGGCCAAGCTTCATCGGACCCAGGATACTCACTAAGGAGACAACGACTCCTTCCAGGATCATTTGGTTTGACAAGAGGGTGTGCCGGTCAGTGTGCGCTTCATCCAGATGGAGGGCAGTGAACAGACGCCGGACGAACAGTTTTGGTGTGGATCTGGGGACGCGCGACACGGGAAGGAGGCGGGAAGGACTGGGGCACATTACTCCGGGTCATCCGATCATCATCAGATCCGATGAACCATGCGGGGCAAGTTGGGGCGACAGACTTCGGATCGCACAGCTGACGTAGGTTCGGTCTGGATGGGGTGACCATAGTAGAGAGGTACCTGAAAGGAATCGGATATTGTAGCTACGAGTAGGGGCACACAAGCAGGCAAAATCATAACAAAAAAAAAACAGTGAAATATGTGTGTCATTGCTATTGAATGTATCACACGACGGGCATGGTGACGGCTAGTCGTGGCTATGACGGACCGTAATGAGGCAGTCGGTTTTACTGGTTATGCTATATATAAAGAAACCCTGTGAAAAGAGTATCTGACTGCATGACGGACTTGTAGGACGGAATGCCACCGGTTTACGACGGTCCGTCGTAGGACACATGAAAAGAAATATGGAGACCTAGCGAGAAGGGGTTCTATGGGACCTATCATGACGGTGACGTGCAGGAAAGACCGTCGTGGGTATGACGGCTTCAGTCACATGGTCCGTTGAAGGACAATTAGAAAAAGTGAGAGACCCTTTAGAAACAGGGTCTCTGACAACCGAATGGTGGAGAGGTGTGCAGACCGGACCGTCGTGAATACGACGGTTGTCACATGTGTTGTTGGGACAGGGTGCTAGGGATTTGGAAACGGACCCTACGATGGTCTGTCGTGGGTACGACGGTGCCACGCATCGGGGTCTTGTATGAATTAAAAGTGAAAGAACTGGGGGTACCCTATGAATTTCCCCGATGAACCCACATGGTTTGTAGTGTTTTGGACCTATATTTGTCTATCCCACCTACTAGGAAACTAGCAATGCAACAACACCTATGTCAAGGGTTGTCAACATCCCAAATTCGAACATTTCGAGCCTAGGTTTCGACATAATCATATAAAGGAAACAATATAGACGAAGAACAAGCTAAATACTAAATAATAAACAACAAAATGCAAGATAAATGAGTATAATCGAGGACACATAGACAGGGTAGAAATGGAAGAACAACAAATGGACAAGTACTCAGTGGCAAAGTAGACAACCACAGCAGAGCTCCAACTAGAGATGATAACTCTAGGGCGTTTGTGAGGAATACTACCGGGGGGGCCAATGATCGGTGGGAGGGAATATGGAGTTAAAAAAGAGAGTGGAGATGAGAGGAATAATGCAGGTAGAGTTAGTAATGGGGTGGGGGATGAATGAAGGGGTTGGGGGTTTTTAAACGGTCTGATTTGAAAAAAAGGTCCAGTTGGGTCGGGGCGGGTTATAACTCATTAATCACGACGATTCCTGGAGATCGGGTCCCATCGCAGTAGTAGTTGTGAGACCCATCGGTGAGTCCGTCTGGTAACTTGTGTGCCCGAGTTTCAAAATAACAGGAAAAGCGTACCGGAAAATACGAGGCAGGATTGGCACATGGCGGTTCGTCAGCTAGCGAAAACGGTCCGTCGCTATATGCGTCAGGACTTGCTGCCGATAATTTTCTACAGAACATTCCCCTGGTGATGTGCCTAGCAAATTTTAAAACCCATTAGAGAGAATGCTATCAGTAACTAAAAAGACTATAAGGATTGGGTTGCTGTCCCAAAAGCGCCTGATTAATGGCGGCAGACTGGGGACCTTGAGTACTCAGACTTTCTCAAGATGGTATGCCTCTATCACTTCATTCGCCGATTCAGCATTGCCCAAAATAGATTTTTATGCGCATGTCCATTCACTTTGAACCGCACCACCCCCTTAGTTCCACTCAAACTGCTCATGAAGGAATAGTTGGGTACCGTGTTGAAGGACCAGTCGATTTGGACTATTGCCTTTGCTGGAAATAAGCGCAATCTGAAATTGAATAAAAGCACCAAATCCCCGACCATAAACTATCGTTTAAATTTTCGTTGTAAGGTACTCTTCATCTTTTTTGTATAGGGGCTGAGCTCATAGGCCTTTCAAGGAGAAATTCATAAAGTTCATCAACCCATTAACGTGCTTCTGCAGCTTCACTCCAATCCATTTTTAACTTCTCATACCTCACATGGCCTTTATGCTCTAACTCACCGGAAAGACACAGCTTTCCCATATACAAGTTGGTATGGAGACATACCTATGGGAGTCTTATATGCTGTCAGGTAGGCCCAAAGAGCATAATCAAGCTCTCTTGACCAATCCGTTCTACTAGCGTTCACTGTTTGGACAATATTGTTTGATCTCCCGATTAGACACTTAAATTCCCACTAGTTGAGGGTTTGTAAGGAGTGGAACATTATGCAAACCCGTATTTATCCAATAACCCTTGAACATCTGTTGCAGAATGGGAGCCCCCATCATTAAATAATGGCCTTGGTGCCAAACGATACAAACAATAGCATCAGACAAGCCGAAAGAGAGAGCATATATTCTTTTAAAAAATGCAGTGACAATTTCCCGTCATTGTTGACGAGGGCTATGGCTTCGACCCATTTAGCATACATGAATTCAACTGCTACTAGAATGTACTTTATCCCATGACAGAACTCACGAAAGGGCCGATTAAGTCAATAGCCCAAACACAAATAACTCAATCATAGAATGGGGTTTAGAGGGCGCTCTTGCTTTATTGAAATACCGCAATTAGTTGGGCATCTATCAACATGCTTTAGCCAAACCATGAACATCTTGATGAAGAGTGGCCAATATAACCACATGGTAATATCTTATGAGCGTCGGGATACCACTGTGTGTACACAACGTGGTGAGGAAAGGCATGCCTCCAACAACTCCAACATCTCACATTCTGGCACAAAGCGAATAATTCACCCGTCAGCACAACTCATATCAAGTATGGTTCATTCCAAAAGAACTTCACATCGTACATGAATGGTTTCTTTGATGAAAGGGACAAGTCTGGTAGGAACAAATCACTAGCCAAATAGTCGCCAAAATCTGGAACCATGGATCAAGTCTTGTGAAGCAGCCAATACATGTTCATGGGGAAAGTATCATCAAGTCAGTCTATCCCTAAACTCTCTCATGCTCCCTCTAGACGGACAAAGTGATAAGCAAACCTTGATTTTCAGGTTCCTGTCCTATCCTCACGTCAAAAGTCAGATTCTGTAGCAGTATACAAAACGAATCGCCTAGGTTCTCATCCTATTTGCATCAAATCTCAATGCTGAGTGAGTCAGTAATGCACTATATAACTCAGTACCTAGCAAATATGGAGCGGAATTTCTCAAAAAGCAAAACTACTGCCAGGAGTTCTTGCTCAGCCACTCTGTCGTTCTTTAAGCTTCATTTTGGGTTACTAGCATAGTAAATGGAGGTGAATGAATTTTTTTTTTCTTCTGTCCAGCTACTACACCCAAGAGCCACCCCACTAGCATAGGCACATTCAATCAATGGACGTTCCAATCAGAGAAAGAATAAAGGCATGCAGACACCAATTGTTTCGTGTTAGATACCGATGCCGGTAAGACAGGAATATCATCAAAACAAAATTTACCAATCTTTACTCCAGACTTTGCACAATGGGTGTGCATCTTTGCAAAGTCTTCGGNCACAGTGTATCCTCATACTCATTGCAAGCTCATTCAATGTTATGTTCATCCTCTCAACAATTCCATTCTGCCTTGCCTTACCAGGAACTGTTCTCATCAATATGATTCCCTCAGCTGCGCATAATGCCTTGAACTCTGATTTGTCATACTCTCCTCCATTGTCGCCTAGGCATTTGACTTTCAAATCGGTCTGAATCTCAATTCAGCTTTCCACTCTTGAAAGTTGCAAACACATCTGACTTATGCTTCAAGAAGTAAACCTACCTTCCTGCTAAAATCATCAATGAAGGTAACATAGAATCTGGATCCTCCAAGTGATGATACTGGAGATGGTCCCCAACATCTGTATGGACCTTTCCAACTGCACTTTCTTTGGCTCTCTAGGAATCTTTGTGAAGCTTACTCTTTTTCTGTTCGCCCATAACACAGCTCTCGCAAAGATCATATCAACAGACTTCAGACCCTCTAATGCTCCTTTTGCAACCAGCATCTTCATTCCTTTAGCACTCAGTGGTCCAGTCTGTTTGTGCCACAACATGAACCGGAAGCACCTTCAACAACAACGGCCATGTTTATCACCCTGCAGTGGTGTACAAGGTTCCAGATTTGGTGCCACGAGCTACTACCATAGCACCTTTCACGATCTTCCACGAACCTTTCCCAAACTGCTGGCTGCATCCCGTGCTATCCAACTGACCAACAGGATAAGATTTTTCTTGATCCCGGAATATATTTGACATCCTCCAATGTCCACTGGTTTCCCGAGGTGGTCTTTATGCAAACACTCCCCTTTCCTTCAATCTCTAAGGCTTTATTGTCAGCAAGATATACTTTTCCAAATTTGCAGATCTGAAATTTGAAACAACTCCTTGCTTGGAGACAAATGGAAAGATGCACAAGAATCCAAAATCCATGATTCAACCGGGTTGTTCACACTAAGGTTAGAGCATCCCAATGTCCTCTGCGAATTTACAAAATCATTGTCATCTCCAAATTTCTGATTCTTTTTCTTCTTTGGCTTTGTACAGTTCGTCCGAAAGTGCCCTTTTTCTCCACTTCCAACAAGTCACGTTTGATCTGTTCAGGGATTTTCCTCGATTCTTGATTTTGATCGACCATGTTGATTTTGGCCTTTCGTCCTTACTTCTCCCCCTTCGATAAACGCTGAGAGCACTGCCCGATGAATCTCCCACTTCTCTTTTGTGAATACTTTCGCTAAGAACAATATCACGGTTTTGATCAAACTTTAGTTTCTCAGATCCACGGGAAATGCTGATCGCAGCAACAACAGTATCCCAAGACTCGGTCAGAGATGACATCAAAATCAACGCCTTAATTTCATCTTCGAAATTAATATCCACAGAATTGAGTTGACTCACAATCATATTGAACTCGTTTATATGATCAGAAACGGATCTAGTTTCAGACATCTGTAAATTGCAAATCTACGCATCAAATATACCTTTTCATAGCCATGATTTTTCATAAATGTTTGACAGTGCCTTCAACAGACCGGACGTAGTCTTCTCCTTCACGATGTTGAACGCCACGTTTCTTGACAAAGTCAACGGATAAACCTAGAGCCTGACGATCCTTGAGTTTCCATTTCTCCTCCGTCATGGATTCCAGCTTCACCCGGTCAACGTTCGTGAAGATCTTTCTGGTACAGATAATCTTCGATCTGGATCTTCTAGAAACTGAAATCGGATCCATCAAACTTCTCGATTCCAAGCTTCGAACTATCCATCTTCTGTGATCGTGTTGAATCTCCTTAGCTCTGATACCAATTGTTAGGATTGAATTCACGCATACACACTAGATGAATGAAGAACACAAGAACTTTCAAGAGAAAGAAATGAGAGATTTAGAGAGAGAAAGAGAAAACTCAATATTTCGTGGTAACACCCCGTGAGTAAACTTCCACGATGGTGAGGTATATTTATATTAATAAAATCAGAGTATTTTTTGTTACAGAGAATAAATAGGAAAGCCTAAAATAGAGAATAAATAGGAAAGCCTAAAATTAATCAGGCTCCACTACCTAACAATCGGGACTAGAGGGATTTTGATTGGCTTAAAGGTTGGTCATACTTATTTTTAAAGTCAATTTTTGAATTCAGAAAGTATTTGATATATAAAAATAACTTAAGATAAGTCAAAAGTGATTAAAATAAGTTAAAAAGTGTTTGACAGGATAAAATAACATAAAAGAGGTTCAAAATAAGTTAAAATTCAATAGTAGACCTCCTCCTAGCTACTTTTTCTTTTGACTTAGAAGTCATTTAAATTTAACTTTTTAAGCCTGTCCAAATGGGCTCTTATAGCTATATATAATTGCCTACGAAAATTATACACGATTTTGTCAAACGCGTTGTATACATATTGTCTTAGGTCTATATAAGATTGTCTTTGGGTGATATATAAATTGCCTAAGGAGATATATTACCTAAAGGGTTATTGAGGGAGTATTTTCCTTAGATAGTCATCATGTTTAGGAAATTATCTAGTAAATCTTTATGTTTGTTTAGGATTATAATATCATTCAACTTTACTTATTTTTTCAAAAATATGCTTGACATAAAAAACATTATCTCACCTATTCGGATGTCATGTCACATTTTTTAATTTATTAATAATATCTTTTTTAGATTATTTAAGTGTTTGTGCCCCTGCTTTTAAATATTATTTATACATTGATTTTTTTTATTTGTTTGTACTTCTCTAATTTGAAAAAAATATTTGTTCTATTTTAACTTAATTAGTGGATAATTTTTTCTAAAATATAGAATCTGTTTTGGTTATATCTTTTAGTTATATATTCATATTCTTTTAGTATCTTTATTATTTTGGATGTCGGTAATATCTTGTGGTACTTTGAGTATGAATCAACAATCGATGAGGAAAATACTTTAATTATGGACATCTTAATGGACATCTTTACATCGAATTGTGCAACAAAAAGTAACTAACGACTTAAAATATCTATAATCATATTAAAATTTAATTACATTCTATATTCTATCAATATCAATAAATTAAAAATAATAGATATTGGGCTCGTGCTAGCATAGACACTTCTGTCTAGTTTTAAGCTTACATGTAAGTTTTAAATTTACTTCTTTAAAGTAGAGATTACTAAATCAATATTATATATATATTTAATAATTTAAAATCATAAATATAACTAAATTCTGTTGTAACCGAGGTTAGCTCCGCTCTCAATTTCTTGTGAGAATCGACATAATTTTATGTTTACGATTAACAAGGAGTTTTTTTTGTGCGAAGAAAATCACGCACATAATAAATATCACACATGTACTAATTAATTATTTTTATAACTTATTATTTTTCAAGTTATAATAAAAAACACTTAATTATATTACTATCCACGAATTTCGTATTTCATTATCTATCGAAATTATATTTTCTTTGTATTAAAATAAACTCGATTTATAATGGTGGTTAAATGTTTGAAATAAATTAGTATTAGGAGCCACATATATTTAAAGAATTAAAAAAATATCATTATAAATTTTAAAAAGGGAAAATTTCATATATGGCAAACTAAATTTATGAATACATTATATGGTATAGTTACATAATTACTTTTATGGGTATGTTTAGTTTGTTATGTGCTTTTTATTTTGTATAAATGTTTTTTTTAAAAAATTGTACTATATTTTACTTTTCATTAGATAGTAACAATAGCCCTAAATATGGTAAAAAAACATTTACATAATCCCATTATTTAAGCTAACCATTCAAATCAAATATTTTCTCAAAGATTCTACTGCGACGACAAACCTACAAACCTGTTTATGGAAAACTAAACTTTTTTTATGTATATAGAGTTTAATAACTACGAATGTAAAATAAATTGAATATAATTGTTTAATTTGGGGGCAAAGCAAATTGTTAAAGTATTATTATTACTATACCCACAATCCCATCAAGCAGTTTTGTATATAATAATGTAAATACAAAAAAAAATCTGAGTTTAACCAATTAATTATACCACTAATTGTACCACTATTTTTAAGTAATTACTATTACATATATACTAAGTTTGAATATAAAAAAAAATTGTTATATGTATCACAAGTTTATATACGAATGTAAAAACATGAATCATATAAATATACAAAAAATTGTAATCTTTATAACAAATTTATACAATATCAATAAAATGATATAAGTTGTTTTTTTGTATTAATTTAATTATTATCTCCCTATATAAGTCATTGTATAGATAAATACAATATGAATATAGTAACTCATAAATCCACAAATTCCTCAAGCATTTTTGTATATAATAGCGTAATATACAAACAAAATGTGATTTAAAAAAAATATTATCAATAATTGTATCATTTTTGGTAAAAGTCATTACTTATATCCATATATCCCTAGTTGAATATACAAAAACTAAAATATGAATATAACCATACAAATAACTTGATCAGTGTTTGTATATATAATTCTTGTACAAACAACTATATACAATAACATTCAATAGGTAATTCTTACAGACTGATATGAACTTTCATTCTGATTTTAGAACAACTTGTAATATGATGAGAAATACTTTTTTTTACATGATCAATTTAAAAACTAAGAAACATATGCATATACAATTGTTGATGAATGAAAAAAAATAAAATAAGAATCAATTGGTTTCCTGCGAAAAATGAGAGCAATACGAAGAAAGTACGTGAAATCTTATGAAATTGAAATTTTAAATAGAGTGGAGGAGTGATTTTTGGAGAAAAAGATTAATGGACAAGGAGAGGGTAAAATCATTTTTATATAAAATTATAATAAATTATAATACGTCTATAGTGTTGGTATACAATGGTGGTGGTCCTAATTAATTATGACCAACTCAAATGAACTATTTTTTTATTGAGAGTAAATAAATTAACTATACCCTATTAATTAACTTACTTAGTATAGTTTGTCATGTATTATTCCCTTTAAAAAGAATTGTTAGTGAAAAAACTTACAAGATAATAAAATGCTAGATTACAAATTGATAATCAAATGAAGAACGTAATCTCTTCAGGCTGAGGGCGTCGGATATCTCGCTTCTCTTAAGTTAGATGTGGTCAAGCCCACTTCACCCCCCCGCCCCAAAAAAAACCGCCAAGCAAATGTTTTCACCGTCCAGCAGTAGTCCTCTTTGACTTTTCCCTCCAGGATACACACCTCCCTAAGTATAACTCAACACTCTGGACAAGAGTTGAGTCCAAAGCTCCACAAAAAAGAACACCTCCCTTCACTATAAGAACTCTTGTTTAGACTACTCTTTCACTCTTTGTTTTTTCTCTTATGCAATTGTGTGTTTCTAAAACCGAATGAAGACTACCACTATTTATACTACAAGAAGTCTTCTAGCATTGAATAGGAAGATATGGAGGTAGTACATATTGAAGATATGGCCTTAGATGAGTTTCATAGGTTACATGGGAGTTACATAGGTTACAATGGTTACAACTGGAAGTTACCTGGTTTACAATATGTTACAAAGAGTAATGGAGGAATTAAAGAAATGAATACTTGATGATACCAATGCATGGATGATGTAGAAGTCACATTCCAATTTCATTCTTATAAATCAAATTAAAGCAATTTGAATATGTTAAATCTTAATATTAAATGCTAATAACCTACCAAATCCCCCACTCCATTTTACGTATTATATCCATGTTGAGGAAGACTACTAGCATAATGAGGTGTGCTCTGCTTGAACCTCCACTTAGTGAAACATAACTTTTACTCATAGTCTATATTGGTCTCAGACTTTGAACTATGACTGCTTAGGAAAATCCATATCACTGCTCACACATAATAACAAGGTGTTGACCATGAGCTTTAACAGCCAGCACGTTCTGGCCAGTGTTATCCCTGTTTCATGAGTGCACGTTGAGAATAGCCTCAGTCTCATAGAGCGACTACCTTCCCATCACATAGTGGAAATCCTGTCGAAGTGCTCTTTATAAGATTAACACTCCACCATAGGGCTACAGAATATTCATTAAGAGTTTTTTCAACTCAACCTTCACAAACTACAGGAAATACGTCACTCACATCATAGGGCGGGAAAAAAACTCGTGCCTTTTTCACAAAGTTCAACATATGAATTAGTTTCCTTTAACCTTGTTATAGATCTCTAGTCCCCAGGTTGGGTTTCCTCATATATGACTCAAGGGATTTGTAGGCTTCAATCCCTCCCCCCGATGTGCTCAGACCTTTTCTCCTGTTAAGGCCTTCGTAAGAGGATCTGGCAATTATCACAAGATTTGACATAATCAACATTTATGGTATCATTTGTCAATACGATCTACATTACTGTGTTTCCTCCTTAAGTCTGGATTTACCGTTGTAAAAAGGTTTTTGAACTCCTACCAATTGCAGCGTGCTATCACATGATTTAAACATAGGAGGAATTAATTTTCATAGGAATTTTGAACAAAATCTCCTTACACCAATTCTCTTCCTCACTAGCTGACGCTAAGCAATTAGTTCAGCCTACCATGGTAGAGTTATCAATTATAGTTTTGCTTTTTTTATCTCCACCAACAGCACCACCACTAAAGTAAAGACATAACTAGTTGTAGAACAAGAATCACCTGATAAAGTTTTCCAATCCGCATCCCAAAACCTTCACGTACATCAGGATAATTTTTTTATAGAACAAACCACATTTTTTCGTCCAATTAAATATCTCATAACTCCTTGTTATAGCATGCCAATGTTCATTACCTGGCTCTTCGTAAAACCTGCCCATTACTCCTACTGCATAGCAATATCAGACCTAGTGCAATCATCACCCTTCTCAACCTTCCATTATACTAGCATATTCCTTTTGAGTTATTACATCATTTTCACTTTCAACAGAAATACGTTGAACCTTGATCAAAGGAGTAGTCACATGCTTGCAATCATGAAAGTTATATTTTTTCAAATTTTCTCAACATAATGTGACTGGTGCCAGGAAAATCCCCTCACGATGTTCTGTTATTTGTTTAATTCAAGAATAAAATTTTAACCTCACCAAGATCTTCATATCAAATGCTTTCTAAGAACATTTTTAGCTTCATCAATAACATTCATGTTAGGGCCAAGATCAACAAATCATCAACATATAGGCAATGATACATTTGAATTATCCCAGACTATGATATATTCACTTATCAACACTCATTTTCCTTAAAACCATTTTCAATCATGCAGGATTCAAACTTTTTCATGCCTTGCTTTGGTGCCTGTTTTTAGCCATATAGAGATTTAGTAGTTTACATACTTTGCTTTCTTGGCCGGCTTCAAGAAAAAAACACTCGGGTTGGTCCATAAAATTTGCTCATTTGGTCTCCATTTAGAAAAGCAGTTTTTACAGCATTTGATGAGTTGTGCAATAAAAAATTGCAGCAGCAACTAAAGTCTAATGATGTAATTCTTTGTTACCGGAGAAAAAGTATCAAAAAATTCTAGGCCTTCTAGTTGTTTTACAAAAACCGTTTGCACTAGCCTATCCCTTGTATTTATCAATAGACCATCCGGTTTCAACTTTTTTCCTAAGACCCATTTTGCAACCAATTGTTTTACAACCGGTGGGTAATCACTAAACTTCCATCGTTTTATTAGAAATTAGAGATTTCATTCATCTCATTTACAGCCTCTTTCCAAAAAATAGAATCATGTGAAATAATGCCTTTTTTTCAATGTTAGAGGTCATTTTCAACATTAACACTAAAATCAGGACCAAAAATCTTTTTCTACTCTAGCTCTTTTTACTCTTCTTAACTCAAAATCACAACTCTTTATTTTTTAAAGTGAAGTAGAAGAACTGGTATTGACAAAATATTTTGGTTCAATCCTTTGACCGCCCACTATTTTTAGTATCAAAAGTAACTTTATTTTCATGAAACATAGCATCACCAGATTCTATTACAATATTATCTTCAAGATTAAAAATCTAAGCTGACTATTTGAAGCATAACCAAGAAAAGCCAATTAGTAACTTTCTTACCCACTTTGTAATCTTTGGATCCAATTATCCTCACAAAGGCTAGACAACCCCAAAGCTTAGATATCTCAAACTTGGCTTGTAACTTTCCACAATTCAAAAGGTGTCAATTTGACTTTTATAGGCACACGATTCAACACATAACAAGCATTAAGATAACTTCACCCCAAAAATTTAAAGGGCAATGTGACTCAATAAGCATGACGTTAGTCATTCAACCAAAGTTCTATTTTTCTTTCTGCTACTCCATTTGACGCATGAATAGTAAGAGCGGAGTAGTTTCATTAATTAATTCCCAATGAATCTAACAAAATAATTAAAACTTAGGTGATTCATATTCACGGCCTCTATCACTTCTAATTCCTTTTGTATTTTTCTTCCAAACTGATTTTCAACTTTGATTAAGTTTTGAATTTTCAAAGCATCCCTTTTTTTTCATCAAGTAAACATATGTAGCTTAGAAAAATCATCAATGAAAGTGATAAAATATCTATTACCTCCCCGGTTAGAATTCCACCAAGTTCACAAATATCGTATGAACTAATTCTAACAAATCCGTTTTTCTTTCAACTTGGAAATGAGGCTTTTATTGATCTTGGCTTTACTAAAGCCTCAAATTTTTCAAAATTTTTTTAACGGCATTGGACTTAATCCCAAATACTCATGATTCCCAACAAACGATCATTAATGTGACACAAATTGAGCATGCCAAACATTAGTAGAAGAAAGCATTAACAGAAGTAGAAGTTATTCATTTCAACATTCAACTTAACATCCACCCTCACATGCCAATACGCCCGTCCCCACCAAAATACCTTTCTTCACTATTTACATATGATCATATTCATAATCTGTTTAAAGCCTGTTTTTATTAAGAAGAAAAACTAGACATAAATTTTTTCTCATAGAAAGTGAGTATAAAGTCCTCTTCATGTTAATTCCTTCCATAAAGTAAACTACATCAACATCTCCCTTTCCACTCACTTGAGGTAGTGTGAGCATCACCACGCACTGATGTTTGGGCCCACTCAAATGGGTATATTTTTTAAACCATCTTGGTCATACATGCATGAGGTTTGCACCAGAATCAGCCCACCATCCATCAACATTCTCAACATTTTATGTCGGTAATCACCGCCCACAAGTTCTTCGTAACGTTTGCCGGAGGGTTGACACTTTTCCGGATCTGGCAAATCGCGCAATATTCCCACTCTTGCCAACAAACAAAGATAGTCCCTTTTCTTTGACTTGTTGATTTTGTGCTTGGTGATAATTTTCACCATTATTTTTCTTGGGAGGTCTCCATTATTTTTCTTGAATTTTTCTCTTAAGGCTTTAAGAGTATTTTTTTGTGAGTTCGGAGTAGGCATTATTCGAGTAATTAAATTTACCTTCGATGGTGATGTTGTTCTCTTCCTGTTTGTAAAATGCATCTTGGCCTCTTGCTTCTTCTTCCATGCGGATTTTCATTATCAAGGTTTCAACGAGAGGTTTCCTTTTGTTTGTGGCGCATCGTTTTTTGAAATGCCCTTCAAGAATGGGGGGGGGGGGGGGTGGCAGTTTATCCACTATGCCACAAACATATTTTATCTCCAATTTTAACCTCTTCGGACGCTAAGCTCTCAACAATCATGATGAGTCTTGAGCTTGATCTACCACTGATTTGTTGTCCACCATTTGGAAACGAAAAAAACTACTAGCTGCCTATTTTTTTCGCTCAGCCTCTTCGGTTCATACTTACTTTGCAATGCCCTTCCAAAATTTTCTTTGCACTAGAGTAAGTTCTATCATAATAATCATAAATTTATCAGATAGACAATTAAGAAGATAATACCGACACTTATAGGAATCACCATCGGACTTTTCCCTTTCCTCTAGATGAGAAATAGTATCAATCATCATTCATAGTGGTGTGTCCTTCTTTATTTGGATTCCCAGTTAAACGTAGAAACATTGAGAAAGACTTAATTAAAATTACTTTCCCGTTCAGCTTTTGAAATGGTTCCATTGAACTTAAATGGTTTGGTAAGATCTCCCATCTTGACATCCCCGTTTTTTCAATTGTAGCATCTTGAATCTCCTAAAATTGTTAGTGAAAAACTTACAATATAATAAAATTGCTAGATTACATTTGAAAATAAATGGAAGAAGTAATCTCTTCAGGCGGAGGCGCGGATATCTCGCTCTCTTTAAAGGAGATTCAGCCCTGCAACACATTTTTTCACTTGTCCAGCAGTAGTCCCCTTTGTTTTCCCCTCCGGATACAACCAGCCTACACAAAATAATAACTCAACAACTGTTCTGGACAGAGTTGAGTCCAAGCTCCCACAAAAAAGAACACCTCCCTTCACCTAATAAGAACTCTCTTTTAGACTAACTCTTTCACTCTTGGTTTTTCTGCGTTATGATTGTGTGTTTCAAAACAAATGAAGACTACGCACTATTTATACTACAAGAAGTCTCCTAGCATGAATAAGAAGATATGGAGGTAGTAATAGTGAAGATAATGGCCTTAGGAGTTTTCATAGGTTACAATGGGAGTTACATAGGTTACATATGGTCCAAAGATTAATGGAGGCATTAAGAATGAAATACATTGATTGATAACCAATGCTATGGTGATGTAGAGTCACATCCATTCCAATTTTTCATTCTTATAACTCAAATTAAAGTAATTTAATTGTTAATTTAATATAAATGCTAAATAACCTCACATAATGTGACATGACATTCAATTAGGAAAGAGATAATGTTTTTTTTTTGTGTCAAGTATATTTTTTAAAAAATAAGTAAAGTTCAATGATATTGTAGTCCTAAAACATGCATACGTGATATTATTAGGTAATTTTTCAAACATTGGTGACTATCTAAGAAAATTACTCGTTATTGAGGTATAATAAGTGTCGTCGTTGGAGCTATACAATAGCAAAGAAAAAAAATAATACATGATATTTCACGTTAATCGTCTCGAACAGTTCACATTAATTTTGCTCTCCATCTTTCAAGTTTTAACACACCCCAGTTTCACCCCCACCTACATACCCCCCCCCCCAATTCTACCCTCCACCCTGCTTATATAACATTTTCCTAAATTATATATAAAATACTTTTAAATTATTTTTTTTTGTTAATTACTTATCAAACACTTGAAAATTAAAAAAAAATTATTTGTCTTTTAGGAAAACATTTTACAAAAAAATATTTGTTTAGTAATTTCTTTTCTATTTCTCAACTTATCCCAAAAAACGGATCAAGAATTCCTTTTGATATGTTGTTAACCAATCCAAAGCCATAGTTCATGCTAGTACCAATCAAGTTGTTGAATTTTGTCCTCCATAAGTTAGAAAATGTATCCATTAAGTTCACCTTTTGAGCACATAAATCCACCTATATATATTTTCCCACATATCAAATCATTTCATCAATTACTACCTTAACTTCATTACACAAACATAAATCACAAAATTAATTAACATGGCTAGCAAAGACTTTTATAGCAGTGGTAAAGTTCCTGGACAAGCTCAGGTATATATACTCGATTTATATATTATTATGCATACTTTACCTTTAGCGAAGCGATTGATTTCATGTCTCACTATATTTACTTTTTACATGAGATATGAGAATATAACATAAGAAATTGATGAATAGGTCATAGGAGATACTTCAAAATTCATTGAATTGTAACTGATTATAGAAGATCATTTTTTTCTTTCTCGAATTTGCTCAAGTGACATTATAATTTATTACTATAATTAGATACATTTAATTAAATTCTTGCAAAGTAATGTTAGATGACACAATTCTATTTAGTAAAGTAATTTTTTTCCCCATCAATTGCAGATAAGAAGGGATGAATCGACAGACCAAGGCCAAGCAACAAATTTGATTCAAGAGGTATCAACATAATTATACCATATGTTAGTCTATGCGTGGAAAAATGAGCCATTGACTGTATTACTTTATTTAATTGATGTTTATGATTTATCTATTTATTAATTCTGTCTATTTTAATCAGTTCAAAATTTCACTAATTTAAAAATTAATTAATTTGTGTTAAATATGTCGTATAAATTGACTCATGAGAAATTGTACAAAATATTTAAATAAAAATAGGAGAATATTCTTTTATTTAATTTTATTTGGTTATTAAATAAAATATAGAAGAAAATAAACAATAAAGTTAAATTCATTAAGTTTTAGGAGGGTTGGATTATTTATGACCAAATTCAATTCAACCTAACTAAATTTTGAACGCGCACTGAACCCATGTATTGATTCAACCATCTTTAAGCCGTCAAATTCAATTTGAACCGTCCATTTAAAAACCCTCACATGAGTATGATATTTCATTAATATTAATAATTAAATAAATAAAAAATTACTTAATATACAATTTATTTTTAATATATTTTCTATAACTTCGTGTCATTTAAAAAAAATATAAAAATCTCTATGTTTTCCTATTTTCGGATACATCACTTTACGCGAAGTATCGAGACTTTACGTGATGCATTCAAAACCAAGCCACAATGTATCCAGACGCTAAGAGATGTTTTCGAAATTGGAATGCGATGTATCAGGACGTTTTGGAATGTATTGGGACTCCACCAAATTTAAGGGATTTTTCTAATTTGAAAATAGTAGGAATAAAATGTAATTAGCTCTTAACACTATGAAATTGATGAGATTCATATAAAATTTCTTTAATTAAATATGTCTGATCGAAGACCGGGACACAAGTGAAGAACATGGCTCAAGGAGCAGCACAAGGTGCAGCTAATGTGGCTCATGGAGCTGCAAATATGGCTCAAGGAGCAGCACATGGTGCAGTTAATGTGGCTCATGGATATGCACAAAGGTCTACTCATTTGGGCTCATGGAGCCTGCTATCTGTCTCAAGAGCAGCACAAGTGCAACCCGGTGCATCCTAATGTGTCTCCATGGAGTCTGCAAACATGGCTCAAAACACTGCTGAAGCTGTTAAGAACACTCTAGGAATCAATCACCCAACAGGCACTGCTTCTACTAACAATATTACTGAAGGCGGATCCAGAATTTAGCGTTTGATGATAAGTTGAACATTTTTCCTTACGCTTAAATAATTTTTATTTCATTTTTATTTTTGTTATATTACTACTATTGTAGACTGTAAGATGTAGCAACTATGATTTGTTGCTAGCTAGCATGCACACTACAACAATATTTATATATCGAGTTGTACTATTTCCAACTTTCCAAGAAACACAATTACTTTTTATATTCACTTTTACTTATTATGTTGTGTTTTACGAAAATCTAGTTGACTAATTTTTAAAGTTAAATTATATAACATTAATTCAGTATTTTAAATAACAAATTTTTATATTAAAAACTATACGGAAAGTACTATAAATTATAATTTTTTACATGAATATGATAAAAAAAAAAAAAAAAAAAATGTTAGTCAAACTTTTTATTCTTTGACTATAAAAAAGAAAAACATATCAGTTAAAAGTGGACGGAGAAAGTATTTAAGAATAAACAAAAATAGATACTTATTTGTAAGTTATACTTAACTTGAAAAGGGAAGCAACAACCTATGAAGTTTATCGCTTTGAGAACTAGAGCTAGTTCCTAGCTTGCAATTGTTCTAATCAAAATTCAGTAGAGGTTCATTATTTTTGTAGATTTTGGGAAAATTCTACAAAAGTGTATGTCATGGTTTTTTCACTTGCCCCGCTACAATATTTGTATTTTATTGCATTTCTTAGTTGGTAACAAAGTACAAAATAAATAAGTTATCAAACGTACAACTACTCAAAGAATACTTTCATTCATCAATAAGAATTTTTGTTCTAACTTTATTAGTATTGTGGAAGTTAAAAGTTAGGTAGTTACTTTCCTAAAGTTAGTTAGAGAGTTAGTTAGGAAGTTAGGTAAAGTAGTTACAAACAATGTGTGTGTATATATATATATATAGACATAGGCTTATTAGTTATATGATACACTTCAAGAATTATAACAATCTTCATCTTCTTCTACAATTCTACTTTCATATTGTTCAAGTGTTAATCACTTCATGGTATCAGAGCTTGTGAGGAATCTAAAGTCTTCTTGTTCAGCTGCGTATTGTTTGTGAAAGCCTGCATTAGAAGTTGTTCTTGTTCATTTGTTTTTCCTCAATTAAGTTCAAAGAATAAGAAGAAAAAATGCTAACATGATCTGAACAAACCACTAGAGCCAGTAGTGTTGTTGGAAATTCCAGCTTTGTTCCAGTTTTGTCTATGAGTCAAGGGGTCGATTATAGTCATTCATTGTTCTTGAGTCCTACTGATATCAGTGGGGTAAGTTTGATCTCGTTTCAACTGATTGGAATTGAAAATTATGCTTTGTGGAGTAGGTCGATTAAGTTGGCTCTACTTGGAAGGAACAAGATTGGATTGATAGATGGATCTTGTACAAAGGAAAGTGCAAGTGCAGAACTAGGAAGCCAGTGGGAGAGGGTGAATTCTATTGTTTTCTCATGGCTCCTAAACTCGATGTCAAAAGTCTGTTAGGAGCAGTAGATTTTGCTTTATTAGCTTAAGGGGTATGGAATGATCTCAAATAAAGGTTTGATCAGTTAGATGAGTCAAGAACCTTTAGCTTGCATAAAAAAATTACGACATTGCAACAGGGTACGGAGTCTGTATCAGTATATTTTACTAAGCTTAAAACCTTGTGGAATGAATTTGAAGCTTTAGTGCCTCCTCCTGGACGTGACTGTGAAAAGGCAAGAGGGTTTATTGATTATTTGAATCAACATAAATTGTATCAATTCTTGATGGGATTGAATGAATTGTTTGGAAAGGCAAGAAGTGAGATTTTGTTGATGAGTCATGTTCCTACAGTGAATCAAACATATGCAATGGTGGTGAATGATGAATGTCAGAAGGTGACTTCTAGCAGGTCAAACGTAGGGTTAAGTTCTGTGACTGATTCTGGTGTATATCCTATGGTGATATATTCAAGAACAAGTGTAATTCAAGGATTGAACGCGTTCAAGAAGAACTTTTCTGTTGTATGTGATTTCTGCAGATGCAAAGGTCATAATAAAGATTAATGTTACAAGATGATTGGGTATCCTTCTGATTTCAAATCTAAAATAAAAGTGAGTACAAATACAAGAGGTGGAGCTTACATGGTCGAGACTAAAGTTAACAGTACAAGAAAGAATGTCCATGACGATGGTTTAGATGGATCAAACTTCAACCATGGAAGTAACACCAATGTTCCTGTAAAGAACAATATAAGTAGTATAGGTGATTGTTCAAATCAACTGGAGGGGTGTAGTTCCAGCAAATATCAGTATGATCAAATTCTGCACATGTTAAAGTAGAATCAAAGGCGTGGACAAAAATCAGAAGATACAAGTCGAGCACACGATCTTCAGGCCAATACTGCAGGTAAAACCTTATTAGTTCCTAAAAATAGTAAGGCCTGGATTATAGATACAGGGCATTTGATCATATGGCGTCAAATATTGATGTGCTTATAAGACAATTTGCGGTTAAGATTAAGAATCCAAACCAGTTTATCTACCTACTGGAAAGTGTCCTTTTTTTTTTAAAAACTTTTTTTATGGGGGGAGGGTTTTTTTTTTTTTTTTTTTTTTTTTTTTTTTTTTTATTATGTACTCATACTAGAGTGTGTACCAATATCTCGCATGGGGAGTGTGGTTACTAATGTCTATCATATTCCGGAACTCAAGTACCATTTACTCTCAGCAAGCAAGCTGACTAAAGAGTTAAATTTCTCAGTCACTTTCTTCCCTCATCTCTGTGTATTTCAGGATCTTTACATTGGTAAGGTGAGGGAAGTCGGTAAAGAGGATGATGGTTTGTACTTGTTGCTGAGGAACTTTACACAAGATCACTCACTTGTTGCATCTGAGAAGAAGCAAGAGATTCAACAGTTACCATAAAAGGAAGTGGATGTATAGCACATGAGGTTAGGACATGAGCAACATAATTATTAAGTGAAGTTTTTCCTTGTTAATTCAAAAATAATGAACAAAGTGTTGAATGAATGTAATGTTTGTCTTAGTGAAAAACAGACCATAACTGTGTTTCCTGTTAGTAGCATCAAAAGTAGTCAAGTGTTTGATTTGATTCATTTGGATGTGTGGGGTCCATATAAACAACCTGCATATGATGGTAATAGGTTTCTTCTTACAATCATTGATGATTTTTCAAGGAAGACTTGGATTTTCTTGTTGAAAAATAAGTCAGATGTGTGTTTAGCTTTAGGATACTTTCTGAAGTTTGTTAAAACACAGTATGACACAGAGGTAAGAAACGTTAAATCTATAATGAAACTGAATTCATGAACTCAGTGTGTGATACTTTGTTTAAAGAAAGAGGGACCAATTTGTTGGGTTTTATTTGCCCTAAATTTCTTACCATAAATAGGTTTTCCTTTTAGGAAAAGGTTTTGGATTGACTAATCCTTTTTCTAGTAGGAAAAGGTTTAGGACTCTATCAATAGTCATGTTACTTCTAACTTAAATATTCACAATGTCCGTCTTAAGGCTTTGAGAGTTTTGTTTAGAGGGAGAATTTCGTGGGTCACAAGTTGATACTTATCGTTGTGTGAACCTCCCATGTATTCCGAGTGATGTTTGAGGTTGTTTTCCCTCTGTAATTTTTACTCTCATAGTTCAGTGGATTGCTCATCTCCCGTTGTGATGTAGGTCGATTGATCGAACCACGTTAATCTTTGTGTCTTTTGGTATATTTCCTCGTTGTCTTCTTATCTGGCTTTTGAGGTTTGCTTTGCACGCTTCCGTGT
This sequence comes from Solanum habrochaites, assembly GCA_027704765.1. Taxonomy (NCBI): domain Eukaryota; kingdom Viridiplantae; phylum Streptophyta; class Magnoliopsida; order Solanales; family Solanaceae; genus Solanum; species Solanum habrochaites. The sequence continues at coordinate 59,061,801 of JAKWJA010002500.1, read as the reverse complement.
TTACACCTCTAATTTTCGATCCATACCAAGTGGTATCAGATCCAGATTCAATGATGGAGTTCAGGTTCAGTGGTTCATCATCGATGAATTGAACCAGGTTAGAAAGAGGTGTTCATCGTTACGGATGTGTTCTAGCCGCAACCTTTTTACAGGAACGAAACTTTTGTTAAGAAGATGTTTTCAGAGAGGTTCTCTGTGTTGAGACATAAATTTTGCAAAGGAATTCTGAGAGGAGATGCAACTTATTGAAGATTAATTAGAAGGTGGACAAATTTATTTGTCAGAAATTCAGCCAAGGGGAGATTTGTTTGGGTTTTTTAATTTTGCCCTAAATTCCCTTACCATAAATAGGTTTTCCTTTTAGGAAAAGTTTTGGATTGACTAATCCTTTTTCTAGTAGAAAAGGTTTAGGACATTTATAAATAGAGCTGTTCCTTCTAACTTAAATCAACATTCACAATTGTAGTCTTAAGGGCTTTGTGTAGAGTTTTGTTAGAGAGAGAATTTGTGGGTCATCAAGTTTGATACGTTATCGCTGTGTGAACCTCCCATGTCTTCCGATGAATTGGTTGAGGTGTTTCCCTCTGTATTTTTGTACTCTCATATTATATGATATGTCTCATCTCCGTTTGTGGACGTAGGTCGATTGACGAACCACGTTACATCTTTGTGTCTTTTGGTTTTTCTACGTTGTCTTCTTACTCGTGGTCTTTTTGAGGTTTGGTTTTGCTAGCTTCCGCGTTACCCTGCTTATTTTCCGATCCTACACATCCTTTCCCTATACTCCTCTCAAATTAAGCATAGGGGTAGCTTAAAGAAAACATAAATACCTCTTGGAAGTAACTCTGACTCTAAGGTTTCAGGTCATATTCCTTTAAATATTGGGGTCAATATGTTCTTGCAGTTTTTTACCTGATAAATAAGATGCTAGCAGAGTTCTGGAAGGTGAATCTCTATATGAGAAAAATGTATGGAATCAAGCCTGTGTTATCCCATCTTAGAGTGTTAAGGTTCTTAGCTTATGCCAAGGTCCTGAGTGAGAGTGATAAGTTAACATTAAGGACAAAGGTTGTAGTGCTTTAATGTCTACAATCACCCTAGAAAAGTGTGGCCTAAATTATGAAAAAGTGTAGCCTTTGATAAAATCCACAAACTTTTTTGACTTAAGAAGCCCACTTTTTCAGGGGTGGCTGAAAGCCCGTAACGTGTTAGAGTTGTGTAAGGCAACACTTAATAGTAGTGTGCGCTTAAAAGCATTGCGAAAATGCAAAGGCCTCGCTTTTGCAACAGCTACGCTTAAAGTGTTGCCTTCTCAGCTACACTTTTAAGCGGTGCCTTAAGGTAAAAAGAGAGACCACGCTTTCAGCTACTGCTTAAAAGTATGGCCTGTAGCATACGCACTTCAAGCATAGTGCTTAAGGCAAAAAGGCACACTTTGCAGGCTACGCTTAAAATTGTTGCCTTGACCATTAACCTGCAACACTTTTAAGTGTGGCCTTGCTACCATTTACCCACAATTATGAGTGATTGCCTTTTATATTCTACTATTCTGACAACACTTTTGAAGTGTAGTCTTTGCCCATAGGCATACACAATCTATCTGCCACAATTTTCTAATTTAAAATACACCAATATTTGTTTTGCATAAATAATAATCACCATTACATTAGCTAATAAGTAATTCAAATTTTATATAGATTTGCCATAAACTTCAAAGTCATAATATGTGTCGGTACATCCCATACTTATAAGTAATATTCTAAATTGTACCAATATTCAAAAATACTCTACAATAGTTTTCAATATATTTCACCATGAATATATTTCACAAAATTAAATGAGCATAGTTTTCAACCGTTTACCAATAGTATCAAAACTCTTCATCATCCACTTCAACTTTGTTCGTCTCCATTTTCCTACACATCAAAATTGAGGAATGGTTTATAAGAATAGGCAATGAACCAAAAAAAAAACAAGTTTTCATCTTGCAACATTATTGAAGAGAAGAATTTAGATTGCAGTAGTTGTATATTACATTATTCCTTGGTGATTCAAAGTATTATCATGGTCCCGATAAGAGAATTTTAAGTAGTCTCCAAGAATCAAAATTAATATAACTATTAATTAATGGAACAAAAACAACATTCTTGGAACTTGGAAGTCAATAGAAGATTGGACTAATTTTTATGATAAAAAATATGCAAGTAGAACAAAGGTGTATGAATATTGTTCATGGCTTCCCATTATCTCACAACCTTAGTGGAATAGCATTAACCAAATAAATGAAAAAATCTCTAATTTCCTAGTTCTTCCATCCTAAAACACGTAGCATAAAATAAAAACAAATAGTTATGTATCCTTAAGAATCCAGATCTTTTCAATGGGAAGATAAATGAAGAAGCAATTTGCTTATGCTTTGGCATTTTTCTTGATTATTGTAGTTTATAGAACAAAAATTATTGCTGCTTTAAAGAAGGGGAAGGACCACAAAAGAAAGTGAGAGAAAACATAGACAGTGATGTTGGAAACTATAGATTAAGTAAAAGCCCCAAAAATACATTAGAAAATAGTCAAGGAAAAACATGCTAAATTGGGATTAGAACTCAATCATCCTTGCTGGAGTCAAACGGAGCATAGAGAATTGTAGAATGCAACAGTAAAGATTGAATATTTCTTTATGTCGATTAGAAGTGGTAATAAAATAAGTTCATAAAAGAAAAGTTCAGATTTAGCTCAAGATTTTGACTAGAAAACATGGAAAATGCTCCACATATAGTTATGATCTCGCTTGCTTCGATAAGATTAAAAAGATAAATGCAAGAGCTAAAAACATAATTATAATTCAATTTTAGAATTTCTCCTGTTAACTTGTTTTAAATAAATAACAACTCTGGCATCTTGATCAGCGAAGCATTATCAACTTCTGGATCTTCATACACACATTGTGCTTACATATGATAGAAGTAAGTATTGTGATTATGAGACAATAGTATGATATTCCTTGATAAGATTCAAGCCATATGTGCTTACAGAGCAGCAAGTCACAGTGGTATAGTAGCAGCAAGAGTTTGTAGAATCACGTACATGATCCATCACATTCTGTTTTAAGAAATTTAATAGAAACTAAGAAGGGGAAAAATTGAAGATATACTATAACAATGTCTAAGACAATGTAATAGTATACATATGAGCTAAGTGTTATATGAAGGAAATAAAGAATTAGCAAACAATCTAAACACTTCTATAATACGTAAAGGTTATTTTTTAAAATGGCATCTAACAGTTGGAAAATTTATTCTCAATTAAAATTTTGATTCCTAAGAACAAAATTTGACAAAATATCAAGCATGTAGAGCAACCCCAAAGCACAATAAAAATATCTGCAAAAATTGCTAGAAACTAAATATAATCGACACTACCAAAAACAGAGAAGAAGTAAAAGGGCTAATAAATATCATCACAAACAAAAGAACCTAAAATCTTTGCATTTTCGGGTATAAATTAGCAAGTTCCGCTCATATCAATAGAGCTTCGTTTATTATTGTCATCTTGTAGTGCAAGTGTTTCTCTGCTATGTTTTTCCTACAGCTGTTGCCTCTTTGCTTTGTTTCTTGCTAGCATGTTCATCTATATTTTATTTTATGTGGTGTTTTTGTAAAAATACTTCTCCTTTAGAAGTGGATGTGTTGTTTAACTATGGTTTAAGCATTGAGTCAACTTAGTGCAGTATGCCTAAAATGAGTTATTATTGCTTCTTTGGTCATGGGCTCGACAAAGGACATCTAATCGTGTTTGTTTTCTTGTTCCCCTCGATTAATTACTGCGTTGTACGCTAAGATATTTCCTTTCAATATTAGTTGAGTTTGGGTTTAGTTCATTAATTAGTTTTGATGTACCAATTGGGCATATCTTGAATTTCGACTATTGAGTAGCCACATTTTGAGCTTGAAGTAGCACATATATTTGTGTTCTCTTATTTCTCCATTTTGGTTATCATGGTGCCACAATACTAACTTTCTTTTATTTTTATTTATGTGAAATCTGCCCGAGTTTGCCATGAAATTCTCGCCTTGAATTTTCTTGTTGAGCCACGAAGGCTTAAGCCATTATTCTCGAGTCATCTAGACCTCCTCAAAACTGATGAACAGGTTGAAAGCAACAAATAAGTTGCTGGAAATTAAATTGCAGGTTTACAAAAGCTTAGAAAAGGGCTAATATACTGCTGTATACACAGATATATAGTAGGAATATACTAACACAAGTCGAAAAAATTATACAGGTGCTGGAAATTTGATCTGGGGCAGCATACATTCCGTATATATCCCAATATACATGAAAATGGATTGTATACAAGCCGTATATCTCCTAACATCATATCATGACCAATTTAAAGAGAGAAAGAGCCAAAAATCCTATGCAAAAGTTGCAGCAGAGAATTTTGGCTTGGGCCAAAGTGATATTTCTTCCCTTCTTATGTGTTATGTCCGATATTTATAACATTTATGTGAGTTGGTTTTGATTAATTATCTTCTACGATAGTTCCTCTTATTCTTATATATATTGGAAATATAAATATATAGATCGATATGATGATAATGTATATTTATTATATACTATAGAATATAGTATAGAGATGATATAGTAATATTCCGTAGTCTTTATTCTACGTGCATAACGTGTCAATGCCTTAACTGATTTCTTTTAAAAATTTCCTCCTCCTTTAGTTTATTCCCCTTGTAAATGATAAGTAAAAGGAAATAGTATAATAAAAATACGTACAAGACTGATTCCGTAAATTTAGAATACTTGAAAATTATTTGAGATTCATTGTTAGTTAAATTGTCGGTCAAACCACGGTTTAGAGCGTTATCGAGAGCCCTAACAGCCTTCGCGGAATATACATTGAACTTCGTAACCCGTTCAACTGATTTAATTGTTTACAATTTGAAAAATTAATTTTAAGTTTTCTTTATTTTATTAAAAAATTAAGTGGCGACTCTGTTAATTTGAAAAGTCAATTTTTCTTAAATCATAAGATTAATTGATTTTTCAAAATATAAGATTAATTGATTTTTCAAAATTTAGTCATTTTTTCTTTTTACTTTATTATATTTTTTCGTAGAACATTAACAATGCGAGACGCACACAAGAGAAGACTATAGAACCAAGAAAGCTAAGTAAACGGGAAGCAGGGAAAGCGAGGAACAAATTTTGTAAGATTCATCCAACAATTGGTCAGAAATATTTTGTTAGCGGAGCCTACGTTCCATGCTAAAAAATTATAAGCAAAAAAGTTACTCCCAAACGAGAATAGTACTATTCCTTTATGTCTACTATTGTATTCACCTCATATAGAATTTTAATATCATATATTGCAAAGGTAAATCTACTTGAGACAGATTGGTAAAATCAGTTGAATACTTCAAATATCCAAATGTCACTGTCTCTTTGTTCATACACTTTGCAAATCTCTCTTTGTAGACATACTGTACAGAAAACTGTCACACCATAGACAATGGCCTTGATAGACCAATGCATACATCCAACATAGAAAATTTGGCATCAAACAAATGAAATTCCATCAATGTCAAATGTGCAGAATACTAGTAGATTCAACTATGTAAAAACATGATGGTATACAAATACAAGACGAAAGATGAGGAGAAACGTGCGCGAACTTCATAAGGTCGGTACTTGAGTATAACCCACTTCAAATATAAGTAGATTTACATAGATGATGTAATATTTCAAGCTTCGATTAGATTAATGACAGGAAGTATTTAACTGCACTCACCTTTGTTGCTTAATACTCAATATGATATCCAGTAAGGAATACAAAAATAGATGGATTAATTATTGAAAATTATGTTCAGAATCTTGCCTTTTCTTTGCAAAATATAATATGAGCTTTAGATTTCTCCAAACATGTCTACAAACAACAAAGCTAAACTCTTTTTGACAAGCAGAACAAGTTCCAAACAGTGAAGGAAGCTACCAACAACAAAGCTAAAACAATATGCATGAACATTCAATTCAATTTTTTCCTTATTTAGTCTCTTTAGCAAGTCCCCGATAGTTATGTTTTCTACTCATAAGTCGACTAATAATGACCACTTCCTTGAATAGCTCCCTCAGTTTATCCTATCATATGCTCCGCTATCAGTATAATTTTTTCAATCTTCTCGAGATAAATCAGACGATCCTTTTACTAGGTAGATAAAATCATTAAAACAAGGTAACAACCGCCGATACATATATGAGATGGAAATGCAATTTTGTTGAAAACCTTACAAGAAGATACAAAGGTTAGATAAAGCACATTAGAGTTCAATGCAGTTTCTAAGTTAATGTTTTTCTAGCTTATCACATGGGTTTAAGATGTGAGTCAACAAAGGTTAACATTAAACATTATTAAGAGAATGGTGCTTAAAGAAGAATTTACCTTAGACATCTTCTCAATTACTTCTATACTTCCATAACTTTAAGCAAGCACCAGTACTTATATTTCATTTATCTTATACTCAATGCATCAACTTCTTCTATATGATTCAAGGAATGTAGTTCATGCATTGTTCGGAGGCGCTCTCTAGATGGCAAAATAAAGGTTATTAAGTGCATGAGTAGCCATGACTTTAAAAGTGTGGTATTTAGCGACATACACTTAATGTACAAAAACGGAGCATAGAATTCAAGATTATAGGGCAGTATGTGAGAATGTTCCTTAGCAATGGAGGGATACTAGGTGACATTAATAATCCACAAGTTCTAATTTTCCTTTGAAAGTGTTTCCATTTGGATATCAATTTTTGATTGAGTGATCATCTGAAGTGCGCATTAACTGTTAGATACTGTAATTTGACAAGATTCAAAAATGGGTACATGGAAGATAGTGGTAATTAGGGGATAAGTTCTTCATGTAGAAAAGTAAGATAGCAACTTTTGTAGGTGAATTTAGGTGAACCATCAATTGATTTCACAAAGGTAAAGTTGACATTTTGACATATTGTGATGTCATGGATGACCATCAATAGAGAATTCAAAAGAATGCACTCCTATATAGGTAGCTCCTAAGTCATTTTGGAACACACTTTGTAACTTGCTTCTCATCTCATAAGACATGTGTTCTTCTTTCTCTCGGTGTGTATTTCACTTGTACATTTTGGAGTGAATATAAATATGGTTGGGTGTGTCCGAGGAGTAGTAGGCAAACAGAAAACAAAAGTTTGCCGTAACCTCCGTTACTTCTCTGGTGTTTTCTTTTTGGGGTATCATTCTTACTATTAGTAGATACCTTAGATATAGTAGTTGTGATTCATCACCTCTTATATTCGGCTTTCTGCCAATAATTGGATAGAGCCAAGGTATTATCTGAGTATGCTCTGTGGTTGCCATGCATAGTCTTGAACTTCACATCAGAAAGGATTTACTTTGGTCTTTGCATGTTGCTAGGAAGTAATAGTAAGTAGGTATGTAAAATGGGGAGGGGACAAGAAAATGATGAGTCCACTCAAGGTCATAATACGCTTAATTGGCATCTTCGCTTATGACAGAAATTCTGTCAAATGCGAAATTTGCACAGTTTGAAATTTTTGACGTGGCCAGGACATTTCGGAATGTGGCCAAGGGAGGCGTCCTTGATGTTCTTTTTCAACAGGCTAGGATATTTGCATTGAAGAAAAGAAACCAGCGGTGTAGGAGAAGAAAGAACGATTGGAAGATTCATCAAACCGTGTTGCTTGCTTGCGGGGTTACATGCGATTTACCTTGCAGAGAACAAAAGGATCCTACACGAGAAGAAACATCGGCAATAAATTATGGAATTAATTTGAGGAAAAATTCTTGAGAAAAATAGTACAAAATTAAACTTTACATGAAATAAGACTGTTACGCTTCACTTATGTTATCCCGGTAGCACAAGAATGATCATATCACAAAGCTTTAATAAGTTGGCGACAGATTTGCGAAATATGGTACGTGACTTTTACTGATGGAGATCTGGCCTTAATGTTGTTAAGTTCACGTTCCCGATGAGTCTTGGCATCTTGAAACGGGACTTACTGCATAAGAATGAGAAGTATCTTCAAGAAGTGTGTTGCTGCCTTATACAGTTATGAACAAAGAAAGATGAGAAAAATAAAAAGGCGGAGATAGCCGAAGGCACAGTCGCGAGAGGTCGTTCTCAAAATAATATGAGACGAACAAAGGGAGATCCAAGTCAAGACGAGAGCTCAAGCAAGATGAATGTGCCTTTTGCCGAGAAGAAAGGGAATTAGAAAGAAGACTGCCCAAAGTTGAATAGCAAACCCAAACCAATTAATGGGAACGGCTGTCATGGATTCAAATGTGCCTGATTGTGATAATTCGATTACTCACTTAGTTACAAAGATCATCCAATCATTTGATGTATGGTTGATGGATTCAGGTGAAGATATTGTGTCCCAATCGGACTGGTTTGATTGATTTACAAAAAGGGGGAATGTGGAGTTTCACACTGCAAACAATATCCTGTCTTACTCGCATTATGGGTTGGGTTCAATCCTGATTAAGGAACCATGATGATAAGTAGAACATTAATTAGATGTCGATATGTACCAGATTTGAGAAAAATCTCATTCTGTAGGAGCTCCTAGAATCAAAGGGGTTCAAAGTCATTGCAGATAATGAAGTGATGAGATATAGTTCTGGTGCATGTGGTAATGAGGCAATTCGAAGGAAAGAAAAGTTAAACATGTACATATCAATAGGTAGTACAATTATTGGGACAGCTTTGGCAACAACATCAAGTGACGAGAAGGAGGCAGGACTGCCCAGCTATGGCTATGCGCTTGGGGCAGGCTGGAGGGAATCCTTTGAAACTTTATAGATCAGGAGTGCCTAAACGGAATATAAAAACTTGCAATGGAGTTTTGTGAGCATTGTATCAAGGGAAAGCAAACAAGGGTTAAATTGGAACAGCTATCCATAATAGCTAAGGTATGTTGGGATTATGTCATTCGGATGTTGGAGGTGCTTCCAAAACCACCTTCTATTAGGTGAAAAACAATATTGTGTAACTTGGTTGATGATTTTCTCCGATGTGTGTGATTGTAGGTCGTAGCGATGATGAAACAAAAGATGAAGATGGAATTTTGTATCAAAAGGAAGGCGATGAAGAAATCTTCAAAAATGGCAGATAATAAAGATCAATGTCTTCGCACAGACAATGGTGTGCGAATAAAAATGATTTTTTTCAGGAAAAATTGGTGAGGAAAATGGCATTGTAGACATTTCACGTGTAAAAAACACCTCAAACGTAAGGGAGTGCAGAACGATGAATCGAAACTTTGCTGGAAAAGAAAGTTCGAATGTAGTTGTCCAATGATGGATATGGGCAAAAAATTTTGGGCTTAGGCAATAACATTGGAGCGTGTCACCTATTAATCGTCACCATCTTGCCGTATTGGTGGAAGACACCATTTGAAAAATGGTATATGGAAAAAAACCTGCGAAGATTATGGTCTTTATAGATTTGGCTAATTGCATCTTATCATGTAAGCGAGTCAAATTGGACGGCAAGAGCAAAGAAAGCTTTTATTATGGGAATTACTGCTGAGTCAAAGGATTACCGGTTTATGGTGTCCAGAGACAAGAAAAGAAAAGTTATTTTCAGCAGGGATGGTACCTTTGATGAATCTGCCTTGACAAATAAGGGTAACACTTGAAGAAGTCAAACAAAGTGATGGTTGCTACAAGCAGGTGAGTTTGAGGGAAAGAATTTCCCACACAGGGATCAAACGAGGAAAACAACAGAAAATTTTCCTCTGAAGGAGAGCCAAACGAGAGGAGTTCCATCTCAGAAACCTCAACACAACTGGAATCAATAGCAACGGCAAGCAAAAAGGAATTAGAAAACCTGCTCGATCATAGATATGGTGGCTTGGACGGAATCAATTGCAGGTGATGGACATTCCTACCACTTATAAAGACCGCGAGTCCAAAGTTCAGAAGAAGATAAGTGGAGATTGAGACTGGATGAACAAAAGCAGTCTATACATCAGAATCATTACATGGAGATGGCCAAATCTCCAGAGGGCAAAGAAAGCAGTTGGGTGCAAATGGGTATTTGCAAAGAAAGAAGAATTTCCTACCAAGAAGATGTTCGCTACAACGAAGATTGGTGGCAAAAGGATATGCTCAAAGGAGGGAATGATTATAATGAGGTGTTTTCTCCAGTGTGAAACACTCCTCCATTAGAGTTTTGGGGGCTTGGTAGCATAGTAAATGTGGACTAGTTCAGTGGGATGTAAAACTGTATTTTTACATCGGAGACGTGAAGAGGCATCTATATGACTCAGCCAGAAGGATTCAAAGTTAATGGAAAAGAAATATGGTGTGCAAACTGAAAAATCATTGTACGATTGAAACAATCTCTAGACAATGGTACAAATGATTGACAATTTATGTTGCAGCAAGGTTACACAAGGACACAAATATGATCATTGTGTGTACTGCGCAAGCTAAGATTAATTTCTTTATATAACTTCTCCATATGTTGATGATATGTTGATAGCTTCTAAGAGCAGAGGATTGAGAAGCTAAAGAGTCAACTAAGAAAGGAGTTTGAGATGAAGGATTTGGGTGAGGCAAAGAAGATTTTTTGCATGGAGATAAAAAGATATAGACATTCAAAGCAACTCTATTTATATCAAAAGGAATATGTGAAGAGAGTCTTTAAAAGCGATTCGGTATGAATAAAAATGAGTCGCGTTACACTCCGTTTGCCTCCTCATTTTAAGCTTAGTGAGCGATGTCACCTAATAATAAAGCTGAACGAGGAATATAGTCAAGAGTACCATACGCTAATGGATATTGCGTAGAGTGATTGTATGCAATGGTTTGCCACAAGGCCAGTATTCAATGCCGTTGGAGTTGAAGCAGAACATGCACAATCCTGGAAAAGATCATTGGAGGCTGTCAACAGTGGATTCTACGATATATTCATAATTATTGGAGAGTTGTTTGCGTTTTCGAGCAGAAGATAGTTCAATATATGGTTGGATATGTGACTCAGATATGAGGGGGTGATTGGACAAACGAAGATCACATATGGTTTGTTCACTATTGCAAATGCCACCAATTAGTTGAGAATTCTACTTTGCATCAAAGTTGCTTTGGTCTACCATTGAGGGCCAGAGGAAATGGCAATTACAGAGGCTGCGAAGAAGCAATTGGCCTCACAGGATTGTTTAGAGAGATTGGTATGGACAATAAGAAATCACAAATATTTTGTGATAGTAGAGTGCATCAATTAGCAAAGAACCAAGTTATCATTCTATAGACGAGCACCATGACGTCCCCGATTACTAATTTCATACGAGAAATCCATAGAGATCTGGAGCATAATGCAGAAAAATTCATACTAGCCGTAATCCTGCCGTATGTTGCCAAAAGTGTTGAATGCCGGTCAAAAGTTTCACATGGTTGAACTGATCAACATTGTTGACATGGAAGATTAAGGTTGAAGACGCAATCAAAAATTGTTGTGAGAGAAAGTGGAAAATGGAGATCTTGCCAAGGGGAGATTGTTAAATTTGACAAGATTCAAAAAATGGATTTAAGAGAAGATATGGTTAGTTAGGAGGATAATTTTTCATTGGTAGAAAGTTCAGATAGCAATCTTTTGTAGGTGAAATTAGGTGAATCATTTAAATTGATTCACAGTAAATGTTGACATTTTGACATATTGTGAGGTCATGGATGAATCAATAGGAAAGAATTCCTCCTATAAATAGTCGCTTCCATAAGTCATTTTGTAACACACCTCTAACTTGCCTTCGCATCTCCTAAAGGCATTTTTCTTATTTCTCTCTTGTAGTATTCATTTTACAATTTGAGTGAAACCTAAATATTGGTGGTTGTGTGGCCGAGGAAGTAGGCAAAAGAAAATAAAAGTTTGCCCGACCCGTTAATTCCTCGTGTGTTCTTTTTTGTTGTCTAATATCCGAATTATTCGCTACCTTGGAAATAGTAGTTGTGATTTCATCACTCTCTATATATTCGACTTCCGCAACAGATACTGCATAGGTTGGACCTGTTCCTTTCACATGCTTCTTTAGTCTTTCCCTTTTTTTTGCAACCCCTTTTTTTCAATCATTGTTATTCATCCATTCTTTTTTTTCCAAGTGAGAGGAACTTTTTCAAGTTTCAATCATGCATTCACATGTTTAATTGGTGAATGTTGAATGCTTTCTCTCACTTTTTCTACAAATTCAAAGGTTAGATTTAGGAACCCAGACTAGCTTGGGTCCTTTGCTTTGATCAAAAGGATAAATAAGATCTCTATGAGCCTATTTGGGCAGACTTTTTTTCTAGGAATATACCTATTCATGTTAACAGTTTCATAAATTCCTCTTGCTTTATTTTGTGCACTAACTCTTTATTTCGAATAATTTTTCTTAAAGTGGCCTGAGTTTACCACCAAATAATTGCATTTAATAACAAAGGAATTTCAATTATAGGTTGTTATGATCGGCCATTTAAGTTCTTATGTCGAAGTATTATACCTGAGTGTATGTATATCATGGAGATTTTGTCCCATTATTAGCTCTTTCCATGATCTATTTTTTAGCCTAGACAATTTCAGATTAATTCTCTAAAATTTGACCTTTCAAAATAGTTCATTGTTTAACGGTCATTAGATCTTGTCAATTGATTGTCACCACACTAATTTTTTTTTTCATTCCATACCACTTGGTTCAGAATTCATATTTGAGAGCCAAAGTGAAGGAATCAAAAGTTGTTGTAACTGTTTCCTTTAGGAGTGATTTCTTTTTGAGTCAGAATTACCTCTTCAAGATTAATACACTCAAACTTTACACTAGTCATGGAAGCAAGCAATTTATTTTTGATTAACTAGTCTTGAATTGTATCCATGGAAGTGAGTAATAAAGATGATAATTTTTTCTTAGAGAACTTACTAGTTATCTTTTAAAGAAAACAAGATTACCTCTATGTCCTTCAGAGTGTTGATTAAGGTTTCAGTTTCCGATTTTTCTATGGCTATCAAAACGAGTCCTCATCATCTTCGTCAGACATGTCCGAAACCTGTTCCCAAAAGTCTGCATACATTGTGGTTCTTTTTTTTATTTTTCTTTTTGTTGAGAAACTTCTTTTCTTCTCTGTTTCGGCTCTTCCTTTTCCATTCTAGTCCCCACATAGGGACTAGTCCATTAATATGATGATCAGTTTGCTACAATGAAACAACATCGTTTGTGGTTCTAAGCATGTGTTCTTCGGAGGTGGGTTTTTTTGTCCCAGAATTCAGTCCTCTTTTGAAAAATTTCTGAGTTTTTCTGCATAGTGTCAAATCATCAGCAATCTGTATCTGAACTTCATCACTTTTTTAAGTTGCCTTTAAATCAAGATTTTCTCTGGTTTTCGTTCACTCTGTGTGTCAATATTCATCTCATAAGTTTTGAGATTTCCTACTAATTCATCCCAACTCATATTGGTTAGATCCTGGCTTCTCTAATGAAGTGACTTATTTTCCATGATCTAGGCAGAGTCTTAGTACTTTTGTTTATACTTTGCCTCAAGTGGTTGTATTTACTTGCCCAAGGATGTTAACTCGTCACAACAGTGTAAATCTGGCGATCATCTTGAAGTGATCTCCGAATGTTCATTTTGAAGGCTTCATATTCGACAACAAAGTCTGAAAATCTAGATTTACGAACTTGATGAGTTGTACCTTCGTGAGCATTTGTTAAAAGTGTCCCTATGTTGCAGAGGCACAACTCAGAGATGTGGTTAAAATCATCAGGGTCCTAGTCCACAGACGGAGAATGCATTGCTTTGGTCATCTTCCCTAGCATCTTGTAGTAACTCTCGTAATTTTCTGTAGGTGAGGTACCTTATCCCCTTAACGATCAGTGTAGTGTGAGTTAGGTCCATAGTAATTCGAACTCACAGTTCGTAATCTCTATTGAATGAAGGTTCTATCCTTGTCTTCCACCAGAGTAGTATTCTCCATTAAATAATGGTGGTCTGTTGATGTGTTGTCCTTAACCATGCCCAAGAGGAGGTGCAAAATTCATAATGATCTTATCTTAAGTTGTTAGACTCTTTAAAGATAACCTACTCTAATACCAATTGTTGGAATTCTACCCTCTTGAATTCTTCAGAGGAACACGTACAGACAATGTGTTTCTGTTTGTTTGAAACTTAACGATAATCAATTCGAACAACACAACAAAATAATTCCTTTGCAGATTACAATAGCTATATTTTCTGAAGCAAATAAAATAATAACACAATATTTTATTGCGAAAAACTCCAACTCTTAAGGGTAAAAACCACGACTTATACCTTTGTAGGATTTAACTTCACTTTATTAAACTTCAAGTCTCAACAAAAGATTACAAAGCTATGTAACCTAAGGAATTATAAACTCTAATTCCAGCGAGAATTCGATAAACGTAATCATAGCTAAGAAATTATAAACTCTAATTTCTAGCTTCCCGAAGACACAACAAAACCTCCTGGTGGTTTTATATATCTTTGTTGTTGTCAGTCAAAGTTCTCAAACTTGTTTAGACGGAACCTACCACACACACTCGATGTAATGCAAACCTCTTAATTACAATATTACAACGTTTTCCTCACAACTTGGCAACCACTTCCCAAGTAACTCTCAAAACTTGTCAAACCTCTGACGTGTTTTGATCTCTCTCTTGTAAGTGCGGATTTTTTCTCAAGCGAACTAGCGTCCTATGTATAGTTGAGACTGAATCCAAAATTATTTCGACTAGAAATCCTACTTCATGATAGAAGTTCTCTTGGTGGGACTTCTAGTTCAACTGATTTGTCTTCGCTTTTATTCTTGCTTGTTAATTGATTCCTTATTGATCATGCTTCATACTTCATTACAGATTTGAAACCAAATCACGTCATTGTACTTCACCTTCCTTTGCTTCAGGCTTTTAGTTTTTGTCTAGTTTTCCTATTTGATTAAGAAAACTATTGTGTGCGAACTCCTTTGATGAAAAGAAAATTTTATGTACTTGTTGCTTGTCGAAAAATTAATATTTTCACAGCTTTATATCTTCTAATTCGCAAGGTTGACGTTCTCCTTATCCAAGTCGAATTCGGTCACATCGCAACCTGTTTCTTTTATCTGTCTCTGTATTTGTCAATTACAAAATCTTTCTCATTCTAACATATGAGATCTTATATTTTTTAAATAGAGATTTCAGATGAGTTTTGACACAATTTACGAGGTGAACAGATGAGTTTGGGTAATTTTTTTAGTTTTGAAGGTTTGAAAATTGATAAGCTTTGATACAAGTCAACATTTCGGATAAACGGAATTAAAATGAAATTTCATCAATTTCGTTAGACTTTTGAATTAGTTGCATTCTTGATTCTATCCCCAAGCATTCACGCGTAATTCAAGTTGTTGATTGAAAATCTAAAGTTTAAAATATTTAAATTGACTTCAGTCAACATTTGATCTCTGAAACAAATTAAGTACTTTAGCTTATTCAACATACTTTAATTGTGGCTTTATGTACCTAAATTATCCAACTCATATTTCAAATCAATAAAGCTACCAAAACTATCATTTCATTTGTAATTTATTTATTATGACAACAATTCTGAATAAGTGTTACACTAATTAACTAATTCTAGTTTAAGGAATATAATTGAGTGGGACATATTCCATTTGTGATGTAATAATGTGAAGATTATGTGTAGAGCAAGACCTAACCATGTCCCCAACAAGTGGAATAATAGGAAGTTTATCACAATTGCATATTTCAACCATAAATCCATCTGGATCATGGAAAATAGTGTGAGTCAAACATGGAGTACCTCCGTCTTCACTAGGGTTTAATGTTGGATACTTATCCCCATTTATATAGCGTCTTCTCCACTCCATTCTATGCCTCAACACGATGCAAAGTTTAATTAGGAACGAACGTCAATCTAAGTAATTATGTGCACTAATATTGTAAAATGTAAGGTAATTTTGTTTAGTACAAGATAGAATTATTAAGTTGAGGATCTAGAATTTGGACATGTGTTATTGATTCAAGATCAATTAAAATACTCCTACGACTCATTTGAATTTGATCGAAGTCATAAATCTTTTATTACACCCAAATACAATATGCTATAACACGATATAATTTATGATATATATATATATGTTAGTCTGTCATTTTATGATTTTAATTTACGCTTTTACGTTTTTCCAAACAATAATTCTGTTTTTTCACGAAAACTTTATAATGAACGTTATATTCATATAATATGCATTGCTCATGCTAAGCCGACATAAGTCAAAGGTTTCATGGTTAGGACGAATTTAATAGCCTTTTGTAAATCTTGTGTCTGTATTAAAAAAATAAAAAAATAGATATAAATTAACTTGTGAACCTGTTAACAAAGTTGACTAGTGGCTTAGTGATAAGAAAGGAGTCATGAGATGTTCTGCCACGATAAAATTGTGAGTTTGAACTCCATTATGATTAAAAAAAAAAAATTTCTAATAAAACATATTTTACGATATTTTTCTTTTTTTTAAAACTCCAAACTCCTAAGTTCTGACTCTGTCTCTAACTCAAACTCAAATTATTATTATTAGTATAGAAAACACACAAGTAAGAAAAATAAAAAACAAGAACCTGAAAAGACATATGATTGTCTTTTGGATTAATTTCAGTCTTCTTTGTTGGCAATGGTTCTGAATCTCAATGAAAGTAAATGAAATCCCTAAATCAGCCAAGTGACCAAATAACCTATTCGTAAAACAAGAATCCCACGTCAAAACTTTGACAATAACTTTAATTATTCAAAATCCAAATATATAGGTCATGTCATACCTCGTTTTAATTCATTTGGTATATTTTGACGTGATATAAAGCTTTAAAAAATATTTTAAATGTCATGATTTAAAATTTCAAATATGTCAAATAAATTAAAATATTATTTAATCTCATGATCTTAAAGATACTACAAACAATTTTATTGAATTTTTTTTTTGTTAAATTTATGTCCTAAAAATACAATTGTTAGATATTTATGTAATTCTATCACTTTCACAGAATCAAAAGAAACTTTTTAAATTAAATTATTTTACTATCTAATCTGTATAGTTTTACCTGACTAAAAAAAATATTAACACACAAAATAAGACGGACAAAGTTATCACAATAGAAAAGAAAGGAATTTATATAGTGAAATTACCAAGCGCCACTGAAATTGAAAGATGTAGGTCTTCTTACAGGGACAAATCCAAGGATATTTTTGTAAAAATCAATGGATTCTTCAAGTGATGTGCAAACACGGGATATATGATTCAAGGATGTTAAACCTAGTGGATTTCCAATATTGCCCTTCATCATTTTTTTTCAATCAATAAACTAAAATTAAATAAATGGGTTTACGAAGGATATAAGTGTCAAAGGACAAATTTAATTAAAAGAAAAAAATTCAATAGAGGATAGATTTTGAATTGTAAAGGAGGAAAGTAGTATACCAAACTATATGTGGTAGAGCCATGAGTAAAGGACCATCTCTTCTTGTTTGCCACTTGGAATTTGTTAAATCCACGTGTCACATAAAATAATATTTTCTTCGTTTTAATTTATGTGATATCTTTTAAATTTTAAATAATGTAAATTTTTCATATATTGTTTTTTGAATTGTCAATTATTATGACCTTATAGTATTATTTAGATATTTCATAAATTTTTATTTTAAAAAGCTAAAATTTCACAAATAAATCTTTAATCAAATTTAAATGATTTGATTTTTAAAAAATAAATATACGACATAAATTGAGATGAAATGAGTAACATGACACGTAGATCTCACGTTGGTTAATGAGTTGGACTATAGCTAGCAGATTGAATATATGTAAAACGTAAATTCATATTATTGCTGTAAGCTGGCAAATTGAATATGTAAAACGTAAGTTATATTATATATTGCTGTAAGCAAGCATATTGGATATGTAAAACGTAAGCTATATTATTAAATCCTTTACCACGTATAAAATCAGTAGAAAGTTCTTCAAACATACCCATAAGTTCCATGGTCCTTTTGTCCATTTTAAAACTCGAGTGATTCACGGGATTGAGAAAAAAAAAAGATTACATGGATAAATATATGATACGTATTTATTATGAATAATTATAATTTAAGTAAAGAAAAAGCTTAAATATGTTATTAAATTTTTTAAAAAAAATTATTTATATAATTCGTAAGAAAGTTTGACTCATTTATGTAATTGTTAGTTAAAAATGTTTATTCAGGCCCTTTTTTTTTTAACTTTGATTTTGCAAAATCACCTTTTAGTCTTTACCGATTCTACTTCACATAAAATAATCATATTTTTTTAAATTAAATTACTTTATTCGTGTGATGATAATTCTAACATCGTTTTATTGCTTAATTAAATCAATAATTACTTTCTTGATGAACACAATTAATTCTCCGTATTAATTCTAGATCAAGATATATTGTTGATCAACACTTGTCACAAATTAATTTTCAAACAAAATTCCAAAATTGCATCCAATTTGTTTTGAAAATAAGTGACTAAAAGTAAATAATCACATACGGCTTAATTTTTGCCTTATTCTCTATCATATTAATTAAGGTGCAAATTTGTACGTATCAAAGAGGACTTTTTAAAACAATTTTACAAGTCAATCAAATAGTTTGTTATTTCTTTTCACTACAATTTTTTTTAAAAAAATGTGTAAATAATATTTTCATATTAATTTCCAATCTTAAATATTCAATCAATTATATATTTAATTTAAAATTAATTCAAAAAATAAAATTTAACATATATTTTAAGATAGAAAGAAAAATATTCCTTCTAATCCATATCTAAATAACTTGTCGGAATTTTTAAGAAAAATATTTAAAAATATAAATTAGAAATCATATTTACTACGTATTACTTATTTTATATCTCAAACTCATCCAATTTCATTTTAATTATAACATATCTAAAACAAATTATACTTAATTTTAACTTATATAAATCATAAAATATTTAAAGGTAGTTAGCAAATATATAATTTCAAGAATTAATTGTATATCTAAATAATAAGAGCTATAAACTGTTTGTTGGTCACAAAAATGTGGTGGCAGAGAAGTATATTAATACAGTGTAGTTTCTGGAACACTCTTTATTATGCACTAAACGGCGTCACTTTTATTGAATGAAGTAGCAAGAACCTTCTCAAAGCTTTGATACTATGCTACACTACACATCATCAAGCACATCCTAGAAGCTTACTTAATTATATTTATCTTCACAACCGCCTATATAAATTGCCTCATAGAAATCAGAAAAGCTAATCAGAGTAATCAGTGAGTGTTTCTTATTAAAGTATATATATAAGAAAATTTCAATTAATTTATTAGCAATGTCTTTGTCAGGCTTAGTTTTGAAAAATATCTATAAACGATCGAATTCAAGTGTGAGACATTTGAGTAATAATGTGCAGAAACAGGGCTGGTGCTCTGAACTTGTACGTCGTTTTTCTACGGAGTCTGAGAAACAACAAGTAGGTGGCGATGGAAAATCGGAGAAACAAGAAGTAGCTGTTTCCGATAGTGGCAAACAATCGAAGCTATTTCCAAGAAGACGCCGCCGTGGTAATCTTTGGAGACGCAATGAATCCGACTTTGCACCTGCTATTTTCGGTATGAAAACTAAATTGCCCCTTTCAATTTAGTAGTCTTATTTAGAATTTATTAGTTCTAAATATCTTTTTTGAAGCTAAATTAATTTATTTATAAAATGAAATGGAGGGAATATTATCTTTGCAATTTCCAATTATAAAGAATATTTTTTTAGGCATAATATATATATACATGTGACCTTAGCTTTGACACTTTGGTGTCAGTTAGTAACTATGACTTTTAATTTTGGATATGTACAAGTAATATATTTAATTGTTTAAAATTGAATAAATAAATATTTTTCTCATACACACGTAATTTTGTGTTCTAGTTAATTATTCAAGTTTAAGTATTTATTTGTTCTACACGCCAATTACAATTCATCAGTCTTCTTGAAACTAGCGTGTGTTGGTATGGAAGGCAAACTGTTTTTTCCTTGGAAAATAAGTAAATTTTGAACGTATTCGCATGTCTGGTTTGTGGGCTACACATATTTTTCGAAAAATGATTTATAAGTGTTCCAATTCTGAATGAAATGTTTTTGAGAACATCTTTTACTCTTATTAGATAGAACAACCATTTATAAATTGGAAAATATTTTTTTAAAACAATTTTTTTTGGAGTGGTGGTGTGGTGAAGGGGTCAGGGTGCAGGGTAGGAGTGAACAAATAAAAATTGGAAGATTGATCGTATTTATAAAAGCAAACTTAATTTTCTGGGGATGATAGGGGTGGTTAGGGGGCTGCCCATGGAAAAAAAAAGGTAGGAAGTTAAAAAATAAAAATTTGAAGTGACGAATATTTTTAAAACGCGAAATAATTTTTTGGGAATGGGGTGGGGTTGGGGGAGGGTGGTGCAGGGATACAGAGGTGTGAAAAAATACATTTTAGAAATTATTCTTTTTTTAAAAGAAAAAAATTGATATTTTTTTCAAAAAAATTTCATTTGAAATTGGAGGAGATCTTTGAAAAATATTTTTCTTAATTTTTAAAGGAAAGTCATTTTTCTTAATTTTGAGAAAAATTAGTTGATTTGGATAACTTTTTTCCAAACTTTTACCTAATAAACATGAGAAAATTGAAAAACATTTTCTCCCTTCATACCAAACACACTCTAAACACACTAAGTTAAAAGTGTATTATGTCTTCTTATTCACTTAATTTCCGTCTTTCAACATTTTATTTTGGATACCAAACAATTTAGTTTTCATAGAGATAATTCAATTTTGCTCGTTTTAACTTTTTTTACTAGGCTTTAGCCATTTTACATGTATGATGTGTTATGGGATTATTTCAACAAAAAATTTTAAATTTGAAGAAATAGACACAGAGAGTCTAGACCGGAGTTTTTGATATATATATATATATATATTATATGTATTTAAAAATTATTTTAATTATATATAGATAATATAGTATTTGTTTCTTTTTTGGAACAGAAAACTTACCAACAGGACTTGGCAATGCATTATTGCAAGCCACAGAGAACATCAACAAGATATTTGATAATTTCAACTTGAATCCCTCACAATTACTGGGAAGGTACAAAGAGGATGATAAGAATTACAAAATCCGTTACGACGTGCCAGGACTGGGCAAGAAGGACGTGAAGATCATGGTTGAGGATGGAATTCTGACAATAAAAGGTGAACACAAACAAGAGAAGGAAGAAGAAGGATCAGATGATGAGTTTTGGTCATCAACAAGTTATGGTTACTATAATAACAGCATTGTGTTGCCTCAAGATGCTAAGGTTGATGAAATTAAAGCTGAGATGAAAGATGGTGTTTTGACAATTACTATTCCTAAAAGTGACAAACCTAAGAAAGATGTTAAGGAAATTGAAGTTATGTGAGTTTGTTCTTTCGTTGTTTCGAGTATTACCTCTGACATGTTTGTGAGTGTCTTCATTAATAATAATTTAAGTGTTCTTGAGTTTCAAGAGGGTGTAATAAGAATGGCTTTGCTTTATTCAAAAAAATTGGCCATAATTTGAATAGTCTCAAAATAAAATCTAATCTTTTTGTTATTTCCTAAATTATATGTGTATTTATTATTCTTTTTGTCATTTTACTTCTCCTTTTTTATTTTTCTTGTGGCTCTTTTTATGACAAAATTTTGTCATTTTACTACTTTTTTTTCTTGCGACTCTTTTTATAACAAAATAATATGTGAGAATAAATAATTATGTTTGAACAGTTAAAAAATAATAATTAAACTACTAATTCAATTTAAATACTTGGGGTGTTTTTTATTTTAGTTATAAAAATTATTTTATTAAAATCGTTTCTCTTATTTCGCTTGGTAAATCTGCTTGCATTCTAATACTTTTCTATTTCTCTGCTTTTATACACATACATCAATGTTTTTTTTGCTTTGTATAAAGCGAGAAATTTTTTTTATATATATAATATCTATATATAATTATATATATATAGTATATATCTATATATATATATATCATATATATATATATTCTATATATATATATATCTTATATATATATATATATATATAATTAATATATATATATTCATTTAAGTTTTCTTTCTTTCTTTCTCTCCTCAAATTTCGGTCGCCATTTTTTCAGATCTGTTCCCATCACTCAGCACTCTCATTTGTAAACTACAAATTGCAAATAATTTTTACTCAAAACAAGAAAAAGAAAAATGACTAAGCTTTAAAAAATCAATCAATTTTATAATATGATTTAAGAGAAATCAATTTTTCAAATTAACAGAGTTGCCACTTAACTTTTTAGTAAAGATCAACAAAAAATTTTAAATTTTTAAAATGATTTAAACAGAATAAATCAATTTAAAATTACAAGGGTTCAAAGTCCAACATACATTTCGAGAATGTGTTAGATTCTCGAAATGCACTAAAGTAAAAGAAAATTTATTATTATTTATTTATTTTACTCAATCTTATTTATATGTTATGTTCAGCAGAAATGAACTAGTAAAAAATTCTTAAGGGAAATAACTTAAGTGACAAGACTAGTAAATAAAATAAAGCTAAGTAAAATATAAATATTTTAATTTGCATATGTAAAAAAATAAAATGGCTATCTTGAAAAACTTAATTAAATTAAATCATAAAATGAATAAAGTTAATCAAACAATATGATATGAATAATAAGGAAAAGGGGAAAGTTTGAATTTGGCCCTTTGTCCAAATTCAGCTGAAATGGACCTTAAGTCCAACTCTTCCTGTCCTATTTTTTTTTAAAGTATAACTTATATAAATATTATAGAGTAAAATTTTAATTACCTTTTATTTCTATAATTTTTATAATTACATAAATTTTATATTTTTGTAGGTATTTCAAATACATAATTAAGGATCAGAATACATTATTATTGATACATTATGCATCATTCTGTTGCATTTATAAAGGAAAAAAAGGATGTAAAATCAATTTAAAATCTCATAGTATCCATTTGTTGCAACTATTAAGGGGGAAAAAGCTGGAAATTAAATTAATATCCCATAAATTACGTTATTCCATTCAAATTATCGTCAAAAATTCAAAATCCTATAGTGTAACAACCAAAAAAATATTTAAAAAATGAATTTCTTCTTCTTGTTCATCGTTCTCTCTGTTTCATGAAAAAATTTGTCGAAATTTTGAAAAGCGAGGTGAGTCATGAAGAATTATGTGGAATTGTTGTTAGACAAACAATTTCTTTTGTGAATCTTCAGTTCAATCGAATATCCTTTTCGATGTTGGTTTAAAATTGTTGAAATTTTGAGATTTAACAATTCTTCTCCTAATTATTGAGAATCCGAGAAGAATCATCATATATATTTGTTATTTAGGCATTTTATATTTAATGATCTTGTTTCAATTGCTAAGTATTACTATTTATCTTAGATACATTAAATACATAATGTTCCCACCCATACAAAAACGAGTTAATTTTAGATCGAGACATTATTGTGTGTATTGCTATGGAATTGATACATTTAGTATAATTTCGAATATAACATATCAGAAAGAGTGCATGATACATTATCTATTCATGGTATCGTAATTGTATTTATAACTAAGATACATGAATAAGTAATTGTTTGCTTATAAGATGTTATATTAGAGATCGACAACAGTTTAAAACCAGTTGTGGTAGTGATATGTAATTGATACATTTAGTATACATCAATTTACGTATCATGGTCTAAAAAAATAGTGCATGATACATTACTTCCAAATGTATCCTCGTTTTAAATTGTGTATCATCTTGTTTGCCTTGAAGATATGTAGGCTTAATAATGTATCATTTTTGTAGTGATAATATGTATCTGAAAAATTGTTAATGAAGGACGTAACTAATCTGAATAATATGTATCACGAATAAGAATTAAGTTATCATTACGATAATGCACAAACCCAATTCATTGGTTATGAAAACGCTGGAATAAAGAGCGAAATATTACCATCGTGACAATCCTTAAACTATTTTCGGGACAACAGAGACAGAAACGCCATGGAGGCATAATAAACGGGTCAACAACTTCAAATACAAACATATGAAACCAAGGGAACTTCATTGATTCTTGGGAACACATTAGTAGTAGTAGTGAGACAAGAAGAGCATGTCATTCAAAACAACAGGACAAGCTAAAACATAAGACAAACAACAGCCTGACTGGTTCCTCTAATTAAACCAAACATGAGTAATACAATAGTCAGTCAACAGTGAATATAATGAGCAATGAATAATCATATTCAAATCGAGCAAGAAAACCCAATTGAGACGGGTCGATCGCACAATACTCGGAATCGAAATGAATAGTAAACAAGGGGGAACACATTACCTTTCTCCGGGCAGCTACTGGAGACAATTCCACCACCAATAGATGAACTCCGGCGAGCTCCGAAGAATAACACAGTCTTGAATTCGAGTATAAGGAACTAAAAATCTCTGTGTTATGGAGGATAATTTTGGTTTCTCAAGCTCTTTGTTTTCTTTTCCAACTACCTAACTCTATCTCCTCTTCCCAACTATTTTCCCCAAACTAATTGCCTCCAACCCTGTTTTCCAAAGAAAAAATGAGGGAACTATTTACAGACGAATTTTAGGGTAGAAATGGGGGAATAGAGTCCAATTTTGAGATTTAAAATTCAAGGAAAGGAAGACACGAGAGAAGAAGACTCACGATTTGGGTCGGATTTTGCTTGCATGGGTTGCTGCTCGATTCTGGGTTTTACCAAGAAGAACAATTTGGGTCGGATTTGGGTCGGTCGGGTACTTGCTACTGTTAACGTTGTATTGTATTGTTGATGTTGGGTTATTTGGAATTGTATTCGAGAAATGGGTTTGCTGATGGTATTGGGCCGGTTCATTGGGTCATTTGAATTGGCTGGAAAGAAATGGTGTTGGGCTTGAGGAATGTCAAATTGAAATGCTAAAGAAAAGTCCAAATTTGGTCTTATCACAAATGGGTTTAGGGATTTCATTAATAGCTAAATAATAGGAATTATGAATTAATTAATGAGCCTCTTAATATTGACTAAATAAAATTATCGACTTAAGTATATCAAATAATTAATCCAAAATTGTAAACTATCATATAACAAAAACTAATTTAGTAAAATAATTAAACAATATTAAATCTTTTTAGATGATTTTCAAATATTTATATAAAATATATTCATTATATACAAAATCCGGTATGAAAAACAACTCTTTACTAATTAGAAATTGTAAAAATCGAACTAGGATTTACTTAAATGATTTTGAAAGTAATTTGAATTTTATAAAAACTAATTATTTCTAAATCGTTTGGAACTAGAGCTCGTGAATTAAATCATATCGTGGTCAAAAGTTGATGTCCAACAAGATGGTCCTCATTTCACTTGGATTGAATGCAAGAACCCTCAAGGAAAATGAGCAATTGACAAGCCAATTTGACCGACCCCCACAGGGAGATCCGTGTTCGATCTTGCGTGTTTAGGAAGAAAAGGGGGAGGGGGGTGGTAGGCTGGGGGTTGTGTGAGTTGATACGGACTTTAAGAATTATGGCAGAACCCCGAAAATAGATTTCCTACATATTCAGGCCACTTGTAGTTCGATAAGCCTGATTTAACACACGATTCTGAAAGAATTCAAAAGTTATCCCGATCGGTTGAAAAGGAAACTTAGTATGCTAAGATAATCTTTTATTCTAGAAGACTGACAGACAAGTCGAGTATAAAAAAAGGCTTGCAACCTCTTAACCATAAATGTGGGGCCTTTCACACCCATAATTAAGAACTTACACTGACATAATTCTCAAAACTCTTAGTGCACTATCACTCAGATTGGAAAGATGCCACCGGTGAAAATAAATTTTTCGGATGCAAAACTTAAACCAAAAAGAGTAGGAAAAATCCACATGTCTTTTGATAGGGGTGTGGTTCGAATGTGGTGAAAGTCGCTCCTCAGCTCGCGCCCTAAAAGTTTGACACTCTTTTCGGACTTGTGTTGCATCCTTGTTGATGTCGTCCACACCTGTTGTTTGATTTGAGAATTCACCCTCTTAGATGCTCTCGAAAAAGACTGAAACAACTTATTAGTGGAAAATGAAATTGAAAAAATGGTAGTGTCTCTTACGATGCTTTTCAGTTACTCTTGATGTGAAAGATGTCACATAAGTATGTTCAGTATATGTCACGATCCAAAACAAGTCGTGAGTGGCACCCAGACTTAACCTCCTAAGTGGGCGGACTAAGAAATTCAAACCCAACATATATCAATAATTCAACTATGAATAACAACAATAATATAGAAGCTCCAAAACTTATTAAAGTAATCAATCAAATGAACCTCTAAAGTCTATTACATATTATCCATAAAATCTAAAAATCATCACATCGAGGACATCTAATCTTCAAATAGTTTATGTCCGAAACTAGACTCAATGTCATGCGAAGAGAATTAACACAGCTTAATGATCGTTTTTCACCCTGCACTAATTGCTGGTGACTGGCTAGAGCTGAGGGAAATTTGAAGTCATTCTGGTAACATGTCACTAGTCACTGCACCCATACAGAAACAAAGAAAAACACGTAGGCTCAGGAACGGGCATACATGTACTGGAGTATGTATCGTCCGGCCACCCCAATAGAAACTAATATACGAATGAATATATTAATGAACTCAACTATGACACGTAACAAACACAGTTGTAAGCACAACCAACTCAAAAAGGGACTACATAATCAATCACAATATTAACAAAACCGCCGCATGAAGACCCTGCCTCCAGGCACGCTCATTTGGAATGGTTCTTTGATGTTAAGTACATTAAGTTATTCCATATCTTTTCCTTTAATGTTACGGTTTCGGAGAACGTGACAACTCAGATCCAATTATACTATGTCCCAAACGTGACACTCCTGATCCAAGAATAATCCGTATCGGAATGTGACACTGCGATCAAAGATATCAGTCGGACCGTGACATTTCTGTATCCAATTTCTGTGTTCGGAACGTGACACTCTGACCCAATAAGATTTGTCAGAACGGACACTCGACCCAATAATATCGTGTCAAATGTGACACCGATCCAATTATCCTGTGTCAGCATGTGACACTCCCCGTCCACACAATACCATATTTCATCATTTATTATCACCACTTTTAATTCCTTATTAATATTTCTCAAGCCTTTTTTTTTTATTCAAGGCATCATCGTCGATAAGTGGGTTTCAAGATATAATTTCACAAGCTCAAGGATTTCAACCAATCACACAACATAACCACCAAGCACACAATCAAGTACATAGTGAACTTCAGAATACCTTCAATGGCATATCAATCCTTAAGAATGTCTATCAAATAGCATAAATCATAACCTACCTCCACCGAAGAACCGAAGTCAAGCAAACTACGTCTTCAGTGCTTTTGCTTTCCTCAATGCCTCTGAACCTTTTCAATCTATAAAGTACATATGCATAATTTATAATAAAATATACCTAATATTTAATTACTATCTCAATTTATTAAAACTTTAATCACAACCCGATAATTTTAAGAAATTAAGGACCAAACCCACATATTACAATTGACCGTATCATTATTGTATAAGGATGATGACTGCAAGTTTAATTTAGGCCCCACATACATGGATTCGATATTTTCCAAATATTCTATTGCCTTTGACCAATCATATCTCATCATGATCTAATATTTAACTTCCTCACATTTTTATCCAAAATATCAACCAATCACTGAACCAATTGCATGCATATTATCACTACACCTTTTCGTTTCATAATTTCTTTAACCCCCTAACAACTATCCATGCAATTAAATAATTCCTACCCCGAATTTCATTCAAAAATCCAATTTTCCAATCCATAAAACCAAATCATGTAACACCATATGCACATATATGAATTTAACACTAATTTCCTTACCCCTTTTAACAATTCCCATCATGATCCTAAAAATGGTCACTTGAAAATTTTCAGATGACTACAGGTTTCACGTAGATTAAACAAATAAGGTTTCTACAAAGTTTTTAACCTAAGGAGTCAATAATCAGTATCCACAAAATTTCCATACATTCTAACAATAATTCATCTCCACGTTACTATTAATATAAAATTTAACACTAGAAATAGAACAATTCGTAGAACCAAACCTGAGAAGCTCGTCTGCTGCTCTGTGTAGTTTTCGCACGAATAAACCCTCTTGTCCATTTGTTTTTACAGATTATTTCCTTAACTTAATTATAATATAACCAATTATAAAAGTGAAAAAAGTGATCCATTACTAATTTTAATGTTATCTTCTTTAACCACCAACTAAATTAATTATTAAAAACTACCCCACTATATTCATAATTGTACTTACCGATAGTCCAAAATACCCATATAAAGTATATAGAAAAGTTTTTTATGAAATATAAAGTTCTAGTATTCAAACGACTAAATGGGTCGTTACAATATATGCCTGCACACTCAAAGTAAATAATTAGTAGACATACTGTCCGCTTTGTTCCTATCGGGGGACTGAAAATACAGAAGATCCTTCATCTAAACAAGGTATATCTTAATGGATAAGCATAAACATTTTTTTTCAATTAAATGAGAAAATTAAAGAAGTATTTCGAATAAAAGATAATGGATACTGCTTTCAAATACAGTATGTTCATTACAACTCATGATATGCCGAGGATTTGGAGAGTCATTGTTTGTTTTCGGCATGACCAATTCCTGTGATCTATGCGACGAGCTAGAAGTCTCATTGTTTATCTAGCTGTAACGAAGTGGATGACTTTATAATTATCCATCTATAACAAGGGAGATGACTCGATAGTATTTCAACTGTAACGAGGTGGATGACTCGATAATATTTGAACTGTAACAAGGTGGATGACTCGATAGTATTCCATCTTTAACGAGTTGGATGCTCGATAATAGTCCGACTGTAATGAGGTGAATGCTCGATAATAGTCCGACTGTAATGAAGTGGATGACTCGATAATATTCCAACAGTAACGACGTGGATGCTCGATAATATTTCAACTATAACGAAGTGAATGCTCGATAATATTCCATCTGTAACGAGGTGGATGCCTCGATAATAGTCCAATTGTAACGAGGTTGATGGCTCGATAATATTTCAACTATAACAAGGTGGATGGCTCGATAATATCCAACATAATTCAAAAGTAGGAACTTGAAATGAAAAACAAATATACGAACCACTTATCGGGTGGATCGCTAACAAAACTATATGTTAAACTCTTTGATTGGACAATCAAAACACATAATTCACTTATGGGGTGGATACCCAACAAATATGAATTTTGACTCTGACATTGTCAAGAAACAGGTATACCTAAATTGCTACGCAACAAACATACTAAAAAAATTTATGTATATGCACGAGGGTCTGATATACCCCCTCAACTTTTGTAATGATCCAGTCAGCCATTTTTTAAATGATTAGTGAAGTTATCATTTCCCCCCTCCCGTTATCGACCCTGAGTATTTTGTGTTTGAGTTTTCAAAAGTTGGTTACAAACTTTGAGTTTAAATTTGAGAATTTGGTAAAATTTTAGTTTAAAAGGCTAATGTTGTTAAAAAAAAAGGCTTCCAGTGTTTGGTGTTTTGGAATTGGAAAAAGGGAAAAATTGTAACACCCCGGAAAATTTTTTGAGCTAAGACTTGAACCATCCTTCGTAGTGAGTAAGTTTTTGCCAAAGAATTTAAAATTATGTTAATATTAAGGTCAAGTCACCAGATGTAGCACCTTTAGTTTTAAAAGAACTAAATTGGAAATAACAAAAATTTGAAATTTGGAGTGTTAAGCTAAGTATGAGTTTTGGGTCAACTTCAAACTATCATAACTCCTATCACAAGATGATTTAGGTGTTTTAAATATAGTTTGGTAAAGATCTTTGAATTATCTTTCCAACGCCACCAAGTTTGCTAAGTTTCGATTTCGGATGAGTGATATATGACCTTTTGAAATAGATTGTCCAGTTAAGGGAAGTTAGCCGAAAATAGTGAGGGACATTTTGGCCTTTTCCTTACCCAATTAGATTTAATTCTTTTTTTGTAATATTTTAGGGGTATAATCCTATTAGGTTCAGTTTTAAAATCCTAGTTACACGCCTAGAGTTTTAGTTGAGAGTTCAAGAAGAGACAGAGGAGAGATGCCATCTTATCAGATCTTTTTCTTGCGTCTGTGTTGCAAATTCACCAGGGATCACTTTAAAACGACCATATCTATTAGCATATAAGAGTTACGACGTGAGGGCCTAGCTATCAAACTAAAGTAAATTGAATATACTTTTCAACGCCACAAATTTCACATCAATCCAATTTTCGAGTAAAAAGTTATGACTATTTTATTAACATACACAATGCTGTTACTAATTAGCCAATGAAAAAATATTAAAAATAGTTGTTTTTGTATTTTTACCTCCAAGAAAATCATAAACATATTTATTGACTAATAAAAGACTCAAAACAATCAGATTTTCATGTTCACTAATGAAAATCATAATTTTTCGCCCATAGAAAATATCAAGAAAGTAATTCAAGAATCTGAAGAAAAGTTTTCTTGATTGTTTACCTTCAAGTTAGGGTTTCAATGCTTCTAATTAAGTTCTTCTTCAAGATTCTTCAAGAATTTTAATGATTCTTCAATATTATTGAAGAACCTTGTTCTTCTAGGTATGTAAGACTATCATAATGTTGGACTACTTTGTCCTAACGCCCTACATCTACTTTCAGATCATTAAAAGAGTAAGCTAGGATACTTTCCCTAGATTTTAGTATTCTTGAGATAAGTTGATTTTGAGTTTTTGCATTCATGATTCTTTTAAAAGTTTTATTCCTGATTATCAAATTGCTATTTTATTATTTAGGTCTTCATATCATGAATCATAACTCTTGATTTCATAATTCACATTCAAGAGAAAGTTAAGAGTAGAGTTCAGGAAAGTCTTTGAGTTCAATTGTGAATCCTTTGAGATCCATCATAGATTTGAGTTAGGTTTTGAGCAATCAAGTATGAGAATGAGAATAGTTGTATACATGCGTTCCATATTATAATGTAGACCCTTGAGTTGAGTCGTTTCTGCCCATAACTTTCGCATGAACTCCATAAGTTGAGAACCTTTGAGTAGAGTAGTATCATTGAAGTTCTTGAGTTCCAAGCATTGAATTCTATATATAATTATTGAAAACCTTGCATTGAGTCATTCACATTTATAATTCGACATGAACTATATTTTAAGAAGTCTTTTAAAAATGTTTTAACTTTGTTTTAAGACTAATCATTGAGATGAGAAAGAGTAGAGCTGAGTTCATTTTAAAAAAAATGATATATGGGAACTAAGTATTTCTAAGAGTTTAATATGTTCTTACATTTAAAATGATAGAAAACATAGATTTTCAAAAGAGTGTAAAATGAGAGAAAACTGAGATTTTCAAAAGAGTTTTGAGCAGTCTGAGTACTATCTCTTTTAAGAAAAAGATGAGTTTTGAGAAAGAGTTTCTAAAACATGATTAGTATGACAATCGAGTATGTCATCAATGTTTAAGCAACATGGTATATGCGATCAATGTTTATGCAATATGAATTCCGGAGTCATCAATGATCATATTAAAATATGATTATGTTTTTGAAAAAGAGTTTTGAAGAGAAGTTACCTCATTTAAGAGGGTAGATTGAGTAATAAACTCAAACCAAAGAAAGAGTTTTATTTTTACAAACTTATGAGCTAAGTATATTTTGGGAGTAGTATTGAACATCGATTGGGGATGCGAGTTCATATTAACTCAAGACTCCATAAATCATGTAGCCATCGTGGGTAGAAAAGGGTCATACTTTTTAGATGATTCCTTAGTGATTTTTATCATAGACTAGTGGATCCACTTAGTGATTTAGGTTCTATACCCCAGCAAGGTATAAAACGGCCCCTGGCAGCGTGAGGTAATACGTTCTATCATCACTTAGACTCATACTGGTGGTTGTTAGTTAGAGAATATCCCACATAAATTATATTACTTTATCGTATTAGTAAATTTGAGTTTGTTATTGCATTTTCTTTAACAAAGTAAGCTGTTTTCCACTATTTTTAAACGCTTTCATTATATTGCATGTGTATTGTTGCTTTACATTGAGTTGAGTATTCAGAGTTGAGTACCAAGATTCGAGTATTATATCTTTGAGTTGAGTATCTACTCTTTGAGTTGAGTATCTTATTCTTAAGTTGAGTTGAATTAAGTGAGTTGAGAAGAGGTAAGTATGTTTCGTTTTTACTATTTCAAGCTTATATTATGAATTAGAATTCCCCTTACATGCTCATACATTCCACGTACTGAGCCATTTAACCTGCATCTTTTGATGATGCAGACCCATGTATTTTGGATCATCAACAGGAGTTTTATTGATACATTCGAGAGTTCGAGCTATCTATGGTGAGCCTCATTGCTTCTGGAGGATTTCATTTACTTTTCACTTTATTCAGGATGTCGTAGGTCTTGTCCTAACTTTCATCTTTTTCATTTAGAGGCTTCATAGATAGTCCGTATAGTTGAGAAGTCTGTATCATTTATTGTATTAAATATTTTAAAGACTCAAGTGCTATTTTATGGCGAGTTGAACATAGTTATTTTTATTTAGAGTTTTTCATTTTGAGTTAAAGTTTTGTATTTCAATTTCATGAATTTTATTCTGTTTTAAGTTTTTGTATGCATAAGTTAGCCTTCTGCTTCTAATCAAACAGATGAGGGTTCGCTTGGGGTCTAACAATGGTTCTTTGAGTGCCGACCACGTCTAGGGTTTAGACTAGGGTCGTGATACAAATATTCTCCGTAAATGATATACAAATATCCTCTGTCATACTTTTGGTTCATTAGTTCCCTTTTCATCTAAAAAAGTACACTTTAACCCCTTACTATTATAGAAGACTTATTTGGTACACATGGAAACCTACGACTCAACCCGATTTGACCAAATAATTAACCAAAAATTCAAATAAATGCCCATTACCCCTTTAATCCACCCAATACATCAGTTTCCCATACAAATAACCTATCTAAAAACTTTAAGAAAAATCTCCTTCTCTCAAATATCTGTGGCTTCTAGTTGCATAATCTATCTTAACATTGAGTTTGATTTACTTCCAGATGTACAACTTGGTTTATGTGATTCATGTTAATGCTTTTTGTAATATGCCTTAAATCCTTTTCTCTTCATCAATTTTTCTGCCAATATCATCTGCACATGTAGCCATTTTCAATCCCAATTCAGACCTCTTTTCACTCACAACTGTCGGCTATCATTCATCCCATTAATCCCTTCCCCTAATTTTGACCTAATCCCTTCCCTAATTCTCTTATTTTTGAAGGAAAACGAAAATTCATTTTTTTGTTAATATGCATTTTTTTGTTGCCAAACTAGCTCATTCTCGTTTATCACTGATCTTTTATTGTATGGTTAAGGTTATCAATTGTAGAAAAAAACTATACATTTTGGATTTTATGTTTAGCTGAATTCAAATAGTTGGCCTAGTGCTGTTTCGTGATCTATCTGATTGACGCATAATCAATCAAGAATTGATAAAGAAAATAAGAAGATTGACCACGAATCGAACGAAATTACGAAGAATCAACTAAAACAATGACAAATCGATGATGAACTTGGTCTGTCGAGAGGAAGGAGAAATTTATTTTTTTGGTTATTTGGTTTGTTTGTCTGAGCTTATGTGTGAGAAATTGGGGAATTTTTTAGGTTTTTGGATGAGTTATACAGGTGGGTTAAGTGTATATAGGTGGTTTTTTAAAATTTGAGTACAAATATCTTGGACGCAGCCCATAAAAGTCTAAACACAGTAAAGAACAAAATATCAGAGCGTGCCACATAGGTAATTGTGCCTCAGATGTTATAGACCTCACCAATCTTCACTTCTTGAAAGCCTTCAAAACAACTCAATCTTCGCAACAACCTACATTTGGATTAGAATGTAAATAAACATATGCGTTTAGTACGAAATGTCCAATATAGAACTATCATAACCAAACATCAGATATCTCAAAGGTAGTCAACAATGACATAATCATAAATCATATAATACATAAGGATAACAATGATATCATAAGCATAATAATCGATCATAAAGCATATGTAAGTTTATTAATTACAACCATTTCTTTATTACTCAAGTGAACTCCTTCACAAGCACCTCAAGTATACTTGTGCAAAGCTAATGTAGCAAATCCCGTTCTGACTACCAACGCTTAGTACCCCTCTTTTTGTCATTATGATCATAATCTACTCATTATATTAAGACCAAAGTTCTTCATGGCATACGAGACTATGCCCCTAGATCACGCAAAACACCCATTGTTCCAATACTGTGAGCATCTCATCTACCTCAACACGCTAATCATATCTGTGAGTCACCTATCTCCTTTTTCAACTTTAGGTGTCAATAGTAGACCTACTTCACATTGACAAGGAACTACCATCTTAAGTAAATCGTGTCATCGAAAGAAACTATAGCCACTACTTAAGCTAAACAATACATTACATAGGGTTCATTCCATAGGTAGCTTCAAGTCATAATCGTGCGATGTATGAATGATATCCCATAATACCATCCATACTAAGTACTTATCTAGGCTATCCTAATCCAATCTAACTTATCTTAAATTCTTGTCTATTAAGATTAACATACTACATAATAAACCTTCTGCCATAGAAAGCATCTTAACATACAAGCCTAGCTAACAAAGGAAGGATACAATAGTACCATCCTAACCACCATGCAACCAATTATGTAGATACAAGCTAATTCATAGGGGATTATAAATCTTCAACCCTAAGCTACCATGAGAAACTTATCTCAAGCTATTCCATGAAATGCACCTTGCATGCAAATCAAGCTAACATTAGGAGAGTATAAGCCTTTCTCCTAAAGCTTCCATGAAATGGTTTTCGCCTAACCAAGTCAAGCTTACATGAAGGCACTTTAGTCATGCTACTTCAAACTAGTCCTAGGAGAATATCGATCCTCCATCCAAGGTAGTCTTGCCTACTACTGATACAAGCTACCATTATCAAGCATCCTTGCAGCACAAGATCAAGCTAAACATGGGAGAGCTTGATTCCTCCATTCCAAGATACCATGAGATTCATCACCTCAAGCAACCATGAGTATTTCAATTCAAGCCTCCATGAGATTCACCATCTGAAGCTTCCATGAAATTCATAATCTCAAGCTATCAAACCTTGGTCTTATCTTATTAAGTCAATTACACAAGAAGAGAATATTCAATAGAACTTTAAGCTATACTAATTCTGTCATACTCTGATTCATTTTAGGTTCTTAGGTCAACCTAGAATCCATCTATATGAGAGAACTTTCTTCCCCTAGATTGTTCATGTCTAAGTGTAAAGGAGAAGAAAAACATCATCACAATCCCCACATAATGGATTCACCCCAAAGCCCTAACAACAATGACATACAATCTCTATAATCAAAGATAACTTCATTCTATTATGATCCATATCCACTTACAATCTAATTATTCAATTTGATCATTAGAAGGTAATTCTAGTCATACTTGATCACATAGGTTAAATTCTAACTTTACAAGTCAAGATCCTCCTAAATCAATTAGGACTAGTTCAATTCATATCAGGTGATCCTATTATGATTAATTAGTATTCAAGACAATGGAATTAAGAAGATCAACTTAGAACCTTCATTTTGCCTTTAATGGCCTAAACCTACTATGATCACCTTCATCGTCGCAACTTAGAATTCATCAAAGAAACCACATGAAAACATCACATAATCATCATATAAATATAATTTAATTCTACCCACTAGATTGGGATCACAATCAAGCCTTACCCAAAATGCAATCACAACTGTATCTAGATTGGGGTATTTTTAATTCACAATTGAGGGAAACTATGGGGGCTCCATGGATGAATAATATTCACATATATTTGATTATATCCTTAAACCCATCTTAATTTAATGGTGAATTTAGTCCTAGAAGCTGCCTCCAATTTCTCTTCTTCTATGGTGTTCTTGAGAGAGTTTTATGGAGGGAGAAGTTTTGATTTGGAGTCCAGAGTATAAATGGCTATTTTATTGCTTAAATATACTTCAAAACCCTAAAATAACAGCCAATAATTAATCCCCATTGTACCCAAAATACCCCTACACTTATTGCACCTTTTAACTAATTCTAATTTGACTTTAAGACGACTCAACCAAATTTGGGAAGTCACTACGCGTTGCGGGATCATCTTCAATTCTTGGTTCTGGAATTTTATTTGAGACAGAGTGGTTCACATTGTCCCTCCGTCGCAGGGCAAAAATTAACCCTCTCAGTGCTGCAAGCGTGATGCGCCACCACCTCCACAAACAGGCTGCCCAACGGCCTTCTAGGCCAACGCTTGGATCCTCTTCGGGGAACCTTAGGGTGGTCCTCGGGGACTTGTACTCAAACGTTTTTACCCTTTTCATGTCAGTATATTTGTAGGAAACCTCGACACTCAATTTCACCCTCATACTATACCCCAAAATCCACTGAAAAACCCTACTACACAATAGTTCAACTAGACTAGCTTTCAGACGTCTTGGTCGTCCTTTAACGTTTGACCTCAAACTTCTTCAAACTAACTTCAACAAGCTGTGACATATATTAGAAATGTGTCATTGACTATAGGAACACATGAGAGGCTTTAGTAAACCTTATTTTATTTTGGGATCATTACAATTATAGACATAATAAACTCTTTGTCTGCTTCTAAGGTTATTACAGAGGAGAAAACTATAAGAAGATGCAACAATGTAACCTCTGTTGCAAATAAATTCGGCAAAATCATCCCAAACTATTACCAATTAATAGTAGTGATTCCTTGGATGATAAAAAGAAATGACTTTGCAAACGTTTCTCTGCACTTTCGCCAGTTGTTTGATATGCATGAAAACCTTGCTAGTGATTTCAAAGGCAAACCATTCAGTATTTTGATTATGATTTCTTCGGAAAAAACAATTTGCAAAAGTTTCCTAATACTCATTCTATTACTACTTGCAAATTACGACTTCTATTACAACAACAAAATTAGTCAAATTAAGGATCTAAGAATAAATGATTATGAAGAGTTTTATGTAGATGGTGGAAATGAAACATCTTGATGTAGCAAAATCATAAATATAAAGTATTAAAAAACACTATCGTTACAATTATCTGCAATTTTATTTTAGCTAAATAACATAAATATAAAGTCCTGATACTACGGATTTTGACAATTTTCGTAAGAAGAGTTAATTTGCTCCAATCTCTAACAATTGCATTTATAAAGTACGACTATAAAATGCGAATATTTTAATAAAATCAGTTAGTCCATAAGTTAATACTTTGGTCTCAAGATATTTGTGTTGTTTAATTTTGTCAAATATGCAATAATGTATTATTCTTTTTTTGACCATATTTTATTTCTAATAAAAATATTACTTTTAAAATGATTTTATTCTTGTTTATTTCCTTAAAACTTACTTTAATTAATATAATAGTAGAAAATTGTCATATATACAAGCTCAGAATAAATAATATAAAGAGAAGAAGACAAAGATATAGAGATGAAGAGCAAGACTTTTCTTCTTTTTCAAGTGTATTATCAATGGTGATTGATATCTCTATTTGTAGTGTTGAGATATCACTCCCAAAGGTCACCATATTACTAGATATATAGTTATCTCTTAAGGTTCTTATAATCTTGGAAGTTTATCACATTGGAAACACTTATAAATGATATCCAATTAGTTGTTGGATAACTCTAATGGATCATCCACATAAAATAATGAATTCATAACACTCCCCCTTGGATGTCCATAGATAATATGCCTCGTTAAAACCTTGCTTGAAAAAACCCAGTGGGAAAAAAATTTAGCGAAGGAATAAGAGTACACATATATTTTGATATGCACTATTTTTTCCCTCACTAAAAACCTTGCCAGGGAAACCCGTGGGACAAAACCCTGGTCAAGGAAAAAAGAGTTCAACACATATTATACTCCCCCTGATTAAAACATCACTTAATTTCTTGCTATGATGTCTCCAATCTTGTACACCAGCTTCTCAAATATACAGTGTCTTTGTGATAAAATCACATTCACGAAGATGTTGCATTGTGGAACTTATCCTGATATATCATTTTCTGATTTGATGAATATGACGAGGCTTTGATCTTAGGCGAATACATTATTATATATCATTCCATTCATCATGACCTCGTTGTTGCAAGTAAATTGCACATTAAACTTATTCAAATCAATAATCATCTTGTGGACACTTTCATTTGCATTTGATTATCTTCGTATATTGTGGTTGGTAAATTCTTTTCGAAGAAAATTACATATTTACTGAATGTGGTGTATCATTGATCTCAACCATATGCACTCTCGACTTGCTTCATGGAAAACTTTTATTTCTTAATGGTTTGAAAAAGTGATTACCTATATTTGCTTTATTGATAGCAAGATATTATTGTGCCTCCACATGCAAACAAATAATGTGCTTGAGATCGAACTTTATGCGGATACGATAAATATTCTGCATATGCGTAACCAATCAATTCTGCCTTGGATTCCTCGGAACAGAATAAACCCATAACTATGGTCCTTCGAGGATATTTAAGTATGTGCTCAACACCATTTCAATGTCCTTTTGTTGGGGAGGAATTGAATCATCATTTATGTCAAGCAATCATTGGGGTACTAAATGAATGTGATTTATCCATATAAAAATTGCATCAAAACTTTTCTGTGTATGTTGATTGATGGACAAATATTTCATTCTTCAAATTCTCAATCTTAGATTAAGACAAAATTTTGTCTTTCCAAAATCTTTTCCTTTTAGATCCCCATCTCAAATGCTCAATAGCTTTTAAAAGCTCCTTAAAGAGTGTTAGTTATTTCAAGTCATCAACATACACAATATATAACATATTTAGATCCTGACCTTTTCATAAAAATTCAAGGAAAATTAGGATCATTCTTTTTGTACCTTTTCTTCCTTGATTATTTAAATTCATATAAAGATTCTTAGAACTTTATTGAAAAAATTTTCTTCAAACTTTTATATGGTTCAGACACCTTGATTGCTTCAAGGATTTTTTTTCCAGATAACCTTCATTGTAATTCATTTTATGAATTCAAGTTTTTCATATGTTGCCAGATCAAAATAAACCTCATTGCATCCACCATAGGAGAAAACATCTCCAATAATGTAAGGATTTTTGCGACATAATATTATGCCCCAAGGCACAAGCCGTACTTGATATCTTACGGTTATACTATCGCATAATATATTATTTGTACCCCATTGACATTATACCTTGATTTAATGGGACTAATCAGTCCAAATGTCATCCCCCCCCTCACCTTTCTTAAGTGAAAAAATAATTATACTTAATTATGCATTTATTGACATCATTTATCTGTCTACACTTTATTTATGACAGTTCGAATTCAAGATCCCCGGTACAATTATATCATTGATCGTTAGCTCATATAAAATACGTCGATGCTTTTATATCTAGTCCAAACAAGACATAACTTATCAAGATCTCTTCATTTTTTCATGTACCCTGAACCTTTTATGAGGTTTTATGAAGTGTTTGTCAATGTGCTCTGTTATCGGCCAACTTGCCTCACTATCATGGCCATATTGTCATTTGCTCCTTTCCTTCTATCAAAGAACAATCTCAACAAAGTGTGAATTTATATTCGAAAACCGTATTGGTTCTATTACGCTTCGCATCTTGTAAGCTTTATCCCTTCAGGCCTTCGATTGGGCATTTGGAAGCCTGATATATCGTAGGGCCAGTACATTCATCTGACATTGATAGCAACATTATGCCAATCAATTAATAATACCTTGAAACTTTAAGTTCACATATTTATTTAACGAGATCTTATAATTCATAATTAACCTCACAACACTAATTTTTAGCTGTCAAAATCATCTCCCTTCTAATGTTAAAAAAATCTAACATTCATCCAAACCTTATTTGTGATTCCATTCTTATTCGTGGTGAGCAATTAAAACATGAACGCACATTGCACTTTTAGATAGAAATTATTTTGGTTTCCTGACTCTGAACCACTTTTAACCGGGGAACCTTGTTGGCTTAATGCCCTACCATGTGATGCTACATCTTAAAATAAATTATCTTATACACTCTTATTGGTATTTGGTTCTCATAACCATATCTTATCTGTCATAAGAGACATACAATTTCTATTAAATCAACCAACATTATCAATATAATTTCATAGTTTGGAAGTGTGATTTAATTTAATAATTTGACCAAACAACCTTACAAATACCGATTTCTAAGTTGATACTAAAGAACATGTGATCATCGTATAGATGCATCTATCATATAGTTGCAAATGATCCACATGGCAAGTGAATGGGCCCATATTCACCTTTTAATATGTTCCAGAAATTTTAGGGGATTACAATCCCAACCTTAGCTGGTACAATAATCATTTTATAAAGAGAACAAGCAAAACAAGAGAATTCTTGAAGAATCTTTTATTTTTTCATCATATAAGCCACCTAAATTCTCAATTATATTTCCATCAGATTTAATCGGAATGACCAATCTATCATGCCAACTGATCTTTATTTTAGTACATTAATTGTTTACTCTTATATATGATTTTGTCAACGCGTCCATGTTTGTGTGCAACAAACAAGAGGAAAAAATGGGTAATCTTTTACATAATATTTATAACCCACTTTGGTTGTAGTAATATGAAGATGTTAAATCTTTTCATGATTTATAGTCTCAATATTTTTTTCCAATTAATCTGAAACTTATAAAGTTTCTTTTGAGACTTAATACAACCACAATATTATTCCTCTAGCAATAACACAACTCGTTAGAGCCTTGCAATAATTTGGTACATCACATATGTAATGACACCATCCATATGGTTGAACATTCCTCAAGGAGAAAATTATATTTTATTTTCAGGTCAAAATTGTTACGAGCAAGACAATGTTTTCTTATTTACTTTGTTGTACCAAAGGTACAAAACCACTGACAAAATATTGGTATTCCACCAATATCTTTATTTTTGTCATGGCAAACATTTATAGGCAGAGTTTTATTTCTTTTGACCTTTTGTAGTTCACAAATAAACATACCAATAATATTTATGACGTAAAACGTACACGGACATTGACCATTTTTTTTCCAAATAAAAATTATTTATTCCTCTCAAACCTCTCGTAGAGATGAGTGTGACATATATGCATTTTTTTCTCAAACCGTCCCAAGAGGGTGACTTGTGCATATACCTAACATATCATCTTTTTTTCTCAAGCAAGCCTTCCATAGAGGTGAGTTGTTGCATATACCACTCATAATGATTTTAATTACATCCTTGACCCATTCTCTATAGAATGGTCGAGCACTCCGATACTCATCACAACGTCACATTCCATCAAGGAATAACTATCATTTATATGTATCTTCATAATTTGCTTTATAAGCGACATTGTCATGACTTTAAATTTCATCATATTTCCATGACACACTCAAACATCACTTTGATGATCAAAGTACCATCACTTTATCTTCTTGTCTTTTGATGGAGGATTTATAAACTTGTCAAATTATTGGGTCGACAACATTCACAAATCCAATGAACTTTCATACCATTTTGATACTAAAAATTGCCTTCACACTTTGAAGGACTATTTGGAAAACCCATAGTGTTCTTGCTTTTATAATTACCACAATGATGACTATTATAATTCTGTCTCTTCACGCCCTTTTGCATATCGTTAATCATTTTTCAGACTAATTATTTACTGCTTCCACATTCATACGTTATAATGGAGCAAGTAAACATGCGGATTTCAAAAATGGACCCAATACCTTATCATCATGGTATATCAAAACTCAAATTGATGTCATACTGTCACGGCCGGGGATCACCCCTAGACGTAACCGGCGTCGTTGTCCTAGGGGAGGACTAAGACTATCCTCTTAGCATTCGTCATTACATGTCATAGGTCAAAAAGTGTAAAAAATATAAAACTTTATACATATTGAGGTATACATAGACCTCTCGCTTACTTTGGATATATACATGTGGAGTTTACTTAGTCTCCTCACATAGGAAACTTACGTAGACTTCTCGTTTAGTTAACATAATCAACATATAATGAGTTAGTATAACAATAACATCTCACATTAAACTAAAAGGAGATATAATATTTTGGCATAACCCTTAGACAAGTACATATTGCCACTTAGGGCTTACAACAATTTTCTTTAAGAATAAGGAAGCAACAAATGTCTTTTAGACTATATCAATCCTACTAGGGTAGATCAAAAGGCATCATCCTCGGACTTGGGGGACTCACCTCTACTTGGAGGAAGAAGTTCAAGTATCCTTGCAAAAGTGGCCTAGAAGCTCTTCAATGTCAGGAACCTACAATGTTGGGGAAAAAGGGAAGAAATATGGGTTAGTACAAAACCATATACTAAGTATGACTCCTATGCATAAAATCATTAATGCATGACAAAAGGTACAATTTATTCAAAACCATGCTTTATGTTCAATAACACAACATGCACACATTTGGAATATTATAAGTCAACCAACATGATATTAACCCAACACATAAGCAACCCAAACAATACTTATGCAATGCCAAGAATAGAACCCCATAACCCTACCCAAACCTAAGTATCACATTAAGTCACTTATTGCATATATACTACATAATCTCATAAATTATCATAATGTGCTTGATTCATAAGTTCATATATAACTTGACATGCATAACATATAAACAACTTGATCACACAACCCACTACTAGAATCATCTCTTAGGAACCCACATGTGCAATGAGAAAGAGAAGTCCCATACCCTTCCTTACCCTGTGTATTAACCTTCAAGAATACCCTAATAGTAGCTACATACTTGACTTATTGATTTCTCTTATTATATTAGGGAAAATAGTGCAATAACCGACATGAAACCATGTGAGCTACATAAAATCCGGTGTTCTCATCCCACACAAAAAAAATAGGGTTAATACTTGCCTAAGGTGTAACCAATTTACATAGCTATCAAAGTGGATCCACTAAGCTATAGTCCTATGTGGGCACATAATTCAGGGTCAAGGAGATTGTTACCAGAAAACCTTGACTTACTAACGTGGAGGTTTCCATCTCATGAGACAACATATATCTTGGGAATATAGACTTACTAAACGTGAAAAAACCCATGTACGAGTCCTAACTTACTAAACGTGAGACCTCCATCTCATTTACATGCCCTTTCAGTACTAAACATATATTCCTTATAGTAATCATCATACCTTTTATACAAGATCACATTAATCTCTTCTAGACCCCTATGTGAACAATTCATCATCGTGGCTCATAGATATTCTTAAGTGAGAACTATCCTTTCACTTTAGAAGACCACATAAAAGTGAGTAAACCTTTCACCCAACACTGTGTAATAATCATGAGAAGTTAATTTCAATAATATAATAATCATACCATAATATACTTGCATACTTCGTAATCAATTCAATAGTCTAGGGTTAAGGATTAGGAATACTTTCTATCAACATCACAACAATCTAGGGTTAAAGATGAAGAGTACTTTCTAACAACATTACAATCAAAGTAATTATACTTCGTAATCGGATTCAAGAAGAATGAATGTTCATATCGTATTTCCCTCTCATTCCCTTCATACTTCAATTACCAAGAATTACATAACCAACGAATTAACAAGGTAAATAAAGAATTAATATATAGCAATTACTATTATAAACGTTCACACAATTATCATCTTCCACAATTTTTATAGAATTAGAAGACATAGTGAATGTAGGGATGAACAAGGGTTCAAAGGGGCAATCTTGATTGATTAACAAAAATTGACCATTAATACTTAGTTAAAAAATGATAATAGACTATAATCATCACAATTTGTTACCAATTTCGTTTTGAAAAGAGAACCCAT
The DNA here is from genome assembly GCA_027704765.1 of Solanum habrochaites. NCBI lineage: Eukaryota > Viridiplantae > Streptophyta > Magnoliopsida > Solanales > Solanaceae > Solanum > Solanum habrochaites. The sequence goes on along the minus strand of JAKWJA010002500.1, from coordinate 59,017,575 downwards.
GTCTAGATTGAAACCCTAGTTTTGAGGAAGTTGGAAATCATCTTTGAAATGGCTCTTGGGGAAAAGAATCCCAAGAGTGAAAGAAACCATACCTTAGTGATGATATTGACACTAATTTCAGATGAAAACCTTGTTGAATTAGTCCTTGAATTGGATTCCTAGAGTTCTTTAATGGAGGTTGAAGTTTGAGGAAGAGAGAAGCTAGAGAGATGTGAGTTAGGGAACCGTGGGGTGTTGGTTTAGTTTAATAAGGTTAGGTGTTATATAGTCCCTTAATTAACTTAATTAGACCTTCCTTAACCCTTCATTAAACAACTAACCAAATAATTGATTAAATGAACTAACTTAAAATTGGACAACCCTTAACAGACCTAACTATGAGACCCCGACCTACTGTCCGTAGGTTAGTTGACGACCCTACACCTACCATCCTGCACCACCGTCGTTTGTGTCAGAGACCATATTTTGGACGCCTTTTTGAAAATTTATAAGGAATCACCTAAGGAGCTCATCGATGCCTCATTGCCTGGAAGACGGCTCGTTGACTGGTCTCTTAGGTAGCCACTGCCATTTGTCAGCTTTTGGCCATTTTAGAAGGGTCCTTCTCAAGGACCCCTAGGGTGGTCCTTGCGGGGTCGGTGACCCTAAACATATTCTAATACATGTTTAACATCTTCCGACTCCTAAAACCCCATGAAACATAACAAAGCACACTAACCTCTATTTAACAATTCACCAGACGTCATGGACGTTCCTTAACGTTTTGACTCTAAAACTTCCGAAATGATTTATATTCATTATTGTAGGTCCTAAAGCAATATTCAAGGTCTAGTTCATCATGTGAGGCTCTAGATTAGGTCTTAGACTTCCAGAGTGTTACATTATCCCCCCCGCCTTAGGAATACTCGTCCCTGAATGACACTAAAAATCTTTTATAGGTTAAGGGTAGACTCAATACTAGCAGCCCAACCAATAAACAACATATTAAAACATGAGTTACAACTCAAATCAACATAATAACATGGAATTTACAAATAGCAACTGAAATCACACTTTACCACTTGTAAGAAAGAGCTCAACATCACAACATGAGGAATTTACTTCTCAACTTCAACATGAGCTGAACATGGTCATTATCATTTCATTTAGGCAACAACATAACAAATACAAAAATGAGTGCAAATCAAGCAAAAGATCACCTTTTCCATGTAAACTCATTTTAGCAAAAAACTTGTACCATATTTATCACATCTTTGCAAAACAAGTCACATTCAGTTTTACTCATTATATTAGTTATAAATAGGAATAACTAACCTAAATTATCAAAGAGATAAGTATAGTAGGACTTCATGTCGTCCGTGGCCTCCCATGTTGCTCCCTGAACTAGGTGGTTCTTCCATAACACCTTTATGGAAGTCACCTCTTTGTTCCTTAACTTCTTCACTTGTCGATCAAGGATTTCCACTAGAACCTCTTCATGGGAGAGCTTCTCATCCATACCTATACCTTCAATAGGAGTAATGGATACGGGATCCCAATACACTTCTTTATCATGGAAACTTAGAACACCGGGTAGATCGAAGATAGTTCACTAGGTAGTCTCAACTCGTGTGCAACCTTTCCAACTCTTTGCAAAACCTCATAGTGACCCACATACCGGGGGATTAACTTCCCCTTCTTGACGAATCTAATCACCCCTTTCATAGGTGAGATCCTCAAAAACACCATATCACCTACTTCGAATTCAAGATCTCTTCTCCTATTGTCAACATAGGACTTTTGCCAACTATAGGATGTTTTCAATCTTATCCCTTATCGTACCAACATTCTCCAAAGATTCATAGATAATCTTGGGAATAAGGATGGAAGACTCACCAAGATCAAACCACTCGACTGGAGATCTACATCTCCTACAATAAAGTGCTTCAAATGGAGCCATCAAAATACTCGAATGATAACTATTATTATAGGAGAACTCAATCAATGACAAGTGATTGTCCCAATTCATTTTAAAGTATATTACACATTCCCTTAGCATAAACTTTAGGTTTTGAATAGTATGCTCCACTTGACCATCCGTTAAGGGGATGAAAGTCGGTGTTAAGCTTCACTTGTGTACCCAACCCTTTTTTTAATGATCTCCAAAATCGATATGTGAATTGAGAACCTATGTTCGATATAATGGACAAAGGGATCCCATGTAGACTCACAATCTCATCAATGTATATTTTTGCATAATCCTCCGCCGAATAAGTAGACTTGATGGGGATAAAGTGAGTTGATTTTGTTAATCTATCAACAATCACCCAAATTGAGTCATTTTTCCTCCGAGTTCAAGGCAGTAGGAACACCCATTTCTTGAATTAGACCACTAGTCTTTTGATGCTTGAATTTTACTTTTGGGCAATTTGGACACTTGGATACAAACTTAGCTATGTCACTCTTTAAACCATCCCAATAATATACCTCTCTAAGATCACAATACAGTTTTGTGAAAAAAAATGGATGGAATATCGGGAACCATAAGCTTTCTCTAACACACTATTCCTTAAATGATCAACATATAATATGCATAATCTATTTTGGTACCTTAGCACACCATCTCCCCCTTAAGAGAATGATTCATTCATCTTACTATGTACCGATTAATTCAACTCCATCAATATCGGATCCAGATGTTGTTGAGACTTGACATCAACCACCAAAGATGATTCGGAGTTATGGTGGACTAAAGAACCACCATTTGGAGAATCTTCCAACCAAACACCCAATCTAGCCAACCTATGAACATATTTCACTAGGTCTTTCTTTCCTTCCTTTACATGGGAGACACTACCTATGATCATACGACTCAAAGCATCCGCAACCACATTGTCTCACCGGGGAGGTAGAGAACACTCACGTCGTAATATTCAACAATTCTAACAATTTTTTTGTCATAGATTCAACTCCTTTTGAGTAAACACATATTGAAGACTATTGTGGTTAGTATACACATCAACATGAACACCATAGAGTTAATGCCTCCATATTTTCAAGGCAAACACTACGACCGCTAATTCAAGATCATGAGTTGGGTAGTTCTTCTCACGAACCTGGAGTTGCCTAGAAGCATATGTTATAACCTTCCCGTGTTTCATAAGGACACAAACCTATCCCACTTGGTATGCATCACAATATACCACAAAACCCTTGGTACCCTCCGATAAAGTCAACAACGGAGAAGTGGTAAGCCTATATTTCAAGATTTGGAAGTTTCTTCCATAAGCGTCCGACCACTCAAATTTCACATTGTTTTAGGTCAAAGTAGTCAAGGGAGATGCAAAGGACACAAAACTATCCACAAACCTCTCATAGTAGCCGGTTAGACCCAAGAAACTTCTTATATCGGTTGGGTTCAATGGTCTAGGACCATTTTTAACCACCTCGGTTTTCCTTGGATCAACCTCAATACCCTCACTAGAGATGATATGACAAAGAAATGCCACCAAATGCAACCAAAACTCACACTTGCTATACTTGACAAATAGTTGATGTTCCTTAAGAACTTGCAACACTACCCACAAATAATTCATATGACCCTAATTCTCCGAATACGCCAAGATATCGTCAATAAAGACAATCACAATGTAATCAAGGTAATTTTGGAACACTCTATTCATTAGGTCCATAAAGGCCGTCGGGGCATTCATGAGACTAAATGACATCACTAAGAACTCATGGTGCCCATATCTAGTTAGAAATTCCATTTTAGGAACATCCTCACCTCTCACCCTAAGTTGGTGATACCCCGATCTCAATTCAATTTACAAAATTAGCTTTCCCCTTAAAGTTGATCAAACAAGTCGTCAATTAAAGGAAGAGGATAGTTGTTCTTAATAGTGACTTTATTGAGTTGGCGATAATTAATACACATCCTAAGGGACCCATCCTTCTACTTAACAAACAACACTGAAGCTTCTTATGGTGAAATACTAGGTTGAATGAATCCCTTATCTAACAAGTCTTTGAGTTTGATATTTAACTCTTTCAATTATGCTGGAGCTATCTGGAAAGGAGGGATTGAAATGGAATTCGTATCCAGTAATAGGTCAATACCAAAATCAATTTCCCATTTGTAAGGAATTTCAGCCAAGTCATCCGAAAAGACTTGCGGCAATTCCCTCACTACAGGGACCGACTCAATCAGAAGAATATTGGACTCAAGGTATTTGACTCTTACAATATGGTAAATACATCCCTTTGAGATCATTTTACAAGCTTTTAAATAAGAGATAGTATGACCTATAGGAATTGAATTACCCCCCTTCCACTCTAAGACGGGTTCATTTAGAAAGTTGAACTTAACAACTCTTGTTCGACAATGTATGGAAGCAAAACAAGCATGCAACCAATCCATTCCCAAAATAACATCAAAATCACACCATATCAAGTTCTACAAAATCCACCCAAGTAACTCTATTGGGCAATGATATAGGAAAACTCCTAAAGACTCTTCTAGGCACAATGGAGTCACCCACCGGGGTTGTAACTGAAAATGGTTCATTCAAAATATCGAGTATAACATCAAACTTTCTAGATAATAGAGGAGTTACAAATGAAAATGTAGCACCTGGATCAAGTAAAGCATAAACATTTATACATAAGACTTGTAATATACCGGTGACCACATCAAGAGACTCCTCTTGCTCACCTCTACAACGGAGGGCATAGAAGAAATTTTCTTAGGAGAATTGGGATTGGGAGCACTTGATTGTGCTTGTGCATTTTCTCTCCCTTGAGACTTCATCATAGGACAATCCCACTTCATGTGACCACTCTTGACACAACTATAATAATTACCAACTAGACACTTGCCTTCATGTTTCCTTCCACATTTAGCACAAGTAGAATTCTCAACATAAGGACTACTACCTTTATCCTCTTTAGGCTTGAATGTAGATCCTTTACCTTTGTTGACCCTTGGGATGGTAGAAGAATTTCCATCTTCGGCTCTTGTCCTCTTCAACTCTCTACCAACGTTCACCACAACATCGGATCCTATAACATATTTGTTCATCTTTTCTCTAGAATCCGTCACAATAGCAAAAACATATTTGAATAGTTCAGTGAACTTGAGACTATACTCCTTCACACTCATATTCCCTTGGCGTAAGTTGAGGAATTATTGTATTTTCCTCTCCCTTGGTTCCAAGGGAAAAAACCTATCAAGGAAGGAAGTTTTAAAAGCTCTTGAAGTAAATCGACCTTCTATAAGTTCATAAGTTCATATATAACTTGACATGCATAACATATAAATAAGTTTATCACACAACGAACTACTAGAATCATCTCTTAGGAACCCATATGTGCAATGAGTAAGACAAGTCCCATACCTTCCCTTACCCTATGTAGTAACCTTTAAGACAACCCTAATAGTAGGTACATACTTGACTTATTCATTTATCGTATTACATTAGGGAAAATATTGCAATAACCGACATGAAACCATGTGAGCTACATGAAATTAGGTGTTCTCCTCCCAAACCGAAAAGAGAGGGTTCACACTTGCCTAATTTGTAACAAATTTACATAGCTATCTAAGTGGATCCACTAATCGATAGTCCTATGTGGGAACATCGTTAAAGGTCAAGAAGATTGTTACTAGAAAACCTTGACTTACTAACGTGGATGTTTCCATCTCATGACACAATATATATCTTGGGAATTCGGACTTACATACGTGAAGAAACCCATCTGGGAGGCCAAACTTACTAAACGTGAGACCTCCATCTCATTTACATTCGCGGTCGGTACTAAAGATCTATTCCATTTAATAATCATCATACCTTTTATACAAGATCACATTAATCTCTTCAACACCCCTATGTGAACAATTCATCATCATGGCTCATATATAATCTTAAGTGAGAATTATTCTTTCACTTTACAAGACCACATAAAAGTGAGTAAACCTTTCACTCAACACTTTTTCATAATCATGAAAAGTTACTTTCAATCAGTGTAGTTAATTTTACCGTACAATTACTTGCCATATTTGTAATCAATCAATTAGTATAGGGATTAAGGATAGGAATACTTGCTATCAACATCACAACCAACACTTACGATATAGAAGTATTTACAATCAAAGTAAATCCTACTTCGTAATTAGATCAAGAAGAATCAATCTTATACACGGATTGCCTCTCTTGTTGCCTTCATACTTCAATTACAAGAATTACAAAAACCAATGCAATAAACAAGGTAATCCAAGAAGTAAATATATAGCAATTATTTCTACTCACAATTATCATTTTCAAATTTTTGTACAAAGACATAGGGAATGAGGGAAGAAAAAACAACGGTTTTTTTTCAAAGAGAATCTGGATTTCGTACACAACAATTACCATTTATACTTTGTTAAAAAAATATAGACACATAATTATCATATTTAACAACGATTTAGTTTTTTTAAATGGAACCCTGGTCTAGATTGAAACCTTTGTTTTGAAAAGGTTGAAATCATGTTTGAAATGGCCTCTTGAGGAAAGGAATACCAAGAGTAAATAAACATCAAATTAGTGTTGATCTTTCCACTAATTTGAGATGAAAACCTTTGTGAGTTAGTCCTTGAATTAGAGCACTAGTGTTCTTCAATGGAGGTTGAAGTTTGGGGAAGAGAAAAGCTAGAGAAATGTTACAGAGATGTAAGTTTGGTAATTCATGGGTGTTGGTTTATTTTAATGAGGTTTATGTGTTATATAATCCCTTAATCAAATTAAGTAGACCTCCCTTAATTATTAATTAACAATATAACCACTAACTAATTAAATGAAGTGACTTAAAATTGGACAACTCCAGACCTGACCTACGGTCTGTAGGTTAGTCGATGACCCCTGCACTCACCATCCTGTACAACCGTTGTTTGTGTCAGAGACCATGTTTTAGACACCTTTTTGAAAATGTCTAAGGCATCGCCTACGGAGGCCATCGATGGCTCGTCGACTAGTCTCATAGGTAGCTACTATGATTTGACAACTTTTGGCCATTTTAGAAGGGTCCTCCTCAAGGACCCTTAGGTTGGTCCTTGGAGGGTCGTACCCATACGGTTCGACCATAAACATATTATAATGCATGTTTAACATCTTTCTACCTAATTTCATCCAATTTAGACTCCTAAAACTCCATGAAACATACCAAGGCACACTAACCTCTATTTGACAATTCACTGGAGGTCATGGACATTCCTTAACGTTTTGACTCTAAAACTTCCTAAATGATTTATATTAATTATTCTAGGTCATAAAGAAGTAGTGCAAGGTCTAGTTCATAATGTGAGGGTCTAGATTAGGTCTTAGAATTCCGAAGTGTTACACTTACCCTCTTGGTGCGGTAGAACATGAATCTAACGTCTTAACCACATATATTTTTCATTATGGTGCATCCAGACTTTAACCTAATTTCTTACCCTTTTTTGTGTGATGGGGATTGAATCCACCTTCTTACCCACAACTAACGGCATCATAGATCGAAGTACAACATAATTTACGCTTTGAGTATTAAAAAATAATCAAAATAATATTCAAATTCATGCTATTTAAACTTTATACCTTATTCCATTTAAGAAATTTTGTATAGAATGTAATATTCAACCAATTTTAGTATATGCCTTTGTTTCTTGGTCAATGTTAATGACTGAACACTACTGTATTCAAAATCATAATGAGATTTTAGAAAATATGTACCTGATTCTATGCATATAATACCTTGATTCTCATAAAGAGATCAACCAAAACATGAGCTAAAGAAAAATTAAAACTCACTCTCAATTGGATAGAGTCTCATCTTGATAATGTATTATAAATATAAGCTTAGAATAAATAATATAAAGAGAAGAAGACAAATATATAGAGATGAGACAAGAAGTTCTTCTTATTTCAAGTGTATTATCAAATGCTAAGTGATATATATATCTATATATTATATATTTATAGTGTGGAGACATCACTCCAAAGGTCACACATTAATAGATAAGATAAGTTATCTCTTAAGGTTCTTATCACCTTAGAAACACTTATACATGAATCCAATTAATTGTTGGATAACTATAATGGATCATCCACATAAAACAATGGATTTACAACAAAAATAACATTTTGTTGTTTATAATATCACTTACCAATTATAATAGAATAACAACATTTACATTTTAGCTAATAATATATATTAGCAATTTCATTTCGATAACCACAAAAAACAATTCTAATAAAACAGAAAAATTTTGTATTCCTTAATATTTTTCCGATCGATATAGGATAAACTTGTTCTAATAAAAGTTTTTAATAGGAAAAGAATATATTTAAAAAATAAAGGAAAATGGTTTGACATACCCCTCAACTTTTGTAATGACCTTGTTGGCCATTTTTTTAGGAACATTTCGTAAATTTACTATTTTCTCCTCTCATTATTGACCTCAAGTATTTTTTTTAGTTTTGAAAATTTTGTTTCAAAATTTGAGTTTAAGGTTGAGAATTTGGTAAAATTTGAGTTTAAAGGCTAATGTTGTGAAAAATAGGTTTTTGGTGTCTTTTGGAGTTGCAAGTGTCATAATGGAATTCTGTCAGTTCCATCAATTCTAGAATGTAGTGATTGGTCTGTGAGATTTGTTACCCATGAGGTTTTTGAGTTTATTAGTTCATGCTCATAATTCCGCATGAACCCTATAAGTGGATTAGTCTTGAGATGAGAAGTATCTTCGAGTCCTTGAGTTGAGTAGTCCATGCCCATAATTACACATGAAACCTCTGAGTCGAGGATCCTTGAAACGAGTATTATCATTAAATTTCTTTAGTTCGAGTTATTGAACCTCGAGTATCGAGTTCTATTTACGGTTATTGAGAACCTTGAATTGAGTCGATCATGTTTATAATTCGGCATGAACTTTATTCTGTGAAGTCTTTTATAATTGTTTGTAAAATTATTTTAAGACTAGAGCACTTAAGTTGAGAAAGATTAGCTTCAAGTTCATTTTCTTTAAAATAAAATATCCCAAGATTATATATTTTTACACTTAAAAGAGGACGAAATTAAGATTTTCAAAAGAGTTTGAGTAGTTTTTAGAAACATCACTTTTCAGAGAAAGATTTTTGAGTAGTAATCTCAAAAATAGAAGGAGGTATTGTTTTTAACATATGAGCTGAGTATATTTATGGAGTAGTATTCAGTACCGATATGGAGACGAGTCAAAATAACTCAGGTCTCCATAAACCATGTAGCCGGCGTAGGTATAAAGGGTCATATTTATAGATGATTCCTAGCTTAGTGCTTTTTAGTATAGACTAGTGTATCCACTTTATGGCAAGGTATAGGTCAGTTCTGGCATTGTCGGCGAGACGTTGTATCATCACATAGCTCACAGTGATAGTTGTCGGTTAAAAAATTCTCACATAGTTATAATATTATATTTTATTATATGTATAAAGTGAATTTTTATTGTATTCTTTAATACATTGAGTTACTACTTGTTTTTTAAAAAGTTTTCCATATAATGCATCTTTTATTGTTGCTTTATCTAGAGTTGAGTATCTAGAGTTGAGCATCTTGAGTTGAACTATATTTCATTGATTCAAGTACCTTATTCTTGAGTTGAGCCCATTTAACTGTGTTAAGAACCTTATTACTGAGTTGTATCTTATCTTTGAGAACTTCTGAGTTGAGTAAGTTAAGTAGTTTTGAGTATCCTTGAGTAAACCTCTGAGCTGAATATCTTATCTTTGAGTTGAGTATCTTATTCTTCAATTGAGCTTAGTGAGTGAGTTGAGAAGAGGTAAGTATGTTACGTTTTTACCAAGTTCAAGCTTATGTTTATGGTTTATAATCCCCTTACATGCTTGTACATTCCACGTATTGAGCTATTTGTCCTTCATCATTTTATGATGCAGATACATGTATTCATGGTCATTAACAGGAGTTTTTTTGATGTAACATTCCATAAAATATACTTGTCTAGTGAAGAGTCTATTAAGTTTTAAGAATAGGTATAGGGGGTACATAGGAATTCTAATGCCCAATATTTAGAAATATTGGGCACATTAAAAAATATTGGATTAAAGGGTTTTAGCCAATTTTCTATGTATTAACAAGCTTGTCCAAGAAATGTACCAGTAATGAAGACCCTAAGCTAAAAACATATATTTTCTAGCATTTGCAAATAAGTGCGGAGCATCCATATGTCAATCCTAGGCACCATAGCACATGACTAATTAAAATGGTCATGTAGATTAAGCAGTGCCCTAGGACAAAGTGAGGATCCTTGGGACAATAAGTAAACATTCCAAGTGAACCATCAAGAATATTTAGTTAGGAAAGTTCAATCAACACATGTGCAAACGCATGTGAAAAACGGCCAAGAGGGGGACCACGCTAACCAAATTTGGTTAGGGTAGCTAGGAGCAGGCATGCCCACGGGTCCATCCATGTGGGGCCCAACTACCTAACCAATCCTAGGATCTAATTAACTAACCTAACTAACTAAATAACCTAGGACCAACTAAAAAAATAACTAACTAAGGGTCCTGACAACCTAAGACCTAGTGGGGTTACACCAAACCGTGTAACTAACTAAGAGACAACTTAGTACCTAATCTAGGATGGTCCAAAAGGGTTAGTTATGGTCCTAATAACTTAGGGGTAATTTTGTAATTACCCTAGGTCCCTCAATTAATTTAATCAGCCATTTAAATAATTAATTAAAAATCATTATGTTGGCCGAATCACTTAGGAAAATTTCATATTTGGCTAACTCAAATGCTCTCCTATTCTTAGTCAACTTAGGAGGGGCGTTTTAGCAATTAACTAATTAATTTAATTTACTTAATTAGCTTAAGTTTAATGAGTCAATATGAGTTCCTAAGACTTAGACTCATGTTCAAAAACAGAAAAAATTCACGACCGTAATTATAGTAAGCCACAGACGAACGGAAAAACAGAAAGTTTCTTCAATTATCTTTGGCGATTTCAGGTTTTCTCAAGGTTCGGTTTGCAAGGTGAGCTCTGGATTCTTCTTCAAGAGGCTTTTTCAAATGTTTTAAATTAAGAATGTCGAAACTAGGGTTGTTCCAATGGAAGTATTGAAGTCCATCGTCGTAGTTATCCTGTTTTTGATGTCTATAAGTATATAGATGTAATCTCGAAAATATTTGGATGTGGTGCTACTAATCATGTGTGTATTTTCTTTATTTGGTAATGACTTAATGAGGCCTATATACTTGATTTATACGATTAGGGATTATTAGTTAGATGAAATAAAGAAGTGATATAATTGCTTAATTTGTTCAAGAAGTGAAGTTTTTGAAAATGTTGATTTGAAAGTTAGCCACGTTAAATGTTCACCTGGACGTATGTGAGGATATCATTATAATACATTCATGGGATTAATTGATATGGCTAGTGATAACATAATGAAAATTATTTAAGTGAAAGTTTGATTTATGCCAACAAATTGGCTAGCAATATATTTTCCAAAAAGTTCAATAGAATTGGCTTACTATGTTATTTCATAGAAAAATGGCTAATGATATTCTCATGACCATTGTCTAGTGACAGATTGGCTTATGCCAATATATTGAATAAAAATATTCTAGATTACCATAATATGTGAAAAATTAGTCTATGTTAATAAATTGGCTTACAATGTATTTCCAAAATATGATAAAATATTTCCTAATGACTAAGTTATACCAAAATTAAGCATGGCCAATGTAACTTTAAATTCATAACCAAGGGTATGACAATCATTGGGACAAGTCCCAACATACCCTTTCCAAATGAACTATGAATATAAGTAAGTACATTGAACAAATTTTATAACGTTCATAAAGAGTGGCATAAACTACCACATGCATTGAACAATATAAGGTGAGTAATAACAAAATACAAGTTTAAGAATTCTGAAAGCGTGAGACCGCATGGTGTGTTGTGGTTGTTTGGGTTTTTACCACGCCCACCCCCCAGTGACCGCGACCACGCCCTCCTCCTCCTCACACCACAATATAATTACCTGCTAACAGCCCAGACTCACTAAAAGCCGGGTGTTAATACCAACCCCTCCCAGATAGAAGTCGTTATTAACACCAAAGATGATAATTTAAGGGTTTATTAAACATTTCATCAAGTATAGGAAAGTGGTATGACCAGGGACACAAGATTAAGTAAAACCCTATAACTAGAAGAAAGCTTCCATAATGTTTGAGTCAACTCTAAAAGATGTAAAGAAAAAGAAGTTGAGAGAAAGCACCGATGATGGAATGAGTTGTGCCAGATATGGAAGGCCTTAGCGATGAGGCTACCACCAAGGTGGATAATTAGTCTCCGTATATCTCCTAGTCTTCAAACTATGTTGCCAGCATAGGAACTAGCCAGTGGATTCGCCTTTTGATTATGGGGCAAACACTAGATATCATGTCTAGATCACATGATCTATGTCGGTTAATGCTCAAAGAAAGTATTCGATTCACTTTAGCCGTGAAACACCTCTTTTCGGCGTGGGTAAGACACTGAACTTGGTTTTCATTTGAGCCGGTGAACCACCCCTTTTTTGGTGTGGGGCAGAGACTGAATTTCATTCTAGCTCATATGATCTAAGTTCACTTTGACCGGTGAACCACCCCTTTTCGGTGTGGGTAAGACACTGGATTTAATGTTAGCTCGCATGATCTTAATGCTAAAGACTTCTTTAAGAAAGTAAGAAAGAAAGAAAGAAGAAGAAATGTAATTTCAAAGTGAGCAAACAAAGTAAGAGCTTAAGTATGTAAAATCATATGTGGTTGATAAAGAATGAAGTTTTAACAAGTTATTGGCTTGTGCCAAATCAATATATATTCTCCAATATCTTAACGTTATGGAAATGATCAAAGAATGGGCTTAGCCAAATCAATATTGGCTTATAATGACTTCTTATTTTATGCCAATAAAAGGGAGTAAAACATTATGACAAATCAATGTCCCGCAATCTCCATAATGTGAAAATGATGAAATAAGTGGCCTAGCCAATAAAGATTCGCTTATAAAGATTTCAATCCAAATTTGACAAGAATGGAAAGAATAACTTGAGTAAGGCGTAGCACCAAATCAGTTTACTTAGCTTTTGAATTACTTACTTGATTAACTGTGGGTACGTGGACACAATGGAATAGTAACTTCTTTTAAGTTTAAAACATAAGGTTAAGGAGATTTTTGAACCACAACAACAAAAGAACAAAGACTGAAACATAACTAAGTGTTGGGAGGAGTCTGGGGGTTGGAAGGAGCAAATTTCAATCTTTATCGTCAAGGTATTCTAAAACTTATCGTTCAGATTTAAGGCTTATGTTCATTTAGAAAGAGTTACAGTTATGGGCTTTCTTGAATGCATTTAAAATACTGTCATATCATAACATAATTCACATATAACGAATTAAGAAAATCTAGTGACTTCACTTTCCAGAAATGACATGTTGTCATCTGAAGAGCTTTCCTTGATCATACATAGTCCTTATGTGTATATGTGCATATACCAACACTTAGTACTAGTGTGTACTAAACCTATAATAATACTATTTTGTAGGAGCAGGTCAGAGAGCAGATTAAAGACTTATTGAAGCGGTTTGGATCAATGATCTCCAGACTTTGGTAGGTCCTCTTGAGTTCGAGGATCATGCACCTATCGTTCTATCTTTGTACTTTAGATATAGCTAGTGTATGTTGTCCCTAGCGTTTCATTCCAGAATTTTATTCAAAGTTTTTATTAAAGCCGTTTCACAAACTATTAAGATGTATTGATTTCTTAATTGAATTGCTTAATCTATTGTAGGTGTTTTTTTAGTTTAAGATCATTAGAATATTATTCTATATAGTAATCTTATTAAGTCTATGTATACTTCACTATGTTTTAAAATTTTTAAATTTTTTGCAAATATAACTATATGATTGTGATGAAAGCTAAAAAGAGGCTTGTCTGCGACCTCTGAGTGGTTAACGATGCCGCTTGCATTCGAATTTCAGAATTCGGGCGTGACAGTTGATACCACGTGGAGATAGATTTGGCTATTGTGACAATCTTTTCTTCTACAACATTCCATTTACTTTTCAGGGTGTATGCTTGGATCGTGATAAAAGATTGTTGAGAAAACTTTTTAACTATAAGAATCATTATGTGAGAAAACCTTTTCACATGCATGTATTGAGTGATATGTGAGAAATAATTTGTGTTGGACACTACTCATTCTAATACTACTTGCGAATTGCCACTTGTAACGACCTGATTCTGTGGTTATGAAAAAGTCAATGAAGAAATAATTGGGGCCAGAAAATCTTTTGGTAGTAACTTCGAATTTCCCAACCTAGTCTAGATTTGTATGAAATCGGAGGCATCAGTTAGGAAAATTTAGTAATGAATGAGAGATCTAACTGTGAATTTTATTACATGAACGGATATCTAAGACTATAAGGAACCCGTACCATTTTATGGAATTAAATTTATGCGAGTAGAATTCCTAAATATGATCTTTTCGGTAATGGGTACATTCTGTCTCCATTGGCGCCGGTAGATTTTTAGTAGATAGACACGGGATTCGGGCGCTGAGAGCGGGCATTGAAAAGAAAATGCCAAACTTAGGTCTCTAATAAACCCCTAAACTACCATATGTGGTATTTTTTTGGTTTAAGGGCAAAGGAGGCGACTCCATACGAGTTGTTGACAGTTTTCCCCATTCTTTAGGCTAAAGGTAAGGGTTTAACACCCCAAATCTATTTTTATCTATAGAACCTATTTCTTTGGTTATTATTGATGGAGAAGGGTTTTGATATAAGAATTATGGTGGAAAAATCCCTAATTTGGGTATTAGGATTTTGGGTTGGTCTAGGGTTATCGGGTTTTTATAATATGAATAATTAGACCTTTGATTGTTGATCCTTGCGTATATTAATTGTTGTATACCTTGAACAAGCGGAAAGAATCTGGAAAGGGAAGATTCAAGTTCCTTAGGGAATTAAGCTTGGATTCAAGGTAGGTAATGATTATGATTTCATGTTTGTGTGATATATGTTGATTATTGCTTTATTATAATGAATGTATATATGTGAATGTTGCATTATTGATTACCCTAATTGTAAATGTTGATAATTGAATAAATGTATGCCATGAATTGCCTCTTCCTGTATAATCTTGATGATGTACTGTTGTTTGTGATTGTAGTATGTGATTTGGGATCATATTGCCATGTTCCGGTAAGGTAACTTGGATCCAGTTACCTCGTTCTGACAGGAATATTTGATAGGGTTGCCACGTTCTAACACAACTATTGGATCAGGTTACAACATTCCGGCAAAACTATTGGATCAATTTCCGACGTTTCAACATAACTATTGGATCGAGTTACCACTTTTTGGCACAACTATTGGATTGGATTGCCATGTTCTTGAAAGCTAACACTTTAGGATTGGGTTTCGTGTGAGGACCATTGAATTATATTGTGTATCTTCTTGTGATGATTACGTTTATACCTAATAATGATTGATATTGAAAGACTATTTGTTGCTCTAAAATAATTTAATTGTATATTGTTGAGAACTGTGAAACTATTCTTTGATGTGAATAATGATGATACTTTATATGTTTGGTATATGTCTATTTTATAATGTTGTGGTTACTTATATATGTTTCACTTAGTGGGATAGCTGCGTGATCCTATCAGTACATTGTGGTTGTGTACTGATACTGCACTCTTATTTTTGTTAAGTACAAGACATCTTCCAGCGACTATTGATAGACCTCGTTTAGAAGATCAATGACCGTTTTGATTGTGTAGTAATACTACACTTTCTCTTCTTTTTGTTAAGTACAAGACATCTTCCAGCGGCTATTGATAGACCTCGCTTAGAAGATCAATGACCGTTTCGAATTCAAGGGTGAGCTAGTTCTCCCCGGCTACCTTGAGTTCTCTTTGGCTTAAGTCCACTCTTTTGAATCCAAACTATTTGTTAAGGTGTTGTTTAGTTTTGGGGTTGTACCTCTTCTTGTTAGACTTGTCGTTAGTAGAGTTTTGGCACAATGACTTCCAGGTTCTATGGGTTGTATTTTTGTATTCGTGTTAGTTTATTTGTTTGGTTCCTTAATAAATAATTTAGTTATTTAAAACTGCTTTTTTATCTTTGAATGACTACTTTTGGTTTAGTTTCTTAATTTGGGTTGTAGTAGTGGCTCTCTCACCGGATGGTTAGTTTGGGTGACAATCACGACAGTTAGGGTCGTGACCATTTGATATCAAACCTAGGTTGGTTGATCTCATTGTACCAAAATGAATCTAGTAGAGTCTTCCGGAACGGTACAATGACGTCCATACTTTTCTTTGAGAGGCTATAGGACTTTAAGAAAATCTCACTTCTTTCTACTTCTTTATGCTATGACTTGAACCCAATTTGTATCTAGGTGATACAAATTGGTATCTTTCTCCATAACTCTATGGTTTGAACTAGAGCAACAAAAGTGGTAACACCATCGCTAGAAAGAGTGGATGTGTATAGACTACCTATAGCTGAATAGGGTTACCATTTGAACAAATATCCATCGTGTCAAATAGATGACCTATTTGAGCAATTGCAAGGCGTATCGATTTTCTCGAAGATTGATTTAAGGTTTGGTTACCATCAGCTAAAGATTGAGGTGATTTATTATTGTGTTCGACCAAGTTCTATGATTGAAATTAGCAGCTTTGTGGGGGCTTGGTAACTACTATTTTAACTTGTTGTATGAGTTGAGTCCAATTCGTATCTTCCGATTCCAATTGGTATATCAACGTAGTGAACTAGATTTAACACAAGCAAGTTAATTGGAACTGAGAGGGTTCCAATTGGTGTCTGGCGTTAGGGACCATATAAGGCATGACTGATATTCATTTATTGAACAAACAAATTAAATAAAAATTTGGGCTTATTTGTATATTGTTACTTGAGACAGTGAATGTGTGCTTCTAGTTATCTGCAATTAACTATGAATGTAAAAGGAGTATTACTTTAACACTTTGCTATAATTATGTTCCTAGTATTTCTTGACTGAATGTGATCTGTGTAATGTGTTAGTATAAATGTTGAATGTGTGCCAGTTGTATCGCTTTAGTGTCGTGGAACTTGTTGTAAAAGAAAAATCATCAAGAGATTAGGCAAAAGGGTCTAGATAAATTACGATGTGGTTTGTAATAACAAATATTGATGTGCATTGTGACCTACTGATAATCGTATGAATGTGTGGGTGTATCTTGGGAATGAGTGAGTTGTAGTATTGAATGTAACATAAGATAAATTGTGGAATGTGTGTCGTTAAGATTGACTCGGGGTAACTAATGATTGTCCTAGCTATGGGGTTTATTCTAAAGGTTCTTATTAAACCTGGACCTTGGCGAAATGAAATAGTATAGAAAACACAATGGAAATTTTGTCCTGGGTTTTGGTCTCGTTAGAGCAGCTAAATGGATTTATTTTACTAGAGCGGGACGAAGGGAGGCATAACCTCCCCAGTTTTCCCCTATTTTCCTAGTAATAATTATGGACCCTAAATTGTACCTCAGTGTTCAAGAATCGAATATAAGTTATAAGGTGTGTTAAAATTATGGAAAACCCAGGCATATGAGGGTCGAATATAGTGATCAAAAGTGCTAAAATTGTTGTGACCGGATGACTAATGTGCTGTAGATTTGGATTCTACTTATTCATATGTGTTAGTTCAATTGCCTTGAGATTTGATGTTGTCTGTGATATACTTGATGCCCTCATCCATATTTCTATCCTAGTTGTGTAGTCAATTATAGTAACCCACATTTATTGTGTTTTTCTATTATGTGGTGGATTCTCAGATTTGGGTTGATTTGTCTATGTTTGATATGATTGACTCGATATAATATTAGGCATGACTTGGTTGTACCCCCTATTATACCAGGCTTAACTTTGATGCCAAGAATGTAACTCTAGATATCCTCGGTAGGAAAAGATCAGAGTGGGAAGGGGTGTACAAGACTAAACTAGCTAAGATCATATCTTTCATTTAGGCTAGGAAGTTGGTAAGATAGGATTGTTTAGCATAATTGGCTCATATCCAGGATTTTGTGGTCGAATCCCCCTCTATTGAGTCTATTCCTGTGGTGTTAGAATTGAGAGAGCTTAAAGCTTAAATCCAAGGGCTTCGTGATAAAGGATTCATCCGTCCTAGTATTTTCCCGTGGGGTTACTCTTGTCCTGTTGTTAAAAAGAAGGAGGGTAGTATGAGGACTGGTCATTTTATCTTAATCCATAAGGAAGTGAATTAGTACTAAATGACAAGCTCATGGATAAATAAAGTCCTATTAAGTATACTTGGGTGAAGGCAATGAATAATTTTAGAAAGTGCATACGAAAAATTGTGTTAGTCCTTTGAATTCGATGAGTGTACCTGAGTTTGAGGGTTATTTAGACAAAAATGACTTGCATCGATAGTCATGGATAAGTGAACATAATGGTAATAAGAGTTCATAGTGGATAGTGACGAGATACAACTATGCAATAAGATTGTGGCTAAAAAAATTTGGTGTAGTAAGTTATGACTTGTGAGTATCTAAGGTCATAGTTTTCCAAAATTTGGTAGATAATGTGTTGTATGGAAAGTTTTAAGAAATGGTAGGACACCACCTAAATACAATTTAAAAGAGCTAGAGTAAAAATGAAGAAAATAGTGGGATGAGTGCAACCATTAGAGTGAGGCGAGACAAAAAATATCATATTTACTGCAAGGGCTAAAGAGATATATTTAGAGGTAATAATAATTGAGTAAAGAGATACATGTTTTATTTCGTGATGGTGTGGCAATGATAATAAGGTCACAAGTCTGTCAGATTGGTTAAAAACTATTGAAAAAAGACTTGAGAAAGAACTGAACAGACATTAGCTTGACTGTGATGAGGAACTCTTTATTTTGTTAATTACGTATATTAGGCCGAAGTATGCTTAGGAATGAATCTGTGAGATCGTGGTGAGACAATCAGTGATAAAGCAAGACCCATGAATTCCAAAAAAAATCTTTGAGGTATAAGCTAGTGTTGATAAATAAGAGGATTGTGTTATACGATTGTATTTACAATTCAGACTTTCATTGTAAATTAAACATCGTGGTTAAGTTTTTTTGAAGTTTGAGTTGTGCAAGGTGTGGAAGAGGTACCTGTATCAAGTATTGAACATTTAAGAAGACTTACATTTGGTTTGAGTTTTAAAGTTTATTACTTTTGATCTCTACAATACCTAAGAAAGGTTTTCATTTAAAACTATTGTCTTAGAGTAAGGTAAATGGTCAGAGTGCTGATGATGGTGGTTAGTATTGAGAGTGTAAGATGCAATGGAAAAATATGGAAAGTATGCAGAGTCAAGTGAATGGAAATGACTGGTATCAACTCTTCAAAGGAAAACCTTTCGTGTTATTCCATAAATTCTTATGTGACCATCAATTTATTTTTGTACATGGTTGCGAGGTGATGAACTAACTAGTCTCACACGTGTTTTCCCTTTCTAGGATGGTTCCCTAGTGGTGGGTCAGTTGTATTGATCCTACGATGTTCTCTTGGTTGAGTGGGATGATTTGGGAAGACGTGGTTAATTCAGATTACTTATGTGGTATGGTCTTGGAATTGTTTAAGTATTTTAATGGTTACACTTGTGCCACCTTGCTTATGAGAAATGGTAGAAGATCTACCTTGCATATTGATGTTGTTCAACAATCTTGATTCTTAGCTTGTAGTCAAGGTCATGTATCGATTATGTGTGATTGCATGTGGGGATTTGAATAAAATTCTGAGGTTCTTAGAGTTATCTACGATTACACATCCCCTCCACCTTTCGATTGTGTTTGTTGGGCAGTTTTTGTATGGTTTGACATGCCGCTCAAGGAGTTCGATGTTACAGATTGGCAGTTGGGAACTTATCTATGGCAGTTTATGTCGTGAGATGAGGGTTCATAAAGAACTAATGTTTTTATTTTGGTATTTATAAGTGTTTGTTACTACTCGTTTATTATTCACCTATACTTTGTAAGGGAGTTTTATTGTCCGGTGATTATCATGTATTATGGAAATATTGGTGTTGATATTTGTTGGTCAAGCCCTTGATAACATGGTTGCAACAGGTGTTAACTATCAACTGTGGTGGTTATTGAGAGTCATTTGTTGATTAGGTAGTTATATACATAATATTTATCGCCCGAGTGTTTGAGGAATCCATTGATAATAGTTAGGAGGATGTGGTAGGTATTAAATTGTGTTTGAGTTTATATGTGAAAACCTTAGGGGTAGGTGAGATTCGTAAGAAGGTCAATTGAGGCCAGTATCCCTAGTATCAACGGTTCCGCTACGACCTCCCCTAACCTTTAATTTTATCAAACTCTTTCCTATGTTGTCACGTTGGGGCGACTGATGGTAATTGGGAGGCCTCAATGTAGGAAATTTATTAATGGATGAGAGATCTAATTATGAATTTTATTACATTAATAGATAGCTAAGACGATAAGGAACCTTTACAACTTTATGGAATCAAATTCCGGAGAGTAGAACTCCAAAAAATGATTTTTATGAATGTGTACATTCTATCTCCATCGAGTCCGCTAGAACGGGATTATGGGCGCTGGAAAGGTTCCGCCGTAGATGGATAGGTCTGTTGTAGTGGGTCAGACACGACTTAAAGTTGCTAATAAACCCCTAAATGACCATATGTGGTATTTTCAACTTTTAGGGCTAAAGAGGCAACCCTAGATGAGTTCTTGACTGTGTTTCACCATTCTTGAGACTAAAGGTAAGGTTTTAACACACTAAATCCATTTTCCAATCCGTAGAACTTATTTTCTTAGGATATTATCAATGGAAAGGGTTTTGATCTAAGATTTATAGTGGAAAACGCCCTAATTTGGTTTATGATCCTTTGGTGGGTGAGGGGTTATTGGGTTTTCATTACTCAATAACAGACTCTTGGATTGGTGTGACATTGCTATATTATTATTTTTAACTATATACATAATAATCTAGAAGGGAAAGATCAAGTTGTCCTTAGGGATTTCAAGTTGGATTCGTATGATGGTTGTGATTTCACGCTGGTGTGATATATGTTTGTAATTACTTTGTTATAATACACGTATATATGCGAATGTTGCATTATTGATCACTAATGTAAATAAAGATAATTGAATAATTTTATGACATGAATCACCTCCTTTTGTATTATCTCGATGATGTACTTGTGATTTGTGGTGTGTGATTGGGGATCGTATTGCCACTTCTGGCAAGCTAACTTGGATTGGCTTGCCACATTTCGGCACAACTATGGGATTGGATTTCCACGTTTCAGTATAACTGTTGGATTGGGTTTCCACGTTACGTTACAATTATTGATTTTGGTTGCAATGTTTTGTCATCACTATGGGATCAGATTGCCACGTTTCGGCAAGCTGACAATTCGGGATTGTGTTCAGTGAAATGACTATTAAGTTTTTTTGTATATCTACTTGTGATGATTACATTCATACGTAATGATGATTGATATTTAAAGACTATTTGTTGCTCTAAATGATAATTGTCTATTTTGGAAATGGTGCAACTATCATTGAGGTGAATGAGATTATACATAATGTTGGTGTATGCTTTTTTTATATGTGTGGTTACTTATATTATGCTCAACTCCTTGGAATAGTCAAGTGATCCTACCAGAACACACTCGTTGTGTACTGATACTGCACTTGCTCTTATTTTTGAGTACAGAGCATCTTCCTGTGGCTATTGATAGACTTGGTTTAGAAGATCAATGACCATTTCGAATTCAAGGGTGAGCTAGTTCTTCCGGGCTGCCTTGAGTTCTCTTGGGTTTAAGTCCACTTTTTGTTGTACTCAGACTATTTTTTAAGGTGTTGTTTAGCTTTGGGGTTGTAACCCTTTGTTCTTAGACTTGTCGTTAGTAGAGTTTTGGTACATTAAATTTCAGGTTTTAGGGGTTGTATTTCCGCATTCGTGTTAGTTTATTTGTTTGGATCCTTAATAAATAATTCTGTTATTTAAAACTGCTTATGTATCATTGAATGCCTAGTTTTTGGTTAGTTGCTTAGTGTGATTTGTAGTACTGGTTCTCCCACTGAATGGTTAGTGAGGGTGCCAATCACGACAGTTTGGGTCGTGAAACAACTTCTATTCCGACAATGAAGATAGTCAATCAAAGATCTAAGTATAGACGATTGTGATGATTTTTCTGTAAAAGGTGCAAATGAAGCACCTTTAAATAGTAACGTTAGTGAATGAAAATTACTTGAATATCAAAATTTTATTTTAAATGAATAAATTAGATCTAATATGTAGCATTTCTACATTCAATAATGTAATTAAACTACAAAAACTACAAAGTAACTTATAGTTACTAAAATTTGATAATTTTTGTATCAATGATTTCATGTGATTCAATCTCTAACATCTCTGCATTTAATAAAGTATAACTACTTAAGAGAAATATTTAATAAATCAGTTAGTCGCTACAATTCTCCATTGTATTATAAAGGGTCAAATAAAAACCTATGAAGTAGTGTTTCAAAAGGCAGGAGCGTGAGGCGAGGCGTTCTATATAGTGCGGGTTGAGGCGTAAGCCTCGAGATATGAGGCGTAAGTCCCATGGATATACGGGGCGTAGTCTCATGTATATTCAAATTTATAGTTTTATCACTAATAAAATAAGCAAAATTAAACCTTTTAATGATTTATGATTTTTATTTAAAATAACTATTAATAATCAATAATGAAGAAAAAATATTATAATTATTATTTGAGAAATATCATTCAACCAATAATAAAAATATGATATAAAGCAAAAGAAAAAAAGATTAAAAAAAATAAACGCTCACCAATAATAAAAATATAATTCAAAGAAAAAAATATTTAATAAAATACAAAAGCTCGGGAGTACGTTTTTATGCGTAGGGCTTACGTTTTTATGTTTAGGGCTTACACCTCAAATTTTTGAACTTACGTCTTATGGATCTAGGTTTTTAGTTTACGCCCCAGAGCGTTTTTGGTACCCCCGCCCCGTGACTCGCCGCAAAAAACATTTTTTTAAAAACACTTCTTTGAACTATTCAAAATTTAACATAAATGTCATAATTCAATACGTTGGTCTAAAAAGATGTTTGTGCCGTCAATAATTTGGTCCAATAATGCCCCTATGACCCTACCATGGTTTGGTTAAAAAATGTACCTATTGTTATTTTACGTGTCAAAATTCCCTTTTCATAATAAATGATTATGTCTTTTCTTTTTGAACATATTATATTTCTAATAGAAATATTACTTTAAAGAATCTTATTGTTGTTTATTTTCTTTTTAAATCACTTTACCTAATATATATATATAAGTAGAAAATAACAACTTTTACTTTTTAATCCCATTTTATCATGAAACCGCAGATAACAACATTACATTTTAGTAGAATACATTACTTATTTCTCTCATTTATAAAAAGAAATATTTGGTACTAAAATCTGTTTCAAGTTGATATAGGATAAACATGTTCCAATAAAATTTGTTATTAGGAAAAAATTGTATTTGAAAAATAAAGGGAATAGAGGAGAAAACCATTAGCAGTGGTGATTCGATGAGAGAAAGAAACAACTTTGAAAATGTTTCTCTACACAAAATAAACCAAATAGGTAGGGTTTGGGCCATTGGAGACGATAACAGTAAATTCAGAAATAAACTTCCGTTTGTTCTTTGATACGCAAGTACACCTTGCTAGCAATTTCAAAGACAAACCATTCAATATTTTGTTTATGCTTTTCTCTTATAAAAACCATGTCCGTTGCCTACTATAATTCTAATACTACTTGCATATTGCAACTTTTGTTCCAACAGCGAAAATTGTCAACCAAGGATCTAAGGATAGATGATTATGAAGATTTTTATGTAAAAGGTGGAAAAGAAACACCTTTATATAGCGAAGCTAGTAAATGAAAATTACTTGAATATCAAAATTTTCTTATAAATATGTAAATTAGATCTAATCCCTAACAATTTCTACATTCAATAAACTAAACTTTAAAAAATACAAAGAAATTGTAAATTACTTGAATATGACAATTTTGGTATGAATGATCTCATGTGATCCAATCACTAACATTTCTGCATTACATAAAGTATGACTATATATGAATTATTTATTAAAATTAGTTAGTCTCTAGAATTCTCCATTATTATTGTAAAGGGTTAAAAAATCCCTTGAACTATGCGAAATTAAACATAAATGTCATAAGTTAATACTTTGGTCTAAAAATGTCTTTGTTGTCAATAATTTGGTCTAATAATTTCCCTACCGTAGTTTGGTTAAAAATATCTCTATTGTTACTCTATCTGTCAAAATTCTGTTTTAATAATAAATGTATTATTTCTTTTCTTTTTGAACATATTTTATTTGGAAAATTTTTTTACTTTTAAAAATTTTATTGTTTATTTTCTTTTAAAATCACTTTCACTAAAAATATAAGTAGGAAATACCATTTTTTAAACTTTTTAATCTCACTTATCAATTAGAATAATGACACGTGCATTTTAGCTAACAATATCGACCAGTAACCCCATTACTAATTTCATTTCGATAACAACCAAATAAAATTCTAACAAAATAGAAAATATTTGTATTTCTTAATATATTTTTCGAATTGATATAGGATAAACATGTTCCAATTTGGTATCTTCCTCCATTGTAAGCTTGACAAAACACCTCAAAAAAATGTACTTTTGTTTGTTATAATCTTCAATGCAATGCATATCTGCTATATAATCTCATAAGTGATAAATTGATTATAAGTAGAAATGTTGTGTTTAATGAAAAATTGATTACAAGTAGGAATTTTAATTCTGGGAATGTGAGATCGAATATTCAACTTTCATCTACTGAGGAAGAACTTGCAACAAATTCTACTCCTAGAAATGAGGTATTCAAAATGTAATCATAACTGCTAAGTCAATTAAAAAATTGGCTTATTGGTATTGATTTATTTGATAAATGATTGGTGAAAAAATTAGAATTTTTTAATTAATGACTTATTGGTGTGGGGAGGATTATTTAATTTTTTTATCGAGTAAATTGTTAATCCGTTACGACTTATCATACATACACATTTAATTTAGATATGTCAGCCTCATTTAGTATTTTGGACTAAGAATAAGATAGATGATTTCATTAATTTTTGTGTAAAAGGTGAAAAGAGAAACGTTTATATATCAACGTTCATATATACAAGTATAAATAACTAAAAAATTACTATGACTGCCACTATATAATAACTAAATTAAATAGCTACAAATTAAATGAAAATTGCTTCAATATGAACATTTTCTTATAAATGAGTAAATCAGATACAATATGTAATATTTCTGCATTCAGTGAAGTAAGACTATATATAATAACTATTTAATAAAATCAATGTCCCTAAACTTCTCCATTCTTAATTTAAAGGATCAAACCCGCCTTTAGACTACGCAAATTTGAACATAAAGGTCATAATTAATCATACTCTCCTAACTCGACAGAAACAAGAAACACGATACAAATACTCCCTTTGTTCAAATTACTTGTCTTGTTTAGAATTTACACGTCCCTAAAAAAATAATAATTGACATGAATATTTAGCTAGAGCATCCATTTTATTTAATGTGCACTATATCTATTTTTGTGAATCTTCTATGTACAAGAAACAAAATTATCTAGCAAATTAAAAAGGCTTTAAAACCTCAAGGCATCATCATACATGCATCACCCTACATCACCCCAAGCATAAGCCTATTCTATTGACTTTACTGGGCTTAACTATTAAAGTACCATGTCTGATCCAAATCACCTAAAGAAAAATCTATTGATTTACATGTCCACAATCTAATCAAATTACTCTAAGCAAAATCTATTGAATTACATGTCCACAAGCATAAGAAATCTATTAAAACTACAAGCATCAAGCCAACAATTTAAAACATCCCAAAGATAACAGCCGTGTTATTTCCTGTATGTTGATAGCAAACACGGAAACAGAAAATAGATGAAACAAACAGAAAATAAAATCCGAGTGTCATGACCCAGACCTCCGTGATTAACACCCATACTACAACTCGGTGGGAGAGCCACTACTAGCAACCAACTAAAGCAAAAAAAATCTAAAACTCAGGTTATTAAGTTACAGAAGAAAGTTGAATAGCTAAACACAATGTTTAATTAATAAATAAGGATCAAATAACTAACTAACAATGTTGAAGAATAAGCCAAGAATCTGAAAGTCAATATACCAAAACTATCATATATCCAACTAACAGAATCTCGAATGAACTAAACTGTATCTAAAACAATTTCTAAGTCCGAAATGGTGGACATAGACTAAGCAGAGTTCCTTGGAAGCCCCCAAACGATGTCGCTCACCATTGAACTCGGAGCGATAACTGATCTACTCTGCGAGGTCTATCAACAGTCGCGCGAAGATTCTCTGTACTTAACAAAAATAAGAGCAGGTGCATAATCAGTACACAACCACAGTGTACTGATAGGATCACACGGTGATAACACTAGTCCAACATAAACAAGTCAATACAACGTTACTATCACATGAAATATAGATCACATACTCAATATTATCAACAGGCAGAACAACAAGACAATTCACATGCTTTCACGTAGTTGGTCCTCTCATACGAACCTAACTTCAACGTTCGCAATGTGGGTACTGGAATCCGGATCTATTTTATTCGACCACGCAATCCGATCCAATTTTATGATATAACATGGCAATCCGATCCAAGTTAGCTTGACCTAACATGGCAATCCGATTCCCAATCACAGAACACAATTACAATTACAATTACATCATCAATAATCATACATTATTTCATGATTTCATGGTAATGACAATCACTCCTTGCATTTTCAAAGTCTATGATTAACATTGCAACATGCATACATAAACAAGTATCACAATGAAGCAATACAAGAATATGATGTACATCATATAATCACAATCATCACATACCTCGAAGCAAGCTTGAAACCCTATAAAACTTGATCCTTGCCTTTGCAGATTCGTTCTGCTTGTTCGTGGTCTACAATCAACAATTTATATATGAAAATCATTATGGAAACCCTAAATTCTTGGAAAACTTAATCCCGAGTTCAAAACCTCTGAACCCAACTAGTGAATTAGTTAATTCCACCAAAACATTCTACGGATTGAAAAACATGTTCGGAGAGTGTAAATCTTATCTTTACCTTCAATAATGGTGGAAAATGAGTTGTAATAGACCAGA
Source organism: Solanum habrochaites (assembly GCA_027704765.1). Lineage (NCBI taxonomy): Eukaryota > Viridiplantae > Streptophyta > Magnoliopsida > Solanales > Solanaceae > Solanum > Solanum habrochaites. The sequence continues at coordinate 58,990,237 of JAKWJA010002500.1, read as the reverse complement.
GGTTGTTTATTAGCTCAAAAAGTCAAAAAATACAATATAAGGTCGTCGAACGATTTTATTTACGAATTTTAAACCTGTCATCCCGCTACAACAACACCCATCCCGCTGGAGAGGCGTCGCTGCAGGGACACTAATCCCATTGTAGCAGCAAAAAGCAAACCAGTGAGCTTCCCTTGAAAAATCCCAAAATCCTTTCATTCCATATCTGACTTGCCCGCTACAGCGACACCTCTTCTGCTGTAGCGGCTTCGCTGCAGCAACAAGCAGCGGCACAAAGCGAGGCACTGATCTTGTTAAGGGAATTTTACTTCTCTATTTCTACAGCATAGTCTTAACTCACTATGTTTAGAAAATTCCCTTAACTCTAAAATTAATTTCCGATGATCTACGTATCCGAATTCAATTCCGTAAGGTCGCACAAATTTCTTAACGACTTATATAACCTATTATTTAATAAAATCCACATTTTTATACGTCTGATTGCTACAAGATTTCCTTACACCTTGATGACTCTAAATTCCTCCAAATCTAGACAAGGTTGGAAGTATTAGTACTATGAAAAAGTTTATCCACCCCTATCTTTCCCTGTTGTCGTTTCTATAATGATGAAACCCAGTCGTTGCAATAGGTACCACTTTACCAATTAATCGTCCTGGAGCAGTCAACTAAAGAAAGGTAGTCTAGAAAAGGAACAAGGTAGTATTTGATTCGACGAACAATTGCTGATACTTGTCTCACATATCCTTATCGGTCTTCGAAGTAATTTTCTTAAGACGATGATGTTTCCATTAAACCTTCACGGACTTAAACTCCTTGGTCTTTAACTCATGATTATCACGATCAAGAATAGTAATTATTTACTCCTCATATTGGTTGTTCTTATCTAGCAATATTGAGTCCCACTTAATGATATTGTCATCGTCACTGTAATATATCTTCAACATAGACACATGAAATATGAGATGTATACCAGATAAATTTTGAGGTAACGCCAATATCCTAACGGCCACTAACCTACCGTTTCAAGAATCCAAAGCGACAATATGCGAGGGTAAAACTTACCCTCCTTACCATTACTCTAGCAACCAACACCCCCGTCATGGTATGCCTTGAGAAGAACATTCTTGATAGTTTGGAATTCCATGACTCTCAGATTATGGTCTGAGTACTTCTTTTGTCTACTTTGTGCATCTAGAAGTTTATCTTGAGTGCTCCTCACCTTATCGTGAGCATCCTTCACTAACTCAACCCCAAAGGTTTTACATCTCCCAATTCAAACCAACCTATGGGCGATCTACATGCTCTCTCATATAACGCCTCAAATTGTGCCATATCAATGCTCGAGTGATAACTATTAATATAGAAGAACTTACATAGTGGTTGGATCTTATCCCAATTCCCTTCAAAGTCAATTACACAAGCTCTCAACATATCCTTCAACATTTGTATAGTTGTTTGTGATTGTCCATCCGTTTGGGGGATGGAAGGTTGTACTTAAAGTGAGTTGCGTGCCCAATTCATCATGCAACTTCCTCCAAAAACTTGGAAGTGAAGAGGCTTCCACGATCTGAGATGATGGAAAAGGGGCACACCATGTAGCCTCACTATCTCATTTTCATAAATCCTAGCCAAATGTTCAGTGTTGTAATCCACCCTTACCGTATTGAAATGGCCTGACTTGGTCAACCTATCTACTACTACCAAAAAATAATCAAATTTACCTGAAGTCTTGGGAAGACCAACCACAAAATCCATGGCTATCTTTTCCCACTTCCATTCTGGAATTGGCATCCTTTGAAGTAGTCCCGCATGCCTTTGATTTTCATACTTCACTTGTTGACAATTCTGACACTTCACCACAACTTCTCAATGTATTTTCTCATACCCGGCCACCAATACAATCGTTTCAGATCTTTATACATCTTTGTCACGCCCGGATGATAATATCACGAACAATGAGCCTCCTCCGCCAACAACATTGGAATCAAATCATCAGCTGTCGGAACACATTTTCTACCCTTATAGTTGAGCACACCACACACATCTAGGATGGTACCTTGAGACTTACCTATTGCAATCTTTGTCTAAGTTCATCTAAATGTACATCTTAAAATTTCTTGGCGTAGAATTCCTCTATTAACATGGAGTTAGATTCAACGCTATCTAACAACCCACCTCTTTCAGAGATGCCCAAATGCACGAACTTAGACTCCAAGGTTTGAATCTCCATGACCAACAGTCTCTTGGTTCCACAAAAGTGAGCTAAACTTCCCATACTTATCGCTTTTTGACTCAAGCATCTTCCATAATATTTTCCTTACCCGGACGGTATTGAATAGTCACATAATAATCCTTGAGTAATTCCACCCATCTTTGCTTTCTCAGATTCAAATCCTTTTGGGTTAATACATACTGCAAACTACGATGATCAGTAAATACCTCATACTTAACTCCATACAAATAATGTCACCAAATTTTATAAGTAAATATCACTGCTTCCAACTCCAGATCACGAGCAGGATAAATCCCTCTCGTGCACCTTCAATTGACGCGTGACATAAGCTTTGAGATTCTTATCCCACATCAATACAACACCCAATCCATAATGTGAAGCATCACAATAAACAACAAAGTCTTTATCCTCAATTGGTAATGCTAGAATGCGCGCGGTAGCCAAAAGAGTGTTAGGATTTTTGAAGCTCTCCTCACATTTTTCAGTCCATTCGAACGGTACCTCATTTTTGGTCAGATTGGTCAAGTGAGTAGAAATTATAGTTAAATTCTTAACGAAATGACGATAGTAACTCAAAAGTCCCACAAAACTCGTTACTTCCATCACCAAACTAGGTTTTACCCAATTCTACACTGCTTACGCCTTTTGGTGATTTAACCTTACCCCTTCTTTCGACAACACATGCCCCAACAATGAATTTGATTTTAACCAAAATTTACACTTGGAAAATTTTGCATGCAACTTCTGCTTTACAAGAATACGTAAGTCCGTACAAAGATTGTCTGCATGTTCTTCTTCATTTTTTGAATAAACCAAAATATTATCAACAAAAACTATCACAAAAGAATCAAGAAATGGCTTGAATGCCCCATTCATAAAGATCATAAAAGTTTCCAGCACATTTTTCACCCAAATGACATCACCAAAATTCAATATAGGGACCGGAGACATTGGCGAGGGGAGGGGAACATAGAAGAAAGAGTGGGCCCACCGGGCTCGTCCTTAAGTCGGCTGTCTTGGGTACATCTGCAGGCGTAATTTTTAATTCATGATACTCAGATGTTAAATAAATCTAGGAAAAGACTGCTGCACCTTGCAATTGATCAAAGAGGTCATCTATTCTAGGAAAAGGGTATCCGTTTCGAATAATGACCTTATTCAGTTGCCAATAATCTCCTTATACTACCATCTTTCTTCTTAACAAATAGAACCGAAGCACCCCATGGGGAAGTACTAGGACGAATATCCATTATCAAGAAGCTCTTGGATGTGAGCTTTAGCTCTCTCAACTTTGCTGGGGCCATGCAATATGGAGAATTAGAGATGGGACGAGTACCGGTTTCTAAATCAATCTAAAAGTCTATGTCTCTACCCGAGGCATGTTAGGCAAATCATTAGGAAACACTTTACTAAACTCAGACACCACATGAATAGATCCAATGGATGGACCCTCAAACTCAATATCTGTAACATGAGATAAACAACCTTATAACGGTTTACTAGCCCAGAGGGAGGATATAATCTTAGCTTGCTTAGGATTGTACACCCCTTCCCTCTCTAATCTCTCCCTTACCAAAATTTTTAGAGTTACCAACTTAGCATCAATTAAGAACATAGGGAGACAACCAAGTCATGCCTAAGATTATGTCGAAGAAATCCATATCCAAAATCACCAAATCAGCCCAAGTCTTAAATCCCATAAAGAAGATCAGGCAAGCATGATAGACAAGGGTAACTATGACTGACTCTCCAACCGGGTTAGAAACACATACGGGGGCATCAAGGATATCACACATCCTTTTAAGATCAAAGGCAAAACTCACAAACACGTAAGAATAAATGGAACAAGGATAAAATAACACTTTAGCCATCCGGTCACACACAAGAATAGTACCTGTTATCACTGCGTCAGACTCCTCTACCTCATTTTTTCCCAGAAAGTCATAACAATAAGCTCTATCATCTACCCGGTTCCATATTACCTCTACCTCTATTGCCATTCCTCTACCTCTATTGCCTTGCTAGTTACCTTTCCGCCCACCTTCTGGACGTCCTCTGCTATTTTTTCCATTTCTCGAGGGTACAACATCTTGATTAGGATGTTGTCCAGGCTTGTACATACATGATTTTGGATATTCCTTTCACAGATGTCCAAGTTCCGCAAAATTAAAGTAAATGCAATCACCTGACAGTTTTGTGGCCACTACATACCCAACATTTTGACTAGATGGAGAATTATTAGATAGAGTCCCCCAATCATTACTTGTAGAGACGTGCATGGTGGAATAAATTATCTTGGACGCTAATGTTTGTCATTCATATCCCTAGCATAGGAAACCTGAAAATTCCCACCATTCTTGGCCCTCTTGGCCGCCGCTTTAGTTTGATTGTCTCACCTCACCCACTCCACTTTCTTGACATAATCTGTCACCTCATTATAACTCTTCCCTGCAGAAGTCATATCAACAAATAGTATTTGCAATTAAAAATCCAGCCCTTTAGTAAAAAACTGAACCCTCTTCTCTTCGGTAGTAACCAACTGCATAAAATATAAGCAGCCGCAGACATATTACCCTTCTCTAATGCCATTAACTCATCCTTCTTGCAATCTCTCATGGTCCTAGGCACATACTTCTCTTAGTAAAGTGCATGGAATTGGTTCCAAGTGAGTGGATGTAAATTCGAAGATCTACACTCCATATAATCTCTCTACCATTGCTTGGACTCACCATGAAGCTTGAAGGACACGAATTCGACCCCATGTATGTGACGAATACCCATCCAATGCAACCTCTCATAACAATCCACTATGAACTCATAAGCATCATTTGTCTCAGAACCAAGAAATATATGGGGCTTGAGCGCAAAAAATTAGGCAACATGTCATGGTCATTACCGGTCATCAGAAAACCCAACAAAGGATGGAATAAAGCATCGTTACCTTCATTTTCACCCACCCTAGGCATAGTATTAGTAGTAGGGGGATTGGCACGAGCTAGAGAACTTTGAGCATGTGGTTGCGCTCCCGGATTAGCAAACCCCTTCAAGAATGTCATAATTCGTTGAGCTAACATCGGATAAATGGGAGGTAATCCTATAGCTTTAACTTTCCCACCTTCCTCTTGTTCAACCTCCTCAAAATTCTCAATATTCTCTTCATCTTATATCACCTAATCATATGTCGGAGGGTTCTCATATACCGGGACAATATAAATGCACCCCGTCTTCCACAAAGGCCCGCACTCTTCTCATGTGACCGTACCCCTAGATCTCCTCTAACATCTATATCAATTGCTACCCACTTCTCACTTTCGTGTTTCCCCTCAGCTAGAGCATTAACAGGAGCTACGAGCCTATTATACCTAATATCAACCATCTGCAGATAAAAGAGTGAATGAAGTTAGACAAAAATTTGAATAACTAGATAGCGATTGGAATCAAGTCACAGCATGAAGGAGACAAGTGAAAATAGAGATTTCCTAAAGTTCTATAGCCTGTTGAAGAAAAGTAAAGGTGCCCCCGTACCGTTCCGCGAGACTCTATTAGACTCATTTTGGCACATCAAGATCAACGAACCTAGGCTCTATACCAACTTTGTCACGACCCAGATCGCCGTGATTGACACCCACACTACAAATCGGTGGGAGAATCACTACTAGCAATCAACTAAAGCAACAAACCTAAAACTAAGGTTTTTTAAGTATGGGCCAGTTTAAATAGGTCAAAGACAGGTTTAATTACTAATAAGGATCCATTAATAACTAAACATGGCAAGAATAACCTAGAATCTAATTCTTTACTCAAACTATAACAATATCAACTAATCGATCTCTAATAAACCTGATATTAACTACAGAATATCTAACTCTTAAATAGTGGACATACACCAAAGGGAGTTCCTTGGCAGCCCGAACGATATGGCTCACCCTTCAACCTAGAGAGGTCACTGATCTACTATGCGCAATCTGCAAATAGTTGCGTGACGATGCCCTGTACTCAACAAAAATAAGAGCAGGTGCTGAATAAGAACACAACTGGTAGGATCACGACGCTATCCCACTAGTGCAACATAAACAAGTCAACATAACATTTTAATCACATGCATAATATATCACATCATCAATATTATGAACATTAAGAAAAATAACACAATTGACATGCTTTCACATGGTTGGTCCTCCCACGAAACCCTAAGTCAACCTATTGGCTTGTTGTAATGTGGCAATCCGATCCCGTTTTATTCCATAACGTGGCAATCTGATCTAACTTTATGCCGGAACATGGACATTCGATCCTCAATAACACACCACAATTACAATTACAAGTACATCATCAATGATCATACATTAGTTCATGATTGCATTGTAACGACAATCATACCTCACATTTTCAAAGTCTATGATCAATATTTCAACATGCATACATAAACAAGTATCACAATGAAGCAAGACAGGCATATACCACATATCATTGAATAACAACCATCACCTACCTCAAAACAATCTCGAAACCTTAGACAACTTGATCCTTTCCTTTTTGGATTCTTTCCGTTTGTTCTTGGTCTACAATAAACCATTTATATACAAAAATTAATAAGGAAACACTAAATTCCTGGATAACTCACATTATATGAATCTTAGTTCAAAACTCATGTCCCTAACTAGTCAATTAGGATTAATTTCATCATAGGATTCTTTAAGAAATTCTTCCCCATAAATATTGACTTATTCTAAAATGTTCTAGGGATGGAAAAATTAGTTAACGAAGTGAAAATTTTACCTCTAGCTTCAACAATGGTGGAAACGAGTTCAAATAGCCTAGGGTCTTCGTTAGCTCAAAAAGGTGAAAAATACAAAATAATGTTTTCTAAAGGTTTTATCTACAAATTTAAAACCCGTCATCCCGCTGTAGCGGCGTCGCTGCAGCCACACTAATCCCGCTATAGCGGCACAAAGCGATATAGTGATCTTCCCTTGAAATTCCAAAATCTTTTCATATAATCTCCCCCTCACTCGCTACAGCAACTCCCATTTCGTTGTAATGGCTTCACTACAGCGACAAAAATCTCGCAGCAGGGGCACGAGCCAAGGCAGTGAGCTACTTAAGGGAATTTAAATTCTCCCTTTTTACAACACCCTCTTAACTTACTATGCTTAGAAAATGCCCTTAACACCGAAATCAATTTATGATGATCTACTTATCCGAATTCAATTTCGTAACGTAGCACAAATTCCTTAACAAGTTATCTAATCGATAATGTAATCAACTAAACATTTAATCCATCTGATTGCTACCTGATTTATTTACAACTTGATGACTTTAAATTTTTCTAAATCTCGACAAGGTTGAGATAGTCGTAGTACTAAGAAAAAGTTTTTCCAGCCCCAAATTTCAACGTTGGCATTTCTATAACGACGAAACTCGGTCGCTACACTGAGTCCACATAACCCACTGTGTGTTCTTAAGAAATTTGATCCCCTCAAGTACATAAGGTTACATGTTAGTTCCTCCCAAGAAAAAACATATTAACTATTAGAGAATAAGGGTTCCCGCACACTTTAACTACAATTTACATAACGAACGAACAGCAAGCGAGAAACACATCTACTCACCTCGATGCGCTATTTTTTATTTATGTAGAAAGTGTATGCAGGGAGGAAAAAAATTATGTGTTGAAAAACGGAAAAAACATCTCTATTTATAGGCACTTGTAGGAAGGAACACATCTTTTTGACAATGATGTGAGCGCATTCGTTCACACATGTTGTTTCAGAATGTTGTGTCTTTTTCAGAAAAATATCATTTTTTTATAAGGAGCATGTCTCTTCAAGACGTCGTTGTCGTTACACATTAATTTCAAATACACAAAATTAATTCAGTTAATTAACTAACATCTTGAATTAAATTATTATTGAAAGGAAATCAATCAAAGGGATTTTTTAAATAATTTTTTTCCAAAAATGTTATCAATAAATCATTTGCCAAATCCAAATCCTAATTTAAAGCCGAATGTAATGATCCGAAATCGAAAGGTCAGTTTTTATAATTTTGAGTAGTTATTTAACTATAATTAATTAATTTGCAGGATTCTATTTATTGTCAAAATAATGGCTAAGCTGAATTTAACATAGGTGAAAATCAATTATTATTGTTAATACATAGTTAAGTTAGTAAAAATAAGGTAATGCACAAGTACCCCCTCAACCTCTGCCCAGAATCTCAGAGACCATCACTTATCCTTAATTAAGGTCCTATTACCCCCTGAACTTGTTTAATAATTAATTTCTACCTCTTTTAACCTATAACGTGGTCACTACTTGTGGGTCCAAAGTTGGTTTGACTTGTTTTCAATCTATTTCAAGCTACGTACTATACTGTCCACGTAGGGCCGAAAAAGGATAGAGTTACTTATAAAATAGTTCATGGGGTAATGAACCTTGTATAATATAAGTTTTTCACTCTGAGATTTTAGGCAGAGATTAGGGGTATGTGCCCAAAACAGTCAATAACTAGGATTTCATCATTGTTGCAAAGCGCGCACACACACACAAAATATATATTATATTATATATATATATATCTTATATCTAGATATATATATATATATATTACTATCTATATATATCTATATAATAACCTTACTTCGATTTGATTATAATATAGAGTGATAGTCTATTTGTTGCCATTTGTTTTTTTAATGATTCCACAATATATATATATATCTAGATATCTATATATCTATATATAGTATATATCTATCTATAATATCTATATATATCATCTCTTAATACGCTTTATACTCGATTTGATTATATAGGAGAGTTATAATTATTTGTTGCCATTTTTGTGTTAAATGCTTTACAACCGCTATCTTTCTGTGGTTATCACTTTTGATAATTCTAGAATAAGTTGTGAATGGGTAATTTAAGTGTGAATTGTGAACATTTGACGACAGAAGGGTTGAAGAAATAGAGTGTTGCTAATGATTGTTTAGCTAATTTTGGATAATGTTTATCCAATCATTATTTTTAACGGACTTTTTTTAAAAAGAAAAACAAGCAATCAAATTGGATTCCTCTTGATGAGAAGTTACTTGTAATTTTCTTGAAATTTCCTTTTGAGTTCATTGGAATTATGTTATTGAGAGGAATTAAGATTTAACCTTGGGCTTAAAACTTAGGAACTTAATTACAAATTTGGACAATTTTTTGGGTTTATGCTAAATCTATAATATTATGGATGTCGTTAGTTTCAAAATCCTAATGTAATTATGCACTTGAACCGATTGCATTAAATTGGAAGTTTAACGAATTGGGAAGGCTCAAGTCTCGGATTGAATTATTGATTAATTGAGGCAAGTGTATTTCTAAACCTTGTTAAGTGTTATGGAATTTGTGTATTTTTTTATAATATGTTTTCTGGAGTGATGAGAATTGGTGATGAATTGACTTGTTCATGTTGCCTAATTTTGATCACGAAAAAGGGTAATAAAAAGGTAATGTGATAAATTATTAGTGCGTGGTATTTGAGAATGATTTTGAGAGCTAATTGCTTATTTTTGGATGTTTTATCACAGTTGTATTGTTGTGAATTGTGCCTTGATATGAAAATGGTCATCTCATCATTATTTGTGTGAACATGTCATTTATATTATTTTGAGAGATGGTTTTAATAAGTGTTATATGCGTTGAGAAAGAATAAGAAACTTAAGAAGATGTACCATTTCGAGGGACGTATGACACGCCGAGATGGATACTATATTTTGACGGAAGTATTGCATGGCACTATGGATACTATATATCAAAGGACGATCGCTCGCCGCGATGGTTACAATTATCGAGGGTCGTATCACATGCCGTGATAGATGCCTGGACAGATATGTTCACCATGGGTCCCAAACTGAGAGACAGCGTGTGTTTAACACTAGGTCAGACATGCATCCATTATACTTGTCATTACATTGCACAAATTTATCGTTAGTAAACTTAATATTGTGTTTTTTTGATATTGTGAATGCCTTTATGTGGAACCTTGAGTTGTGAATAATGGGCTTGTTGTTGAAGATATGTAATTGTTAGAATTTGTGTTGATTTTGGGTTTTGTAAATGGGGAGTTTGGTTTGCGTGTAGGAGTACCCGGTCTTTGTTCCTTACTGTGGTGAGTTTACCTTTCTTAAAACTCTGGAGTTTGGAACTTACAGCTTGCTTCAACAATTTTTTTTGTAGGTTACTATCCCAGACCTTTGTGATACATATTCTCTTTTTTCCCCAAGGCTTGGTGAAGATTTGTGAGGCAGTTGTTTATCATCTCACCAAGACTTCTTACTCTTATTATGATTTTGTTCTTTTGTAGAAACAAGGTGATTTGAGACTTGTGTTTTCTTTTTGAATCAATTGTAATACTTTAGGGGCTTGTACATGTGACAACCAGATTTTTTTTTTTGGGGGGGGGGGGGGGTTGAGTTTATTGTAAAAATTTCCGCATTTTATTGTAATAGTTGAGTTTTAGGCTGACCTGTCTTGCTGGGATAAGATGAGTGCCGTAACGTCCATTTTTGGTTCGTGACAAAATGGTATCATAGCCTAAGTTTATAGGTCTGACGTGTATACAAGTCGAGGCTAAGTAACGTCGCGGGATCGGTACGGAGAATCTTGTACTTATCTTCGAGAGGCTATAGTGACTTTTAAAAAGATATTCACTTCTTGGATCTTTATCATACATACTTGATTCGATTTTGATTCTTATCGCTTTACTCAATTTACCCTCACTTTTAGTAATGAGTCGTGCGTAGTTCCTCATAGGGTAGTTGGGGTTTTCTGTATGGCTTGGAGTTTAGATCTAGGTATGAAGTGGTAGAGTAATTGAAAGGATTCTTGGTCAGACTAAGAATGTTAAGAAATTTGATGGGATTGAGTAAGGTTAGTTACCTAATAAATAGAATAGTACTTGTGTGGTATATAAGATATTTCGAGTGGTTTAACAATTGAAAGTAGAATGATTAAAAGGACGGCTATATAATGAATAATGTAACCTTGGAAAATGCAATTGGTATTGTTTTCATAACATGTAAGAATTACTTAGAAAATGATGAGAATGATTGCGCAAATTAATGTTAGAATGTCTACTACGGTTTCATAGATTAAGTATATATCAAAAAGGGTCACAATACAACTACTATAATGGTATGATTCTTACTTGTTTAGAATTAGAGAATGTGACACTCGTGTAATTTACCTTATCTAAGAAGGGATCCATATTGCTTTGGATGAAAGATTGAACAGATTTGATAGTGTATGTTAGTGACTAATGGGGAAAAATGTGTAGGCTATTTGAAAATTCTTCTGATAGGTATACATGAATGTGTTCTAGGGTGTATTTACATACCTTCGCAATTGTATATGGTACATTGGAATGGTGATACTTGATGTCAAGTGCGATTACAAATAAGTTAAAAAGTTATCAATTGTATGACATGCTTATATAATAAGATTTGATGTTGCGTTCATATTTGAGAAACCACCTAGCTTGCCACTATAGACAAATGAGTTAAGCATTATTTACAATAAAGCTTTTAGTGGTGGATCTTTGGTACGATATTGATGTGTTTAGGTTGTGAAGTGTATTTTGAGGATTTTAAATTAGTGGCATTTCAGCGTAATCTCCGTGGAAGTGGATCAATATTAGGATGAAAAGATTATGTGTAAAGGAAATCTCAAGAGTATACTTATGGAAAGTTATTGAAAATTTTAGTAAAAGTTGCATATTAAAGTGGGTTGTCCTTTTTATTTGATTGGTATAACTGGATTTAAGGTGTCATATTGATGAAAAGGTCGAGTGTGTGGTGATGTCAAGGGTTATCAAATCATAATGATAATAAGAATTTGTAATGAATAGTGATTGGGATGCAACTATATACTAAGGATTATGGATTAAATGAATTACATGATAATACCAACTTGCGAGTATCTAGGTTGTGATTTTTACTATTTAGTGAGTAGCGTTGTTATGTCGAACATTTAAGGAGATGTTGGGATACCTTTTGAATAGATTTTAAAGGAGCTAGAGTTATATTGGAAAAAAAAGTGGGATATAGTGTAGCCTTCAGAAAGAGGCGAAAATAAGAAGTTTTATTTTTCTTATTGCAACTGTTGAAGAGGTATCTTTAAGAGGTTCAGAATTGGGTTTAGAAACATGTGGTGTATGATATTTTACTATGGTTATGGTAATAATATCACAAATTTATCATATTTGTTACAAATTATAGAATCAGACTTAAGAAATGTGTATGTATACGTTCCGCTCGATTGTGATGATAAATTATCTTGTGGTTTTTAGTTTGCTAAATGGAACGCTGGAATTTTTAATGATGGATACAACAAGATCAATGGAAGGGCGATCGACTACAGGCAAAGATGCATGACTCCATAATGATATTCAACGTATGAGCTAATGTTGATAGATAACGGGATTGTATTACACCATTGGGATCAAATATCAAGTTTTTCCTTGTGAGTCTATGTTTATGGTAGTATGTATGAATTGGTAAGGTAACATATGATTGATCACATGGAGTATTGAGCATTTGAAAGGACACGTGTATAATTTGAGTCGAAAATTTGATTACTTTTGATGGTCAAAGGACGTAAGGGGGATTTCATGTAATATTTTGGTTTAGAGGCTAAGGTAAAAAAATATCAAGGGTTTTTGGCCAAAGAATAAGACCGGTAAGTGAGTAAGCAAAAGGAACAAGAATTTGGTGTATTGAAGAGTTTAAGATATTTAGAATTTTGTATCACCGAAACTTAATTTTTTAAGAAAAGTTAAGTAATAAGACCTCTTGTATAAATCAGTCGTTTGTAGTTGAAGGTTTTAGTTGATTTTTGTCTATGAGTTTAGATATAAAGGTAAGATGTGAGCTAGTTGGATACATAATTACTCTGGAGGTTATAATAGAATTATATGAAAAATGAATTTTGATTTGGATAAGAAACAATAAGGGATAAATTTTTTAGTGTTTTATGTGGGGTAAGATTGCTCAAATTATGATAGGTGACTTTAGAATGATGTGCAAGGTGATATATAGTTCTATATAGTTATTACGAATTTAGAGATGGGTTAATACTACTCTATTATGGAACTACATAGAAAGTTAAGATGTGTTACATAGATATTTGATGGTGACTAGAGATTATGAGCTTATAGTATATAAAATAATTGGAGCGACCAAGAATTCCACGTGTTGCATGCGTATAATCTGATGAGTGAGAATAGTACTAAAATGGATGTGAAAGTGTTTGATTTTGTGTGTCGAGTAATGTTTTAATCTCATGGAAAGATACTACCAAATTTGAAAATAGTGTTGTTAGCCTTTTTTGTGACTCGTATATTTCATGAAATACTTAAATAGAAAGAGAGATAGCCATAGTTTGAACATGATAAGAATACTTTGAAACTAAAGATTGTTTGAGAGTAAGGTAGATGATCGGTGCGCTTATAAATGTTTTGTTAGAATTAAGAGTGTCGATTTCAATAGATGTGGGGTTTGATAAACCAAATATGTGTGCAATCATAATATTGACTAAATTAGTGATGAATGAAATTTTAATTATATGGGCACAATTAAAGGAGTATCTTGTGTTATTTGACCTTGCTTCCGTATATTCCTATGTGACCATGTTCTTTGTACAAGATATTATTTGTAGTATGATTAATTGCTTATGCTACTCGTGTTCCACATTTATGGGGTGAATTTCTATTGGTGGATCGGGTGTACCGATCCTGTTATTATCCTCTTAGTAGGGTGGAATTCTTGAGCATACTTGGTCATTTCAGTTATAACAGATTCGGTATTGTTGAGATAGTTAAAGAATATCAGTGGTTCTACATGAACATCATTGCTTATGAAAACTTATGTCAGAGCTACTATGAAGAGTTACAATTGTCTAAAAGCATTGTTAGACGTTCAACAGTTTAAAGGGTATTGATTGTTGGGTGTTTACTTGATATTGTTCTTCTCTGGGTTAGATAATTTTGATTCTCCCTTGATGAGTACCAGATGTCTAAAGATTTGATTTTTATAACTTAACCTCGTAAAAAGATTGTGTTGTGAAAAGAAATTCTTGATAAGATTTGTGATGGTTTGTGCACTATGAGTGTGTAATGTTGGTTCAAGTTCACTTCTAATTGTAGCTGGATTGATTCAAAATGTTTCTTGGTTATGAGAGAAAATATTTTTCACGTTGGTTGTGTTATGGTCTAGTGGGCTTCAGTTTAGATTGGGTTCATCATTTGGTATGTTTCTTGATAATAACCCTTGATTTATAGTTCTTCCAAAGTTTGATTTGTAAATTCTGTCTTAATAGTTTATCTTGATGGAATATTCGTAAGGAGAAACTCATTTTGAAAGATGAACGCCAATTAATAGGTCATAACTTAGGCCTTTAGTTACGTTGGTTACTAGTGTTTTTTCATCCTTATGTTTGAAGACAAACATCATTTTAATGGTGGATAATATAATGATCAGACCCGAATGGTCATTTTTAATAATTTTGAATAGACATTTAACTATAGTTTATTAATTTGCGGGTAATTTGTTTATTGTTAAAAATAATGGGCCAAGCCTAAAATATTAAAATAGATTAATATGAAATTATTATTGTTAATACATAGTTAATTTAGAAAAAAAACAAAACTAATGAGGTGTAGAAAACTAACATGCATGCGGCGTGAACACGAATCAACAGAGGGAAAACTGCTTCACGTAAGGAAAGTTCAACTGATGCTTTTGATTTTTGCAAGCATAAATAGGTTTGCTATCCTTTCATTAATTTTTGCACATATATATAAATATATAATAATATTGTATATCGATTTGGTTATATATAACATGATAATTAGTGGTTGCCATTTCTGTTCTTAAAACCTATACAACAAATCTATTTATGAGTTATAAATTTTGATAATTCTAGAATAAGTTGTGAATGG
This sequence comes from Solanum habrochaites, assembly GCA_027704765.1. Taxonomy (NCBI): domain Eukaryota; kingdom Viridiplantae; phylum Streptophyta; class Magnoliopsida; order Solanales; family Solanaceae; genus Solanum; species Solanum habrochaites. Next base: position 58,975,020 of record JAKWJA010002500.1, on the reverse strand, counting down.
GTAATTTGAGTGTGAATTGTGAACGGTTGATGGCAGAAAGGTTGAACCAATAGGGTGTTGCCAATGATTGTTTAGATAATATTGGATAATATTTATCCAATGATTATTTTTAAGGGACTTTGTTTTGAAAAGAAAAACAAGGAATCATATTGGATTTCTCTTGCTGCTACAATGATAGTTTGCTGGGAAGTTACTTATAATTTTTTTTGAAATTTCTTTTTGAATTCATTTGAATTATGTTATTGTGAGGAATTAAGATTTAACATTGGGCTTGAAACTTAGGAACATAATCATATATTTGGGTAAATTTTTGGGTCTAGGCTAAACCTATAATAATATGGGTACTGTTTGTTTAGAAATTATACTGTAATTATGTAAAATAGATTGCATCGAGTTGAAAGTTCAATGAACAGGGAAGGCTCAAGTCTTGAATTGAATTGTTGACTAATTGAGGCAAGTGGATTTCTAAACCCTTGTTAAGTGAATGGAATTCGTGTATTTCCTTATAATGTGTTTGGGAGTAATAAGAATTGGTGATGGGTTGACTTGTTCATATTGAGTAATTTTAATGATGAAAAAGGGTGATAAAAAGGTAATGTGATAAATTGTTGGTGCGTGATGTTTGAGAATGATTGAAGTCTTATTGCTTATTTGTTGATGTTGTATTGTTGTGAATTGTGCCTTGTTATGAAAATTGTCATCTCTTCGTTATTTGTGTGAACATGTCATTTGCATCATTCTGAGACATGGTTGTGACAAGTGTTATGTGCATTGAGAAAGAATAAGAAGCTTAAGAGAATGTACCATTTCGAAGGACTTATCGTGCGCCGTGATGGAAACTATATTTCAAGGGACGTAACGCACGTCACGATGGATACTATATATCATGGTGTATCATGCACCGTGATCGATACTATTATTGAGGTTCGTATCGCATATTGTGATAGATTCATAGATAAATATACCCCCCCCCCATGGGTTCTGGACTGACATACAACGAGTGTGTATTACTAGGTGAGACTTGCATCACTATACTTGACATTACATTGTACATATTTATCATTACTATACATTATATTATGTTTTGCTGATCTTGTGAGTGCCTTTATGTGGCACTATGGTTGGTGAATAATGTGTTTGTTGTTGAGGATATGTAATTGTTAGAGTATTTTTGTTGAGCTGTGTTGTTTGTAAATTGTAGAGGTTTTGTTGGGGTGGTTGGAGTACCCACATTTTGTTCCCTTAGCTTGTGTTTAGAGGTTTACTTGCTGAGTACCGTGTGGTTTGGTACTCACCCCTTGGTTCTATAATTGTTTTGTAGGTTAGTAGCCTGTACCTTTGTGCTATATTCTCATCTTTTCCTAGGCTTCTTGGAGATTTGTGAGATAACTGTTTGTAATCTCAATAGACCTTCTTACTCGTATTAATGATTTTGTTCTATTTTTGAAATAAAGTCATTTGGGACTTGTGTTTTCCTTTTTAATCAATTGTAATACATAGGAGTCTTTTACACATGACAACCACATTTTGAGAGTATTTTTGAGTCTATAAAAATTTCCGCATTTTATTTTAATAGTTAAATTTTAGGCTGACTTGTTTTTGTGGATACGACAAGTGACATCACGTCTAATTTTCAATCATGACACCGAAGCCGAGCCAGCGAGCAACAACGGTGCAAGCGGGCACCCTCTTCTTAATCCTTTAAGAACTAAAGGAAGTGTTTTCTTAATATAAGAAAACATTTTTTCTATCAATGTGAGAGAATAACTTTTCATTTGCAATTTGCGTTGACTTTTTATTTTCTTTCCGAAATTGGTTCCTACACATTTCCATTTTCTCATCTTATTTCCCATTCACACCTTACTAAAACCCAATAATCCCCACATTAATGGGGAATGAATATTGTTAAAACATATGCGTTAAAAACTTGTGTGTCTCGTAAGTAAGGGTTAATCGAATTTGGATAAGTAGGTTTCCCTTTAAACTTTCCATAGTGAACATCTATCAGATATACTCGGTCACTATGTAGATTTGATATATTTGAACCGTCAAGATTCGGTGTATTCAAAGACAACCCATGTTAGACAATCAACCTTTGAACTATTTTTTATTCTCATTGTTTTGTTTGTTTCAACCATGAACACATTTTGGTTATTAAGTTCTTACATTACTTATTTTACGTATTCTCCTCAAAGCGACTTACACTTCACACTTACAGAGGTGAATATCAAAATGTGTTATCTCATAGAAACACTATTTGATATACCCTGTATCAAACATAGAAACCATTAAAAAGTCCTTATGCTTTTATCCTGGTAACTTATCATTGTCTCATCATGAGAATGAACCATAAAATAAATTTTGACAATGGTAAACCGTCATCTATGACTTTGTTTGATCTCCTTGAACCTAGAGCTTGAGATGTCTATTCTTCTAGGTAGAGTTACCGCCACGATGACTGTTTCTCAGGCATAGTCCTATTCCCGTCGATGACCTCTCAACTCTCTCTCTAGTTAGGCCTTTTGTAAGTGGATCCGACACATTACCCTTTGACTTTACATAGTCAATTGTGATAATTTCACTAGAGAGTAGTCGTCTAACAGAGTTGTTCTCCGTCGTATGCGATGAGACTTTACTTTATACATAATTCTTCGAGCACTTCCTATTGCAACTTGACTATCTCAATGTATGCAAGTGGGCTCCATTGGTTTGGGCTGAAATTGGAATATCTTCTAAGATATGCTGGAGCCATTCAGCCTCTTCACATTCCTTGTCTTGTAGAGCAAGATATACACGTTTATTTGGATGATTTCTAAGAAATTTCTCCTCCAACAATAGTGAAAACATGTCCACTCGTGGATTTCATTTTAGTTGATCCAATGGTTTAATTTTCATCATTATATCTTCAAGAACTGTTGGATATTTGTTGTAATGCAAAGCATAGTTTTGAGTGTCATTTGAGTACCCAAAAACTCTCTTCATTGCCATCCAATGATTTTGATTTTTATTAGTTGTGTATCGACTCAATTATCTTATAATTTTGATTATGTATGGTCGTACAAATTTCAAGACATAAATCAAACTTCCCAATACTCTGGTATAATCCAACTAAGAATGCCTTTCACAATTCTTTTTAGCAATATTAAGGTTAACATTAATTAGGGTTTTTTCCCTTTTGAAATTCAAATACTTGAAGTTTTCAAGTACTTCTTAAATATAATGAGATTGAGACAATGCTATACCCTTACGAGTTTTATGAATCGTGATACCTAATATCAAATCGGTAACTCCTGGATCTTTCATATCAAACTTACTGGCGAGCATATGCTTAGTAGCTTTTATATTAGCAAATCCTAGATCATAAATCCCTTTCTCTTCATAAATCTTTCTGCCAATATCATCTGCACATTGTAATTTGCACGTAGCTATTTTCAACCTCAATTCAAACCTCTTTTCACCCACAATAGTTAGCTCTCACTCTTCCCCTTAATCCTTTCCCCTAATTTTCCCCAAATCCCTTCGCCTATTTCTCTTTATTTTTTAAAGAAAACAAAAATTCACATTTTTTTATTAATATGCATTTTTGTAATTGTTGTTTTTATTGTTTCCCAAACAAGATAATTTTTGTTTATCACACATCTTGTGTTGTATGGTTTAGGTTATCAATCGTAGAAAAAAATATGCATTTTGGGTTTTAGGTTTAGCTTAATTGAAATAGTTAGCCTAGTATTTTTTTCGTGATCTCTTTGATTGTCTAAAAATCAATCAAGAATTGTCTAAGAAAAGAAAAACATTGACTAAGAATTAATCGGAATGACGAAGAATAAACGAAAACAATGAGAAATCGAAGATGAAGTTTGTCTGTCAAGATGAAGGAGAAATTGGAATTTTTTGTTATTTGGTTTGTTTGTATGATTTTATGTGTGAGGAATTAGGGAATTTTAGGTTTTTGGATGGCTTATACGGGTGGGATAAGTGGATATAGGTGGTATTTTATAATTCGTGTTTAATTTATTGGTAAAACAAGGTTCCTCCGTAGGATTGTGTCATGTGTACCGAATAAGTCTTCCATTATAGGAACATGTGAATTGCACGATTCTTCGGAATGAAGGGGTACTAATGAATGAAAAGTTTGACGAAGGATATTTTTATACCATTTATGATAGTTTAGGGTTATGTTTGTCCTTTTCCCCTTTGGATTTTAAAGTATCAGAATGGAATTTTAAGTTGTAGTGTGTTTTTGCTTGTTTAAGAATCATAAAGATCTATTGATCTTGAGAGTTTCTTTTTATCAAAATTATGAAATTTGTTTTTGTTGAATGAAAGTGATATAAGGTGAATTGTATCTTTTGTTTGTTCTTGAGTGTTTCTTTTCATAGGAATTATCTTGAGCAATATTTTCATATATATCCACATGAAATATCCTTATTTTAAACAAAATTTCATCTCCAAACTCCTACGGATTTGCTTGGGGATCTTCCTTGGGAAATATTTGTACAAAAATCCACAAGAAATTTTGTTTTTATAAAAAATTTTGGCAAAAAAAATTGCAAAAAGTTTTTTTTATAGTTATTGCAGAAAAAACACAAATAAAGAATATGCGAATTTTAATTCCTCGTGTAAATTACCTCGAACTTAAATAAATTCGCAGGTAAGAGTTATCTACGAAGGTAAATCCGCAGGTAATGAACACTTTTCTTATAGTGATTGCATAATTTAACTTCATATGGTTTGGAGAGTTACATTCCAATTTCCTAATTTTTAGAGAGTTTCACAGAAGATCATAGATATTTTTTATTTTTCTAGGCATAAAAAAAATCTGTGTACAAGAAAAGAAAATATCTAGCGAATTTAAAAGTCTATAAAGTCTCAAAGAGACATCAGTACATCCCAAAGCAGAATCAAAATGTATTGAATCACTGGCTAGCTTATCAAATACCACATCTGATCAAAATAATCTAGCTAAATCTATTGAATTACTTGTCCACAAGCAGAACAAATTAAGAAGAATTCAATGAAAACTACAAGCACCAAGCAATATATTTAAAACATCCCAAAGACAACAGCAACACAAGGCCAACACCATAAAAAATGTGCCACCCTTGAAAAAATGGATTCGATTATCAATGAAGAGCGTTTCCTTCATACCTATTGATAGCCTACTGGAGACGCGACCATTGAGGCAACTCATAGGAAAACATTTGTACTGTATTGTCTTCTGCCAAGCTTCTCCAAAATCATAAACAAATTCAGCCTTATTTGTTTTCAAGTTATACGAAATAACCATGCTTCTTATTTGCCAATACAACTTGTGCGGGAGTGCTAGATGAAAAATCATGTTTCGAAGATCCCTATCAAGAGAATTACCTCCTCCGAGTCCAAAATTCTGTTCACATTTCTCAACTACAGAAGCAACATTTACAACATACTTCCAAATCCATAATGTATCTCGACTAGGAAAATTGTTGAGTTGCCAACAAGCGATGGTTGTCCAACCAGTCGATGAAAAATAGATTTCCTCGGCTGATAATCCAAGGAAACGATAACCAGGATAGATCATCGCCCTCTGATCACCCAATTCCAAAGAAAGAAAAATCCTCTTTTATACTATCATAAACAGTCATACATTGTCCATAATTATCTAGCAAAAAAAATACTCCATCGACTACACCATCTGAGGATGAGAAAATCTCATCCCTAGAAGGGTACAATGGAAAAGGTAAATTCTCTATTAGTGAATAAGCAGTCCACTTTTTAGTCTCAGAAGAGTAACATTCAATTTTTAAACTATACTAGAATCAAAATTATTCCTTCTTACCGGAGAAGTTACTACATAATGAACTATAGTAAATGATACACACTCACTGGTCTCCTTTACTATAAATCAAACATATGGATCCTTTATAGATATTCGAGTTCTTGGGAGATCAAAACGCTGTCTTGTGGCAGGATTATAGACATAATAAACTCTTTGTCTACTTCTAAGTTTATACAGAGGAGAAACTATTAGAAGATGCAACAATGTAAACTATGTCACCAATAAAATTGATAGACTCATCAAAACTATTACCAATTATGTAACGTCTCCCAATTAGAAAGTGCTAGAAAAGAGTTTAAAATCTCAAAATACTTATTTTTGGAAAAAATAAGAAAATCTAGAAAATTTGTCCAAGTTAAAAAGTGAGTTTTTTGGTCAACTTCAAACGATCATAACTCCTATCTCAGGATGAGTTAGGGGTAGTTCAAGATATGGTAGGAAATCCCTTAGAATAATCTTTCCAATGCCTATGATTTTGAACGATTTCGATATCGTGAGAGCGAGTTATGCCTTCCGAAAGTTGTACTGTTAGATTAAGGAAAGTGCGAATCTGGATTATGGAAGGGCAAACTAGTATTCTCCTTAATTTAATATCCTAATTTGTTTTTGGGGATTTATTGGGGGGAAATTAAGACTTTTATTAGCATAGAAAGAGAAGAACGTATGCTAGGGCTTGGAGAACTGACAAAAGAGGAGAAAAAGGAGAGAAATCAAGAAATCGCCAAGGAAGTTCAGGCTTTGCCAGTGGAATTCATCAGGGGTGACCCCTACAAGGTATGTGAGATAGCGTAATATTGGGTTAAGTTCGCCTACACGTCAATCTTATTTAAATTCAGCAGATCTAAGTTGTTTGAATGTTAAGAAAGTGATTTCTCGAAGAACATCATTGAAAATTCGTTGAGTTCTTGATGCCAGTTCTCCCCATTCTTCCCCCATCTTTTCGTACTATTTCCTAAGTGATGTACCTATGTTTCCTAGTTGATTCTAAAACTTTAAGGTACATCCAAACATCATGAAATCATCCATAAACATGAGATCATGAACCTTCAATCTATAATCCAATTCAAGCAAAGGTAAGATCAAAATCAAAGAAGTTAAGAATAAAGTCTAGAGTTAAGAAGCAAGTCAAAGAAAAGTTCTTAAAATTTTCAAGCGTCTTTAGAAATGTTTTTAAATTCGTTTTTAAGTCTCATGTTTAAAGTTAACTAAAGTGTAAAGAGTTTAGTTCATTTCTCAAAATTTATAAGGGAACTAAGTATTTCCCTTAGAGTTTATTAATGTGTTCACATTTAACATAAGATAAAACTAAGATTTTCAAAAGAGATTTGAGAAGTAATAGGGACCATCAATTCAAGAGAGTATATAGTCTAATTGTAGAGTAATTATCTCAATCCAAAGAAAGAAGTTGTTTTCAAAACACATGGGCAAGACGTTGTATCACCACTAAGGCTCAAATAGTGGTTGTCGGTTAGAGAATCTCCGACAAAAACTATGTTACTTCATTATATTAGTAAAGTTGAGTTTACAAATGCATTTTCCTTATATATATATACGTGTATATATATTGAATGTGTCTTATTGCTTTATATTAAGTTAAGTTATTCATGAATCAAGCAGAGCCAAGGTAAGTGTTCCTTCTTATTCTTTTCAAGCTTAAGTTGTCTTTTGCATTCCAACTCGCATACTCGTACATTCAATGTACTAATGCCAGTTAGCTTGCATCATCTTATGCTGCAAAGGTAGGTAACTATGATTAGCATTCGGCGTACCATTGATCAAGTGAGTAGCACAGAGTCAGTTTGTTAGCCTCCTTACATTTCAAAGGACATATTTATTCATTTTATTTTCATTTTCAATTATTAGGATTATTGGAAATCCTATCCCAACATCCTTTTTTGTTTAGAGGTTTCATAGACATTAACATAGTCTTTAGTCTTATTTATTTTAATTGTACACGTGTAAGGCAAGAGTTTCCACTTTGGATAAGTATTACATTTTAAGTTATTTCATTAGTTATATCTTGTATTTAAGTTTTCTGTTGACTAACTAATTAAGGCCAAGGGTTTGCTCGAGGCCAGCAATGGTCTTTGAGTGTCAGCCATGTCCAGGGTGAAGGCTTGATACATTAAAAACATGGTATTAGAGCACAGATTTCAAGAGTTCTAGGGAGTCTTTGAATCCGTATCTATAGAGTCCAACTTATCGGAGTGAAGCATGCCACATCTATAATTATGAGGCTCCAACACTAAGGAAATCATCTCACTTCTTTCACACTCTTTTCGTGAGTTAGAGTTTGATCTCTATAAATTTTCCTCTAATTTGTGCATGCGCGTGTTTCATATAATCATGCCTCCACAAAGAGAAGTCAAAGGTCACCCAGCGAGGAGAAATATTGAACCATAAGAGCAAGTGGTACCTAATGCACCTGAAGTGCAACCTCAAGGAGAAGTTACAAATGCTAAATTTCGTGAGGCAATCTAGATTCTAAGCCAAGCAGTGACCAATGAAATCGAGAAACAATAAGGAGATCGACAAGAAGAGGTTGACACTTTAAGGAATCGTGAGTTCTCAAGGATAAACGCTCCAAATTTAACTGGTTCAAACACTATTGAGGATCCAGAGAATTTCCTAGAAGAATTTAAAAATGTATTTGATGTGATTCATGTAATTGATGCTGCGAGAGTTGAACTAGATGCATATCAACTAAAAAATGTTGGTAGGACCTGGTTTGATCAGTGGAAGGAGGGTAGAGATGCGGATGCACCACATCCGAGTTGAGGTTATTTTGTAAAAGCTTTATTGGGGGTTTTATTTTCCCGAGAATTCAAAGAGGATAAGGTAAGGGAATTCTTACACTTAGAAAGATTCTCTAAGTGTGCATGAGTATGGGTTTAGTTTTACGCAACTGTCTCGATATGCTCCAAAAATTGTTATGGACATGATGAGTAAAATAAGTTTGTTTATTGCTAGAGTGAGTCTCTCATCAAGAAAAGAGGAAGAGTGGCAATTCTGATAAGTGACATAGACATATCAAGGTTGATGGTATATGTGAAGAAGGTTGAGGAAGAGAATTTGAGGGACAGAGAAGAGTTCAGAATAAGAAATCCAAGAAAGTGAATGAGTCTCGGAAGTAGAAAGGTAGTGTGAATCGTTCGTCCTTTCGAAATAAGAAGGGACCTGCACATCATCTTCTAGTGCACCTGCACCCAGAAAAAAAGGTGAGCATCATTGATAGAACTCGTAGAACAACAGATCAAGACCAATACAGTCTCAATGTAGTGTGTCATAAGAAGGTAGTTGGTCTTCTGCGTGTGTTAAGTGTGGTAGAACCCGCTCAGGTAAGTGTCGTGATGACCAAAAAGGTTGATCCAAGTGTGGTAAAAAGGAGTACTTCATGAAAGAGTGACTTCAGAACAACACAGGTAATGGAAATTTGAGAAATATAGCCCAATCTTCATCTATTGCTCCGGCAGACAGGGCTGCACCTAGATGAGCTACTTCCGGTATTGGTGGAGAAGCAAACTGCATCTATGCTATTACTAGTCGCCAAGAGAAAGAATATTCCCCAGATTTTTCCACTGTATGATCAAAGTCTTTACTTTTGATGTTTATTCTTTTCTAGACTTTGTAACCCTTTATGTTGCAAACAAGTTTGATATCCTTCCTGAGAAATTTTGTGAACTCTTCTGTGTTTCTACACCTGTTGGGGAGTCTATTCTAGCAGAAATAGTCTCTTGTGATTGTTCCGTTTCCATCAATCACAAGAACACTATGGCTGATTTAGTTGAATTAGACATGGTGGATCTCGATGGCATTCTAGGTATGGACTGCCTTCAAGCATGTTATGATTTAATAGATTGTAGAACTCGAGCAGTCCAGTTTAAGATTCCTAATGATCCACTCATAGAGTGGAGTAGTAGTTCAGTGGTTGCTAAGGGTCTTTTCATTTCGTACCTTAAGGCAAGAGATTTAGTTTCAAAGGGGTGTATCTGTTACTTAGTTTGAGTTAATGAAACTAGTTCTAAGGTACCTCCCATTGAATTAGTTCCTATTGTAAAAGAGTTTCCAAAACTATTTCTTGATGTCTACCAAGAGTCCCTCCTTAGAGAGAAATAGACTTTCGCATAGACATCTTTCCAAATATTCATCCTATCTCTATTCTTCCATCTAGAATGGGACCAGTAGTGTTGAAATAATAGTTAAAAGATTTGTTAGAAGGGCTTCATTAGACGAAGTGTCTCACCTTGGGGCGCTCCGGCCTTATTTTTGAGATAGAAAGATAGTATCCTTAGGGTGTGTATATATTAACACCAATTGGACAAGGTTACCATCAAGAATAAATATTCTCTTCTAATGATTGATGATCTTCTTGAACAGCTTCAGGGTTCTTCCTACTTCTTGAAAATTGATATCATATTAGGCTACCATCAGTTGAAATTTAGAGAATGTTTTATTCCAAAGACAGCTTTCAGAACCAAATATGGGCATTATGTGTTTTTGGTCGCGTCTTTGGATTAACCAATGCGCCTGCAGCATTTATAGATATTATGAATAGAGTATTCAAACCTTATCTAAATATGTTTGGTATCGTCTTCATTAATGACATACTAATTTATTCAAGGAATGAAGAAGATCATGCTATTCACCACATAATAGTCCTTCGAACTTTGAAAGGCAAGGAGTTATATGCTAAGATCTAAAAATGTTAGTTTTGGCTTAAGTTTGTGGCATTCTTGGGCCACATAGTTTCCAGTGATGGAATTAGAGTTGATACCCAAAAGATAAAAGCAATTCAGAGTTTTCCTAGACCCACGTCTCTAACTAATATAATTATTAGTTTCTTGGATTTGGATGGATACTATAAAAGGTTTGTTAAGGGGTTTTCGTCAATTTCATCTCCTTTGACCAAGTTGACTCAGAAGACAATTACGTTTCAATGGTTTGAACCTTGTGAGAAAAACTTTCACGAGTTGAAAAAGAGGTTGACTAATACCCAATTTTGATTTTACCGAATGGTACTCAAGGCTTTCTAGTGTAATGTGATGCATCTAGAGTAAGTTTGGGTTGTGTCCTAATGCAAAATGGCAAGGTTATAACATATGCCTCCAGACAGTTGGTACATCATGAGAAGAATTACCCCACCCATTACTTAAAGTTGGTTGTAATAGTATTGTTTTGAAGATATAGCTTCATTACTTTTATGGTCTTCATGTAGATATATTCAATTATCATAAGAGCCTGCAGTATGTATTCACCCAGAAGGAGCTTAATCTTAGGCAGAGATGGTGGTTAGAATTACTCAATGATTATGACATTAGTAATCTTTACCTCCCGAGTAAGGCTAATGTGGTTGTTGTTGATGCCCTGAGTAGGTTGTGTATGTATAGCACTGCTCATCTTGAAGAAGATAAGAAATAACTAACAAGAGATGTCCATAGACTTGCACAATTAGGGGTTTGAATCATGGATTCAACAGATGGAGGAATAGTGGTAAAAAATGGGAGTGAGCCATCATTAGTGTCAGAAATAAAAGAGAACCAAGACAAAGATATCATTTTGCTTGAATTGAAGGCAAATATCCATGAACAAAAGGTGTTAGATTTCGAACAAGGGGGAGATGGTGTATTGAGATATTACGGTAGATTCAGTGAACCTATGGTGAATAGAATAAAAGAGAGAATCATGGAGGAAGCTCATAGCTCTCGATATTCCATTCATCTAGGCTCCACAAACATATATCACGACTTGAGAGAAGTTTATTGGTTAAATGGTATGAAGAAGGGCATTGATAAATTTATTGCAAAGTGCAAAAATTGTCTGAAAGTTAAAGTAGAGCACCAAATTCAATTAGGGTAGTTGTCGACAAAATGACAAAATCATCCCACTTTTTGCAGCTAAACACTTCTCATTCGGCAGAATTATGATAAGTTGTATATTCAAGAGGTTGTAAGAATTCATGGAGTTCTGGACTCCATCATTTCATATAGAGGTGCACATCTTACTACACAATTCTGAAAATCCTTTAAGAAAGATTTGTGTTCAAAGGTGAACTTATGTACTGGCGTTCATCCTCAGAAAGATGGGCAAGGTGAGCGCACTATCCAGAACCTAGAGGATATGTTGAAGGTTGTCATGATTGAATTCAGAGGGAATTGGGACTAGCACCTACCCCTAATTGAGTTTTCCTACAACAACAGTTACCACTCTAGCATCCATATGACTCTATGTGAAGCTCTTTATGGGAGAAGATGCAGATCTCCTATTAGATGGTTTGAAGTGGGTAGAGCAAGGCTAATAGGACCATATTTAGTTCACCAAGCTATGGAGAAGGTGAAAGTGATTCATGAGATCTTGAAAACTTCCTATAGTCGTCAGAAATCCTACACTGATGTTAGGAGAAGAGAGTTAGAGTCTGAGGTAGATGATTGAGTTTACTTGAAAGTATTACCCGTGAAGGGTGTTATGAGGTTTGGTAAAAAGGGAAATCTTAGCCCCTAGTATGTTGGTCGTTAAAAAATTTCCAAGAGGATTGGCAAAGTATCTTATGAGTTGGGGCTACCACAAGAGTTAGGAGCTGTTGATCTGGTGTTTCATGTCCCCATGTTGTAAAAATGCACGGGTGATACTTCCTTGATCATTCTAAATGAGAGTATTGAGATCAAAGATAAGTTTTCTTATTAAGTATTTCGGTGCAAATCTTAGATCACCAAGTTCGCAAGTTGAGAACAAAAGATGTAGCATCAGTCAAGGTCCTTTGGAGGAATGAATTTGTTTAAAAAGCTACTTGGGAAGCTGAGGAGAAAATGAAGAAGGGAAATCTGCATCTCTTCAAATCCGAATTAAATACAGACCAAGGTACTAATTTTCTTCTTAGTACTATTTAAATTTTAGTAAACATGTTGTTTGGTTGTATTTGCTTGTGTATGTTTGAACTTGATGTTCCTAACCTAAGCCTAATAAGAGTAACCTTATTTAAGGACAAATATTCCCAATGGGGAGATATTGTAACATCTCTCAATTAGAAAGAACTAGAAAAATGTTTAAATTTTGAAAATAGTTATTCTTTGAAAGAATAAGGAAATCCAGAAAATTTGTTTAAGTTATAAAGTGAGTTTTGGTTAACTTCAAACGACCATAAATCCTATATAAGGATGAGTTAGGGAAGTTCCAGATAAGGTGGGAAATTCTTTATAATATTCTTTCCAATGACGCCAAGTTTGCACGATTTCGATATCTTATGAGCGATTTATGCCTTCCAGAAGTTGGAATGTTGGATTAAAGAAAATACAAATCTGGATTACTGAAGGTATAACTAGTCTTTTCCTTAATTAAATTCCTATTTCCTTTTTGGGGATTTATCAGGGTAAAATAAGACATTACTCAATTTAAAAATAGGAGGACTTACGGTAGGGCATGGAGATGAGAGAAAAGAAGAGAAAAGAGGAGAGAAATCAAGAAATCGCCAAGGACGTTCAAGATTTGCGAGTGGAATTCATCGGGTTTAATCCATACAAGTTATGTGAGATCACATAGTTTTGAATTAGTTCACCCCAAATTCGTTCTTGTTTCAATTCAAAAGAATTAAGTTGTTTCAATGTTAAGAAAGTGAATTCTTGAAGAACATTGTAAAAAATTCGTTGAGTTCTTGATGGTTATGTTGTTGATGTTTTTAATGGCGTGATTCATGGTTTTGGGGGTAATTTTGTGTTGAATATATTATATATTGATATTACTAATGATCTAAAGTATTTGGGGGAAAGACCCATGCATGTTTAGAGGGTTTAGATATGAAAAAAAGGAGAAAAGTCGAGAACACATGGGTAAGGGGTTTGGGGTGTCATGCCTCTCAAAATCCCAAAGACTAGTCTCTGTCCGTAGGGACTTGGGGTGCTGTTCAAGACAGAGCGTCCCAAACATCTCAGTTTAATTTCAGGGCTGGAGCCCCACGCCTATCAGAGTGCCAGGGACACATGTTCTCCCCATCTGTCCGTACTATTTCCTACGTGATGTACCTATGTTTCCTTGTTGATTCTAATACTCTAACGTACATCTAAACATCATGAAAAGATTAAACATGAGATCATGAAACTTGAATCCATAATCCAATTCAAGGAAAGCTAAGGTCAAATTAAAAGAAGTTAAGAGTCAGGTGTAAAACTTAAGAAGTAAGTCAAATCCAAGTTCTTACAAGTTTTCAAGAGTCTGTAGCAATGTTTTAACTTTATTTTTAAGACTCAAGTTTCAAGTTAAGTAAAGAGTAAAGATTTGAGTTCATATCTAAAAAGTTATAATGAAACTTATTTTTCCTTAAGAGTTTATATATATATTCACATTTAAGGTAAGGTGGAAACTAAGATTTTCAAAAGTGATTTGACCAAGAAAAGAGAACATCAATTCCAATAAGCTTTTAAGCTAAGTTTTGAGTAATTATCTCAACCCAAAGAAAGAAGTTGTTCTAAAAACACATTAGTTAAATATATTTTTGGGAGTAGTATTGACCATCGATATGGGGACGCGAGTTCATAATAACATAAGTCTCCATAAACCATGCACCCATCATGGCTATTAAAGGATCATACCTTTTTAATGATCACTTAAGGTAAGCCATTGGATCCACTAAGTTAAGTAATTCTATAAAACGAAAAAGTATATGAAAAATATGGAAGCGTGAGAAAGACGTTGTATCACCACTTTGGCTCAAAGTGGTGGTTGTTGGTTAGAGAATCTCCCGCAGAAACTATGTTACTTCATTATATATATATATTGAGTTAAGTTATTCATGAGTTGTGCAGAGTCAAGGTAAGTGTTTCTTCTTACTCTTCTCGAGCATACATTTTCTTTAGCATTCCAACTCACATACTCATACGTTCAATATACTGATGCTAGTTTGCCTGCATCATTTTATGATGCACATGCATGTAATTAGGATCTGAATCCGGCGTACCATTGATCTAGTGAGTAGCTCAGAGTCAGTCGGTCAGCCTCCTTACATTCCGGGGAAAGTCATTATTCGTTTGATTTTTATTTTTAGGTGTTAGGAGGATTGGGGGTCCTGTACCATCATCTCTCTTTGTTTAGATGCTTCATAAAAAGATAGCATAGTCTTTAGTCTTATTCATTTCAGTTGTAAACGTTTAAGACATTAGTTTCAACTTTGGCTAAGTATAACTTTTAATTTTTTTTTTATGAGTTATCTCTTGTCTTAAAGTCTTTCACAGACTAAGTAAGTCAGGCCAAGGCTCCGCTCGAGGCTAGCAATAGTCTTCGAGTGGCAGTTATGTCTGGGTTATGCTCGGGGCGTGACGAATTAATAGTGGTGATTCCTTGAATGATAAAAAGAAACGGCTTTGGAAATGTTCCTCTACACAAAAGAATCAAAATAGGTCTGGTTTTGGCCATTGGAGACAAAAACGATAAATTTCAGAAATGTAGTTTTGCCAGTTCTTTGATACACATACACACCTTGCTAGCGATTTCAAAGGCAGATCATTCAATATTTTTTATCATGATTTCCTCGGAAATAAATAATTTGGGTTACCTACTGTTCATTTTAATACTACTTGAAATTTGTGACTTCTATTACAACAACGAAAATAGTCAAATCAAGGATCTAAGGATAGAGTAAAAGGTGGAATTGAAACACCTTTATATAGAAAAACAATAAATACAAAGTATTAAATAACAGTATTGTTACAATTATCTGCAATTTTATTTTAGCTAACATAAATATAAAGCAATTGATAATTACTTTATTTTGACAATTTTCGTAGAAGAGTTAATCTGATCCAATCTCTAAAAAATTTTGCATTTAATAAAGTATGACTATAAATGAGAAATATTTAATTAAAAAATCTGTTAGTCATATATTTAATACTTTGGTGTAAAGATGTCTTTTTTGTCAATAATTTGGTCAAATAATGCAATAAATGTATTATTTCTTTTCTTTTTGACCATATTTTATTTTTAATAAAAATATTACTTTTGAAGAATCTTATCCTTGTTTATTTTCCTACAAAATTATTTTTATTAATATATTAGTATAACATAACATTTTGTTATTTTTAATCTCATTTACCAATTAAAATAGAATAACAACATTTACATTTTAGCTAATAGTATAGATCAGTAAATGCATTACCAATTTCATTTCGATTACTATAAAAAAATTCTAATAAAATAAAAATATTTGTATTTCTTAATATTTTTTGAATCGATATAAAATAAGATTGTTATTAGTAAAAGTATGTATTTAAAAAATAAAGCAAAAATGGTCTGATATACCCCTCAACTTTTCTAATGTCATGATCGTCCATTTTAAGGATTGTTTCGTGAATTTACCATTTTTCTCCTTCCGTTATCAACCCTCATTATTTTGTGTTTGAGTTTTGAAAAATTTGTTTCAAACTTTGTGTTTAAAGTTGAGCATTTAGTAAATTTTGAGTTTTAAAGGCTAACGTTGTTAAAAAAGGTTTTTCGTGTCTTTTGGAGTTTCAAGCGTCAGAATGGATTCTGTCATTTTCATCAACTCTAGAATGTAGAGTATAGTTTGTGAGATATTTTACCCATGTAATTTTTGAGTTGAGTAGTTCATGCCGATAATTTTGCGTGAACCCTATTCGTCGAGTTGTCTTGATATGAGAAGTATCTTTTAGCCCTTGAGTTGAGTAGTCTATGCCCATAATTTTGCAGGAACCCTCTTGGTCGAGCATTATTGAAATGAGTATTATCCTTAGATTTCTTGAGTTCTGAGTTGTTGAATCTCGAATATTGAGTTCTAGTTATGGTTATTAAGAATGTTGAATTGAGTCGATCACGTCCATAATTCGGCATGACCTATCTTCTAAGATGTCTTTTCTATTTTTTTCAACAATTATTTTAAGACTTGAGCACTTGAGTTAAGAAAGAGTAGCTTCAAGTTCTCTTTGTTTTAAATGATATAACCCAAGAGTAAATGTTTTCACATTTAAAATAGAAGGAAATGGAGATTAACAAAAGAGTTTTGAGTAAAATCTCTTTTAAGAGGGTTTTTGAGTAATAATCTCAAAAAACAGAAAGTTTCACGCCTCGAGCTACCCCTGAGACGCAAACATGGAACATAGGACCACAAGTGATCCCAAGATAACCATGCTTGCATCATCATGAGCATACTAAAGATAATAAACTCATGCGCACGCTAAATCATAATTTATAATGAAAAGATGGGGAATACCCATATCATAAAACTGATATAATACGAAGATTGATGAGTTTAATATAATAAAGTTACTAACAAAACACTAAGATAAAACTAACTAAGTCTAAAATAAGCCTCTAACTAAATAGAAATACTGGTACAAGCCCCAACTAAATCTAGAAAAACTTGAAACTAAATGACCGAAGACTGAAATGGAACTCATGACTGTTGTCCTCGGAGAATGAGGAATCACCATTAAATCTGCTGATCTGGAGATCGAAATTGATATATGAGTGATCTAGATGCTGAGAACCTGAACCTGCATCACGAGAAGATGTAACATACGTATGCATCGGTACTTGAAGGTACTGAGTATGTTGGATAGAGTAAAGCTGAAATAAAAAATAACTGAACAAACACAAAGCAAGTATAATAATCTTAACATGATATACTGAATTTTTGAGCTTACTGAATGCAATGACCAATTTATAACATGCTGAAACTTAATATTGAATATACTGATAAATAGTCAATGAAGAGATTCTGATTGATCTGTGGGAGCTACTAATAATCAATAATAAAATCACATGAGCTAAATGTGGAGTACGATGTATACACCCCATAGAGAGGAGCCAATATACCCTGCCAAAGATATAAAGGTATGCTAGCGTGATCACTAAACTGATTGCCCACAGAAGGGCCTTACAACCTACTTAGCTAGTACTTCTGGGACTATTGTGTATGTTGAACCCTAGTACTACTCGGTATTATGCTACTCCCAATGAATTCTTTAGTTAACTGATTATTTATGTGTTTCCATAAATACGGGATAGCTCAAAACTGATCATGCAAACTAAATATGCAACATTTAATCTGATAATGATGCATTCAAAACTGAAGCATGTATAACTGCATAACTGAAATATCTGACCTAGCATGTGTAATTCAACAACTAAAGAAATACAAAGCTAGTCATGTGATAATCTGAGTAATAACATGATAATTTGATTTGGAACATATATTTTAACTAAATAATGAAGTTTTATCAAAGTTCTAGAAACCCTAGGTTTAATCATGATAAGAGAATCAAGAACTGACTGAAAACTAGGAACCCAATGGGTGAAAGGAATCCACTAGTGAAATCCCACATGCCTGGTGATGAAATTCACGGAGAAACACTTAATTTTGTGGCTGGAACTGCTGGAAACATGCTTCGTTGTTGAACTAGGATTCTTGAGCTTTTTCTCCTTTCTTGCTTCTATTTCTCTAATTTTTGATTTAATGATTTGACTTAGGTAAGTATTATTTATGTTTGTAGTCTTAAACGAACGAAAATTTGATGATTTAGGTTCAAAACAATGTATCTTAAGGTTTAAACAAAGAAGGAAAAGACCAAAAGAACCCTGGTAAGTTGCCGTTAGACTAAACAACAACCAGGACAGGCGGTCCGTCATTTGGTCCGTAAAAACAGGAATATATCTTTACTCGGAGGTCATATTTTAGCAAGGTCGGTGTATATTGAAAGCTAATTCAATTATCTATCTGCGGATATGTCATGACACATCAAATTAATTTTGTTCGAAGAGTTATGGTCATTTGAAGTTGACCTAACTGCATTGGACCCCTAACTATATGCTATTTGTCACCTACGTACTGTCGGTCCATCTACAGACTGTGTTGGTCATCTGTGGCTCTTATCAGCAAGTAGATGAATGGGGTACCAATCGACGGTCATAGACTAGGAACTGGTAGGTCTGTCTGTCGACCAAGACTTAACCAATTTTTTCCTGGGATGAGATTTTTGGGAGTTTCTGACCCCATCAAAGGATGTACAGGACGGACCGTGGGTAAGTCTACGGTTCATCGATTCTAGCGTTGGTTGCACCTGCAGATTTTTTTGTATAGATGGTTTTTGGCCTATTTTTTATAAGAGTGTTACATTATCTCCTCCTTGGGAACATTCGTCCTCGATTAAGACTAAAGAAGCTGGAATAGAGGGAAAGAGCTTAAAACCCCACTGCTAAACACTAAGAACTAAGTTACTGACTGTATTGAGTTCCGAGTACATGCAAATACGCTGAAAATGAAAGTACAAACTTAGGGAACATGATTCTATGACTGAATTTACGCATGAATAACTGGAAAACTGAAGGGGGACTATTACCCCAAGCTGGAGTTGAATTGGAATGAAAGAGGTAAGGATACTTGGCTTTCATGGCTGCTTCTACTTCCCAAGTATCTCCCTGTACAGACTGACTCCTCCACAAAACATTGATTTAAGCGACTTCTTTGTTTCTCAACCTTCTAACCTAATGGTCAAGAATCTCAACTAGTCCATCCTTATAAGAAAGACTATCTTTCACCGCCACACTCTCTAATGGCAGTATAGAGGCTGGGTCACCCACACACATCTTCAAGAGTGTGATGTCGAAGACCGGATGCACTGCTGCTAAGTCTGCTGGTAACTCTAACTCATAGCCACCTTGCCAATCCTTTTTAAGATCTTGTAAGGGCATACATATCTACGATTGAGCTTCCCTTTCTTTCCGAATCTCATCACCCCTTTTATAGGTGAGACTTTCAGAAAAACCTAATCATCAACTTGGAACTCTAGTACTGTTCTCCTTACATCTGCATAAGATTTCTGAAAACATTGGGTTGTCTTAAGTCTATCTCTAATGAGTTTCACTTTCTCTATAGTATAAAGGACTGAATCTGTCTCTATAAAAGTTTTTTCACCTACTTCAAACCAACCAACAACAGATATACATCTACGCCCATATAAAGCCTCATAAGGGACCATCTGAATGTTGGAATAGTAGCTATTGTTGTGGCAAACTCAATAAGAGAAAGGTGATCATCCCAGTTACCTTTGAAATCGATCACACAAGCCCTCAACATATCCTCTAGGATCTGAATGGTACGCTATGCCTGCCCATCCATCTGCGGATGAAATGATGTGTTAAGGTTAACTTGAGTACCAAGACCCTTCTGAAATGACTTTTAGAAATGAGAGGTAAAATGATGACCTCTATCTGAGATGACTACCTCTATCTGAGATGTTAGACAAAGGAAACCAATGAAACCTCACAATGTCATTAACGTAAATCTTGGCATACTGTAGTATTGATTGCCAAAGAGCGAGAAGACTTAGTTATCCTATCAACTATAACCCAAATTAAGTCATGTTGTCTGCGAATACGAGGTAACCCTGTGACGCAATCCATATTGATCACTTTCCATTCCAAGTAGGAATATCAATCTTTTGAGTCATACCTCCTGGTTTCTAATGTTCTACCTTGACTTGCTAGAAATTGGGGCACTTACTCACATAGTCCGCTATATCCCTCATCATGCCATTCCACCAATATACTTTCTACAGATCGCGGTAAATCTTAGTGGCACCTAGGTGATACTTCTTCGGATATTTCCCTCTACCATGAATGTATAATCCAATTTCCTTGAAAACTCTATCACTTAGTATGGAATCACATGGAACCTAATAAAATTCTTTTATCTCCATAAAATATACACCGTCATTGCAAACACACAACTGTTTATTGCACCAGTTCTATTATTCTTGCTTGCCCACTTATTAACCCATTCTAGCTCAACCCTCTAGCTCCCTATTTTTCTATTGATTCCCAACCATTTCAGTAATCTGGCCTAGAATGCCCTAGTTTCAATACACTCAAAAAAAGGTGATCGAATGTTTCATGGGCAACTTCACAGTAGAGACATTTCGAGGGAACTTTTATATCGAACTTGTTTAATCTTTCTGCTATAGCCAGTCCCTCCAAGCCGCTAACCAAAGGATATAAATTAATGCCTAGTATGGATATTGGGTTCCAAATCAATGCTATTCAAATTTACTTTGGGATGCTTTGGTGTTACATTGATGTATAGAGAAGTTACCAGCTACAGTCACTGCTTTTAATTTGTTCCCAGATCACCTTATCCAACGACTGAATTAAGTGAATTCCTTGTATCTAGGATCTTTATTATTGCCCAAGTGGCGTTTGGTGGAATAGTACAGTGTTCCACATCCTCAACCTTTATATAATATTTATTTATCCAGTTGATCCAAAGACAATGTTTTTTTTCATGCGCTGCCCATAACAGTTGTATTCTAAGCTTGGAGATTGATTATGTTTTGACCCGTACAAACTTTTGAAGGCATAGTTTCTCCCATGACACCAATGTTATACTTGAGCTTATAGTTGAAATAGTGTAAAAATAAGTTCTACATATTCCTTCAATCTGTTTCAAAGATTTGTTCCTAGTAAGTCTGCATCCCAAACACTAATAGTTTCAATAACTCGATTCTTTCTGCATAAAAGGGTAGTTTAGTTGTCCAACACCTTATTCTTTCTGTGATCTTTTCCATCAATGGCATACATTGAGTTATAGTGACCATATTGGAGGATATAGGCACCCCTAGATATTTAATATGTATCTCACCTTCCACATAGCCCAATGTAGATAAAATTGTTTGCTTCATGTCAGGTTTCACACCAGTAATGTAGAGGGAGTTTTTTCGTTATTTGTGTAATCCATGGACCATAGAGAATATATTGTAAGAACCTTGCAGTAGTTGAATTGAACCTACATGAGCCTTACAAAACATTAGTAAGTAATCTACAAAACGAAATTCACTATACACCAATATTTTTACACCTTAGATTGTTTTTAAATTGAGGCACCTCCTACAAAACATACATCTCTCTTTGAAGGTACTCCATTGCTAGCACAAACAGATATGGGGACTGTTATTGATTGAACATCAACATATTATAATAATATATACATAGCACAATCATATATAGAAGATATTTAGGGATTTTCTTATTTTGTTACCTTAGATAAATTTGATTTTTATTTTGTGTCCTTAGATAGACTTTTTTGTACAAATATAAATGACCCTCATCCTTTGAATGATATGAGAAATAAGTTTTTTCCATTATCTCTATATATTACATGGTATCAATGTCATTAGGGATCAAAATCATTTATTAGAAATTCTATGTTTTCATGGTTTCTTAAGAGGAGGTCTTAGCTATCTGGGTTGTCTTTCAATCTTCACTCAGGGGTCTGGTAGAACTGATTTTGGCTTACTGCTCAGATTTTGTCTCGGCTTTCACAAAATAATTGTTAAAATATTTTGTGATATATTTTTAATTCCATTATTGTAAGTGTTGGGTTTTGGTATTTGATGGGTGTTGGTATCCGTGGATCTACAATTTTAAATTCTTTTTGAACCTTTTCGATGATTGTGTCTAGATTCAGAATTTCTGTGTGGAGAATGTTTGTTTGTAGGACATGGATGAAGTTTCAAGTTTACTCTTAGGTCTATTAAAGTATATTTTCAGATTGCGTTCAGGTCTCACTAGTGTACAAATATCGTCATTGTTTGTTAGGGACATCTTTGTTGGCAGAAAACTTATTTATAGGTTTTGTTAATTGGGTTGCAAGGCTTGTTACCTATGGTCATCTACAATTTATTTTTAAATCCTTTGGGACTAAAAATTAGTTCAAATTTTCTGCTTATAGTCCATCATCTGAGAAAATAGTTTGGGTTGTTGCTGATAAGTTTGCTAAATTCAGTTACTATCATAAATTGGGGAAGGAATTTGCCTCAATTAACGTTTTTTCTAAGTCAAATAAACATGTTTTATCACCTCTTCAAATAAATGGGTGATTGATTCAGGTTTCACTAATCACATGACAGGTAATCACAATATGTTTTCTAGATTAGAATCACAGAAGCACCCTGTCCCGTTGATGTAATTGATGGATCAACTTGTAATAGTTTTGGATCAAGGAATGTTAAATCTACCACATCTTTTACCCCATCATATGTATTAAGTCTACCGAAATTGGCCTTCAATTTTATTTCTATTAGCAAACTTACAAGAGACCTTAAGTGTTATATCTCTTTCGTTCTTGATCATTGTTTGTTTCGTGATCTTACGACGAATTGGGTTATTTGTAAAGCACATGTATCTGATGATCTCTATGTCCTTAATGAATGGGAGTCTCAATCTATTGCCTTCTCTAGTGTTGTGTCTCTATTTGAAGCACATTGTTGATTGGGTGATCCTTCTCTACTCGTTTTACCTGTGTTGCAGTAACTTTGCCCTCAATTTCAAAATATCTCTTCATTGGATTGTGAGTCATGTCACTTTGAAAAACACCATTACATCTCAGTAAGTCCAAGGGTTAATAAATGAGTTGATTCAGCTTTTTGTTGGTTAATTTTGATATTTGGGGACCATGTCTTGTTATTTCTAAAATTAGGCATAACTATTTTGTCACTTTTGTGGATGATTTCTCTCGAATGACTTGCATTTACTTTATGAAGAGTCACCTGAAGTATTTACCTACTTATGTTCTTTCCATGCTGAATAAACATAATTCACGCTTCAAGTTGCTTTTGGAGTGATAATGAAAATAATACATTTACCGAAATGGTTCTATTCCTTCCATAAGACAAAAAAGGGTGGTATTCTCCATCATCTCTGATTATTTCATCACCCTCCCAATTGAGTTGCTGAGAAGAAGAATAGGTATCTATGCGAGACAGCCCAAGCACTTTTTTTTTTGCAAATAAAGGTTCCTAAACAATTTTTGGGTAGATTTAGTCTCTATTGCTTTTTTTTTTCCTGATTAATCGCATGCCATCAACTGTGCTTATTGCTATTGTGACAACTCATTATTTATGGTGGAACCTAAGGCATTTGGTAACACATGCTATGTCTGAGTTATTCCAACATGTGTTACCAAGTTGGATTTAAATGCATTGAAGTGTGTTTTCTTGGGCTATTCTCACCTTCACAAGGGGTATCAATGTTATTCTATTGAATTTGGCAAACATTGAGTATCAATTGATGTGTTATTTTCAGAGACTACAAAATTATTCTATGCACCTGCCGTTTCTACAAGTAAATGGGAATAAGATGAATGGATCTCTTATCGAGTTACGCATATAATGACAGATCAATAAGATGACGTTTTTCTTCCATCTCCTAGTTCTTCTATTAAGCATCAATAATCTATTATGCCTTAAACACGTGCTCCATTTGTATTAGAAACACCACCAATTTTCCAAGTTTACACACGGAGGTGAGAAACTTATGACACATGTCTTATATCCATTTCTTTGTAATCAAATCCTCCATCACTTGATGCTTCAGAAAATTTTGACCTTCCTATAGCTCTTCGGAATAGTACACGTCAATGCGCATCAAAATGTTCCATTGCCATTTTTGTTTCTTATGATTGTTTTATCTACTCAATCTATTTGTTTTATTGCCTTTCCGGACTCTATATTTATTCCTCAATACATTGAAAGAATCCTTGATGGAAAGACACGATGTCTGAAGAGATACATGCTCTAGATGAAAATCATACTTTGTATTTGGTGGATTTACCCCAAGGAAAGAATGTAGTAGGATGCAAGTGGGTGTTGACAGTCAAAGTTCATAAAGAGGTCTCTGTTGCAAAACTTAAGGCTAGACTTGGAGCTAAAATATATGCTTAGATTTATGGGGTGGATTATTCTGATACCTTTTCTCCGGTAGCCAAGATGTAACATTCTAGAAATTTTTTCGAACTAAAACATGAGTCGTTAATTATAGTTAGTGATATTTCACAATGGAATTAAAAATTTCATAAGTATTAAGGTCAGTTCTCTAGATTTAGCACCAAGCGATCCAAAAAGAATTAAATTGGGAATAATAAAAATCTAAATTTTTGAGAGTTAAGCTAAGTATGAGTTTTGGGTAAAATAAAAACGACCATAACTCCCAATAGATGTTGGTTTATTGGTTTTACAAGCTATCATTGGAAATATCCTTTAATTATCTTTCCGCAAGCTTACCGCAATTTGCTAAGTTCCTAGTTCGATGAGTGAGTAGGTTCCTTTTGGTATTAGGTTTGACAGTTAGAAAAGGCTAGCCAAGTGAGGTGTAAATTTTTAGTCCTTTTTCGTACAATGTTTTTAAATATCATTTCTATTTATATTTTGAGTTTTATATTTTTAGTGTTCATTTTCACAACAAAATTCGCTTAGTGTTTTAGTTGATAATTCATGCAGGCAAGAAAGAAGAAGAAAAAAAGGCACAATAAGGCATCCGTTCGATGTTCTTTGAGTTTGTTGTGGATTTTACCATGGATCTAATCCTAGCGGTATTTAACTCCATAAGTGTTGTTGTTAGTTAACTCATCAACGCCTCTCCACATATTTTTTCGTTCAGGAATGTTCAATGCTTCAAGTTTAAAAATAGAGTCATGATGAGTTCTTGGAAAGGTGTTCGTGAAATTCATTCTTATCTTGTTATGTTTGGAGTGTTGAATGATTCCTTGGAAAATAAATTGAGTAATTTAGTGGTCTTTACAGTGATTAAGGGGTGAAATTAAGTTCATAAGAAATCCCATGATTGGGAGAGAAACTGTTTGAATTTAAGGCGATATCGGGTTTGAAAACAGCAAAATTGCTCGACAAAATTTCTAGGTTGGGGTCTACCATGGCGCGCCTTCCAGAGCGCCCCAAACCCATATCTGTCCATCAAGGGTTGGGTCTCCGCGCCACCCACAACCCTAGGGTTGTATTCCCTGTCCAGTTTGCCTCTGATATCTCTGTTTGAGTTCGTTTAAAGTGAACCTTCACTCCTTTTTGATTCTAACTAATCTTAGCTATTTCTAAACACCTAAAATCAGTCCTGACATGATTATAAACTTTAATTCATAATTAAAATTCAAGGTATAGTTGAGAGTTAAATTTTGAGAATTCTTAAAAATATCTAACAAAGGCATTTTGAGGAGTTTTTCACAACTTCTAGTACCTTGTTTCAAGACTCAAGCAAGTGAGTACAAAAGTGAATGATATGTATTCATGATACTACAATATCACTTAGATCCTTCATATAATGAAGTATAATTCCATAATGCATAATTCAAATTCAAGAGAGAGTTAAGAGTAGAGTTCAAGAAAGGTTTTAAGTTCAATTGTGAATTCTTTGTGATCCATCATTGATTTGAACTAAATTTTGAGGAAGTAAATAAGAGAATGAGATGATTCATATACATGAGTTCCATCTAGTTACTTAGACCTTCAAGTCGAATTGTTCATGTCCATAATTCCGGATGAACCCTATAAGTCGAACAATCTTGAGTTAAGAAGTATCTTTTAGTTCACGAATTGAATAGTTCATCATCAAAATTCCGCATGAACCCTCCAAGTTGAAAAACATGAAATCATCCATAAACATGAGAGCATGAACTTTGAATCCATACTTCAATTCAAGGAAGTTATGAGTCAAGTCTATTATTTTCTAAAGTCTTTCTCAAATGTTTTCACTTTGGTTTTAAATGACTCAAAGTTCAGTCAAGATGAGTAACAAGTTGGTTCATTTCTAAAATCATAAGGGAACTAGTATTCCCTAAAGTCAAGTTCAGTTAAGTAAGAGAGAAGAGTTGGTTACTTTCTGAGAAAAACATATAGGAACTAAGTATTCCCTACAGGTTTAACCAATGATTCACATTGCGCAAAAGAGTGCAACTATAAGTTGCGAGAACTAAAAGGGGACATTGATCAAAAGGATGTGTTATAAAGCTAATGGGTTCAGTAAATCATTTCAACCAAAGGAAGGAAAGTTTTATAAATAGTATGACAAAGTAAATTTTGGGAGAAGTATTGAGTACCGACGTAGAAATGACAGTTCGTCTTACCACGCTCCAGTAAACCATGTAGCCAACATGGACATTTAGTGTGTCTATTTTTTTTAGATAATCCCTTAAGGAAGCTAAATGCGTTCACTCAAGTTACGTAAGGTCCTATATCGTTGCAAAGGTGTAGGATGGTCCTCTATACGCAAACGTGAAAATAAGACGTTGTATCACACCTTAGGGTCAATGATGGTTGTCCGGTTAGAGAAACTCCTACAGATTGATATTACTGGTTCCTCGAGGGGGTTTTTCTTAGTTGATATGGGTAGGACTTCATTCATACATCTGCACAATAGACGGTAAGAGGGAGCAAGATATAATTTTTAGGATATTATGTCTTGATTAACATCATGTTTTTAACACTTTTCTTTATATTTCCTTTTTCACTTGTTTTTCACTGGCTTTTAAAGATTGAAAAATTAGCTTTATTAAGTATCATGAGTGAGTATCCTAAGTAGAAGTACCACATCTTTGAGTTCAAGTATTGATATCTGAGTTGAGTATCTTATTCATTGAGTATTCTTGAGTTTTCAAGTTTGAAGAAAGGTAAGTATGTTTCCATCTTGTGTTATCGAGTATCAATTATGTTATGATTTTGAAATTCCCTGTACATCTCGTACATTCCACTACTGCGGCCATTTGGCCCTGCATCTTTCCTCATGATGCAGACCCCATATGTATTCAAGGTCTTAACAGGAACTTTCGTTGAACATTCTAGAGTTCGAGTTTCTCCATGGTGAGTCTCCTTGTTTTTTGGAAGGATTTCATTAATTTGAGCTCACTATAGGAGTGTCGTGGTCTTTCCGCTTCCATCTTGGGTCGAATTTAAGATTCATAAATAGTAAGTATAGTTGATGTAGTTGTTATTATTTATTTTATAAATGTTTGAAGCACTGAAGTTGCATATTTTATGGCTGTTGATATTTACATTTATCAAAGTTTTTTTATTTGAGTTTAAGATTTTCAAAGTTGAGTTTATAAAATTTTATTTCACTTATCAAGCTTTGTATCTTAATTAAGTCTTCCGCTTGTAGTCGCGTCCGGATAGGTTTTGCTTGGGGACCAACACAATGGGGGAGTCTTTTGAGGCCCGCCATGTCCAGGTATTAATATGGTCGGAACAAACTTGGTATCACAACAAAGATTTAAATTTATGTGTCCTAAACTACTGTGTCTTTGTGAAGTTCGTGTCCCAATAGATCTTAATTTTATGGTTGTGTGTGCCCCACTTTTATGAATGAGGGACTACAAACATTCCCTTCATTCTTACTCTAATTTGTGTAATAAAACTATATCTGAAGCACTTATTTATACTCTTACAATGTTTTAAAAAAGCATTCGACTCCCCTCACCTCAAGGTAGTTGAAAAGCAAAGCTCAGGACTTATCAATAAATGAATCATGACAAAAGTCTTCAGAAAGTCCATTAGACTATAAAGAACGTGGAAGAGTATTATACCACCACACACACCACACCACACACACAACACACACCACCCCCCTCTTAGAGAGACTAACGTAGGGACTCAAGACTTTCTGAAGTTGTAAAATCTCTAATTTTTTTCTTAACTTTCTTGTTGCATCTTTTCCGATAGATACACGGTATACTCCTTTGTTTGGAGCCCAACAAATATTCCTCTTTTGTGGGTTATGTTCTGACCCATGAATCGATCATTTGATATTTTTTTCATAAATGACTATAAATCCCACCTTTTGGTATTGCGATTAAATGTTGACAGAACAGAGTGAAAGGCACCATATCAGTAAAAAGGACTAGGGAAAGACCCAGACATTGAGAGTCGAACAAGGAGGTTATATCACTATAAAACATGTACTGCTAACGAACCAAAAGCCCTAGATTTTATGCTGAAGAAAGAAGAAATATTACCCCTATAAAAGAAATATATTGCTCTTTAAAATGTTCACTAGTGGGCCAACAGTATTTCCTATCTAGGAGGACCCAATCCGAAAAAGTAACCTCCTCTCCCTCTAGCCTTGCGAAGAGGTGTGCGAAGAAACAACTAGCTCAAGAAGCTCAGACGAGAGCAGGTCCCAGTGCCAAGAAAAACTTCACATGCTCAAAAAATGCAAGTAGACTTTTATCTGGGAGGACATTGAACCAGTCCCGATGAAGAACTACTTGTATTGTACATAAGTGGAAAAAAAAAAAAAAATATGATGATTGTATATCAGGAAATTGGAAATTGTTGAATATCATGAGCCTTTACATACTGCAAATGCACCAAAAGGGAGTCAACTTCACCTGGTGATGTTTGAAGTAGCAATTGTCTCAAAATTAGTTCAAGGCATTCATGAAAAATTAGCACCTATGGAAAGGCTACTTGAACCGGCTACACACAATTGCTTGAATAATCACGATACTGTAATTTGTAAGAAGACATTTTCAATTAAGGATTAAGAAGTGTATTATAACCGAGAAGAGGAAAATTACCCAAATATGTAGAAGATAAGTAAGGAGGATGGGTTATGACCACATATTTCATCAAAAATAAGGCAAGACAAGGGAAAAAAAGATATTAATACATTTGTGCCTACAAGAGTTCAAAGTAGGAGGGGGATAAAATCAATGTGCAAATGAGTTATAAATCTTTATTTAGCAATATTAGGTCTATAAGAGCACAATATGCCTTTACTTTGGTACAAATGTTTCATAGACATCCGCGAGCGAAAGAAAAACAATTTGTGATGATTTTCTTGATAGCACCACCCCATTTCACAGTATAGACAGATTACGATACATAAAATAGAAGAATTGAGATGCAATATGCTAATTATAATACTAATGGAAAGATCTGGCATTTTTTAATCATCATATTCAATTAGGTGTAGTAGAAAATACTTATCAGTATCTAACTTTACAACTCACATGGAAATCAAATATTTGTTACTTTGATTTATGCCAAATGCTGTAATATCGAGAAACAATATATATTTGGAGATTTGTCCTCAATCACTCAAGAATTCAACATTCCTTCGATGATGGGAGGTGACTTAAATAAGATGCTTGGATTGAAAAACAAACTTAGTTGATAGTCTGTTTATCCAAAGGAATATGATCATCTTGCGTTATATTCTAACTCATGTGATTGGTCTGATGTTTATTTCTCAGAAAGTCCTTTTATTTTGTGGAATGAAAGAGTTGATGAGGCATGTATTTTAATGATATTAGATAAGGTTATTGCTAATGATTAATTATTGGGGATTTATGGAAACACTGAGGTACAACACCAAGCTAGGACAAGGTATGATCATGGCTCTTACTCCTTACTTGTGGGGTGGGATATTGCAAACCTTTCTATTTCATGAATTTTGGACTAAAACAGAAGACTTCAAAAATATTGTTCAACAAAATTGGGTGTCTTAAAATCAAGAAAATATTTTCATTCAGCTAAAGAAGAAACAAGAAAGGATCAAGAAGTCTTTGACCTTATGGAGTAGAGAGAAGATTGGAGATATTTTTAAGCAATTGTCTATTACAGAAAGATTGTGAACATATCACTATTGCAGGAGCACGTGCTGGGTTAAAGCTTTATATTCATTATGAAAAAGAGTTTGGAGAAAAAAGGTTAGTGTACAATGGTTTGAAGAAAAGACGAAAATGCTAAATTTTTCCATGAACATGTTAGGGGAAGAAGGAAAGACTTACACTGAAGATTCTCAAGAAAGATGGCATATGGACAAAATCTAATGATGAGATCATAAGGGAAGGTGTTTAAATTTTTTGATATCAATTCACTAGTGGAGTCATAGATGAGGAAATGTCTCTATTACAAAATGGTAATTGAATTAAATGTTGGTATATGGGTTTTTGGATGATTTGATACTTGATGTTTCTATCCGAATGGTTGATATTGTAGGCTCTATAATCAGGGTTAGCATGCTGTTTCGCCAGGGTCTCTCAACCAAAATGTATTACTCACACTAATTTGGTCTACTACCTAAAACGGATATTTCCCGACCCTAATCAGGTGTTAGACCAATTATTCTGAGTAACTTCTTAACCAAGATCATCTCCAGACTGGTTCATGATAGGATCGACGGTTATCTGCCCAAATTTATATCACAAAATCAATATGGCTTTGTCAAACGAAGAAACATCACTGAAAATGTGTTGCTAGCTCAGTAGATTATATCTAATATAAGGTTAAAGGGTAGGCTTAATAACGTGGTTATAAAGTTGGACATGGCAAAAACATATTAAGAGCTATAGTGAAATTTTTTAATCAGAGCCCTAGAGAAGATAGGTTGTGATGCTGAAATTCTAGACTTGATTTGGAGAGTTATTGCTAATAATTGGTATTCAGATATTATTATTGATAATGGGGAGATCATGGATTTTTCTATTCTACAAGAGGGGTCAAGCAAAGAGATTTTTATAACCTGCTTATTTTATATTATATGCAGAAGTGTTATTTAGAGTTACTAATCAATTATTTGAGAGATATGATTATAAAAGCTATGGATTGCCTAAACTGAATGATAAATTGGATCATCTATCTTATACATATGCGCGGATAGCACACAAAAAGAAAAACAAAAACGCCAGCACAAATTCATAAACAAAAAAAAAAGCAGATAACAAAAGTCAGTCCCACAATTTCACGGGGAAACGAAATGATTTGCACACATGGAAATTGGAAAGCCGCCAATACTTTTTGCAGCTCATAGCCCAAAAACCTTATAATGGGATTTTTTTTTAAAAAAAGGATGAAAATCAACCATTGACCAATAATATAGCAGCTCATCTATGCTATACAGCCGAAACTAGTTTCTTGACAAATGGTTGAAGAGATCACTAGTTTCTCAAGAAGTTTATTTCCTTTGAAATACCTAGGATGCCTTATAGGTCATGCTAATAAGAATAATGTACATTACACATTATTGTTAAAGAATATCCAAGACAAGTTACAATTGTGGAAGGGAAAGCTTCTGACTTATGGGGGTAAAACAATTTTATGAAATAGAGTGCTTAAAAGCATCCATATTTATCTTTTATTTGTCCTTGACCCCCCCCCCCCCCCCACGAAGCATTTCATATATGATATTCGTAGAATGTTTTGCTAAATTCATGTGGAACTTCAAATATGAAGCAAAATCTACCAACTGGATAACATAGAAGGATATATGTGTTCCTAAAGAAGGAGGAGATAGTTAGGCTTATTTTACCCTTTGGCGGAAAAAATAGAAACCGATATAACTGATCCAACTCTTGATTAGGGAATCTTTAATCAATGTTTCTAGAATCATGGGATTCTAATCCCCTTCAATCGGATAAGAAACCTTGGAGGATCTAATGGGTTCGAAAAATATAAGGTTAAATCAACATAGGATATATGTAGAAATAGAAAGGAGCCCATTGAGAAGATATTGAATATATGGGGGACAGGAATACCTTTTAAGGTGTCATTCATGTTATGAATGTTTAGGTTTAGCAGAATTTCTATTAGGGAATGTCTTCCTAGAAGAGGCATTACTAACTATGAGATATGTTGTTGTAACAGTAATGAACAAGAGGCATTTGTGAATTTATTTATTGAATGTCCTGACTCATATAATATTTGGAGGTTGTTCAATTAGGTTTCATGTTTGCATTTTTAGGTGGTATAGCTCAAACAGACATTAGAGGAATGGCTGAAGGCTAGCTGTGCTACTAAATTTAAACCATTATTTAAAGAAGTTTTTACTTTTATAATATGTCAAATGTTAAATAAAATTAATATGATCAAGCACGGTGGAAGTATATAAAGACAAAGCATGATATTGGGATTTTGATGATGCTAGTCTTTTGCGAGGTACAGATCCTATGGTTAAAGAATCCCAAGAGTTGGACATTGATTGTTAGTTCTGGAAGGGTAATACTTCCTAATCAGATTCAATTAAGAATGCATTATGGCTCACCTCCTAGGGGTACACTAAAATGAAATATTTATCGGCTGTAAAAGATTTAGATATTAGGTTTATGGCTTCTGGTATCTTAAGATGAAAACAGGAAGATGATATATGTTAAATCGAGGGTGATAGAGAATGTCTCAGTTATTGAAGTTGAAATAAAAGACATCAAAATGGGTATAAACCGTTGTATTGAACACAACCTAATACCCCTCGTGATTCGTTAATAGCTTAGAAAATACTATGTGGAAGTTGGGAGGCCCCTTTGTTAATATATCAGGATGTAGGCTACATTAAGTGATTGATGATGTAAATAAAAGTGAAGTGATACATTCATATCGATAAGGGAATTCAGTAGCAATTTTTTTTGCTAACATTGCCTTTTGATTTTTTAGGTACAAACAAGAAAAAGTTCTATAACATCGGTGAAGAACCTCAACATCTACAACAATAAGTCAACTGGAAATAAACAACATGTTGAATCTAATAATAAGGAGAATACAGAAACCTATGTTTTTCATGATGCTCGGTTTGAGAAACACACTTAAAGGTACCTATGAATACTTCACTCATTGAAACACTTCCATCCAATTTGAAAATAGGTAAACATATAGGATCTATGATTTGAGAATACGACCAGTAGTTCCTTATGTTTATGATTTAAGCAAACCACATTGAAAGGACCAATGATTATCTTTACAATTGTACTGATTAAAATCTCAAACTACTTTCCAATTACGATTTTTGTATACAATGGTTCTTATCCATTATAAAACCCAAGAAGATTTTGGTCACCCTAAGGAGTGATACGATAAAGAATTTAATTACAAAGTCAACGAGTGTTCTAATCGATTGAAGAAATAGACATTTTGAAAACAATTAATGTAAACGGCATGGTTTTTACAATTAATATCAATTTGGGGGGGGGGGGGGGGTCTTTGAGTGAACAATTAACAACTACAAACACATAGGTGTAAAAAGTAGAAAGGGATCTTTGGGAGTGTGATCGATAGAAATCTAAGTTGCCGCTAATATGGGTGAGCAGGTATTTTACTAAAAAATGGTTGAAAATGTAGTAGTAGGATTTTAGGTGAATGCCATTTGCGCATTCAACTTCTATGAATCAGGCGAGTTCTCTCAAATCTCGACAAGCATAACACAAATAAACAGTCCAATACCCAAATTAATCTACTCTTTCTAGCTAGATAAGTAGGATTGAATTTAAAGCCACTTTTTCAAGCTAATTCTACAATAACCCGATCAGTACAATCAAATATTCGTTTTAACTCTAGAACTTCTTGCTGAAGCAAGCTTAGAATACTAGGTTAGAATTGTATTTGCAACTACAACTGATCAATTAAAACTCAACTACTAATGAACATCAAAATTAGTAAATACTAACACCATAAGATAATTGAAGTAATCACATAATCACACCCTATAAGAATGGGGTTTTAGCCACATATTATAAAAAGGATGAAATAGTAACCAAATATACTTTCATCAGCTTAGGTAACGATCCATAGGTCTTCAAAATGCCTGAATTGAATAAAAATCTAATAAACCCTAAATCTCTACTCAAAAACTTAAAGATCAATGTTAGGGGTAACAACCCAAAACCAGAAAATATGGGAACTCTCAAAAACATCAGAACTCCTTTTTCATCTGTTAAAAATTGCATTTATACATTTCAAGATTTCTAGCGTCGGAGCCTTTTGACGAAATAAGTCTGACATCATCGATTAGGTTTCCAAGTGCTCCTTATTCTCTCCTTGTTGGCTTGTCTTTTCACCAATTACTCTGTAACTTTAGGCGGGCTCAGTTTCCATCGCCGATCTAACCGGCGTTACGCCAAACTTCAGTACCTCACCTTGTTGGCTTTGTGGGCTGGCCTGCGGTAATTTTTGGCGAGCTCAAGAGACACTTGGAAAGTTTCCGAGTAGCTTTGGCGAGCATCAACCTTACTTTTCTTCAGCTTTTTTAGTTTTTTTGCTCTTTTTTGTCGGTAATGTCATTGCCTTGATCTTTTGCCTTCTTTTCTACAAATCAACATTTAAGCATTAGTTTAGAACATAAAAATAGGTATTGAGGACACTAAAACACTGAATAATAATCTCTAAATGAGATGAAATCCTTGACTCATAAATACATATAATCATTCAATTCGAAATAGACAAGATGATGAATCTACGAATTAGTAGATAACACAGGTTACATGATGCTATGATATTGAGCAAACAACACTTAGTAATACAAATGGTATGCTTCAATCGGTAAGTCACCTAATTATTGGATCTGCAATTTCATCTTTTTAAATAGTGGTATTGACGCCTTTGGGGTTCAATCTATTGAGAAGATAAAATTAAAGTTGGAAAATAAGGTAAAAGGCTTACTAGGTCATTGTGTCTTTTTCAAATCAGTGGCTATCTCATTTCATATCTTTTGGGGGCTAAGTTTACAATCACATGCCTACCATTCCAGCAAAAGCCTTCCACATTCATGTTGAAGAAGTCTTCATTTGTAAAGAATCATAACGCTAGTGAGATTTTTGGCGAGCAATTGATTACAAGCCGGACATGATATAGTTTGTAGAACATGAAGGTTGGACGGGTATGATAGTGTCTAGGAAGCCATGGATACAGAGCTTCGGTGTGACTATTCAAAGATGAGGACTTGAAATGGGGTTCTGAAAACCTGTTGAAGCTCTTGCCTTTCTATTGTACTTCCTCCATCCAGTATTGTTTGTCATAATAGCGAATAGAAGAAGTACTTGATTATTTCCTTTTTTTTGTTTTTTTAATTAGTACTACAGGTATTTCTTCTTTTGTCTTTTTATTTTTTGACCCGAAACACTAGGTTTGGATTGGTTGAGGTACTATTGTTTTATTTTTTGTTAATAAACCAAGATTAGGTATTTAGATTAGATAAAATTGAATAATAAACTATTTATAATATTTGGTTATAAGAAAGTTTTCAGTTATTTTGACCAATAATATTCAGTAACATGCTTATCAATTATGTCAACTTTTTAAATATATAGTTGATTTTGATCCTTTATTAGGAAGTACAACTAAAAAGAAACTGACGACAACTACGACTGAGTGGAAGACGAACGGGCAACATGTTTTTTAACAAAATAGTTCCTATGCCCCAGTGTAGCAAGTAGAATGGAGCTCACAAAACTAGTATTGGGTGTGTGCGCTCTTAACGCACTCATATTTTTTTTTCTAAATCTTATCTCTCCCTCCTTGTCGAGCTCTCGATATGCCTCGAATCCACTAGAATGTTGAAGTTTTGTTAATTGCCTTCAATGCTGAAGTCTGAATTTCAATTATTCTAACTATATAATTCATTTATTGGTGATGATAAAGTTACTGAATTGATACTCTTTATCATTGAACTAAATGGCCCTGTAATTCGCTGTAGTGTGGTTAGTAAATCATCCTCCCCACACGAATCCCTTATGACATCATAAAATCCAACCTACAACACAACTACAAACTACCCTATTGGTCGTTTTTCTTTTTTCAATTAATACTAATTTATATCACGTTTAGGTACACAAATAAAGTAACTTAGCTTTTTGTCAAAATAAATTATCTAACTTCTCCTTTGTTAGAATATTTAATACTTGAATATGTTTTTTTAGGAAAAGGGTTCAAAAGTTTTCGTAATTACCAAAAGGAACAAAAAATGTCATTTTTTTTTTGTTTTTTGTGCCCCCCCCCCCTTGGGGGGGGTTTTGTTTTTTTTTGCGCCCCGCCCCATATTGCTCAAAATTTTCTTCCCCGTCAAATTTTTGATGCAAAAATGTCCTTAAACTATTCGAAAAGGGACAAAACTGCCCATTGTTTTTGTAGTTTAGTTAAAAAATTATCTGGCTCAATACTTTGAGAGTGTGCGCGTCGAAATGTCCTTGTTGTTATTAATGGGTCAAAAAATTCATTTCTAAATCATATTTATTATTTTGTTTTGTGACACATTTTTTGTTCATTTAAAAACTGTTTTTTATAAAAAAAATTAGCAAATGTTTATCTTACTTTGATTCAGAAAAAAAAAACCTGTTTTTATTTTATTTCATTATATCTTTTTTAATTTTTTTATAAAATAATTACCGATAGATATGCTAATGATTTTTTAGTATTAATTCCTCGACCATTAATACTACAGATAATATATGACTAGTCCTTCAATTTATAAAGTAAAGACTTTTTAATTTGTTTGATTTTTAATAAAGTATAATAAATATATTAAAAATCGTTTTTAAATCATGGCATGTGAAAACATTCAAATTAAAATTTGTTTACAAAAAAAAATTTCTTTTCATTTTTCAAACAAAAAATAACAAAAAAAAAAATCAAATTTTATAAGAAAACAAATAAAAAAATCATTCGTTATTGAAAATAAAAACAATACTAAAATAAATATTATTTGTTCTACCCAACTATACGTTGAGGGAAAACTTACTACACAATTTTCAATGTTCGTGCTTCCTAATAACTTATCTCACGAAAAATGTAATGACATCAATTTATTTGTGTTTAAAAAGGGATAGAATAGGACAAAATACAAAAATCCAATCGGTCTGACATGGGTGCATTTGTTGCAGAGAAATAGTACGTACTCCAGAACCTCTCCAACAAACAAATACATCAAAATAAACAAACATCTTAAAGTTACAAATTAAAAAAAAAGAAAGCAACATCGACGAAAATAAGGGGTAAAATAAGAATCTGCAATTGCAAACAACTTAATAGCTAAACCTTACGGATAAAATTAAAAAAGCTAAGGCGTCTCTCCATGCAATAGATTAATAACATTACTTAATTCCAATGCAAATTGTTCTCTTTTGTATTTCGTCACAGCCAATTACCCCATACTAGAATGCATTCACGCGTTTCTTTCTCAAATCTCAACAACAAAAGCATCAATCAAGCCATATTCCATCTTGTTCTTCATTCAGATATGATTATCCACCGCTGCTCCTTGTATATGAGCAATGCTTCATCAACATCGTCCTTTGATAAAACAACACGCACACTCTTTCGCAGCATATGTCCTAATCTGATCCCCACTCCAAACGGCCTCATCAACGCAGTAGAAGCCAACTTCTCTTAATCCACAAGAAAAAGCTCGACAATCACCCCGTGATCTCGACTCCACTTTTCAGCATCACCTCGAGTCCAAACCAAACAAGGTCATAAACGGTTGTTCCAAAAAGGTAATACGGGATTGTGGAAACTCGGTTGCGACTCTGAAGGAAGTTGAATAATGATGCACTGTTACCGACGCAGACCAGGGATATTGCAGACTGGTTTTTTTGTAACTAGCCGGAGTAGGGTCGCCATCGATGTCAAGTCCAACCACGTCTCTAAATAAGCACATCACATTCACACTACAATCCCCCCCCCCACCTGTGATCCATGATTACAATTTCTGGGTCCCAAGTAACTGTTGTTAGGAATTTATCACCATAGACGAGAAACCTCGGAGTTTAGGTAACGACGTCTTTTGCACTTGATGTGCAACTATGCTCTGATTCCATGGCTATCATGCGTGGAAAAAGTATGAATGGGTTTTCAGAAAGGGATTCCGGGTCAAAGGGGTTTTTAAAATTGAAAAATTGTAGTATATAGCAAACTAATAACCTAAATGAAATGGAATAGGCTAGGGTTTGATTTCAATTATGCCA
This sequence comes from Solanum habrochaites, assembly GCA_027704765.1. Lineage (NCBI taxonomy): Eukaryota > Viridiplantae > Streptophyta > Magnoliopsida > Solanales > Solanaceae > Solanum > Solanum habrochaites. Next base: position 58,936,702 of record JAKWJA010002500.1, on the reverse strand, counting down.
TAGCCAACATTATGCTAAAATTGCCACGTTTCTCTCCCAAACATCTCGGCGCTCGCCACTTCGCAGTCTTGCTCCGCCTCTCTCTGCTTTATACCCAGAAGATGTAATAATTTGTTTCTGTTTGTATAAAGCGAGAGAAACTTGTATGAGATCCACATGAAAAAATTTATATCATTCGGGTTATAGCACTTAAGTATACATTTTTACACAACATTTAACTTCAAATATTGCTGAAGGAAAAGGCCAACGAATTATACAATTTCGAATTATACAATTGCAGTGAAATACAATTTTCTCTATCGGGCTTTATAACAATAGAGTGTATTATTGTGTTTCTGTTTTTATAATAGAGAGAAAAACATATAGATTCTTGCTATCACACTATAAGTTATCCAATAGTACATAGCATTTAATTCGATTCACCTGTTGCAAATCAAATTGATACAATTGGCAGTGGAAAATAGGCCAGCGAATTATACAGATTTATGACACCGAATTATACAATGTAGGCCGTAAAATTATGCATTGTATATTCTAAATACGCGAATTATAACAGTTTTATGTTGGTATGGAGGCGGCAACTTTATTACAACTTTGGGTATAGCATACAAATATGATAATTTTTTTTTTTGCTATAATTTAAAGTTTCTCCTTTAAATAGAAGAAAAAGGGAGAGGAAATTACACACTAAATGTTACTGGGGTCCAGGTCCAATGACCCCTCCCACTACTAAGTGCTTTTTTAGTGAAAAATATTGCTTTTTGGGAGTCATTGATGTTCAACGTAAAGACATTTTCTATGAATTTATACAGGGCTCGTAGGTCAAATCCTTAGCACCAGAACCTGTTAAAATTTTCTAGACTATTTTCCCTTCAATTCAACTTCTATTTCCGAGGCTTAACATTATGCCATAGGTTTTTGGATGGAGTCGATCCTTTTGCAGAAAGATAAAGTTGATGGATTGAAATTGAAATCATGATGCAAACCGGTGATGAAACTCAACCACCCTTAGGACCAACACCGCGATCTGTATAACCTAAATGCGCCAATTTCAATGACAGAACAGTTGCCTCAATATGTCGTTTGTAATTGGGCAGCTATGTCGAATGAATCATCAATTAACCGGTAATAGAATATGCTTTCTAATGGGAAATGAGGGTCTAAGGATGAGGCGATCTATTCTCCACAATCTCTAATCAGTATTAAACTTGTTCAGTGCAAGTCAGAAGACAGAAGCGAAGCGGTAGAAATGAAATTATAGAAAATAAAATTTCATTTGAATGTTCCAAGGATATAATAGGAATTTGTGGAATTATGTACCATTATCATCTTTCCAATTAGGGTTATAGCGAAAAGATCCCAACAATTGAAAGATAATATAGGAGTTAGTTATGAAAGTTGTCTCTTAAATTATAATGGAAACCAACTTCAAATTTTTAGCAACTATGGGCTGTGAATTATTTTTTCTTAATAACATAATAGCTTGAATTAGATATTTTACATGACTATTGTCTCTATTTCTTCTTTTATAAGCAACTAGACCCTTTACTAGGGGTGTGCACGCTAGATGGGATTTAAACTGCATTTATCAACTCAAGTCTTGATTGTATGACATGAATCTATTATTCTGTTGAAGTTTCAATCTAAAAATTAGTGGTTGTAGACATTGATTGAACTATCTAACACCATTTTATCTTTGAAGATCAAAACAAAGTTGGATTAGCAATAGTGAGGACTTATTGATTAAAGTTCATGGTTGAAGCTTAGGGATTGGTATAGCCAAAGATTTTGGTATTAATCCTTATGCACCATAAGGTCACTCTACCTAGTAAATTTTTGGCGTTTGTTTGAAAGTTCATGGAGTTTGGAAGAATCCAAGAGACATACGCTTGACCATTTACTAGAATACAAAGCGTAGCCTAGGCTAAACTTATTCAGTTAATAATTGATGTTGTTTCGGTTAATGATTTTATATACTAGTTTAAACCCCAAGGCTTATGCCCCCAGTCCTTACATGTTAATCTTCTTAGTTCGTATTTGGTTTGTTGATTTAGATTCACTATCGATTATTGTAGTTCTATTGATTGAAATTTTAGTTTTACCTAACCGCGCACGGCCCACCAGGGGGGGAGAGCTGGTACCAGTGGTACGCCGCCCGGGTCCGGGGGGTCCCAAAACGTTAAGCTGAGGGTTAGGAGGGTAGGAGTCACTCACCACCCGATTACGTACCGGAGGTAAGATGCGTGGCCCAGGCGGGGGTGGATGCGAGTAGTCTGGATGGCAGAAATAGCCTAACCCGACGGTCCTCCAGCGTGCGGCGTGGGGGAGTTGGGGTGCGGGGGGGCGCCGCGGGACCTAGGGTGCGGTTTCTTTCCTTTTCTTCGTCGGTTTCGTCGTCGGCGGTTCCTTCGGGTTTGCTCATCTACTGCATTCACCTCATGGTGGGGTGGGTGGTCCCTGGTGCTGGTGGCTCGAGGGTCTATATACGGCGTCAGGAGGGGGCAGGACTAGACGCTGGCTGCGAAGGGGGCTCGGGTTGGCCGGCGGGAGAACGTGTTCTCGAGGGATTTACGGGTGGGGCAGAGGTGTCTGGTGCGGGTGGCGGTTGGTGTTATGAGAGAAGAGGGAGATTGGCGGGCTGCGCTGGGAGTGGCCTGTGCGAGGTGGTAAGGGTGGGGGGATGTTAGGAGTCTCTCGGGGTTGGGGGGAGGGGTGTGGTATATGGTTTGTACGGCGGGCATTGGGGGCATGGGAGAGTGGGGCGGGGGTTCTGGTTGGAGTGTGTCAGTATTTAGCGTGTGCTGGCGCGGCATGGGGCGGCGGTTGTTGGGGTGATCGGTGTCGTGTGGGTGGGGGGTGGTTGCTGGAGCGGTTTGGCTCCATCTGATGTTTGCCGTGGTTGAGAAGGTGTAATTCGGGCGTATGAAGTTAATTGCCTGGCGGTTGGGTTGGATGTAGGTTGGTTTTGCTGATGTCGGGGGGGAGTCCTAGGCATACTAGATTCAGGTGTTCGTCTGGGAAGGCAGATGGGTTGCGGGGGGGGGTGCAGGTTCTGGATGCGTTGTGGGTCGCGTGACAACGGAATGTGCGGTTGGAGGGTCGACGGTGGAGTGGGGGTTGCGAGGTGGGGGTGGGGGGGGTGTCGTCGGTGGGGGGAAGACGGGAGGGCTTCGGGCGGTGCGGGGGTCGAGAGGTAGGGGTGTGGGCGTATTACGTTTCGGCGGTTCGGTGCGGAGAGGGAGGGGGTTGAGGGGGGGGGGGGGGGGTCGAGCCTGCTGGATTCTGCTGGGGGTGTGAGGAAAGTGTGTCGTGAATGAGGTCTGTGGTGGTGGGGATTAGGGTGGGGTGTCGGCGGTGGTGCTAGGGGCAGGTTCTGTTCGGTTCCTGGTAGGGGGTTGCCGCGGGGGGGGTAAGTGAGTCGGTCGGGGGTGCTCTGAGTGGCTGGGGTCGAGTCTCAGGGGGTGGGTAGGGAGGCTCGGTCGGCTGTGGTGGGGGGTTGGCGTCGTCTCGCCGGGGGTGCGTGTGGTCTAAGGGGGAGGCGGGGGGGTCGGGGGTGCGTGTCGTGGGTAGTAGGCCGGGGGGGGTGGGCGTGGTACCCTCTGGAGACATGGAAAGGGGGAGGTAATAAGGTGTGTCGTGCGGTCTGATGCTTCTGGGGTTTCTGCGGGTTTCGTTCGGTGGGGTGGGTTGGGGGTGTGAGAAATAGCTCGATGTGGATGAGGAGGGTTGGGGCGAGGTTGCGTGGGGAAAAAGTGGGAGGGGCAGGCTGCTACGGTACGTCTCGTTATTGTGCAAGGGAGTTCCCATCAGTCTTCGGTAGGATGGATCGGGCTGTTGGATGCTTGCGGGTCGAGTGGGTATATGGTCGTGCGGGGAGGTGCGGTGCGGGGGGGGGGGGTCCTCTCTCTCTCTATACATATATATATAATATATATATATATATAATCCTCTCTCCATTCTATCGCTCTTCTCTCCGCTGTTCTTCACTCCGTCCCTCGCCGTTTGTTCAGTCTTTTTCCTCTCGGGCCCTTTGCTTCGGCGCCCCTCTCGGTCGCCTCTTTGCCCCTTTCATCTTCTATTGCCCCAAAAGATACCTTCTTATCAGGGGAATTGGTAAACAATCAATCTTTTGTTTATTTGTTAATTTGAACTTGTTTTTCTTTTTAGTTCTTGTTACTTTTGGTTGTTGTATTGGGTTTTTTCTTGGCTATAAGTATATCAAGAAGATCAGCTCCAGGGGCATCTGAGGCAAAAGTGTTTTATTATGCGTTTTTCCGCGTAACAAGCAGCCCATGGAGTTTGATATAGTAGCCTGGAAGTTTGGGGTGCGCGACGGGACCATAGGTAGCAATGTCATATGTAAAGTTCTGCAAGGCTAATGCTTCATTAAATTAAAATGAATAAGGGGAATTAAGTGGTTAAGTAGTGAAGGATGTTAAAAAGCACTAATGCACAATGGTTGTGGAAGTTCGTCGGGCCTTCATATTATTGGCTTTCATATGTCTTTCATGTGGTATATGAGAAAATCCTTTGCTCAACCCCTGACAAAAACAGAAGCATAGATGTCTTACTCGAGCTAAGAATAATCTTAAATCATTTCATTTTCACCAATTTTAATAAGACATGGGCATTTGGCATATATTCATTAATTCGCTCTTTGTCGCTCTTTCATTCACGACTGCCAAAACTCTGTCATCATATGGATCATGTTAGAAAACAATGTTTTCTGAGAAATCAACTTACAAAAGCATTTAAGTTCCTTCTATTCATGCATAAACAAAAGTAAGTACAGTCAACTAACTAATATCATAATTGTAAAAGAATCCTCTCGGGCATGAAATGTAATAACAATCTAGATCTATTGTAAGGTGGGGATCTCATTCTCTACAAAAGTTGGTCTCTACAGGCCGGTGGCTCTCCGATCTGAGACCTTCCAGACGCTGACCTCTAACTCTAGGACGCTACAGTTATCCCACATTTTTATCTAACCGCGTGCTGGGCATGATCATTATGCGAACTACGATAATACACTATCGGATCTAAATCATATTTAATCAACATGAAAAGAGTGGGAATACCATTGTCTATACAGTGATATATTTGCAAAGCAAATTCAATGAGTTTATTAGCAAAGGAAATATTAACTCAATACTAAGAATGAATCTAACTAAAACTAGTCTGAAATCAGCCACGCCTCTAAATCTGGGACTAGAAATACTGGGACCAGCCTCCAAGCTATGTCTAGAAAGCTGAAACAAATGACTTATGACTGAAATAAAACTCATGACTTGACTGTTTTGTCCTTGGAGAATGGGACTCATCGCACTGAAATCTGCTTGAAGCTGGAGATCAAAATCGTGTAATGCATGATTGGAACTGAGAGACCTGGAACCTACACAACACGGAGAATATGTAACTCAGCGTATGTGTTCTTGATCTGGAATGTACTATCATGTAGGCTAATGTAAAGCTAAATAAAACATAACTATAACTAAAAACAAGCATAAAAGTGCAAGTATAATAATCTCCATTATAAACTGGAATTCTAATCTTGATTGGATGGCAAGACAATTAATATCTGGCTGAAACTGATTACTGAATAAACTGATAAATGTCAATGTACAATAGGCTGAGTGAACTTTTTGGACTAGTATAACCGATAGTAAATAAGAAGACCACATGAGTGGCTAAATGTTGATCCTGATGTATATTGGGCCCAATGTCCTATGCTGCCCCCATTGAGAGGATCCCAATATATCCCCGACATAGGTATAAAGGTTCATGCCCTGCTTAATCACTAAACTGATTAGGGCTCATATGACGGGACTTAAAAATAAGCCTTCTTGAAAACCAACAGTGGAAGGGTTTTGATTGATGTGGGTGTGGGGGTGCAGGAAAGTTGGAAGTTGGGTGGGGGGGGGGGTAGGGGGGGGGGCTATTGATGGTTCGGGAGGGGTGAAGGATGAAGGGGGGGGTGGTGGGTGAGTGTTGGAATGGGGATGTGTATGATTGGAATAGGTAGGAGTGGAGGGGGGGAGGAGGTTGGATGGATTTTTTGGGGAGTGGGGTGGGGGGTGTGTGGGTTGTAGAGGTGAGACGGTGTGGTGGAGGTAGTGGTATGGGAAGGGCAGGAGGGGGTAAGAATGGAAAGTGGATGGGGTGTGGGGGGGGGTGGGGGGGAGTGGGGGATGTGGGATTGGATGGGCGGGGGGTGTTATGTAGAGTGACTATGAGGGTAGACTTAAGGGGGGGGCTGGGGTGGGAGCGAGGCGAGTGTTGGTGGGGGGGGGGGGTGCTGTAAGGATTTGGTGTGGGAGGATGTGGGGGTGTGGTTGTGATGGGGGTGGGGTGTGAGGGGAGGTAGGGAGGGGTGTGGTAATGGAGGGGGTGGGGGGGGGGGGGGCGTTGGTCGGGGGTGGCGGGGAGTGTTTTGGGAGTGGGGTGAGTGGTGGGGTGGGGTAGGAGAAGGGGGGAGATGGGGTAGTGGTGGCCGGAGGGGATCAGTGGGAGGTGTTGGGAGGGTGGGTGGGGGGGTGTGTGGGGGGGAGGGGTCGAGGGTGGGTGGGCGTGAGGTGATGGGATGGGGTAGTTGGAAGGGGAGTGGGGATGGTGGGGGTTTGGGGGGGGGGGATTGAGTATGGGGGTCTGTTAGTTCTGGGTGAGGTTGTGGGGGGGGTGTGTGGTAGGAGGGTGGTGGTGTAAAGTGGGGGGGGTGGGGTGGGGGGTGGGGAGCCTTGGGGGGATAGGGGTTGGCGTTGATGGGGGGGGAGAAGAAGTAGATGTGATGTGGGTATGGGGGGTGGGTTAGGGTGAGGGGTGGAGGTGGGGTGGTGAGGTTTTTGTGGGAATGGTGTTGGGGTTTGGGGGAGTGGGTGAGGGTAGGGTTGGTGGGGGGGAGAGTTGTTTAGGGGGTGTGGGGGAGGGTGGATTGGTGAATTCGAGGTGGGAGGAGAGTGAATTGGTGGGTGGGGGATGGGGGGTGGGTGGTGGGGGGTAGGATGGGGGGGGGAACAGGTTAGATAATTTTGAGGGGTTAGGGGGGGAGTTGGGAGGGGGGGGGAGGGGGGTGTGAGCAGTGGGGTGATTGGAATCGGGAGTTGGGTTGGGTGGGGGGTAAGAGTAGGGTGGTTGAGAGGGGGGGGGGGTGGGGTTGGGAGGGGTGGGGGTACGGAGGGGGTGTTGAGGGGAGGGAAGTGGATTGGTTGTATGGGGGGGAGGTGTGTGGGGGGAGGGGGTGTGGATGTGGGCGATGTTGGGATGTGATAGGGGGAGGGGGTGGGAGAGGGGGGTGGGGTGTGTGGTTGTTGGGGGGCGTGGGGGGGGAAGGGGGTTAGGATGGTGGGGTTGGGTGGTGGATAAGGGGAGAGGTAGGCGGGAAGGGGTTGTGTGGGGGTGGGGGTTGTTGGTGTGGAGGGGGAGGAGGTAGGTGGGAGTGTGGGAGGGGGGAGGTGGGTAGTGGGGTAGAGGGTGGGGGAAAGGGGGTAGGTAGAGGTGGGTGGGGGGGTGGTTTGGGGGGGGGGAGAAGGGGGGGCGTGGAGTTGATGGAGGGGGGGTTATCTTGGTGGTTGTGGTGGTGATTGGGGGGTGGTGGGGGTGAGGTGGGGAGTGGTAGAGGAATTAGGTGGGGAGGGGGGTTGTCTTTTATCGGGGTAAAAGGCATTCTGTACGGTTTAATCACTAAACTGCTTACTCATAGAAGTACTTAAAAAAACCTACTTGGTTAGTAGTAATCTGCGAATATAGAGTACGCTAAACCTAGTCGCATCCACTTAGTATTATGCGACTGCCGCAATAAAATCTTTAAATTTACTGATTATGGCTTTGATGTCTGTATATTTGAGTAGCTCGAAACTGAACATTACACTGAATAATTGAAACATTAATCTTGTAATTATGCAATTCTGAAATACCTTAGTTCATTTATAGATTTCTGAGTGTCTGAAATATGACTAAATTTTCTATTAATACTGGATCGCTCAAAATTGAATCATGGGCAAACTGAGAATAACCATTTGAGGTCTGATAATAATGCATTAAAAAATATTACATCCAGACTTGTCGACGCCTTCAGTTTGACTCGATTGGCTTTCGAGGTGGTCTACTGTTATTACTATCCTAGTATTGATTTATTCTTTAGGCTAAGTGGCTCATGTTCCACTAGGCGTTTGTTTCGCGACTTTTATTTCAGACTTGTATTGGTGCCGTTTGGCGGCAAAAATTACTTCTAAATCGGGGGCATTATGATTGTTGCTTTTCTTTTGATTATCCTCTATATTAAATGTTGATTTGTGAACGTCCTATCATGTTAGGGTTCAAAATGTTTATCATGATTAAGAAAATAAAAGTTAAAATTTTCGTTTTCCGCTTTTCGGCGCTAAAATTCACCTAATCAAGTAAGAATGACATATTAGTGCTTGTTTGCGACGGGCCTCCGTGAGAGTTCACAACGATGTGCCAGATCTCCTGGGTCTAGATTCATTGTTCGTGGCACAAGTTATTTATAAGGTGGCATACCGGTTATTATCCGAGGATAATAAGTTCACATCAACTCACATCGGTAGTTTCTAAGTCCTTTGTCGAAGTGCAGTGCCCACGCACTATCCTCGATTGGAGACTATATAGATGGCGTATGAAATTTTCTCTTGAGGGGGGTGGTTCGCTTCTTCTGATCTTAAATCGTTCCATTCCAAATGTCTGACTTTCATTATGTTATGAGTGTGTCTAACATCAATCCATGTTGTTTACGAGAGAATAACAGGCTAGAAGAACTAGCTATTTGTCGGGATGGAGATGAGTAGTAATGCATGGCTGTGCTAGTGTACGCACTTAGGTTCTCACCTCATCTGGTCCTCGGCCTCCACCTTTGCCCACTCAGGCTCTCCGCGATTGTGGCTGAAGTAGTGGGTTGCTATGCCGGGTTAGCCGCTGGGTTGGCTCTGATTTGGACCTGGGGCAATCTCTATGGCCGCGATTGCGCGAGGACATCACTATTCATTCCTGCCAATGACTTCCAATTCCACCGCCAGAGTATTGAGAAGGGAGAGAACGCCACTAGTGTTCGTAGTTCATTTCATGTAAGCTGAGAGACTTTCACGAGGATTAACGTCATCCTATTTTCATAGGTTCTCTTAGGCTTCAGAGACCTCGCAAGTAGTTTGTATATAAACTGGTGCATAGGTATTTTTGGTGGATATGGGGGCAACCAATCGCTAAAATGACTGGGTCTCTCGCGATAAGGCTGCAGGATGTTGCCCAGACTTGGTGCATTGATGTGTTGGAGAATAGGCCGAGGGCTTTAGATGTCTCCTGTCACTTTGAGCTATTAATACCATCTTGCTCTTGGTGATATTCTTTGTCATGGTAGATGAGGGAAGAAAAGGTTGAGGAGTTATGCAACCTTCAGGCAGGGATCAATGACATTCAGCGGAGTATTCCCTGAAATTTGTCAACTATTCAAGTATAGCTATGTCTCCTATTCTTGTTGTATTCTAAGCAACACATGAGTATGAGTACTGAAGTTTAGTTAATTATCGCAGGTATGCTATATCACTTGTATTTAACAAAGAGATGGAGATGAGTAGTTTCCTCATGGGATAACCGAGATTGGAGGAGGAGTGTCATTTATGCGTGCAACGCAACCGCAAAAAGAAGGGGTGTTCGTGATAGCTATGAGGAGGAAGCCTGCAGATCATGAAGGTCCGCAGCCTATGGATGAGTCGGGGCATACAAACAATTTAGAGGCATCTAGTAGCAAGGAGCATTGCCGGGCCGTTTCAAGAAATGGCAGGCAGAGTTTTGGGAATTCTCATTCTCAAGAGGATTAGACATCACTAGATGAGGCAAACCTTAGGCGTCCATAAGGTCAATATAGGTTGATATTTAGGTGCCATCCAAAAGACTGTTGGTGTCTAATGTGGTGGTCTGCTCACACAGTGGAGTAATTCGACTGGCACTAAGTGCCGTACTTCGTGTTGTTGGTAAGAGTGGTCATACTGTTAGAGACTGCCCATAGAACGGAGGTTACTCTGGAGTTAATGCCCATCCTAGCTTCAAATCTCGCACAGGGTTGAGGGCAGCAACCGGGCTCATAAGAGAAGCAGTTTTGTGTTCCTAAAGGGAATGATCATGAGAAAGTCCGGCTGTCTATGGTCAGATGAGGCAGATATGCGCAAATATTCTCAATTCTGTTTATGCTTTACTTGACTATCACTGTCTACTAGTCACTACACTTTGCGCTTTGTTTAACTCCTTTGTCTTGCTCACACTTTTGAAATCTTAGCCTACCTATTTGGCACAATGATGCGAAAAACAAATAGATGTTTAAGTACACCGTTTATGAGAAAAATGATCGAAACCTAGTCGTGAGTTCCAGACGGATTTGAAAAACAAAAAAAACAAAAAAACACAAAAAAAAAAAACCACCCAATATTTTTAAAAGACTAGTAACATCAAGACAAAAAGCTGATTCTACAGACATGCAGACTTGGTTGAGTTACACCACTGCATGATGTGATGTTGTCCTTGGGCCTGGACTGGGGCTTTAGCATATTGTTTATGCTTTTTTTGGATTATCGTAGTACTAGAGTGGTGAGTGTTCGTTTTCCGGTCGCCCCAAACTCTGAGTAAACTATCTGGGCAGGTGGGAGGCAAACTCAAATGCGTCGCTAAAAGCCTTGATTTCAGAGAGGATTCAAATCCTTACTTCTATAAAATGAAATTTAAAAAAGGGGTCATTATTCCATACATTGTGAATGTTAATGATTTAGTTAGATCATGACATTCGCTTCCAGATACCATGGCCCGCTTGTGATGATTTCCTTTCCTAATGGGTATTTCCTATGATTTTGCTGGAGCCCCCTCGCTCGAGAGATTGATTTGTGTAATCGCTTTAGAACTTGATACTAAGGAAGGCACACATCAATTTCGATTTCCTCGCCTACAACTAATGGCTTCCAGCAAACTCAAAGAGTTAAGTTAGCAGTTAAAAGATGTTCACTTATAAGGGTTTCTCATTTAGTCGTAGTCGAAGCGTATTCCCTTGGGGCGGGCTGCGTGTCAATGTTGTCTTGTTAAAAAGATGATGACGCTAGAATTTGTATCGATTATTCGACAGGCTCAAGCAAAGTCACCTATAATTACTATAGTATTCCGGCACTTCGCTCGGCGGCAGAATCAGATTTGTTCGATCATCTCCAATGGTCTAGTTTCTTTCTTTCTTCTCTAAGTTGATTGTCGTTAAGGGTGAATACCTCAGCTAAGGGTTAGGAATGGTATATGTCCCAAAGATCATAAACTGTTCGTAACAGCATTATCAGTGATTAAGGGGTTCTGGTTTGTCATATTGGTCTCAGCGAATGGCACCAGCTTCATTCATGGATCTAATTAACAGTTTCTCCGCGTTAATACCTCTTGACTCTTTTCGTCATAGTATTCAACTGCTGCATCTATCTTTGATCAGCATGGATAGGGGTCTCTCGTGACTACCTTGACTCTTCGTCATAAGGAGATTGCATTTATGACATTCTCAGCTATGGCTCTAGGATCGCAAGGAAGAGCAATGAACAGACATATGAGGACTAACCTTGTATGTAGGCTGTAGACAACATCAGTTGTTACGCCAAATGAAGCAAGTGTGACTTTGTGTCTTAGTTAGTGACCTTCCTGGGTCATGTTTGGTGGTCCGTATCAAGGTGTAGAGGTGTACCCCGAGGATGATTGAGGAATGTTCAGAACTTGGGGCAAAAACCATCTTACGTCCTCACAGATATCTCGTAGCTCTTTTCTTAGGATGATGCAGGTTTACTACATCAGGTTCGGAGTGCCCCGAGGGAGTTTCGATCGCATTGTTTGTCGGCCACTGACACCTCTGACAAAGAAGAAGGTAAAGTTTGAATTGACAGAGGCTTGTGAGAGACGTTTCTAGAATATGAAGGAAAGACTAACTTCAGCCTCGGTGCTTCCATTGCCTATGTGTGGTGAGAATTACACTATTTATTGTGATGAATTTAGGGTTGTTTGGGTTGTGTTCTTATGCAGGTTGGTAAGGTGATAGCCTATGCATCAAGACAACTCAAGGTTCATAATAAAAATTATCCACCTCATGACTTAGAGTTAGTATTTGTGGTGTTTGCACTGAAGTTGTGGAGGCACTACTTGTATGGAGTGCATGTGGATGTGTTCAGAGACCACAAGAGTCTCCAGTACGTGTTCACACACAGGGAGTTGAATCTACGTCAGCGGAGATGGTTGGAGCTGTTTAAGGATTATGACATGAATGTTCACTACCATCCAGGTAAGGCTAATATTGTAGACGATGCTTTAAGTAGGATCAACGTGGGAAGTACAACCCACATTAAGGATGAAAAGAAGGAGTTAGCGAAAGATATACATAGACTGGCCACACTAGGTGTGCGATTAGTTGATTGTACTAGTGAGGGTGTTTCAGTTCATCCTAGTTCTGAATCATTCTTGGTAGTTGAAGTCAAGCAGGGTCAACAACTTGATCTTGTGTTGATGGATATGAACGACTTAGTGTTTATAAAGATGAATGAGTCTTTCGCTTTGGGAGGTAATGACATACTTATTTATCAAGACACGTTTTGTGTGCCAGATGTGGATGATTTGCGGACCAGGATTGTTGTAGAGGCCTATGGTTCCAGATTCTCCATACATCCAGGTTCCACAAAGATGTATCATGATCTTAAGCAGATTTAGTAGTGGAATGGCATGAAGAAGGACATTGCAGAATATGCGGCCAAGTGTCCTAATTTTCAGCAGCTTAAGGCAGAACATATTAAGCCTAGCAGTCTTACTCAGATAATTGAGGTTCCTACTTGGAAGTGGGAGTCCATTAATATGGACTTAGTTGTTTGTCTTGCGAGGACTAGAAGACAACATGACTCCATATGGGTTATTGTGTACAGATTGACTAAGTCTTCCCACTTTATCCCTTTGAAGTCTACTTACAGAGCCGAGGACTATGCGAGACTCTACATAGATGAGATTGTGAGATGGCATGGGATTTCTCTGTCTATCATTTCAGATAGAGGAGCTCGATTTACTTCAAATTTCTGGTTGGGCCATACAAGATCCTACAACATGTTTGTGAGGTCGCGTATGAGTTGGCATTGCCTGCGGATCTTGCTTCTTTACATCTAGTCTTTCATGTATCAACGTTAGAGAAGTGCCTAGGTAATCCAACATAGCTTCAACCTTTGAAAGGCTTGGGGGTCGATGAAGACTTATCCTATGTGGAGGTACCTGTTGAGATCTTAGACAGACATGTCAGCATCTAAGGAACAAGGAGATTGCCACAGTGAAGGTATTACGGAGAAATCGTCTTGTTGAGGGTGCTTCGTGGGAGGCTAAGGCCGACATGAAATCCCGTTACCCTCATATTTTCATTTATTGAGGTTAGACTTCCTACTCTTAAGTATAAGTTTCCTTATCTCTCCATATTTTGTTGCTATTATTTGGCTACGCATAGTAATTATGTTATGATCTGACTAACATTACGCTAGATAGTGGTAGTGTCATTCAGGGACAAATTTTCCTAGGGGGGGGGGGGATAATGTAACAACCCTAAAAATGAATAAGATAAGAAATGCTTAATGTATCAAGAATGCCTATGCATAGACCAGGGTTCACAAAGATTGATTCATGTTGAACAAGACCTCAGAGCCCTTACTACGGAGAAGCCAGATAACTTTGGCGAGTTAGTTGAGCTTGAAAAGGTTGGTCCCAACCATGTAGAGCTCTCGAAAATGAAGGTTTACTTGAAGGAGTCTTTACTGGACTTTAAAATAGAAAATCTTAGGTTTGAAGGGTCTAGGGGTAAAATGGTGTTTTTCCGAGCTATGGGTAATATCGTAATTACACTAAATATATAATTAATTATTTATTGAATCAGGTGGAGGGGAATTGGGTAGAGAGAGACGAAATGAAGCTTTTGAAGTTAAGTCTTGCTCCACTTGGGTTCGAACGTAGGTGGGAGCAATGATTTAATGTGATTTTTTATTTGTGAATTAATTTAATAAATTATTTATTAATGGCTGATTTCAAAAGGAAAAATCAGATTTTTATTATTAATTAATTAATTATTTATTTATTAATATGTTTTTATGACTAAGTCTCCTAGTTGACTAAGTCTAAACTACTTCACCTCTATTAACTCTCTCTCATGCTCATCTCTCTCACATTTTCTCCACTCTTTCACGTTCTCTCTGATAGAAAAAATACAAGAACTGATTAGAAACTATGCTTTATAACACTTGAAGAACTTTCACGTTAAAAATATTATTCATACATAACAAAAAATGTTAGGCAAAGAGAGGAGTCCTTCGTATAAAACAATGTGATCAAAACATGGCTTGGGCGTGAATTTTAGGGAGTGATTCTGGATAGCAACTGGAGTGTTGAACAACACCAAGAAAAGGTATTGGCTTTCTCTCTCGGAATCCTTTCTCCAAGAGGAATTTCTTTATACAAAGGTCAACATATGAAACTAGGGCTGTCCCCTTGAATGTTGAACTCCTTGTCCCTAGTCTCGTTCCGATTTCAATCCAAATTTGGTTATAAATCATGTTGTTGGTATGATTGTTCGTAGTTAAGTGAGAAATATGATGTTCTTTGTGATTTTGTGTTAAAAAATTAGCAAGCATGATCAATGATGTCAACCAAAAATGATGTGGTGCAATATGTAAATGTTTGTTGTTGTTACTATCCTTTTGAAGTCTTAAAGTGGTTAGTTTGGTGGCTGAAATTAACGTACATAAAATGTGTAATTTGTAATGTTCATATGAGGTGTATGTGACTGATTTTAAGTGGAAAGTGCAGCTAAAACAACAATGAATCTACACCTAAGAATGTGTAAACGAATGCATGAAAAATATCCAGAAAAAAGTATTAAATGATCCATGAACTTTTATATGTTTTCAAGTGGAAATATTGGTGAAGATAACATAATAAAATGACTAATTTTCCAGCAAAACCTACAAGCTTCATTTAGGCTAAAGTGTAGAAGGAAAATCTGGAAATTTAGTTGTTTTTAAAAGGGTGAGGCCACCAGGGTTTGAACATGTGACCTCACCCGTATAATACCTTAATTTCGCAATTACAAAAAATAAAAAGAAAAGGAAAAAGGGGTTGGAGGATTCGAAATGAAGTGTTCAGGTGAGTAAAGAGAGAGTAACAATTTAAATAAATAAAATGGGAGGCATGGGGATCGAATCCACGACCTCCAGGCAATGAATGAAGGGAAGTGGAATTAAAACAAAAGAAATATGAGGTGTGGGAATCTAACCCTTGACCTCAAGGATGGAAAGGAGAATGGCAGAATTAAATAAGAAAATAAAGTGGGATGTGGGGGCTCGATCCCACAACCTCACTGCCTATGCATAACTAAGGCAAATGTGAAATGACAATAAATTAAGAAGGCTGTGGGGGTTCGAGCCCACAACCTCCCAATTCCAGCGAAATGAAGACTAAAGTAAAAAGAGGTTGTGGGGGTTCGATCCCACAACCTATTGATCTAGGCGAATTGGACAATACAAATTTTAAATGAAAAATAAAAAGCGGTTGTGAGTGTTCTTTCCCACAACCCTTCGGTCAAATAACAGGAGAATCGAAGGAAAAGAAAGATAGAATATTGATGTTGGGGCTCGATCTAGGGTCCCAATGTCATGAAAAACTAAAAATAAAGTCAAGGAAAAATGTAAGGATTCTCCATTGGGTTGGAACTTGGGTTATCATGCCAAAATTCCGTATTGACAAATAAATCATATGTGAATTAAATGTACAAGAATATTTCCACCTATTTCGATTGAAATCGAGATTTTTGAATACACACAAGATGCATAAGTCTAGTCTACATAATCTTAGGAAGATATGAGTCACCTAACGAACTATGAATGAAGACATGGACCCATAATTGTAGCATACGATTAAAAATAAGTGAACCTAAGATGTATTTAATGAAATGAAGAAACTCTAGAAGGGTTAAGTATGAGTGTAAGATACACTACATAGCCAAGTGCATTGGCATATGAAGAAATAAACAATAAAATGATGAAATGATGAAGCCCTAGAATGGTTAAGTAAGAGTGTGAAACAGACTAAATGGCCTAGTGCATTGGCATATGTTGCAATAAACATTCACGTAAAAAGGGGTGAGTTATTATGAAGAGTAAATGTGCTAATGTTAATGAATTTAGTGACAACATGATATGAGGCTTATGTAAAAGATGGGAGAAATCTCAAATGAGCCTATGTAAATGTTACCAAAACGTACTCACCTATGAAAGTGTAAAGTTAATGAAGAGATCAGTCTCTATGAACACGCTAATGAAAGTATTGAGATTAACATACTTATAACTAATGAAGAGATGAGAAATCACCTATTGAGATATGATGTCCTCATACTAGAAGACACATTATATGACGCATGAGTTGAATGAAATGGAACTTTATACTAAGCACTGATAGACTAGCAATGAGTGGTGATGCCTTCTTTTGGGAAGGGCGGAGGTTTACGTAATTCTAATGAGATGATACTGCTCGGTATGCCCAGGTATGGGTATCCTTATATATCCTAGTCTTTGAACCTATACTGCAATATAGGGATCTAGCATGGTTCAATCCCCTATATACGCTATCATTTTTTGGGTCACATTGGCCGGTGATTCCACCTCTTTTCGATGTAGGGCGGGCACTAGATTTCATGATGCTCACATGATCTATGTGGGTTAAAGTTAAAGTTACCAAATAACTAATAAGGCTTTCCTCAAATGATGCACATAATGAAATGAATGATACCAAAGTTTAAGGATAGGATAATAAAGATGTGAGCTAGACTTAAGTAATGACGGTAGGTTATTCTTGGTCATTTCACAGCAAACTCGATGAGAGTCTTGAACTAAATCGTAGGTATGACTAGTGATTACAGTAGTATATGTAAGAATGAAAAAAGAATTACGTATGAATGAATGAAGCAAACACTGTGTTTGCTAAAGGAGGCTCCCTATTTGAGGTCAGATATGTTGAGTCCTCATTTTGGGAATTCCTAATGTCAAGTCCATGATTCCAAGGTCTCATGGCATATGAACGAATGATATGAAAAAGGTTATGTGTTGTATGCCATATGTTATGTGCTATATCAAAGATGTTATGCGTTGTGTGCAATATGATAAATATGATGATGCATATTAATCTTATGGTATAACATTCCTATTCCAAATTTGGAAAGTTCACTCACTTTTCTAATCTCAATTTGGCAAGTCCACAGACTTGACCTGCTATAATGATATTGCTAGGAAAGAGATGTTCTTACTCATGCATGTCTTTGGTGTGTGCTTGCATATACCCATACTTAGTACAAATTTGTACTAACCCTATACACCACTATACTTTTATTTGCAGGCATAGGTGGACATTACATATAGAGGATCAATGATGCAGCTATCACGACGTCGAGCATCCATCCAGACTTGGTAGGCCCTCATGCTTTCGAGGATGCTTGCTCATTTACATTCTAGTTTAATTGTAAGATTGAGCTAGTGGAGTATGTTCCACTTGCATTTGTTAAGGCTTTGTTCAGACGTTGTATTGGTGCAATTTTGGCAAGTACATCATTATCGTTATAATAAACTTCTTCTTTCATTTGATGATCTTAATGTTATATGGTTGATGGTGAACAATTATATATATGTAATAGAATATTTAGTAAGCATGTTAGGAAACAAAAAGTTTCAAATTTTCCGCTAAAATTAACCTAGATAAAGTAAGAATCACGTATATAGGCTTGTCTGCGACCTTTGAGAGGTCAACATCACCAGTCTCATCTGTGGTCTATATTCCGATAATGACAAAGTTGGTATCAGAGCCCTAGGTTAGATTATAGAAATAATAAATTCACATCAACAAGATTAAGTAGTTTCTAAGTCATTGTAGTGACGTGCACCACTATCCTAGATTAAAGACTATATGATGCGCAGGAAAATTTCCCTTCTTCTGATCTTATCGTTCCTTTCCTAATGTTTGACATGTTGGTGTTATGAGTGTGTCTAACATTAAATCGTTGTTGTTTACAGAGAATGAACACTAGGAGAATTATTGGTCATTACAGAGAAGTAGCAGCTGTTGAGGACAATAGAGTTACACCCTAGGCTCCAGTTGAAGGAGTAGCCAAGCCAGTTAACCCTGTTGGGTTAACTGATGCTGAGGTGAGGGCATCTCTGTCCTAGATGGCACAGGCCATTACCATGCAAGCTCAGGCCATGACTACCTAAGTCAACCTACAGAATGTTCAAAGGGAGAACCCACCATATTTAGGGCTTAGGGTTTTGGGTTTAGGGTTTGATGATCTTAATGTTAGATGGTTGATGGTGAACAATTATATGTGTAATAGAATATTTACTAAGCATTTTAGGAAACAAAAATTTTCAATTTTTCCGCTAAAATTAACCTAGATGAAGTAAGAATGGTGTATGTAGGATTGTTTACGACGTTTGAGAGGTCAACGACCCCAGTCTCATCTGGTGTCTAGATTCCAGTCATGACACATGCCTCAATTATAAATGCATAAGTACAAGATTAATTGTTGCATTCTAAATTTTCATGTTCAGTTTCGAGCTATAGTGTATTTACAGAAACTCAAACATAATTAGTAAATTTACAGAATTCATAGCATAATACGGAGTTATACTAGGGTTTTGCATACTCAATAGTCCCATAACTACTACGCAAGTAGGTTGTAAGTTCCCTCTATGGGCAATCACCTTAGTAATCACGCCAGCATGCCTTTATAACGGTCTTTATACGTCGCAGACAAGCCTACATACAATATTCTTACTTCATCTAGGTTAATTTTAGCGGAAAATTTGAAACTTTTTGCTTTCTAACATGCTTACTAAATATTCTATTACATATATATTTGTTCACCATCAACCATCTAACATTAAGATCATCAAACCCTAAACCCAAAACCCTAAACCCTAAACCTGGTGGGTTCTTCCTTTGAACATTTTGCAGGTTGACCTAGGAAGTCATGGCCTGAGCTTGCATGGTGATGGAATTTTCCATCTAGGCAATAAATGCCCTCACCTCAGCATCAGTCAACCCAACAGGGTTAACTACCTAGCTACTCCTTCAACTGGAGCCTGGGGTGGAACTTGATTGTCCCCAACAACTGCTACTTCTCTCCTATGACCAATAACTCTCCTAGTGTTACTTCTCGGTAAACAACAAGGATTTAATGTTAGACACACTCATAACACCAAGATGTCAAACATTAGGAAAGGCACAATAAGATCAGAAAAAGGGAATTTTTCCTACGCATCATGTAGTCTTTAATCTAAGATAGTGGTGCACTTCACTACAATGACTTAGAAACTACTTAATGTGGTTGATGTGAATTTATTATTTCTATAATCTAACCTAGGGATATTATACCAACTTTTTCATGACAGGAATCTAGAGCCCATATGATATTGGCGATGTTGACCTCTCAAAGGTCACAGACAAGACTAGATACGTCATTCTTACTTTATCTAGGTTAATTTTAGCAGAAGATTTGAAACTTTTAGTTTCCTAACATGCTTACTAAACATTCTATTACATATATAATTGTGCACTATCAACCATATAAAATTAATATCATCACATGAAAGAAGCAGTTTATTATAACGATAAAGATGTACTTGCCGAAACGGCACCCATACAATGTCTAAAAAAAGGGGAAAAACACTAGTGGAACATACTCCACTAGCACAATCCTACAACTAAGCTAGAATGTAAATAGGCAAGCATCCATAAAAGCATGAGGGCCTACCAAGTACGGATGAATGCTCGACGTGTGGATAGCTACAACGTTGATTCTGTAGCTCTAGCATCCACCTGTTCCTACACCTAAAAGTTTAGAGTTGTATAGGGTTAGTACATACTTGTACTAAGTATGGGTATATGCAAGCACACACCAAGGAGATGCATGAGTAAGAATAGCTCTTTCCTAGCAACATGACTATAGCAGGTCAAGTCAGTGGACTTGCTAAGTTGAGATTAAGAAAATGATTGAACTTTCCAAATATTTTGGATAGAAAAAAAGTTATGCATTGAGGAGAAAATGCATATCATACTTATCATATACACATAGCACATACATCTTGAATATCGAAACGCAGGAACATATTGCATACAACACATTAAAACTCTTTCATATCATTCGTTCATATGCCAGGAGATTGGAATATGGACTTGACATCACAGGACTTCACGAAACTGAGGTAGCATATGGGACCTGGACTAGGAGGCCTTCTTTAGCAAAAACAGAGTATGCTTCATTAATCATACGTACTTATGGTATTTCATTCATAGGATTAGTGTTAACACCAGCTACACCTGGATGTTGTTTAAGACTTCATCGTCTTGCCTGTGCAAAGATAAGAAATGACCTAGTCATTAGTGATCTAGCTTTCTTGATTATCCTATCATAAACTTTGAAGGATTCATCTATTACGGTGTATATTTGGGCTGACCTCATTCATTCATGAGGAACTTTAACTTTAACCGACATAGATCATGTAAGCATCATGAAATCCACCGTCATGAAACCCCAAACTAAAAAGATATGGAATAACCCGTCAAAGTGACCCAAAACATGCTAGCGTAGATGGGGATTGAACCCCGCCAGATCCCTATATTGGCAGTATAGGTTTGAAGACTAGGAGATATAAGGAGACCCATGCCCGACATGCCGGACAATATCATATCATGAGAGTTATGCGAACCTCCGCCCTTTCCAAAACAAGGCATCACCTCTCATAGCTAGTCTATCGATGCTCACTATAAAGTTCCATTATATTCAACTCATACGTCGTGGAAGCTGGCTTCTAGTATGAGGACATCATAGCTCAATAGATGATTTCTCATCTCATCATTAGTATACGGTGTGTTAATCTCAATACTTTCATATTTGAGAAAGAAAACTTCATCAAATTATCTTATCAAAAATTTGAACTAATAGTTAGTCAAACTAGTAAACATGGATTCAAAGCTTTCTCATAAACTATGAAAGAACATGTAAAAAGATTCGTAAGTATTCTAATAGTTTAAGTTATTTAAAAAACTGTAACCGAGTTGCAAATTTAAGACTTGAAGTGTAAAACATATCTCAGGGAATTCACCTAAAAATACTCAAGGGGTAGATGTTTAGAACACAAAATCACAATATATAATGGAAGCAAAGTGTGAATGGAACTTGGACATCAAGGCCATTTGCCCTGCGCTGCCCTAATTGGGACCTTTTTAAGTCCACAAAAATTTCCTGTTTCTAGGTCCCTAAGGAACTGCTTCTACTGCTGGGTTGGTTTTGTGGATTGTAACCCCATTTTTGCTCGCAGTTTCGGCCCTTTAAGGCTGTTGCTTGCTGATGCCATTTTTGGGTGTTTCAACCCAATTTTTGCTGCCTCATTTGAGATTAGTGGGCTGTTGTTGCTTATTGTATTTTGGGTGTTTTAAAACCCAAATACGTACACCCTTCGCGACTCCGAAGTAAGTTGACTCAAGAAGGGAAATAATGCAAGAAGAAGGAGCTCCGATGACTCAAATAAAATAATTTCATGTGAAAGTCAAAGACGGAGAAAAGATTAGGTAACAAATAAACATTAAAGAGCAGTATGAACAACAAGTCTTAACTACATATTGACCTCATTAATCGAGATCAAACAAAAAAGAGAAAAAGAGATCACTTGGCCACATAAATGTTTCCATAATCGCTACGACAAGCACTCAACGGGATAAAAGATAACAAACATGGGATTAACTTCAAGCAAATAAAATAATATTTTGTCGATCAGCCAGATTTTCAAGGGATACAACCTAAAGAAATTTGAAAGAATGAAAGAAAAATCTATCCATGCTACTATCAGTATTCGACTTCCAAAAATATAGACGGACCAAAAATAAGAATCCAATTTTGGAAAAATCAGAGACTGCATTCAGAAACACCATTGGTGGGCCAAAATCCAAAAGAATTCCCCAACAAAATATTTCATACACAAGCCAAAAATAGCAAATTGGAACTTGAGAACTTTGGAACCATCCTTGTTTGAGTCCAATTCTCTAAAGTGGATTAGAACATAGAACAATTGATCTCATGAAGAGATAAACAAATTAGAAATCAATCTTTATTCATTAACTGTGGGGGATTCATATCATGTAAAGGTCGCGATTTAGAAAGAAGCTCAGTGACAAGAATCAAAATAGACAAAACTTAACATCAACGATTTCAAAAACTAAGCGAGTATAAGTGACCAACTTCATGTGAGATGCTAATTTTGGCAGAGAATGAAAAGAGACAATAAATATGGTTTAATGACACCAAATAAAGGGGAAATAAGAAATTAAACATATATCTGTAGATTAAGCAAAATAATCAAACTAATCACAATACAAGAAAATGATGTCCAAACCTCGACCAATTACGGGAAAGCCCCCAGTCTAATCCTGACTACATGGTTGCGCCCGCTTTTTCGGCTTTTTATTTGCAACAAACAATTGAGCAAGAAACAGGAAAACCATGGACAAGCATGTTGAATGTCGATTCTCTAATTCAAAATATTAAGAAGTGGTGGGGCAAGGAAGGTATTGAAGCATAGACTGTTTGGTAGATTTTCCTAGGACTTAAACTCGTCGATAATTTAAACAAAAATAATAATAAATAAATGAACAATCTGTAAAGTGTATGAAAATAAAGTAAAGAAAAAAAAACATGATAGTCCAAGCCAAAGATCAAAGTGTCACTCGATTACAAGCACAAGAAAATGTTCGAACCATTGCTCAGGCAAGCGGCAAATTAAATAAACATGATATTTTGTGAAACAGTTGCGAGAGGGAAGCATGAAGATGATATGAGAACTAGGGAAAACAACAAAAAGTCTAACAGGGAACACAGGAGTAAGGGAACAACTTCTCATATTGTCACTTAAGATTCCAGATAATTAAATCTCACGAAGCAGTCGTTTGAAAATATTTTCTAAACTTAAAAAAAATCCAAAATATGGTTTCCAAAGCATATCCACAAGAGACTCACAGAGTTGGAGAAATCAAGTCTGAGGTAACAAGTACAAAAGAAACTCGAGACTATACCAAAACATGTTAATAACAACCTAAAACATGAACAAACATCAACAGTGAAGAACATGAGCAGCAGAACCATCAGGCTAAAGCAAACACTAGAAAAGTGTAACTTCCAAATAAAAAAAAAATAAAAAAAAATCTTATGGAGAACCCTAAAAAAATAAAAGAAGGTGCCAAAAAAGAAGCAGATTGCTTAATTCTACAAGAACAATGGTAAGGACTAAGACCAACGTGAACAAATGACCTTTAGAACTAATACTCTTAAAAGAAAAACAAACAATACACCAAAGATGTTCAGGAAAAGTTATAAGAAAATCTTAACAGTGAGAATACAGAGAACATCTGGTGCTTAAGATGGTAAAACCAAAGTATACCACAGCGAAAACTAAAACAAAGCTACGAACACCAAATAAATAGAAGCATTAAAAGTGTTGGAATCAAACGAAACAAAGTTAAGAAGGAATTTACCGCTCATACGGGCCAGCGAACTGAAACGACGAGTAAAGAAATGATTCCCCACCTTTATCAACTAGGAAAAACCACAAATTATTAAACGATTTTTTAAACAAGAATTCCCAAACCTTCGGGGTACTTCTCGTTTCCAAAATCATCCCCTCAACAACTGAATAGGTGGCCATATAATAATAAAACCAATTCAATGAATGGAGAGCGGGGGAAAATCACGAAAAAGGCTTGGGGTAAATTCGTTGATTCATGGTCCCAATTTGAAATCCAAAACCTAAAGGGATAAGGTTTGAACGGAATGGTACGAATCGTTTAGTCTCCAACGGCGGTTAGCAAGCCTGTCCGATTTGAGGGAAAGGACGAGAGGGGAAGGGAAGGAGATTTCGACACCATGGTACTATTCGTACGAGAGATAAGGGGAGAGGTGTAAGGTCGTGCTCTACGTTGGAGTCGCAGCGGTGGAAAAAAAGAACAAATAGCAGGGTGTGTTTCTGGGAATTTCTTGTGAAGAAAGAAGGGAGAAGAGGGGAAATGGGTCGGGGTTGGAACTTGCGGGAATGGGTTGAGTATGGGCTGAGTGGGGCGGGAGAAAGACGGAAATAAAAATTGGGCCTGGAGGGGAATTAGGTGGGCTGGAGGTTTATTTGGTGAGCTTGGATTATTGGGCTGGAAATTAAAACGAAACGGGCTGCTGAATTAAATAAATAGAGTCTGGGAAGAGAGGTCGGCTGAAGGGAGAGAGGTGGGTTGGATCTCTGAAGTTGGGTTGAAGGAGTTGGACCAAAACATTGGGTTAAAGGTCATGTGATGGTCCGAATTTTATGTGAATGAAGTCCATTAAGAGTCCATCAAATTACAAAATGATAAAAAAGGGAACGGAGATGAATTATAAATGTAATTAATTACTCACCTTCTCAACTTGTTTAACAAGACACAAAACAATTGATTTGAAAAGCTCTGAATACAATTGCTTCACTTAAGAGAAATCAGTTTGTATATGTTACTTTTTAAAATTCTATTGTTTTGGTAAAGTGACAATTTCTTAGTATTTATTAAATGTAATAAAAATAAAATGGGTAATAACCCTTTTTTTTAATATATTATATCAAAGTACATATAGGGACTAGTTATTTTTAGGGAGAAAAAGAAAATCGCCTCAAAAATTACTTCTAAAGTATTTTATTTTTTTTTTCAAAATAATACTTCAAATTGTTCAAAGTTGGAGAAACTTGAAAACTAATTAAATTGTGGAAGGTCAAAATTGGGTGTCAACAGCTGCCCCTCGTTTGCTTAGGATGGATGAAAGAGATCCGAGGCAAATGAAATTGACAAATCAAATTTTGTCCGATCACTAATTCATTTTCTCATAAAGGAAAGTGGTAATGAATCTGAGGAACCATGGACTAACTATGTGTGAGCTTCCTATTTATCTCAGTCTATATAATAATTCGGGGCACTTGTAGTTCAAACAACGCTTGACTTTAAGGACGATTTTTAAAGAATGCAAAAGCTATTTCAGTATCGAAGTATGGAGAGACCGTAAAATCTTGAGAATAGAGTGATGATAGAGTATTATGGGAAGAGTACATCGCGTTTTAATATTGGCTCGCACTACCTATCCCATAAACTTGGGAACCAGATTGCTTTTGTAGTGCGATCAATCGATTTGAAAAGGAAATATCTTAGGCAGATTTAACCTTTAGCTAAGGTGATGACAAAATAATCTGCAGCCACGAGAAAAGAGGCTTGCAGCCATCTCAACTATGAATGGGGGCCTTCGCACCCATGGGTGAGAATTACAATGGACATAATGTCCGAATATCTAGGGTATTGTCACCCGAATTTGAAAAAATTTCCTTGGTGAAAGTTCAAATTTTCACTAATAGGCGAAAATGAAGTGGAAAACTATAAAACCAAAAGAAAATACCCACATGCCTTATGAAGGGGTGTGGTTTGATTGTGGTGGAAGTCGTTCCTAAACTCGCGCCTAGAGTTTGATATTCTCTTGGGACTATGCCCCAGTTCACTGCTAAGAAAAAGTTCCCGTTGCTGCAACGTCTGGTATAAATGTTCCTACTGAAGGATGATGACGAGTCCAATTTTCAGGTTGTTGTAATTCTCTTGAAGGAGGTGACAGTTCAAAATAGTATGTCAGTTTGAAAACTTGTGGTGGTTCAATAATTATATTAACGTGCCGTTGACGGGGAGGACTCTTCCATAATAATTATTGTGTCTGTTGAAGAAGTGACTCCCAATAATTTAAAGTCCGTTGAAGGAAGTGACTCTCCATAGATTTAACGTGTCACGTTGACGGAAAGTTGACGCTCCAATAATAAATTAATGTGTCACGTTGAAGGAGAGAGTGACTCTCCATAATTAACGGGTCCCGTGAAGGAGGAAGTGACTCTCCAATAATAATTTAAATGTCACGTGTAAGGACGTGGACGCCCCCCCCAATAGTAATTACAGGTCCTGTTCGAAGGAAGTGACGTCCAATAGCAATTTAACAGTCACGTTGAAGGGAGTGACGCTCCAATAACAAAATTAACGTGTCACGTTGAAGGAAGTGACGCCTCCAATAAATATTATGTGTCACGGTGAAGGAACAGTGACTCTCCAATAATAATTAACAGTGTCAGTTGAAGAAGTCGTTGACTCTCCAATTAATAATTGACAAGTCACGGCTTGAAGGAAGTGACTCTCCAATCGTAATTGCACAGTCACGTTGAGGAAAGAAAGTGACTATTACAATAATATTTAATGTGCACGTAGTGAAGGGAATCAGTGACGCTCCAATAATAAATAATGTGTCCGTTCAATGAAGTGACGCTCAAAATTAGAAATCACGTATTTGTAACTTTTGTTAGTTATGAAGTGGTTTTAATCTTTAGATGTGATACAACTTTTCATCGCTGCCGCTCATGAAAATTTTGTTAGCAAGACCCAGGAAAATTAAATAAATGTAGCGATTTTGATAGGAGTCACGCGCTCTGGCATCCATAGAGAAGTGACAGATTCTGGAAGACAAATCGATTACCTTTTAACTTTTAAAGGAGACTTTGAAGACAAACTAGGATCTCACGCGGATTCTGTGTTCCCACTTTGAATCTAAGAATTTCATGTAAAGAGGAAGATTGGTTGATAAAGGTCACCATGAAACCTTGAAATGAAGAAGATTTGGATAATTTTGAAACTATTACAAAGTTTGCCCCGTTTCAAGTCCAGGATATTATTGAAATAAATGTAAGACACAAGAATGACTAAATCAAAAAACATGCCGCCAGTTTTCTCTTGGGACTGTTACTTTGAAACCATTAGGAAGACCGAGTCCTATATAGGATTGCCTAAGTATCTTGCTGGAACAAGAAATCAGGTCTGACGTAGTTTAGTGTATAGTAGTCGAACCTAAAAATAAAGGATTTTTTTAAGAAAAAAATTGCCTTTAAAAAGGACAGAGATTGTTGAAAGAGAGACGAAAAACTCTCAGATACACTAGAGGATAAAATCAGTTTGGATTTGGTTCCTTGGTGTCAGGAAGCCTTCATAATAAAATTCTGGATAGGACTAGTGGGTGTGTCCTTTGTCTGACGATGTCTGGACAGTCTTTTAAAAATGGAAGGATCTCTGAAATTTCGACTCTAACTTTGACGACACCTGCAAAGCTCAGATGTAATTAGTAGCAAAAATTATCAAAGTAAAAGATAAGTTCTCAAATGAAGTTTTTTCAGCTTATATTGGTTGAATAACACTTTATGATCATCACCATTGCGCCAAGCTTCCCATCTGGTAAAAAATATAAAATGTGTAAGTCACAGTGACTTGAAATGAATATTTTAAAAGATGAGCAAGAGTAGAAATCATCTGAGTCATGATGAGGCCGCTGTGGGTCTAAGTTGGTTGTAACTTTAAGTCATGCATCCAAATAAAAGTTCGTAGTTTTGAGAGACTGCTTCGTGTGGCTTGTTCTTGCCATCCTGATGCCTTTTTTTGCCCTTCTGGGATTACACACTTGTTTGGTCTTGAAAATGTTCCACTTAGTGAAGATTTTGAGGACCCTCCTCAAAAAAATTCTGCCAAGTAGAAAACAATCATCATAAATTTTGAACTTTCTGTAGTTTTCAGTTGATTTGAGTGAATCAAATAATTTGCACAGTGCCAACTCAAAAAGTAATCCTTGATCTGGGACTTAATTAAATTTCCTTTCGATGAATTTGAGATCCTCTCAAAATCTGCACCAGTTTCAAAGTATAAAGAGAAATGAAAAACTAAGGGTTCGGGAACCATGATCGAGCCGGTGGGACGATACGTATCCGTTGAGCAGGAATCAGGTCAAACGTAGTTCCAATCTTGAGAATTAACAGGACAGAAAAAATTTAAACTAAGAAATGACCGAGGCCAACATAGGCCGCACGTATCTCATCTTGAAAAATTAAGGTCAAACGTAGTTCGCATAATAAGAAAACAACTAGAAGGTATAAGAGGTGAAGAAGTCCGAAATAGGCCGCCTCATTTGGGGGAATTTATGATCTATAACCCGTTGCCTAACAGAGGCGATCGAATCATGTTTGAAGAATGATGATCACTTCGTGCAGACCTGTTACAATCCACTTTCCGGCCTCATATGAGAATGGAAAACTGGACTCTTTTCCCTGCCCCCCGGCCTCTCACTTTGTTTCGTTCTTCTTCTTTACCGTCGCTTGAATGGAAGACACCCGATCGGCCCGACTTTCCTAGGATCTCATTCTTAAGAATTCAGGTCAGACGTAGTTCATTAAAAGTGAAAATGCGTAAAGGAAATCTCACACGAAACAAAACAATTAAAAAGGAATAAGCGATTATAAAAGTTCGATCTACAGAGAAATAAAATAACAAACTGTAAATGCAAAAACTAAAAGCTGCCAAAAGGCGACCTCAGGAAACTTGCTTCTTCGTTGCAACTGGTCATGTCAATCAATTCTCCTTATGCTTCGGGGTAACGGATTGGTATTCCATGAGAGAAGCTTTCGAGCGAGTTTTACCAACCCCCCCTCGATTGTCAATAGTCTGGAATTTTGTGTTGAGAGTGATAACTTTCGGTTTATAATGACCCAAAACCCCTGAATGAAAGCACAACGCTTATTGGAGTCATACCACTCGGCTGAAAGTATTCAACAGGTCTGGCTTCAACTGGATGAAGTATTCCCGCCTCTTTAAGTCTCTCAAACAGTTGACTCCTGTTGCGCTCAATTGAGTGAGACTACTGCAGGTTTTTTCGCAAAATTAGGATGAGGTGCAGTGTTCGGGGATTTTGCATTGGTCCTGGAGGACGAAATGTGCTTGATGTTGCAAACATAGTAGTGGAATTAGATAGCCGGGAGGGGTGAGGTTATATGATGCAGCCCTCGGGTAGTCTCATCATAAATTCTTATCCTTTTTTTTCCACAAAGGATCAGTTTGATAGGTTCTATAGCAAAAGTGAGATGAGGCGTAACTCCTTATTCGCCAGTTCTGGACCGTCTTCGATTCCATTCTCAACCTTAATAACTCCGCAAAGGTCTTTCCACCCCATAGTCACCATTCGCTTAGTATTACGATTCTGAGTTGAATGCAGTAAGTGATCATTTCTGATTCCTCGCATAGGGGGGTTACACTCTGGCAGTTCTTTTATCAAACGAATGCATATTCTCGAAAGCATCTCAAGCGATTGGGTTCATCTGGATAAAATTCTTCGGGAGCAATTTCAACATGAAACTTGTAGTGATCCCAAAAGCATTCGCCAGATTATCCCCCAAGTACGCATTTTGGGTCACATCTTTCTTAGAGTACCACTCCAATTGCTTTTCCGTTAGTATGTGATTTGATTAACTTGATTCTTATCCCTCATGTTTCCAACGCCAATGCAACTTTTCACAGTAAATTTCAAGTGAAAGACATGGATTTCCGATCCACTCAACTTTTCAAACTTTGGAATCTATAAACCGCGGTGGACCAAACTCACCTCAGGAAATGTGCACATTTCTTCTATATAACACTCTGGTACTATCGAACCAACGAGAGACCTCTCATCGATCCTCCAAACTTTCATATTCTATCCTCATTTCAGCATCTATTGATTTTTTGTCCCCCGTCAATTTCAATATAGTGATTAACATCGGGCGATGAAAAATCTGGAGCCTTGGTAAACAGGCGGAGCAGTGACATAAGTATACAATGGCGAGTGTGATGTGTTACGTTGAGAGCTTTGGAGGGGAGAGCAAAGTGTATACAAGAGGGTATCATGAGTTGAATCAGTGAGTGAGGCCACTTTGATTTGTGATGAAAGGTGGAAAGTGATTCTTGATGAAACTCACTCGAAGTAGGATATACAGGTGGCGTGGGGCCCTTCGTGAGCAATCAGATGGTTTTTTGATTCGGAGGAGAAGCTTGGTATTGAGCTACCAGGAGATTCAGCGTGCCAATTGGTCGCTCTAGACGAGCGATGACCCCTCCATAGGTTGATCCGCTTGCTAACCGAGGCACTAAGATCGGCCGCGATCGATTGGGTTAGGTATCATGCGGATGCTAGCAATAGTGTGAAAGTGGGATCCCATTTTGAACGAGTCCTTTTAGTAGTCCAAGTAGAAATGAAGAGTTTGTAGAGATTCCTTGCCCTTAGACCGTGGTAAAATATGATTGTTCTGCCAGCGGATAGCAAGTTTGATTACCAACACAAATCAGTCTTCCTCTGAAACAACTAAAAGTAAGAGTAGTCCATTTAAACATAATAATCAACCAAAGTAACATCATTAAAACAAAGAACATGTGTTTTGTTTTAAACAAAACTAGTCCAAAAATTCGATGAAGATGGAGTTTCTAGAAAAGGATAAAATGGAAAAAAATTGTTATGGAATGAATTAAACGAAAGAAAAAGTGTGGGTTCAATTGGAAAGTCTCTTTGGAGAAGAAACAAAGCGGTCTTGATATTTGCCGAAACTTGAAGGAATGTTAGTAACGCGGGGCTAGTAGTTAGGTGTGAAAAATATTTTCAAGAAATAATGAGGTCAAACGGGAATTTGAAAAGATGACTAAGAATATTTTTTTTAAAATATCTCTAATAATTTGAACGTATTTTGGTTAATGGAGTTATTAGTATTTTGGGAAAGTGTGAAATTGGATTTGATGTGCTAAAATATGGAGTAGAATAATGGACCAATAATGCTTAAGCAAAAAACATATGTATATCAACACATCGGTCAAACAAAAACACAAATGAAAACAAAATGTTGTAGCAATTAACACAACAATAAATTTAACGCCTCCTAACAGACATGGACCGGTTAAGCCAAAGGTAAGCCTACCGTTGGAAGGATATGTATATCATTTGTAAAACGTTCCAGTTCCCCAAAAATATTATACAAAACTTAACAAATAAAATAAATTAGGGATTTACACATAGAGGAAAGAGAATAAATATTCAGTCCCCAGTAGGGGTTTGTACAATGATAAACTAAGTTAAAGCATTCCATATGAACCTTCATCCCGAACTTCTTGATGCTTTGAATTACTTCTTGATGAGAGTATCTTCACGTGCCTTAAACAAAGAAATACCTAATAGTAAATAAAAAATAAAAAAACCCAACCCAAAAGGACAATTATGGACTTACAAATCAACAACATAGCTTCAAATTTAACCAAATATTGGACGTCGTCTTAGCTGACGGCGGCAATTAGACTCAGGCGGTATTCTAATGGATCCAACTACACCTTGGCTATTGGAGCTCTTAGGTTAAATGCACCTAAAAAGGGTTTGGCTTATCCTAGTGTGACTAAGGTGGTTATATTTGAAGTGGAAAGGGTTACTCAAGCGGACTACTTGGGTTGGGGATAGTTAACGATCGTTGACTATAAGTACCAACTACACTCTTCATGGTGTCCCGACGAAATTTGGTTAACGAACGACTGCGAACCCGCATAATCGTCCGTTAGTGGAAATGGAAATAAAGTGTGTTTGACGGGGAAATTTTATGATATGTCATGAATGCAAACAAACAATTAACAAACAAAATTTAAATACAATATTGCATCAAAAATAACAGTTAATTCAATAATAATTAGCCAAACAATTAAAATCCTTTTGGTAAGAGCCTAGATGAATCCCCAGCGGAAAGTCGCCATTTGTGTTACGACCCGATTTCAAAAACTAACAGGGTTTCGAAGCCGAGGTCACAACTTTGGCCAATTTGGAAATGTTGAATTTTAGAGGACGTCACCACTTAAATTTT
This sequence comes from Solanum habrochaites, assembly GCA_027704765.1. NCBI lineage: Eukaryota > Viridiplantae > Streptophyta > Magnoliopsida > Solanales > Solanaceae > Solanum > Solanum habrochaites. The sequence continues at coordinate 58,904,867 of JAKWJA010002500.1, read as the reverse complement.
AGGATAAATTAGGAAAACAAAAGAAATAAAAATGGAACGTTTCAAAAGAAGAAAACCATAAAACAGAAGTTTTTGGGTAAGCTTCACTAATTCTCTAAGGAAGGGGTTAGGCACCTTAGAAAATCCGCTTAACACTGCGGGTTGACCAACCAATTTCAAAGTTGGCTAATTTTAAGAAAAATCTTAAGAATACTTAAAAAAAAAAACCTTAATTATTTATTTATTTATTCCAAACTACTCGAAAGTTCTTGTTGAAAACTTAAATATAAATCTGTGGTACTTATAAAAGTCTCAATATTTATCTTTAAACTTCTATCCACATATAAATTTTTAATCATATATAATTCATTCAAACTTATAACATGGAATAAATAACCTTTTTTAATAACTATGAAAGGATATAAAGGAAATCCTCAAGTCGTCCTACAAAGTCTTAAGTTATTAAAAGATACCTAAAACAGATTTTGAGAAAACTCATCATTTTATTCCTATTCAAAAATTGAACTAAATAGTTAGTTCAAACCGCAACATGGATCTTCAAAATTTCTAATAACTATGAAAGAGCATCAAAAAGTTATTAAGTCCTTTAATAAGTTTAAAGATTATTTAACTTAAACCGAGTGTCAATTGAAGACTGGAAGTAAAAGTTCTCTCCGGGAATTCACCTTAATTAATAAAGGGTAGATGTAAGAACACAAAATACAATATATAATGGAAGCAAAGTGTGAATGGAACTTGGATATCAAGTCAATTTTGCCACGCCGATGCCCGTATTTGGACCTTTTAAGTCCAAAAATTTCATGTTCTCGTCCCATAAGGAATATGCTGCTACTGCTGCTGGTTTTGTGGGATTTAACCCCCCCCAATTTTTTTGCTCTTGGCAGTTTCGGCCCTAAGGATGCTGCTGCTTGCACTGCATTTTTTTGGGAGTTTGAAACCAATTTTTTCTCCTCATTTGAGTCTAGTTGGAGTGTTGTTTGATTCTGATTTTGGGGTGTTTACCAATAACGTAACTCCCTTCGCGCTCCGAAAGTAAGTTGACTAAAGAAGGGTTATTAAGGCACGAGAAAGGGGTCCGGATGGACTCAAATAAAAGATTCATGTCAAATTCAAAGAAGATGAGAAATGATTAGTAAAAATAATCACTTTAAGAGCATTGTATGAACAACAAGCTAACTACATATTGACCTCATCAATAGAGATCAACAAGAAAGGAGATCACTTTGGCCACATAAATGTTTCCATTAATCGCTAACAACTTCAAAACTATAAAAGATTAACAACATGGATTAATTCAAGCCACAATAATTAATATTTGTCCATCAGCCAAAGAGTTTTAAAGGATTAAAACTAAAAGAAACATAAAAAAAATCGTATCCATCTACGATCATTATTCGACTTCAACAATATAGAGTACAAAAATAAGAACTAATTTGGAAAACACGACTGCATTCAGAAACACCATTGGTGGGCAAAATCCAAACAAGACAACAAATATCATACCACCAAGCCAATAAATAGCAAAATGTAACTGGAGAAACTTTGGACCACATCTTGTTTGAGTCAATTCTCTTCAAGCTGGATTAGAAACATAGAACAATTTGATCCATTGAAAGAGATAACAAAATTAGAATCAATCTATTACAACTTGGTGGTGGATTTCATATCATGTAAAGGTCGCCGACTTAGAAAGAAGATATATGACAGAGACAAAACTAACATCAAAAACTAGTCATTCAAACACTAAGCGAGGATAATGTTGACAAAACTTCTGTGAGAGCTAATTTAGAGAATGAAAGAGATAATAAATAGTTTTAATGCACCACAAAGAACGGGGAAAGAAATTAACCATATAATCTAGCTTAAGAAAATAAATCAAACTAAATTCAAATTACAAGAAACATTGTCAAACCTCGACCAATACATAGATGAAAGCATAGCTAATCCTACCTACACGGTGTGCAACAAAACAATTTGAGCAAAGAAACAGAAAACAATGGAAGCAATTATGAATGTCCTATTCTTAATTCAAAATATTTAAGAGGGCAGAAAGGTATTGAAGCAAGATTTGACAGATTTTCCTAGGACTTTTAAGCGCCGATATTAAAACAACAAAACAATAATCAATAAATGAACAATCTGTAAAGTGTTGAAATAAATGTAAAGAAAAAAAAAGCATTGATAGTCCAAACCAAAGATCAAAGTATCACTCGATTTACAAGCACAAGAAAAACATGTTCGAACAAGGCTCAGGCACGCGGCATAAATAAAAACACGATTATTTTGGGGATGAAACAGTTTTGCGGAGAGGAAGCATTGAAGATGATATGAAGAAACTAGGAAAACAACAAACAGGTCTAACGGGAACACAGGAAGTAGGGAAACAACTCTCCTATTGTCACTGGAGATTCCCAGAGGAACATTACATCTCCAAAGCAGTAAGTCGTTTGAAAATTATTTCTAAACTTAAAAAAAATCCAAAATATGGTTTCCAAACCATATCCACAAGAGACTCACAGAGTTGGAGAAATCAAGTATGTGACGGTGGTACAAGACAAAAGAAACATTCGAGACATACCAAAAACAGGTGTATAACAACCTAAAACATGAACAAACATCAACAGTGAAGAACATGAGCAGCAGAACCATCAGGCTAAAGCAAACACTAGAAAAGTGTAACTTCCAAATAAAAAAAAATAAAATAAAAACTTAATCGGAGAACCTAAAAAAATAAAAGATATGTGCCAACACGAAGCAGATGATTAATTTCTACAAGAACAAGTGTAAGGACTAAGACAAAGATGAACAATGACCTTTAGAACTAATCTCTAATAAGAAAAACAAACAATACACCAAAGAGATGTTAGGGGAAAATTTTATTATGAAAATCATTAAACAGTGAGAATACAGAGAAACATTTACTGGTGGATTAAGATGTTAAACTCAACGTATTAAACACAGGAACTAAAAACAAAGATAAGCACACAAAATTAAATAGAAGAAGTATAAAAGATTGGGCTTAAACGAAAAAAGTTAGTTAGAAAGGGAATACCTCATTCGGCAGCGAACGAAACGACGAAGTAAAGAAAATTGACTTCCACCACGTGTAATCAACTCGGAAAACCACAAACTTAAACTATTGAAACAAGATTTCCCAAACCTTTATGGGGTACTTTCTCGTTTCAAAAATCATCCCCCTCAACAGTGAATAGGTGGCCATATATATAACCAATTCAATGAATGGAGAGCGGGGGAAGTCACGAAAAGGGTTGGGGTAAATTCGCGATTTCATGTCCCAATTTGAAATACCAAAACCTAAAGGGATAAGGTTTGAAACGGGATGGTACGAATTCGTCTTATTCTCCAACGGCAAGGTGAGCATAGCCGTCCGATTTGAGGGAAAGGATGAGAGGGAGAAGGAGATTTCGACACCTATGTGTACTATTCGTACGAGAGAAAGGGGAGAGGTGAAGGTCGTGCTCTACGTTGGAGCTACGCGGTGGAAAAAGACAAGAGCAGGGGCTGTTTCTGGGAATTTCTTGTGAAGAAGGAAGAAGAGGGGAAATTGGGTCGAGTTGGAACGTTGGGGAATTGGGTTGAGTTGGGCTGAAGTGGGCTGGGAGAAGAAGAAATAAAAATTGGGCCTGGAGGGGAATTAGGTGGGCTGGAGGTTATTGGTGAGCTGGATATGGCTGGAAATTTTAAAAACGAACGGGCTGCGGAATTAACTAAATAAAGTCTGGGAGAGAGGTGGGCTGAAGGGAGGCAGAGAGGTGGCTGGATATTCCGAAGTGGGTGAGGGGTGGGCAAACATGTGTTTTAAAGGTCATGTGATGGTCCGGATTGAAGTGAATGAAGTCCATAAGCATTTCCATCAATGCAAATCGATAAAAACGGGAACGAAATGAATAAAATTTCTTAATTACTCAAATTCTTAACTTTGAACAAACACAAAACAATTATGTTTAACATAGCTCTTAATAAATGACTATCACTTTTAACAGAAATCAGGTTGTAATTACTTTAAAATCTATTTTTTGGGAAGACGATTTCTAGATATTTATTAAAAAAAACTAATTGTAATAACCTTTATAATATAGAGATATATATATATAAATATATATCTATATCAAGTACATTAGTAGGGATATATTTTATAGGAGAAAAGAGAATCGCCTCAAAAATGACTTCTAAAGTATTTTTTTTTTCAAAATAATACTTCAATGTTCGAAGTTGGAGAAACTGAAAACTAATAATTGTGGAGGTCAAAATGGGTGTCAACAATGAGTAGTAATGTGAAAGTATTGTGTTTTCTATTGACATTAGGGCTCAGTTAGAACTATGACTACGTCCTTATGTGTGTAGTCTTAGAGTTGATGTACGATTTTTTCCTACTTGGTTATGTGAGTTGTATTATGGTTATATTGATGATATTATAGTAGTAAATAGGGTTTCCTATATATGATGTTGGTTATGCCGAATGATATTTTATATGTGAAGTATGTGTTTCTCTTGTTGTTGTAGACTTCTGTCCCTTGCTCGATATATGTAGAACGCGAATATGACTTCTTGACTTAGTATGCTAAAGATTCTTAGTCTTATATGAGTGATTAACATGTTACCTTGAACATTGCTAAGAAGGTCCTCTATGTGGAGCCTTCATTCTAGATGTAAGTTTATGATATCCTTGGAGTTGAAATTCATAATGGTATTCTACTTGTGTGAATAATGGATTTAATGTTGGTTGGGTGGAACAACATGAAATCATCCTTAGGAAAATCATCGAGCTATCCTCTTATTCATTGTAAGGAAACCCTAGGGGATCTCTTTTGTATGGTGTAATGTGATTTGATTATCAACTTGATATGGAACTTCTTCATGTACTCCTTTGTGTTAATTACTCTATGAGAACAAAGGCTAGCACCAAGTGAGTCTTGTTGGGTAGTAGATCTAGATAAATAGATACCAAGAGTACAAAGAAACCCTTGATACTCCCGAACCATGTGCCTACATGGGATGTATTCATGTTCTACCTTTAAAAAGTAGAACACCCTCCGTTGGAGTAGGTAACAACTCTGTATTCCATGCTTAGCTACCACGGTCTATGTTGGTGATTGCCTATTATCATCATATGGGATACAAACTAGTATAGGAGAAGCTCTATGAAGCTTAAGTGGTGGTATGAGACGTTATCTAAACATTGCACCATGAGGCTTTGAATATGTTAGTGAGTGAGTCTATTGGCCTTCTCCAAAACCATTACTTGAATGTCCTTATATGATATGAGTGTCTCTTAAATGAACTAAATGAGATGATGACTTAAGGTAGAAGGCATGTTAACTGAACAGGTACTTACTTAGACTAGTTAAAGGGTTGCCTAGTTATGGCTGAAGGGGGTATAGGAATGGTCACTTCATGTCTTACCTAGGGATGTTTTAAGAAAGACCCTAGATAGGAAATGTGGTTGAATAAGTAGACATGATATAAACATAGGTAGTCTTAAGCATTATTAGGTAATCTTTGACAGGGTGTATGTACATTCTCTTCTTGAATTACTTAAGTAAATTTTTTGATAATCTTTGTGAGGAGAAATCATATTATACATATATATGTTGCTGTATGAAGTAAGAATGATATTATTCTATGTACTCTAAAGGATATCTTAGGTGTGTGTGAAGGGATTGTTTGGGTGGTCTCTTTATAACGCACTCATGTGAACCTTAGAATCACCTTTGGTTAGAGGATCTCATGTTTTATGTTTTGGTGTATATTCACTGTATTCATCTCATTATAGGTAGTCCTAAGTATCATTTAGGTTTGCTTAGAAAGGGTGTATGGGCGGTCTCTCTTTGTCTTACTTAAGTTTGTCTTAGGATAACTTTTAGTTAGAGGGTTGTATGCTAATTGGGTTCACTTTGAAGTTGTGTTTAGTTCACTATAACTTGTCTTAGTTCATTGTGATGTTGCTTAATATTTGATAAAATTCTTATGTGATATCTTATATGTTTCTAAGGTGTTATATGTTGTTCTTATTCTTATAGTATGAAGTTTTAATATAAAAGAGCATGTTTATCATAAATATTCGTTTCTGATGATTTTATGCATTAAGCAATACTTAGTACATATATTTGTACTAATTCTATACATTTTGTTTTATGTAAAGGTGTATGTTGAAGGTGCGAGGTATCGTAAATCAATGTTTGATTAGGATTCTTTCAAGCAAAGTTGAAGTATGTCCTCACTTGACTCGAGGACATAACTATCTTTAGATTTCTTCAATTAAGAGTATAGTAATAGACTTAGTATTTCTATAATTTTAATTATATGGGTAGTGTCCCAAGTATTTCTTAAAGACTAAGGATGAATTATATTTTAGTTTTCTATTGTTTTTAATATGAAATTTATTTAAAAATGTTTTTGTGAATAATTTTAAATCCGCACAGCTTTTCATACATGTATGTAGTGAATGATGTCAATGTGCATGTACAAGACCTCCGAGAGGTCAAGCATGCTATGTTGCGCACCAAGAGTGCCATCTCTTCTAGGGTGTGCTTTCGGGTCGTGACAAAGGTATTTAAAATTTTTGCACTGCTTGAAATAACATGAAAATTTTATGAATATTGTCAAGGAGTAATGGGAAAGGGAAGTTACTGAGAAACTAATCAAGAATGGCACATGGAGACATATTCAACAATAGTTAAGGAGTATGTGGAGAAGGTCAAACTTGTTGAAGAGAATTTTGTTTTGCAGAACTCTTAGGAGAATAGAGCAAAGTTACATCCCGTTAATGAAAATATATCAAGTATGTCAAACTTGAAGACACTATCCTCCAACAAAAAAACACTACTTCATTGGTTTAAAGAAGGGTACACCAACTCTCTATATAATTCCATATTGTTGTGAGAGGAATGATGAGAATGGTTTTTATTTAAAAAATATGCAATGGAAAAGACATACTACACGCAAGGAAAATAATGTTTTACAAGAGTTACCTACAAATGAAGAGTTGCAACATGTGGTGCAGTCCATGAATCCCAATTCAGCTTTTGGACCTGACCGCTTTGGAAGAAAATTCTATCAGTTTTATTGGAAAATTGTTAAAAATATATACCCGCTGTAGTTCAGGCCTTCTTGGGAGTTGAAATCATGCCTAAGTTCATATATCAAGCTTTTCTCTCTGTTAATTCAGCTTAAATTGAGCACCCCAATAAGCTCAATAAATTTAGCCCTATCAGTTTAAGTAACTTTATCAACAAGATCATCTCCAATATACTTTGCCTCAGATTGGATCCTATATTACCTAACCTCATAGATCCAAATAAGTGTGGATTTCTAAAAGAGAGGAGCAGAATTGTAGGTTGGCTAAGGAAATTACTTATGGCATCAACAAACCTTATAAAAGGGACAATATAATAATCAAGTTAAATACGTCTTATGCTTATGAGAGGGTTTCTTAGTATTTCACTAGCATATTGTTGAGAACTATGAGATAATGAGTAAGAACTCTTACTCAATTATTATAAATGGTACTAGCCATTAATGTTTCCACTCCAGTAATGGGTTCAGACAAACAAGGGCATCCTTTATCTCTTGCATTTTTTATAATGGGTGCTGAGGTTTTTTCCATGTTGTTGAACTTTCTATATCGAGATCATAGCCACAAATTAGATTAATCATCTCTGCTTTGCTTATGATGAAAACATTTTCATATCTGGAAAAAAAAGTTCTTCACAATTAATGATGGAATCCTTATCTACTGATGAAGGTTTCTCGATTAGGTTATCGACAAGGAGAAAAATCACTTTATGTCTCTAACTAATACAACTAATACTCCTGTAGATATCACTGATTTGATAGTTTAAATCAGTACTTCTACTCAGAAGGCTAAACCTATTACATAACTTTGATGTCCTCTAAATGTTGGAGGTCAACCGATCATTTACTATTAAGACACGGTGGGAAAAGTGGTAAAGAATTAATAGTTGTGGCGGTAAAATAAAACTGGGGAAGCATGTACTTCATTATATCCAAATTCATACAATGACAACTATCCTCTCAAAACTATTCGCAAGTGTATAAAGAGAGTGATTGCTTATTTCTTTTGGAATTATGATAATAAGAAGAAAAAACCCATTGACATTCTTTTGTAACTCTTGGCTTACAATGTGAAGAATGAGGCATTGGATTCATATAGCTTAATGATATTTTTATCTCTTTGCTATTCATAAAATGATGACTTTTAGGACAAAAATATTCTTTCTGTGGGAAGCTTCTTATTTCTAAATACTGCCAACCAGCTAACTCTGTGGCAACAAAATAAGATAATGGGCAATCTTTGGTTGGGAAATATATTCTTAAAAAAAAGGCCCTAATGGAAGTTAAAAATATCGGGTAAATAAACTCTTGAAATTGATTTTTATGGTGTGTTGGGAAACTGAGATGAGGCTATGTAAGGCAATGGTTTCCTTCACTATTAGTTCCTAAAGGTTTGAGCACTAGAGTTATTTATCAATAAGATATTCCAATGGTGGCCATTTAGAAACTAAGTGACAATGAGATTTTTTCATGTTCATTTGGCACAAACAGGTCCCTTTCAAGGTTTATTTTCTCGGTTGGAGGGCTTTGAGATACAAACTCTCTACCAATGAGAAAATTAGATCTTTTGGAATTGTCCCTACTATCTACTCCTATTGTACAAGACTTGGGCTAGAAAATACTAACCATATTTTTGTTAATGGTAATTTTTTCTATTACGTATCAAGATTTTTCTCCAGCTTGCTAGGTATTACCCATGCTTTGAGAAATTATCTGATAAATTGGTGGGGAATGAAGCCCAATATTGATGTTCATTAACTCCTCATACAACTAATTCCTATTTTTATTTCTTGGAACTTATAGAAATATAGGTGCTCTGTTATGGAGGCAAATAATCAAACAAAGCCTGATTAAAGTGTATGATCCTTAAAAACATAAAACATATTCTCATAACAGGTTTTCCCTATATTTGTTGGTTTAATAACTGGGTGAAGTTGATTTCTATGATTGACGCGCAAACATGACACTAAAATTAGAATCATCAAGTGGAACAAACTCAAACTGAACACTGATGGGAGTGCCCTAAATAATCCGAGTAATATTGGTGAAGGAGGTATCTAAAGGATAGTAATGAGAACATTGTTCATGCTTTCACTAAACCTTTCATAATAGGAACCAATTACAAGGAAGAGACTAAAATAACAACACATGATATTGCTTAACAAGCGTATTCAAACACATTTAGATCAAGAATGATTCCATGCTCTCAGAAAGCTTAGAGCCTTGACTACCCATGTGAATAGGGGTATTCGAGGCCGTGAGAGAAGTAAAATATTGTGAAGAGAGAAAACTATGACATCTCGCTTGACCGGCACCAGAACTTTTGTGAGGAATGTGAATCCTCCTTCTTTCTTGGATCTTAGGTGGGAGAGGATCCCAAGAGTTCCAGATGTGTTTTAGGTGTTGAGTGCTATGGGGGTGAATTCGACGGGAGGATGGCGGAGTTTGTTTGTACAAATGAGGGGAGTTAGGGAGGAATGTTCAACTATTGTACACTCAATGGAAAAGATAATAGGGACGTTTGGGTTGACTCAAGTTCACATAGAGTGAGAGGAGTTGGAAGGATATTAGGAAAGTAGGTCCCAGTGACAGGAAGGGCGGCGAAGTTGAGCTAGTGTATTCAATCTCAAAGCAAGAAAATATTGAGTGTTGAGGAGTATTTCCTTGAAATTAGCTTGAAATTAGCATATGTTGTAAGAATTCACCTATCCTTTGTGTCTAACCCAAGGGATGAAATGAATAGGTTTGTGTTGCAGAACTTGTGAAAGAATAATGTCGTACGACCATTCTCCATGATGATATGACTCTATCTAGGCTTGTGGTATATACTCTATCCATATAGGAATCCAAACTGAAAAGGATCAGTAGAAACTTGAAGAGGGGTAAGGTGGAAGAGCATAACCAACCTAAGTTCAAGAATAGAGCTCCAATGGAAGATGGATCTAGTGCTCCTAAGGTCAAACTTGATAAAGGTAGTGGTTCTAGAAATGGGAAGACTACTTGTGCTACTTTTGGAAAGAGGCACTATGGGGAATGTCTAATTGGTACATGAATTGCTTTGTTTGTGGTAAGGATGGACACAAAGTGAGGTATTGTACTAATATTGCGGCTATAGGAAGGGAAGGTAAGAAAGTTCCTCAAAGTATTCCCAGAAATGATGCTCCAAAGAAGAATCACTTATATTAACTTCGGAATAGATAATCAATGTTGGATGAGGGTGATAATGATGATGGTAAGTTCTTGTATCTCTATATTTAGTGTTATGAGAACCTTCTAAGTGGGGAAGTATGGTGAATCGTAGATGGTGATTTGTTGTTTCATTTCTTCTATTCAACTCATGCTTGAGAATTAGAAACTCGTAGTAGTATGTTGCATAAATGCTTTGAGTATAGGAGTCTTGTTGGAATTGAATGTAATTTATTCCTTGCGCTGTGCATTTCATGAAGTTATGATTATGTTGTAAAATGTGTCTATATGGTTTTATCTTGCATATCAACATGTTTCGATCATCAATTGCATAAAAATTGCATTTTTTAAAATTGTTGCATAGTTCACTATAAAGCTGCCAGTTTACTATAATGTTTTTCTAATTATGAATAAAAATCATTATTTGGTTGAAAATTTCTGTAATATGTATATAACTGATGTATATTAGTATGACAATGAATGTAAAAGAAGTTTTTCTATTTGGAATGAATGTTGTGAGTCTTATGGCATGATGAGTCGTAGAATTAATTCTAGCTTCTTGTTGTGTTGTGAGTATATTGATTATGCGAAATATATGTTTCTATTGTATAATGTGTTATGTGGTATGGTTATGAGATGTAAGTTGAATCCTTATTGTTTGAAGTGGTAGGAGAGGGACAAGTGTCATTCGAGGAAGAATGTTGTCCAGATGGGGGATATTGTTGGTTTGAAAGTCCTAAAATGGTTAATAATAGTGTTTATAGGCTGTATATAATGTTTCAGGAAGTTTAGAGGTTAAAATGATCGCCAAAGAAATCACTTGTGTCTTTGCAGTCTTAAAAATTGAGTTATTTTAAATGTTTTCCACTTATTTTTTACAAGGTGATTTATACTTCAACTAATTCTGAATTTACGTTGTAAAGTTTGATATTGGGTGTAAAAACAGTTTATAAACATGGCGATTTCATATCTAGAAAGTTTTGAACTCGCGATTGTACTTACCACTCCACCAAAGAAATTAATTGTTAGTAAAATTTATTTTTCTTTTATTGAAGTGTATGTAAAACATTATAAATTACAATATGATATATTTTTCTTCAGGTGTTACATTATTTCAAGACATTCAAAAGATTCCCATCCAATTTTCTAGAAAATGTGGATGCTTAAAACCTCAGACATAACACAAAAGAGTCATATATTAAGCAAATAAAATATTGTGTTGTCAATATTGAAATTAAACATCGTTGTCCAAATAGTCGGTCAAATATTTTAATTATATGTTAAAGTGATCTTCTCCCCTCTTTGTTTCAACAAAAAATATCACTTTTCTATAAACCCATATTACACTTATCACCTAGCCAAATTTAAAAAGTTTCGACGAGTACAAAGAAATGTAGCAATTTGATTGAAAATAAAAATAAAATAAAACTAAAAGAAACTCGCACCTGGCCGCCCATTTCAAATTTAAATTTACCCTGACAGCCTTGCTGTTTTATAAAAGGAAAAATAACAACTTTTGTTAAGATGTTATCCAATTTTGATCCTTGTAATATTTAACATATAACTATTATTAATAAATCTATAATGCATATTTTGTCCTTAAAATTGATTTAAGTTGAGTGCTTCGTAAAATTATTATAAAATAGCAAAATGGCCAAAAAGAACGTTGAACCATTGCGAATGTTTTGTTCCAACAATACACTCAAACTATTACAAATAGGATAACAATGCGTTTGTCGTTAGCAGGCTGACCCAGTTATGCCCCAATTAGACCTCCAATTGTCGTGTATCCCCTACGAAACCTTTTTTATTATTATTGATATTGGACACCACCTTTTTCACGGCACGAGCTAGCAGCCCAGACGTGGCAGACACTCGAAAACCATTGCTGGTTCCAAGCAAATCCCTGGTCTGACATACTTTAATAGGAGAAGAAAAGACTTAAACCATAAGAGGTATTAGATCAAAGAGGGATAGTTAATACTACCCAAATGGCAACGCAAGTTTTTAAACAATATTTGAAATAATAATGTAAGGCAACTGAACTACTATGTGTCTATGAAGCCTTTAAGAACAATTGAGGTGGATGTTAGGACAAACTCCACAACATCCTAATAAATAAAGAAAAGTTGAAAGCAATAAAAGGAGCCCTGCGGAATGCAATGAGACTCATTAACTGACTATAGAGTGCTCAACTAGATCAACGGTGAACTAGATGCCTGTGTCTGCATCATAATACAATGCAAACCAACTGACATCAGTACATTGAATGTGCGAGTATGCGGGTTGAAATGCTAAACGACTTAGGCTTGAAAGAGATTCTGAAAGAAACACTTACCTTGACTCTTCAAAACTCATGAAAACTTAATTGTTCTCATTTCAATATATGGTTGTTTAAAATAACTTCAATATAAGGAAGAGTTGTTTAAAAATATGTTAAACTCTATATGTATACATAGATAGAATTAACTCCGAGATGTATGTAAAAATACAATGGAAGTTTCTCTCAGCGACAAACGTTACTTATGAGCTACAGTGATGATACAACGTTCTACCTCACGTTGCCAGTGTATCCTATACCTGGCAAAAGGTATAAGACCTGAAATTCCTAATGGATCAATTAGTCTATTTTTAAAAGGATTCATCTTAAAAGTATGATTGTTTCTACCATTGTTGTCTTCATGGTTTGTGGGGGTTGTGAGTTGTCTAAACTCTCTCGCAATTCGATGCTCAATACTACTTCCAAAATATATTGAATCTTATGTTGTTAAAAACATTCTTCTTGTGTAATTTGAGGTTGGTACTCAAAACTTATCTCAAAGGTATCTTGGAAATCTCAGTTACCCTGCTTGCTTCAATTATAAAGTTATTACTCTTTTCTTTTATGAAAACTAGCCTGAAGGCTCTTTGGAAATCTCAGTTTCCTTTCTTTTTTAAATGTGCAAATATTTCTTTTAAACCAATTTGGGAGCACATAGTCCCCATATACGCCTTTGAAGAAACTACTTCAAAGATACTCTTTAGTGAACTTAACTCTTAAATCTTAAAAAAATGTTAAAACATATCTAAAAAGTTATGTGAAAACTTTAATGATCTTTACTTGACATGACTCTAAACTTTGATCTTGTCTCTTACTTCGAATATGAATCTTACTAGATCCTTGAATTGAATTATATATTCAAGGATTATGATTTGTGATTTGAAGGACCTTTTTATGTTTAATAATGATTTTAAGAATCTTAACTCAAGAAAATTTATGAAGTCACCGTCGTGGAGAAAGTACGCGATGCGGAGATGCTCCCAGATGATATTTGTTAAATTAATTTTTTCGATAGAGCAGTATGATTCCAACTCCGCGACGCAAATCTGAATTTTGTTTAGACGGGAAACAAGTCCGCGACACAGACTTGTTTAATGTAAGGTCTCCGACTTATTCTCTTGAATATATTCCTTAAAATAATTATTGATCCTGATACCCAACATTAGTACTCAAGAATATAACTCAATGAAACTCTAAACTTCACCTTAAAAGTCTCAAAATCCCAACAATCAACCAATTCAAGAACACACTTAAATTCAAGAATAGAAATCAAGAACACCAACTTTCAACCCTTTCGAGAAAGAATTTCACTAAAATGAACAGGTTTTGTACATGGGTGCATGAACCCAATCACTCTAAGAGACTAAATACTTTTTTTAGGGATCCCCCTCGAAGAAATCCACAATTAACAATCATTTTCTTGGAATTTTAGTTTCTCATCTTCTTCTCCTCTTGCATTCTTTCTCTAAAAGCCCTACCGTTAATTCTCAAACTTTGTAAACTTAACCAAGTGTTAATTAACCCAAACTAATCACTTAAAATGAATTGATTTAATTAGGGAGGGAAAGAGAATATTGCCCTTCCGAAATCCGAGTTATAATTTCCTTAATCCAATAACACAACTTCTGAAAGGCATACCTAACACATACTGACTATAAATCACCCAAACTTGGCAGTAAGATCAATCCAAGATCTTTATAATCATATATGAAATTACACCTAACTCTTCGTGATATAGGAGTTATGATCACATAAAGTTGACCAAAACACAAGTTTAACTTACTAAAATTTTTTAAGATTTTCCTCGTACTTCCTGAAAATAATTATTGCCAATTTTTTTTTAGCTTATTATTAGCTATTTAAAGTTGCAAGATTTTGCACTATCTCTCCCTTGGGAACACTCATCCTTGAATAAGACTACTTTTACAAAGCTAAGGGTGGTAACATCTAGTTCAAAACCCAACATGCAATTGCAACAAATAACATGCTTATTCATAATTTAAAGATTACTAAGAAGATAATAAGTACCTTGATCAGCATTTTCTCCGGATGCAAAGAGATGTGTATATCTCTTATTCATATATTCTTCGGCTTCCCAAGTAGCTTCCTCAGAAAAGTGGTTCCTCCGAAGAACTTTTATTGAAGCTACTTCTTTAGTTCTCAATTTGCGAACTTGGCGATCTAGAATCTGAACTGGAATCTCCTTATTAGAGAGGCTAGCTTTGATTCCAATATTCTCATCCGTTGTGATCAATGATGGATTTCCTATGCACTTTTTCAGCATAGAGATGTGAAACATCGAATGTGATGGTGCTAAATCTTGAGGTAGCTATAATTCATAAGCTACATGGACAGTCTCTTGGCTTTGCGATAAGGTCCAATGTATCAGTGACTAATATTTCCCTTCTTACCAAACCTCATCACCCCGTTAATAGGTGAAACCTTCAAATGCACCCAATAGTCTTCCTCGAACTCTAACGAACTTCTCCTAAAAATTTTGTAGGATTTTGGACGACTTTGCGCCTTTTTCAACCTATCTTGAATCACCTTCTCCTTATCCATCGCTTGGTGAACTAAATTTGGTCCTATAAATATTACTTAACCAACCTCAAACCATCCAATACGAGATCTGCATCATCTCTTATAACGATCTTCATATGGAGCCATTTGGATGATAGAATGAAAATTGTTGTTTTAAGAAAACTCAATGAGAGGTAGGTGATCACCAATTCCCTTTGATATAAATCACACAAGCCCTCAATGTATCTTCTAATATCTGAATGGTATGCTCTGCTTCCCCATCGGTCTGAGGATGAAATGAAATACTCAAATTAACCTTTGAACCCAAACCTTTCTCGAATGATTTCCAGAACCGTGCAACAAATTGTTGACCTCTATCTAAAATAATGGAGACCAAGACTCCATAAAGTCTAACCACCTCCTACATATATACCTTTGCATAATTCTCTACTGAATGGGTAGTCTTTACCAGCAAAACCTGGGATGATTTTGTCATTCTATTGACCATCACCTAAATAGAATCATGCTACCTTCTAGATCTGGGTAAACATGTGATGAAATCCATATTGATCATATCCTAATTCAACTCCAGAAGTTCAATATTCTAAGACAAAGATATACACTTTGGTATAGATCTTCTTCCAGATACTTGTCCTATCTCTATTAAGCCATATAGAGTGGCACCAACAAATTAGAAAGAGTTAAAAGAGTAGTTGAAAAAACTTTTAGATAAAGATGTTATTTGATAAAGTGTCTCACCTTGGGGTGCTTCGGTTTTATTTATGAGAAAGAAGGTTGGTTCCCTTAAAATATGCATAGATTACCGCCATTTTAACAAGGCTACAATCAAGAATAAGTATCCTTTTCCTACAATTGATGATATTTCTATCAACTTTAGAGTGCATCTTCTTTTTCAAATATTAACCTATGATTATGCTACCACTAGTTGAGAGTAAGGGAATTTGATATTCCAAAGACATTTTTCAGAACCAGTATGGGCACTATGAGTTATTGGTCATGTCCATTAGGTTGATCAATACACCTGCATCATTCATGGTTCTTATGAATAGAGTCTTCAAACCTTATTTTGATATGTTTTCTATCTTCTTCACTAATGACATACTAATATATTTAAGGAATGAAAAAGATCATGCTAGTCATCTTAGAATAGTTGTTCAGACTTTGAAGGATAGACAGTTGTATGCCATGTTTTGTAAGTGAATGATTTTTCTTGAGTTTGTGGCATTCTTGGGTCACTTACTTTTCGGTGAGGGTATTAGGGTGTATAGCCAGATGATTGAGGGAGTGCAAAATTGACCTAGACCCACATATAAGACTAATATTAGGAGTTTGTTGGGTTTAGCTGGCTAGTATTGAAGATTTGTAGAAGGTTTCTCATTTATTTAGTGTATTTTGATAAAGTTCACCCAGGAAACATTGATGTTTAAATGGTCTATAGCTTGTGATAAAAACATTCAGTAGTTGAAGAAGAGATTGACTGGTGCCCTAGTTATAACTTTGTTAGAAGGTACTCAAGATCTTGTGTTGTATTGTGATGCATCTACAGTTAGAATCGGTTGTGTCTAATGTAGAATGGCAAAGTTATATCTTATTCCTATAAACAATTGAAGGTTCATGAGATAAACTACCCAACCCATGACTTAGAATTGGTTGGTTAGTTTTCCCTTTGAAAATATGGCGGCGTCATTTGTATAGTGTTCATCTTGATATTTGCACGGATCATAAAAGTTTACAATATGCGTTCACTGAGAGAGTGATCAATCTCAGACAACGAATGAGGTTAGAATTACTCAAGGATGATCTATGAGTATTAGTTACCACCCAGGTAATTTTAATGCGGTTGTTAATTCTTTAAGCAGGTTATTTATGGGTAGTACTGCCCATGAGGAGGAATAAAAAAAGAGTTAGCGAAAGAGGTGCAAGGGCTTGCACACCAAGGAGTCAGATTTATGGATTCTACAGATTAAGGAATAGTGGTGACGAACAAGGATGAATCAACACTAGTGTCAGAGGTGAAATAAAAGCAACAACAAGACCCCATTTTTCTTGACTTAAAACATAAATGTTCAAAAGCAAAGAGATCTAGCTTTTGAACAAGCGGGAGATGGTGTGTTAAAGTACCAAGGCAGATTGTGTGTTAAATGTTAATGGAATCCAAGAGAGGATCATGGATAATGCTCATAAATCTAGATACTCCATTCATCCATGTTCCATAAACAAGTACCGCGGTTTGAAAGAATTAACATAGAGGACTCACCAATAAATTGGGAACTATCCAAGTCTTTCTTGAACATAGCCTTGAAGCTCTTCAATGGCCCGAAACTACATTATTGTAGAAAAAGAGAGAATATGGTTAGTACAAACCACATGTACTAAGTTTGGAACATATGCAAGTAAAACCATTGAAAACATGCACAAAGGGACATTTTGTTTAAAATTATGACAACTTACTTTGAAAGTCTTTATGTGCGCACACAAGAGCATATACAAGTCAATAATCACAATAACATGAAGACATATTCATATTCATACACAAGAATAACATCATGATAAAGTGATATCAATATTTCATGTTCTATAGTTCACATCATCAAAGCATACAAGACCCTTACCTACAATCCAAATCCAAGCCAACTAGTGCAATTCTCATGTGAAGCACCATAACCCAACATAAACCAAGCAAACTAGTAAATATACAATAAGTAATTCCTTTACCTCATATAACCTCACACCGTATATATTTATCGTTATGCGTATCAATTTAGACAAATATCATGTTTATGAATGAAACCAACATCATATAAGAGAAAAATTATATAGGACCAACATCATGAATTTCATTCATAATATAAGTGCATAAAAACTCCTCATATGACTCTCCTCAAGGTCAACTTGTGCATTTCACATGTAAAGTCTCATACCCTTACCTACACTAAATCGTACCCCTTAAGTTATCCTAGTCAATGTCCATCTTTATTACATTAATTTATTTATTTTACCATTGGGAACATTCTCCATATCCAACAATAGACCATGTGAGCTAAATTTGGAATTAAGTGTTATAAAACCCTACACAAAAATAAGGTGCTCTACTTGTTAAGGTTGAACTATATATGAATGTAGCATCTAGGTGGATCCACTAGCTACTCTTCCTATGGGGGAAAATAGTTAAGGAACAAGGAGATTTTCACATTTCCATTGTAGTCTCCATCTCATGAGAAAAAAAGTGAACCTACTTTCCCTCTAGGGAAGGGAATCCTTTAATATCTAGTTCGCTCGGTGCTACACTAAATTCTCTTTTAGAAATGACCTAGAGATCCTTAACATTAGTTTACAATATAGGCCTTAGGGACTAACCCCTTAGATAATCATGTTCATAGCTCTTAGGTTTAGAATGAGAACTTCATTTCATCACAACCCAACATTTAGTGAGAATATCACATCATAGTCATATAATAATAAGGTACACAAGAATCACTTAAAATCTTCCATAATCATACCCCTATCCCCATCTCACATTCACCATATCATAACATGCCAATACATTCATCATATCATCATCTTTTGATTCTATTCACATAATCATACTACAATTGAATATCATCATCAAGAATAGAACAACATAGTAGAAGTAAAATAACCATGATCTTAAAAGTCTTACCAATGGCTTCCATGAATCTCCTTAAAGATCTTACCCTCAATTATATAATATTTGTCCAATAATCCAATCATTGTCATTATATAATAGTAAATTAAGCAACAAATATCCAATTACCACGTCCCTAATCATCTATCAATCTATTTCACGGTTACGGTTAAGGAAAAGGGGTCATTCATTGATCTTTTAGTGAAATTAGATCAGAATCTAAGAAACTACAACACTCCACAACTAAAAAATCATAATCCATCATCAAAAATCAAATCAGTATCATATTAAGACAAATTGAAAGATAACCCACGAAATTTGATGAAAACCATAGTTTCGAATAACATTGAAGAACCTCTTGGGGAAACAAAACACAAGAGTGAATAGCTTCCATACTTTGTTAATTCTTACAGAATTATAGAAGAAAGACTTGATCTTAAACCCCTAGTGAAGCTTTACCTTGTTCTTTAATAGGGGTCTTTGGGGTAGTGAGAGAAAGTAGAGAGAAGTGGAGTTATTAGGGTTAGAGATTTATGAGGTGTTAGGTTAGTTTAATGACTTAGGGGGATTATATAGTACTGAACTAATAAATTATAACCAACCTTAACCCTTAATTAATTAATTAATCAATTGACTAAACTCACCTCACTTAACAGTGAAGAGACACTAAACTGGTGCCCAATCTACGAGACCAAGTCGATGGACCGTTAACCAAACTACGAACCGTACTGGTCATCCGTACTTTTGATAAAGGACTAGATATTGGGATCTTTTAGTGGCATTTGTATGTGTCAACCAACTATTAACATCGACGTGCCGTTCTCCCATCGACGACTCATCGTTGCTTCATCAATGGCACACTTTTTTTAACAGTTTTTTAAGGACAAATGTTGGGTTATCTTTGTGGGCCCTTAGGGTGGTCCTTGGTGAGTCGTGCCCAATAGTTTCGATCCTAAGTACCCTATAGTGTATGTCCAAAGACTTGTAAACAAGTTTGACTCTTATAAGACTCTTAAAACACATTGAAACAGATGAAGGCACACTTGTTGATTTTCACAAATCACGGGACGTCATGGTCGTCACTAGACGTTTTGGCTCCAATACTTACTAATGAAGATAAATACATTCATTTAGTCTTAAATTAGAATTTTCACTAAATGAGGATCTAGTCTAAGTCATGAAACTTTTCAGGTGTCAAAACTTGAGTCATTAATATAGACTAAATGATTGTATGAAATGAAATTACCGTTAGCCACTATTGAATTGTTCTTCTACTCTAAGAGTTACTCATTTGGAAACTTATACTTGACAACTAGATTTCTACAATAAACTGAGGCATGAAGCCAGTCCATACCAAGAATATCATCAAAGTATACCATGTCTAACTCAACTAAATCAGCCATGGTACTCTTCTGATTGACAAAAATAGGAAAATCAAGATAGACTCTCTCTGATAGAATGGATTCACAAAAAGATGAAAAAACACTGAATAGTTCACTAAGTAGCTCAGGAATATTACAAAAGATAAACTCGATAATAAGACTAGCATTAATAAATAGTAAAGGCAACGACTTGAATCGTACCAGTGACAACTTCTGGTGAATTCTCATGCTCTTGGTGACTGTTGAGAGAAAAAAGAGAGTTGTTCCTCCGCCTGTTCCGAAAGTAGCTCCTCTAGGTGCATCCCTCCATGGTGGAGCAACTGATGATGACTGGGCTTTATTTCCCCTTCTTACATCATCCTTCTTATTTATTCGACGCTCTCTTATGAAATGTCCTGTATGACTACACTTAAAATAACCAGTGAAACTCTCACGAGGAACACCAGAGTGGTTTCTACCGCACTTGGCGCAGGTAGGAGCCTTGCTACCTCCTTGCGCCACACTACATTGTGAATACGCAAGCTTAACTTTTGAACCCTAACCATAGTACTCAAACTTTTTCTTGTGTGCAGGTGCACTAGTAGACGATTGAGAAGGATAATTTGTTTCTATTGAAAAGATGATAGGTTTGCATTACTCTTCTTCTTTCCGGACTCATTCCTTATCTTAGTTCCCTTATTCTTGAACTCCTATATATCTCTATGCTTTGGTTCTTCTACCTTCTGCACATAGACTATAAACATAAAAATGTCGATGTCTCCAATAATCATTGCTGCCCGACCCTCTTTTCTTGATAGACAACCTAACCAAGCAAAAAGTAAACTCATTGTACTCCTCATGTACATAACCATATCGGGAGCATAACAAGATAGTAGGGTGAACTTCGATCCACACTCATGCACACTTAGAGATTTATCGTTAAGTGTGAGGAATTCACATATTTTTACTTCTTTTAGCTAGCAGGGAAAGAAACTCCCCAAGAAGGCCTCCTCAAAACAAGCCCAACGCATACGTGGTGCATCTTCCTCTCTACCTTTTTACCACCGATCAAACCAAGTTCTATCATCACCCTTGACTTGATAAGCAGCTAGGTCAAATCTCTAAGTATCAGCAACATGCATCACCTCGAACGCCTTATTCAACTCCTCGGTGAAGTTTTCTGGGTCCTTAGTAGTGCTCGAACGAGCAAAAAATAGGGGGATTCGTCTTCAAGAATCATGAATCCTCGAACTGTCAACCCATTCTTGTCGAACTTCTTTGTGTTGAAAAACCTAATTAGTCACCGATTGACTCATTATTTTAATTGGTCCTCTCAATTCGACATTAGAAACTTCTCCCTAGGGTTACACTTCACTCTTATTAGGTACCCTTTGATCTTGTGGTTAAACATTTCTCCTCGCTCGAAGACCTATGACTTCACTTCGTGGAGGAATTGTTATCTGAAAACACGCGCAAGAAAAATTTACAGAGAAACTCTTTAGAGATCACACTCTAATGCAAGAAAGTAATAGGAAAGAAGTGAAAAATTTCGTAAATTTTGTAGTCTTTTAATTATAGATGTGGCACACTTCAAACAGATAACTAGCACTCTACAGACACGACTTAATAGACTCCATAAGACTCTTCAACTCTATGCTATCATGCCAAGTCTGGGACACCTCGAATCTACACCCCCGACTTGGTTGCCACTCGGAGACCATTGTTGGCCACAAGAAAAACCCTAGTCTTCCTTACTTACACAATAGAATTCTTAAACATAAGATGTATAACTCAAAGATATATAATTACTTAGCCCAAATTGGAAATAAGGTCTTTAAACAATATTTGAAATAGCAATCTGATAAAAAATGAACTACTAACTACTATGATGCCTCTAAAAATACCTGAGGTGGATATAGGGACTGACCCCACAACGTCCTAATAAAGAATGGACTAAAAAAATAATAAAATAAGTCTTCCGGAATGAAAGGAGGCTCACCAACTAACTCTGTCAAGCTCAACTAGATCAACGATGTGCTATATGTTGATCCTCGTTACTTGCGTCTACATTTTTAACCGCTGCAGTACAATTGACATCAGTATATTGAACATACGAGTATGTGAGTTGGAATGATAAACAACATAGGCTTGAAATATTTTCCTAAAGAAACACTTACCATGTTTTATAAAAACATGTTGTAAACTCTTTGATCTTCTCAACTCATGAACACTTAACTGAACTCATTTCCATATAAAGCAGTTTAAAACAAGTGTTATTTAAAGAAAAGTTGTATAAAAACATGTTGTAAACTCTTTATGTATACATAGATACAATTAACCCTGAGATGTATGTAAAAAATACTAGTAAACTCTGATGTATGTAAAAATACAATAACTTTTATTGGAGTTTATCTTACCGACAACCATTACTAAAGACCTACCATGATGATACATTTATGTTCCTCACGTTTCTTGCACATCTGATGCCTGACTAAAGGTATAAGACCTGAACTACCTAATGGATCCTCTAGTCTACTTCGAAAAAGATTAATCTTAAAAGTGTGATTATGGGGTTGTAAGTTGTGTAAACTATCCCTAATTCGGTGCTCTATACTATTCCCAAAGAATATTGGCATTTATGTTTTTAAAAAACATACTTCTTCTATGATATGAGATTAGTGCTCAAAACATAGTTCAAAGGCTATCTGGGAAATATGAGTTGGAATGCTTGCTTTATTTAGAAAGCTATAACTCTTTTTTTAAAACTAGCGCAAAGGCTCTTTTGAAATCTATGTTTCTGTTCCTGTGTAAATGTCAAAATATTTCATTTAAACCTTTTTTGGAAAAAAATAGTCCCCACATACTCCTTCGAAGAAAGTACTTCAACTTTACTCTTTACTAAATTAAGCTATTAAGTCTTAAAACAAAGTTAAATTATTTGTAAAAAGACTCTTGAAAACTTAAATAAATTTTACTTTAGTTGACTCTAAACTTTGATCTTGTCTCTTACATCGAATTTGACTCTTACTCAATCTTTTAAGTGAAGTATGGATTGAAGGAGTATGATTTGTGTTTGAAGGACCTCTTGATGTTTAGGAATGATTACAAAAAGCTAAACTTAAGAAAGGTTAAGAAATCACCGTGATATAGCTGGCCCGCGAAGCCTAGATACTCATAGAAGATATTCACGAAGTTAAATATTTAGACAGAGGGTTCCCCGTCTAGCTACACGGTGCAGAGATGATTTTTGCTCACAGGAGAAACAATTCCCAGACATGGACTAGTTTCAAGCAAATTGACCGACTTTTTCCCTCTTCATTTCTCAACCCAGATTCTCCTAAACTTAAATATCTTCCTCAAAAACATTTTTGATTCCAATACCCAACATTAGTACTCACGAATCTAACTCACTTAATCTCTAAACTTCAACCTAAAGTTCTCAAATACTCCAACAATCAACCATATTCAACACACTTAAATTCAAGAATACAAATCAAGAACATCAACTTTCAAGCCTTTTTAGGACGTTTCACTGAATTAATTACGTTTGACGCGTGGATGAACAAACCCAATGGCTATGAAAGAGTCATACACCTTATTAGGGATCACTCCCAACGAAATCCACAATAAACGATCGTTTTATTGGACTTCTTCCTTCTTCTCTTCTTCTCCCCTTGTGTTCTTTCTCCAAAAGCTCTAACATTAATTGTCAAACTCTCTAAACTGAAAGAAGTATGGTTTTAACCTAATTAATCCCTTAAAAAATTATATTTGTATGGAATATACAATCTTGTCCTTCCCAAAACCGGATTGGACTTCGTAACTCCGACAACCAAACTTCCTTAAGTAATAACTTACTCATACGAACTCAAAATCACCCAAACATGGCGGCGTTGGAAAGACTATTTCAATAACTTTCCAAACCATATCTGGAACCACACCTAACTCTTCCTGATCTACAAGTAATGATCATATAAACATGATGAAAACTCAACTTTAGCTTACTACCGATTTTCCAGATTTCCTCAAACTTCCCCGACATGATTATTTTAAAGTTTCTTATTTTTTTCTTAGCTATTTAAATTTGAGATATATTACAACATTGAAAAAAGGGTACCTCATTTAATTTGTTTTGACATAAAAAACTATATATCTATGTAAATTAGGAAAATATATGCTTAATTGTATAAGAAAGGAAAATTAACAACAATTTAAGTTAATCTCAATGAAATCTAAAATAGATTTTTTTTTGAAGTCCGATGAATAGGTATGTGGTTCGTATTTACATATAAACAAGTTGTTAGCCCTTGATATGTATGCTTACAATATGTCGTTTTCCGAAAAAAATCATTTGTTTGACTAGAAGTTTAATGTGCTTTCATTTTTATTTTAAACATGTGATAGTAAAACCGTGAATCAATTTTTTCAAGAAACTTTTAGTTCACTTTTAAGAAATTGAACAAGTGATGAACAAAAATTGATAATCACACAAAGTTGATAGGTGACATAATTTGACAAATAAAGTGACTTCGAAACCCACATAAGAAAACTTCACTAGGAAGTTCATTCAAGTTCAACTAAAGGCATTCAAATCAAATGAATATAACTGTTCACTAAACTTGTAACCGAAATGAATCTAGCTAAAATATACAATGGATTAACTACAATCGAAAATGAGGAAATAAGGTGAAGAGGGGTTTAGAAGAACCCAGATTGAAGACTCAATTTTTTTGGGTCTTTGTCCGTTTAATTTGAAGATTTAAATTTCCTGTCCTTACGCCCACAATTTTAGCATTCGGATCCTTTCATATTAGTTACCTTTTAAAACTTCAAGTCAACGCGGGTAGACTCAATTAAATGAATTTGGGCCTTCGCTGCCGAAGATCAAAATGCCATTGGAAAATAGGGAGTGAAGTGTAAGGAATTAATACAAAAATATATTAAAGAACATGGAATAATAATTATTTAATGATACACAAGCAACCATGAATATGGGGACTAAACAATGAAATAAAGGAATGAACTCACAACAGTCTATCATAATGAACTGGACACCAATACAAGCAATTGCTAATTTAGGTAAGGCCCAAAACGAGAGTAAAAGAATCATGAATTATAGATGTCACCGCCTTATTTCTCAGGTCATGATGGAACCTATTACATCATGCTAGTAAGTAATCCTAACACGTAGTTTGGAGCCATAAGCAATGGACTACCAAGTGAAAGACAACAACAACAAGTATGAGTATAGTACAACGCAGAGAAAGGTAATTAAAAAAACCATCCCAAGACCCGACATCAGTTTGTAGTGGATCATCTAATCTTAAATATGAGTACAAGTCTTTCATAATTACAACAGTAGTAAAGTTTGTCTCTAAGTACAATATAAAGTCTAAGCCTACAAAAATTAGATGTAAATCGATATCTCTAAAATCCAGGATCTCACCATAAACTTCAATATCCCAAGAATTTCTGTACAACTCAAAATCAATAGTGATAAAAAATGCAACCTGCAGGGGATAGAAGTGTAGTATGAGTATAAGAAAGATAACTCATAAGGAAATGACTGACGAAGCTCAAAATATAGAAAAAACATAAATACCAAACAATAAGAAAAGAATAACATAAGTAAATTAACATCAGATACTAACATAGCTAAGAAATAAATAATAGAAGTAGGGAAGAGGGTAAAATTTAGGGTTAACAAAGAACCTGGATCGGAAGGCTTATGACACAAACTCTCACCACAGGAGATTATGAAACTCCCATAAATGCGTTTTGAGACTCTCTTTCTAAACTTTTGATTGAAGTCAACCGTCCTAGTACAAAGACTCAAAAATAAGTTTACTTGCACAAAATCCTAATGAATGACCCGATAGTGGAGTTATCAGTCCCATGAGGTCATAAATATCTATGCATGAAAGCTCTAAACAATAAAAAGATTGAAGAACAAAGAATAATAAATATAGGGTCATTACAATAGACTTACTTACATTTGGTATTTAAACCCACCTAGATAAAGATTATATCATGTTAATAGATACAAGAACTAAGGTAAGATCGAACAACTGCAGAAAAAAGAGAAAATATTAAACATGAATCAGGATATATTGCATTGTTCATAACAGTATGAGCCTTATTAACTCATACTAGTAAAATAATAAGTTAATCTAAAAGATAAATTATTGACTGGAGATCATTAATGGAATTAATTAGAACTAAATCTAATTTGCAACGAAGTAAATAACCTATTTACAAGCGTAGTAGACAAATGAAAAACCAACAATGGAAATAATATACCTTTTCTAGAGCAACGAGCAAGAGGAACTCACAGACATAAAAATATGAGCTCCATCAAGATCCAACAAAGCTCCAATGAATGACAAGAGTACGAATTTCGAGTCTAAACCCTTGTGGTTTTTTTTGTGGGAACATTGTCCTCTTCCTTAAAATTGTAAACTTTGAGTTGCATGATATCTCATAATATTTTGATAACTCTATTTAAATATACTTGAAAACTTTTGTCAAAATTCCCACACCCTTATCTATACAAGGATATATATATCCACGAATGTTAAAAATTTTTATCATCAAGGACCCGATCTCTAGGCCTTCATTTTTATTGGGCACCTACACAAGTGTTTGATCAATATTGGATCTTACTATGGAGTGGAATAACCCATAACCTATTATGATAATGTGCTCTGGAGTGGAAATCCTCTAATAAGGTGGTGATAATTATGGGAGCAACAAGAACGGAAAAATCTAAGCTTCCCCTTGATCTAGACAACCATTTGCCAATTGATGATGTGAATGGGGACAAAATAAAATTTTACAAAAGTATTTTATATATAGTAACAAATAAGGAGACTATGTATGTAGTAATCTTCTTTTCTAGAAAATGACATATTGTTACCTATATCATGAGCTCTATTGAAAATGAATCAACTAATGGATCTATGGAAAGGCTAGATATTCCCATCCTATTGAATCCTATACCTCTACCTTATTTTCTTTTAATGAAAGGAATCATATATAGTTAGATGTCTAACAAACTAACAATATTCATTGTGTAAAATGTTGTTAAATTTCTAAAATATGATGAATACTTCATGTTTTCAAATGTTTCATTCTTTTTATTTTGTAGAGGCGATGTTGTTTTGATGCATGTATCTCTCTATATATTGTAAAAAAAATTCTTCTAATTGGATAACACACGTCTTTTAGAATACTTGGCAGCTTTTGATTCGCTTTTATCTTTACTCGGAGATGTCGCGACATTTGAATACATGGCATCGTCTTGTTGGCCTTGAAGTGCTTGAAATGTTGTTTCATTAGATGGGTAACATAAATTTGGTCCATAAATGTACTTTAGGTCAAAATAATAAAATGGAATGATATATAATTTGTAATAAAATTAAGACATTACACCAAATAAATAATAAAAATTGACGTATTTATTTTATTTGAATTGTTGTTGTAGTATAATGTATTGTATTGTTAATTTAAGTATCATGTGTATTTTGATCATTAATTAAATTTAATTTTATGATAAAGTGATTCAATTAATCGTTGCATATTGATATAAATTCTATTTTTATTTCAATTAGCAATTTGGTATGATCATGTCATAAACATAGCATTTCTTACTATTCATCATTACTTATAATTTAATAATCTTATTTTATACTTTGTAGTATCTTTTGATAGTATTTGTACCCCGTAATCTACTTTCTTGTAGTTTGATAATTCAATATTTTTTATGCATCACATAATGTAATAACGGGGAACACTAAAAGCCATCCAAATGTTGTATTCAATAAAATACAATACAATATATCCCTCTTATTTAGTTATTTTTAGTTGGATTTTTTTTCTAAAAATCATACTTTTGGATTTTTGTAATTGTTTCCGGAATGTGCGTATTGTACAAAAAATTTTTTATCTATCAACCCAATAAAATAAAGTAAAATACTCATACTTATTTGAAGTTGAATGTTCAGGCAGATGTGATTTTAGTGCGATTATATTTAAAATTATGTTTTTTATTTTTAAAATATAGTTAAGTGACTTTGGCATAAATGAATATATAGATATTAAAATGATAGCCCAAGAAATTACTTTTCCCTTCCCACTCCTTTCAAAATTGATCTTTTAAAATGTTTTTCACCGATTTTTGACAAAGGGGATTTATGCTCCAACTAAATTTGAAACCACTTTGTAAAGTTTGATATTGGGGGGAAATACTTTTTAAACATGAAGATTTCATATCTAGAGAGATTTGAACTTGATATAGTACTTACAACTCTACCACAATAATTAATTGTTAGTAAAACTAATTTTTCTTTTATTGAAATGTATGTAAAAGATTATAAATTCTAATATTGTCGATTTGTCTTTATAAGTTATGTTATTTTAAGACATTCAACAAGCTAGATATATTCATGTTTGACAACTAAAAAGAAATGTGACAACCTGATTTAAATAGAAAATAAAATAAAACTAAAGTTAACTCCCACCTAGCAGCCCGTTTGAAATTTAAGTTTAGACTCACAACCATGTTGTTTTATAAAAGGAAAAATAACAATTTTTGTTAGAATGTTATCCAATTTTGATCCTTGTAATATTCACATATAATTTTTATTACATCTATAATGCATATTTGTTCTTTAAACTGATGGAAGATAAGTGCTTAACAAAATTATCATAAAATAGCAAAATGGCCCAAAAAAGAATCTTTAACTATTAAAGGGTATTTAGTCCAACAATACACTTGAACTATTAAAATAGGATAATATGCCTTTGTTCTGAAAAAATTTACCCAGTTATGCCCCCATTTAGGACCTCTAAGTGTCATGTATGTTGTATGAAAACTTTTTTATTATTATTGAGATTGAACTCCACCTTGACAAAAGGTTACTCTCATTTATTTGTATGGACAAAAAATGTACATCTATGTAAATTAGGATTAAATATGCTAAACTATACAACGAATGAAAATCAGGAAATATTTCAGTTAATCTCAATAAATTTTAAACAGAATATTTTCTTTTTGAAGTCCAAAAAACATGTATGTGGTTTCTAATTCCATATAAACAAGTTGTTAGACCTTGAAATGTATGGTAATAATATGCGGTTATCCGGTGAATCATTTGTGTGACTTAAAGTTGATATATTTTTATTTTTAGTTAATACATATGATAAGAAAAATTTTAAATCAATAATTTTAAAATACTTTGAGTTCATTATTAAGAAATTGAAAAAGTGATGATTAAAACTTGATTATAACTTAAAATTGATAGTGTAATAATTTTACAACTTAAAAGAGACTTGGAAACCCACATATGACAACTTTACTAGAGGATTCATTCAAGTTCAACTAATAGAATTTGAATAAAATAAATATAACAATAAATTAAACTTGCAATAGAAATAAATCTAACTAAAATACATAATGGAAATAATTAACTACAATAGAAAATGAATAAATAATGTGAGAGGGGTTTTGTCACGATCGGAATCTAGATCCCAGACGAGACCGGCGTCGTTGACCTCTCAGAGGTTGCAGACCAGCCTACTTACATTATTCATACTTCACCTAGGTTAATTTTAGCGGAAGATTAAAAACCTTTTGTTATTTAACATACTTGCTAAACATTCTTAACATTTCATAATCATCGATCATCAACCTCGAACTTTAAGAGATATACAACTGAGAGATGGAAAAAGTATTAATTGTATATTTGCCAAAATGGCACCAATACAAAGTCTTAATCAAAACAGCAAAGAAACGCTAGTGGAACATGCTCCACTAGCTCAACTCTAAAACTAAGATGGAATGTAAAAAGTAGCATCCTCGAAAGTATGAGGACCTTCAAAACTCCGGATGAATGCTTACGTTCAGATAGCTGCAACAATGGTCCTGTAGCTCTATCGTCCACCTGTGCCTGCACCTAAAATAGTATAGATGTATAGGGTTAGTACACACTTGTACTAAGTATGGGTATATGCAAGCACACACCAAGGACATGCATGTGAAAGAATATTTTTTTCCTAACGATATGATTTTTAGACGTCAAGTCAATAGACATGCCAAATCGAGATTAGGAAAGTTAATGAAATTTCCAAATTGAATAAGGAAGGTCATCCCATGAGACTAACATGCATTATAATAAATATCATATTGCACACAATGCCTAACAACCTCATATAGTACATACAATAGCACATAACATATAAAACATAGCTTCTTTCATATCATTCATTCATAAGCCATGAGACCTTGAAATCATGGACTTGACATTAAGAATTTCAAAAATGAGCGCAAGCAGATGGGACATCAACTAGGAAGTCTTCATTAGAAAACACAGAGTCTGCTTCATTCATTCATATGCACATTATTTCATTTCATTCATAGGTCAATGTAAACACCAACTATACGTAGGGTGTAGTTTAAGACTTCCATGGGGTTTTCTATGGAATGATAAGGAATAACCTAATGTCATTACCTGAGTCTAGCTCACCTCTTAATTATCCGATCCTAACTCCTTTGGTATAATTAATTTCATTATGTGCTTCATTTAAGGTTGACCTCATTAATTCATTAACTTTAAGCGACATATATCATGTGAGCATCATAAAATCCTGTGTCTTCCCCCACACCAAAGAGTGGTAGAATCACTGGTAAAAGTTACCCAAAGTATGCTAGCTTACATGGGAATTGAACCACGCTAGATCCCTATATTAGGAGTATAGGTTCTAAGACTACGAGATATAAGAAGACCCATACCCGGCATGCCGGACAGTATCATCTCATGAGAGTTAAATGAACCTCCGCCCTTCCCAAAAGAAGGCATCACCACTCATAGCTGCCTATTTGTGCTCAGTATAAAGTTCCATTACATTCATTTCATATGTAATAGACGTTGGTTTCTAGTATGAGGACATTATATATCTTTAGATGATCTCTCATCTCACCATTAGTATTGAGTATGCATTAACTTTTAATACTTTTATTAGAGTTTTCATAGAGACTGGTCTCTTCATTAACATTACAATCTCATAGACGAGTACATTTTGTTAACATTAACTTAGGTTCATTTGAGATTACTCTAATGTTTCACATTGGCCTCTTATCATGTTGTCACCTCATCCATTAGTATTAGAACATCTTCCTTTCATAATTACTCACCCTTTTTTTTACATGAAATCTCATTTCATCACATGAAAATGTAATTGGTTTTTTAATGTGTTTCACACTCTTACTTAACCTTTTTGGGATCTTATCATTCCTCACATAACATCTTAGGTTCACTTTATAACGTATACTAGACTTATGAGTCTACACACACAAGCCATGAGACTTCATTCATAATTTATTTAAGTGATTCATATTGCTCAAGATTATGTAATACAAGACTTATGCGTCTTGTAAGTATGCAAAAGTCTCAATTTGATTCCTACTTTCATTGAATATTTTATCCCGTAAGACTTATGTGTTAATAGGGAATTTGGGCGAGGGAACTCAATTTTTAATACCTTGAACAACACTTAGCCATTCCTAAATTTTAACTATTGTGTCCCTCGGCATGAGGATCCAGGTTTGATCCCCATTGTTCACGTTAATATTTTTTCTCCTTTTCAATTTCATCTCGGCATTTGCTGAGGTGCGTGAGATAGATTCCTCACGAACCCATACTTTTCCCTTAAAAATTTTGCCCTCTTTAGATTCTTATTTACACTATTGGTCGAGGGGTTGTAGAATCGATTCCCCACAGCCCCCCCCCCCCCCCTTTTATATTTTTTCTTTTCCTTGCTACCTACATAGAGGACGTAGGTTCGAATCCCACTCCTCTCATTTATATATTTACGTTTTAAGTATAAGAGTCCGGATAAAGTCACACGGGTTCGAATCCCATGCGCCTCACTTATTTTTAATTACATGCTTGGGGGATCCTCCGTGTCGTGGGATTGAAACCCCATAACAACATATGTTTTTCCCTTTTTCGACGAGTTTTGCTGGAACCCCAGCCCAAATTCGAGCCCCACTTAGCACACCCCTTTTAATTAATTTATTAAGGTATGCTTTAGTGAGGTCTTGTGTTCGATCCCTGCAAACCTCACCTAATTGTTTTTTTATTTTCAGACGCCCAAAGTTTCTAGAAACCATATGCAGCAGATTTCCAGATTCTGGAACTTTGTTGCACATTTTTATGCAGCATTTTACGGGTCATTTAAGAACCTCTTTCTTAGTCGTTCGTTAGGTTTCTTAAGACAATTTAGCGGTATGATTTGTTCATTTTTTTCAACTAGAACTGATAGCATTTAAACCATGTGAACATCACGATTTGAAGAACATCTAAATGCACATAAAACATGAGTAATCTTTATGCTATTAATATGTTTAAAAAAGAGTCAAAGTCATGGTCACAATATTGCACAAATACATACGTGTTTACATTCATATTTCCGAACGACACAACACATAAACACATAATCTTGAACACATACTCGAAATGAGGTCATCACCACAAACACAGTATACCTAAATTCTACCATCAAGAATATCAAACCTAAAATCATAGGGATCTACTGACAGGGACATGCAACATTGTACAACCTTAGTTTTGAAGTGAATACTTTGAATCGTAAGGGGCCTCTTGGGAAAGGGACTAAGACCTTAGTTTTGATGTGAATAACTTTTGACGTTGTTCAAGCTTGAAGTTGCTGCCAAAACTTGTCTCCAAAACCACGCCCAATTCACCTAATGTTCCACCGCCAACTCGACGGAAATCTCCCTTGCCTTAACTTTTTTTATTAACTTGCTTTCTTAGACTTTTTAGTCAGTTCTTCAAGTGTGAATATTTTTTTCAAAGTTTTTTGTTTTTTCACATTAATTAGCAGAGAGAACAATAGAGTTTTTTTTCCACGTGGAGAAATGATAAAAGTGATTAGGAAAGTGTTAGCATAGGTTTAGGATCTTATTCTTAGACAAGTCAAAATACAATATAAATTAAATTAATACAATCCTGATTTTATTTCAACTAATCCTGAAGGACCATCATTGACCTTCAAATTTTCAGATTTAAATATATTATAACCCTTAAGTATTTATCCTATTTTATTTTAGGGTTGTTACATTATCCCCCCCACCCCCTTAGAAACATTCGTCTCCGAATGACGCTACCACTATACATTGTAATTATGATCAAATCATAATATAATCACTATGCTCAGTTACGCAATAGCAAAAATATACGGAGAGATAAGGAAATATAGCCTTAAGAGTAGGAAGTCTAACCTCAAGAGCTGAAAAGATGAGGGTAGCGGGATCTCATGTCGGCCTCAGCCTCCCACGTAGCACCCTTAACAAGATGATTTCTCCACAATACCTTCACTGTGACAATCTCCTTGTTCCTCAGCCGCTTTGCCTGTGTATCTAAGATCTCAATAGGTACCTCCTCATAAGACAAGTCTTCATCAACCCCCAAACTATCCACAGGTAGAATCGATGCTGGATCACACAGGCATTTCTTCAACATAGAGACATGAAAGATTGGAAGGACGAAGCTAGCTCCGCGGGCAATGCTAACTCATAGGATACCTCACCCACACTCTGTAGGATCTCAAATGGCCCCACATACCTGGACTCATCTTCATTTTTATACCAAATCTCATCATCCCTTTCAAAGGTGATATCTTCAAGTAAACCCGGTCACAAACATCAAATTCTAAGGACCGCTTTCTGTTGGTTGAATATAATTTCTGTCGGCTGTAAGCAGTAGCCAACCTATCCCTAATAACTCTAACTTTCTCTAAGGCCTCATGAATGATCTCTGGACCTAAAATGGATGACTCTCCAACCTCGAACCACCCAAATGGAGATCTACACGTCCTACCATACAATGCCTCAAACTGTACCATCCCAATGCTGGAGTGATAGCTATTATTATACAAGAACTCTATCAAAGGAAGATGGTCGTCCCAGTTACCTCTGTAGTCAGTCACACATGCTCTCAACAATGTCTGGATGGTGCGCTCTGCCTGCCCATCTGTCTGACGATGAAAGGCAATGCTAAGCTTTACTTGCGCGCCCAAGCTTTTTAGGAAAGATCTTTAGAAATGTGAAATAAAATGAGCTCCTCTATCTGAAAGGATAGACAAACGATTCCCATACCATCTTACAATCTCATCAATGTAGAGTCTCACATAATCCTCACCTCTATAAGTAAACTTCAAAGGGATAAAGTGGGCAAACTTAGTCAATCTATCCACAATAACCCATATGGAGTCATGCTGCCTCCTAGTCCTCGGAAGACTAAGCATGAAGTCCATGTTAATGGCCTCCCACTTCCAAGTCGAAACCTCTATAATCTGAGTCGGACCACCAGTCTTAAGATGCTCTGGCTTAACCTTTTAACAGTTAGAACACTTAGCCAACTATTATGCATGTCTCTATGCCATCCACATATAATATGCTTAAGGATCATCATACTTTTGGTGAAACTGTGATGTATGGATTTCTGGACCATGGGCCGCTACTACAACTTCTGGTCCGTCAAATCATCCACATCTGGTACACAATCACCTTGGCTTGCTCCTCGATACTTATATTGTTATGACATTATCCTCTCCTCCCAAAGCGAAAGTACGGCGTCCTCCCGAGAGATTCGGTACACCCTGTTTCTGTTTTAAACACCACTGAGTCCTTACAGCCTCTGCATCAACACGTGGATCAAGTTGAGCGACAGTCGTGAACTCTTGTACTTCAACAGACAAGGATATACAACACTGCCTACCAGAGGATGAGACGGTAACACCCTCCGGCCATTGTAATCCCCACGGTCTGTTCCTAACCTAGCCTCACACAAGCTAGGGTCTTCTGCAGTGTCTCTTTGTCGTCTGGTTACCTTCTCTTGCACTTAGCGTCCTCCTATCGCTTTCTTGTGTAATCCTCATAACGTGGGATAATGACCTTCCCCATAGTGACTCTCGGCCCTCCTTCGGCAAAGCAGCTTGCTACACATATTAGCCAGACATGGATGATACTAACACATTACTGGCATCTATTCTCTCCATCACCCAGCTACAACCATCTTGTCGCTTGCGTCCTGCCTCTTCATCCTCGTCTCTCCATGTATCACACTCCCCTCAGTGGTGAACTCATAGCACCTGGACTAGTCGTGCTACGCTACTTCTCTCTGATCCTGAGCACACAGCCCCACTGCACTCCGATAGAGACTCCGACCCTTGCCCCTCTCAAGTCTCTTGTTTCAACTGCACCAAAACCCACTGCCCACCCCCATACCCCAAGTAACTGAGTGGGATAATTCATCTCCCATCTATGAACATCGTGACTGTCTGTGAAGCCATAGCTATCACAGCTCAGCCTTGACAAACCTGCCTAAGTACAGCATCCAATACATCCTAGAGCAACACAATATGACTAGTGGAATTCTTCACACTCATATGGAAGAGTGAGGCATCTGGTGGCGCTGAAGTGAGTCCTGTCCTTGAGCTCCTAGAAACTCTTCTCACCACGGCTTCCCGTTCTAATGCACCCACACCCTCGTTTTGAGGTATTTTTTCCTTCTTTGTCAAAGCTTTCAGTGGGGCAGCAATGGAAGAAAAGCTCTCCACAAACCTGTTGTAGTAACCAGCCAATCCTAGAAAACTACGTATATCAGTGGGAGTAAGAGGCTTTGGACAGTTCTTAACAGCCTCAGTATTCCTGGGGTCAACCTCTACACCCTTATTTGACACAACATGACTCAGGAAGTTCACTGTAATCTGCCAGAATTCACACTTGCTGAATTTGGCATAAAACAGATGTTGTCTAAGTACCTGCAAGGTTAGTCACAAATGTTTTTCATGCTCTTCCTAGTTCTTAAAAGAGATGAGAATGTCATCACTGAATACTTCGAGGAAAGAGTCAAGGTATTCACGGAAGTCTCTATTAATGATATCCATA
Source organism: Solanum habrochaites (assembly GCA_027704765.1). Taxonomy (NCBI): domain Eukaryota; kingdom Viridiplantae; phylum Streptophyta; class Magnoliopsida; order Solanales; family Solanaceae; genus Solanum; species Solanum habrochaites. Next base: position 58,868,748 of record JAKWJA010002500.1, on the reverse strand, counting down.
AATGCAGCAGGTGTATTTGTAAGACCAAATGACATAACCAAGAACTTATAATGACCATTATGGGTACGAAAGACTTTCTTTGGGACATTTCCATCCCTAACCCTAAGATGATTATACCTTGAACCAAGACCAATCTTAGAGAAGACAATAGACCTTTGGAGCTCATATTGAACAAATCATCTATTATAGGAAGTGGATACTTATTCTTTATAGTAACTTTGTTGAGCTGCCGATAATCGATACACATTCTAAGGGTCTATTTACAAACAAGTCTGGAGCGCCCCACGGAGATATGCTCGACTGAATGAAACCCTTATCAGTGACATCTTTTGGTTGTAGCTTCAGCTCTTTGAGTTCTGCTTGAGACATTATATAAGGAGGAATGGAGATTTGTTTAGTATATGATTCTAAGTCAATACCAAAGACAATATCTCGAAGGGGAGGGAATCCGGGAAAATCTTCAAGAAACACATCTAGGAACTCATTCACTACGGGCACAGATTCTATGGAAGAAATGTCATGATCTAAATCATACACTGACAAGATGACATAGTAACCCCTTGGACATCATTTTGTTGGCCTTTAGATTTGAAATCAAGGGATAAGGATGACTCAAATTGTACCCCTCCCAGACTTACTTTTCTTCATCAAGGAAGGGGAATCTCACTACTCTACTACGACAGTCTAAGCAAGCATAACAACTGTGAAGCCAGTCCATGCAAAGAATAATATCAAAATCATGCATGGTTAACTTAATAAAGTTTGCACACATAGTCTTACCACTTACAACTATTCGGAAATCCTTGTATACCCTATCAATTCTTACATTTATCTTAATGGCGTAATAACCATTACAGGATCATGCAGAACTTGAGGTAGTATTTCAAAAGTAAGGGCAAGCAGAGGAGTTACAAAGAAAAAGGTAGACCATGGATCAAGTAAAGCCTAAAAATAAGTTGAGAAAGCTTGCAGCATACATGTGACCATATAAGCGGGCTTCTCTTGCTCCTCCCTGCCCTTCATGGCATAGAATTTTTTCCTCTTGAGAGGCTCATCTCCTGCTGCACTCTTTGGGTTAGGCCTAGGCTGAGCATTACCTCCAGCCTAACCACTGTTCTGTGGATAGTATCTTACCATGTGTCCATTGTTACCACAATCAAAGAAGGAATTAGTGCCCTGTCTGCACTCTCAATTATGAGCTTAACCACACTTAGCACAGTTTTTCTTAGGACGCTGCACCTCACCTTCATTTCTCCTATTGGGTTCAGGACTTCCTCTTTTAGGTGTTGTACTCCTCTGAGAGTTAGAATTTCCAGAAATCTTTTTCCCCTTCTTGAACCTGGGCTGCTCGTGGATGCCAAAATTGATTATGTGGCCTCCATGGCTGGGACCTACCTGATCTTGTGGCCTAGGACTCGTAACATCAGGAAAACCTCTCTTCTTGCGGCTGTCCTCTACCTGTTAGACATGCACCATTAACCTTTAAAGGTCCATATTATACTGGAGCATCACATACCGACACTCGTCCTCCAGGTCTCCATTGATTCCTGTGAGGAACCTGCTCATCTCATCCATACTATTCGAAACAAGGGAAGTAGCATACCGGGTTAATTTCAACAAACCTAAGTACATTCCTCATTCTTGCTATTAAATATTAAGGGAAGTAACATACCTTGATAACTTAACAAACTTCAGGGAATACTCCCTTACTGTCATAGATATTTCTTTAAGGTTAATGAAGTCCTCGACCTTGTCCTCACTCATCTATCTGGGTAAGAATCTCTCCAGAAATTTTGTCTTGAAAAACTTATATGTGACGGGAACTCCACCTAAGACACGACTATCTTGCCACATCATGCACCAAGTCTGTGCAACATCCCTTAGCTGGTAGGAAGCCATCTCAGCCTTCTCAATATTAGTGGCCCCCATAGCCACAAGGATATTATGCACTTCGTCTACAAACTCTTAAGGATCCTATGATGTCTTAGCCCCTGTGAATATAGGAGGATTCATCCTCGTGAAATCTTGCAGTCTGTCAGCCATGCTGCGAACCAGTGGGTTCTCTCTCTGAACATCCTACCGGTTTACTTGGGCAATCGTACCTTGAGTGTACATCGTGATGGCCTATGCCATCTGGGCTAGAGATGCCCTAACCTCAGCATCAGTGAACCTAGCTGGAGCCTAGGGTGGATTCTGATTACCCCTAGCACCTTCTCCTCCCCTCCTCTAACCCTTTGTTCTCCAAGTGTTCATTCTCATAAAAACAACAAGGATTTATGTTATAAAAGGTCATAACACCATGAACACAGACATTAGGAAAAGATCGATAAGATCAGAAGAAGGAAAATTTTTCCTATGCATTATGTTGTCTCTAATCCAGGATAGTGGTGCACTTCACTACAATAACTTAGAAACTACTCAATGTGGTTGATGTGAAATCATTATTCTTGGAATTTAACCTAGTTCTCTAATACTAACTTTTTCACGAACGGAATTTAGACCCCAGAAGAGGCCGGCGTCATTGACCTCTCAAAGGTCCTCAGCCATTCTACCTTACTTATCATACTTCACAAGGTTCATTTTTACGAAAATTTAAAAAATTGTTCTTTAAAATACTTGCTAAACATTCTTAACATTTCATAATCGTCTATCATCAACCATCTAACATTAAGAGATAAACAATTGAGAGAAATAATTGAATAAGTATTAATTGTATAATTTCCAAAATAGCACCAATACAAAGTCTAAATCAAAATAGGAAAGAAATGTTAGTGGAACATGCTCCATTAGCTCAACTCTAAAACTAAGATGGAATGTAAAACATTAGCATCCTCAAAAGCATGAGGACCTTCAAAACTCCTGATGAATGCTGACGTCCGGATAGCTGCAACAATGATCCTATAGCTCTATCGCCCACCTGTGCCTGCACCTAAAATAGTATAGATGTATAGGATTAGTACACACTTGTACTAAGTATGGGTATATGCAAGCACACACTAAGGACATGAATGAGAAAGAATAGGTCTTTCCTAACGATATGATTTTTGGAGGTCAAGTCAATAGACTTGACAAATCGAGATAAGGAAAGTTAATAAACTTTCCAAATTGAATTAGGAAGGTCATGCCATGAAAGTAACATGCATTATCATAAATATCATATTGCACATAGCACGTAACATCCTCATATGGTACATACCATAACACATAGCATATAACACATAACTACTTCCATATGATTAATTTATATGCCATGAGACCTTGGAATCATGGACTTGACATTAAGAATTTCCAAAGTGAGGGACAACATATGGGACCTCAACTAGGGAATCTTCATTAGCAAACATAGAATCTGTTTCATTCATTCATACGCACTTCATTTCATTTCATTCATGGCCAGTGTGAAAACCAGTTATACCTAGGGTGTAGTTTAAGACTTTCATCGGGTTTTCTATAGAATGATCAGGAATAACCTAATGTCATTACCTGAGTCTAGATCACCTCTATATTATCCGATCCTAACACCTTTGGTATAATTCATTTCATTATGTGCTTCCTTTGAGGATGGCCTCATTAATTCATTGTAAACCTTTAACTTTAATCGACATAGATTATGTGAGCATTATGAAATCCAGTATCTTCCCCCACACCGAAAAAAGGTGGAATCACTGGCCAAAGTGACCTAAAGCATGCTAGATTACATGGGAATTGAACCCCACTAGATCCTTATATTGGATGTATAAGTTCGAAGACTAGGAGATATAAGGAGACTCATACCCGGCATGCCGGACTGTCTCATCTCATGAGACTTACGTGAACATCCGCTCCTCCAGAAAGAAGGCATCACCGCTCATAGATATCCTATTGGTGCTCATTATAATGTTCCATTACATTCATATCATACGTTTTGAACGCTGGTTTCTAGTATGAGGACATCATAGATCATTAGATGATTTCTTATCTCATTATTAGTATTAAGTATGCATTAACTTTTATTACTTTTATTAGCGTGTTCATAGAGACTGGTCTCTTTATTTACATTACACTTTCATAGGCGAGTACATTTTTGTAACATTTACTTAGGTTCATTTAATATTGGTCTCATGTTTCATATTGGCCTCTTATCATGTTGTCACCATATCAATTAGTCTAAGTACATTTGCCCTTCATAATTACTCACCCCTTTTTTTTTACGTGAATGTTCATTTCATCACATGCCAACGTAATTGGCCTTTTAATGTGTTTCACACTCTTACTTAAGCCGTTTGGGATCTTATCATTCCTCACGTAACATCTTAGTTTCACTTTATAACTTAAGCTAGACTTATGAGTCCACACACACAATCCATGAGACTTCATTTATAATTTATTTAAGTGATTCATATTGCTCAAGATTATGTGATACAAGACTTATGCATCTTCTAAGTATGCCAAAGTCTCAATTTGATACCTATAGGCAACTTTCATTAAATATTTAATCATGTAAGACTTATGTGTCAATACGGAATGTGGGCAAGGGAACCCGATTTCGAATCCCTTGAACAACACTTAGCCATTCCTAAATTTTAACTATTGTGTCACTCGGCATGGGGATCCAGGTTCGATCTCCATTGTTCACGTTAATATTTTTCCTTTTCACATTTCAACTTGGTAGTTGTTGATGGGCGTGGGATCTATTCCCCATGACCCCATTCCTTTTCCTTAATAAATTTTCCCCTCCTTAGCTTCTCATTTTCGTTACGGGTCGAGGGGCTGTGGGATCGATTCCCTATAGCCCCTCTTTTTTTCATATATTTTCTCTTCTCCTTCGCTATCTACCTTGAGGACGTGGGTTTGAATCCCAGTCGTCTTATTTATATATTTACGTTATTAGTAGAAGAGTCAGGCTAAGGGCACACAGGTTTGAATCCTGTGCGCCTCAATTATTTCTAATTACATGCTTGGGGGATCCTCCATGTCGTGGGATCGAAACCCCATAACAACAATTTCTTTTTCCTTTTTCTGTCGAGTTTCGCTAGAACCCAAGCCCCAGTTTGAGCCCAACTTAGCACATCCCTTTTAATTAATTTATTAAAGTATGGTTTTGTGAGGTCTTGGGTTTGATCCTTGCAGACTTCACCTTTTTGTTTTTTTATTTTCAGACGCCCAAAATTTCCAATGACCACATGGATCAAATTTCCAGATTTTGGAACTTTCTTACACATTTTTATGCAACATTTTACGGGTCATTTGAGAACCTCTTTGTTAGTCATTCGTTAGGGTTCTTAAGACAAGTTAGATGTATGATTTGGTCATTTGTTTTAACTAGAATTGATAGCATTTCAACCATGTGAACATCACGATCTTAAGAATATCTCTATGCTATTAACATGCTAAAAAAGACTCAAAGTCACGGTCACATTATTGCACAAATACATATGTGTTTACATTCATATTTCCAAAAGAAACAAAACATAAAAACATAATCATGAACACATACTCGAAACGAGATCATCCCCACAAACACAGTATCCCTAAATCTCCTGCGAGCTCCATCGTAGCTCCAATGGACGACAAGAGTAAAAAATTCTGCCTAAACCTTTGTGGTTTTTTTTATCTCAGAACATCGTCATCTTCCCCAGAACTGTCAACATCAAATTATTCTCATAACTTTTTCATAAATCTATTTATAGATACTTGATTTAGTTTTAGTGGAATTCCCACACCCTCATCCATATAAGTATCTATATCCAGAAATGTTAAAATTTTGGATGCTAGAGGATCCGACGTCTAGATGTCCATATTTTTATGTCGAAACCTGAGTCTGAGAAACATTGGGTCTTACTGTGGAGTGAAAGATCCCGTGAAGAAACCTCTTATGTGAATACAATCTAGGGTGGAAATCTCCTAACTAGGTGGTGATAGTTATGGTACTAACAAGAACGAGAAAATCTAATTTTCCCATAGACCTAGCTAATCATTATCCTATCAAAGATGTGAATAGGGACAAAACAAAAGGGTACATAAGTATTTGAGATATAGTTAAAAAAAAAAAGAGGATGTTGCAGATGTGGTACTCTTTTGCTAGAAAATGACATATTGTGACCCTATATCACGACCTCAATTAAAAATGAATAGGCTAATGGTTCGATGGAAAGACTAGAAATTCCCTTGTTATTGGACCTATTAAAATCTCCACCCTATATATATATATTTTTTAAAAAAAAAAAACCATATATAGTTAGATCCCTAAAATATTAACAATATTCATTGTGTAAATTAAAATTAAATCTATAAAGAAGAAGGGATACTTAATGTTTTGTATGTGTTGTTTCATTATTTTTTTTGTAGAGGGAATGTTGTTCTGACTCATGTATCTCTCTATAAATTGTAAAAGATTTTATTTTAATTGGACTAGACACGCCCTTTAGAACACTTGGCAGCTTTTGATTCATTTTTATGTTTACTCAGAGCTGCCATGACATTTAAACAAATGACATCATGTCATTTTCCTTGAATTTTTTTGAAATGCCTTGTAATTAGATGGGCGGATTAAGATTGTTCCCTCAATGTACTTTGGGTTATAATAATAAAAATAGAATTATATAATTAGTAATAAAAATAAGACATTAGACCAAATAAATAAAAATATCTTTGTTGTTAGCCAACTGATCCCATTATGCTCCTATTAGGACCTTTAAGTGTCATGTATCCCATATGAAATTGTTAATTATTATTAGTGAGACTGACTCCACTTCGACAAAATGTTGCCCTGATTTATTTAGTTTTATGGACAAAAACTATACATCTAAGTAAATTAGGATTAAATATGCTTAATTGTCTAACAAAAGAAAATCTAGAAACTTTTCAGTTAATCTGAATAAATCTAAAATATATATATTTTTTGAAGTGCAAAAAACAGGTAGGTGGTTCCTATTTCCATATAAAATAGTTGTTAGCCGTTGAAATGTATGGTAACAATATGAGGTTATCTTACGTATCATTTGTTTGAATAAAACGTAATTTATTTTAAAATTTCAAACATGTGATAGTAAAAATTTAATCAATTATTTGAAGGAATTTTAAGTACATATTTAATCAATTGACCAAATGATGAACAAAAAGTGATAATTACTCAAAATTCATAAGTAAAATAATTTGACAAAGTGTAACATTCCGGAAAATTACATGTCTAGTGAAGAGCCAAGAAGTCTTTAAGAATGAGTATTGAGGATACATAAACATTTCAATGCCCAATATTGAGAAATATTGGGCATAGTATAGATAATTGTCTAAGGGATATTAGCCACTTTTTATATAATACCCAAATAAGCAAAATATTGGGCATATTAGAAAATATTGGCTTAAAGGGTGTTAGATAATTTTTCTAAGTATAAATGATCTTGTTTAATAAATATACCTACAATGAAGACCCTAAGCTAAATTTTTTGACTTTATATTACAAACAATATATACTAGGCATCCAAGTGTCAAGCCTAGTACCATAGCATATGACCATTTAAAATGATCATGTAAACTAAGTTGTGCCCAAGGACATGGTGAGGGTCCTTGGGACAATAAGTAAACATTCCCAAATGAACCATAAATAATAGTTAGTTAGGAAAGTGCAACCAACCCATGTGCAAGCACATGTGTAAGACATGTGAAAACCACCCTAACCAAATTCGGTTAGGGTAGTTATGGGGGAAAACGTGCACAAGGGACCACTTCATGTGGGCCTAACCTCCCTACATATATTAGACTCTAACCTACTACCCCAAATAGCTAACTAACCTAGGACTAACAAAAATGGACCCACTAGTGCACCCGACAACCTAGGACCAAAACCGAGTTGACACTAACCTAGTACTACTTAAAGAGACAACCTAGTACCTAACCTAGGATGGTCCAAAACGTTAGTTATGGCCCAATAAACTAAGGGTACTTTAGTAATTACCCTATGTTACCTATTTAAATTATTTATCAAATTAATTAATCAATTTAAAAGTGATAAAACTAAAACTACAAAGGAAATTTTTAGATTTTGGCTAAGACAAGAAAGGGAAACACTGGTACCTAACCTAGGATGGTCCAAAGAGTTAGTTAATGTCCTAAAAACTTAGGATTACTTTATTAAGTACCCTAGAATGCTTAAATTATAAATTTATAATATAAATTAATTAATTTAAAGCGGTCAAAACTTAAAACACAAAGAGGTTTTAAGATTTCGGTTCAGACAAGAAAAACACAACTTCATTTTTAACCTAGGATTGTCGAAAGGATTAGTTATTGTTTAAAATAATTAAGAATACATTAGTAATTACACTAGGTTACTTAAATAATTTAATCATCAATTTGATTAATTAAATTAAAGTGGCTAAACCGAAATTCTTATGCTAAGTTAGTATAATGCAAGAAACATCCTAATACTTAACCTAGAATGGTCCTAAAGGGTTCATTATGGTTCCAATGAATTGAGGGTACTTTAGTACTTACCCTAGTTACCTATATTCATTAAATTAAGGATTTAATTTATTAATATAAGGTCAAAATATTGAACAAAACCATAGTTTACACCACTTTCCAGATTTGACTAAGTGTTATGTTCTCCTATGTTTAATCAAATGAGGAGGGGATTTTTTGTCATTGGTTAATTAGTTTATCAAATTAACTTATTAAACCTATGTTTTATAATTCAATATCAGTTCTTATTCCTTAATATCACGTTCAAAATCATAGGAAAAAAAAGGGACGCAAAATAGTAAGCAAGTGAGGGAAAGAAAAACAGAAAATTATATTGAGTCTCCTAGGCGATTTCAAGGTTTCTCCAAGTTTTCGTTCAAGACGGTCTACGTAGATGATGTTCTACTTAAGGTATGGTGTTCTCTCCTGGACTTCTTTCTCCAAGAGAAATTTCTTTCGAATGATCCAAAGATCTTCAAAACTAGGGTTGTTTCCCGTCATTCTTGTCGAACTCCTTTCCCTAGTATCCTTGTTACGATTTCAATGTCGAATACGTTATAAATAATTTTATTGGTATGTGTTGCTGGATAATGTTAATGTGTATGGTTTTTGATGAAATAATGATTGAATGAATCTATTAATTGGACATGTTTGATGATAAGTGTTATTATGTAAATTAAAAGAATGATACTATGTTAAAGATATGTCCGAAAATGTTATGTATGAAGATGTTACGGTATGTAGTGCATACTTACTATTAATATGACGTTATTAAGATGATATATTCATCAAATACTAATACGATGCTGTACATGATGTTTTAACAAAATGTTATGCCTAAAGTTATGTTATAAGGTTAGCTAAAAAGGATCTTCGTGAAATCATTATTTGGTGAATTTTGTCTTATATGGTCAATTAATGGCTAACAAAGGCATGTTCAAAATTAAATGATAATTTGTTTATTGTTTATCCTCTAACTAATAAAGATTGATAATCTATAATGGGGGGGGTTTTTGATAAAACTTAACTGTTGCACATTAAATTTGCTTTATGCCAAACAATTGGTTATAAATCTATGCCCAATTGTTTATACAATACTAATCGTGTGACAATAAAATGGCTAATAATACATTGTCTAAAAATGATGTATGTAAATGACTATAATATTATGTTAAATATTTAAAAGTTTGGTTGATGTATAATGTATAAAAACCTAAGCATGTTGAACGTGAAAATTTGCTTATGCCAACAAATATGGTTATGAAATCTATGCCCAATAGTTTGTGCCAAACAAATCGTATGCCAATAAAATGGATAACAATACATTGTCTAAAATTGATGTATGTAAATGGCTATAATATTATGTTAAATAATTTAAAGATTGGCTAACGTATAATGTATAAAAACTTAAGCACGTTGCACATGAAAATTCTCTTATGCTAACAAATATGGTTATGAAATCTTTGCACGATTGTTTATGCCAATAAAAATTGTATGCCAATAAAATGGCTATCAATACATTGTCAAAAAGTGATGTATGGAAATGTATATAATATTATGGTAGATAATTCAAAGATTGGCTAATGTATAATGTTTAACAATCTGTGACTGAAAAATGGCTTTAATGTCCAACCTATATGGTTATGAAATCTTGTCCCAATGTGTAAGGTGAATAACTAAGCAGATGTCAATCTTGGTGTAATTAAGTATCATTCTAATATACGGGCACTTTTACACTAATTCACAATGAAACCCATAATCAAGAGCATTCCACTCATTGTACAAAGACTCCCGACATGAATCTAAAGAATGACATATGAACACATGAAACTCATGAATGAAGTGTTAAATCGTTCATAAACGTGATTGAAGCTACTCACTCACAGTAAAGGAAGTACGTTGTTCACATAATTCCAGGGGTCTAAATTAAGTACATGATCCCGTAATAGGGTGTTAAAGGAAGTCAGACAAGTTCTTACTTATGCCTAATCTACTATTTTAAGAATACTCACGAAATGAAAGGTGTTAGAAGCTGTTAGACTATTCCCATTCACCCGTAAGGAAATGATATGTATGTACACTTCAACATTTCATCAATGTAAAGTCAAGATGATTGTAAGGACAATTTACATTCATCAATGTAAAGTAAGGATGTTATGTAAGGAGAATTCACATTCATCAATGTAAACTAAGATTACAAGTAATCAAAAAGAGTAAGGAAATCTCAATCTAGAAGCAAAGCCTCCACAGTGCTTGAGGTCTACACTAGAAATAAAGAAGAAATAACATTCACAAATGATGTCAGTAAATATTTAATGTAGAATGCTAATGAAAAGGGTGACAACAATATAGAAGCGGCTAGTGTGAAAATGAGAGATAGCTCAAATGAGCCTAAGTACATTTTACCAAAAGTCTCACCTCATGAGAGTGTTATGTTTATTGACGGATACCAGTGCTCTATGTCCTCTGTTTAATGAAGTAAAGACACTGCTGTATACTTAATACTAATGATGAGATACGAAATCATTTATTGAGCTATGATGTCCTGATACTATAAGCCAGCTTCCATGAGATATGAGTTGAATGAAATGTAACTTTATACTGATCACTGATAGGCTAGCTATGAGCAGTAATGCCTTCTTACAGGAAGTGCGGAGGTTCGTACAACTCCCATGAGATGAGACTGTACGGCATGCCGGGTATGGGTCTCGTTATATCTCCTAGTCTTCGAACCTATACTTCCAATATAGGGATCTGTCGGGATTCAATTACCATGTATGCTAGCATGTTTTAGGTCACTTTGGACGGTGATTCCACCCTTTTTTGGTGTGGGGAATACACTGGATTTCATGATGCTTACACGATCTATGTAAGTTAAGGTTGGATTTTCTCAATGTATGAAAGATAATGAAATGAACGATAAGGAATGTGTTTGTTCAGGACAATGAGGAGGTGAAGTCAGATTCAAGTAATGACATTAGGTCATTCTTTTTCATTGCACTTCATGATCCCGATGAGATTCTTAAACTTCATCCTAGGTATAGATGGTGTTTAAATTAGCCTACGAATAAATGAAATTAATAATGTGCAGTCGAATGAACGAAGAAGAAGACTCCGTGGTTTTGCTAAAGAAGAGACCCTTGGTGAGTCCCATATTTGGGCCTCACTAGAGAGATGTCCTTATGCTTCATCAGATATCCAAAGTCTCATGTATAACGAAATGTATCATATATAAACATGAGTAAATGAATTCAATGGCATGATCAATAACCATTTGCTTATGAAGTCATGAAGATAATGTGTAAATAAATGGCTCATTAATAGGTATGAAATCATTCCTTAGTCCGTGGGTAACGTCTATCGATCATTATGGGTATGGGACACTACAATGAATCATTGCACACTTAAGCAAAACATAGGAACCAAGAAGTTATGTGCACTACACAACAGAAGAGAAAAGACCTTAAAAATAATCTAAGTGTACAAAGAAGATCTCGCGGCCTAGAATGATCAAAATCTCAATCTTCGCCCGATTTGTTATAAAATTATGTTGATGATACTATATTTGGTAATCATATAGAAAATTAGGATACTCTTTTGATGCATTAAAACACATCATATTCATACCACAATTTCACAACCAATAAGTTTAAGAAAGTCTAGTGACTAGACTTTCTAGAATAAGCTGTCATTTATGAAGAGATTTCATTGATTATGCATAGTTGTATGTGTATGTGTGGCAAAGGGTGGCAATAAACCCCCTACAATTTTCTCATTTTGATAGGTTGAAAATTGAGGCCATGTTGACAACACTTAAGGCGTTTTGGACTTCTGCCGTTCTCAAACCATTGAGAGTTGGTAGTTTCTTCATGATTTTGAGGTTGCTACAACTTTAGTATAGCCTTAGTTTTAACCTACGCTAGTGGATTTTTCCCTAGAGTTTGTTGTCGTTTCGCACCTTCATTTTGAGCATTGTAATAAGTCCCATGCTTCGCAAACTATTTATGATAATATTCCCTCAAGTTTCGATGATTTTTCTGTTAGTGGTGTTATTTATATGTTAGATTAGTATATTTAAGGTCGAGTTAATACTTATATGAGTCTATTTTAAATACTTCATACATAAAAAATGTTTTAAAATTTCCTCAAATTTAACTAGATGAATGTGATTAATGAAAGATGTGGCTTGTCTGCGACCTTTGAGAGATCTGGATTCCAGAATCCAAGTCGTGACAAACTTGGTATCAAGGCATGAGGTTAAATTACCTAGGATCTAAAGCTCAACACAACCACGTTACATAGTTTCTAGCTTATGGTTGTGAAGCACACCACAATGATGACTTAGAGACTACGCACTGTTAAGAAATTCTCTCTTTTGCTACACTTTATCGTGCTATCTAGAGATTTGGCAATTTGTGCTAAATTAAGTATCAAACCTCCTTCTTTTGTGAGCATGTATAGGGATACACAGTAGAATTAGGATGGCCAAGTAGTCTAAGGCGCCATAATAAAGATTTAGCTTTCCCAGAAAGGGCCATAATGGAAATACCCAATGTGGACGAAATACGTATCATGAGAGTTTCTTTTAGCATGGACGTGAATGCATGGTAATGTCAAAAAAATCTGCTATGAATATTAATTAGGATGATAAGGATATATTTGCTGCATACCAACTTAAGAACATAACTTAGACATGGATTTGCTTCTTAAGTGTTCTGCTATAATAGACTATAGAAATAGGGTTGTGAGGCTTCAGTTTCCAAATAAGTTGAGCTAAAATGAGAAGGTCATTTTTCAAATCCTTACTCTCTAGCCAAACCCCCAAGGTAAACCGGTTATATGTGTTGAAAGGAAGAGAGAAACAATAGAAGTCGGCGGATGTTAATAATGGTAACTTGCTTGTCTTCTTCTTTCCTGGTTACGCATTATTAGATCAAGTATCTACCTTGTTTATTGTAAATACTTTTGTGGATAATCAATATGACTTACTTCCTGAGATCTACCATGAACCATTTCTAGTTAATACTCCCATAGGAGATAGTTTTATGGCCGAAGAGGTATGTATAAAAGTTGATGGCATAGGGCAAGTCCCTTTGAAATTAAGTAGGGTGTCATTAGGTTCAAATATTAAGACCAACCAGACTTTATTTAAGATGTTAGATATACTCTTCCGAATTCATGTTTATATGTAAGAAACTCTAAGTTTAAGTGCTTTAGTAGATTTGTTGTGGTAAGTCCCTAATTGTATGTCTTATAATAGCACTATGTGAGTTAAAACGAAGTTATGTTGCTTTTTATGTTGTTGTTTTTGTGTAGCATAGGCATGTTTTCTGTTCTGCATGACTTTTGATGTGCATTAAATTCAGTTTGATTGAGATGGAAATTCCTCAATCTCAAATTTGAAGCTTCAGACAAGCTTGAAACATATGCATCATCGAAATAACTGTGAATCAGATATTCACAAAAGAGAAACATTTAAGTACGACAAAGTAAGTCACCCTCTTTTTTTAAATAATGAATAAGTTTCATTCAGGAACGAATGTTCCAAAAGGGGGGGGGGGTATAATGTAATATTCCAGAAAATTACATATCTAGTGAAGAGCCCAATAAGTCTTTAACAAAGCGTAAACCCAAATAAGCAAAATATTGAGCATATTAGAAAATATTGTCTTAAAGGGTGCTAGACAATTTTTCTAAGTATTAATGAGATTGTTTAAAATATGTACCTTCAATGAAGACCCTAATCTAATTTTTTTGACTTTATATTACACACAATATGTACTAGGCATCCAAGTGTCAAGCCTAGTACCATAGCACATAACCATTTAAAATGATCATATAAATTAATTTGGCCCAAGGACATGGTGAGGGTCCTTGGGACAATAAGTAAACATTCCCAAATGAACCATAAATAATAGTTAATTAGGAAAGTGCAATCAACCCATGTGCAAGGACATGTGAAGAAGCTGCCAAAGGAGGGGACAACCCTAGCCGAATTCGATTAGGGTAGTTATGGGGGAAAACGTGCACACTGGACCACTTCATGTGGGGTGTAACCTCCCTACAAATTTTAGACTCTAACCTACTGGCACAAATATCTAAATAACCTAGGACTAACAAAAATGGACCCACTAGTGCACCCGACAACCTAGGACCAAAATTGAGTTGACACTAACCTAGTACTAGTTATAGAAAGAACATAGTGCCTAACCGAGGATGGTCCAAAAGGTTAGTTATGGTCCTATAATGTAAGGGTTACTTTAGTAATACCTCTATGTTACCTAATTAAATATTTATCAAATTAATTAATTAATTTAAAAGGGCTAAAACCAAAACTACAAAGGAAATTTTCAGATTTTGGTTAAGACAAGAAAGGACACCGTAGTACCTAACATAGGAAGTCCAAAGAATTAGTTAAGGTCCTAAAACCCATGTGATAACTTTAGTAAGTACTCTCGGATACTAATTAATTCATTTATATCAGGTTTAATTCAATTAATTTAAAGGGTAAAAAAATGATCTCACAAGAAGTTTTTCAGATTTCGGTTTCCGGAAGAAAAGACAACCTCGTATTTACCTAGGATTGTCCAAGATTAGTTATGGTTCTAAAGAACCTACTTATACTTTAATAATTACCCTAGGTTCTAATTAATTGAAGTATCCATTAATTAATTAAATTAAAGAGCAAACAAAATTCTTATGCGAGCCCCTTGTATAATGCCAAGAAACTCCTATACCTACTTATCTTATCTGATGGTCCCTAAAGGTTGTTATTATGAACCAATGACTTGAACGATTACTTAGTATTTAAACCTAGGTACCTATTAAGTCAATTTAATTGATTAATATAAAAGTAAAAATATTACCAAAACCGAGTCAACAAACAAATACACCAATTTTCCAATTTGACGAGTTTTATGTTCTCCTATGTTTAATAGATTAGGGGGGATTCTTGTTAATCTTCTTAAGTCCTAGTTTTTATATTCACAATAAGTTTCTTTTCCTAAAAATTAACGTTCAAACTCATAGAAAAAAAGGGCCGCAAAAAAGAAGTAATCAATGAGGGACAAGATAACAGAAAATTAAAAACATTATTGATTCTCCTAGGCGATTTCAAGGTTTCTCCAAGTTTTCGTTCAAGATGGTCTTTGTAGATTACGTTATACTTAAGGTATGGGATTATCTCCTAGATTTCTTTCTACAAGAGAACTTTATTTCGAATGATTCAATCATCTTGAAAACTAGGTTTGTTTCTTGTCATTCTTGTCGAACTCCTTTCCTAGTATCCTTGTTACGATTTAAATGTTGAATAGGTTAGAAATCATGTTTTTATATGTGGTTCTGGCTAATCTTAATGTGTACTGTTTTGAATGAAATAATGATTGAATGAATCTATTAATTAGACAGGTTTGATGCTAAGTATTATTATCTGAATTAAAAGAATGATACTATGTTAAAGATATGTCCGAAAATGTTATGTATGAAGATGTTACGGTATGTTGTGCATACTTGCTGTTAGTATGACGTTATAAAGATGATATATTCATCAAATGCTAATATGAATGCTGTACAATATTTTAAAAAAAATGTCATTCCTAAAGTTATGTGACAAGGTTAGCTAAAAAGGATCTATGTGAAATCATAATTTGAGTGAATGTTTGCATTATGTCAATTCAATGGCTAAGAAATAAATTATTGAATTTAAATGGGAATTGGTTATAATGTTATATCAAAATATTATAATATTGGCTAATGTATAATGTGTAAAAACATAAGAATATTGCACATGAAAATTGGCTAATGCCAACAAATATGGTTATGAAATCTATGCAGAATTATTTATGCCAATACTAATCGTGTGCAAATAAAATGGCTACCAATACATTGTCTAAAAGAGATGTTTGTAAATGAATATTATATTATGTTAAATAATTAAAAGATTGGATAATGTATAATTCATAAATACTTAAGCATGTTGCCATGAAAATTGATTATCCAAACAAATAATGGTTATGAATCTTGGCCAATGTTTATGACAATACAACGTATGCCAATAAAATGGCTAACAATACACTGTCCTAAAAGAGAATGTAATTAAAGACTATAATATATCTAAATATTAAAGATTGGTAATGTTTTATAATGACTAAACAATTAAGCTTTTGCACATGAAATTTGCCTATGCCAACAAATAGGTATGAAAATATGTGCTAAATTGTTTATGCCGATACAATCGTAATGCCAATAAAATTGTAAAAAATACATGGTCTAAAAGTGATTATGGAAGTGGGATGTATATTATATTAAATAATTAAAAGATTGATTAATGTATAATGTTAAAACATAAGAATATGCACATCAAAATTGGCTATGCCAATAAATATTGTTAAGAATCTATGCCCAATTGTTTAGGCCAATTTCTAATCATTAATCGTTTCTTGTCTAGTTAGAGTACAATGAATTAGAAGCACTTCCTTAACTAATTCCTGAACCCATAATCAAGAGCATGTCATCATGGGAAACAACTCCCAACTGTTCTAAAAGAGACATTGAAACACATACAAAGCCATTTGAATGAACCTGCTTCATCTTCCCAAAATGGTGAGTATGAGCTACTACACTAAAGTACGTAAGTAACGTGAGTTACAACATAATTAAAGGGTATAATTAGGTAAGTAAAAAAAATGGGGTGTTACGAAAGTGAGACATCTAACCTCACCTAAGCTACCATGTTAATGATATCACAATGAAGGTGTTAGAATGTGTTTGACTAGTCACATTAACCCTAAGGAATGATATGAAGGGATATTGACACATTTCATAATTGTAAGGTTAAGGATGATATTAAGGAAATTCACATTTCATCAATGTAAGTAAGGATGTATGTAAGGACAACATTCACATTTTCAACAATGTAAAGTAAGGATGACAAGTCATCAAAAGAGTAAGTGTATCTCAATCTAGAAGCGAGCCTCCACAATGCATCAATCTACACTAGAAGATAAAGAAGAAATGAACATTAACGTAATGAGGTGAGTAATTATTTTAATCTATGATTCTAATGAAATTGGTGACAACAAAATAAGAGGCTAATGTGAAAGATAACAGCAATCTCAAATGAGCCTAAGTAAATGTTACCAAAACGTACTCACATAATAAAGTGTAAATTAAATGAAGAGACCAGTCTCTTTGTTCACTTTAATGAAAGTTTGAGACTGATGTATTCTTAATACTAATGTTGAGATGAGAAATCATCTATTGAGATATGATGTCGTCTTACTACAAGACAACTTCAATGATGTATGAGTTGAATAACATAGAGCTTTATAATGAGCACCAATATGCTACCTATGAGCGGTGATGCCTTATTTCGAGAAGGACGGAGGTTCACGCAACTCTCATGAGATGAGACTGTCCGTCATGCCGTATGTGAGTCTCCTTATATATCCTAGTCTTCGAACCTATACTACCAATATGGGGATCTGGGGGGTTCAATTCCCATATACGCTAGCATGTTTTGAGTCACTTTGGCCGGTGATTCCACCTATTTTTTGTGTGGGGTAGATACTGGATTTCATGATGTTCACATGATCTTTGTCGGTTAAGGTTGGAGTTCCTCAATGTATGAAGTATAATGAAATGAACGATATCGCAGGTCTGTGCAAGAAACAATCAGGAGGTGATATCATATTCAAGTATGACATTAGGTCCAGTCTTGTTCATTGCACTTCCATGATCTCGTGAAAGTCTTAAAAACTTACTGGCTATGGTCTGCTGGTATATACATCCGACTTGAATGAATTAAATGAATAATGTGAAGTACGAATGAACAAATTACGACGACTTTGTGTTTGCTAAAGAAGACGCTGGGTTGAGGTTCCATATGTTTGGCCCTAACGAGATATGTCGTCGCTACTCAACGATTCCAACTCTCATGCATATTTTGAAAGAGTATAATTATAAAATATTTAGTTTATGAAATCAATGGCATGATAAATAGAGATTGCTTGTGAAAAGGAAATGATATATGTGTAAAGCACTGACTTACTAGAAGGTAGGGAAATTAAGCTTAGTCCTTGGATTTACGATCCCTCCATTCAATATGGGTATGGAACTAAAATGAAATCATGGTACATTAAAGTTAAACATAGGACCCGAAAGTATTATTTTTACTACACAACAAAACAGAAGAAGAGGACTGAAAAATAATCGAAGTGTACATAGAGGAGCTCTCGGCCTAGAGGATGACAAAATCTAAAATCTTTCGCTCTAGTTATTCTAATATTATGTTGAGGATCTACTATTTTGTATCATATAGAAAATGATTTATTGGATTTTGAATGTATTAAAACACAATAATATTCATACCAGAATTCACAACCATGATTAAGAAGTCTAGTGACTAAACGTTCCAGAAATATCATGTCATTTAGGAAGAGCTTTCATTGAATCATGCCATTTTATGTTGTATGTGTGCATACACCCATACGGTAATACCAATGGTGTAATAACCCCCGAAAATTTACTATTTGATAAGGTGCCAGGTCCCAGAGATGGTGGACGACACTGTACAAGCAGTTTGGACTTCAGCGTTTCTCTCCAAACCATTTTGTAGGTCCTTTATGATTTCGGGATGCTACCATTTAGTAGAGCCTTACTTTTTGACATATCTATGATGTTTTCCCTAGATTTTTCTTCGCACCTTATTTTGAAGCTTTGCAATAAGGCCATGGTTTGGAAACTATTTTAGATATATTTCATCTTCACTTTTGATAAATTCTTATTTTAGATAGTGGTTCATTCTTATGTTGAGCTTCGTATATGCTAGTATCTATTTAATGATTATATGACTCTATGGTATACTTCAACCATAAAAAGTTTCAAAATTTAAGCAAAATTCAGTAAGATTAATAGTGCATGATGCCAACTGAGGCTTGTTCTGCGACCTTGAGAAGTCAACGTGCCGTGTGTGATCCGGTTCCAGAATTGGTTCGTGCAACCTTGATATCAACATGAGTTAAATTAAATGGATCCAAAGCTCAAACACACCACGTTACATAGCTTCTTAAGCTTATGGTTGTGACGCCCACAATCATGACTTAGAGACTACGCACTGTTAGGAAGTCTCCTTTCTTCTACTCTTTATAACTGTCTATCTGAGAGCTGTGACAATTTATGTCATTCTAAATATCTAACTTCCTTCTTTGTGAGCAGGTATAGGGGTGGGGTGGGAGGATAAGGGGGGGGGGGGGGGGGGTGGAGGGATTTCCAAAGAATTAGGATGGCTAAGTGGTCTACGGCCCAGAATAAATATTTAGCCTTCCCTAGAGAAGGCCATAATGGAATACCTTAACGTGGGACCGAAAAGAGGAAAACCCGTGGAATGGTGAGTTTGGGTTGTTTACATGGAGGGTGAATGAATGGTAACTTGTCTAAAAATCCTGCTATGAGTATTACTGAGGAGGAACGGATACGTTGTTTGCATACCAACTCATGAACTGCTTAGACTGGATTTGTTTTCTTAAGTGTTTGGCAATATTATACTATAGAAATAGGGATTAAGTCTTCAGTTGCCCAAATATTGAGCTAAAATGAGAAGGGCATAGTCCAACCCTTATGTTCTAAACAAACCCTAAAGAACTGATTCCTGTGTTGAAAGGAAGAGAGTAACAAGAGAGTCCACGGATGTTGATAATGGTAAACGTGCTTGTCTTCTCCTCTCTGGTCTGCATTATCAGATTCCCTTACTACCTTGTCTATGGTAAATCCATTTGTGGCTAATCAATTGACTTACTCCTAAGATCTTCATGAACCGTTTCTAGTTAATACTCCGCTAGGTGATAGTGTTTTATGTCTAAGGGGTATGTATATAATTGACGACAAAGTAGTCAAGTCCTTTTGATTAAGTTGTGTGTCATAAGGTCAAATCTTAAGACCAACCAGATTGTTATGTCAGAGGTTAGAATAGTCTTTCTATTATGTTTTTCTGTACGAAACTCTATGTTTATGTGCTTTAGTGATTTGGTTGTGGTAAGTCCCTACTTGTATGTCCTAAATAGCATTATTAGTTAAAATGAAGTTAGGTGCCTTTTATGTTGTTGTTTTTGTGTAGCCAAGACATTTTTTCTGTGTTTGCATGAATTTTGATTTGCTTAGATTAAGTGTATTGAGAAGGAAATTCTCAATTCTTAAATACTGAAGCTTCGGACAAGCTTGAAAGATATGCATCATCGAAAAAGTATAATTAGATATTCACAAAAGAAACCTTTAAGTACGAACAAATTAAGTCACCCTCTTTGTTTTAAATAATGAATAAGTTTTCATTCGGGGACGAATGTTTCTAGGGGGGATAATGTAACATTCCGGAAAATTGCATGTCTAGTGAAGTGCCCAATAAGTGTTTAATAGAACGTATACCCAAATAAGCAAAATATTGAGCATATTAGAAAATATTGTCTTAAAGGGTGTTAGCAAATTTTTCTAAGTATTAATGAGCTTTTTTAATAAATGCCCTACAATGAAGACACTAAGATAAATTTTTTGACTTTATATTACATACAATATGTACTAGGAATCAAAGAGTCAAGCCTAGTACCACATCACATGACCTTTTTAAATTATCATGTAAATTAAATAGTTCCCAAGGACATGTTGAGGGTCCTTGGGACAATAACTAAACATTCCCAAATGAACAATAAATAATAGTTAGTTAGGAAAGTTACCAAAAATTCATAATTCATAACAATGTGTCAAGACATGTGAAGAATATGCCCAAAGAGGGACCACCTAACAGAATTCGGTTAGGGTAGTTATTGTGGAAAACGGCAGAAGCACCACTTCAGGTGGGACTAACCTCCCTAATTTAGAAGTCTAACTACCTGCCCAATAGCTAACTAACTAGGACAAAATAAATAGACCCACTTGTGCACCCGACAACCTAGGTGACAACTAATTGAGTGACACTTACCTAGTAACAGTGAAAGAGACAACCTAGTAACCTACCTAGGAATGGTCGCAAACGTTAGTTTGGTCGGTATCAACTAGTGGTACTTAATATCCCCACAATTTTCCTAAATAAATTATTTTTCAAATTAATTAATTAATTTAAAAGAGCGAAAACCAAAACTATAAAGGAAATTTTCAGATTTATGTTAAGACAAGAAAGGGACAACCTAGTACCTAACCTAGGATGGTCCAAAGAGTTAGTTAAGGTCCTAACAACTTAGGTATACTTTATTAAGTACCCTAGGATACATAATTAATTAATTTATCAAGTTAATTAATTAATTTAAAGGGGTCAAAACCGAAATCAAAAAGAAGTTTTAAGATTTCAGTTCAGACAAGAAAAAGACAACCTCGTTTTTGACCTAGGATTGTCAGAAGGATTAATTATGGTTTACACTACTTAAGGATACTTTAGTAATTAATCTAAGTTAATTAATTAATTTAATTATCAATTTAAATATTTAAATTAAAGGGGCCAAACAGAAATTGTTATGGTAAGCTAGTATAATGCAAGAAACGTTCTAGTACTTAACCTAAGATTGTCCTAAAGGGTTGATTATGGTTCCAATGACTTGAGGGTACTTTAGTACTTTCCCTAGTTTATCCACCCAAATAATAAATTAGGAATTTATCATTTTATAAAGTCCAAAATATTGAACTCAATAACCTAGTCAACACAATTTCCCGATTTGACAAGTGTTATGTTCTGCCAGTTTTAATCACTTAGGAGGGGAATTTTTGGTACTTGGTTAATTGTTTATTAAATAACTTCATTAAACTAATTTTATAATTCACTATCAGTTTTTTCTTAAACCTAAAAATACCATTGAACTCATCGAAAACAAAGGTACTACTCAACCATAACAAGTACGGGAAAGAAAAACAGAAAATACATTGATTCTCCTAGGCGATTTAAGTTTTCCTCCATTGTTTTCCGTCAATCTGGTCGTCGTATATTATGTTCACTAAGGTATGGGGTTCTCTCCTGCTTATATCTCAAAGAGACTCTCTTTCTAATGATTCAAAGATCTTTAAAACTAGTGCTATTCCCGTCATTCTTGTCGAACTCCTTTCCCTAGTATCCTTTTTACGATTTCATCCAATGTTTATAGGTGGAATTGTTTTCGTTGATATGTGGTTCTGGCTAATCTTACTGTGTACTGTTTTTGGATAATATGATTGAATGAATCGATTAATTAAACACGTTATGCTACCTGTCTTATCTAAATTAAAAAGAATGATACTTGTTAAAGATATAATCCGAAAATGTTATGTATAAGATGTTCTGTAATGTTGTGCATACTTTTTTTTAATTGAACCGTTCTAAGATGATTAGTCCTCAAATGCTAAATATGAATGCTGTCTCAATATTTTTAAAAGTGTCTGCCAAAAGTTAATGTGACAAAGGTTAGCTAAAAAGGATCTATGTGAAATCATAATTTTAGTGAATGTTTATCCTTATGTCAATTCAATGGCTAAGAAAAAAATTATTCAGAATTTAAATGGGAATTGGTTATAATGTTATATCTAAATATTATAATATTGGCTAATGTATAATGTATAAAAACATAAGAATGTTGCACATGAAAATTGGCTTATTCCAACAAATATGGTTATGAAATCTATGTCGAATTGTTTATGCCAATACTAATCATGTGCAAATAAAATAGATACCAGTACATTGTCTAAAAGTGATGTATGTAAATGACTATAATATTATGTTAAATAATTAAAAGATTGGTTAATGTATAATGTATAATAACTTAAGCATGTTGCACATGAAAATTGGTTTATGCAAACAAATATGGTTATGGAATCTATGCCCAATTGTTTAGGACAATACTAATCGTATGCCAATAAAATGGCTAACAATACACTGTCTAAAAGTGATGTATGTAAATGAATATAATATATCTAAATAATTAAAAGATTGGATAATGTATAATGAATAATCAATTAAGCATGTTGCACATGAAAATTGGCCTATGCCAACAAATATGGTTATGAAATATGTGCTCAATTGTTTATGTCAATACTAATCGTATGCCAATAAAATTGCTAAAAATACATGGTCTAAAAGTGATATATGGAAATGGCTTTGATATTATATTAAATAATTAAAAGATTGGATAATGTATAATGTATAAAAATTTAACCATGTTGCACATAAAAATTGGCTTATGCCAAAAAATATGGTTATGAAATCTATGGCTACTTGTTTAGGCCAATACTAATCATATGTAAGTATTATGTAGTTAGAGTATCAAATGATAATAGAAGCACTTCTTAACTAATTCCATGAAACCATAATCAAGAGAATGCCATTCATTGGTACAACTCCCAACATGTTCTAATAGAATGACATATGAACACGTAAAACTGATTGAATGAAGTGCTCATCGTCCATAAATGGTGATATGAAGCTACTACACTAAAGTAAGTAAGTAACGTGAGTTACAACATAATTAAAGGGGTCTAAATTAGGTAAGTGACAAGAATGAGGTGTTAAAGAAAGTGAGACAAGTCTAACTTACAACTAAGATACCATGTTAAAAGAATACTCACGAATGAAGGTATTAGAATATGTTTGACTAGTGACATTAACACCTAAGGATGATATGTAAGGACAATTCACATTTCATAAGTGTAAAGTAAGGATGATATGTAAGGAAAATTCACATTTCATCAATGTAAAGTAAGGATGTTATGTAAGGATAATTCACATTTCATCAATGTAAAGTAAGGATGACAAGTCATCAAAAGAGTAAGTGAATCTCAATCTAGAAGAGAGCCTCCGCAATGCATGAGTCAACACTAGAAGAATGAACATTTACGTATTGAGGTGAATAATGATTTTAATCTATGATTCTAATGAAATTTGTGACAACATGATAAAAGGCTAATGTGAAATATGAGAGAAATCTCAAATTAGCCTAAGTAAATGTTACCAAAACTTACTCACATATTAAAGTGTAAAGTTAATAAAGAGTCCAGTCTCTATGTAAACTTTAATGAAAGTTTAAGACTGATGTATTCTTAATACTAATGTTGAGATGAGAAATCATCTATTGAGATATGATGTCCTCTTAATAGAAGAAAACTTTCATGATGTATGAGTTGAATGAAATACAGCTTTATACTGAGCACCGATAGGCTAGCTACGAGTGGTGATGCCTTCTTTCGAGAAGGACGGAGGCTCACGTAACTCTCTTGAGATGATACTGTCTGGCATGCCGCGTATGGGTCTCCTTATATATCCTAGTCTTCGAACCTATACTACCAATATATGGATTTGGCGGGGTTCAATTCCCATGTACGCTAGCATGTTTTGAGTCACTTTGTCCGTTGATTCCACTTCTTTCCGGTGTGGGGTAGATACTGGATTTCATGATGCTCACATGATCTATGTCGGTTAAGGTTGGAGTTCCTCAATGTATGAAAGATAATGAAATGAACGATATCGAAGGTTTTGTGCAAGACAATCAGGAGCTGATATCATATTCAAGTAATGACATTAGGTCATTTTTTATCATTGCACTACATGATCCCGATGAGAGTCTTAAACTTCATCGTAGGTATAGCTGGTATCTACATCAGCCTATGAATAAATTAAATGAATAATGTGAAGTACGAATGAACAAATGAAGCAGACTCTGTGTTTGCTAAAGAAGAAGCTTGGGTTGAGGTTCCATATATTGGGCCCTAACTACAGATGTCGTAGGCTACACCAACGATTCAAAACTCTAATGCAAATGAAATGTATAATATATAAAACACTTAAGTAATGAAATTAATGGCATGATAAAGAGAGATTGCTTGTGAAAGGAAATTAATATATAGTGTAAAGAATGACTCACTATAAGGTAGGGAAATCATTCCTTAGTCCTTGGATTACTTCCATCGATTCAATGTGGGTATGGAACTGAATTGAATCATTGTACTTTTAAGTGAAACATAGGACCAAAGGAGTTATTTAACTACACAACAAAAAGAAGAAAAGAACTAAAAAATAATCTAAGTGTACATAGTGGAGCTTTCGGCCTAAGAGGATCAAAATCTAAAATCTTCGCTCGAGTTGTTCTAAAATTATGTTGATGATACTAATTTATTTTAATCATATAGAAAATGAGTTATGTGCTTTGAATCTATTAAAACACATCATATTCATAACAGAATTCACAACCAATGAATTAAGAAAGTCTAGTGACTAAACTTTCATGAAATAGCATGTCATTTAGGAAGAGCGTTCATTGATCATGCACATCTTTACGTGTATGTGTGCATACACCCATACGTAGTAAAAATGGTGTAATAACACCCTAAAATTTACTATTTTGATAGGTGCAGGTAAGAGGACAGGTTGACGACAATTGCAGCGATTTGGACTTCAGCATTTCTCCAAACCATTCGGTAGGTCCTTATGATTTCGAGGATGCTACAGATTTAGTATAGCCTTAGTTTTTGACATAGCTAGTGGATGTTGTCCCTAGAGTTTCTTTCGCAACTTTATTTTGAAGCTTTGCAATAAGGCCATGGTTGGCAAACTATTTATGATATATTCATCTTAAGTTGTGAATTAATTCTTTATGTTAAGTATTGGTTCTTTTATGTTGAACTTCGTATATCATGTATCTAAATAATGATTATATGAACTCTATGTATACTTCATACATATAAAAAGTTTTAAAATTTCAGCAAATTTAAGTAGATGAATGTGATGAATGCAAGATGAGTATTGTCTGCGACCTTTGAGAAGTAAACAACGCCGATTGTGATCCGGATTCAAGAATTCGGGTTGTAACAAACTTGATATAAGATCATGAGGTTAAATTACTTAGGATCCAAATCTCAACACAACCACGTTACGTAGTTTCTAGCTTATGGTTGTGAAGCGCGCCACAATCTTGACTAAGAGACTACGCACTGATAGGAAATTCTCCCTTCTTCTACTATTTATACTGCTATTTAGAGATTTGACAATTTATGTCATTCTAAGTATCTAACTTCCTTCTTGTGTGAGCATGTATAGGGATTCACAAAAGAATTAGGATGTCCAAATGGTCTAAGGCACCAGAATCAAGATTTTGCCTTCCCCAGAAAGGGCCATAATGTAAATGCCCAACGTGGACGAAAGACGTGTGGTGAGTGTGGCTGTTTACATGGAGGTGAATGAATGGTAATGTCTAAAAATCATGCTATGAATATTAATGCGGAGGACAAGGATACCTTGGTTGCATACCAACTCAAGAACATCGCTTAGACATGGATTTTCATCTTAGGTGCTATGCTATAATATACTATAGAAATAGGGTAGTAAGGCATCAGTTTCCAAATAAGTTGAGCTAAAATGACAAGGGTATAGTTCAAATCCTTATGCTCTAAACTTACCCCTAAGAGAAACCGGTTCTCTGCGTTGAAAGGAAGAGAGTAACAAGAGAAGTCCAAAGATGTTGATAATGGTAACTTGCTTGTCTTCTCCTTTCCTTGTTATGCATGATTAGATCCAGGATCTACCTTGTCTATGGTAAATCCTTTTGTGGCTAATCAATTTGACTTAATTCCTGAGATCTTCCATGAACTGTTTCTAGTTAATACTCCCATAGGAGATAGTGTTATGGTCGAAGGGGTATGTATAGAAGTTTATGGCATAGTGGCAAGTCCTTTTGAAATTAAGTTGGGTGTCACTAGGTTCAAATCTTAACACCAATCAGATGTTATTTAAGAGGTTAGATATACTCTTCGTAATTATGGTTTATCTATAGAAACTCCAAGTTTATGTGCTTTAGTGGATTTGTTGTGGTAAGTCCCTAAGTGTATGTCCTAAAATAGCACTATGTGAGTTAAAAAGAAGTTATGTTCCATTTTATGTTGTTGTTTTTGTGTAGCATAGACATGTTTTGCTGTGTTGCATGATTTTTGATGTGCATTAACTTAAGTGTGATTGAGAAGAAAATTCCTCAATCTCAAATATGAAGTTTCAGACAAGCTTGAAAGATATGCATCATCGAAATAAGTAAGAATCAGATATTCACAAAAGAGAAGCATTTAAGTACAACAAAGTAAGTCACCCTCTTTGTTTAAATAATGAATAAGTTTCACTCGGGGACAAATGTTTATAAGGGGGGATAATGTAACATTCCGTAAAATTGAATGTCTAGTGAAGAGCCCAATAAGTCTTTAAGAATGTGTATACCCAAATAAGCAAAATATTGGGCATATTAGAAAATATTGGCTTAAAGGGTGTTAGCAACTTTTTCTAAGTATTAATGATTTTTTTAAATAAATTCCCTAAAATGAAGACCCTTAGATAATTTTTTTGACTTTATATTACACACAATATGTACTAGGAATCCAAGAGTGAAGCCTAGTACCAAAGCACATGACCTATTAAAATGATCATGTAAATTAAATAGTGCCCAAGGACATGGTGAGGGTCCTTAGGACAATAATAAACATTCCCAAATGAACCATAAATAATAGTTAGGAAAAAACCAAAAACTCATGTGCAAGAACATGTGAAGAAGATGCCAAAAGAGGGGACCACTCTAACGGAATTCGGTTAGGGTAGTTATGGTGGAAAACGTGCACAAGGGACCACTTCATGTGGGGACTCACCTTCCTACAAATTTTAGTGTCTAACCTACTGCCCATATAGATAACTAACCTCGGACTAAAATAAATAGACCCACTTGTGCACCCGACAACCTAGGACAAAAATTTAGTTGACACTAACCTAGTACAGTGAAAGAGACAACCTAGTACCTAACTAGGATGGTCCAAAAGGTTAGTTATGGTCCTATAAACTAAGGGGTACTTTAGTAATACCCCTAGTTTTCCTAATTAAATTAATTATTTAATTTAATAGGCTAAAACCAAAGCTACAAAGGAAATTTTCTGATTTTGGTTAAGATAAGAAAGGGACAACCTAGTACCTAACCTAGGATGGTCCAAAGAGTTAGTTAAGGTCCTAACAACTTAGGTATACTTTATTATGTACCCTAGGCTAAAAAGAAGTTTTAAGATTTCGGTTAAGACAAGAAAAAGACAACCTCGTTTTTAACCTAGGATTGTTAAAAGGATTAATTATGGTTAAACTACTTAAGGATACTTTAGTAATTACTCTAAGTTACTTAATTAATTTATTTATAAATTTAAATAATTAAATTAAAGAAGCCAAACCAAAATTCTTATGCTAAGCTAGTATAATGCCAGAAACATCCTAGTACTAAACCTAAGATGGTCCTAAAGGGTTGATTATGGTTCCAATGACTTGAGAGTACTTTGGTACTTTCCCTAGGTACCTAAATTAATTAAATTTAGGATTTAACTGATTAATATAAAGTCAAAATATTGACCAAAACCATAGTCAATACCAATTTCCAGAATTGACTAAGTGTTATATTCTCCTATGTTTAATCAACTTATGAGGGGATTTTTGGTAATTGGTTAATTAGTTTATTAAATTAACTTATTAAACCTAAGTTTTATAATTCAATATCAGTTCTTAAACCTAAAAAAAACGTTGAAACTCATAAAAAAAAGGGACTCAAACAGTAAGCAAGTGCGGGACAGGAAAATAGAAAATTACATTGATTCTCCTAGGCGATTTCAAGGTTTCTCCAAGTAATCGTTCAAGATGGTCTTCTTATATTGTGTTCTACTTAAGGTATGGGGTTCTCTCCTAGACTTATATCTCCAAGAGAAATTTCTTTCGAATGATTCAAAGATCTTGAAAACTAGGGCTATTTCCCGTCATTCTTGTCGAACTCCTTTCCCTAGTATCCTTTTTACGATTTCAATGTTGAATAGGTTAGAA
Source organism: Solanum habrochaites (assembly GCA_027704765.1). Taxonomy (NCBI): domain Eukaryota; kingdom Viridiplantae; phylum Streptophyta; class Magnoliopsida; order Solanales; family Solanaceae; genus Solanum; species Solanum habrochaites. Next base: position 58,839,488 of record JAKWJA010002500.1, on the reverse strand, counting down.
ATCATGTTGTTGGTATGTGGTTCTGGCTGATCTTAGTGTGTATGGTTTTTGATGAAATAATGATTAAATGAATTTATTAATTAGACACGTTTATTCTAAGTGTTATTTTGTGAATTAAAAGAATGATACTATGTTAAAGATATATCCGAAAATGATATGTATGAAGATGTTACGTTTTGTTGTGCATACTTTCTATTAATATCACGTTATAAAGATGATATATTGATAAAATGTTCATATGAATGCTGTCCAAGATGTTTTAAAAAAATGTTATGCCTAAAGTTATGTTATAAGGTTAGCTAAAAAGGATCTCCGTGAAATCATAATTTGAGTGAATGTTTGCCTTAAGTCAATTGAATGTCTAACAAAAACATTTTTCAAAATTTAAATGGGAATTGTTTATAATGTTATATTTAAATAGTTAAAAGATTGGCTAATGTATAATATATAAAAGCTTAAGCATATTTCACATGAAAATTGGCTTATGCCAACAAATATGGTTATGAAATCTATGCCGAATTGTTTATGCCAATACTAATCGTGTGCCAACAAAATGACTAACAATACATTGTATAAAAGTGATATATGTAAATGGCTATAATATTATGTTAAATAATTAAAAGATTGGATAATGTATAATGTATAAAAACTTAAGCATGTTGTACATGAAAATTGGCTTATGCCAACAAATATGGTTATGAAATCTATGCCCAATTGTTTCTTCCATTACTAATCATATGCGAATAAAATGGCTAACAATACATTGTCTAAAAGTGATGTATGTAAATGACTATAATATTATGTTAAATAATTAAAAGATTGGCTAATGTATTATGTATAAAAATAAAGCATGTTGCACATGAAAATTGTCTTATGGCAACAAATATGGTTATGAAATCTACGCTCAATTGTTTATGACAATACTAATCGTATGCCAATAAAATTGCTAACAATATATTGTCTAGAAGTGATGTATGGAAATGACTATAATATTATTCTTGATAATAAAAGATTGGCAAATGTATAATGTATAAAAACTTAAGCATGTTGCACATGAAAATTGGCTTATGCCAACAAATATGGTTATGAAATATATGGCCAATTGTTTAAGCCAATAATAATCATATGCCAATCTTGTGTAATTGGAGAATAATCACTTGTAAGATAATTCAATGAACTTATAATCAAGATCATGCCACTCATTGGGACAACTCCCAACATGTTGTAAAAGAATGACATATTAACACATGAAACTCATTGAATGAAGTGCTCATCGTCCATGAACAATGATATGAAGCTACTACACTAAAGTAAGTAAGTTACGTGAGTTATAACATAATTAAAAGGGGTATAAATTAAGTAAGTGACCAGAATGGGGCGTTAATGGAAGTGAGAAAAGTCTTACTTACACCTAAGTTACTATGTTAAAAGAATACTCACAAATGAAGGTGTTAGAATGCGTTAGACTAGTCACACTAACAACTAAGGATGATATGTAAGGACAATTCACTTTTCATCAAAGTAAAGTAAGGATGATATGTAAGGACAATTAACATTTCATCAATGTAAAGTAAGTATGTTATATACGGACAATTCACATTTCATCAATGTAAACTAAGGATGAGAAGTCATCAAAAGAGTAAGTGAATCTCAATCTAGAAGAAAGCCTCCACAATGCTTGAGTCAACACTAGAAGATAAAGAAGAAATGAACATTCACGTAATGAGTTGAGTAATTATTTTTATCTAGGATGCTAATGAAAATAGTGACAACATGATAAGAGGCTAATGTGAAAGATGAGAGCAATATCAAATGAGCCTAAGTAAATGTTACCAAAACTTACTCACCTATAAGAGTGTAAAGTTATTGAAGAGACCAGTATCTATGTACACTATAATAAAAGTTTGAGACTGATGTATACTCAATACTAATGATGAGATGAGAAATCATCTATTGAGTTATGATGTCCTCATACTAGAAGCCAACTTTCATGATGTATGAGTTGAATTAAATGGAACTTTATACTGAGCACCGATAGGCTAGCTATGAGCGGTGATGCCTTCTTTCGGGAAGGACGGAGGTTCATGTAACTCTCATAAGATGAGACTGTCCGGCATGCCGGGTATGGGTCTTCTTATATATCCTTGTCTTCGAACCTATACTGCCAATATAGGGATCTGGCGGGGTTCAATCCCCATGTACACTATCATGATCTGCGTCACTTTGGAATGTCATTCCATGTCTTTTCGGTGTATGATAGACACTGGATTTCATGATGCTCACATGATCTATGTCGGTTAAGGTTGGAGTTCTTAAATGTATGAAAGATAATGAAATGAACGATATCGAAGGTCTTTGTGCAAGACAATCATGAGGTGATATCATATTTAATTAATGACATTAGGTCATTCATGGTCATTTCACTTCATGATCCCGATGAGAGACTTAAAATTCATCCTAGGTATAGCTGATATTTACATCATCCTACGAATAAATTAAGGAATAATGTGAAGTACGAATGAAAGAATTAAGCAGACTTTGTGTTTTCTAAAGAAGATCGTTGGGTTTATGTTCCATATGTTGGGCCCTCACTTGAGATGTCGTATGCTACATCAAGATTACAAAGTTTCATGTATATGAAATTTATAATATATAAAATATGAAAGTAATTAAATTAATAGCATGATCAATAGAGAATTTCTTATGAAAGGTAATGAATATATAGTGTAAAGAATGACTCACTATAAGGTAGGGAAATCATTCCTTAGTCCTTGGACTACTTCCATCGATTCATTATGGGTATGGGACTACAATGAATTATTGCACTTTTAAGTAAAACATAGGACCAAAGGAGTTATAAAAGGACTGAAAAATAATCTATGTGTACAAAGAGGAGCTCTCGACATAAGAGGATCAAAATCTAAAATCTTCGCCCGAGTTTTTCTAAAATTATGTTGATGATACTATTATATTCAAATCATATGGAAAATGAGTTCTGTGTTGTGAATGCATTAAAATACATCATATTTATTCCACAATTCACAACCACTACATTAAGAAAATCTAGTGACTAGACTATCAAGAAATAGCATGTCGTTTAAGAAGAGCATTCATTGATCATGCATAGCTTTATGTGTATGTGTGCATACACCCATAATTAGTACAAATGGTGTAATAAACCCCTATGATTTATTAATTTTTTAAGTGCAGGTTAGAGGACAGGTTGGCGACACTTGGAGCGGTTTGGACTTCAGTGTTTCTCCAAACCATTTGGTAAGTCCTCATGAATTCGAGGATGCTACATATTTAGTATAGCCTTAGTTTTAGACTGTGCTAGTGGATGTTGTCCGCAGATTTTATTTCGCACCTTCATTTTGAAGCTTTGTAATAAGGTCATGGTTGGCAAACTATTTATGATATATTCATCTTCAGTTTCGAATTGATTATTTATGATAGATGGTTGTTCTCTTATGTTGATCTTAGTATATGATGTATCTACTTAATAATTATATGAAGTCCATGTATACTTCATACATATAAAAGTTTTAAATTTTCCGCAAATTTAACTAGATGAATGGGATTAATGCAAGATGAGGCTTTTCTACAACCTATGAGAGGTCAACAGCGCCGATTGTGATCCATATTCCAGAATCCGGGTCGTGACACAAAGTAAAGAGACTTTGAAACCCACATATGCCAACTTTACTTGAGGATTAGAAGTTCAACTAATAGAATTCAAATAAAAAAATATAAATCTAAACTAAAATTTCCATAGAAATAAATCTAACTAAAAGTTATAATGGAAATAATTAAATACAGTCAAAAACGAAAAAATAAGGTGAAGAGGGGTTTAAAAGAACACGAATTGGAGACTCAACTATTTTTGGTCTTTGATCATTAAATTTTAAGCTCTTAATTTTGTGCCTTACGTACACAATAGTATATTCCTAATCCTTTCATATCATCTTGTATTTCACAATATAAGTGGAGGTAGGCAGACTCAATCAGATGATTTAAGCCTCTGCACCCCAACATCAAACTGCCAAGGGAGTATATGGAGTGAAGTAAAAGGAATTAATGCACAAATATGGTAAATACTAGGAATTAATAATTATTTGAAAATACCCAAGCAACAATGAATATAGGGACTGGACAAAGAAATAAAGGATTTAACTCACAATGGTTGATCACAATGAACTTGACAGGAAAGACACAATACAAGCAACAACACATTTAGATGACGCAGAGAAGGAAACTAAAATAATCATTAATTATTAATGTCACGACCCAATTTCTCATGTCATCATGACACCTACTACACCCCACGAGTAGGTAATCATAACTCGCCGTCCGGAGCCATAAGAAATAAAATACCAAATGGAAGACGACAACAAGAAGTAAGGGCATAGAACAACACAAGGATGTATAATTAACAAAACCTTCCAAAGACCCGACATAATTTAGTAGTTGATCATTGAATTTTAAATATGAGACAAGGCTTGCATATTTCATCACATACTCTACCTCTACTTCCCTTTTACAATTATAACACACGGACAACCTCCCTATTCATTACTCATCACTTGAACACTTCTGTCATGCCTCGATTGTACACCCAGGATGTGTCCAACACTTAATGACAATTGTTGGGTTTCAAAAAATCCTAGGCATAGTTTTCTTAAATCACTAGAAGAAAAGTCATTATAACAAAAAAAACATTCTCAAAATATTACTTAAAGTATAATAACTTGGACAAAATGGCACTTAAGTCCTATATAATCAAATATATGTAAATAAATAGAATTAAAATGGACTAACTCAATGATTATCTGTCGATGAAGCCTCTATAATACTAAGATGAATTTTTGGACAAACCCCTAAACATTCTATAATGTAAAGACTGAAACAATAAAAGAGTCCTCCTCATGCAAGTATTCTCACCACTGAATTTAAATGCCCAAACAAGACCAACGAGGCATTGGATGCTGATCGTGTTTACCTATGTCTGCATCATAACACATCGCAGGCCTACATACATCAATACATTGAATGTACGAATATGCGATTTGGAGTGCTATACAACAACTTTAAGCTTTAAAGGAATAAGAAGAAACTTACCTTTACTATGCTCAACTCATAAATAATTGAACTTAATATAAGGAAAATAAACACATGCGATATAATATATAAAGCTTTGTAAAAAAGTAAAACACAACTTAGTTCGTTAAAGAAAATGCAATAACAAACTCCACTATTATAAAAGTAATAGTCATGTGGGACATTCTCTAATTGAAAACCATCACTATGAGCCTAAGCGATGGTATAACTTCTTACCTCACATTGCAAGAGGACTTTCTTATACCTGTTGGCAGTATAGAACCTGAACTACTAAGTGGATGCACTAGTCTATGCTAAAAAAAATTAAGGAATCATCTAAAAAGTATGACCCTTTTTCTGTCCATGTTGGCTACATGGTTTACGGGGGCTTGAGTTCATATTAACTCAGATCCGTATATTGGTGCTCAATAATACCCCCAAAGTACTCAGCTAATATGTTTACAAAAAAAACATCTTCCCTTGTTTGTGGTAATTGACGTTTTTTCCCTTCACCTTCTTTTCTTCTCTTTTCTACCAAGTCCTCATCACAAAAGATATTTTCTTATCTGAACTAAAACTTTTTTACCACAGTTAAACGCATAAAATGAATTTGGAAATAAATGGGTAAAAAGTCTAGTTTAACCTTCCTTAAATTCGGATTGGACATTCCTTAATTTAATAGCCCAACTTCCTTAATGCATATCTCCCTCATAATATTTCAAAATCATATCTCCCTCATACGATATGGAAATCCTGCAGATCGACACCATTGCGCTAAGAATTGTAACATAAAGTTCACCACTCAAAATTTAAAGCATAAAACATGGTTACTCATAGTTAATAAAGTACTTAAGAAGAAAATTAGTATCTTTATTTGCATTCTCTCAGAATTCGAAGAGATGTGGATATGTCTTTTTCATATCAATTTCAATTTCCCTAGTTGATTTTTCAATAAATTGGTTCCTCCAAAGAACCTTTATTGAAGCAACCTCATTTGTTCTCAACTTGTGAAATTTCCCATGTAAAATCTAAACTGAAATCTCCTCATACAATAATCCATCATTAATTCCAACATTTTCATGTTTTTAAAATCAAAGAGGGATCACCCATTCATTTCTTCAACATCAAGATATGTAATATTTGATGAACCACTTCTAAATCTTGTGGTAGCTCGAACTCATAAGCTATATTGTCAACTTGCTTAGATATCCTATATAGTCCAATATATCGGGGACTAAGTTTCCCTTATTACGAAACCACATAACACCCTTCATGGGTAAAACTTTTAGAAATACGCAATCAGAAGCTTCAAACTCTAATGGCCTCCTCCTAATATTCTGTGCATGAATTTTGACGACTCTGCTCCGTTTACAATATCTCTTGAATCACCTTCACCTTATCAATAGAGTGGTAAACTAGATATGATCCTATGGACCCTGCTTCACCAACTTCGAACCACCCAATAGGAGATTTGTATCATCTCCCATACATAGCTTCATATGTAGCTATTTGGATGCTCAAATAGTAGCTATTGTTGTACGTAAACTAAATGAGAGGTAGGTGATCATCCAAATTCCCCTTGAAATCAATAACACAATCTCTCAACATGTCATCAAAGGTCTTGATAGTACTCTCTAGTTTCCCATCCGTCTAGGGATAAAAAGCAGTGGTAAAGTTCACCTTTGAACCCAAACCTTTCTGGAAAGACTTCTAGAACTGAGAAGTGAGTTGTGCACATCTATCTAAAATGGTCAACACTAGTACTCCATGTAATCTCACCACCTCTTCAATGTATAGCTTAACATTATCCGCTGTTGAATAAGTGATCTTTAACAGCAAAAAGTTGGATAATTTTTTCATTCTATCGACAATCACCCAAGTCGAATCATGTTGTTTGCGACCTTGGTAAAGCTGTGATAAATTCCATATTAATAACCTCCGAATTCCACTCAAAAAGAGCTATATTATGAGCCAACCCTCTAGGCCTTCGGTGTTCCAGTTTAACTTACTGGCAATGTGGGCACTTGGAAACAAACTCAGTAATGCTCTTCTTCATACCCTTACACAAATATACCTCTCTAAAATGTGGTACATCATTGTGGAACCCGGATAAATGAAATATCTTGAGCTATGGGCCTCCTCTGTGCTCCTTTCTTGGAGTCCATCCTCCATAGGTACACACAATCTACCTTGATATCTCAATACAACATCTCCCCCTTTTTCAAAAGCTAATAGTCTTTGCTTAGGAACATTTTCTTTCAAGTCAAGTAAAAAGGGGTCTTGGTCTTGCATTTCTTTAACTTTTGACACAAGTGATGAATATTCCCCATTTCTCACCACTATCCTCTTTCTATGGAATCCAAAAGTCTGACTCCCAGGCGTGCAACTCTATCCACATCTTTGGCTAGCTTTCTTTTTTCTTCCTCTATATGGGTAGTACTCCCAATGGGTAATTTTCTTATAGCATCAGCAACCATATTAACCTTACCTGGGTGGTTAAGAATACTTATGTCATAATCATTGAGTAATTCTAACCACCTCTTCTTTATGAGATTTTGCTCTTTCTGGGTGAAGACACACTTCAGTCTCTGGTGATCAGTGAATATATTAACATGAACATTGTATAAATAGTGAACCCATATCTTCAAGGTGAATACAACAACAACCAACTCTAAGTCATGCGTTGAGTTATTCTTATCATGGACCTTCAACTATCTGGAGGCATAATCTATGACCTTTCAATTTTGCAGTATTACGCAGCCCAAACATACACTGACACATAAAATTACACTACAGAACCTTGAGTACGCTCTTGTAAGGTCAAAACCGAAGCAGAAGTCAACCTCTTCTTCAACTCTTGAAATCTTTTATCATAAGCTTTAGACCATTAGAACTTAATTGTCTTCAGAGTCAACTTTATTAAGGGAGATGATATAGACGAAAACCCTCAACAAACCTTTTATAGTAGACAACCACACCAAAGGAACTCCTAATATCAATTGGAGACATGGGTCTAGGCCAACTATAAACTGCTTCAATATTTTGGATATCAACTTTAATTTATTCACTGAAAATATGTTGCCCAAGAATGCCACTGACTTAAACCATAACTTACACTGGGAGAACTTAGCATACAACTCATTTTCTTTCAAAGTCATAAGTACTATTATGAGGAGACTAGGATGATCTTCTTCATTCCTTGAATAGATTAGTATGTCATCAATGAAGATGATAACTAACAGATTAAATAAGGTTTGAAAACTTTATTTATAAGATCCATGAATGTTGTAGGTGAATTGTTCAAACCAATGGACATGAACAAAAACTCATAAAGCCCATATCTTGTTCTAGACACTATCTTTGGAATATCACATTTTGTAACCTTCAATTAAGGGTAACCTGATCCGAGATAAATTTTGGAGAAGTAGGAAGCACCCTGTAGCTGGTTAAAAATATCATCTATCCTTGTAAGAGGATACTTATTTCCCTATGGTAACCTTATTCCGTTGGATATAGTCTATGCACATTCTAAGGAAACTATCCTTATTTCTCACAAACAAGACTCGAGCACCCCCAAGGTGAGACACTTGGTCGAATAAGACCCTTATATAAAATATTTTTCACTTGCTCTATCATTAAATCTACTGGTGCCATTATATATGGTGGAGTAGAGATAGAACGAGTATTTTAAATGATGTGTACACGGAAGTCTAATTCCCTCTCAGGAGGAAATCCGGGTAGATCATCATGAAAGGCTTCCAGAAACATTTTTACTTTAGAAACTAACTAAAGGGAAGGTACCTCAACACTTTAGTTATTAATTCTAACTAACTTAAAGATACACATCTTTGAAGATAACTTTGTCGCCTTAAAGTATGAAGTTAAATGACCACTAGGCACTGCTGAACTACTACACCATTGTATAACAGGCTAATTAGGAATCTGAAACATGAAAAGTGGAGTTCTACTATTGACACATGATAGGCATAAAGCAAGTCCATACCTAAAATGACATCAAAATCTACCATGTCTAACTCCACTAGATCAGCCATATTTTTAATGTAATTGATAGAAATAGGACAATGATATACCGTGGTTTTATGGTATTATTAATACTTTTTCTTTAAGTTTAGTGTGTCCAAAATCCTTTTTGTGCTAATTTTTATATAACTTTCTCTTTAATTGCAAGAAATCTGTCCGAAGATGAATGCGGAGGTTTTTGAGCGAAGAAATACAGAAGAGACCACCTACGGAGCTTGTGACGGTCTGTCATGCCTATGACAGTCCGTAGGTGGCAGTGTAGTGCAGCTTCTGAAGGAAGATGGGGAAGTCTGACCAAGTGTGGGGTTACGGAAAGCGTGATGGACCGTTGTAGCCATGACGGCCCGTCCTGCAGGTTCGTCATGAAGATCAAAGAAGTAGCCCCAGTAACCATATTCCAAGCGTTTAAGTGTTTTGGAATGAAGACCCTTGACGGACCGTTGTGCTCGTAAAGATCCGTCATACCTGCCGTCGAGGGTAATGAAGAAAGAAGCAGAAGAAAATTGCACAAGTATGGAACGATAGAATCCATGACGGCCCATCGTGACCACGACGATCCGTCAACCCAACTGCATTTTGACAGATTTCCAACAAATAGATTCCTTGTTTAATTAGGTTTTTATTTTCTATAAGTAGTTCAAAAAACCTCGTTTTTGAGTTTAGACTCTGTATTATTAGTAGACCTTCGATTATTAGCTAGACTCAGTATTATTAGTAGAACCTCAATTATTAGTTAGACTAGGATCAAATTTAGACCTTTGGAATATTGTTAGATTCTTAAGATTCTTTGAATTGATTATTGGTGTTTTTTTGTTGATTAATCTAGCAAACTTTTGGATTTTACTCTTTCTCATTGAAGTAAGTACATGAATTCTTATATCATATATTTGAATATTGTGATTATGAATATGGGTAACTAAACTCCATAACTAGGGTTTGGGAACCCATAGGCCTAAGATGAGGTAAAACCTAACTAAATAACCATTCTAGAATAGTATCTTGGCATGTATGTATAATTTTTTTCATTTGGATCTTTTTAACGGATGGAAAAATTAGAACTCGCCTTAATGCCTACTTTTGGACTAAAGATGTAAGATCATAGGAAATAATTATCAACCTCTATTAGTGTATACTATCCATAATATGCATAGTATTGATTGGTACGAGGTAATAACTTAGTCAGAATATCGAATATGATTCTTAATATAGGTAAAGTAAGGGTTAGGATAGCAACACACGTAGCCAAACCAATGTGTGCGAGTGACATTTTCTAATGTCCGGACCAAGGATTTAGAAATACACAACCTATTACTTTGCATAGAAGATCTAAGGAATGAATTTGTTCATAATTAGACTATCGAGTTATGAACCTGTGGGGAAAACGTAAACCCTAGTTTACTTTGATAACTAATTACACTCCAACATTCGAAGTTGTAGTTTTTCTCGTTTAAATTTTGCTATTATTTTAATTTAACTACGAAATCGAAAACCCCCGTTTATTGTTTTTTTAAGCTTTCCCAGGTAAGTAAATTGACTGAACATGTGTATAGATTGATGTTAAGTCTAAACTTATTTCCTCGTGGAACGATCCTAACCTTAGTGTAGTTGGGTATTTCCTTAACACCCGCTTTACTTCTTATTTTTGAGAAGTAAGTTTGAGCGTTATCAATTTGGCGCCGTTGTTTGGTGAAATAGCTTTAGATTAACTTTAGACGTATTGATTATAGTTTAGTTGTTATTTTCTTGATTTTACTTTGTTTATGTTTTTTTTGATTCTTGCATAACTCATCTTCCTTGTATGGCAATACACAGAGAGGATAGAACCCTTGTTTCACTATGATCACGAATTAGAGCGCACACTACGCACCGTGAATAGAACTTTGGGAATAAATGATGATATCCAAACCATGACATCCCAGCGTTTGGCTGTGTTCATGGTCAGTTGTTACCCGATTCTCCGGGTAACACCAACAGAGGGGACAAATCTTACTCCCACGGCACCAAGCATACTATATAGTCTATGACAACATAGCAGATCCGATGGGCACTGTTCTTGCCTCCTCTACCACCATAGCCCACACCTTCTTGGTAACTAGTAGCCTTATGCAAGTGCTCCTGCCAGAGGTTTTGTTGTTCAGGGCCCTACCTTCTGAGGATCCATGGCCCTATAGCTAAGTAAGGTCATTGTGTTCAGATGTGTAAGGGAGGCCTGACTATGACTTGGAGTAATAGGGGTTAGAGTGTTTCCCTCTGTTACTGACGGAGAGGCCTACGATTTGTTCACTGAGCTCCCTTACAATTTCATTTTTCACTTGTAACCACTAGGGATGTTTTATTAGCATGCTAACTATCCGAGTCTCCAAGAAACTAAACCACAAGACAGAGTGAAATCTTTGTGGAACTATCCAGGAGAATTGAGTTTAGTAGTCCTGGTATAATTCACCACGTTCTTGAGAGCGTCCTAAATCACCATAAATAAGATGATGATTCACTGAAGAATACTTCATCGTTGGACAGGATGATAACAATAAGAGATGTTTGTACACTATAAGCAGGTGGATCTTATGGGGAGTGTCCTTATGCTGAATTGCTGAAAAATTAAGAAAATCTCCCGTAATGAGGATAAAAGCGTGGAGCACTGGAGGTCCAGATAACAGGGAACAAAAAATACCTTCGCAGTACAGTCCACTCACAATCCAGCCACAGATGAGATTCGTGAAGAAATGGCTTTGATGTGAACTGAGCATGGGTTTGTACTAAAACATGTCACTGGGGTGCACAAAAGATAAATGCAGTCAGCTACTTGTCGAAACCACCGCCACAATATGATGAGTATTATTATGAGCAGGATTCCTATGCGGTAAATGAGCAGACGGGGAGTTTTCGACCAAGTGCCCAAAACTCTAATCGGGAGAATTCGCGCCAAGGTCAAGGAAACCAAGGTCGGAACTATGGTAACTACAACTGTGAGGATCATTATGTTTGAGATTGAAACTAACAACCCCAAAACCCCGCGACAACAACTTCAACAGGGGTTTACTATGTAAACGAAATTACATGAATGGCCCTGGGTTTCCTCCCTCAAAATTGTGAAGTTACTCCTAGGGATGTGGAGGCAGTATGGCGCGAGTGTGAGCATATGTTGCATAAAATGATGAGGAGGTTCGATGATATGGATAGAACATTAAAGCAGTTAGGGGTGTGTTTAGCAGGTATTGGGCCAAAAAGTCGATACACGCATATCGATTGCACAAATCGAGTTGCAAATTGCCCAATTATCTGCGACTGTGAACACACGGTAACCGTTGCACTCTTCTACACACTGTCCAAAATCCTAAAAATGATGGCACCTTTATGGCTATCACTATTTTCGTGGTGGTAAGAAACCATTGACCCACCTATGCCGTCCTAAGAGAAATGTGGACAGGATGATGATAAGATAGTAAAAGGTTATGGTGAAGGCAGAAGAGAATCACTACAAAAAATGCAAGAAGTCCCTATGAAAGGTAAGTCCCATGCCTAGACCACCACCACCCTTCCCTAGATATTAGTGAAAAAAACCGAGGATGGTTAAAATATCGACGTTTTAATAGCTGCTGAAGCAGCTTTCTATAAATGTCCCTTTTGGCAGAAGCTCTGAACAATGCCCCGTTATGCCAGTTTATGAAAGATCTGGTTTTACAACAGAAACTATCGGTCACTTTCGAGGATGATGATGACTGCACATTGAGTGCTATTGATACAAGATCTCTAGTTCAAAGAAAGAAGATCCGGGTGCGTTCACTATTCCTTGACAGTTCGGGTCATTACCTTTTTTTTGAAAGCATTATGTGATCTGGGGGCAGCAATAAATCTCATGCCCCCCTCTCGATATCAAAGCAGTTTGGTTTTGGGTTACCAAAACCCACTGCGATGCGGCTACTAATGGCTGATCGAACAGTGAAAAATCCTATAGGGATACTCCATGATGTGCTAGTAAAAGTGGAGTCATTCATATTTCTGGCAATTTTTGGTATTCTTGATTGTGAAGTAAATTTTGAAGTGCCTATTATTCTTGGGAGGACATTCCTTGCTACAGGTAGATCCTTAGTTTATATGGAAAAGGGGCAGATGAAATTTCGGTTGAGCAATGAAAAAGCGACCTTCAACATTTGTAGGACCATGAGGAAGAGTGGTGAGCTGCAATCGGTATCCACCATATCCCACAAAGAAAAGATGAAGAAGGAGAATGAAGAAAAAAGTGCAAAACAAGAATTTATGGTTGGGGATCTGGTGCTTTTAGACAGATCTAGGTTGCCTTGTCTTCCGGGCAAGCTCAAGTCCAAACGGACTGGCCCTTACTTGATCACCCAAGTATTCCCTCATAGAGCAGTTGAGTTAAAATCCAAGGAGGAAGTGCGGTTTAAGGCACATCACCAGGAAATTCTGCAGAAAATAACTCTGCAGTAGCTACTGACGGATACAGCGACGGATCGTTTCAACTGTAACGGACCATCGCATTAATCCGTCATGCCAGGTACGTCTTTCTATTTTTTTCAAACTAGGTCACACGCGACGGGACCTACGATGGATCGTCACACATGAAACGAACCATCGTCGAGGAATCGATGCATCATTAATGAGGCATACCCGACCCCGACCGGCTGGGGATTTACAAAAAAATTCAACATTGGAAACACCATTCCTATTTAACACCCTATTATTTCACTAATCCTCCTATTTCCCTCCCTTTCAACTTCCAAATTTCTCTCCCTATTTCAACCAATTTTTGTTCCCCCAAAATTTCTCCAATGTACTAAAAGGTATCACTATCACTAGTCGGAGTTGCTGCATGGGGTGTTTTTGATCACCAAGTATGCATCTTGTTCTTTCTCCAATTTCTCAGTATGGCTCTAATTTCTACTCATTCCTATTCGAATTTTTGGGTTATCAATAGCATTAACCAGTTATTCCTGATATGTTCATTTATTTTATATAAATTCTGTGCAACAGGTTAAAATCTTCAAATTTTTCATTTCTAAAACCCTAGAAATAGGTGCTTTAGCATGCTAGTTTACTAAGTATTTGGATTAGCCAAATGTAGGTTTCAACATTACCACAATTGGAGTCCTAGGGGATGAAGGGCGGAACCCCCAGTTTGTCAAGGATTTACAGATGAGACCTGATGACGGACCTTGTATCCACAAAGGCCAATGTAGGTTTGTTCCAAAAGCCATAACAACACACAACACCCAATTTTTCACGGGTCCTCTATGGACATAGCGCCGGACCGTCATCCACAGACGGCCGTCTGACACAACCGTTCTGGTTGTCAGAGACCCTATCCCTTAGGGTCTATTATTTTTCTATGTTTCTTCAACGGACAAATGTTTTGCCGGCCGTCGTCTTTACGACGGTCCGTTGCAACAACGTTCGGTTTCAGGAGACCGTATCCTGAGGGTCTCTCATTTTTTCTAAGATCCTCAAACGGGACAACTCGACGAATCGTCGCGTGGTAGTCGACCCAGACGCGTTTTGTGACAGATTTCCACGCAAATAGACGTCTTGTTTAATTAGGTTTTTATTTTCTATAAATAGTTCGAAAAAACCTCATTTTGAGGTTAGAATTTGTATATTAGTAGACCTTCGATTATTAGTAGAATTAGTATTATAGTAAACTTCAAAATTAGTTAGACTTGGATCAAATTTAGACCGTTGGAATATTGTAGCTTCTTAAGATTCTTTGGAATGGCTTATTGGTGCTTTTTTATTGATTAATCTAGCAACTTTCGGATTTTACCTTTACTCATTGAAAGTAAGTACATGAATTATTATATCAATATTTGATATTGTGATTATGACTATGGGTAAACTAAACTTCAATAACTAGGGTTGTGGGAAACCATAGGCTAATAAAGAGCTAAAAAACTAACTAAAATAACAATTCTGAATAGTATCTGCATGTATGGAGAATTTTTCGTTTAGAGTCTTTTTAACGGATGGCAAACGTGAAAACTCGCCCTTATTCTACTTTAGGGACTAAGGAGGTAGATAACTAGGAAAATAAGTATCAAACATAGATTTAGTGTTATACGATATAATTGGCTCGTATTATTGGTACTGAGGTATAAACTAGTCAAAATATCAAATTGATTCTTAATATGAGTAAGATAAGTGCTTAGAGATAGCAACACACGTAGACGGACAACGGTCGGGAGTAACATTTTCTTTGCAGGGCCCAAGGATATGAGAAATACACAGCTTTAAACTTTGCATAAAGATACTAGGAAAAGAATGTATAGTTATACTTATCGAGTTATGAACCTATGGGAACACGAAAACCCTAGTCACTTTGATTAATGATTAACTCCAACATTCGAAACTGTAGTTGTTTCCTTTTATTGTGCTGTTATTGTCATTTATTTAGAATAGACACCCCCCTTTATTGTGTTTTTATGGCTTTCCAAGGAAGTAATTGCCTTAACAAAGTAGTAATAGATTGAATTTAAGTATAAACATTTTCCTCGTGGGAATGTTATCAACCTCACTAGTTGGGTTAGTTACTTGACACGACCGCTTTACTTCTTATTTGAGAAGTAAGTTTGCGCGTATCAGACAACCACGGTAGACTATTTTCTCTAGCATAAACTCTCCAACAGGTGTAGAAATACAAAAAGGGTCACAAAGTTTCTCAGGAAGAATGTCAAACTTATTTGCTCCATAAGGAGTTACAAAATATAAACATTCTCCGGGGTCAATAAAAGCATAAGCATCAAAAGTGAAGACTCTCATCATACCCGCGATGACATCTAGAGGTTTCTTTTGTTCTTGGCGGGTAATGATTGCATAGAGGTGGTTTGCTCCTACGCCCTAACTAGAAGTGGTTACTCTCGCTGCAGCTCTGTCTGGTGGGGCAACAAATGAAGTTTAAGCTCTTTTTCTCGGAATTCCACCACCCTACTTATTCTTAGGACATTCTTTTAGGAAATGACCCTTTTTCCCGCACTTGAAAGAACCCGAGTGGCCATCAGGACACTTACCGGTGTGGTTCTTACCACACCTACAACATAGAGGAGTCCAACTACTTCCTTGTGCCACACTACCTTGGGATTGAGCTGGTTAGCCTTGAAGTGTTCCAAAGTCATGCCATTATACTCACATTTATCTCTTGGCTCACGTGCACTAACAAATGATTGTTCATGATCCTTTTGTTTTTGAAACAGTGGCCCATTTGAACCAACCTTTTACTGCCCAGACTTATTCCTATTTTTAACTTTCTTGTTCCTATACTCCTCTCTGTCCCTCATCTTCTCCTCTGCAACATTCTGCACATAAATAATCATTATGGATATATCCATGTCACAGCTCAGCAGAATCTCCTCCCTCTTTACTTGATGCACGACCCAAGACAACAACAAATAAGCTCATTCTGCTCCTCATATCCTTAACCTTTTCATTAGCATAGCAAGAAATTAGGGTGAAGTTAAACACATATTCTTGATCATTCAAGAACTCCTGTTTCAGTGTAAGGAACTTATGTACCTTTGGCTCTTTCAATTCTTAGGGAAAGAAATGCCCCAGGAAAGCCTCTTAAAAATAGGCCCAACCAGGATGGTGTGCATCCTCATCTCTACCCTCGTTCCATTTATCGAACCAAGTCCACACAGATTGTTTATTTGATATGAAGCTAGATCAACTCTCTCAGCATCAACAATATGCGTTATATTGAAAATATTTTTCCACTCTTCCACAAAGTTTTCTGCATCTGTGACGTGTCAACCCCTTCTTGTTGAGATCCTCTCTGTTACTCGACTTTTTTAGTTACTCTTGGCTTAATATTTGGATAGCCTCGCAGAACTCGATATTGATGACTCCTTCTTCATGTTGCACGTTTGGTGCACTAGGTAGCTCTAGATCCTCTATATTCCTTATGGATGGATGTCCTCTTACTTATCTTCGTGGAGGCATGATAATTTGAAACACGCGTAAGCACGAATTAAAGACAAACTTTTTTGAGATAAACTATAACGCACCAAAAAGAATAAAAAAGAAGTGAGGAATTAGTAAATATTGCAGCCCCTGCATCCCCCTAATCATAGATGTTGAGTGCTTTACACCGATGACTAAGACCGTACAGACACGACTTCATAGACTCCGTACGACTCTTGAACATTTTGCTCTAATGTCTAGTTTGTCACGCCCAGAGTCTACACCCTAGACGTGGTTGACACCCATGACCATTTCTTGTCTTGAGAGAACCCTGGGTTTTTCTTAGTTAAATCAGCGGAGATTTAATCATTATATGAAAGGAACGTTCTCAAAGAATTACTTAAAATATAATTACTTGGCAAAATGGCACTTAAGTCCCATATGATAAAAATTTCTGTAAATAAATAGAGACCGAACTGAGCTGACTCATTCATTATCTATCTATGAAGATTATATAATATTATGATGAATGTTGGGACAAACCCCTCAATATTCTATAATGTAATGAGTGAAAGCATAAAAGAGTCCTCCGGATGTATAAAGTCTCACTACTGAATTAGGATGTGCAACCTGGATCAATGAGGCACTACATGCGGATCCTTATTACCTGTTTTTCATCATAAGACTATGGAAGACAACTGACATCATTTCATTGAATGTATGAGTATGTGAGTTCGAGTGATAAACAACAACTTTAGGCTTTAAATGAATAACAAGAAACTTACCTTGGTTCTACTCCACTCATGAATTACTGAACTTAATATAAGGCAAAAAAAACACATGCGATATATATAAAGTTTTGTAAAGAAGTAAAACAAATTAGTTCGTTAAAGAAAATACAATAACAAACACAACTTTACTTAGATATAAAAGTAATATAGTTTCATGTGGGAGATTATCTTACCGACAACCATTTATATGAGCATAAGTGATGGTACAACATCTTACGTCAAGTCGCAAGAGGAAACCTATACCTTGCCTCCAGTATAGAAACTGAACTCCTATGTGGATCCACTAGTCTATTCTAAATATCACTAAAGAATCATCTAAAAAGTATGACATTTCTTCTGTACATGTTTTCTATGTGTTTATGGGGGCTTGAGTTAATATGACTTGTGCCCCTAGCAATACTAGTTCCAAAATACTTAGCTTATATGTATTTAAAAATAACTTCTTCTCTGGTTTAAGGTAACTGATCAAATTTAGTTTAGAAGCTCTCTTGGAAATCATATTTTTCTTTTTACTAAAACGAGCCAAAGGCTTTGTTGGATGTCTAGCTTCCTTTTTCTTAGTCAAAATATGAAAACTTTTATAACTCTTACTGAATAGTTAGTTTCCTTATAACTGTTGGGAAATAAACAAAAATTTTACTCTTTACTGAACTTGAAAATCATGACTTTCACTCTACTCCTAGGAAATACTTAGTTCCCCTATATTTCTTAGAGGAAAGACTTCAACTTTTACTCTTTACTTGGACTTGAATATTGAGGCTTAAAGTTAAAACGTTTAATAAAAACTCCTGAAAACTTTAAGAATCATTAATTTTAAATGATTCTTAGCTTCTAGACTTAACACTTAACTCCTTTGAATTTGATCTTAACTTTCTTGTAATTTGATTACACATTCATTGTTATGATTTATGTTCTTTAGTGATTTCTAGGTGCTAAGAAATCACTTGAAGCAATTACAATGATCGTAAGGTTTTAATGTACTTTAGAAGGACTTAAAAAGGATAAACTACTAAAAATAGGCAAAAAATGTTGATCAAGACGCATTGGTGCACGCCGCGCCAAGCCCTAGTTGATAGAAGCCTATTTTGGCGAGACGTGTGTGGCCTTGCCGAGGGGCGTCTAACAAAATTTTCAACTTATTTTCTTGTTTCCAATCTCCTAAGCCTCCATGGTCTAATCCCCAAACTGCTAGAATCCTCAATACCTTCAATACCCATTATATCTAAACCCTAAACAACATTGGGAACTACTAATTAACATCAATGGGCCAGTCAACTCAACAAAAAATGGATTCCAAGAGATTATCAATAATTCACTTATAATCATGTAATCAATTCTCAAACTTCTGAACTGAAACAAGATTCGTGTGAGGATGAATAAACTCAACATGAAAGAGCTCGCATACCTTGATACGGATCACCCCCGACGAATTCCTCATAATCCCTTCACGTTCTTGGCGAAACTTTGACCTCTTTTCTCTTCTCCTTCTTTTCTTCTCTTTTCACCCAAGTCCTAAGCGTAAAAGAACTTTTCTAATCACATTAAAACCTATTTTTACCCCAATTAAACCCTTAGAACGTATTTGGAAATAAATGGGTAAAAAGACTAGTTTGCCCATCCATAAATCCATATTGGACTTTCCTTACCTCAACAACCCAACTTTCGAAAGGCATATTTCCCTCATATGATAATGATATCATGCAAACTCAACGTCATTGGATATTTCCAAGTGATCACAAAAAAAATAAAGAATTGACTCTTAGTCATCCTGAGTTAGAAGTCATGGCTGTTTGAAAATGACCACAAACTCATTTTATTAACTTTAGAAAATTTTCCACATTTTCCCTTTTCTTTCTAAAAGTGAATTTTTTTATTTTCTTGGCTTATTTTAGGCTACTGCGATTTACGAGATGTCACATCTTTGACCTTCCTATATACCCCATAACTCAAATAAATCAAAAGGACAATCCAATTGTAACAACCCTAAGAATGGATAACATAAGAAATGCTTAATTAGTCAAGAATGCCTATGATTAGACAAGGGTTCACCTTGATGCGCGTAGAACCAGACCTCGGAACCTTTGCTACAGCCAGCACAACTAACTTGCGGGATTTATTGAGCTTGGACACAGGTTGGTCAAACCATGTAGGGATCTCCCAAATACGAAGATTACACTTGAAGGAGTCTTTATCGGAATTAAAAGGAAAATCTTAGTTTGGAGGGTTAGGGGTAAAATGGCTTTTCACCGAGTTAAGGGTGGTATGTAATTTACATAAATAATACAATTATATTTAATTATTAGGGGAAAGGGTATTTGGGAGAGAGGAGGCCGAAACTAGGATATTGAAGTGAAGTCTTGCTCCACCGAGTTCGAAACCTGGGTGGAGCAATGAATTAAGTGAATTTTTATAAAGACATGAATTTAATGTAATTAAATTACAATTATTATTAGGATGTATTAAAATAAATAAAAATCATTAAATAAGACTCCTACAACTCCCACTATCTCGCGTTTATCTCTCAACTCTTACGCTCAATCTCTCTTATTCTTTCTCACATTTTTTCTCCGCCAAAATAAGATACAAATGCAGAAAAATAAATCAAGTTCTTCACCCTTCATGAACTCACACGAAATCACAAAAAAACAATGTTAATTGTACAATAGGCTAAGGGAGGTTTTCATTCGAGTGGAGTTGATATTGAGGAGGCTTAAACGTGTTCTTGGGTGAAGTTTATGGGCAGCAAGTAAAGACTTTAACGTAAAAAAGGGATGGGTTCTCTTCTCTCTTGGTCCCTTTCCCAAAAGACCTTTTAAGGTTCAGATTATTAATTCCGTAAACTAGGGTTGTTCACCGTTGCATATCCCTATCACTAGCTCCCATTGAACCATAGGCTTATTATGTTTGCTGGTAGAAAAATAGGGATGAAACGTGTTTTCTTGATGATTATGTGTTTATATGTATGTTTGGAATTATGTGACTTATGTTGATATTTCCAAAAATGTAACTACGTGTGCATGTGTGTGTTGCCGTGGCTATTATTGATGCTTTCGGACATCAAAAGGCATGATATTTCTTTATATTTCATGTACACATGTTGATGTAAATGTGATGTTCATATGAGTTGAAATGTGGCTGATTTGAGGGATAATGTCTTGCCCAAACGAATACATGAAGACGCACCTAAAACGTTTTAAACGCACTATGATATTCCCCTAAGAACTAAGGTGTAACTTGATGAAAGGATGCTGAAAAACTAAAAGAAAATTTCCAGCTTCAATTGATGAATTTCGGTCAGCAAAGATTGTCAAAAATGTTGAAAAAATTAATTAATATAAGTGAGGTCATGGAGGATTTAACCCGTGACATCACCATGTTAAAAACCATGAAAATAAGGAAGTAAAAAAGAAATATGGCGATGAAGATTCGAACCATGGTATTTGCTGGAAAATGTAACTTTAAAAAAATAAGAAATGAGAGGAGTGGGATTCGAACCAGCCACCTCTAAAAAATATTTAAGGAAGAACAAAAGAAAAATAAAATAAAATGAGAGGCGTGGTAATTTAACCCACGACCTCTAGGGAGTGAAGGAGAGTAAAGAAAATGAAAGAATGAATGTTGAGAGTGGGATAGAACCACGAAACTCTAGGCATTGAAGGCGAGTAAAGAAAAGAAGAAAAAAAGGATGTGAGGCTTGGGAATCGAACCCATGACTCCTTGGAAGATTAAGGAGAAAAATTAAAAAAGAAAATAAGAGGCCGTGGGGTTCGACCCCACAACCCCTCGGCAAAGGCGAGAAAATTTAAAGGAAATGATATAAAAAGTAAATGAGGTTGTGGGGTAGATCCACATCTCTTAGTTCCATTAAGCGAAAAATGAAGAGAGAAATTAAGGGGGAAATAAAATAAAGGCATTGGGGCTCGAACTTGGGTCCCCAAGCCCTATGGATCAAGCCAAAATGAATAAGAAAATGTAAGTTTTGTTCAACGAATTTGCAAACCGGGTTCCCTTGCCTAAATTATGTATTAATACATAAGTCATGCATGAAATAAATGTTCATGAATAATGTTGCCTAGTTAGATCGACTAAATCTTGGCATACATACAAGATGCATAAGTCTTGTACCACCTAATCTTAGGAAGATATCAATAACTTAAACGAACTATGAATAAAGCCTCATGGCTTTTATGTATAGATCCAAAGGTCTAACATAACGTCTTAAAAATAGTGAAATAAGATGTATGTAATGAATTATGTAAAACTTTAAAAGGGTTAAGTAAGAGTGGTTAAAACACACTAAAAGGCAAGTGCATTGGCATATGATGAATAACGAATATATGAATGAACATGATGAAACCAAAGAGGGTTTAAGATGTTGAAATATACAATTGCCAAGTACATTGTCAGCTGATGAATGAACGTTCACGTAAAAAGGAGTGGAGAAATTTTGAAAACACAGATGTTTATAAAGTTAATGAATGTGGTGACAACCTGATTAGGAGGCTAATGTAAAAGATGAGAGCTTTAAAAGAACCTAAGTAATGTTACCAAAAATTACTCACCTAGAGGAGTGTAAAGTTATTGACGCGGGACCAGTTTCTATGAAAACTCTACATTATACAGTGATTGAGATTAACACACGTAATACTATGATTAGATGAGAAATGATCTATTGAGCTATGATATTATCATACTAGAAGCCAGCTTCATGCGTATGAGTTGAATGTAATGGAACTTTATATTGAGCACCGAGAGATAGCTAGAGCGGTGATGCCTTCTTTCGGGAAGGGCGGAGTTCACGTAACTCTCATGAGATAGACTTTCGGCATGCGGGTAGGGGATCCTTAATCTCCTAGTCTTCGAACATACACTACCAAGATATTGGGATCGGGCGGGGTTCAATTCCGATGTAGCTTGCATGTTTGGGTCACTTTGGCCAGTGGGATTTTGATTATTTTGAATTTAATGGGGAGGGGAATTTTTTGTATTGATATATGGAATGGACAATATAGGGATAGGGATATTGATTGGGGAGGTGGGGATGGGATGGGGGGATGGGGGGGGATTTATTGGGATTGGATTCGATGATTCTTAATGGAGGGAAAAAATAAGGAGAACATAGTGGGGGGAAATTTGGGGGAGGGATATGGAGGGGGGGGGGGGAGGGGAATTGGAGGGGATTTGTGGGGAGAAGGAAAAGTGAAAGAAGACTGATTTAGGAAAATATTCGGGGGGGGGGAAGGGGTGATGGATGGGGAATATTGTGGAGGCGGGGGGGGGGAATTAGGAATTTTATATAATGGATGGGATTTAAGGTGGGGGAGAAGGAGGGGGGAAGAGAGGGGAAAAGGAACCGATTTTAATTGTGATTGATTGATGGGTGGATAGGGGATGAAGAGAAGGGAGAGAGTTGATTTTGGGGGATGGAATAAGGAGATTTATTTTGGATTTTTGGGGGGGGGGAAGGATTGATATTGAGGATGGGTGGGTGGGGGAATATGGGAGGATGATTTGGATTGGGGTGGATGGGGAATTTGAATTCTAGATGATGGGGGGAGGGGGTGAATGGAGGGAGGTGGGGGGGTGGGGGAGAGGATTTATAGGAGAGGGGAGGATGAGATAGGGATTTTATGGGGGGGGAAGATTAGATAAGGGGGGGGATTGGACGGGATTTTTTTGATTTATTTATGGGGGATTTATTTGATTAATTGGATTTTTTAGCAATTTGGAAATATTTTTATATTTTTCTTGATTTTTTTGAGATTTTTTGATTGAAAAAATATAGAATGATTGATTGGGAGGGGAGAATGTGGGATTGGATGGGGGAAATATTTGGGGATTTTTGGGATGAGGGGGAAGGGGTGGGGGAATGGGAGGGATTTTATAGAATTTTTGGATTTTTTTTGATTTTTTGAGATTCAAATTTTGGGAGATCGAGGGGGGGAGGGGGAGAGATATTGGGGATTAAGGATATATTGTGGGGGGATTGGGGGAGGGGAGAAATGAGAGGAAGGATTTTGGGGATTTGGGAGGGGCTTGGGAGATGAGGAAGTGGGATTGTTTGGAAGGATTGGGGAGATGAGGCGGAGGGGGATGGGGAATTTGGGGAATAATAGTAGGGGGGGAATAATTATTGATATTATTTTTATGGGACTTGATAGGATTAATAATCTTAAATTTGGATTATATGTGGATTGATGTTTATTTTTATTGGGAATATGAAATATTTTTTTTTGGGAAATTTTTTTTTTTTGGAATTTTTTTTTATATGGAATATTTTATATATTATATTTTTAGGATAAAGATTCTTTTTTTTAGTGGATTTTTGGAAGGGGAATATATTTTTTAATAGATGGGGAGGGGATATGAAATATTGAGGGAGGAGACATGAGATTATTTTGGATTCTTGATGTTTGGGTGGAGAGTTGTTATGGGGGGGATATGAAGGTGGGAGGGGGGGAGGGGGAGATGAATGGGGGGGGAGAGGGAAAGAGGGGGAATGGAAGATTGGGGGGAGATGGATAATGGGGAGATAGGGAAGAGGAAATAATTTGGATTGGGAATATTTAGATTAGTCTTGGAGATTTTTTTAAGGAATTGATTTGAATATGGGTGAATTCATGTGAATGGGGGGGGGGAAGGAGGAGAAAAAGATAAGGGGGGAGATTTTTTTTATTATTTTGGGAGATGGGGATTGGATTTGGGGGATTTGGTGGGGGGGGGAGAATTGGGATGGGAGGGGGAGAGATTTTGGAGATGGGGAGGGGGGGGGAACGGGGGAAGGGGAAATGTTATTTATGTTGGGGGGATTGAGGAGGGATTGGAGACATTGGTGAGGGAGGGGAAGGGAGGGAAGATTGAATTTAGTTTGGTGGAATGAGAGGGGATTGGGAGGGGGGGAGTCGAGAGGGGGGTGGGGGGGAGATTATTAGATATTGAATTATAGGGAGTGGATTTTGGGAGAGGAGGGGGATAGATAAATATTTATGGGGGAATATAGGGGATTTTAAGTGGACGATATTTATTTGTTTTTTATTGGATGAGGGAGATGCGAGGGGGATAGGAAGAATGGGGGGGGGGATTTGATTTGGAATTTTAGGAGGGATAAAATTTTATAGGTGGGAGGGGGGGGGGGAAGAGATTATAAAAGATGATTTTAAGAGGGGGATAAATGATGGATTAAGTGATGAATGGGATTTGGAAGGGGGATTAGTGGGGATTTATGGGGGGAGGGATGATGGTTTTATATGGAATGGCTATGGGAGAGAATATTTTGATTGAATATTAATGGGATATTGGAAATAGGAAAATTAAAATTGGGATAGGGATTGTGGGGATTGATTAATATGGGATATTGAGATTTTTAGGATTGGGGGGAGGATATAAGATTGGATTGCTTATAGGAGGACTTTGAGGAATTTGGATTAATGGAGATTTTGGAGAACTTTGGGATATTATTCGGATAATGAGGGGATGATTTGGGGAAATCGAATGGGGGGGAGGGGGGATATTTTAATTTTGAGGGATTTGTTTTGGATTATTTTTTATATTGAGGGTTTTGGGGGAAAATTAGGGGATTTTGGTGGATTAATTTTGGAGGAGATATAAATTTTGATGGGGGGATTGGGATTGATTTGATTTTTTTTTTGGAGGAGGATTGGATTTGGGATTTGGATCTTTATTATTGATTTTTTGATTTTGATTTTATTGGATGCTTTAATAAATTATTGGGAAGGATTATTATTGAATGGAGATTTTTTTGATGGATGATATTTGATAATTTTTTTGAATTTTGATTATTTTAGAGGATTTCAATAATGGAATTTTAATTATGATTCTAGTGGGGGAGATAAATTTGGATATGATGCTTTTTGATGATTTTTTGGATGAGTAGGCAGCATTTTATTAGAGAGATTTTTAGGGAATTTATGTGGAAATTTTTGGATAGAAGATGGAAGAATTAATGGGAGAAGGGGGGATTATTGGGAGGATATTTTGGATTAATTATTTTTTTAATGGATATGTGAGAGATTATATGTATTATTGGGAGATTGGGGGGGTGGTAAATTGGGATTGTGGGGAGGGAGTGTTGGATGAGGGTGGATTTATAGGGAATTTGGGAGATTTATGAATTGTGGATTTAGAAATGGGGGGGGGAATTTTTTTATGAATGACATATTTAAGGAGGTTTTGATTATTTTTATGTTGAATATTATGATTTGGATAGATAGAAATATGGATGGGATATTGGATTATGATTTTGATTGAAAGGGGGGGGCATTTTAGGAAGAATTATATTTATTTGAATGGGGAAATTTTTTTAATTTTAATATTTTTTTATTGCATATTTTTGGATTTTTGAAATTTTGAGGGGATTTATGCGGGAGATTTTTATTTTTTTTATTTTTTTTAGATTTTACGGGAGAATTTGAGGAGGAGGGGTGGAATTGATGATGATTTATTGGGATGGAACTAGGGAATGATTTATAGATTTTTTTGGGGGAGAATGATTATATTTTGGGGATAGGGAGTAGGGAATAGGGATAAAGAAATTCTTGGGATTTTTAGATTTTGATGGAATTTAGAGGTTTTGGGGATAGGGGGGATAAATTATTGTTAAATTTTGATTTGGGGGGGGATTATTTCTTTTATGTGAGAGTGGGAGAGGAATAATTTTATTTTGATTTTGGGATTGAGGAGGAAATGATTTTTTGGGGATTACTTTTTCCTTATTTGGAGATTAATTTTCCTTTTTATGGAAGGTTTTTTTTAATTCGGAATGGAATTATTGGATTATATAATTGAATGATTATTGATGATTATGGGATAGGAAATGATTTTAGAAGGATTTTACTTTTAGGATTGATTTTATTTTGGGGGAATTTAATGATGATGGGATGGATTTGGGATTATTTCCACCTTTTATTTGGGGTCATCACACTAGATTTCATGATCTCAAATGATCTTTGTCACTTCTTAAAGTAAAAGTGCCCAATGAATGGAATGAGGTCAGCCTCAAATGATGCACATAAATGAATCAATATTACCAGGTCTTAGGATAGGATAATCAGAGGTGAGTTAGATTCAGTAGTGACAATTAGTCATCTTGGTATTGAACAACAAACTCGAAGAAAGGCTTAACTACATCCTAGGTATAAGACACAAAAGTAGAAAAATGAGAAACAAAAGTAGAAATATAAACCAAGTTCTTCACCCTTTAAGAACTCACACGAAATCGCAAAAAATAAATGTTAATCATACACCAGGCTAAGGATGGTTTTCATTCAAGTGGAATTGATATTGAGGAGGCTTAAACGTGTTCTTGGGTGATGTTTTTGGGAAGCATGTAAAGATTTTAACGTCAAAAAGGTATGGTTTCTCTTATCTCTTCGTCCATTTTGCAAGAGACCCCTCAAGGTTCACAATATTCATTCTGAAAACTAGAATTGTTCCCCGTTGCTGTCCCTTCATAGCTACCAATTAAATAATAATGTTAGTTGCTGGTCTACCGTTTCACCCGCACTGCCTTTAAGTTTCCTAGCTCTTTGGTTGATTCCTACTACCGCAAGAAAACTAGGGAGGAAACGGTTTCGTAGAATGATTCTGTGTTTATATGTATCTTTGGAATTACGTGACTAATGTTGATGTTTCCAAAAATGTAACTACATATGAATGTGTGTGTTGTCGTAGCTATTTTTCATGGTTTAGAACTTGAAATGGCATGATAATTCTTTATATTGCATGTACACATGTAGATGTAAATGTGATGCTTATATGAGTTGAAATTTGGACGATTTGAGGGATAATATCTTGGCTAAACAAATACATGAAGACACACCTAAAGCTTTCTAAATGCACTATGAAATTCCCCTAAGAAATAAGGTGTAACTTGATGAAAGGATGCTGAATAGTTAAAAGAAAATTTCTAGATTCAATTGATGAATTTCGGTCAACAAAGAGGAGTCAAAATGTCAAAAAAAAAAGAATTAAAACAAGTAAGTTCATGGAGGATTGAACCTGTGACCTCACCATGTTAAAAACCATGAAAATAAAGAAGTAAAAGAAATGTGGTGATGGGGATTCGAACCATGGTATTGGCTGGAAAATGTAAGTTAAAAGAAAAAAAAAGAAATGAGAGGAGTGGGATTCGAACCCATCACCTCTCAATAATATTTAATGAAGAGTAAAAGAAAAAAATAAAACGAGAGGCGTGGGAAACGAACCCAAAACCTCTAGGAAATGAAGGAGAGTGAAGAAAATTAAAGAATGAAATGTGAGGAGTGGGAATAGAACCCACGAACTCTAGGCAGTGAAGAAGAGTCAAAGGAAATCAATGAAAAGAGATCTGAGGCGGAGCGCAGGCGGAGGAATTGACCATAGGACTCCTAGGCCCGGATTTAATGAACAATAGTAAAAAAATTCAAGAGGGTTGTCGGGGGTTCGAACCACAACTCCTCGGACAATGAGAAATTTCAAAGGCAATGAAAATAAAAAGTAAATAAGGTGGGGTTAGACTCCACAACTTTAGTTTCCAGTAAGCGGAAAATGAGAGAGAATTTAGGGAAAAATAAATGAAGGCATTGGGCTAAAATATTGGGTCCCCAAAGTGAAGGATTCAAACGAAAATGAATAAAAAAGGTAATTTTTTATGAAGGAATTGAAACGGTTCACTTTAAAAATTCTTTATTGATACATAAGTCATACATGAATTAAATGTTCAAGAATAATGTTGCCTACTTAGATCGAAATTGAGATCTTGCCATACATACAAAATGCAAAAGTCTTGTACCACATAATCTTAGAAAGAGATGAATAACTAAAAAAAAACACTGAATAAAGCCTCATGGCTTGTATGTGTAGATCCATAAGTCTAACATACGTTTACAAAAACTAAGTGAACTGAAGATGTATGTAATGAAATGATGTAACCATAGAAGGGTAAAGTAAGATTGTAAATAACACTAACAGGACAACTTCATTGGCATATGACGAAACAAATATTATGTAATGAAATGATGAAACCTTAGAAGGGTTAAGTAAGAGTGTGAAACACACAATTGGCCATGTACATTGGCATATGATGAATTGAACATTCAATTAAAAAGGGGTGAGTAATTATGAAAAAAAATGTGCTAATGTTAATGAATGTGGTGACAAAATGATATTAGGCTAATGTAAAAGATGAGAACAATCTAAAATGAGCCTAAGTAAATGTTACCAAAATGTACTCACATATGAGAGTGTAAAGTTAAGGAAGAGACAAGTCTCTATGAACAATCTAATGAGAGTATTGAGATTAACACACTCAATACTAATGATGAGATGAGAAATCATCTATTGAGATATAATGTCCTCATAATAGAAGCCAGCTTCCATAACGTATGAGTTGAATGTAATGGAACTTTATACAGAGCACCGATTGACTATCTATGAGCGGTGATGCCTTTTTTTTAAGGGCGAAGGTTCACGTAAATCTCATAAGATGAGACTATTCAGCATGTCGGGTATGGGTCTCCCTATATCTCTTAGTCTTAGAACCTATACTGCCAATATAGGGATCGTGAGGGATTCATTTCCCATGTATGCTAGCATATTTTGGGTCACTTTGGCCGGTGATTCCACTTTTTTCTGTGTGGGGTTTCATGACACTGGATTTCATGATGCTCACATAATCTATGTCAGTTAAAGTTAAAGTTCCCAATGAATGAATGAGGCCAACCTCAAATAATGCACCTAATGAAAACGAATGATACCAGGTGTCGTGATGGATAATTAAGAGGGAGTTAATCACGTAGGACATTAGGTCATCGTGGTCATGCCAACGAACCCGATGAAAGGCATAAACTACATCCTAGGTATAGCTGGTGTTTACACTGGCCCATGAATTAAATAAAATAAAGTACGTATGAATGAACAAAGTAGACTCTGTGTTTGCTAAAGTAGACTCATGTATGTCCTTGGTGTATGCTTGCATATACCCATAATTAGTACAAGCGTGTAATAACCCTATACAACTCTAAACATTTAGGTGCTGGCACAGGTGGACACTAGAGTTAAACGATCAACGGTGCAGCTATTCGGACGTTGATTATTCATCCGAACTTGGTAGGCCTCCATGCTTTCGATCTTACCCATTTACATTCTTGCTTAGTTTTAGGATTGAGTTGGTGGAGTATGTTCCACTAGATGGTTGATGGTGAACAATTATATATGCAATAGAATGTTTAGTAATCATGTTACGAAACAAAAAATTTCAAATTTTTTGCAAAAATTAACCTAGATGATGTAAGAATGACGTATTTAGGCTTGCCTGCGACCTCTGAGAGGTCAATGATGCCTGTCTCGTCTTGGATCTAGATTCTGGTCGTGACACCAACATAAAAAAGTCACAACATATAATTACTAAGTGCAACATATACTATTCACTCAACACAACCATATCATCACATGCAGATATAGAACATATACAACAATATCGGCATGAAGAGAAACAATGTATTTTGCAATTCTCCAATATTACAATCATGTCAAATATTTTGTCCTCTCATGGAACCTAAACCTAAAATGTTAGAGAAATGATGAGTCCACATATAGGAATCAATTAAGGTTATATTTTGATAGTAACAATGTCCTTAAATACTTGTTTGTCCCAATTACTGATGAATAACCTTAAGTTTTATCTATTCTGAGTTTGAGGAAAAGTATGGACACTACTTTGCAAAAAGGAGAAAAAGAACAAAGAAATTAAGGCATAAGGATTGCGAGTCCACTTAGAGAATCACCGATAGGTATAAAGATCACCTTTTGCTCTAGTTTGGTAAGCCCTAAAGGAAAATATCAAATCTGTGGTGAAAAGGAGCAATCGTCGTATCACCGAGAAGTTTTGTGAAGTAGTAAATTATAGCCTAGTGATACAGAACGCTAAGATGCTTGGAATAAGACCAATAGGGTAATGAAATTTCCAAAGGGTGAGTAACTGATTTGATCAACGATACCGACATACTACGCCGATTGATTTGCTGCAGCACTAATTTTTGAAAACTATACGTACTTGTTGAGTGTTTGAGCTTAGTATTGAAAATTGTTAGACTTTCATCAATTTTTATCATATTTTTGTTTGTTTTTAAGCTCTAAGTTTGAGACGGGTTTTGGAGAAGAACTTGAAGACCAAAAGGGTTTCCTTTCAAAAGATTTGGCCTTGGGTCTCTTGGATTATTTATTCTTGTCCTATAACAAGACTTAAATAATCATACCCACTAAAATGCAAGTTCTTTTTCTGTATAAATTTCTATCTTTTGTTCATGTCTAGCTAAAATCCAAATTATTGGGGTGTGATTTTATGAATATGGGTTTAGTTAGTTGTTGGGTCTTTCTTGTTGATAGTTTATTCATAGTTTTATTTTTATTTAGTTTAGTAGTTGTTGATGAATCTAATGAGGTTGTGGTTTAAAATATAATCTCAAATATGTGTTTTGAGCTTGCTTGAGAGAGAGGTCGAGATACTAAGACTACTAAATTTATTGCAGGCAGGAGTGGGTCGACGTGAGGTTTAGCTCCAGATAATGAACACTAGTGTCACACCACACACTTACCTCGAGAGAGTTAGAGGGTTAAGTTGAAGGTTGTGCTTCATGCGGAAAGTGGGTATTTGAGAGAAATCCATTCGAAACTAGGTAAGTTGCTCAAAAGAGAGCTTATCCCCCATAAAGTCATGCCTATTCAGAATTACTTTATTCCCCCTCCCCTTGATTTATAACTTTTTGTTAATTTTGTTGTTTTGATTACTACTTGTGATAAAAGCCCCCATCGATAATTTACATTTGAGTCACCCCTTTAATTTAATATGTTTTTATTCGATAATGTCTTTAGCTATAAGTAGTTAGAACTCAATTTTACTTTTCTATCGATTCTCAAAACCACGCCCTATGGAAACCACCCCAACCCTTGTTTGGTTTACAATACTACAACACAATCGTCGACACTTGCATTGGAAGTTGTGTTTTTGATTATGTCACAAATCATACCCAATAAAATGGTATCCAATCTCATAGTTATGAAAAAACGTGGCAATCCAATAACAACTAGTTATATAAGAACGTGGCAATCCTATCCATATTTTATTCGAGAACATGGAAATCCGGTCCTAGTTAGTTATGCCAAAATGTAGAAATCTAATTCATTAAAACCATAATCATGCGCATAAGTATATCCTTAATATCAACGATCAAAGTGCTTCATTGTAATATACTTATCGTTTTTCTGCCTTTATAACAAGTGTGTGCATCAGAGGAAAATATTGAACAACAACCACACTACAATCAACCATTCATATTATTAACCCATCACCTATAAAGGGTTCCTCATATGCCACCTCATTAAAAAACCTAACGCAACCATACCCATCCCTAATTTATCATCTAAGGCTTTTTTGTAGGGTTTAAATCATAAAATATTTGGTGCACCAAGTCCTATGCAAAAATTCTACCATTTATTCAGATATATTACGCAATTCACACAAATTTAAACAACTCATTTCTTAAAACATACTGTACTTGGGCATCAAATAGTCGCACAGACTTATTGACATCAATTACTAGTTTCTGGCCTTCATGACAGTGATTTTGACCAAGTATCCGCAACATATCATCATCCTCATGCTAGAAATTCCTTCTCCTTCCTTAGTAATCTTAGAGTAGTTTTTCTTAGGTTTCTAGGGTTTTTTACGACTTATTTAGGTATTTTAGAAATATGTTGAAAATTTGATTTATCGTAAATTGCATTTTGTCTTGTCTATCCCACATTGGATCAAACTTATATTGCACTGGCGCCGCTTCCCTAAAGGCATCTAGATTGCCATGGCAGGAAGGTGGCCCAAATATTTCCTTAATTTTGTTCCTGTTAATCAACGACACTTTGTGTAATTACAATGCAAACTTCTCCATCGCTAATTGCATTAGAAGAGGAAGAAGATCATTATAAGAGATCCTCTAATGGCCCGAATGTGGAAGACTATTAAGGTTATCCTTTCTTGTGTTACTCCTGTCAAGGAAATCCCCCGACTCGAGCCAGAGAACTATATGGAGTTCCCTATGATGAATGAGGTTTAGTCTGGTGCGATCCCCAAGAGGACCTTGACTTTGATGTCAACACCACCTAGTCATAGGGTTTTTGAGTTGGTTTTCACCCTTTTTGTGCTTGTAATTCTATATAGTTGCTTCTATCTTTTGACCCTCTTAAGTCTTTTCAGCATCGAGATGCTTGTTTTTGGTGTCTCATGCAGCCTTTTTTTTAATCCTAAGGTTTTATACTCTATAATTTCTATTGCTCGAAAGTCTTTGGTCGGTAGGGGTGGGATAGGATACAATACGAGCTGTGAAATTGTGGATTAGGAAAAACACGGGAGATAGGATGATTTTATCTGTGATTGAACCAGAAACTAGGCCAATATTTTATGTGTTATTTTCTCTATCCTAATAAATCTCAAAGGTTCAAGCCTTACCCTCAAATTTTTGGATACTTCTTATACTAGGATAACGTTTGTCTATGCCCAGTTAATGCCTTGATACACAAATCAATTAGTTTTAATTAATTTTGCACCTGGTCCCTACACATCCCCAGGATACACCCATACATTCACATTATTATTAGTACACAAATTCCTCTCGTATTCAACCTATAAATCCTCCATATTCCAAATAAATTCCAAAAACAGAGTCACACTCCAAATCAAGTAGAAACTCAATGACGATCCCTAACTTTTTAAAAAGTTAAACCCTACAAAAACAACCATTACTGAGCATCTACCCATTTACCCCGCCCCAAGGGCCGGATACCAACTAGAACATTCCAAGTTCAAACTTTCCTTGCTTGTGTTCCTTCAGTCATGACAAAACTTCCAGTTCATCTTCTTTGAGATATCAATTGGAATTAGGAGACACAAATTGGACTCAACCCTTACCACAAGCGACAATTCACAATAATGGAGATAGGGAGCGAAAACACTTCCTAGAATGCTTACTAGCTTCCTAAAGATTAGATGTGGACGTCAACACACCGATCCGCAGAAGTCTAGTCCATATATTGCTCTTGTACGGGGAGAGAAACGTCCTAGGCTCTGATACAAATTTTTCCTGACCAAACACAGTGGCCGTGCGGGAAACCACTCTAACAGTTAAGTAGGAGAATTCTCATATCCCAATACTAGGCATTCAGAAATTTGAAGAAAACAGATATAATTACCAAAAACATGACTTTTATAACTAACCTTTTCATAGAAACTTTTTGTTAAAACTTGTAAAGTAATTTAACAAATCCCATTGATCTAGTCTAAAAATGTAAAAGAGATACTAATAGTACAACTGTAAAAGATAAATAAAATACACAACTCCAACCATGCTGAAAGAAGAATAGAAGTTATTAGAAAATTAATTCATCTTCACCCACAAAAATTAACAATCATGCATACAGAATATGAAAAAAGACATAGCAAGATTAGTATCAGTACAATCACACGTACAGATACGCATAATCTGTCAACGTGATTCCCATAACATAACATAAGATATGAACTAGTAAGATCATGAATTAAACTCCTCGCCTCTCCTCCTTTGGCCCTTCTTAGAATACCTTCAATCTGCACCAGTACTCTAATTTCGAACCACCTTCCTAACAAATTACTCATCAGATTAAAGATCATAGCCTAAACATACTAACACATTAAGCAAACCCCAAATTCTACCAATGAGCACTTCAGTTAACCATTGCGCCACTCTCTTACTTTCTTGTCACATTACTCAATTATGGTCAAATAGTACATTATGAAAAACTTCCTTACCACTAAACCCAATCTCCCCCCCCCCCCCAATGAAATCCCCCCTAATCATATTTCATCATAGAAACTACCTCTACTTCCGTTTTGCAATTACAACACACAAACAACCATCCCTATCCATTACTCTTCACTTTAACCTTTTTCCCTTCCACTATACCCTAGGTTTCCTCATAATCAGAAGGATAATCCAGCATAAACAATCACAAAAAAAAATACTAAGTGCTACATATATGATTTAACAAAAATATATCATCACATTCAGATATAGAATACATACAATAACATCGACATGAAGAGCAAAAACTTATTTCACAATTCTCCAATATCACAATCATGTCAAGTAGTTGGTCCTCTCATGGAACCCAAACCAAAATTGTTAGTGCACAGGAGCATGGTATCGGATAAAATTGTTATGTTAGAACGTGGAAATAAGATCATAGTTATTTATGCCAAAACCTGGAACAGCGATCCTATTTAGTAATGACAAAACGTGGGAATCTGGTCCTTCTTTTATGCTGGAATGTGGCAATCCAATCCTTCACTTCGTCTTGTCCCGCGTCTGCGGGGGCGTGCGTGGAACTGCATTCTCCCTCTCGAACAATAAGCACACCAAAATCACGCGCACAAGTATATTCTAAATAATCATACAATAATGAAGTATTTCATGGCATATTATTATTCATTTATCTCATTTACAACAAGTGTGAATCATCAAGAATCTGAAACATATCATCATCCTCATACTAGAAATTCCTTCTCCTTCTTTAGTAAGCTTAGAGTAGTTTTTCTTAGGTTTCTAGGGTGTTTTACGACTTATTTAGGTATTTTAGAAATATGTTGAAACTATGATTTCTCGTAAATTACATTTTGTCTCGTCTATCCCACTTTGGAGCAATCTTATACCACACTAGCGCCGCGGCCCTAAAGGCATCTAGATTGCCATGGCAGGACAATGGCCCAAATATTTCCTGCATTTTGTTCTTCTTAATCAATGAAACTTTGTTTAATTACAATACATATCAAATTACCCCTCATTTGGTACCCCTAAAAATAGTTCATGGGACATCATACTACGAATTTGATTATTATAAACTTAGAGGATTTGTCCACTACGCAATCATGAAAATGTCAACCTTTAACTTTATTCACACGAAATAATGATATACCCTATAGACTAGTATATGATGCCCCAAACGATGAATATAATATGTTATAGTTACACATCCTTGCCCTCCAGGATGTGATACTTCACGCAGAGGCGAGGATCACCCGCTAACTTCCCTAATTTTCTCTCGATCACTCCTTTCCAAACATTGAAACTTCATTTTATTTCACATTTCTTACGATTTTCTTTTTATTACTTAGTTAACAAAGATTGCATGTTACCTCTTAATCGGATAGATTTGGTTTGGATAGTTATTTGAAAAAATAACTTAGATTCATAGAAAAATGTAGCATTGGCACTTCCATTATGAACCCAACATTTATACAATGACTTGGACGTAAGGATTTTGTAAGAATATAGGTTAATTGGTACAAAAATGGGTGGGGAATGTTTAAGGGTCTTTTACTGTGAAACTCCAATTTAGGTCTCTTTTAGAAGTTAGTTTTCCGAAATAATTTATTATTTAAGTTCAAGGATAGTTTACATACTCTACTCTACTAAAATTTTGTCTAAAATGGGGTTTTTGGATGAAAGGTTCCATTGTCGCGCCTGGTGTTCGTCTCTGGCGGCCTGCATCCCGCCATTGCAACTTTCATAGCCTTGCCAGGGTGGGATTATGGACGTTGTGGCATGATATGCAAGGCAGTGACCTTAACCTTCATACCAAAATTTCTTTTTTCTTAAGTTTTTAGCCTTGCATCAACTATTCTATCGCGTTCTACCTTATTTTCAACTTATTGCATGCTCTCTAAATTGTAGGTCGAAACGACAAACAATTACCTTACGTTAACTTTCCAAATGCCTCTAGTAGAGAGAGGTTCCATGACTTTCATGACAGTAAGTTTCGATATGATATGGGCTTCCACTTACTGACCTTAGAGGAGAAGGAACATTACTTATATGCTCGTTACATGGACTTGGGTTTGGCTCCATTGACAGAGGCTCCCTCAAATTCTTGCTCTACCTGGGTAAGGGAGTTGTATTCCATCCTCTCTACCATCCACTAGGATGACTCTCACTATATCATCCGTGTCCGGGAGTTGATATTACATTGAATGAGATTGTTATAACTGAACTACTAGAGTTACTCGAGGTTGCAAATGCTGAGTTGAAGGCCAAGTTGCGTGAAATAAATCTAGGTTGGTTATGGATTAATTGATCGAACCTGCTAAACGTGACCAGGTCTATTGGGATACAATAGAGGGTATGGCTAGCATTGATTTATCAGCGGATGCTAAGAGGTGGCTAAACATGGTTACTAGGAGGATTCTCTTGTCGGGTAACTGGACATGCGACCTTTCCACAGGACTTGGGATGTTCGCTTTATAGGGAATCTAGTTAATATGGGGGAGAAATATTTAATAGTGGAATATGTCTACCGGGTAACAAAAAGGCTTTCTTCTAATCGGTATCAGTACTATGTTGTGAAAATGGGTGAGAGTGCCACTCATTGATGACTATGGGGTACTTCCAATGGACAATCTTTTTAATCTCTTTTAAGGAAGATAAGGTTTTTCTACCTTCTCTTTCTAAGGGGAAGAGAAAAAAGTATAGGAAGAGCTGTAAACAGTAAGGTGGGTCCGTTGATTAACAATAGGACCCTTTCTCAAGTGCACGGGTTGAAGAGGATCCGGAGGCTGTCTATAAGATGATGGGGAACGATTATGCAAACTTCTCCAACGCTTATTGCATTAGAAGAGGAAGAAGAACTTAATAAGGGATCGTCTAATGGCCCTAATGTTGAAGACTATTAAGGTCATCTTTTCTTTTTTTACTCCTGACAAGGAATTCCCCCAACTCGACAAAGAACTATGTGAATTTCCCTATGATGAATGAGGCCTGGTCTTGTGTGATCCCCACGAGGACCTTGACTCTGATGTCGACACCACCCAGTCAGAGGGTTCTTGAGGTTGTTTTCACCCTTCTTGGGCTTGTAATTCTATATAGTTGATTCTATCTTTTGACCCTTTTGCAATCAGATGCAGCCTTTTGTTAATCCTAAGGTTTTATACTCTATAATTTCTATTGCTTGACAGTTTTAGGTCGGTAAGGGTGGGATGGGATACAATACAAGCTATGAAATAATGGGTTTCATCGATTATCCAGAAAAATCAAAAGAGAATAGATTGTAATGTCCTAATCACAGTACAAGAATAGTTGAAATGTGAGGTTCATTGAAAATAGTCAAGTTAGTAAGATTTATTAACTACATAAAGTGGAAAATGGAAATTAAAGAGGTTAGGGTAAGGATTCTCTATCTTTTACTTATTTTAAAGATGTTGTTCCTAATGTTGTTGCACAACCTATCAATCAACATGAACAACAAGTTGATGCTCTTGTTAATCTCATTGAAGCGATATTTGATTAACCTGCAGTAGATGCACCACAATAAGTAGCATTAAGAAAATCTCAAAGACAAAATAGATTTTGATTAACCTACAGTAGATGCACCACAAGAAGTTGCATTAAGAAAATCTCAAAGACAAAAGAGATTTGCTATTTTTGATGACTATTTGATATGTTTACACGAGTAAGAAATTGACATGGGAATTGATAATGATCCAATTTCATTTCCACAAGTTATTGAAAGTAATAATTTTGAAAGATTGATAAATGCTATGAATGATGATTTGAAATCTATGGAACAAAATAAAGTATGGACCTTGTTGAATTACCAGAAGGTTGCAAAAAAGTTGGGTGTAAGCCGGTCTTTAAGACCAAACATGACTCAATTGGCAGCATCAAAAGTCACAAGGCCAAACTTGTTTCAATAGGTTCCATTCAAAAAGATGGGATCAACTATAAAGAAACATTTTCACCTGTCTCTAGAAAAGATTCACTCGGAATTATAATGGCTTTAGTAGCACATTATAACTTAGCGCTACATCAAATGGATGTGAAAACAACCTTTCTAAATGAAAATTTTAAGGAAGAAGTTTATATGAATCAACATGAAGGGTTCTCTTGTAAAGGAGAGGAACACATGGTGTGTAAGCTTAAGAATTCATTATACGGCTTAAACAAGCTTCCGGACAATTATATATTAAGTTTGATGAAACTATCATAACTTTTGTATTTAAGGAAAATGGTTGATCGATGTATATTCTGAAGGTTAGTGGGAGTAATTTTATTGTGTTACTCATGTATGTTTATGACATCTTGCTTGCTACTAATGATTTTGGTTTTTTGCATGATATCAAGAGATATCTATCTAACATCTTTGAAAGGACACATATGGGAGGGGAATCCTATGTGATTTGTATAGAAATATTTTTAAATAAATAACAAGGATTATTAGATTTTTCTCAGAAAGCCTATATTAATAAAGCCTTAGAGAGATTTAGAATGGAAAAAAATGCTTTCATGCAATCCACTGTAAAGTAATCAGAAATGAGATATAAATTTAGACTCAATCAGGTCCACAGAATAAATTTGAAATGAAAATATGAGATATTCCTTATGCATCAATTATTGGGAGTCTAATGTGTGCTCAAACATGTACGAGACCAGACATCAATTTTGTTATAGGAATGTTGGATCGTTATTAAAGTAATCAAGGAATGGATCACTGGAAAGCTGCAAAGATAGGGTTGAGATACTTGGAAAAAACTAAAGATAATATGCTCACTTATAGAAGATCTACTCATTTTGATGTGATTGCATATTCAGCTTCCGATTATGTTGGTTGTGTGGATACAAGAAAATCTATATTTGGATATTTATTCCTATTAGCTAGATGAGCAATATCATGGAGAAGTGTGAAGCAGTCTATTATAGCTGCATCCATTATGGAAACAGAGTTTGTTGCATGCTTTGAGTCCACAGTTCAGGCTAATAGGCTGCGGAACTTTATTTCAGGAGTTGGACTAGTCGATACTATTTCCAAGCCGCTAAAATTTTATTGTGATAATACTGCAACAACTTCTTGTCTAATAATGATAAGTATTCTAAGGGTACCAAAAATATGGAATTGAAATAACTTTCAGTTAAGGAAGAAGTCCAGAAACATAAAATGACAATTGAACACATTAGAACCAAACTTATGACTGATGATCCTTTGACGAAAAGATTGATGCCCAAAACATTTGTTGAACATTTTGAAAGAATGAGTCTCATTAATAACAATGAATGAATTTATGTAAATACTATATTATGTTTATGCGACTGACACTTTGAGCTCAACAATATGTATGTTTCTGATATTACCTGTTTTCTCTTGTATACGTTATGTTGAAAATGATGATGACAGGTTTTGTTTTAGATAAACATATTTTAAGCATTATGGTGGAATGATTATGTATTATAAAAGTTGTGTTAGGTAATAGACTAATATTGTAGTGCATGGAAGGGACTATGCCAAATAAAGTGGTGTACAACCGCGAGACTCATATTATTATTTACTTAATAACAAGAATAATGTTGGATTTTAGTATATTTGCACATTGTAATTGAAATGTTTATTAAACCATTAAGTAAATGATGTTACGTGTGTCAAGTGGGAGAATGTTAGTTTTATGAC
Source organism: Solanum habrochaites (assembly GCA_027704765.1). Taxonomy (NCBI): domain Eukaryota; kingdom Viridiplantae; phylum Streptophyta; class Magnoliopsida; order Solanales; family Solanaceae; genus Solanum; species Solanum habrochaites. The sequence continues at coordinate 58,799,136 of JAKWJA010002500.1, read as the reverse complement.
CCACTCACATTAATATTATTTTGGTTCAATATTTATTTACTAACTAAATTCTAATTCTAATTGGAGAAGTAGGGAAGTGGGGAAGTTAGTCCAACTACCCATTAAATCTTCCACTATACCCATTATCTCTTCCAACTATCCATTATCTCCACTACTCACCATGATGGAAAGGTGGGAATGATGTTAAGCACATTCTATTTAAAGGGTCATCTCTCTGCCATAAAGTTAAAGTCTTATCCAACAAAGTTATTCATAAAGTATAAGGAGAGAGAGAATCAACTTCGGAAGAAAGAAAGGATAAAGACTTCCCCTCAATTAAAGTCAAGATTCTTGAAAATCACTATGGCTGATTCAGGTATGAATTCTTCACTGAATTATCATTGTAATACATTTATCTGAAAATAATATAGTTCTACAATTGTGAATTAATTGAAAAGATTTCTGAATGTTTAGATTTTTTATGTTTTCACAATCATCAACTAAAAAAATCCTTACAAATGTTAACCCTTGAAATGTAAGCTACCAATATGCGGTTATCCGGAGAATCATTTGTTTCAATAAAACAAGATGTTTTTTTATTTTTATTTAAAAGTCAATATATGAAAAACTTGAATCAATTACTTCAAGAATCTTTGATTTCATTTTTCAGAAATTAAACAAGTGATGAACAAGAAATGATAATCACGCAAAACTAATAAGTGAAATAATTTGAAAAAGTAATGAAACTTTGAGACCCACATATGACAACTTTACTAGAGGATTCATTAAAGTTTGACTAATAGAATTCAAATCAAATAAACACAATCGTAAACTAAACTTGCAATAAAAAAAATATGACTAACATATACAATGGAAATAATTGAATACATTCGAAAATGAAGAAATAGAGTGAAAGAAGAGTTTATAATAGAACCTATATTGAAGACATAACTTTTTTTGTGTCTTCACCCATTTAATTTGAAGATTTAAATTTCTATGCCTTACAATAGTAGCTTTTTGAAACTTTCATATTAGCTTCCTTTTAAAACTTAAAGCCGAGGCAAGCAGACTCAATCAGAAGAACTTGGGCCTCCGTTATCAAACATTGAAATGCTAAGGGAAAATAGGGAGTCAAGTGGAAGGAATTTATGCACAAATATGGTAAAGAATAGGAAATAAAAATTATTTAATGATACACAAGCAACTATAAATATGGGAGTGAATAATGAAACAAAGGAATTAATTCACAACAGTTGAACACAATGAACTGGACACTAAAGACACTAATACAAGCAATAACCAATTTAAAGAGTCAAAGAAGGAAACTATAATAATCATGATTTATAGATGTCACGCCCCAATTTCTAAGTTCATGAGGGCAACTACTATACCCCGCTTGTAGGTAATCCTAACCCGTAGCCCGCATGCATAAGGAACCGACTATCAAGCGAAAGAAAACAATAATAAGTACGAGCATAGATCAAGGAGAAAGGTAATTCAAAAAAGCATCCAAGAATCAAAATCAATTAGAAGTTCATCATTTTATCTGATATGATACAAGGCTTTCACTGTTACAACACAAGTATAGATTCTAACTAAAGACTAATCTTAGCAAAAACAGACGTAAAGTGGTAGCTACAGACGGCATGAGCTCACCCTAATCTTCGACATATCAAGATTCTCTGTAAGAATAAAAATCAATGTTGATCGCTTAACTACAATCTGCAGGGGGTAGAAGTGTAGTTTGAGTACCCCAAAAATTACTTATTAGGAAATGACCTACTGAGCTCAAAAGATAGTAAAAGTTTAAAAACCATATAATAAGAAATAATAGGAAAAATTAATAAACATGAGATACTAAAGTACTCAAGAAATAAAAAACAAGGGTTAAAATTTTGGGTCAACAACACATCTAGATCGGAAACCTAATGACACAAACTCTCACCCCAGGCCTAAACAAATAATTCCCCTAGCAAAGATGATCCTTCAAGAGATGATGAAACAGTCACAATTGCATTTTTCGATAGTCTTTTCAAAAAATTTGACTGAATTCAACCGTCAAATTAGAAAGGCTCCAAAATATGTTAACTTGCATGAAATCCAAACGAATGAATTGATAATGAGAATTTTCAGTCTTATGAAGTCATAAATGCAACTACATGAATGTTGTAAATAATAAAATGTTAAAAAATAATGAAAATGACCTATAGGGTCATTAAAAATAGACATACTATCATCTAGAATCCAAACCCACCTAGAGCAAGATTATATCATATAAAAGAGACAAGAACTAAGTTAAGATCAAAACAACTGCAGAAAAAAGAGAAAATCATATACATGAATCAAGACACATTGAATTCTTCATAACAACAAGAGAAACATAATGAACTCATACTAGCAAAATCATAAATTACTCTATAAGCTAAACGATAGAATGAAATCATTATAGATAGTTATAAGGAATAAATCTAATCTACAAGGAGGCAAATAACCTAGTTACAAGCATAGTATAGAACAAAAAGTAGCAACGGAAGAGTTTAACTTTTCCAGAGCAACGAGCAAGAGGAATTAACCACCATAAAAAAATGAGCTCTGGTGATCTCTAGCGAAGCTTTAATGAACGTCAAGATTAAAATTTTGAGTCTAAATCTTTGTGGTTTTTTTTAGAACACTGTCCTCTTCCCTAAAACTGTCAACTTCGGTTTGCATAATAACTCATAATTTTATCATAACTCTATATTAGATACTTCAATTAGTTTTAGCCTAATTACCGCACCCTTATAAAAAAAGATCTATACTAATAAATGTTTTTAAAAAAATCATAGAGGATCTGACCTCTAGATCTGCAGTTTTATGGAACGTCTACACCCAAATTTGAGCAACATTGTGTGTTATTATGTAGAGAAATATTATATGAAAGCCACTTATGTGAATACGCTCTTGAGTTTAAATCCCCTAAAGAGGTGGTGATAGTTATGGGAGCAATAGGAACGGAAAAATCTAGACTACCCAAAGATCTAGCCAACCATTTTCTAGTAGAAGTTCTGAATATGGACAAAATAAAAAGTTTACAAAAGTACTTGATATATAGTAACAAATAAGGAGACTGGTGGGTTAGTACTCTTTTTCTTGAACATATTGTGATACGATATTAAGACCTCTATTGAAAACTAATCGGCTAATACATATATGGTAAGGCTAGACCTTCCCATTCTGTTGGACCGCCTAAAATTTCAACCTTAGATGTTTATGAAAGGAAGCACATATAGTTGGTTTTCTAAAAAACTAACAATAATTATTGTGTAAAATTTTATTAAATTTGCAAACAAGAAGTAATATTTCATGTTTTGAATGTGCTGTTTCTTTTTTTGTATAGAGTCCCACCCCCCCAATGTTTGTTTTGACTCAGATATCTCTCGCTCAAATCTCTCTCTCTCTCTCTCCCTATATATATATATACTCTCTCTCCTCTCTCTCTCTCTCTCTCTCTCTATATATATATATATATATATAATATAGATATATATACATATATATTGAAAAAAATTCTTGTAATTGGCGAAGGAAACGCCTTTTACAACACTTGGAAACTTTTGATTCATTGTTATTTTTTCTCATACTTGCCACAACATTTAAACACATGGCATCATCTTGTTGGGCTTGAATTTGCTTGAATTCCTTGTCATTAGTTGGGCAACATAAGTTTGGGCCATATATACACTTTGGATTAAAATAATAAATATGTAATTATATAAGTTGTAATAAATTTAAGCAAATTAGACCAAATAAATAATAAAAATTGACGTATTTATTTAATTTGGATTGTTGTTGTCGTATAATGTATCATGTTTTTAGTTTAAATATCATGTGGTTTTTTATCTTCAATTAATTTTATTTTATAATAGAACGATTAAATTAATCATTATATAATGACACAAGTTCAATTTGTATAAAATGAGGAATTTTGTATGTGTGTGTCATAATTTTAATATTTCTACTTATTTGTCTTATAATTTAATAATTTTATTTATACTGTGCAATATCTTTTTATGGTAGCTCTACCTCGTAGTCTACTTTTCTTTTAGTTTAATCATTCAATATTTATTATGTATCACATATTGTAATAATAGGGAATACTACAATCCATCCAAACGATGTATTAAAAAAAATACAATACAATATATCCTTCTTACTTAATTATTTTTAGTCGGATTTTTTTTCTCTAAATATCATACTTTTGGAGTTTGGTTCAAAAATTAAAGTACCAAAAAATATTTTATTAGTGTCCGGAATATTTTGTATATATTTGTCCAACAAAAATAAAGTAACAAAATCTATACTCATTTGACTTGAATCTTCTGACATGTGATTTTTATGTTATTCTATTTAAAATGGTGTTTTATGTTAATACATAGTTAAGTGACTTTGGAGTATATGAATATAGGGATATTAAAATAATCGCCCGAGAAATTACTTGTGCCTTTCCACTCCTTTCAAAAATAATTTTTTTTGTGTTTATGTTTACACCATTTTTTTACAAAGGTAATTTATGCTCCAACTAAATCTGAAACCATGTTTTAAAGTTATACATTGGGGGTAAAAACACTTTATAAACATGAAGACTTCATATCTAGAGAGTTCTGAACTTGAGATAGTACTTACCACTTCACCACAATAATTAATTATTAGTAAAAGTGTAAGTAAAAGATTATAAATAACAATACTATACATTTTTCCTTTTTCGTTTATTTATTTTAAGACCTTTCACACATGCAGTTTCCGATCCAATTTCTTCAGAAGAATTCGAGATGCCTTAAATCCTAAAAAATAATACAAAAGAGTCATACATTAAGAAAATAAAATCTTGAGTTGTCTATCTAGAAATTAAACTTCGTATCAAAAATAGTCAGTCAAATATTTTAAATTATATTTTAAAGTCATCTTCTCCCCTCAATATTTTTAACAAAAAAAAATCACTTTTCTATATACCCATATTTCGCGTTTCACCTAGCCATATTTATTGATGTTTCGACGACTAAAAATACATGTAGCAACCAGATTGAACCTAAAAATAAAATAAACTCCCACCTGCAAGCCCATTTAAAATTTAAATTAACCCTAACAACCATGTTGTTGCATAAAAGGAAAAATAAAATTTTTGTTAGGATGTTATTCAATTTTGATCCTTGTAATATTCACATATAACTTTTAATAAATCTATAAGTATATTAGGTCCTTACAATTGACGGAAGTATAACACCCCGAAAATTTGAGCTAAGACTTGAACCATCCTTTCAATTGAGTAAGGTTTTCCCAAGGAATATAAAATTTCTTTAGCATTAAGTTAAGATAACTAGATCTAGCACTTTGAGTTTTAAAATGAACTAAATTGAAAATAAAAAAAATCTAAAATTTGGAGAGTTAATCTGAAGTATGGGATTTGGGTTAACTTAAAAAAACCATAACTCCTATCATAGGATGATTTTAGTGTGCTAAAAGATACCTTAGGAAAGATATTTCAATTATCTTTACAAATCCACCGATTTTGCTAAGTTTCATGTTATATGGCCTTTTCAAATTAGGTTGTCCAGTTAAGAAAAGTTAACCAAAAAATATTGTGGGGTATTTTTTTATTTTCCTTGCCCAATCAGATTTAATTACTTTTTAGTAAGATATTTAGCATCTAATCCTTTTAAGTTTAGTTTTATAATCCTAATATACACCTAGGATTTTAGTTGAGAGTTCACGAAAAGAAAAGAAGAAAAAAGTGGAGAAAAGAGGAGAGGATCAAGCGTTCGGTGAGATTCTTGTCTCTTGTTGCAGAATTTCGCAATGGGTTTAATCTCAAAGTGGTATGTATGCTTCCATAGGGTTGGGTTTGCTCACCCACACGCGAGGCATATTATTTTTAAAGTAATTTATTCTCAAAAAGTTGAAGTATTCAAGTTCTTTATAGGTATTCTTGAGGTTCATTATAGATCTTTTCTTGTTGGGGTTTTGATGATATCTTTACAAAAAAGTGATTCGTTAGAGTATTTTTTTTTTAGGGTATTACAATGTGCTTAGTTTAGATAATTGAATATATTGAAAACTTGAGAAAAAAAATCGATTGAAAAAGATTTTGGGTGAGAAAACAAGAGGCAAAATTTTCCGAAACCTTGCCTGGGGAGAGGCTGGCACGGCGCGCCCAATGGGATGGGCAGCACGATTTCAGGTCTCTAAAATAAAAAATCTTATTTTAGGGGCTGGTGCCCCGCGCCCGGAACGCGTAAGGCTCGCCTGCCCCTACAATTTTTTCGTCGGTTGTCCCGTTTAAGTTCATTTAAAGTGTATCATCACTCCTTTTGATTCTAAACAATTTAAACAACTTGTAAACACTTATAAGTCATTGATAAACTGAATCATAACCTTGGATTAATGAATACATTTTCAAGGTAAAGTTAAGATTAAGTTTTGAGAGTTCTTTCAAACCTTTTGAGAGAGTCCCGTTGAGCGTTTTGGAGGAGTCTTCTACACATTCTAGTAACTTGTTTCAAGATTCAAGAAAGTGAGTATGAGGATGAAGAGAATTTACTTATGAGTCTACTTTATCAACATGATATACTCCACATCATTAACCAAAAAACTTGAATTCATAATTCACATTCAAGATAGAGTTTAGAGTAGCCTTAAAGAAAACCTCTAAGTTCAATTGTGAATTCTTTGAGATACAGCATTAATTTGAACTAAGTATTGAGGAAGTAAAGAAGAGAAATAGAATAGTTAGATACATGAGTTCCATGTAGTATGTAGACCTGCGAGTCGAGTCGTTAATGTCCATAAATTTTGCAAAGACTCTAAAAATTAAGTATTGTTGAGAAAAGTTTTAGCTTCAATGTCTAAATCATGAGTATTGAGTTAATAATCTCCTTTGAAGTTATATTTCTAATAATTTGACTATTACATGCAACCCATTAAGTCCTTTCGTTGAATTTTACATGCTCATAATTCCGCATGAACCCTATAACTCAAACAGACTTAAGATGAGTATTATCTCTGAGTTCTCGATTTGAGTAGTTCATGCTAATTTTATTCTTGATTTTAGTTAAGTTGAAAAGAGGTAAGTATGTTTCCTTTTTATCTAGTTCAATCCTATATGTTATGTTTTAGTTCCCCTTACATTCTCGTACATTCCCCGTACTGAGCCATTTGGACTGCATCTTTTGATGATGCAGACACATGTACTTAGGGTGATTAACAAGAGCTTCTTTCATATATCCGAGAGTTCAAGTTAGATATGGTGAACCTCCTTGGTTCTGGAGGGTTCCATTTATATTCATTTGTTAGGAGATCATGGGTCTTGTCCCGACTTCTATCATTGTAATTTTGAGGAATCATAGCTAGTCAGTGTAGTTTAGAAGTGTGTACAATTCATTTAATATTTTAAATTTTTTAAAGACTAAAGTTTCCTATTTATGGCAAGTTGTTTCACGCCAGAAACTCACACCCTAGACGTGGCCGGCACCCAACAAATATTCCTTGCCATGTGCGAACCCTTTTCTTGGGTTATACTCAGTGGGAGACTTAACTTAACTCAATTGTAAAGATGGAAACATTCTCATGAGAAATACTTTAAAATAATAGTCTTGGCCAAAATGACACTTAAGTGTCAAAAAAATATATATGTTTGAAAATAAAGAGAGACCGAATACTGACTGTCTGGCTATATATTTGTCTTTGATGCCTCTACTAATACTAAGATGAATTTTGGGACAAACCCCACAACATTCTATAAAAGAAATACTTCAAAATAATAGTCATGGCAAAAATGACACTTAAGTGTCAAAAAACATTTATGTTTGTAAATAAAGAGAGACACAAAATTGACTGTCTCTCTATATATTTGTCTATGAAGCCTCTACCTAGTAATATGAATGTTGGAACAAACACCATAATATTCTATAAAGTAAATACGGAAAACAATTAAAGAGTCTTCTAGAATGCAAGGAGGCTCACCACTGATTCTGAATGCTTAAGTTGGATGAACGAGGCGCTGGATGCTAATCCTTGTTACTAGAGTCTCCATCATAAGATGATACAGGCCAACCGGTAATAGTACATTGAATGTACGAGTATGCGAATAGTAATGTTAAACGACTACTTAAGCTTGAAAGGAGTAAGAAGGAACACTTACATGGGCTCTGCTCACCTCATGAATAACTAACTCATTTCATTATATAACAATTTAAAGACAGGTGCAATACAAATTAAAGTCTTTTAAAACATGGTTTTCAACTCTGTATATGGAAAGATACAGTTAAAGTCGAGATGTATGTATAATATAAAATAAAGTGATGAAAACTCAAATATTTAATAAAAGACATATCATGCTTCCTCTCAAAGCCTACTTGTGCAATGCATAAATGAAGTCTCATACACATATTCATACTAATCAAAACCTCTTGAGGAACCAGGCAATTAATGTTGTAAGAGTTTCATTGACCGACAACCATCATTTAATAATTATAGTGATGATACAACGTTTTACTTCACGCTGCAAAAGACCATCTTAACCTTCCCAGAGTATAGGAATTGAAGTACCTAATGAATCCACTATTCAACTGTGAAAAGCTTCATCTAAAAACTATTACTCTTTTTTACCCATTAGGGCTACATGATTTTCATGGAGGCTTGAATTTATATGAAACTCGCATCCTCACATCGGTGCTCAATAATACTCCCAAAAATATACTTATCTTGTATGTTTTTAAAATAACTTTTCATATGATTTGATATTACTACTCAAAAACATAGATCAAAGCCTATAATGGAAATCTTAGTTTCCCTGCTTTCTTCATTTTATAAAGTTATAACTCTTTTCTGAAAAGTAGCCCGAAAACTCTTTGGAAAACTTAGTTTCCTTATTTTGTTTAAATGTTAAAATCAATTTGGGGATGCTTAGTCCCCCTATAATTTTGAAGAAAATAAATTTAAATTAACTCTTTACTCTTTATTCTTTACTTAGCTTTATACTTGAGCCTTGAAAAAACCTCATCAAGAAATACTTAGATCCCTTATATTTCTTTAAAAGATGTGCTTCAATTCTTTAGGGAAATATTGGTTTCCTTATCCTTCTTTGAAGAGAAGGCTTCAACTTTTAGTATTTCTTTAACTAGAAATTTGATCCTTTAACGAAGTTAAAACGTTTAAATAAGACTCTTCGAACTTTGAGAAACATTACGTTGTCTTACTTCTTAACGTTTAGACTAAACTCTTAGCTTCTTAGACTTTGATATTAACTTTCCTTGAATTGTATTATGGATTCATGGTTCATGATCTCATGTTTATAGATGATTTCATGATTTTTAGACGTACCTTAAAGTGTTGTAATTAACTAGGAAATAAAGGTACATCACTAAGGAACTAATACGAAAAGTTCGGGAATGAATGGGGTGAACTGGCGTCCTTGGAACTCTAAGAGTCATGGGGCGCATGCCACAAATTTCAGAGCCTATGATGGGATACTCTGGCGGGCGCGCCACCCTAAGGACCTACTGAAAGAGACTGTGCGGTGGGGACTATGGGAGGCTCGGCGATCTAAGACCCTACGGACGCGCGTTTTGACTTTTCTTCTCCGTTATCATCTCTAAGTATTTTAAACTTCCATGGATCTTTCCCAAAATACATAGAATCACTAGTAACCACAATACACAATACATTAGACTAAAAAAACAACCCAGAAACACAAATCCAATCATTAAAAGCATACTCAACTCAACAAACAAGAAATCAACCATTTTCTTCAAGAACATCAGTGTTCATCATTAAATTTACTCAAAACATGCGGAATTAAACAAATTGGTGTGTGGGTGAACCAACCCAATCACAAAAATCACAAACCTTTTTAGGGATCACCCCGACGAATTACAGAAGCCAAACTTCGATGATCTTGAACGTTCTTTCTTTCTTTTCTCCCTTCTCCTCTTTTATCCTCTTATTTTCTCCTCTAAAAACCCTAACTTGTTTTCTAAAAGCATCAACTTAATAAGATATGCTTAAACCTCTATTTACTACCCAAAAACAAAAAGAATAATTGGGTAAGGAAATGACATTTTTTGCCTTCCCAAATACGTATTGGATTATCTTTAATCAAACAACCCAACTTTCAAAAGATATAACTCACTCAAACGAAATTGAAATCACGCAAAATCGGCGCGTTGGAAAGATCTTTAAAAGGGATTTCCAACCACATCAAGAACTACCTGTAAGTCATCCTGAGGTAGGGGTTATGGCCGTTTGAAGTTGACAAAAAAGTCACTTTTCCCCAACTTAAGAAAATATCCAGATATTTTTTTTCAAAAGTGACTATTTCAACTTCTAAGCTTTTTCCAAGCTATCTCAATTACGAGATGTTACAGTATCTCCCCCTTAGGAACATTCGTACTCGAATGAGGTAACTTCTTACTAGGATTATGGTGTAATATCTTACATTCAGTTCATACAACCAACAAAATATAAACAGAAAATTCTAACTTAATACCAATGCAAAGAAAAGAATGGGTACCTCAATTTGGGACTTCTCCAGATTTAAAGAGATGTGGGTATATCTTTTTACTATCCTCATTAGTGTCAAGTAGCCTTTTTACAAACTGATTTCCCTTCTTATAAAATCGCATAACACGATTCATGGGTGAAACTTTAAAGAGATTCAATCATATACCAGTGGTATACACAACCTACCTTGATATATCAATACACAATCTCCCCTTGTTCAAAAGTCATCAATTTTAGCTTCTAAACATATTCTTTTAATTTAAGAAGATAGTGTCTTGGTCTTTCTTGCCATTTACTTCTGACACTAATGAGTATTTAGACTCATTCATCACTACTACTCCTCCTTATATGTAATTTATTAATCAATCTCTTAGTCATGCAAGTTTATGCACCTCTTTTTCTAACTCTTTCTTATCTTCCTCAAATGGGAGGTACTACCCATAGACAACCTCCATTGCCTAAGATTAAGATCGTTATAATTAACACGTGCCGAAAACTCTTGTGATTGATGAATACTTCCACATGAACACCATAAAGATAATGGCGTCATCTTTCGAAGCAAAAACTACAACTATCAACTCTAAGTCATGGGTGGGGTAATTTTCTCATGAACTTTAAACTTTGTGGAGGCATAATATATAACTTTACTATTCTTTATTAACGCACAATCAAAACAAACTCTAGATGCATCACAATACACAACCAAAACTTGAGTACTTTCCGACAAAGTCAAAACTGTTAGTAGTCAATTCTATTGGAAACTTTTCATCCGAGCTTCAAACCATTGAAAGGTAATTGCTGCCTAAGTTACTTTAATCAAATAAAACCCTTCTCTAAATTCCTTCAGCTTCTCTTTCAACTCTACTGCACTTGTCCATATAGAGGACGAGAGAGAGGACTAGTATCTAGAATGATGTCTTTCTCTCTCAAGCGGAACTCTGGGTAAATGATGAAGAACGACTTCTGGAAACTCTTTTAGTACCGACACTGGAACAGACTTAATAGGAGGTATCTAAACAATTGAGTCATTATGGAGGAAGTGATTGACACGTCCTTTGGAAACTAACTTCTTTGCCTTAAGGTATGAAATGGAATGACCCATAGGCACTATTGAACTACTCTTCTATTCTAAAATTGGTTCACTGGAAACTGAAACTTGACAACTCGAGTGTTGAATCTATTGATTTATAATAGGCATGAAGTCATTCCATACCAAGAATGGCGTCAAACTATACCATGTCTAACTCAATATATCATCCATAGTAGTGTCGTGATTAACAAAAATGGGACAATCACAATAGACTCCCTCTTGTTGAATGGACTTTCCAAGAGGTGTTCAAACAGTGAATGGTTCACTAAGTTGCCTAGGAATAACATAAAAATTCATGAAATATATAAAAGATAACTCACTCCTGGATCTAGAAAAGCATAAATAGTAAATTCAAAGACTTGAATCGTACCACTTATGACATATGGCAAATCCTCTTGCTCTTGGAGATTTTTGATATTATACAATCGGTTTGTTCCCCCGCAAATACCATTTCCTTTTATGTTATTTTTCCACTCTCGCATGAAACGTCAGTCTCACCACACTTGAAAAAACCCCTAGAGCCTTAATGAAAAATATCTAGGTCGGCTACCCCAAACCTAGAACATGTAGGAGCCTAGTTACATCATTGCGCGTCACTACCTTGAGACTTGGCGCATTTATATCTAAAGGGTTTTGAACTCCGACTTTCATGGCCACCTTTGTTTCTGGGTGTGAGGGAACTAGCAAATGGTGGGTCAGTTTCTTTCTGTTTCTATTGGAAGGAAAAATTCAAACTAATATTTTGCTGCCTGAACTCGTTGCCTGATGTATTACCCCTCTTATTTTGAAACCCTTCTCTATCCTTATGCTTATCCTCCTCAACTTGTTGCACATGGATAATTACGTTTGCTATGTCCATATTCCCTATCAACATTATTGCCTTGCCTTTCTTTCTTTTGTTGTCGAGACAATCCAGCAACAAATAAACTAATCTTGCTCCTCGTGTCACCAACCATCTCTGGAGCATAGGGGGAAAGTTGTGCAAACATCAGAGTATACTCATGCCCATACATAGACTCTGAATAATAAGGGTTAGAAATTCCCTAATATTTGTCTGTCACAACTCACGGGAAATGAAATATCCCATAAGAGCATTATCAAATACAACCCAACTCACTATTGGCTCATCCTCAACCCTATTTGTTTTTCCATTGGTCGAAACAGACTATAGTGATACCCTTTAGTTGGTATGCAAGTAGTTCTACCCTCTCAATATCAACAACATGCAATTTCTTCATCTTCACCTAGTGAAACGCCACCAATCCTTCATACAAACAATGTCAAAAGACATAGCTAGAGTAGTATCAGTACAACCACACGTACTGGTAGGCATCATCGATTAACCCGACGTCTACCACATAACATAAGATATAAACTAGTAAGATCATGAATTAAACCTCTCGCTTCTCCACCTTTGGCTCTTCTTTGAATACCTTCCATCAACACAAGTACTCTGATTTCTAACCACCTTTGTAACAACTTACTTACCCGATTAAAGGTCATATCCTAAACATACTAACACTTTAACTAAACGTTGCCCACTCTCTTATGTTCCTGTCACATTAGTCAATCACGGTCACATTGTACACTACGATAACTTCCTACACATTAAGCCCAATCTCCATCCCCAAGGTAAAACCTCCGTAAACATATTTCATCATGTATGGTACCTCTACTTCCCTTTTGCAGTTAAACACGGTAAACCATAATTAACCATTACTTATCACTTGAACCATTTTCCCTTCCACAATACCCTAGGTTTACGCTCTATTACAAGGAAAATCCAACATAAACAATCAAAAAATATAACAACTAAGTGCAACTTATACGATTCAACAAAACAATATCATAACATTCAGGTTTAAAATAGATACAATAACATCAACATGAAGAGCAATTCTCCAATATCACAATCATGTCAAGTAACTGGTCATCTCATGGAACCCAAACCCAAATTGTAAGTCCATTGGAACGTGGTACCCAATCCCATAGTTATATCGGAATGTGGTAACACGATCATACTTAGTTATGCCAAAATGTGGCAATCCAATCCTAGTTAGTTATGCCAAAATATGGGAATCTGATCCATCTTTTATGCCAAAACATGGCAATATGATCCCCGTTTGTTATGCCCAAACATTGTAATATGATCAATAAACACACTATATTCACACGCACAAGTATATTCTCAATAATCATACAATCATGAACAATTTCATGGCATATAATTATTCATCTATCTTATTTACAACAAGTGTGAATCATTAATGCAACATTATAAGACAATAAAGAGAATACATTGTAACATCGTAGAATCACAATTATCACCTACACGCACTTCAACAAACCATAATTTTACCATACTTAGTCTTCTTTCTAGGGCATAAATCATAAATCATTCGGTGCACGAAGGCTTACACATAAATCCTACTATTGATTCACATATAATACAATCTGAGCAGAGTTATAAACTACTCAACACATAAAACCTATCATGTCAGGATGCCAAGTAGATGCACGAAGTTATTAACTTCGATCCTTGCTTTCTAAGATTTCTGACGATGAATTTGGCCAAGCATATACAAGATATCATCATCTTAATGCTAGAAATCTCATTCATTCCCAATCTAAGAGCAGTATTTCTCAGGTTTCTAGGGTTTTTTATGACCTATTTTTGTATTTTAGAAAGATGGGGAAATAGGATTTCACATAAATTACCATTTTTCGCCTATCCCTCTCTGGCGCCAACTTATGTCTCGTTGGTGCCGCCTCCCTAACAACGTTTGGTGCGCCCCTGCAGGAACTATCCAGATGTTTCTCATATTTTATTCCTCATAATCAATGATGTTTCAGGTTGTTACAAGTAAATCAGTACCTAAACGCCATGAGCTCACCCTAATCTTAGACATCGTAAGGTTCCCCGGACCACTCAAAATCAACGATCATAACTTAACAGCACTCCGCAAAGAGTAGAAGTGTAGCTTAAGCACCAAAAAGACTACTCATCAGGAAATGACTAACTGAGCTCAGAAGATACAAAAAGCATAAACACCAAGTAGTAAGAAAAGCTTTACACAAGCAACTAAACATGATATACTAGAGTATCCAAGAAATAAATTATAGAAATAGGAAATAAGGGCTAAATATTAAGGTCAACTACCAACCTAGATCAGAATCCTCACAACTAATCTTACAGTAAGTGCTGAGGCCCAAACAAACCATGCCCCTAGCCTATATTGGGCCTTCAAGAAATCATGCAAGCTTCATAATTGTATTTTGAGATTGTCTTTCAAAAATTTTAACCAAAGACAACCATCCAAGTACAAAGTCTCCAAAATACGTAAACTTGAACGAAATCCAAAACAATGACCTGATGATCGAATTGCCAATCACATCAAGTCATATAAATTACTGCATGAAAATACTAAATGGAATAAGGGATTGAAAATTTTCCTTTAGAATCAAAATTCGTTAAACATTCAAGAACTCCCCTGGGGTCGTCTCCTAGCACTCTATAACGAAGCTTGCAGAATAATGGCATTTTTCTAGGTTTTTCTAACTAAATCTGCAAATGAGTCGCTATGGCAATCCCAATACGTGGTGGCTTAAAGAGAACGATGTAACTAATTTATGAGTTTCATACCCCCAACATCACAATACACCTTCATCCCATGACACTTAGAAGATACCCCTTTGCACTATGATGAATTTAGGGACTTCTACTCACCTGAATTTGATTTTGTAAAGTCGTACATGTTTATTAATGTCTTATATATCTACTCACATAATCAAAACCATAAATAAATCTATCATTTATTACCAACTTTCTATTGACCTAACTAACTTCAATTTTGTCCAAGTCTTGACTACCAAAAAGTTTTTTGTGCCCAAAGATTTTCCATGTTGTCTTTTCAATGACGAAGGGAGAAGGTCATTACACCCTAACATCAAAGCTATTTTATAAAAGGAAAAACAAATATTTTGGTCGGTGAGTTAGGATTTTTATTCACAAATAACTTTTAATAAATCTATAATGTATATTTCATCCTCAAAGTTGATGGAAGTTGAGTTCTTAATAAAATTATCATAAAATAGCGAAAACGACAAAAGAGAACCTTGAATTATTTGATTTTTTGGACCAACAATACACTTGAACTATTATAATAGTATAAAAATGCCTTTGTTCTTAGCAAACTGACCCAATTATACCCGAATTAGGACCTCCAAGTGTCATGCATCCCCTATGAAAACTTTTTTATTATTTTGATATTGGACTCCACCTTCACAAAAGGTTACCCTCATTTTTTTGGTTTTATGGACAAAAACTATACATCTAAGTACATTAGGATTAAATATGCTTAAATATATAGCAAAGGAAAATCAAGGAACATTTCAGTAAATCTCAAATAAAATTAAAATAGAAAAATCTGTTGAAGTCCAAAGAACAAACATATGATTCCTATTTCCATGTAAAGAAGTTGTTAGCCCTACAAATGTATGCTAACAATATGTGGTTTTCCGCTGAAACACTTATTCCACCAAAACATCATTTTTATTTTTATTTAAAACATGTGATAAGAAAAACTATAATCAATTATTTCAAGCAAATTTGAGTTAATTTTTATGAAATTGAACAAGTGATACAAAAAATTGATACGTCAAATAATTTGACAAAGTAGAGTATTCATTGAAGTAGCAGTCTTAGAATTTTAATCAAATAAATATAATTGTAAGCTAAACATGCAACTAAAATAAATCTAACAAAAATATACAATGGAAATAATTAACTACAATAAAAAATATAGAAATAAGGTGAATAGGGTTTTACAAGAACCCGGATTGGATACTCAATTTTTTTGAGTCTTTGCTTATTTTATTTGACGCTTTCAATTTGTTGGCCTTACCCCTACAATATTAGCTTTCTCATAATTTCGTATTAGCTTCCTTTTAAAACATCAAGCCGAGGTAGGAAGACTCAATCAGAAGATTTTGGGCCTCAGTGGGCAAATATTAATATGCCAAGGGATAATAGGGAGTCAAATGGAATGTTTTTATGTACAAATATGGTAAATATTAGCGCCCGTTAGTGATAGGAAATAATATTATGCAAAGATATAAATCAACCATTAATATGGAGAATGATCAATGAAAAAATGGAATTAACTCACAAAACATGATCACAACGAACTAGACATGAAACTAAAATAATCACAAATTATAGATGTTACGATCCGATTTCTCAGGTCATGATGGCACCTACTACACGCCGCGAGTAGGTAACTCTAACACATAGTTTGAATCCATAATCAATGGACTACCAAGAGAAGGATAATTACAAGAGGTAAGAGCATAGAACAAGGAGAAAGGTAATTAAACAAAACCATCCCAAGACCCTAAATCAGTTAGTACTTAATAATCTTATCTGAAATACGAGTATAAGGTTTCCACAATTACAACTCAAGAATAGGTTGTATACCAATATAATATAAAGACTAAGTCTTGACAAAACAGACTTGAACTTGTTACTATAGACGGCAGGAGATCACCCTAATCATAGACATCTCAAGATTCTCCGCACGACTAAAAATCATCAGTGATAATTTAACTGCAATCTGCAAGGGGTAGAAGTAGAGTATGAGTACCAAAAAGAATACTCATCAGAAAACGACCGACTGATCTGATAAGATAGCGGAAGAATAAACACCAAGTAATAAGAAAATAATAGAAAAACTAAATAAATACGAGATACTAAAGTAGCCGCGAAATAAAGAATAGAAATAGAAAACAAGGAGTAAATTTTTGGTCAACATTGCACCTGGATCGGAAGCCTATTGACACAAACTCTCACCAGAAGTCCTGAGGCCTAAACAAACTGGCACGTTAGCCAAAATGGCCCTTTAAGAGATGACGAAATCGTCATAATTGCATTTTGAGACCATCTTTCTAAACTTCCGATTGAAGTTAACTTTCAAAGTACAAAGGCTCCAAAATATGTAAACTTGCATGAAATCGTAATGAATGATCCGATGATCGAATTATAAGTCCCATGAAGTCAAATATCACTACATGAAAGCTCTAAATAGTAAAAATGTCGAAAAACAAAGAAAATGACATATATGGTCATTATAATTGACATAGTATCATCTAGAATCTAGACCCACCTAGAGCAATATTATATCATATTAAAAGAGACTAGAACTAAGATATGATCAAAACAACTGCAGAAAAAGAGGAAATCTTATACATGAATCAAGACATATTGAATTCTTCAAAACAATAAGAGAAACATAATTAACTCATACTAGAAAAATAATAAGTTAGTGTCTAAGCTATATGATAGAATAATATCATGAAAGAAAGTAATTACGACTATATCTAATACACAACAAAGCAAATAAACTATTTACAAGCATAGTAGACAACAAAGTCCAACGATGGAAATTGTTTACCTATTCTAGAGCAACGAGAAAGTGGAATTCACCACTATCAAAAGATGATCTTTGGCGAGCTCTAGCGCAGCTCTGATGAATGAAAAGAGTAAAATTTCGAGTCTAATCCTTTCTGGTTTTCTTGTGAGAACATTGTCCTCTTCCCCAAAACAGTAAACTCCAATTTGCATAATATCTCATAATTTTTTCATAACTCGATACTTGAACTAGTTATAGCAGAATAACAGCACCCTGATCCATACAAGGATCTATATCCAAAAATGTAGAAAACATTTATCATAGAGGATCTTACCACTAAATCTCCATATTTATTAGACGTCTGTACCCGAGTCTGAGTAACATTGGTTCTTACTATGGAGTGAAGATCCCATGACAGCCTCTTATGCGAATATGCTCTGGAGTAGAAATCCCCTAAAGACGTGGTGATAGCTATGAGAGCAACAGTAATGGGAAAATCTGTACTTCCCATAGATCTTGGCAACAATTTTCCAATATAAGTTGTGAATAGGGACAAAATAAAAGTTAACAAAAGTTCTTGATAGATAGTAACAAATAAGGAGACTGCGGGTTGAGTACTCTTTTTCTTGAAAATGACATATTGTGACAAGATATTAGGACGTCTATTGAAAATGAATGGACTAATAGATCTATGGAAATGCAAGATCTTTCCATCCGGTTGGACCCATTACAATCGCCACCTTAGCTTCTTTTTTTTTTTGAAAGGAACCATATATAGTTGGATCTCTAAAAGATTAGCAATATTTATTATGTAAAATGTTATTAAATATGTAAACAAGAAGGAATACTTAAAGTTTTCAATGTGTTATTTTATTCTTTGTTTTGGTAAGGACATTGTTGTTTTAATGCATGTATATCACTATATATTGGAAAAAATTTAATTGTAATTGGAGAAGACACGCCTTTTAGAACATTTGACAACTTTTGTTTCGTTGTTACATTTATTCATAGTTGCCACGACAGTTTAACACATGGTATCATCTTGTTGGCCTTGAATTTTCTTGAAATCACGTGTCATTAGTTGGGCGACATAAGCTTAGGACATAAATATACTTTGGGTTAAAATAATAAAAATGAAATTATATAATTTGTAACAAATTTAAGTCATTAGACCAAATAAATAAAAAAAATCGACATATTTATTCAATTTGGATTGTTGTTGTCGTAAAATGTATTATGTTATTAGTTTAAAATATCATGCGAATTTTGATCGTTAATTAAATTTAATGTATCATATAACGATTCAATTAATCGTTAGAAAACAACACAAGTTAAATTTGTATGTAATGAGAAGTTTTGTTTGAGCGTGTCATCATCTTAACATTTATTCTTATTCCTCTTTACTTATAATTTAATAATCTTATTTTATACTTTGTAGTTTGTAGTATCTCTATATTGTAGCTCAATCTTGTAGTTTACTTTTCTCGTAGTTTAATCATCCAATATTTTTATACATCACATATTGCGATAACGGGAAATACTACTATCCATTTAAATGTTGTATTCGATAAAATACAATACAATATATCCCTCTTATTTAATTAGTTTTAGTCGGATTTTTTTTTTGTAAGTATCATACTTTTGGAGTTTGGTTCAAAAATTATAGTACTAAAAAATTATTTTGTTTTTAAGTTGTCTAATGTCCGAAATATTTTGTATCTAGTCCAAGAAAATAAAGTAAAAAAATTTATACTCATTTGAGTTTAATCTTCCGACATATGTGATTTTTTTGTGTTACTATATTTAAAATGATTTTTTTATCATAAAACATAGTTAAGTGACTTAGGCTTAAATGAATATAGAGATATTAAAATGATCGCCCTAGATATTACTTTGTGCCTTTCCACTCCTTTCAAAAATATTATTTTGTTTATGTTTTTCACCGATATTTGACAAAAGTGATTTATGCTCCAACTAAATTTGAATTAACATTGCAATGTTTGATATTGGGGGTACAAAACACCTTATAAACGTGACAACTTCATATATAGAGAGATTTTAACACGAGATACTATTTACCACTCCACCACAATAATTAATTATTAGTAAAATTAATTTTTTTTATTAAAGTGTATGTAAATGACTATAAATTACAATACTATATACACATATATTTATTTTAAATTATATTAGTTCAAGACATTAAACAAGTTCCGATCGAAATCTCTAGAAAAAGTAGATGATTAAATCCTCAAACATAAAACAAAAGAGTCAAACATTATGAAAATAAATTCTTGAGTTGTCTATCTAGAAATTAAACTTCGTTACAAAAATAATCGGTAAAATATTTTAAATCATATGCTAAAGCCATCTTCTCCCATCAATTTTATTAACAAAAAATATCACTTTTTTATGTACCCATATTTCACTTATTACCTAGCAAGTTTTATTGAAGTTTCGGTAACTAAAAAGAAATGTGGCAACCTGATTGAAACTTAAAATAAAATAAAACTAAAACAAACTCCTACTTGGCAGCCCGCTTGAAATTTATATCAATACAAACAACCATGTTATTGCATAAAAGGAAAAATAATAATTTTAATTACGATGTTATCCAATTTTGATCCTTATAATATTGACATATAAATTTTAATAAATCTATAACATATTTTAGTCCTTAAAATCGATGAAATTTGAGTGCTTAGGAATTATCATAAAATACCAAAATGGCTAAAAAGATAACCTTGATCTATTAAGGGGGTGGGGCCCAACAATATACTTGAATTATTAAAAATAGGATAAAAATGCCTTTGTTGTTAGAAAACTGACCCAATTATGCCCCTATTAGGACCGCCAAGTGTCATGTATCCCCATGAATAGGTTACCTCATTTATTTGGTTTTATAATGAAAAACTATACATCTAAGTAAACTAGGATTAAATATGCTTAATTATATAACAAAAGAAAATAAAGAAGCATTTAAGTTAATCTCACTAAAGTCTAAAATAGAATTTTTTTGAAGTCCAAATAACAGTTACATGTTTCCTATTTCCATGTAACAAGTTGTTAGCCCTTTAAATGTACGTTAATAATATGTGGTTACCCGGATAATCATTTGTTAGAATATAACGTGATGTTTTTATATTTTTATTTAAAGATCGTGATAAGAAAACATGAATTAATTATTTAAAGAATCTTTGAGTTCATTTTTACGAAACTGAACGAATGATGAACAAAAATCGATAATTACACAAAATTGATAAGTGAAATAGTATGACAAAGTAAAGAGACTTTGAGACCCACATATGACAACTTTACTAGAGGATTCATTCAAGTTCAACCACTAGAATTCAAATAAAATAAATGTAATTGTAAACTAAACTTGCAAAAAAATAAATTTGACTAAAATATACAGTGGAAATAATTAACTACAGTCGAAAATGAAGAAATAAGGTGAAAGAAGGGTTAAGAACAACCCATATTGGAGACTCAATTTTTTGTGTCTTTAACCATTTAATTTGAATTTGAATTTCTTGGCCTTACACCGACAATATTATCTTTCTGAAACTTTCATATTAGCTTTCTTTTCAAACTTCAAGCCGAGGGAGACAGACTCAATCAGAAGAACTTGGGCCTCCTCTGCCCAACAATGAAATGCCAAGGGAAAATAGAGAGTATAGTGGAAGGAATTCATGCACAAGTATGATAAATAATAGGAAATAAAAATTATCTTAAGACAGACAAGAAACTATGAATATGGGGACTGAACAACAAAGCAAAGGAATTAACTCACAAAAGTTGAACACTTGACCTAGACAGTAAAGACAATAATACAAGCAATAGCCAATTTAGAAGAGGAAAAGAAGGAAACAAAAATAATAATGAATCATTGATACCACTTTCCAATTTCTCTTGTCATGATGGCACCTACTACACCCGATTTGCAGGTCAATCTAACCCGTCGTCTAAAGCCATAAGCAGCGAAGTACCAAGCGAAGAAAACAACATGAAGTAAGAACATAGAACAACATAGAGAAATGTAATTAACAAAACCATCCCAAGACATGATATAACTTAGTTGTTGATTATCTAATATGAAACATGAGTACAAGGCTTTCACAATTTCAATACACATGTTTTCTCTATATAAAACATAAATACTAAGCCTATCCAAAACAAATATAAATTTGAATCTCTAGAGGCCAGGAGCTCACCGTAATCTTAGACATCCCATATTTTTCGCACGACTCAGAAAAAAGGGTTATAACTTAACTGAAATCTGCAAGGTGTGGAAGTGTGGTTTGAGTACCAAAAAGAGTAATCTTCAGGAAATGCGCAGCTAAACTAAAAAGATAGCAAAGTATAAACACCAACTAATAAGAAAATTATAACACAAGTAACTAAAAATGAGATACTAAAGTAGCCAAGAAATAAAAATTATAAATAGGAAAGAAGGGTATAAAACTTAGGGTAATTACACCCTAACATCAACGTCATTTTATAAAAGGAAAAATAACATTTTTTGTCGGTGAGTTAGGATTTTTATTCACATATAACTTCTAATGAATATATAATGTATTTTTGGACCTTAAAATTGATGGAAATTGAGTGCTTAACAAAATTATCATAAAATAGAGAAAATGGCAAAAAGGAACCTTGAGTAATTTCTGATTTTAGGTCCAAGAATACACTTGAACTATTGAAATAGGATAAAAATGTCTTTATTGTTACCAAGCTGACCTAATTATACCCGAATTAGTAACTCCAAGTGTCATGCATCCCCTATGAAAACTTTTTTATTTTTTTGAGATTATACTCCACCTTGAAAAAAGTTTACCCTCATTTTTTAGATTTTATGGACAAAAACTATATATCTAAGTAAATTAGGATTAAATATGCTTAAATGTATAACAAAGGAAATTAAGGAACATTTCAGTTAATCTGGAAAAAAAAAGTAAAATAGAAAATTATTTTGAAGTTCAAAGAACAAGGACATGGTTCCTATTTTGATATAAACAACTTGTTAGCTCTTGAAATGTATGCTAACAATATGCGGATATCCGGCAAACATTTGTTTGACTAAAACTTGATTTTTTAGAAAATTTAAAACAACTGATTAGAAAAACATGAATCAATTATTTCATGAAATTTTGAGTTATTTTTTATAAAAAATTGAACAACTGATGAACAAAAATTGATAATCACTAAAAATTGATAAGTCAAATAATTTGACAAAGTAAAGAGAATTGAAAACACACATATGTTAACTTTACTAGAGGATTCATTCAACGTCAATTAATAGAATCCACATCAAATAAATATAATTGTAAACTAAACTTTGAAAAATTTTTTAACTAAAATATACAATGAAAATAATTAACTATAATAAAAAAAATGAAGAAATAAGGTGAAGAGGGCTCAATTGTTTTCAAGTCTTTGCACATTTAATTTGACACTTTAAATTTCTTGGCCTTACACCTACAATATAAGCTTTCTCATCCTTTCATATAAAGTTCCTTTACAAACTTCAAGCCAACACAGGGAGACTCAGTCAGAACGTTTTGGGCCTCTGTGGCCCAACAACTAAATGCCAAGGGATAATAAAGAGTCAAGTGGAATGAATTCATGCACAAATATGATAAATACTGCCCATTATTTCTAGGAAATAAAAATTATTTAAAGATACTCAAGCAACTATGATTATGAGGACTAAACAACAAAACAAAGGAATTAACTCACAACAGTTGAACACAATAAACTTGACAAGAAAGATAACAATACAGGCAATAACCAATATAGATGAGATAAGAAGGAAACTAAAATAATCATGAATTAAAGATGTCACAACCAATTTATCATGCCATGATGATGCCTATAACACCCTTCTTGTAGGTAATCCTAACCCGTAGTCCCGATCTATAAGCAATGGACCACAAGGCGAAAGACAACAACAAGAAGTAAGAGCATAGAACAAGGAGAAAGGTAATTAACAAAACCATCCCAAGACCAGAAATAAGTTATTATATATTAAACATCTTATCTTAAATATGAGTGTAAGGCTTTTAGAGTGACAACACAAGTACATGTTTTATCTAAACAATATAAGGACTAAGCCTAGCAAAAGCAGACGTAAACCGGTAGCTAAAGTCGACAGGAGATCACCCAAATCTTTTCCATCCCAAGATTTTCCGCACAACTAAAAATAAACGGTGATAACTTCACTGCAATGTACAGGGGTTAGAAATGTAGTATGAGTACCAAAAAGAGTACTCATGACAAAACGACCGACTGAGCTCAAAAGATAGCAAAAGCATAAACACCAAGTAATAAGAAAAGAATAGGAAAAGAAAGAGAAAAAAAGGGGTAAACATTTCGGTAAACAACACACCAGGATCGAAAACCTAATGGCATAAATTCTTACCAGAAGTCCCGAGGCCTAAAAAACCCATGCCCCTAGACAAAATGGCCCTTTAAGAGATGATGAGACTGTCATAATTGCATTTTGATATTGCCTTTCTGAACTTTCGACTTAAGTCAATCGTCAAATAGAGAGGCTCCAAAATGCGTAAACTTGCATGAAATCCAAACAAATGACCCGGTGATCGTATTGTCATTCCCATGAAGTCATAAATATCACTACATGATATCTCTAAAAATTAAAAAGATCGAATAAACAAATAAAAGGCCTATAAGGTCATTAAATTTGACATACTAACATCTGGAATCTAAACCCACCGAGAGAAAAAGATTCCATCATATTAAAAGAGACAAGAACAAGATTGAAACAAATGCACAGAAAAGAGAAAATCTTAAACATGTATGAAATCACTAAAGATAGTAATTAGGACTAAACCTAATCTACAACGAAGCAAATAACCTATTTACAAGCATAGTAGACAAGAAAAACAAACCACGGAAGAGTTTACCTTTTCCAGAGCAACAAGCAAGTGGAATTCACCATCACCAAAATATGAGCTCTGGCGAATCGACAATGAATGACTAGAGAAAATTTTCGAGTCTAAACCTTTGTAGTTCTTTTGAGAACACTGTCCTCTTCTCCAAAACTGTAAACATCAATTTGCATATAAATGATAATTTTTTCATAACTCTATTGTAAAAAGTAAATACTTGAATTAGTTTTAGCCAAATTACCTCATCCTTAGCCAAACAAGGATCTATATCAAAAAATTCTTAAAACATATTAATCATAGAAGATCTCACCTCTAGATCTGCATTTTTATTGGAAGTCTGTACCCGAGTCTGAGCAGCATTGAGTCTTACTATGGAGTGAAAGATCCCATAACATTCTCTAATGCGAATACTCTCTTGAGTAGAAAGCCCCTAAAGAGGTGGTGATAGTTACGGGAGCAACATGAACGGGAAAATCTAAACTTCCCATAAATCTAGCAAACCATTTTCTAATAGAAGTTGTGAATAGGGACAAATAAAAGTTTACTTGAGTACTTGATATATAGTAACAAATAAGGGGACTTCTGGTTTGGTACACTTTTTCTTGAAAATGGCATATTGTGGCACGATATGAGGACCTTTACTGAAAATGAATTGTCTAATAGATCTATGGTAAGACTAGATCTTCCCGTCCGATTGGACCCATTACAATCTCCACCTTAGATTTTTTATGAAAGGAACCATATATAGTTGGATCTCTAAAAAAACTAAACAATATTCATTGTGTAAAATGTTATTAAATCTGTAAACAAGAAGATATATTTAAGTTTTCAATGTGTTGTAATATTCTTCTTTTGTAGAGGCAATATTATTATGATGCATGTATCTCTCTATATATTAAAAATAAATTGCTTGTAATTGGCCAAGACACGCATTTTAGAACACTTGGCAGCTTTTGATCCGTTTTTATTTTTACGCATAGCTGCCACGACATTTAAACATATGACATCACTTTGTTGGCATTGAATTTGCTTTTCAAATGACATGTCATTAGTTGGGCGATATTAGTTTGGGCCATATATGTACTTTGAGTTAAAAAAATTAAAATAGAATTATATTATTTTTAATAAATTTAAGACATTAAACCAAAAATAAAATCGGCGTATTAATTTAATTTTTATTGTTGTTGCCGTATAATGTATTGTATTATTATTTTCAATATCATACGTATTTTGATCGTTAATTTAATTTAATTGTCGCGTATAACGATTCAATTAATCATTAGATAACGACATAAATTCAACTTTTATGTAATGAACAATTTGGAATGACCATATCATAATATTGAAATTTCTTCTATTCGTTTTTACTTATAATTTAGTAATCTTATTTTATTCTTTGTAGTATCTTTTTACAGTAGCTCTACCACATTGTCTACTTATCTTGTAGTTTATTCATTCAATATTTTTTATGTATCTCATAATGTAATAATGGATCAAGCCACAATCCATCCAAATGTTGTACTTAACAAAGTATATATCCCTCTTATTTAACTATTTTTAGTTGGACCTTTTCTTTATCTAAAGATTATACTTTTGGAGTTTGGTTCAAAAATTAAAGTAACAGAAAAATTATTTCATTAATATGTTGCATAGTGTCCGGAATATTTTTTATCGATTAGTCAAACAAAATAAAGTAAAAACACTCATACTCATTTCAACTTGAAACTTCCGTCACAAGTGATTTTTGAGTTATTATTTTTACAGTTATTTTTTTTATGTTAAAAGTAAATTAACTGATTTGGCGTAAAAGAATATATAGATATTAAAATGAACGCCCAACAAATTACCTGTTCCTTTCCACTCTTTTCAAAATTGAGTTTTTTTATATGTTTTTCACTAATTATTGACAAAAGGTGATTTAAGCTACAACTAAATCTGAATTCACTTAGTAAAGTTTGATAGTTGCGGTAGAAACACTTTATAAATATAATGAATGCATACGTAAAGATTCGAACTCGAGATATAATATACCACTACACCTCAATAAGTAATAGTTAGGTAGATTGTTTTTTCTTTTATTGAAGTGTATGTAAAAGATTATAAATTACAATACTATCTATTTGTGTTTCCAAGTTATATTATTTCAAAACATTCAATATGTAGATGCTTAAAGCCTCAAACATAACAAAAAAGAGTCATACATTAAGCAAATAAAAACTTGAGTTGTCTACCAAGAAATAAAACTGCCCAAATATTTTGAATTTTATGCTAAAGTCCTCTTCACTTCACTCTCTCTCTCTCTCTCTTTAACAAAAAGTATCACTTTTCTATGAACTCATATTTCACTTATCACCTAGCCACATTTATTTATGTTTCGACGTCTAAAAAGAAATGCAGCAACCTAATAGAAACTAAAAACAAAATAAAACAAAAACAAACTCCCACCTAGCAGCCCGTTTGAAATTTAAATAAACCCTAATGAACTTGTTGTTTTATAATGAAAATTGAGAATTTTTGTTAGGATGGTACCCAATTTTGATCCTTGTAATTTCACGTATAACTTTTAATAAATCTATAATGTATATTTAGTCCTTAAAATTGAAGGAAGTTGAGTGCTTAAAAATATTAATAAAATATAAAAATATCCAAAAATAACCTTGAACTATTGAGAGAATTTTCTTCCAACAATACACTTGAACTATTAAAAGTGTCTTTGTTGTTAGTCAACTGACCCTACTATGCCCCAATTAGACCTCCAAGCATAATGTATGTCCTATGAAATCATTTTTATTATTATTGAGATTGGACTCCACCTAGTCAAAATGTTTCCCTCATTTATTTTTTTTGATGGTAAAACTATATGTAAGCGTCTAAAGTTTTGTCCCTGAAAAACAGCAAATAGGAAAGGAAAAATAGCAAGCAAACAATAAAATTTGAATTTAAATTTATGCGAAGGTTACAGTCGTTATGAGATCTTTAATAAAAGATGTAATCCTATGATTTTTCTCTTCACGAATGTTCTTGATTTGACAAATACTTGCGTCTCAACACCTGGAGCGAAAACTTTTTTGTATGCGGAAGACTTGCAGATCACCACTGAAGAGCAACTATGTATTTCTGTATGTATATATCTTTTATTGTGTCCTTTGGTCAAAAGAAGACCTATTTATATAGGATTGAGTTAGGGCTTTAGGGGTATTTTGGTCCGAGCAATTTTGACCCCCATGAGCATGGGTTGAGCTCATCTTGTCAACTTAATGGACTGGTCCAAGTGATTTGGACCTGATTTAAGTCATATAATTTTAACTTAGATATTAATCCGACTTTATCAACCAGTAATTTGACTTAGTTAATGAATGATGATTTAAGATTTAATCCAAATTTAATATGAATTTATCAATAAAATACTGTCAAGAAATGCCCCCTGCTTCAAGGCTTGTTTGGTTGCTCGATTTGTTGAACTTGTAAAGACAAGCCTTGATGTATTTGTGAAGTAAATGTCTTTTTTCTTTGTTGTCGATCTTACACAAGACATTTGAAGCTTCATGAAAAATGACCATGCTGATATGTTGAGGTCAACATTTACGAGAGTCTTTATAACAATAGTCTCTAATTTGCAAGAGGTCATTTGACTTTCAGTTGTTTATCAACTCATTTCCCACTTGAAGAGCTTCAAGCTCATGAAGACTTGTCGCATGAAATGTCTTCATAGTGTGTAATTTTATTAGGGTCATCAACTACGAAATGACCACCAATTCAATGAGCAAGGATTGCGTCCACAAGCTTGACTTGGTGATAGAGGCCTTGTGGTTTGGACGCAAATTTTAGGCTTTCAATTGAATAGAACTAAAGGAATTCAAATTCTCATGACGGGAGTCTATTCTCATTCGGTAATATTTTCTCATGTATCTCCGAAGAAAACTTTACCATAATTTAGTTTCCATAGAATTTCCATAATTTGATTTCCATGAAAAATTTCCATAATTTAATTCATACGAAAACTTACCATAATTTGATTTCTATGGAATTTCCATAATTTGATTCCGATGGAAAATTTCCATAATTTAATTCTTATGAAAATTTACCATAATTTTCATAATTTGTAGGAAATAAACTTGCCATCTTCATAATTTTACATAATTTCTAGAAACACAATTTATGTACTTTGATTTCTATATATACACATTCTCTTACAATGATTGATTGTCAAGTTGAGGCATACAAAACTCAATTTTTGTCACTTTTTCTCTGCACAGCACGCCTGCGGTAGAAAGTCCATAACTTGTTGTAGAAATATTAAAATCATGATCCATTTGATTTTCTAGAAACTATACTCAGATGGCTACGACATATCTAAAATTCAGAATAAAAACCATTCAGAATTTGCGGTAATTCATTTTTGAAGTTTGCTATCAGATCTGTCTCTTTTTTTGGTTAATAGCTCTATGCAGTTCCGCTAAAACATCTCTATCCTTGTGTAAGAGATTTTAAATGATGAGAAACTTGTTTCGATAGAAACTATACATCAAAGTCTACAACATATCAAAAAATCAATGTAAAACTCTTCATGAATTGACGAGAATTATTTTTTGACGTCTGTCTTCAATTCTGTCATTTTTGTTTTGCTGATTTGTGGAGTCTCACCAAAACGTTTGTATCTTGGTGTAAAAGATCTCGAATGGAGAGATACTTGACTCTAGATAAAATAGACTCTTAAGGCTTCATGATTTTACTTATCTACATCTTTATAGAATAGCCACATATTGATTTCCGTATTGATTGAGAATTTTTTATCATCTACATGGAGAGACAACATAAAACTCTTAATTCAATAGGACCATATTCATTATGGCAAGAGTGAGATGATATGCAATAATTTTCATCATGTCAATTTTATGCTTCGTGCAATTGGCACCGTGAGACACATCATTCATCATGACTAGCGTGTGAGCATATGCCATAATTTTACCATGCCGATTTGAAGCTTCGTGCAATTGACACATTGAGACACATCGTTCATCATGACGAGTGAGGGAACATATGCGATAATTTTCAGCACGCCAATCCGAAGCTTCGTGCAATTGGCATCGTGAGACACATCATTCATCATGACGAGTGCGAGAGCATACGCCGAAATTTTCACCATGCCGATTTGAAACTTCGTGCAATTGGCACCATGAGATACATCACTAGTCCTTTTTTTAAGGTTTACCATGGACAGCAAAAAGTCTCAACATCATATCCAAAAAAATATGAAGTTTAGTACATAATTGGCGAGGAACCACTTGATGCATCTTCATTTGTAATTTCAACTTTGATAACGAACCACACTTTGTGCCTCTTCTTTTACAATTGCGGATTTAATGACGAATCATATGTGGATCGTCTTTTTTTAGAGTTGTGTCTTTGATGACGAACCACACGTGACGACTTTGACGAATAACCACACTTGATATCTCTTCATTTGTAGCTTCAAGTTTGATAATGAACCATATTTGGTTCATTTTCTTTTTCAATTGCGACTTTAGCGATGAGTGTCTTTGTCGATGAACCATACTTGATATCTCCTTCTTCTTGGAGTTGTGGCTTTGATGAAGAACCACACTTGAAGTATTATTTTTTTAGTAGAAACTTCGACGACGAACCACACTTGACACTTCTTTTATAGTTTTAGCTTTGATGTTGAACAAACCTTGGTGCCTCTTCTTTGGAAGATCATGTAGAGAATTTCTTTAAGTCGTACGCGGTCTATGATACTATAAAAGCATCATAAATGACTAAAGAATCGCATGAAAATTCTCTCTCTGAGTGCAACACTGTCTTGATGGTGCAAAGTTGACACATTAAAAGTTAGATGGATCCATGAAGAAACTTCCAGCAACTCTAGAAGATGTAAAGACAAATAATGAGATGTCTAACGATGAAGTTGAGAGATTAACCAAACTAGAAGAGGAGATCGAGAAAAACCGCCAAGAAATCATAAGAGTCAAAGTTTTTTTTCGTGGTTAGATTTTTTTTTATTAGAATTTTCTGATTCACTCATTATGGTGTAGTGATTCTTTTTTTTTAATTTTTTTGAAACAATAAAATAGTAACTTATATTTTGATATGAAAATCCACTTCTTGAACTTTGAATTTTTATTGTTTCTTTCCACGAGCCCCCTTTATTTATTGGGAAAAAAGACTCCATACGCTAGCGTTCATATGAGGATTGCAACAAAATGTTACTTTTTTCAGATTCTTCAGCTTTGCGTACATGTGGAAGAAAATTCATAGCGTGGAATAGGAGCATAAGAATGAAGATCTTCTTTTTGGTTGGAAATATATTTTTGAGATCTTCGATCTATGTAAAACTCACGTCCATGGGATTTACGGTTTATTACAGATCTGTTCTTGAAATTGGGTCAAAATCTGCGTGCTTGAATCTTCAGATTTCTTCAGCTTTGCGCACATGTTAATGAAAATTCATAACATTGAGTAGGAGATCTGGAATAATGAGATTTTTCTTTTTGTTGGAAAGATAACTTAATGATCTTCAGTCTGAACAAAAATCAAATCCATAGGATTTACCGATTAGCGCAGATTTATTTTCAAATTTGACTCTAAATATGTGCGCTTGAATCTTCAGCTTTGCGCACATGTGGAAGAAAATTCATAACGTGGAGTAGGAGAGTGGGAATGATGAGATTCCCTTTTTTTTTTGGAAAGATGACTTCAAGATCTTCAGTTTATATGAAAATAACATCCATAGGATTTACGGATTAATGCAGATTTATCTTCAAATTTGGCTCAAAATATGTGCGCTTGAATCTTCAGCTTTGCGCACATGTGGCAGAAAATTCATAACGTCGAGTAGGAGTTCCGAAATTATGAGCTTCCTTTTTTGTTGAAAATATAACTTCCAGATCTTCAGTATGTACAAAATCGCATCCATAGGATTTATGGATTAATGCATATTTGTCTTCAAAGTCAGCTCAAAATCTTGGTGCTTAACTCTTCATTTGAATGAATCAACATGATGTTTCAATAGCGACATTATATTTTTTTTTCTTCTTATGACTGAACATAGAGTAAAAATACTCTAAGCTACCTACGTACCTCAGTTAAGAGGATCAAGTCATAACGTAGTTCAAAAAGCGAGCTTTAATTTTTTTTTTGCTCAACTTTTGCCTAGGCCGCCTCTTTCGATATTTCCAACCTAGCGGACATTTTTTTTGGGTGTCGTAAACAGTTTATACTATTGCAGGCCAGGAGTATGATTCCTCTTCTAGGATAGTACTTCTTCAAGAATTTTCCATTGATGGGACCAATCCGCAAGCCGTCTGCATCCACAAGTTTGTCAGCTCCGCTTGAATAGTCTTCTTAAATGATGTATGGTCCATCCCATTTTGAGGTGAACTTGCTTTTCGATTTATGAGATATGATAATTCGACATCTAACTGCAAGACCTTGATCACCATCTTCGAAGGACCTTAGGCGAACCTTTTTATTGAAAGCACGAGAAAGACGATCTTGATAGCATTCAGCACTTTGTGTTGAGCTTCCAACTCCAATTTGACCACTCTTCTTCCTCAAGGGGACAATACTTGAAACCCATGTGGGGCACTTAAATTCATGGATAAAGACAGAGTCAATAAGATTGTTAACTTCCGTTTTAATCACGGGAACCAATTCAGGCCTAAAACGTCGTTGAGCCATCTTGATGGGACGTTCACCGCTTTTCACAGCAAGATGATGGACTTCTACCTTCGGGTCTAATCTAGGCATTTCTTTCCTCATCAAAAGATTACCCTCATTTATTTTGTTTGATGGTAAAACTATATGTAAGCGTCTAAAGTTTCGTCCCTGAAAAACAGCAAACAGGAAAACAAAAATAGCAAGCAAACATTAATATTTGAATTTTAATTTATGCGAAGGTTACAATCTTTATGAAATCTTTAATAAACGATGTAATCCTCTGATTTTCTATTCACGGATGTTCTTGATTTGACGGAATACCTACGGCTCAACACTTGGAGCGAAGACTTCTTTGTATGCGGAAGACTTGCAGATCATCACGAATAGCAACTATGTATTTCTGTATGAATGTATTTTTAATTGTGTCATTTGTTCAGAAGAACACCTCTTTATAAAGCTTGAGTCAGGGCTTTAGAGATATTTCGATCCGAGCAATTTTGACCCCTGTGCCTGAAGAACAAGGTTTGGGCACATTTTGTCAACTTAATGGACTTGTCCAAGTGATTTGGACTTGATTTAAAAGTCATATAATTTTGACTGAGATATTAATCAAACTTTACCAACCACTAAATTTACTTGGTCAACGTATGATGATTTAAGATTTTAATTCAAATTTAATATGGATTTATCAGTAAAACTTCATGGTCTACACTATACATCTAAGTAAATTATGATTAAATATTCTTACTATGTAACAATGGAATATCAAGAAACATTTTAATTAATCTCGATAAAATATACAACAGAAATTTTTTTGAAGTCCAAAGAACAGGTACATGGTTCCTATTTCCATATAAACAAGTTGTTAGCTCTTAAGATGTATGGTAACAATATGTGGTTATCTGGCGAATCATTTGTTTGAATAAAACATGATGTTTTTTTTAAAAAACAATTATCTAAAATATGTGATAAGAAAAACGTGAAACAATTATTTCAAGAAACTTTCAGTTCATTATTAAGCAATTGAAAAAGTGATGAACAAAAATTGATAATTACTCAAAATTGCTAAGTGAAGTAATTTGATAAAGTACAGGGACTTTGAAACCAACATATGACAACTTTACAAGAATATTCACAAGTTCAACTAACAGAATTCAAATAAAATAAATATAAAAGTAAATTAAGCGTGCATTAGAAATAAATCTAACTAAAATATACAATTGAAATAATTAAATATAATCGAAAATATCGAAACTAGGTGCAAAGAAGTCTAGAAGAACCGGAATGGAAAACTCAACTTTTTATTTCTTTTCGCAATTAATTTGAAACATTGAATTTCGTGGCATTTCACCCACAATATTAGCTTTCTGATAGTTTCATATTATCTTCTTTTTCAAAATATGAGTCGATGTAGGCATACTCAATCAGAAGAATTAGGGCCTCCATGACATAACATCGAAATTCCAAGGGAAAAAAGGTAGTCAAGTGGAAGGAATTCATGCACGAATAGGGTAAAGAATAGGAAATAAAAATTATTTGAATATACACAAACAACAATGAATATGGGGATTAAACAACGAAAAAAAGGAATTAACTCACAATAGTTGATCACAATGAACTAGACATGAAAGACACCAATAGAAGTAATAGCCAATTTCGATAAGACAGAGAAGGAAACTAAAATAATCATGAATTATAGATGTCACGAGCCAATTTGTCAGGTTATGATGGAACCCACTACACCCCGCGAGTAGGTAATCTTAACCCGTACTCTGGAGCGATAAGCAAAACACTACCAAATGGAAGAGAACAAGAAGTAAGTACATAGAACACCACAACAAAAGGTAATTAAAAAACCATCCAAGACCCGACATAAATTAGTAGTTGATCATCTAATTTTAAATATGTGTACAAGGCTTTCACAATTACAATAAAAGTAAATGTGTTCTCCATACACAATAGAAAGACTATGCCTAGCCCAAACATATGTAATGTCACAATTCATGTTACTAGCCGTGTTGGCACCCACTCTAACACTTAAGTAGGAGAACCTTCATATCCCAATAGTTAAACATGCGGAAAATTTAAAGAAGATAAAGATAATTACAAAACACATGACTTTCATAAATATTGTTTTGTACACTTTTTTAGTTAAAAATTTTAAGTAATTTCACAACTGACATGGATATAGTCTAAATAGGGACAAGAGCTATTAAGAGTACAACTGAACAATATAAATATAAGACACAAATCCAACCATGCTTAAGGTAGAATAGAAGTTGTTGGAAAAGTTGTTCGTCTTCACGTAATGAAACGTCACCAACCCTGCATCTAGACTATGTCAAAAGACATAGCAAGAGTCGTATCAATACAACCACATGTACTGATAGACATCATTGTTTAACTTGATGCCCACAACATACCATAAGAAATCAACTAGTAAGATCATCAATTAAACACCTTGCTTCTCCACATTTGGCCGTTCTTTGAATACCTCCTATACCAGTACTCATATATCTATCCACCTTCTCAACAACTTACTCACCTGATTTTTTATCACAACTTAAACATACTAACACATTAACGAAATCCCCAATTACAACCACCAGCACTCAAACGAATCACTGCACCACTAACTTAATTTTATGTAAACTTACTCAATCATGGTCATATAGTACACTAAAACAAACTTCCTACCACCAAACGCATTCTCCTCCCCTAAGTTGAAACCCAGCTATGCATCATCACATACACTACATATACTTCTCTTTTGCAATTACAACAAACGGACTACCCTAACTATTCATCACTCGTCACTTGAATCCTATGACCTTTCACTATCCCCCATGACTCCAATCAATCACAAGAACAATGCAACATAAAAAGTCACAACATATAACCACTAAGTACAACATATACGATATATTCAACCCAAACATATCATTACATGCAGATATAGAACATATACAATAACATTGACCTGAAGAGACACAATGTTTTAAAAATTCTCCAACATCACAATTATGTTAGGTAATTGGTACTCTTATGGAACCGAAACCTAAAATATTAGTGTAATGTCGAGTCCACATGTTGGACTCATTTATAGTTATAATTTTATTGAAATAGTTTCCTTAAATGTTTATTTTGTCCCAACTACTGATGAAAAACCTTGAGTTTCTGGTATTTTATGTTTGAGGCAAAACATGGACACTACTTGGCAAAAAGGAGCAAAAGAACAAAGAAATTAAGGTCTGAGAATCGCGCACTTGGAGGATCATCGACAGGTCTAAAGATCACCTTTTGTTCTAGTGTGCTCAGCCCTGAAGAAACGATCAAATTTTTGGTGAAAGAAGTAGTCGTTTTATCGCCAAGAAATTTTGCGAAGTAGTACATTATCATCCTTTGATCTAAAATGCGAAGATTCTTAGAATAAGTTCATCGGTGATTTGATCATCGATATCGACTAACTGCGTCGAGTAATCCGCTACAACACTAATATTTTAAAACTACACATACTTTGTTGAGTGCTTCAGCTTAGTATCGACAATAATTAGACTTGTATTAATTTTTATCTGTTTTAAAGCTCTAAGTTTGAGAGGGTTTTTGGAGAAGAAGTTGAAGACAAAAAGAGTTTCATCTTAAAAAATATGGACTTGGGTCTATTGGATTCTTCATTCTTGGCTTGTAACAAGACTTCAACATTCATACCCATTTTATTGCAAGCAAATTTTTGGTATAAATTTCTATCTCTTGTTAATGTCTAGCTAAAATTCTAGTTATTGGGGTTTGGTTTTGTAAATATGGGTTAAGTTACTTGATGGATCTTTCTTGTTGATAGTTTATTCGTATTTTGATTTTGATCTCTCTTAATAGTTTTGTATGATACTAATGATGATTTAGTTGCCAATATAATGGCATATATGTGTTTCCGGCTTGCTTAAGAGAGTGGTTGAGAAACTAAGACTACTAAATTGATTGACAGTAGGAGTGGGTCGACATGAGGTTAAACTCGAGAGAGTTAACCCTGGTTACTCACCATACACTCATCTCGAGAGAATGAGAGTGATAAGGAAGAGGTTGTGCTTCATATGGAAAGTGGGTTTCCGAGAGCAACCCATTTGAAACAGGGTAAGTTGCTCAAGAGAGAGACTATCCCCCTTAAGTCTAGCGTTGTCGGAATTACTCTATGGATTTTCTATCAAAAGCATGTATCCAATAATATCATTTATCATTTATTCCTATCACATCCCGAGAATTCCCCCTCTCCTTGATTTAAAACTCTTTGTTAACCTTGTTGTTTTACTTACTATTGGTGATAAACACCCAATCGATAATTGACGTTTGTGTCACCTTTGATTCAATATGTTTTTATTTGATAAGGTCTTTAGCTATGAGTAGTTAGAACTCAATTTTAATTTTCTATCAATTCTCACAACCACTCCCCATGGAAACGACCCCAAACCTTGGTTGGGTTACAATACTACGGTACGATCGTCTATACTTCCTTTGGAAGTTGTGACATTGATGACTTCACCGATCATGCCCCATAACGTGGTACCCGATAAATTATAGGAATATATGAAGCCCCACCCAACAATCAAATGCATTATAGTTACACAACCTGGCCCGCCAGATTTTGATACTTTCCGCAGAGGTGGGGCTCTTTGGCGAGGATCTCCCGCTAAAGTGGGAGATCGAAAAAAGAAAAAGGGGGAGAAGGGAAAACATTTCCCTATTAATCCCTTTAACTCTCAAAAACTCCCCATATTTTCTCCCAATCACTCATCTCCAAACATCAAAACTTGAGGTAATTTCACATTACTTGCGCTTTTCACTTCATTACTTACTTAACAATGATTGTATGCTGACTTTTAATCAGATAGAATTGGTTTTTGGGTAGTTATTTGAAAAAATAACTTAGATTGCTATGTTTATATAAAAATGTAGCTTGAGAACTTCTATTACGCACCCAACATTTTTACATTGACTTGGACGTAAGGATTTCGTAAGAATACGAGTATATTAGTATAAAAATGGGTAGGGAAAGTTGAAGGGTCTTTTGGTCTAAACTCAAATTTTGGTCTCTTTTTGAAGTTATTTTGCCAAAATAATTTCTTATTTATGTTTTTCTAGGACAGTTTACATATTTTGATCTACTAAAATTTTGTCTAAAATGGGGATTTTTGTGACGAAGGGTGTCATTTTCGCGCCTGGTATTCGTCTCTGCCAGCCTTCTTACTGCCATGATAGCCTTAACCTTAATGTCAAAATTTATCTTTTCTTAATTATTAGCTTTACACCGACTATCCTATCGTGTTCTAACTTATTTTCACCTTATTTCAAGCTCTCTAAATGGTAGGTCAAAACAACAAACACTTATTCTTTGTTCGATTTCCCTATGCCTCTTATCCAAAGAGGTTCCATTACTTTCAGAACACTTAGTTTTGCTATGAGAGGGGCTTCCACTTAATGAACATGGACGAGAAGGATCAAGGCTTCTATACTCGTCTCATGGACTTGTGTTAGTTTTCCTTGACCAAGGCTCCCTTAGATGCCCACTCTACGTAGGTGAGCGAGTTCTATGACATCCTTCCTACCACCCGCTGGGATGACTTTTACCCTGTCATCCATGTCTAGGAAGTTGATATTCCCTTGAATATCATTTATATAAAAGAAGTACTAAAGTTACTCAAGGTCTCAAATATGGAGTTCGAGGCCAAGTTCTGAGAGACGGATCAAGTTTGTATAAGCGAAACACTGATTGAACCTGCTAAACGTGACCACGTCTACTTAGCTACAATATAGGGTATCACTAGCACTAATTTTTCATCGGATGCTAATAGGTGGCTACACTTTTTTACAAGGAGGATTATCTTGTTATACAACTGCACCGGCGTGACCTTTCCCCAGGCCTTGGTGGGGGAGTTCACTATAAAGGGCATCTAGTTAAGTAAAGAGGTGCAGACATTTGAGAATGGACGATTTCTACCTGGTAACAAGAAGTATTTCCTATTACCTGTCTGAGTACTATGTTCTGCAAATAAGCGGGAATGCCACTTTTTGATGAGGATGAGGTGTTTACTATGGTTCCCCATTTTAATCCTCTTTTGGTCAGATAAGGCTCTACTTCTAGGAGCAAAAGTAGGAGGACGGGAAAGTCTAGAAGCAGTAAGGCAGTCATTGATTCAGACAACGAGAACCTACTCTCATGTGCAAGGGTTGAAGAGGATCTAAAGGTTGTCCGTAACAGGATGGGGAATGCTTTTGCTAACTTCACTCTAGTTTCCCCCAACACTACCCTAGAGGCCGATTGTTTTAAGAGAGGAGGAAGACCTTAACAAGGGATCGTCTAATTTCCCAAATCTGGAAGACTATTGAGGTCATATGTTCTTGTGCTGCTCCTGATAGGGAAATTTACCCAGTCAAGCCAGAGGAATCTGCGGAGTTCCCCATGATGAATAGGGTCTGGCCTGGTCTGATCCCCTAGAGGACATTGAATCAAACATTGACACCACCCAGAGGGTTCTTCAGGTGGGTTTCGCCCTTATTGGGATTGTAATTATAGACATTTGCTTCTATCATTCGACTCTCTTAAGTTTTAATAGCACTAAGATGCTTGTTTTTGCTTTCTGATACAGCCTTGTATTTAATCTTAAGGTTTTATACTATACTATTTCAAATTTAGGACAATCTTAGGCTTGTAGGGGTGGGTTCAGATACAATTTGAGGTGTGAAATTGTGGGTTAGGAGAACCAAGGGAGATAGGCTGAAGTTCTTCCTCACTTTGGTGAGGAAATCCCGCTCTGGCAACCTTGCTATTGCGGGAATAATTCCTCCCCAACGGCTCAGACGGAAACATAACTCGGGTTAATATTTTCTGGGTACTTTTCTCTATCCTAATAATTCCCAAAGGTTTAAGCCTTACCCTTAATTTTTTTTATATTTCTTATACTAGGATAATCACTATCTACCCCTAGCCAATCCCTCCGATACACAAACAAATTAGTTCTAATTAATTTCGCACCACATCCCTACACATACAAGGATACACAGATACATTCACATGATTATTAGTACACACAATTTACCTCATCATATTCAAGAAATTACAATCTCATATTCAATATCATTGCAGAAAACAAGAAGTACCACTAACATATTAAAGTAGCAACTCAATGACAGTCCATAAGTTTTTAATAAGTTACCCTGCTGCATAGAGGACCAATACTGAGCATCTACCAATTTATATCGCCCATAGGGACAAATACCAATTGGAACCTTTCAAGTTCCAATTTGCCTTGCTTATGTTACTTCAGTTGTAAGATGACTTCCAATTCACTTTGCTTGAGATATCAATTGGAATTAGGAGATACAAATTGAACATAACTCATATCACAAATGACAATTCGCACGAAAGGAGAGAAGGAGCGATAAAACTTCTTAGAATGCTTATTACCTAATTAAAGATAAGATATGGACGTCAACACACCAATCCACAAAAGTCAACTCCATGTTTTTCTCTTGTATGGTGAGAGCGACAACCTAAGCTCTGATACAAAATTTTTCATGACCTAACCCACCGGCCGTGTGGACAACCACTCTAACACCTAAGTAGGAGAGCCCTCATATTCTAATTGCTAGGCATGTGGAAATGTAAACACAACAAAGATAATTACCAAAAACATGACCTTTATAAATAACCTTTTCGTACACACTTTTCGTTAAAACTTGTAAGGTAATTTAACAACACTCATGGATCTAGTCTAAACAGGTACAAGAAATACTAAGAGTACAATTGTACAAAATAAATAAAAGACACAACTCCCACCTTTAAGAAGGAAGAATAGAACTTGTTGGAAAATATTTTTGTCTTCACCTACTGAAACGTCACTAATCCTTCATACAAACAATTTTAAAAGATATAGTAAGAGTAGTTTCAGTACAACCACCCGTACAAGTAGGCATCATCGATTAACCCGACGTCCACCACATAACATAAGATATAAACTAGTAATATAATGAATTAAACCTTCTTTGTCCCTTCTTCGAATACCTTCCATCTACACCAATACTCTAATTTCTAACCACCTTCGTAAAAATTTACATACTTGATTCAAGATCATATCCTAAACATACTAACACATTAATTAAGCCCCCATATTGACCAACAAGCACTTGAACTAAACGTTGTGGTACTCTCTTACTTTCCTGTCACATTACAAAAGCATGATCACATTGTACACTACGAAAACTTCCTAAACATTAAGTCCAATATCTATCCCCAAGGTGAAACATACCTGAGCATATTTTATCACATATGCTCCCTCTACTTCCCTTTCGCAATAAAAACACATGGTAAACCATCTTTATCCATTACCCATCACTTGAACCCTTTGCCCTTCCACTATACCTTAGGTTTACGCTCTATCACAAGGAAAAATCAACATAACCAATCACAAAATATAAGCACTAAGTGCAATGTATACGATTCAACACAACAATATCATAACATTCAGATTTTGAGGAGATACCATAAAATAATCATGGAGAGCAATTCTCCAATATCATAATAATGTCAAGTAGTTGGTCCTCTCATGGAACCCAAACCCAAATTGTTAGTCCATGGGAACGTGGTACTCTATCCCATATTTATATCGGAACATGGTAACACGATCCTTGTTAGTTATGCCAAAATGTGGCAATCCTATCCTACTTAGTTATGCAAAAATACGGGAATGTGATCCATTTTTATGTCAAAACATGGCAATCCGATCCAAGTTTATTATGCCAGAACATGGCAATCTGATCAATAAACACACCACAATCACACGCGCAGGTATATTCTCAATAATCATACAGTCATGAACTATTTCATGGTATATAATTATTCATCTATCTCATTTACAACAAGTGTGAATCATCAATGCAGTATTATAAGACAACAATAGAATACATTGCAACATCATTGAGTCATAACTATCACCTACAAAGGGTTCCTCATCAAGCACTTCAACAAACCATAATTCAACTATACTAAACCCTAATTTATTTTTAAGGCTTCTTTCTAGGGTTTAAATCATAAATCATTCGGTGCACGAAGGCCTACACATAAATCCTACTATTGATTTATATATATGCGTACTGAGAACAGACATAAACTACTAAACTCTTAAAAACCTATCCTACCAGGACATCATGTAGTTGCACAGAGTTATTGACTTTGATCCCTCTTTTCCGAGCATTCTGATGTAGAATTTGTCCAAGAATACGCAATATATCATCATCCTTACGCTATAAATCTCCTTCATTCCAAAGCTAAGATAAGTTTTTCTCAGGTTTCTAGGTTGTTTTACGACCTATTTCGGTAATTTAGAAATATGGAGAATATAGGATTTCACATAAATTACATTTTGTTACGCCTATACCGCTTTGGCGCCAACTTATGTCGTATTGGTGCCCCCTTCCTATCAACATTTGGCCCTCCCCTGTAGGACACTGTCCGAGATTCTTCTCATATTTATTCCTCATAATCAACGACGGTTCGCGTCTTTACAAGTAAATTAGTTTCAATACGCCAGGATCTCACCCTAATCTTTAACATCCCAAGATTCCCCAGACACTCAAATATCACGGCCATAACTTAACTGCACTCCGCAGAGGGTAGAAGTGTAGCATAAGCACCAAAAAGAATACTCATCAGGAATTAAGCGTCTAAGTTGAAAAGATAGCAAAAGCATAAACAACAAGTAGTAAGAAGAGCATAACACAAGTAAATAAACACGAGATACTAAAGTTGTCAAGAAATCAATAATTTCAATAGGAAACAAGGGCTAAAAATTAGGGTCAACTACCAACCTAGATCTGAAGCCTTACGACTAATCTTACGATAAGTCCCGACATGCCCCTAGCCTAAATTGGCCCTTCAAGAAATGATTAAGCCTTCATGATTGTATTTTGATATTTTCTTTCTAAAATTTTAACCAAAGTCAACCATATAAGTACAAAGGATCAAAAATACGTAAACTTGAACAAAATACAAACGAATGACCTGAGATCGAAGTGCAATAAACTCAAGTCTCTATATACTACATGGTGGGAATCTAAATGGAATTAGGGATGAAAATCATCCTTTAGCACCAAAATTCAATAGGCATTCAAGAACTTGCATGGGGTCGTCTCCTAGCGCTCTGAAATGAAGTTTCCAGAATAATTGCATTTTCTGGTTTTCTAACTAAATGGCAAAAATTAGCTCTATGGCTAGCCCAACCTTGACGGGAATTATAAATTCCCCATGGAGTCTTACAAGAAACGATGAACTGCATAGATTTTCATCCCCCCCCCCCATTTAACAACACACCTTCATCCCACAACACTCAGTAGATACACATTCACGCTATGATGAATTTTGGAAGTTCTATTCACCGAAATTTGATTTTGTAAAGATGTACAAGTTTATTAATGTCTTAGCTATCTACTCACATAATCAAATCCATAAAAAATATCTCATTTATTACCAAATTTCTCTTGACCAAACTAACTTCCATTTCATCC
Organism: Solanum habrochaites; assembly: GCA_027704765.1. Lineage (NCBI taxonomy): Eukaryota > Viridiplantae > Streptophyta > Magnoliopsida > Solanales > Solanaceae > Solanum > Solanum habrochaites. Next base: position 58,755,988 of record JAKWJA010002500.1, on the reverse strand, counting down.
AAAGCATGACTACCAAAAAGTTTTTCGGCCCAAAAATTTTCCACGTTGACTTTTGAATGATGAAGGGAAAAGGTCATTACACCCTAACATCAACTCTATTTAATAGAAGGAAAAATAACTATTTTGGTCGGTGAGTTACGATGTTTATTCACATATAACTTTTAATAAATATGTAATGTATATTTCGTCCTTAAAGTTAACGTAAGTTGAGTTCTTAGAAAAATTATCGTAAAATAGCAAAAACGACAAAAAAGAACCTTGAATTATTGGGGTGTTTTGGACCAAAAAATACACTTGAACTATTTTAAAATAGATATTAAAGTGGTTGTTGTTTCAAAACTGTACCCAATTATACCGAATTAGGACCCATCACGTGTCCAATGCATCCCCTATGAAAATTTTCTATTATTTTGAGGAATGGGACACCACCTTCACAAAAGGGTATGTTCATTTATTTGGTTGAGGACAAAAAAAACTATACGTGTAAGTAAATTAGGATTAAATTTTCCTAATTCTATAGAAAAGGAATATCAATGAACATTTTAGTTAATCTCAAAAAAATAAAAATAAAAAAATCATTTGAAATCTAAAGAACAAATACATGATTCCTATTTCCATATAAAGAAGTTGTTAGCACTAGATTATTTTTTTATTTTTATATGCTAACAAAAGTTCTTGATATATAGTAATAAATAAGGAGACTTCGGGTTGAGTACTCTTTTTCTTGAAAATGACATGTTGTGACACGATATCAGGACCTCTATCGAAAATGAATCGGCTAATAGATCTATGGAAATACTAGATCTTCCCATCTTGTTGGACCCATTACAATCGCCACCTTAATTTTTAAATGAAGGGAACCATATATAGTTGGATCTCTAAAAGACTAACAATATTTATTGTGTAAAATGTTATTAAATTTGTAAACAAGAAGGAATACTTCAAGTTTCCAATGTGTTATTTTATTCTTTTTTTGGTAAAGACATTGTTGCGTTCATGCATGTACATCACTATATATCTGAAAATTTTTAATTGTAATTGGAGAAGACACTCCTTTTGGAGACTTGAAAACTTCTGATTCTTTGTTACTTTTACTCACAGTTGCACTACAAAAAAAGAAATGCTTAAATAGTGGGGATTAAAATTACATGTAATGGAAGTCAGAAACCCCCACAATTTAGTGTTGCGGCAGTCGGGACAACTCCTACAAATAGGTGTGTCACAATTAAGTAACGGAAGTTTTTTACCAACCCCTGGTACCATTAGTAGGGGTTCATTAGTAGGGGTTTTAACCCCAAAACTGTATGTAATAAAAAGGCAATTCAGGTTTTGGGAGTCAAACACCAACAATTTGTGAACTTTGGGAGTCAACCCCCACAAATCATGAATTTTACATTAAGAATAAAATGAGTTCTAACCCCTGTAATTTATGAACATGTAACCTTTTAGAAAAATTCTATTTCAAATATTAATGACTAATTAACAAGTGAATCATAGTCAAACCTAAAAGGGCATTATCTAAGAATTAAAAAAAATAACACAAATTTCAACACAAAGAATAATTATAAAAAGTACTATTAGTTTTACAACTTAATGAAAAAAATATCATTCACTTCACATTCAGACTACAAGAAACTCATTCCTATTATAAAAGTCATCCGCTAATCTTGCTTTTATTGATGAAAAGATTCACTATCATTCATATGCGCAAAATGTCCTCCACCTCTAGCAAGGCATTACCTTCAAGATTCTACAACTTCTGACGTTATGGACAAATACGTAGCATAAGTTGTGTTTGAAGTAGAGCCTACCTGATAATCTGGTCCCCTCTTCTTCTGTGGTAATTACCTTGATGATCTGCATGACTAAGGTTCATGTTTCTGTCCCTTCGGAAGTCCCCTCGCCGTAATTATTAGTGGAAGTTATAAGTCAAAAATAGTAATTGCATTGCAACTATATGCGCCTTCTCTAGAGCCAAGTCAATAGAATGTAGTAGATCTGAAGGGAGAATAATAAAAACAACACAGGAAGGATGAGGCTCAAATACACCAATTAGGTCTAATTGACATAGTGGTGATTACGTATATTAGTGTCATATGCCATTAGAGTGCCATATTATAGAGAATACAAGAGATTTGGGGAAAAGCATTATTTTTAAGTCACTCCTAAAAATTTGACCATCTTTTTTCATCTCTGGATGACAGACTTTCTCAAGGATGCGGAATGAGTGCTGTCCTAAAGTATAATTTTTACCATAGTACACCCGTAATCCAACATGACTGAAGTTGGACATGAATATGGTACTGTGCAAATACACCTCATCTTATTTGAAAGTGGGAAGGCATTAAAAAATTAAAACAACGAACTGCAATTACCAATGGACAAAAATTTACAATGATACATAATTCACTTTGCCAATCTACAACAATACACTAAATTCACACATAAACAAATCGCTATTTGCAGTCCCACAAGCACAAAATATACAAAATATGAAATACACTGTACGTCAAAATCAAAGTATGTAAATTCTAAAATTCTTTGTCCAAACTCCATAAACAATACAACAAATAAACAAGGAAAAATATTACTTGAAAGACAAACAAAAAGAGGATCTCGTAACTCTCTAACTTATCAATTGCGCTATATGTTACTTATCTTGACACAAAAATCAACATCTAAGCTTCAAAAGAAAGAAAAATGTAAGTTAGAAGGAAAAATACACCATTATTTCAAGAAGAGTTGAAACTATAACTGATAAAAAAATCTAAAACATAAGCAATCATAATGTGCACCAGTTTTGGTTCTCTTGAATTGAGAATCAACAAACTATATGTTATACCATCTATATGCCAATTTTAATCTGCAATAATTTATCAATGAGAAGACCATCACTTTCAGAAACAATATAATAGACTTTAAGGCAAAAAAGAAAACGACCTTGCCATTGTAACTAGCCCTTCCCTGTTACCGTGGACATTTAGAATTAATACACCTTTATGACCAACCTCACAAGCATCTTGGTTGTACTTAACCTTGATAATTCCCTTTAATGTGTAGATTGTGCTCAATAAGGGTGGACAATAGAAACGCTATGTGAGATAAGTGAAAGTGAAATGTGAAAAAATTAATACATAACAGAGCAATATCTGCAATGACATTAAATAGACTTGTTTTACTCTGTCACTGAAATCGACACCTTGATAACACCAAAATAAGCCAACTAGAGCTCCAAACTTATCAGTACTCTGCGACGGTAATCTCTAACAACTTTTGTTTTGTTAAGGAATAATCTTTCAGTGAGATCCAAAATTGAACCTACCAAAAAATAAGACTAACGTTAACAAATAAAAACGTTGAGCCAGAATTCAAAAAAATTTATGGACTTATATGTTTTGTGTTGGGACTAATCTTATGCACGACAATAATCAGCAGAGAACATATAAAAGAGAGTTTTACAGGAAATATACCATTCATTATGCAACTCACCTAGAACGGCAATAACTAAATATCTATTTCAGATGACCTGCAAATACATCTAGAGCTAGAACATCACCACTTCATGTGCCTAATTCTAGGAAAAAACTCATATATTCAATACCTGCTTGATAAATAATTAGCAAAAATTCAAATCCAATACAAAATCTGAAACATTCAGATAACCCCAAAATAATTCTAGAAATATCAAATAAGCATATAGAATAGGATTAGAAAATTCAAGTCGAAGATCTATTGAATACTAAGACTGGAAATCTGTCTAGAAAGGATAATGAAAACTTGGACCATTGAATGGAAATTCGCACAAATATAATTTTTCACACGTTGAATCCTATATGAAACATTTAAGAGATACGGCGTTTTAGATTATCAGTGTTAACAATTTAGAAAGTAGTTGATAAAACTATTAAAAGTACAAATTACCTCATTCAATTATACCAACAAAAACACACTATTCAAATCAAAATTCAGAAATAAATTCGAACGACAACTAACTTTAGGTCTATCTGAATCCAAATACACTATTCATAGCTCCTAAAATACAATGAGGAGGGATAAATTATAACCTGTGACGATTTGAGAATATCGAGACGGAGAGCAATTGCGAGCTTAGAGGATCCAATCATCCTCTCTTATTTATGAAAAAAGAACACATAACTAGAGTTCTCTTCTTCTGCGAAAAAACAACACCAGATTCTCTTCTTCTTCTCTTCATCAAATCGATTTGCTTGGGAGTAGTAACAGGGAGCAAGAAATTTCTTAGAGCATTTTTTCCGGCAACCAAAATTCTTGGAGGGAAAAATAATGAGGAACTTTTTAAAAACACAGACAATCATTTCCTATAATGTTTTCTAAATAAAATACTAATAAACTTTAAATTTTGAAGATAAAAAGTATTATTTGATGGGGTCTAACATCCCCCTATTATTTTGATTTTATCCTTTCAGATAGTGGGGTTCTGAACCCTTGGTATTTACGTTTATGTCAGTCCCATCCCCTAAAACCTCCGGTACTTAGAGTTTGTTGTTCGGCATAAAGAAAAACATTTTCATGAAAAATGTTTCAATTTTCCTATGTTTGGTTGGCGACAAAAGTTTTGGAAAAAGGTTTCCAAATCAAACACATTTCCTTAAAATTAAGGAAGGCACCACACATGACTTTCCCTTCAATAAGTAAGGAAACATTTCAGAAACTCCCTCCACTGTTTAAATACATTTTTTTTGGAAAACAGCAATTTTTAAAAAATAGTTTCAATTGCAAAAGGGGAGTATGCAACACCGGACCCCCACCCCCACCCCACCCCAAAACCCCAACCCCGCACAAAAAAATTATTTTGCTTTTCAAAAAATAGTTCAAACTGCAAATTGTTATTTTAAACGCTTGTTTGGGTTTTTTTTTTTTACCCTCCCCTCCCCCCCCCCCCCCCGGGTGCACAACCCAAACCAGCCCAAAACTACCTATTTTCCAGGAAAACATTTCTAGGAAAATATTTCATCCATACAAACAAAACCCTCAAGTAATTTGTGGGGTACCAACTAACTCCACTTGGAAACTCCAAACAAGTTAAGTATGTTTTAGTGTTACCACCAACGAAAATTTTAAAATTTAAACACCATGATTCATCTGTTTGGCCTTGAATTTTCTTGAAATGACGTGTCATTAGTTGGGCGACATAAGCTTGGAACATACATATACTTTGTATAAGTTGTAATAAATTTAAGACTTTATACCAAATACAATAAAAATCGACATGTTTATTCACATATAACTTCTAATAAAACTATAATGTATATTTGTTCCTTAACATTGACGGATGTTGAGTTCTTAACAAAATTATCTTAAAATGGAGGTGAATAAATGGCAAAAAAGAGACTGATAATTTGGTTTAGGTCCAAGAATACCTTGAAACTATTGAAATAGGATAAAAATGGCTTTTTTGTTTACCAAAAACCGAATCCCGAATTATACGCGATTCGAATAGTACCTCCAAGAGGTCGTGTGCATCCCCTATGTAAAACCTTTTTAGATTTCATATAGGACCCACCTTGCAAACAAAATTTACCCTGTTTGTTAGGTTTTATGGACAAAAACTATACAACTAAGTAAATAAGGATTAAATATGCTTAAATGTATAACAAACGAAATCAAGGAACATTTGAGTTAATTTGAAAAAAGAGTTAAAATAGAAGTCTTTTGAAGTTCAAAGAACAATTACGTTGTTCCTATTTCGATATAAACAACTTGTTAGCCCTAAAAATGTATACTTACAATATGCGGATATCCGGCGAAGCATTTGTTTGACTAAAACTAGATTTTTTAAAAAAATTTAAAACAATTGATATCAAAAACTTGAGTGAACTATTTCATGAAATTTTGAGCTATTTTTTTTATGAAATTGAACAAGTGATGAACAAAAAAATTGAGTAAACACAATATGATAAGTCAAATTAATGTACAAAGTAAAGAGACTTGGAAAAACCACCATTATTGACAACTTTACTAGAGGATTCTTTCAAGTTCAATTAATACAATCCACACCAAATAAATATAATTTTAAACTAAACTTGCAACAAAAATAAATTTAACTAAAAAATGTAAAGAAAATAATTAATGACAATAAACAATGAAGAAATACGGTGAAGAGGGGTTAAGAAGAACCCGAATTAGAGACTTAATTTTTTTTAAGTCTTTGCACAATTAATTGGACACTTTAATTTCTTGGCCTTACACCTACAGTATAAGCTTTCTCATCCTTTCATATTAGGTTGCTTTGCAAACTTCAAGCTAACGCAAAGAGACTCAATCAGAACATTTTGGGCCTCTCTGGCCCAACACCAAAATGGCAAGGGATAATAGGGAGTCAAGTGGAATGAATTCATGGACAAATATTGTAAACATTGCCCGTTAGTTCTAGGAAATAAAAATTATTTAAAGATACCGAAGCAACTATGGTTATGGGGATTGAACTACGACACAAAGGAATTAACTCACAATAGGTGAACACAATGAACTGGTCAAGAAAGATACCAATACAGGCAATATCCTACTTTGATGAGGCAAAGAAGGAAACTAAAATAAACTTGAATTGTAGATGTCACAACCCAATTTCTCAAGGTATGATGACGCCTATTACGCCCTGCTTGTAGGTTATCCTAACACGTAGTCCAGAGCCATAAGGAACGGACAACAAGGCAACAACAAGAAGTAAGAGCATAGAACAAGGAGAAAAGTAATTAACAAAAGAATCCCAAGACCCGAAGTAAGTTAGAAGTTAATCATCTTTTCTTAAATATTACTACAAGAATTTTACAGTCACAACAAAAGTACATGTTTTATCTAATACAATATAAAGACTAAGCCTAGTAAAAACAGACGTAATCTAGTAGCTACAGTCGGCAGGAGCTCACCCTAATCTTTGCCATCCCAAGAGTCTCCGCACAACAAAAAGTGAACGGTGATAACTTAACTGCAATCTACTGGGATTAGAAGTTTATGAGTACCAAAAAAATTTATCAGGAAACGACCGACTGATCTCAAAAGATAGCGAAAGAATAAACACCAAGTAATAAGAAAAGAATATGAAAAGAAATATAAAACAAGGGGTAACCTTTTGGGTCAACAACAGGCCTGGATCGGTAACCTAACGACACAAATTCTCACCAAAAGTCCCAAGACCTAAACAACCCATGCCCCTAGCCAAAATGAACCTTCAAGAGATGATGAAACCGTCATAATTGCATTTTGAGACTGTCTTTCTGAAGTTTCGACTGAAGTCAACCGTCAAAGTAGAGAGGCTCCGAAATATGTAAATTTGCAGGAAATCCAAACGAATGACCCGATGATTGACTTTTAAGTCCAATGATGTCATAAATATACCTATATGAAAGATCTAAAAATCAAAAATATTGAATAATATAGAAAAGGACCATAGAGTCATTAAAATAGACATACTAACATTTGGAATTTAAACCCACCGAGAGCAAAAGATTACATCACATTAAAACCAACAATAACAAGATCGAAACAAATGCACAAAAAAGATAAAAATCTTAAACATGAATGAAATCACTAAAGAAAGTAATTAGGACTAAATCTAATTTACAACGAATAAAATTACCTAATTACTAGCATAGTAGACAAGAAAAACCAACAAGAGGAAGAGTTAACCTTTTCCTGAGCAACAAGCAAGAAGAATTCACAACCATCAAAATATAAGCTTTGGCAAAGCTCCAATGAACAAATAGAGTAAATTTCTTGTCTAAACCTTTGTGTTTTTTTGTGAGAACAATGTCCTCTTTCTTAAAAATGTGAACATCGATTTGCATAATAAATCATAATTTTTTCATAACTCTATTGTACATACTTGAATTGTTTTTAGACAAATTACCTCATCCTTATCGAAACAAGGATCTATATAAAAAAAGGTTAAAAAATATTAATCATAGAGGATCTCAACTCTAGATCTGCATTTTTATTGGACATCTGCACCCGAGTTTGAGAAACATTGGGTCTTATTATGGAATGAAATATCCCATGACAGTATCTTATGCGAATACACTCTGCAGTAGAAAGCCCCTAAAGAGGTGGTGATAGTTATGGGAACAACAGAAACGAGAAAATCTAAACTTTTCATAGATCTAGCCAACCATTTTCCAATAGAAGTTGTGAATATGGGACAAAATAAAAGTTTAAAAGTAATTGCTAATAGTAACAAATAAGCGGGGTAAGGCTCCTACCTCTCACCCTCTCGCGCCCCCCCCCCCATCTCCCACCGCCCTTCCCCCATCTCCGCCTCATCGTTCACCTCATACTCTCCCACGCTACACTTGACTCCCCCCCCCGTTCACCCCTACCTTCTATCCCCCACCCTCCCTTTTCATTATACTCTTCATGTCCCATTTTCCTCGATTTTGACCAATTCCCCTTTCTGACAGTAACTACCCCTCTCCTCTATTCGCCCTCTCCCTACCCTCTTACCCTTCTCCCTTACCCCCCTACCCTTCCCGATCTTAGTACTCTTTTTCTTTAAAATGACGATTGTGACACGATATGCGAACCTTTATTTAAATGAATTTCCTAATACATGTCTGGGAAAGGCCTAGATCTTTCCTCCCCTGTGACCCATTACAATATATCCACCTTGATTTTTAGATGAAATGAACCATATAATGTGGATCTTAAAAAACTAACAATATTCATATTGTAAACTGTCTTAAATCTGTAAACAAGAAGAGATACTTTAAAGGTTCAAGGTGTTCATTCTTTTTTTTGTATAGCAATGCTATTTTGGAAGCATGTTATCTCTTTATGTATTGAAAATAAATTTGCTTGTAATTGCCAAGAGATGCTTTTGAACACTTGAAGTTTGTTCGTTTTTATATTTACTCATAGCTGCCACGACATTTAAAAACATGACATATTCTTGTTGGCCTTGAATTGCTTGAAATGCCTTGTCAGTAGCTTGGGCGACAAAGTTTGGGACAATATGTACTTGGGTTACAAAAAAAATAGAATTATATAAATTGTAATAAAATTTAAGTCATTAAATCAAAAAAAATTGACGGAGTTGTGAATTTTGATTGTAGTGTCGTATAAGTATGTATTATTAGTTTCAATATATATGTATTTGATAGTCAACTAAATTTATTGTCGCGTAAACGATCAATTAATGTTAGATAATGACATAAAACTCAATTTTAATGTACTGAGCAATTGGCCAGGACATATCATAATTTAACATTCTTCTATTCGTTTTTACATATTATTTTAGTAATCTTATTTTATCGTAGTATCTTTTATAGTAGATCTACCTCATAGTCTACTTTTTATTGAGTTTAAGGATTCACTATTTTTATGTATCACATAATGTAATAAGGGGCACACCAAGTCAATCCAAAGTTGTGATTTAACAAAGTAATATATTCCCTCTATTTAACAATTTTTGTCGGACCTTTTTATTTTTGAAGGTTATACTTTTGGGTTTGGTTCAAAAATAAAAGTAACAAAAAAATTATTTCGTTAATATGTTGCATAGTGTCCGGAATATTTTTTATCTATTAGTCCAACAAACTAAAGTAAGAACTGTCATACTCATTGGAAGTTAGTCTTCCGTCAGATGTGATCTTTGAGTTATTATGTTTAAAATTACTTTTTCCTTGTTAAAATATCGCTAATGATCGCCCAACAAATTACTTGTTCCTTTCCACTCCTTTAAAATTGATTCTTTTTTATGTTTTTCACCAAATTTTTGACAAAGGTGATTAAAACTCCAACTAAATTTGAATTCACCTTGTAAAGTTTGATAGTGGCAGTAAAAAGACATTACAAATATAAAGATAAATAAGATTTTTTTAGGATGATACCCAATTTTGATCCTTTTTATATTCATGTACAACTTTTAATAAATCAATAATATATGTTTGGTCCTTAAAATTGACGGGAGTTGGGTGCTTAAAAAAATTGTCATAAAATAGCAAAATGGCCAAAAAGAATCTTGAACTATTTGGGGAATTTTGGTTCAACAATACACTTGAACTATTAAAAGTGTGTTTGTTATTATCCAATTGACCGTACTATGCCCCAATTAGGACCTCCTAGTGTAATCTATTCCCTACGAATTTTTTATTATTATTATTGAGATTGGACTCCACCTAGTAAAAAGGTTACACTCATTTATTTGGTTTTATAAAAAAAAAGAAGATATATCTAAGTAAATTATGATTAAATATGCTTACTATGTAACAATGGAATATCAAGAAACATTTCAGTTAATCTCAATAAAATATAAACTAGAAATTTTTTTAAAGTCCAAAGAACAGGTACATGTTTCCTATTTCCATATAAACAATTTGTTAGTACCATTGAAATGTAGAGGTAAAACAAATTATGTGGTTATCTGGCGACATCATTGTTGAATATAAAAACATTGACTTTTTTAAAAATTAATTTATTTAAAACATGTGATAAGAAAGACTTGAATCAATTATTTCAAGAAACTTTGAGTTTGTTTCTGAGCAATTGAACAATTGATGAACAAAACTTGATAATTACTCAAAAATTGCCAAGTGAAATAATTTGACCAAGTAAAGAGACTTTGAAATACACATATAACAACTTTACAAGAACATTCACACGTTCAACTAATAGAATTCAAATCAAATAAATACAAACTTAAACTAAGCTTGCGTTAAAATTAAATCTAACTAAAATATACAATGGAAATAATTAAATACAATCGAAAAATGAAGAAATAAGGGGAAAAGAAGTTTAGAAGAAACCGGATTGAAGACTCAACTCTTCTAGGACTTTTCCCATTTAGTTTGAAACTTTAAATTTCGTGCCATTTCGCCATTATTTTTCTAATACTTTCATATTATCTTCCTTTTCAAAATATAAGTCTATGTAGGCATACTCAATCAGAAGAATTAGGGCCTCCATGACCCGACATCAAAATCTCAACGGAAAAAAGGGAGTCAAGTGGAAGGAATTCATGCACAAATAGGGTAAAGAATAGGAAATAAAAATTATCTGAATGTACACAAGAAACAATGAATACGAGGACGGAACAACGAAACAAAGGAATTTACACACAACAGTGATCACAATGAACTAGAAACGAAAGACACCAATACAAGCAATAACAAATTGATGAGGCATAGAAGGAAACCAAAATAATCATGAATTATAGCTATCAGGAGCCAATTTCTCAAGTCATGATGACACCTACTTCACCCGACCAATAGGTAATTTTAACCCATAGTCTGGAGCCATAAGCAACAGACTACCAAATGGAAGACAACAAGAAGTAAGGACATAGAACAACGTAGGGAAAGGTAATTAAAAAAACCATCAAAGACCCAACATAAATTAGTAGTTGACCATGAAATTTTAAATATTAGTACAAGTCTTTCACAAGTGAAACAAAAGTAGAGGTCGTCTCTATATACAATATAAAGACTATGCGTATCCAAAACATATGTAATGTCACGACCCAACGTACCAGACCTTCGGACACCCACTCTAACACCTAATTAGGAGAATCCTCATATCCCAATAGTCAAATATGCAGAAAATTAAAAGAAAATAGATATAATTACCAAGCACATGACTTTTATAAATATTATTAATTTCACACTTTTAGTTAAAACTTGTAAGCAATTTCACAACTCACATGCATATAGTCTAAATAGGTACAACAATTATTAAACGTACAACTGGACAAGATAATATAAGTCAACACTCCAACCATGCTGAAGGTAGAGCAGAAGCTGCTGCATTATTTGTTCGTCTTCACCTAATTAAATGTCACCAACCCTGCATCCAGACTATGTCAAAAGACATAGCAAGAGTAGTATCAGTACAACCACCTGTACTGTAGGCATCATTGATAAAGTCGGCGCCCACAACATAACATAAGAAATAAACTAGTAATATCATCAATTTAACACCTTGCTTCTCCACATTTGGCCCTTCTTTGATTACATCCCATCTACACCAGTACTCATATATCTATCCACCTTCTCAACAACTTACTCACTTGATTCATGATCACAACATAAATATATCAACACGTTCAGGAAACCCCATTTCACCCACAATCACTCAAAACTAACTGTTGCACCACTTGCTTACTTTCATTTAACATTACGGAATCATGGTCATTTAGTACGCTACGACAAACTTCCTTACCACCAAACCCAATCTCCTCCCCTAAGGTGAACCCACCTATGCATATTTCATCACATATGCTACATCTACTTCCCTTTTGCAATTACAACACATGGACTACCCTCGCTATTCATTACTGGTTACTTGAATCATTTTCCCTTCCACTATCCCCCATAACTCCAATCAATCACAAGAACAATCCAACATAAAAAGTCACAACATATAACCACTAAGTACAAAGTATACGATTGATTCAACACAGCCATATTATTACATGTAGATATAGAATATATATAGTAACATCGACATTAAAGAAATAATGTTTTCACAATTCTCTAACATCACAATCATGTCAAGTAATTGGCCCACTTATGGAACCCAAACCTAAAATATTAGGTAATAATGAGTACAAATATTGGACTCATTTAGAGTTATATTTTGATTGAAATAGTTGTGTTTTCCCAACTAATGATGAATAACCTTGAGTTTTTTGTATTTTGTGTTTGAGGCCAATCCTGGACACTACTTGGAATAAAGAAGCAAAAGAACGAAGAAATGAAGGCATGAGGATCGCGAATCGACTTGGAAAATCATCGATAGGTCTAAAGATCACCTTTTTTTCTAGTGTGTTGAGCCTTGAAGAAAAAAATCAAATTATTGGTGAAAAGAAGTAGTCCTTGTATTACCAAGAAGTTCTGCGAAGTAGTACATTATTATCAATTGATCCAAAATGCAAAGATGCTTGGACTAAGCGCAAGACGGTCATGAAGTTTTCATAGGGTGAATCACTGATTTGATCAGCGATATCAACTAACTGCGTCGAGTGATCTTCTACAACAATAATATTTTAAAATGATACATCTTATTGAGTGCTTCATCTTAGTATCGAGCATAATTAGACTTGTATTAATTTTATCAGTTTTTAAGCTCTAAGTTTGAGAGGGATTAAGGAAAAGAACTTGATGACCAAAAGAGTTACATATCCAAAGATACGGACTTGAATCTCTTGGATTCTTCATTCTTGCCATGTAACAAGACTTAAATATTCATACCCATTTGAATGCAAGAATATTTTTCGTATAAATTTCTATCTCTTTTTCATGTCGAGCTAAAATTCTAATTATCGGGGTTTGATTTTGTGAATATGAGTTAAGTTAGTTGATGGATCTTGCTTGTTGATAGTTCATTTGTAGGTTGATTTTGATCTCTCTTAGTAGTTGTGTATGAATCTAATGAGTTTATAGTTGCAAATATAATCTCATATATGTGTTTCCATTTTGCTTGAGAGAGAGGTCGAGAAACTAAGACTACTAAATTTATTGACGGTAGGAGTGGGTCGACATGAGGTGTAGCTCGAGAGTGTTAACCCCAGTTTCACACCACATACTCACCTCGATAGAATGAGAGTGTTAAGAAAGAGGTTGTGTTTCATATGGAAAGTCGGATTCCGAGAAGAACCTATTTGAAATGGAGTAAGTTTCTCAAGAGCTATCTTATCCCCCTTAAGTCTAGCCTAGTCTGAATTACTCTATGAATTTTCAATTAAAAGCATGTACCCAATAATATAATTATCCTGTATTCCTATCACATCCCAAGAGTTCCCCTTCTCGTTGGTTTGGTTTAGAACTCTTTGTTAACCTTGTTGTTTTACTTACAACTGGCGATAAACACCCCATCGATAATTGACGTTTGTGTCACCCTTTGATTTAATATGTTTTTATTTGACAATGTCTTTAGATATGAGTAGTTAGAACTCAATTTTACTTTTGTAGCAATTCTCACAACCACTCCTTGTGGCAAAGACCCCAACCCTTGGTTGGTTTACAATACTACGGAAATATCATCTACACTTGCATTAGAAGTTGAGTCTTTGATGATGTCACCGATCATGCCCCATAACGTGGTACCCGATCCCATTGTTATGTAAAATGTGTCAATCCAATACCAGCTAGTTATGCCAGAATATGGCAATCCAATCCATCTATTATGCTGGAACGTGAGACAATCTGATCCTATCAGTTATGCCGAAACGTGGAAATCTAATTCATGAACACACCACAATCATGTGCATAAGTATATCCTTAATAATCATAAGATCAAGAAGTGATTCATGGAACATAGTATTCGTAAATCTCATTTACAAAAATTTAAAATAATAAATGCAACATAATAAGAAAACAAAAAGAACACATCATACCTTCATAGAATCACAACCATCACCTACAAAGGGTTCCTCATCGCGCACCTCACACAAAACCGAATTCAACCATACCCAACCGTAATTCATAGCATAACGCTTCTTTGTATGGTTTATATCATAAAAAAATTGGTGCATGAAGGCCTACGAAAAGCGTACCATCAATTAACACATATTCCGTCGTGAGCAGAATTGAAACTTCTCAATTCAAAAACCTAACTTACCTGAGCTCCAATTAGGTTCACGGAGTTATTGAATTTGATGTTTATTTTTTCATATCGTGACAGTGATTTTGGCTAAGAATCCACAACAGATCCTCATCCTCATCCTAGAAATTTCCTTCTCCTTCCTTCCTAAGCTTAGAATAATTTTTATTAGGTTTCAAAGGTGTATTATGACTTATTTAGATATTTAAGAAATCTTTTGAAAATAGGATTTCTCATAAATTACGTTGTGGCTCACCTATCCCCCTTTGGAACAAACTTATTTCACGCGGGTGCCATTGCCCTAGGGGCATCTATACCACCCTAGCGGAAAAAAAGGCCCAAATTTTTCCTAAATTTTGTTCTTCATAATCAACGACACGTTTGGTCATTACGATGCATATCAATTACCCCTCGTTCGGTACCCAAAAAACTAGTGCATGGGACATCACAACCCCAATTCGATTATCACTAACTTAGAGGAATTGTCCACTACGAAATCATGATGAATGTCGACTTTCTACTTAATTAACACAAAAGAATGTTATACCGAATAAACTAGAGGAATATATGAAACCCCACTCGACGAACCAAATGTATTATAGTTACACAGCCTTGCCCGACACGGTGTGATACTTCCCGCAGAGTCAGGTCTCTTTGGCAAGGATATTCCGCTTAAGTGGGAGTTCGAGAAACAGAAAAGGGGGAGAAGGGAAAAGATTTCCCTATTAATCCCTTGAACTCCCAAAAACTCACCCAATTTCCTCTCAATCACTCATCTCAAAACATCAAAACTTCAAGTAATTTCACATTCCTTATGTTTTTCCCTTCATTACTTACTTAAAAACGATTTCATGTATACTTTTAATCTGATAGAATTGGTGTTTTGTTAGTTATTTGAAAAATAACTTAAATTTCTATATTGATAGAAAAATGTAGCATGAGCACTTCCATTACGTACCTAACATTTTTACAATGACTTGGACGTAAGGATTTCGTAAGAATGTGAGTATATTGGTATAAAAACGGGTAGGAAAAGTTGAAGGGTCTTTTGTTGTGAAACTCCAATTTAGGTGTCTTTTATAAGTTATTTTGCCAAAATAATTTCTTATGTATGTTCTACTAGGACAGTTTACATACTCTTATCTACTTAAATTTTGTCTAAAACGAGGGTTTTGGGACGAAGGGCGCCATTGTGGCGCCTGGTGTTGTCTCTCCCAGCGTCCATACCACCATAAAAGCCTTCATAGTCCTGGATGGGTGGGATTATGGACATAATGGTGGGATATGCAAGATAGTGGCCTTAACCTTAAAATCAAAATTTCTCTTTTCTTCATTTTTAGCCTTACACTGATTATCCTATCACGTTCTAGACTATTTTAAACTTATTGCAAGCTTTCTAAATGGAAGGTAAAAACGACGAACACTTATTCCTTGTCCAGTTACCCTATGCCTTTAGTCGAGAGAGGTTCTATGACTTTTGGAACACTTAGTTTTGCTATGAGAGGGGCTTCCACTTACTGAACTTAGAGGTGAATGATTCTGGCTTCTATGCTCGTCTCATGGAGTTGTGTTAGGATTTCTTGACCATGGCTTCCCCGGATGCCCGCTCTACCTGGGTGTGGGAGTTCTATGACATCCTCCTTTCCACCTGCTGGGATGACTTTTACCCTTTCATACGTGTATGGGCATTTGATGTTCCCTTGAATGTCATTTAAATAAAAGAAGTACTAAAGTTACTCAAGGTCTAAAATGTGGAGTTCGAGGCTATGTTCGGAAAGATATATCTAGGTTGTTTAAGGGATACACTATTAAACTTGAAAAATATGATAAGGTTTACTAGGCTACATTATAGAGCATCACTAACACTAATTTGTCACGAGATGCGAAGAGGTGGCTACACTTATTTAATAGGAGGATTCTCTTGTCATAGAACCGCACTGGGAGTTACCTTTCCCCGGCCCTTGGTGGGTGAGTGCACTATATAGGGCATCTAGTTTAATATAGGGGCGCAGATATTTGAGAGTGGAACATGCATACTGGGTAACAAGAAGGATTTCGTCTTACCGGTCTCATTACTACGTTGTGCAAATAGGCGGGAGTGACACTCTTTGATGATGATGAAGTATATCATAGGTATCCCCCTTTTAAGCCTCTGTTGGTCAGATAAGGATCTACTTCTAGGAGAGAGAGAAAGAGGATGGGTAGGGCCAGCAGCAATAAGGCAGCCATTGATTTGGACAACGAGTATCACTCTTAGGTGCATGGGTTGAAGAGGATTTAGAGGTTGTCCGTAAGAGGATGGGGAATGCCTTTTCTAACTTCACTCTGGTTTCCCCAAACACTTACCTAGAGGATGAGATACTTTATCGCCGATTGCGTTATGACAGGAGGAATACCATAACAAGGGATCTTCTAATATCCCAAATGTGGAACACTATAAAAGTCGTATTTTCCATTATTGCTCCTAAAAGTGAAATTTTCCCATTCGAGTCAGAGGATTATGTGGATTTCCCTATGATGAATAGGGTCTGGGCTTGTGTGATTCACCAGAGGAACTTGACTCAAACATCGACACCACCCAGAGGGTTCTTGAGTTTGTTTTTGCCCTTCTTTGGCTTGTAATTCTAGACATTTGCTTCTATCTTTCGAGTGTCTTAATTTTTTATAGCACCGAGATGTTTGCTTTTGCTGTCCGATGTAGCTATTTATTTAATCTTGATGTTTTATACTATATAATTTCTATTTTTGGACAGTCTTAGGCCGGTAGGGGTGGGTTCAAATACAATTTGAGGTGTGAAACTGTGGGTTAGGAGAACCAAGGGACATAGACTGAAGTTCTGCCTCACTTTGGTGAGGAAATCCTGCTCTGTTAACCTCGTTGTGGCGGGAATAATCCTTCCCCAGGGGCTAATACGGAAACAGAACCCAGGCTAATAATTTCTGGGTCCTTTTCTCTATACTAATAATTCCCAAAAAGGTTCACGCCTTACCCTTTATTTTTGGATACTTCTTATACTAGGATAATCATTGTCTACCCCTACCCAATCCCCCGATACACAAAAAGATTCGTTCTAATGAATTTCGCATCTCATCCCTACATATACCCAGGATACACCCATACATTCACACGATTATTAGTACACATAATTTACCTTATAATATTCAAGAAATTACAATCTCATCTTTAAAATAATTGCAGGAAAAATAAGAAGTACCCACTCACATACTCAAGTAGCAATTCAATGACAAACACTATGTTTTTAATAAGTTACCCCGCTGCATAGAGGACCATTACTGAGCATCTACCCATTTACATTGCCCCTAGGGACAAATACCAATTGGAACCTTCTAAATACTAATTTTTTCTTGCTTCTATTCCTTCAATTGTGACACGACTTGCAATTCACTTATCTTAACATATCAATTGAAATTAGGAGATACCAATTGGACTAAACTCATTCCACAAGCGACATTTTGCACGAAAGGAGAGAAGAAGCGGTAAAACTTCATAGAATGCTTACTACCTTCTTGAATATTAGATATGCACTTCAACACACCAATCCACAGAAGTATACTCCATATTTTTCTCTTGAACGGGGAGAGCGACAACCTGGGCTTTGATACAAAAAATTTCACGAGCTCAATCCACAGGCCGTGCGGGAAACCACTCTAACACCTAATAGTCTAATAGTAAGTCATGTCAAATTTTAAATAAAACAATGATAATTACAAAAAACATTACTTTAACAAATAACCTTTTCGTACACACTTTTTTTCACAGCCCGAGCTACCCCCGAGACGCGGACACGGAACCTAGGAGTAAAAGTGATCCCAAGCTAACCCTGCTAGCATGATCATGAGCATACTAAAGATAATAAACAGTTGCAGAAGCTAAATCATACTTAAAATCAAAAGATGGGGAATACCCATATTCTATAACTGAGATATTTGAAAACAATGAGTTTAATACAAAAGAAATATTAACTCAATACTAAGTTGAATCTAACGAAGTATGAAAATAGCCTCTAAACTAGACAAGAAATGCTGGGACAAGACCCAACTAAAACTACAAAAAACTGAAAGTAAATGACTAAAGACTAAAATGAAACTCATGATTGTTGTCCTCGGAGAATGAAGACTCACCACTGAATCTGCTGAACTGGAGATCGGGAAATCGATCTATGCGTGATCTAGATGCTGAGAACCTAAACCTACATCAGGAGAAGATGTATCCCATGTATGTGTCAGTACTTGAAAGGTACTGAGCATGTACGATAGAGTAAATCTGAAATAAAACATAATTGAACAAACACAAAAACAAGTATAATAATCTGAACGTGATGTGCTGATTTCTGAGCTAACTGGATGCAATGACGAATTTATAACATAATGATACTGAATACTGAATATACTGATAAATGGTTAATCCAGAGAGGCTGACTGAACTGTGGGAGTTACTAATAACCGATAATAAAACCACATGAGCTAAATGTGGAGTCTGATGTATACGACCCATCGAGAGGACCCAATATACCCTGTCAAAGGTATAAAGGCATGATGGTATGATCACTAAACTAATTTCCCACACAGGGGACTTAAAATCTATTTGGCTTGTAGTTCTGGGACTATTGGGTACGCTAAACCCTAGTCCAACTCGGTATTATGCTACTCTCAATGAATATCTGTAAATATTAGATAGCTCGAAACTGAACCAGCAAACTGAGAATGCAATAATTAATCTGGTAAGTATGAATTTATAACTGAAGAATGTATATCTAAAGTGTTTGAAATATATGACCTAGCATGTGAAATTCAAGAACTAAAGAAATACAAAGCTAGGGTTCATAAATTCATGCGATAAACTAAGTAATAACATGATAATCTTATTTGGAACATATATTTAATAAATTCTTGAAGTTATATCAAAGTTCTAGAAACCCTATGTTTAATCATGATAAGATAATCAAGAACTAACTGAAACTAAGGACCCAATGGGTGAAAGGAACCCACTAGTGAAATCCCATATACCTAGTGATGAAATATACTGAAAAATACTTAAGTTTCGGGGCTGGAGCTGCTGTAGCTTGTGGCGTTCTTGAACTAGGGTTCTTGAGCTTTTTTCTCCTCTCTTGCTTCTAATTTTCTAAGTTTTGATTTAATTAATTGACTTTGATATGTTTTAATTATGTTTCTAGGATTAAACTTACTAAAATCTGATGATTTAGGGTCAAAACGACATAACTTAGGGTTTAAACGGAGTGGGAAAGGTCAAAAAGACCCTTGGGAAGGTTGGTGTCGGGGCTCACGATAGCCAGAATTGACGGTCCTTCGTGCGCCCGACACCCCGTCGTTGAGTCCGTCATGAGGGCCTGTTCAACAGGCCTATACTGAAATGGGCATCACTTTTAACTCAGACGTCTGATTTCAGAAAGGTGGATGGATATGGAAACATAGTTCAATTATCTATCTTTGGGTAGCTAATGGGAGACATAATTCATTTTGTGCTAAGGGTTATTATCATTTTAAGTTGACCAAACTGCATTTCCCCTTAAAAGTCTTCAAATTTTCCACCTACAGTCAGACCTACGGACCGTAGGTCCACCTAACTGGTCATCCATAGCTCTTGTCAGAGAGTGGTTGAATGGGGTCTTTATCGACGGTCCCGGAGTATGGACCGTCGTTTGACCTACGGACCGTAAGTACGTCCGTCTTCCAAGACTTAACCAACTTTTCTAGGCTGAAATTTTTGGGATTTTCTGATCCCATCGATGGTTGTGCAGGATGGACCGGGGTTCATGCTACGGTCCATCGATGCCACCATTTGTAGCATCTTCAGATTTTTCTGAAAAACTAATTTTTTTCCTGTGTCAGCTATGAGGTTTTACATTATCTCTCCCTTAGGAACATTCTTCCTCGAATGAAGACTAAACTAGCTGAAATAGAGGGAGAGTGATGCAAACCCCACTACTAAGCACTGAGTTCTGACTGAATTGAGTTCTTAGTACATGCAATTACGCTAAAAATGAAAGTAAAAACTGAGGGAACATTATTCCAAAACTCAACTACGCATGAATGACTGTAAAACTGAAGAGGAACTATTAAATCAAGCTTGAGTTGAATCGGGAGGAAAAAGGTAAGGATACTTGACTTTCATGACTCCTCCAAAAACCTTGATTGAAGTGACTTCTTTGTTTCTCAACCTTCTAACCTGACGGTCAAGAATCTCAACTGGTACATCTTAATAAGAAAGACTATCTTTAACTGCCACACTCTCTAATGGCACTATATAGGGTGGTTCATCCACGCACTTCTTCAAGAGTGAGATATGGAAGACCGGATGCACTGCTGCTAATATTGCTGGCAACTCTAACTCATATGCTACCTTTCCAATCCTTTTCAAGATCTTGTAAGAGCATACATATCTAGGACTAAGCTTACCTTTCTTTACAAATCTCATCACCCTTTTCAAAGGTGAGACTTTCAGAAAACCCAATCATTAACTTGGAATCTAGTTCCCCTCTCCTTACATCTGCATAAGATTTATGACGACTTTGGGTTGTCTTGAGTCTATCTCTAATGAGTTGCACTTTCTCCATAGCATAAAGGACTGAATATGGCCCTATCAAAGTTGTTTCACCTACTTCAAACCAACCAACAGAAGATCTACATCTACGCCCATATAAAGCCTCATAAGGGGTCATCTGAATGCTCGAATGGTACCTGTTATTGTAGGCAAACTCAATAAGAGGAAGGTGATCATCCCAAATACCTTTGAAATCAATCACAAAATATATCAACATATTCTCTAAGGTCTGAATGGTACGTTCTTACTGCCCATTTGTGTGAGGATGAAATGTTGTACTAGGGTTAACTTGAGTACCAAGACCTTTCTGAAAAGACTTCAAGAAATAAGAGGTAAACTAAGGATCTCTATGTGAGATTATAGACAAAGTAACCCCATGCAACCTCACAATTTAAGTAAGGCAAAGCTTGGTATCGTTCTCAACCGAATATGTAGTCTTGATCGCCAAAAAGCGAGAAGAGTTAGTCATCCTATCAATTATAACCCGAATTGAGTCATGCTGTCAGCGAGTACGAGGTAACCCTGTGATGAAATCCATATTGATCACATCCGACTACCAAGTAGGAATATCGATCTCTTGAGTCATACCTCCTGGTTTCTGATGTTCTACCTTGACTTGCTGGCAAATGAGGCACTTACTCACAAAGTCTGATATAACACTCTTCATGCCATTCAACCAATAGTCTTCCTGCAGACCGCGGTACATCTTAGTGGCACCTGGATGAATAGAATACCTGGAGTTAAGAGCTTCCGGAAGAATATGCTGCCTCAACTCTCTCACATCAGGAACACACAATCTACCTTGGTAGAAAAGTACACAATCTCCCCCTTGGGATAAAACCTCCACTCTCTAATTGTTGACTGCACCTTTTAGTATGAGCAAGATTGAATCACTCTCTTGCTTTTACTTAACCTCCACTACAAAAGACGATTCTTCCCCATTCTGAACTGTTACACCGCTGTATAATATGCTCATAAGGCGGACTCCCAAGCGAGCAAGCCTGTGAACATACTTCACTAGCTCCTTTCTTTTTTCCTCAACATGGGCTACACTACCCATATTTAATATACTAAGAGCATTGGACACTACATTAGCCTTTCCAGGATGATAATGCACACTCATATCATAATCGTGAAAGGAACTCAAGCCATCTCCTCTTGCAAAGATTCAACTCTTTCTGGGTGAACACATACTGAAGGCTCTTATGATTGGTGAACACATCTACATGAACACCATACAAGTATTGTCTCCATATCTTGAGTGCAAATATCACTGCTGCAAGCTCGAGGTCATGAGTTGGATAGTTCTTCTCATGCACCTTAAGCTTTCTAGAGGCATAAGACAGAAACTTATCTCTTTGCATCAACAAACAACCAAGGAGAACTTTGGATGCATCGCAATAGATCACATAACCATCTAAACCCTCTGGTAGAGTCAAGACAGGATTTGTAGTCAATCTAGTTTTCAATTCTGCAAAGCTTTTCTCACAATCATCTGACCATTGGAACTTGACCATCTTCTGAGTCAACCTAGTCAATGGTGAGGCTATGTATGAAAATCCTTCCACGAACCTTCTTTAATAACCTACTAGATCTAGGAAACTTCTGATATATGTAGCAGAGGTAAGTCTGGGACATTGTTTCACTGCTTCTATCTTTTGTGAATCTACACGGATTCATTCGCTAGATACAATGTGACCAAGGAATATAATGGATTGCAACCAAAACTCACATTTACTAAACTTAGCGAATAATTGGCAATATTTGAGATTTGTAGAACAACTCTCAAATGACTTGCATGTTCTTCCTCACTCCTAGAGTAAGTGAGGATATCATCAATGAAGATGATAACAAACAAGTCTAAGTACTGTTTGAACACTCTGTTCATCAAAACCATGAAAGTTGCAGGAGAATTGGTTAGTCCAAACGACATAACTACAAATTCATAATGACCATACCGAGTTCTGAATGTTGTTTTCGAAATGTCACTATCTCTGACTCTAAGCTGATGATAACCCGATCTGAGGTCTATCTTTGAGAAATGACTAGCACCCTAAAGTTGGTCAAACAAGTCATCAATCTCGGGGATGGAATACTTATTCCTGATTGTGACCTTGTTCAACTGTCTATAGTCAATGTACATTTTCAGAGAACCATATTTCTTCATTATGAACAATACTGATGCACCCTATGGTGAAATACTAGGTCTGATGAAACCCTTATCTAGAAGATCTTTCAACTGCTCTTTCAATTCCTTAAGCTCTAATGGAGCCATTCTGTAAGGAGGAATAGAAATAGGCTAGGTATCTGTAAGGAGATCAATTCCAAAGTCGATTTCCCTTTTGGGAGGAACCTCGGGAAGATATTTTGGAAATACTTTAGGAAATTCACAGACTAGTAGAACTAACTCAAGAGATGGGGTTTCAAGGCTAGAATCCATAACCTGAACTAGATGGTAGATATAACCCTTAGATATCATCTTTTGGGCCTTAATTTAAGAAATAAATCGACCAATAGGAGCTAGGATACTACCCTTCCATTCTAAGATTGGTTCGTTTGGAAACTGAAAACGAACAATCCTAGTTCTACAATCGACTGAGGCATAACATGAGTGTATCTAATCCATTCCTAGAATGACATCGAAGTATACCATTTCTAAATCTACTAGATCTGCTGAGGTCAATTTCTGAGAGACTATGAAAGGGAAATTTCTTTATACCCGTCTACCTATAACTGGGTCACCGATTGGAGTAGAGACTGAGAAGGGTTCTGAGAGAGTTTCTGGACTGACACTGAATTGGGCTGCTATATAAGCAGTTACAAAAGAAAGAGTAGCCCTTGGATCTAACAATGCATAAACATCAAGGTCAAATATTCGTAACATACCAGTGACTACATCAGGAGAACCTTCTAAATCCTGGCGACCCTGATGAGCATAAAGTCTATTCTCACACTAACCGCCACCTGTACCGAATGAGTTACCATGCTGACTTGGGCGAGTTGCTGGTATTGCTGAATTTGTAGACTGAGCTCTACCACTACCACTTCCTTAACCCTGTCTAGAAGAACAGTCCCTCAACCTATGACCAGACTTTTACCAACTGGACCAAAACAGTCCTCTTTCTCCTGCCAAGACACACTGCCCGGATGGTCTTACCAAACTAGGCAAGTGGGTAAGTTTTGGTGCCTGAAACACTTCCCTGAGACTTAGTGCCTGTGTTCGCCCCTTCTAAGTCAACTATTCTGGAAGATGGACACTAGGTGATTAAGAGGATGGAGCTGAAAACTTTTCTGCTTTACCTTTGCGAGCGATTTCCACCACTCGTTTGTGCCTGAGAATAGTCATGTTTTGCAGTCCTATCCTTCTATTTCCTTAGCCTGTTCCTAATCTTATTCCCCATCACCCTCACCTCACCTGGGAGCATGAGTCATAAGCCTAGTAGAGTTCATATCTCCCACGTAACCATACAGCATTTCTGCACTCGGTCTTCCACAAAATTATGAAACTCCATACAAGAAATTATTCATCTGGAGCCCTTGTCAGCACCATGTGAGTATTTACCTGGACAGTGGTAAATTTTTAGCCCATACTCTTCGACGGTCATGTTTTTCCCTGTCTTAAGTCATAAATTCCTTGGGCCTTTGCTCTCTCAACCTATGGGAAAACCTTCGAGAAAATTCTCACTGAAGCAACTCCCAAGTTTAGGCGAGCTGCATTTGCACCCCTATTCTCCTTGACTGAGTGTACAAGATAGGAGACCAAGACCGTCTTTCAGGTGGGTATTTACGCCAACTCAACCCTATTATTTCCAGTAAACCTGCACCACCTCAAGATCTTCTGATTTTATCCACGAAATTCTGAGGATCTTCATAGTCTGGCGATCCTAAGCACTCAGACCAATGGCAATCCAACAATTCACGTACACTTTGTTACTCACTGATCACTATTTTCATTCATTAGGATCATGAACCCCCGATTGTTCCTGTGGGCCATACCTCTGAGCGACGAGTAGAGAACATCTGTATGGCTTCTTGAACTCCCCGCATTGGAGACTTTCTTGATGTCGGGATTGGATGAGCTATGTTTGCATTCCTGGAATTCCGCATTCCTAGCGTTAGCTCTACTCGGAGGCCATGATCTGAAACGTCGAACGTCAAGCTTAGTGCAATGGAATAAGATCAGACCTTACCATGAAAGAGTACCAAGAAAGCTAAACTTTTTTTTTCCATACACCAACCCTTGAGCCTACCTAACATTAGATGTGGGGCACTTCAGCACCTATGAAAAAATGAACAATGACTCTACTTAGTGCGATTTTTCAAAATTTAGGACTCTTGCACCTAGTGTTGTGATACCATTGTTTTTGTTATCACACACCCTGAGCTTAGCCCCGAGACGCCGTATAAGGGAACCGAGGGGACGACAAGTAATCCCAACCTAACCCTGCTGACATGATCTGAGCATACTAAGATAATAATTGTTTGGCGACGCTAAATCATACTTAAAATTAAAAGCTGCGGGAATAACCCATATTCTATAAAGAATATTTGAAAACAATGGATTTAATACAAAAAATTAAATCAATACTATCAGTTTGAATTCCTAACAAATGTCTGACCACAATAAGGGCTCGGTCGGGGGGGGTGGCATCTAACCTACGACTAGAAATATTAGGACATGCCCCAGCAAAATCTAGCAAAAACTAACTAAATGACTAAGCGAAATGAAACTCATTACAGTTGTCCCTCAGAGAATGAGACCTCACACTAAAGTGCTGAACTGGAGATCGCGGAAATCGATCTAATCCCTGATCTGGATGCTGAGACCTAAACCTACATCACTCGAAGCTGTAGCGCAACTATGTTTCAGTACTTGAAAGGTACTGAGCATGCCGATGAGTAAGCTAAATAAACATACCTGAACATTGCACAAAACAAGTTACATAATCTGACATGTGATGTGCTTATTTCTGAGCTAACTGGAGGCGCAGGAGCAATTTATAACATGTTGATATAACTGATACATGGTCATTCAGAGAGTCTGACTAACTGAACTGTGGAGCTACTAATAACCGATAACTACAAACCACATGATCTAATGTGGAGTCCGATATATACGTCCCATCGAGAGGCACCAACTATACCCTGCAAGGTATAAATGTCATGCTGGCGTGATCACTAATCTTATTGCCCACAGAGGGGACTTACAACCTACTTGGGCTAGTAGTTTTTGGGACTATTGTTACGCTAAACCCTAGTCCAAGTCGGTATTATGGGCTACTCCCAATGAATTCTATAAATTAAACTGACTATATCAAATTTCTGTAAATAGTTGTGATAGCTCGAATATTGAACATTCAAACTAAGATCACAATTAATCAGGTATTATGCCAATTTATAATTTGAAGCATGTATATCTAAAGTGGTCTGAAATATATGACCTACTGGTGTAAAATTCAAGAACTAAATACATACAAAGATAAGGTTCTAAAATTCACGCGATAATCTGAGTAATAAAACATGATAATATGATTTGGACATATATTTAATAATTCATGAAATTTATAAATCAAGTTTATCTTGAAACCCTATGTTTAATCAGATAAGAGAATCAAGAACATGATTGAAACTAAGGACCCAATGGGTGAAAGGACCCACAAAGTGAAATCCCACATACCGGTGATGCAAATCCACAAAATACTTAATTTATTCGGGGCTGTGAACTATTGGAGCTTGTGGAGTCTGAAAAACTGCAGGGTTCTTGTGATGTCTTTTTTTTGTCCGCTCTTGCTTTATTTTCTAAGTTTCCTATTTAATAACGTGGACTTGAATATGTTTTAATTATGTTTCTAGGCTTAAAAACTAACTAAAATCTTATGATTTAGGGTCAAAACGACTTCACGTAGGGTTTAAAAAAAACGGGAGTGAAAGGGTCCAAGAACCTGAGAAGGTTGTTGTCGGACGTACGAAATAGCTATGGCTAGTGACTGACAGTCCACATCGTGCGCGCCACGCTCCGTCGTTGGTTCCGTCGTGAGGTCTATTCGAGAGGCCTTTACCTAAATGGGCATAAAACCATTTTACTCGGAGGCCGATTTTAGCTAGGTCGGTGATATAGAAAGATAATAATTATCCTATTTTTGGGTAGGTCATTGAAAGAACTAATTCATTTGTTTAAAAGAGTTAGTGATCTTTTTAAAGTTTGGACCGCAACTCTTTTCCCCTAACTAGCTGCAAATTTTCCACCTACGGTACCATAGGTCCAACCTATAACCTGATGTCACATCCTAGCTCTTGTACGAGGAGTAGTTGAGGAATTTCTTGATCGATGTTCACGGGCTACGGATCGTCATTTGACCTACGGACTGTAAATCCTCCGTCGTCCAAGACTTAACCATTTGGGTCCTCTATTCTACGCTGAATTTTTTGGAGTTTTATTATCCATCAACCGTTGTGGCAAGACGAACCTACTGAGCCGTTGTTTAGGTTTATGGTCGTCGATGCCCTACCGGTGGTAGCACCATCCTGCACATTTTATTTTCTGAAAACTTATTTATGGTCGTATTTTGGCTATGGGTTGTTACACTTTTACTTAAAACTTATAAAGTAACTTAACAACTTCCTTGGATCTAGTCTAAATTGGTACAAGAACTACTAAGAGTACAATTGTAAATCATAAACTAATAATACAACTCACAATCCATAGCCCTGAAGAAGAATAGATCGTGTCTGGCTTGGAAAAGGTTCATTTCAAGAATTCAACTACTGAACGGTCACCAATTCTCGCAATCGTCTCACTCAAACAATGTAAAAAACATAGTAAGAGTAGTATCAGTACAACCAAAAGTACTGGTAGGTATCATCGATTAACCTGACGCCCACCACATGACATAAGATATAAACTAGTAAGGTCATAAATTAAACCTTATTTGGCCCTTCTTCTAATACCATCCATCTACGCCAATACTCTGATTTCTAACCATTTTCATAACAACTTACTTACCCGATTAAAGATCATATCCTAAACATACCAACACATTAATATAACCCCCAAATGCACTAACAAGCGCTTCAACTAAATGTTGCACCACTCTCTTACTTTCCTGTCACATTACTCAATCATGGTCACTATGTACAGTATGAAAACTTCTTAAACATTAAGCCCAATCTCCATCCCCAAGGTGAAACCTACCTAAGCATATTTCATAGAATATGCTACCTCTACTTCCCTTTCTCAATTAAAAGGGCACAACGTCAGTAAGTCGTGGAAAGGGGAAAATGGAGGGGGTGTGTAAAAAGGAAGGGAGGCGCGTGGCGCTTGAAAGATGTAGGAAGAGACCGACAGGTGGAACCCGCACCTGTCATGCGTTGGTGGAATGGCTCTATTTCCCTTCCCCTCTTTTCCGCACTCCGTAGGTCCCTTAAATTCCCCCAGACTGTCGGACTAGTGTGATAGAATGAATGAGTGGAAAGTTGAGGCTGAAGCGAAAAAGGATACTCAACGCTGACTGTCTCCTTTCTCGACGCTACTCTTGCTTGTCTCCTTCTCAAGGGCTTCCCCCTCTATAGGTTTCCCTGGCTCGGAGTGTATGCCAGTTTTTAGCGGTCTCCAGTATGTGGCTTGGTGAGTTGTGGAAGGGTAGAAGGAGAGTAGGAGCTGTGACAAAAAGACAGATTAGAGGGTCTAATGGGCAATGGTAAGGGCAAGAAGTGGGGGATGGTGCTCGAAAGAGGCGCCTCGAGCGGCGAGGGGGTAAATGGAGGATAGAATTGGAAAAGGGTAAGAAGGGAAGGGAAGAAGAACGGGGTGCGAAATTTGAGGAATATGGCACACATGTAAACCATCGTTATCCTTACTCATTACTTTTTTATTACTTCAACCCTTTGCCTTCCACTATACCCTAGGTTTCCGCTTCATCACAAGGAAAATCCAACATACACAATCACAAAATATAATTACTAAGTGCAAATTATACAATTTAACACAACAATATAATAACATTATGATTTAGAATAGATACAATAACATCAATATGAAGAGAAATTCTCCAAAATCATAATCATGTGAAGTAGTTGGCCCTCTCATGGAACCCAAACCCAAATTGTTAGTTCACCGGAACGTGATACCCGATCCCATAGTTATATCGGAACGTGGTAACACGATCCTACTTCGTTATGCCAAAATGTGGCAATCCTATCCTAGTTAGTTATGCCAAAATATGGGAATGTGATTCATTTTTTATGTCAAAACGTGGCAGCCAGAATGTGGCAATCTAATCAATAAACACACCACAAATCACACACGCACCAACTATACATTCTCAATATCAATAATTCAAATGAAATATTTTCATGGAATATATTTATTCATCTATGTCATTTAAACAGTGTGAATCAATCAATGCACTCATAAGACAACAACCAAAATATCATTCAACATATAGAGAACAACTATCACTAAAAGGATTCCTCGTCATAATATGTGGTTATCTAGACGAAGCCTTATTCGACTAAACTTGATTTTTTTTTATTTTGATTTAAAACATGTGCAAGAAAAACTAGAATTCAATTATTTCAAGAAACTTTTGAGTTAATTTTAAGAAACTGAAAAGTGATTAAAAAAATTGATAAGTCAATAATTTGCGAAGTAGAGGATTCATTGAAGTTCACTAATGAATTCTAATCAAATCAATATATTTGTGAACTGAACATGCAACTAAAATAAATCTAACTAAATATACAGTGGAAAGAATTAACTAACAATATATAATATAGCAATAGGTGATAGGTGTAATACAAGAACCGGATTGGTTTTACTCACTTTTTTTTAATCTTGTCCCATTTTACTTTTGATGCTTTAAATTTGTTGGCCTTCCCCCCTAAATATTTCCTTTAAATCGTCTTTCATATTTTCGCTTCTTTATAACATCAACCAAGGGTAGGTAGACTTAATTAGAAGATTTTCGGCCTTAGTGGGCCAACATAAAAATGCCAAGGGCTACTAGGAGTCAAGTGGAATAAATTCATGCATAAATATGGTAAAGATTAGCGCCTGTTATTGATAGAAAATAAAAATTATATAAAGGTACACAATCAACTATTAATATGGGGACTAATTTATCAAACAATGGAATTAACTCACAGAAGATGATCACAATGAACTAGACATCAAAATAAAATAATCACAAATTGTAGATGTCACAACCCGATTTCTAAGGTCATGATGGCACCTACTACATCCATTCAATACGTAATTCTAACACTTAGTCCGGAACATAAGCAATGGACTACCAAGAGAAGGACGACTACAAGAAGTAAGATCATAGAACAAGGACAAAGGTAATTAAACAAAACTATCCCAGGACCCGAAATTAGTTAGTACTTAATCATCTTATATGAAATATGAGTACAAAGCTTTCACAGTTACAACACAAGTACATGTTGTATGCCAATATAATATAAAGACTAAGCCTAGACAAAACAGACGTAAACTTGTTGATACAGACGGAAGGAGATCACACTAATCTTCAACATCTCAAGATTCTCTGCACGACTAAAAATCAACGGTTAAAACTTAACTGCAATCTGCAAGGGGTAGACGTAGAGTGTGAGTACCAAAAAAAAAACTCATCGGGAAACGACCGATTGAGCTAAAAAGATAGAGAAAGCATAAACACCATGTAATTAGAAAAGAATAGAAAAAGTAAATAAACATGAGATACTTAAGTAGCAAGGAAATAAAGAAAAGAAATAGGAAACAAGGGGTAAATTTTTGGGTCAACAACGCACTTGGATCGGAAGCCTATTGACACAAACTCTCACCAGAAGTCCCAGGCCTAAACAAACTTGCACCTTAGCCAATATAGCCCTTTAAGATATGATAAAATTGTCATAACTGCATTTTGAGATTGTCTTTCTGAACATTGGACTAAAATCAATTTTCAAAGTACAAAGGCTTCGAAATACGTAAACTTTCATGAAATTGAAACAAATGACACGATGATTGAATTGTCAGTCCCATCAAGTCATAGATATCACTTCATGAAGCTGTAAATAGTAAAAATATCGAAAAAGAAAGAAAATGACATATATGGTCATTATAATTGACATAGTATCTTCTAGAATCTAGAACCACCTATAGCAAGATAATATCATAATAAAAGAAAAGAACTACGCTATGATCAAAACAACTGCAGGAAAAGAGGAAATCTTACACATGAATCAAGACATATTGAATTCTTCATAACAACAAGACAAACATAATTATTTCATACTAGAATAAATTAGTGTCGAAGCTAAATGATAGAATGAAATCACTAAAGAAAGTAATTAGGACTAAATCTAATATACAACAAAGGAAATAAACTATTTACAAGCATAGTAGATAAGAAAAAATGACGGAAACTGCTTAGCTTTTCCGGACCGACGAGAAAAACGAATTCACCACCATCAAAAGATTAGCTCTGGTGAGCTTTAGCGAAGCTCCGATCAATGACAAGACTAAAATTTCGAGCCTAAGACTTTGTGGTTTTCTTGTGAGAACATTGTCCTCTTCCCCAAAACAATAAACTACAATTTGCATAATATCTCATAATTTTTTCGTAACTCTATTCCTGATTCTTGAATTAGTTTTAGCCGAATCACCGCACCCTTATCCATACAAGGATCTATATCAAAAAATGTAGAAAAAAATTATCACAGAGAATCTGACCACTAACTCTCCATATTTATTGGACGTTTATACCCTAGTCAGAGCAACATTGGGTCTTACGATAGAGTGAAAGATCCCATGACAACCTCTTATGCGAATACACTCTGGGAGCTACAGGAACGGAAAAATCTAAACTTCCTATAGATCTTGGAAACAAATCTTTAATAAAAATTGTGAATAGGGACAAAACAAAAGTTTACAAAAATTTCTTGATGTAATAGATAACAAATAGAGGAGATTGTCGGATTCTAATAACTCTTTTTTCTTGAATACATATTGTCACCACGATCTCAGAACCCCTATGAAAATGAAGGCCTAATAGACCTACCTAGCCCTAAACCGAATGCTAGATCTTCCCTCCCCCGCTTGACCATTACAATCGCCACCTTAGTTTATTTATGAGGGAGCCATATATTGTTTGGACTTCTAAACGACTCACAAGCTTTATTGTTAAAATGTTATTAATCCTGTAAACAAGAAGGAATACTTCAAGTTTCTCAATGTTGTTATTTTATTCTGCTTTTTTTGTAAAAACAGTGGTGTTTTTCATGCCATGTATATCACTCTAAATACTGGAAAAAAAATTTTGTACTGGAGAAGTCACCCTTTTCGAACACTGACAACTTTTGTATTTTCGTTGTTTACTACTTCACTCATAGTTACCACGACAATTTAATACTTGGCATCATCTTGTTGGCCTTCAATTTTCTTGAAATGACGTATCATTAGTTGGGCGAGATAAGCTTGGGACATAAATATATTTTGTGTTAAAATAATAAAAATGGAATAATATAATTTTTAATAAATTTAAGACATTATTACCAAATAAATAATAAAAAATGATGTATTTATTTAATTTGGATTGTCGTCGTATAATGTATTGTATGATTAGTTTAAATATCATGTGTATTTTTATCATTAATTAATTTTATTGTATCACATAACGATTCAATTAATCGTCAGAAAATGACACAAGTTCAATTTGTATGTGATGAGAAGTTTTGTATGAGCGTGTCATCATCTTAACATTTCTTGTTAATCCTCTTTACTTATAATTTAATAATTTTATTTTATACTTTGTAGTTGGTAGTATCTTTTGATAGTAGCTCTGCCTCGTAGTCTACTTTTCTCGTAGTTTAATCATTAATATTTTCTATGCATCACATAATGAAATTAACGGGGAATATTACAATTCATCTAAATGTTGTATTCGAAAAATTACAACACAATATATCCCTCTTATTTAATTATTTTTAGTCGGACTATTTTTTTTTTTATAAGTATCATACTTTTGGAGTTTGGCTAAAAAATTGTAGTACTAAAAAAATTATTTTGTTAATATGTTGTCTAATGTCCTGAATATTTTGTTTCTATTAGTCCAAGAAAATAAAGTTAAAAAAATCATACTCATTTGAGTTTAATCTTCCGACATATGTGATAATTCTGTTATTATATTTAAAATGATTTTTTTAATCATAAAAGATAATTAAGTGACTTAGACTTAAATGAATATATAGAAATTAAAATGATCGCCCAAGAAATTATTTGTGCCTTTCCACTTCCTACAAAAATTATCTTTTATTTATGTTTTTTACAAATTTTTGAAAAAGGTGATTTATGCTCCAACTAAATATGAATTCAGGTTGTAATGTTTGATGTTGGGGGTACAAAACACTTTATAAAAAAGGCAACTTCATATCTAGAGATATTTCAACTCGATATAGTATTTACCACTCCACCACAACTATTAATTATTAGTAAAATTAATTTTTCTTTTATTGAAATGTATGTAAAAGACTATAAATTACAATACCATATATTTGTCTTTTTAAATTATATTATTTCAAGAGATTCAACATGTTCCGATCCAAATCTCTAGAAAAAGTAGATGCTTAAAGCCTCAAACATAACACAAAAGAGTCATACATTACGAAAATCAAAATCTTAAGTTGTCTATCTAGAAATTAAACATTGTTACCAAAAACATTTGTCAAATATTTTAAATCAGATGTAAAGTCATCTTCTCCCCTCAATTTTATTAATAAAAAATATCACTTTTTATATTAAAGTCTCACCTGAAAGCCCGCTTGAAATTTATATTAACCAAAACAACCATGTTATTGCATAAAATGAGAAATAACAATTTTGGTTAGGATGTTATCCAATTTTGATCCTTTGTAATATTCACATATAACTTTCAATATAATATAATGTATATTTAGTCCTTAAAATTAATGAAATTTGAGTGCTTAGAAATTATCATAAAATAGCAAAATGACTAAAAAGACAATCTTGATCTATTGGGGGGTGGGGTCCAATAATACACTTGAATTATTATAAATACGATAAAAATGTCATTGTTGCTAGCAAACTAACCCAATTATGCCCCGATCCCGATCACCAAGTGTCATGTATCCCCCATGAAAATATTTTTATTATTATTGAGATTGGACTCCACCTTGATAAAAGGTTACCCTCATTTATTTCGTTTTATAAGAAAAAACTATGCATCTAAGTAAACTAGGATTAAATATGCTTAACTATATAACAAAAGAAAATCAAGAAAAATTTAAGTTAATCTCACTAAAATCTAAAATAGAATTTTTTTTAAAGTCCAAATAAAAGTTGCGTGGTTCCTATTTCCATATAAACACGTTGTTAGACCTTGAATGTATGTTAACAATATGCGGTTACCCGGTGAATTATTTGTTAGAATATAAGTTGATCTATTTTTATTTAAAACTCGTGATAAGAAAAACTTGAATTAATTATTTCAAGAATCTTTGAGTTTATTTTTGAGAAATTGAACAACTGATGAACACAAATTCATAATTACACAAAAAATTGATAATTACACAAAATTGATAAGTGAAATAATATGAAAAAGTAAAGAGACTTTGAGACCTACATATGACAACTTCACTAGAGGGTTCATTCAAGTTCAACTAATAGAACATAAATCAATTAAAAATAATTCTATACTAAACTTGCAACAAAAATAAATTTGACTAAAATAAATAATGTAAATAACTAACTACAGTCGAAAATGAAGAAATAAGGTAAATGACGAGTTAAGAAGAACCCATATTAGAGACTTAATTTTTTGTGTCTTTATCCATTTAATTTGAAGCTTTAAATTTCTAGGCCTTACATCCATAATATTAGCTTTCTGAAACTTTCATATTAGCTTTCTTTGCACAAATATGGTAAAGAATAGGAAATAAAAATTATTTGAAGATAGACATGCAATAGTGAATATGGGGACCGAACAACAAAGCAAAGGAATTAACTTAGAATAGTTGAAAACAATGAATTTGACAGGAAAGACATCAATACAACCAATAGCCAATTTAGAAGAGGAAAAGAAGGAAACTAAAATAATCATGAATTATTGATGCCACTTCCCAATTTCTCTGGTCATGATGGCACCTACTATAGCCTGTTTGTAGGTCATCCTAACCCCTATTCCAAAGCCATAAACAACGGAGTACCAAGTGAAGACAACATACAAGAACTAAGAGCATAGAACAACACAGAGAAATGTCATTAACAAAAACATTCCAAGACCCGATATAACTTAGTTGTTGATCATCTAACCTGAAATATGAGTACAAGGCTTTCACAATTTCTATACAAGTAAATTTTTTATCTCTAAAAAATATAAAGACTAAGCCTTGACAAAACAAATGTAAACAGGAAGCTCTAGAGTCCAGGAGCTCACCGTAATCTTCAACATCCCAATTTTTCTGCACGACTCAAAATAAAGGGTTATAAACTAAATGAAATCTTCAAGGTGTACAAGTGCGGCTTGAGTACCAAAAGGAGAACTCATCAGGATATGCCCAACTGAATTAAAAAGATAGTAAACGATAAACACCAACGAATAAGAAAATTATAACACAATTAACTAAAAATGAGATCCTAAAGTAGCCGAGAAATAAAAAATATAAATAGGAAATAAGGGTATAAAACATAGGGTAATTACACCCTAACATCAACGTTATTTAATAAATGAAAAAATATCAATTTTGGTCGGTGAGTTAGGATGTTTATTCACATGTAACTTCTAATAAATATATAATGTATATTTTGTCCTTAAGATTGTCGGTAGTTGATTGCTTAACAAGATTATCATAGAGTCGAGAAAATGGCAAAAAATAAACTTGAATAATTTGGGTTTTTAGGTCAAGAATACACTTGAACTATTGAAATAGGATAAAAATGCCTTTTGTTGTTACCAAACCGACCTAATTATACCCGAATTAGTACCTCCAAGTGTCATGCATCCCCTATGAAAACCTTTTTATTATTTTGAGATTAGACTCCACCTTGAAAAAAGTTTACCCTCATTTGTTAGGTTTTATGGACAAAAACTATACATGTAAGTAAATTAGGATTAAATATGCTTAAATGTATAACAAAGGAAATCAAGGAACATTACAATTAATCTGCAAAAAAAAAATAATAGAAAATTCTTTTGAAGTTCAAAGAAGAAGTACGTGTTTCATATTTTGATATCAACAACTTGTTAGCCCTAGAAATGTATGCTCACAATATGCGGATATCCAGCGAAGCATTTGTTTAACTAAAACTTGATCTATTAAAAAATTTTAAACAACTGATATGACAAACTTCAATAAATTATTTCAAGAAATTTTGAGTTGTTTTTTAAGAAATTGAACAAGTGATGAACAAAAATTGATAATCACTCAAAATTGATAAGTCAAATAATTTGACCAAGTAAAGAGACATTGAAGCCCACATAGGACAACTTAACTAGAGGATTCATTCAAGTTCAAATAATAGAATCCACATCAAATAAATATAATTGTAAACTAAACTTTCAACAAAAATAAATTTAACAAAAATATACAATGAAAATAATTAACTACAATAAAAAAATGAAGAAAGAAGGTGAAGAGGGGTTAAGAAGAACCTGGATTAGAGATTAAATTTTTTTAGACTTTGCACATTTAATTTTACACTTTAGATTTCTTGGGCTTACGCCTACAATATAAGCTTTCTCATCCTTTCATATTAGGTTCCTTTGCAAACTTCAAGCAAATGTAGGGAGACTCAATCTGAACGTTTTAGGCCTTTATGGCCCAACACCAAAATGCCAAGGGATAATAGGGAGTCAAGTGGAATGAATTCATGACAAATATGGTAAAGAATGCCCGTTAGTTCTAGGAAATAAAAATTATTTAAAGATACCCAAGAAACTATGATTATGTGGACTGAATAACAAAACAAAGGAACTAACTCACAACAGTTGAACACAATGAACTAGACAAGAAAAATACCTATACAGGCAATGGCCATTTTAGATGAGGCAAAGAAGGAAACTAAAATAATCATGAATTGTAGATGTCACACAACCCAATTTCTCAAGCCATGATGACCCCTATTACACCCTGTTTGTAGGTAATCCTAACCTGTAGTCCCGAGCCATAAGCAACGGACCACAAGGCGAAAGACAACAGAAAGAAGTAAGAGCATAGAACAAGGAAAAAGGTAATTAACAAAACAATTACAATACCTGAAATAAGTTAGTAGTTAATCATCTTATCTTAAATATGATTATAAGGCTTTTACAATGACAACACAAGTACATGTTTTATCTAAATACAATTAAAAGACTAAGCCTAGCAACAACAGATGTAAACTGGTAGCTAAAGTCGACATGATCTCACTCTAATCTTTGCCTTCCAAAGATTCTCCGCACGACTAAGAAAGTACGGTGATAACTTAACTACAATCTTCAGGGGTTAGAAGTGTAGTATCAGTACCAAAAAGATTACTCATTAGGAAACGAATGACTGAGCTTAAAAGATAGAAAAAGCATAAAAACCAAGTAATAAGAAAAGAATATGAAAAGAAATAGAAAACAAGGGGTAAACTTTTGGGTCAACAACACACTTGGATCGAAAACCTTATGACACAAATTCTCACCATAAGTCCCAAGGCGTAAACAACCCATGCCCCCAGCAAAAATGGCCCTTCAAGAGATGATAAAACCATCATAATTTCTTTTTGAGATTGTCTTTCTGAACTTTCGACTGAAGTCAACCATCAAAGTAGAGAGGCTCAAAAATACGTAAACTTGCACAAAATCCAAACGAATGACCCGATGATCGAATTGTCAGTCCCATGAAGTCATAAATATAACTACATGAAAGCTCTAAAATTTAAAAAGATGGAATAAATAAAAAAAGGCCTATAGGTTCATTAAAATAGACATTCAAACATCTGGAATTTAAACCCAGCGAGAGAAAAAGATTACAACATATTAAAAGAGAAAAGAACAAGATAGAAACAAAAGCACAAAAAAGAGAAAATCTTAAACATTAATGAAATCACTAAAGAAAGTAATTACGACTAAATTACATCTACAATGAAGCCAATAACCTATTACAAGCATACTAGACAAGAAAAACCAACAAGGGGAAGAGTTTACCTTTTCCAAAGCAACAAGCAAGAGGAATTTACCACCATCAAAAGTTAAGCTCTGGTAATGCTCCAATGAACAACTATAGTAAAATTTCTAGTCTAAATCTTTGTGGTTTTTTATAAGAACAATGTCCTTTTCCCCAAAACTGTAAACATCGATATGCATAATAAATCATAATTTTTTCATAACTCTATTGTAGATACTTGAATTAGTTTTAGCCAAATTACCCCATCCTTATACAAACAAGGATCTATATCAAAAATGTTGAAAAAATATTAATCATAAAAGATCTCACCTCTAGATCTGCATTTTTATTGGACGTTTGCACCCGAGTGTTTGCAACATTAGGTCTTACTATGGAGTGAAAGATCCCATTGCAGTCTCTTATGTGAATATGCTCTAGAGTGGAAAGCCCCTAAAGAGGTTGTACTAGTTATGGGAGCAATAGGAACGGAAAAATCTAAACTTCCTATAGATCTAGCCAACAATTTTCCAATAGAAGTTGCGAAAAGGGACAAAATAAAGTTAACAAAAGTACTTGATATATAGTAACAAATAAGGGGATTGCTTGTTTTGTACTCTTTTTCTTGAAAATGACATATTGTGACACGATATGAGGACTTTCTTGAAACTGAATCTGCTAAGAGATCTATGGAAAGGCTAGATCTTCCCATCCTGTTGGACCCATTACAATCTCCCCCTTAGATTTTATATGAAAGGAACCATATATAGTTGGATCTCTAAAAAAATAACAATATTCATTGTGTAAAATGTTAATAAATCTGTAAACAAGAAGAGATACTTAAAGTTATCAATGTGTTATTTCATTCTTTTTTTGTAGAGGCAATGTTAATTTGATGCATGTATCTCTGTATATATTGAAAATAAATTGCTTGTAATTGGCCAAGACACGCCTTTTAGAACACTTAACAGTTTTTGATTCTTTTTTATTTTTACTCATAGCTGCCACGACATTTAAATACATGGCATCATCTTGTTGGCCTTGAATTTGCTTGAAATGTTGTTTCATTAGTTGGGCGACAAAAGTTTGGGCAATATATGTACTTTGGGTTAAAAAAAATAAAAATAGAATTATATAAATTGTAATAAATTTAATACATTTGACCAAAAAAAATTGACGTATTTATTTAATTTTGATTGTTGTAGTCATATAATGTATTGTATTATTAGTTTGAATATCATATGTTTTTTGATCGTTAATTAAATTTAACTGTCGCATATAGCGATTCAATTAATCGTTAGATAATGACATAAATTCAATTTTTATGTAATGATCAATTTGGTATGACCATATCATAATTCTAACATTTCTTCTTAATCGTTTTTACTTATAATTTAGTAATCTTATTTTATTCTTTGTAGTATCTTTTTATAGTAGCTCTACTTCATAGTCTACTTTTCTTGTAGTTTAATCATTCAATATTTTTTATGTATCATATAATGTAATAATGAGGCACACCACAATCCATTCAAATGTTGTATTTAACAAAGTATATATCCCTCTTATTTAACTATTTTTACCTTTTTTTTCTTCTAAAGATTATACTTTTGGAGTTTGGTTCAAAAATTAAAGTAACAAAACATTATTCGTTAATATGTTGCATAGTGTTTGGAATATTTTTTATCTATTAGTCCGACAAAATAAAGTAAAAATTCTCATACTCATTTGAAGTTGAATCTTCCGTCAGATGTTATTTTTGAGTTGGTATGTTTAAAATTATGTTTCTTTATGTTAAAAGTTAGTTAACTAATTTGGTGTAAGAGAGTATATAAAGATATTAAAATGAACGCGCAACAAATAACTTGTTTCTTTCTACTCCTTCCAAAATTGATTTTCTTTTATGTTTTTCACCAATTTTTTGCAAAGGTGATTTAAGCTCAAACTAAATCTGAATTCACTTTGTAATGTTTGACAGTGGCGGTAAGAAAACTTTATAAATATGATGAATGCATATGTAAAGATTTGAACTCGAAATATAATTTTCCACTACACCCAATAATTAATTGTTAGTAAATTTGTTTTATCTTTTATTGAAGTGTATGTAAAGGATTATAAATTACAATACTATCTATTTGTGTTTCCAAGTTATGTTATTTCAAAACATTCAACAAGTAGATTCTTAAAGACTCAAACATAACAAAAGAGAGACATACATTAAGCAAATAAAAACATGAGTTGTCTACAAAAAAAATTAAACAACCCAAATATTATGTCAAATATTTTTAATTATATGCTAAAGTCCTCTTCTCCTCTCTTTTTTTAAAACTAAAAAAATTACTTTTCCATGAACTCATATTTCACTTATCACCTAGCCAGATTTATTCAAGTTCCGACGTCTAAAAAGAAATGCAGCAACCTAATTGAAACTAAAATAAAATAAAACTAAAATAAACACCCACCTAGCAGCCTGTTTGAAATTTACATTAACCCTAATGACCATGTTATTTTATAAAAGAAATATAAGAATTTTTGTTAGGATGGTACCCAATTTTGATCCTTTTAATATTCACGTACAACTTTTAATAAATCTATATATATTTGGTCCTTACAATTGACGGAAGTTTAGTGCTTAAAAATATTGTCATAAAATAGCAAACGGCCAAAAAGAACTTTGAACTATTCATGGAATTTTGGTCTAACAATACACTTAAAATATTAAAAGTGTCTTTGTTATTATCCAATTGACCATACTATGCCCCACTCTTTGACAAGAGCCACGGTTGACCAGCATGGTCCGTAGATGGACCTATGGTTCGTAGGTCTGACCGTATGTGGGAATTAGCAGACAGTTAAGGGGGAAATGCAGTTGGGTCAAATTCAAATGGTCATAACTCTTAGCACAAAATGAATTAGGTGTTCCATGAACTATCCATATATAGATAATTGAATTAGCTTTTCACATCCACCGACCTTGCTAAACTCAGACCTCCGAGTAAAAAGGTATGAGCATTTTAGAAAATGCATGTCGAACAAACCCAACCTTTGGACCAAACGATGGACTGTCGATAGAACGACAGACCATCTGTCCAAGTCGTCGTTTGGTCTGACAACAACTTACTCAGGGGTCTTTTTGTCTTTTTCCACTTTGTTTAAACCTTAAGTTACGTCATTTTGAACCTAAATAATCAGACATTAGTTAGTTTATGCCCAGAAACATAACTAAAACATATCTAACTCAAATCATTAAATCAAAACTTAAAAAATTAGAAGTAAGAGAGGAGAAAAAACTCAAGAACCCTAGTTCAAGAACGCAACAAGCTCCAACAGATCCAACCACGAAACATAAGTATTTTTGACGTGGATTTAATCACTAGGTATGTGAGATTTCACCAGTGGGTTCCTTTCACCCATTGGGTCCCTAGATTTCAGTCAGATTCTTGATTCCGATATCATGATTAGATCTAGGGTTTCTAGAAGTTTAACATAACTTCATGAACTTATTAGTTTTATATTCCAATTCATATTATCATGTTATTATTCAGTTTATTGCATGAATTTCAGAACCCTAGCTTTGTATTTCTCCAGTTCTTGAATTACACATGCTAGGTCAGATATTTACGACACCTTAGATATACATGCCTCAGTTATAAATGCATAATTACCAGATTAATTATTGCATTTTTAGTTTGCATGTTCAGTTTCGAGCTATCCACTATTTATAGAAGCTCAGACATAATCACTAAATTCACAAAATTCATTAGGAGTAGCATAATATCGAGATGGACTAGGGTTCAACGTACCCAAATAGTCCCAGAACTACTAGAAAAGTAGGTTTTAAGTCTCCTCTATGGGCAATCAATTTAGTGATCATGCCAGCATGTCTTTATACCTTTGGCAGGGTATATTGGTTCCTCTCGATGGGGCGTATACATCATACACCACATTTAGCTCATGTGGTTTTATTATCGATTATTAGTAGATCCCACAGTTCATTCAGACTCTCTGCATTGACCATTTATATGTATATTCAGTATTGAGTTTCAGCAAGTTATAAATTGGTCATTGCGTCCATTTACCTCAGAATTCATTTAATCATGTCAGATTATCATACTAGCTATTGTGCTTCTTCAGTTATGTTCTATTTCAGATTTACTCTATCTTACGTACTCATTAACTTTAAGTACTGACACATACGTGTGCTACATCTTCTCGTGATGCAGGTTGAGGTTCTCAGCACCCAGATCACGCATATATCAATTACCGATCTTCATTTCAGCAAATTCTGTGGTGAGTCCTCATTCTACGAGGACAACATTCTTGAGTGTCATTTCAATCTTTAGTCATTTAGTTTCAGTTTTTGCTAGATTTAGATGGGGATTGTCCCAGTATTTCCAATCCAGGTTAGAAGCTTATTTTAGGTATAGTTAGATTAATCTTAGTATTAAGTTCATATTTCCTTTGTATTAAACTCATTGTTTTCAAATATCTCAGTTATACAATATGGGTATTCTCCATATTTTCAAATTTAATTATGATTTAGCTTCTGCATCAATTTATTATCTTTAGTATGCTCATACTAAAGATAGGGATAATGCCAGCAGGGTTAGCTAGGGATCACTTATGGTTCTAAGTTCCTTGTCCGCATCTCAGGGGTAGCTCGGGCTGTGACTAAACTTGGTATCAGTTCACTATGTTCAAGAGTCCTAGGATGTCTGCAAAAGCTGCACTAAGTAGATTTCTTTTCATGGGTGTGAAGTGCACCACATCTAATGAGAGGGAAGCTATGAAGTGTTTTAGGAAAAACTTCACTTCCTTGTTACTATTATCGTGCATAAGGTATGATAAAATTCCATTCTAACTTGACGTTGTGCGCTTAAGATCGTGCCTTCTAGTAAAGCTTAGGCATGGAATGCTAATGCACGCAATGCTAACGTAGTTCCTCTAGTACTAGATAAGGAAGTTAAATTGCAGAGTTTTAGAATGCCAATTCATCTTTTGTCTCAGAGTATGACCAACCAGAACAATCAACAGGTTTTAGTTCCTACTAATTGAAATGACTGATTAGTGGCAGCCAGAGTTTGTGATTTTGTTAGGATGAATCCGCCTAAGTTTCTAGGGTCGCAAGTTAGTAAGGACCCACAGAAGTTCATTGATGAGGTCAAGAAAATATTTAGTGTGATGTCAGTAACTGGTATTGATAGGTGATATTGGCATCCTACAAACTCAAGGAAGCTACTCACATAAGGTTCACTCACTTGAAAGACAACAGACATAACTGTCTTTTGTAACTAAGTATAGCAGTCGAATTCATACATAGTTAGATTAAGCTTAGTATTTATTTACTATTTTCTTCGTATTAAACTCATTGTTTTCAAATATCTCAGCTATAGAATATGGGTATTCTCCATCATTTCAGATTTAATTATGATTTAGCTTCTAAATCAGTTTATTATCTTTAGTATGCTCATGCTCATGTTAGCAGGGTTAGCTTGGTATCACTTGTGGTTCTAAGTTATGTGTCCGTGTCTCGAGGGTAGCTCGGGGCATGACAAAAACTATACATACTTGTTGATTGCTTCAATTTGGTATCGAGAATAATTAGACTTGTATTAATTTTTATCACTTTTAAGCTCTAAGTTTGAGAGGGTTTTTGTAGAAGAACTTGAAGAAGAAAAGAGTTTCATCTCCACAAATATGGACTTGGGTATCTTGGATTCTTCATTCTTGGCATGTAACAAAACTTAAATATTCATACCCATTTTAATGCATGAACATTTTTGGTATAAATTTCTATGTCTTGTTCATATCTAGCTAAAACTCTAATTCTTGGTGTTTGATTTTGTAAATATGGGTTAATTTAGTCGGTGGATCTTGCTTGTTGATTGTTTATTCGTAGTTTGTTTTTGATCTCGCTTAGTAGTTGTGTATGAATATAATGAGTTTGTAGTTGCAAATATAATCTCATAGATGTGTTTACGGCTGGCATGAGAGAGAGGTCGAGAAATTAAGACTACTAAATTATTGACGGTAGGAGTGGGTCAACATGAGGTTCAGCTCGACAGAGTTAACCCTAGTCTCACACCATACACTCACCTTGAGAGAGTGAGAGTGTTAAGTAAGAGGTTGTGTTTCATACTGAAAGTAGGTTTCTGAGAGAAACCCATTTGAAACAGGGTAAGTTGCTCAAGAGAGAGCTTATCCCCCTTAAGTCTAGCCTAGTCAGAATTACTCTATGAATTTTCAATCAAAACCATGTACCCAATAATATAGTTTATCATGTATTCCTATCACATCCAGAGAATTCCCCCTCTACTGTATTTAGAAATCTTTGTTTATATGTTGTTTTACTTACTACAGTGATAAATACCCCATCGATAATTGACGTTTGTGTCACCATTTAATTTAAT
The DNA here is from genome assembly GCA_027704765.1 of Solanum habrochaites. Taxonomy (NCBI): domain Eukaryota; kingdom Viridiplantae; phylum Streptophyta; class Magnoliopsida; order Solanales; family Solanaceae; genus Solanum; species Solanum habrochaites. The sequence goes on along the minus strand of JAKWJA010002500.1, from coordinate 58,711,306 downwards.
ATGTTTTTATTTAATAATGTCTTTATCTATGAGTAGTTAGAACTCAATTTAATTTTTATATCAATTCTCACAACCACTCCCTGTGGAAACTACCCCAACCCTTGGTTGGGTTACAATACTACGGTACGATCGTCTACACTTGCTTTGGAAGTTGTGTCTTGATGACTTCACCGATCATGCCCCATAACGTGGTACCCGATCCCATAGGTATGTAAAATGTGGTGATCCATTTCCATCTTGTTATGCCAGATGTGGCAATCCAATCAATCTTTTATGCTGGAACGTGACTATCTGATCCTAGTTAATTATGTCGAAACGTGGAAATCTAATTCATGAACACACCACAATCACGCGCATAAGTATATCCTCAATAATCATAAGATCAGAAGTAAATCATGGAATATATTAATCGTATATATCATTTACAACAAGTGTAAATAATCAATGCAACATATTAAGACGACAAAAAGAACACATGAGACCACAATAGAATCACAACCATCACCTACAAAGGATTCCTCGTCACGCACCTCATACAAAACCTAATTCAGCCATACCCAACCCTTATTCATCGTCTAAGGATTCTTTGTATGGTTTAAATCATAAAACATTTGGTGCACGAAGGCCTACGAAAAAATTGTAACATCGATTCACACATATTACGCCATATGCACAATTTAAACTTATCAATTCATAGAACCTAGTTTACCTGGGCGCAAACTAGTTGCACGTAGTTAGTGACTTCGATTCCTATTTTTGGGTTTTGTGATAGTGATTTTGGCCAAGAATCCGCAACATATTATCATCTTCATGCTAGAAATTTCCTTCTACTTCCTTCCTAAGCTTAGAACTATTTTTTTTCTTATGTTTCGAGGTTGTATTGTGAATTATTTAGTTATTAAAGAAAGATGTTGAAAGTATGATTTGTCGTAAATTGCGTTCTGTCTCGCCTATCCCACATTGGCACCAACTTATGTCACGCGTGCGTCGTTGCCCTAGCAGCATCTAGAACACCCTAGCGGGAAAATGGCTAGATTTTTCCTGAATTTTGTTCTTCCTAATTAATGACAGTTTGGGTCATTACAATACATATCAATATACCCCTCGTTCGGTACCCAAACGACCAGTGCATAGTAGATCACAACCCCAATTCTATTATCACTAACTTAGAGGATTGGTCCACTATGAAATCATGAATAATGTCGACCTTCCACTGAATTTAAAGAAAAGAATGTTATACCAAATAGACTAGAGGAATATATGAAGCCCCTCCCAATGAATAGAATGAATTATAGTTACACAACCTGGCCCACCAGGGTGTGATACATCTCGTGGAGGCGGGGATCTTTGGTGAGGATCTCCCGGTGAAGTGGGAGATCTAGAAACAGAAAAGAGGGAGAAGGGAAGACATTTCCCTATTAATACCTTGAACTCCCAAAAAGTAATCCAATTTCCTCTCAATCACTCATCTCCAAACATAAAAACGTCAAGTAATTTCACATTCCTTACGCTTTCACTTCATTATTTATTTAAAAATGACTGCATGCTAACTTTTAATCGGATAAAATTTGTTTTTGGGTAGTTATTTGAAAAAATAACTTAGATTGCTATATTGATAGAAAAATGTGGCATGATCACTTCCATTACGTACCCAACATTTCTACAATGACTTGGACGTAAGGATTTCGTAAGAATACGAGTATATTGGTATAAAAACGGGTAGGGAAAGTTGAAGGGACTATTGGTGTGAAAATCCAATTTAGGTCTCTTTTAGAAGTTATTTTGCCAAAATAATTTCTTATTTATATTCTACTAGGATATTTACATACTCTGATCTAATAAAATTTTATCTAAAATGGGGGTGTTGGGACGAAGGGCACCATTGTCGCGCGTGGTGATAGACTCTGCCAGCTTTCTTACCGCCATGATAGCCTTAACCCTAACATTAAAATTTCTCTTTTCTTAATCTATCCATACGCCAACTATTCTATCACCTTCTAACTTATTTTCAACTTATTGCAAGCTCTCTAAATGGTAGGTCAAAACAACGTACACTTACCCTTTGTTCTATTTCCCAGTGCCTCTTGTCGAGAGAGGTTCCATGACTTTTGGAACACTTGTTTTGCTATCCGAGGGGCTTCCACTTACTGAACATTGAGGAAAAGGATCCTTGCTTCTATACGTGTCTAATGAACTTGTGTTAATCTTCCTTGAACAAGGCTCCCCAGATGTCTGCTTTACCTAGGTGAGGGAGTTCTATGCCATCGTCCCTTCCAGCCGCTGGGATGAATTTTATCTTGTCATTCGTGTATGGGGAGTTGATATTCCCTTGAATGTCATTTCTATAAAAAAAAAAGTGCTAAAGTTACGCAAGGTCTCAAATGTGGAGTTCAAGGCCATGTTCTGAGAGATGGATTTTGGTTGTTTAAGGGATACACTGAGTGAACCTGCTAAACGTGAGCAGGTCTACTAGGCTAAAATATAGGGCATCACTAGCACTTATTTGTCACCGGATGCTAAGAGGTTGCTACACTTGGTTACTAGGAGGATTTTCTTGTCGGACAACCGCACCGGTGTGACCTTTCCCCGGGCCTTGGTGGGGGAGTGCACTATACAGGGCATCTAGTTAAATAATGAGGCGCAAACCTTTGAGAGTGGAAGATGTCTACAAGGTAACAACAAGGATTTCCTCTTACAAGTCTCAGTACTACGTTGTGCAAGTAGACGAGAGTGCCACTCTTTGATGATGATGAGGTATTTTCTATGGATCCCCATTTTAATCCTCGTTTGGTCAGACAAGGCTCTACTTCTATGAGCAAGAGAAAGAGGACGGGTAGGGCTAGCAGCAGTAAGGTGGCCATTGGTTCGGACAATGAGAACCCACTATCAGGTGCATGGGTTGAAGAGAATCTAGAGGTTTTCCTTAAGAGGATGGGGAATGCCTTTTCTAACTTCACTCTGGTTTCCCCTAACACTTCCCTAGACGTTGAGATTCTCCATCGCCGATTGCGTTAGCAGAGGAGGAAGACCTTACCAAGGGATAATCTAATGTCCTAAGTGTGAAAGAATATGAAGGTAATATTTTCTTGTGTTGCTCCTGATAGGGAAATTCCCCAGGTCGAGCCGGAGGACTATGCGGAGATCCCTACGATGAATAGGGCCCGGGCTGATGTGATCCCTCAGAGGACCTTGAATCAAACATCGAAACAACCCATAGGGGTCTTGAGTTGGTTTTTGCCCTTCTTGGGCTTGTAATACTAGACATTTGTTTCTATCACTCGACTCTCTTAAGTTTTTGTAGCACCAAGATGCTTGCTTTGCTATTTGATGCAGCCTTTTATTTAAGCTTAAGGTTTTATACTATATTATTTCTATTTTTGACAATCTTAGGTCGGTAGGGGTGGGTTCAGATACAATTTGAGGTGTGAAATTATGGGTAAGGAGAACTAAGGGAGATATACTGAAGTTTTGCCTCGCTTTCATAAGGAAATCCCACTCAGGCAAACTCGTTGTGGCAGGAATAATTCCTCTCTAGGGGCTCAGACGGAAACAGAACCCAAGCTAATAATTTTTTGGCCCTTTTATCTATCCTAATAATTCCCAGAGGTTCACGCCTTACCCTTTATTTTTTGGATACTTCTTATACTAGGATAATCATTGTCTTCCCCCAGCCAATCCCCCTGATACACAAATGGATTCGTTCTAATAAATTTTGCGCCTCATCCCTACACATACCTAGGATACACCCATACATTCACATGATTATTAGTACACATAATTTACCTCGTCATATTCAAGAAATTACAATCTCAAATTCAAAATAATTGCAGAAGCAAGAAGTACACAATCACATATTCAAGTAGTAACTCAATGCCAAGCCCTAAGTTTTTAATATGTTACCCCGCTTCATAAAGGACCATTACTGAGCATCTACCCATTTACATTGCCCCTAGGGCCAAATACAAATTGGAACCTTCCATGTTCCAATTTTCCTTGCTTGTATTCCTTCAGTTGTGATAAGACTTCCAATTTACTTTGTTTGAGATTTCAATAGGAACTAGGAGATACTAATTGGACTCAACTCATACCTTCTTGAAAATTAGATATGGACGTCAACACACCGCTCCATAGAAGTCTACTACATATTTTTCTCTTGTACTGGGAAGTCACAACCTGGGCTTTGATACAAATTTTTCATGACCCAACCCACCGGTCATGCGGGCAACCACTATAACACCTACATAGGAGAGCCCTCATATTCTAATTACAAAAAAAACGACTTTATTAATTAACCTTTTCGTACACAATTTTAGATAAAACTTGTAAATAACTTAACAACTCCCATGGATCTAGTCTAAACAGGTACAAGAACTACTAAGAGTACAATTGTAGAAAATTAATAAAAGACACAACTCCCATGATGCGGAAGGAATAATCGAAGCTGTTGGAATATTACTTCGTCTTCACATACTGAAACATCACCAATCCTGCATAAAAACAATTTCAAAAGACATAGCAAGAGTAGTAATCAGTACAACCACACATACTTTTAGGTATCATCGATTAACCTGACGCCCACCACATAACATAATATATAACTACTAATTGATCATGAATTAAACCTTCTTTGTCCATTCTTCGAATACCATACATCTACACCAGTACTCTGATTTCTAACCACCTTCGTAATCACTTACTTACCCGATTCAAGATCATATCCTAATCATACTAACACATTAACGTAACTCCCAAATCCACTAACAAACACTTCAACTAAACGTTGTGCCACTCTCTTACTTTTCTGTCACATTACTCAATCATGATCACATTGTACACGACGAAAGCATCTTAAACATAAAGCCCAATCTCCATCCCCAAGGTGAAGCCTACCTAAGCCTATATCATTACATATGCTACCTCTACTTCCCTTTCGCAATTAAAACACTTGGTAAACCATAATTATTCATTACTCATCACTTGAACCCTTTGCTCTTCTACTATACCCTAGGTTTCCTCTCTATCACAAGGAAAATCCAACATAAACAATCACAAAATATAACCACTAAGTGCAAATTAGTGGTTATATGATTCAACACAACAATATCATAACATTAAGATTTAGAAAATATACAAAAACATCAATATGAAGAGAGTCATGTCAAGTAGTTGGTCCTCTTATGGAACTCAAACCCAAATTGTTAGTCCACTGAAACGTGGTACCCGATCCCATAGTTATATCGGAACGTGGTAACACGATCAAAGTTAGTTATCCCAAAATGTGGCAATCCAATTCTAGTTAGTTGTGTTAAAATTCAGGAATGTGATCTATTTTTTATGTCAAAACGTGGCAATCCGATCCAAGTTTGTTATGCAAAAATGTGGCAATCTGATCAATAAACACACCACAGTGACACGCACAAGTATATTCTCAATAACATACAATCATGAACTATTTCATGGAATATATTTATTCATCTATGTCATTTAAAACAAGCGTGAATCATCAATGCAACATTATAAGACAACAACCAGAATACATTGCAACATTAGAGAATCACAACCATCACCTACAAAAAGTTCCTCATCACGCACTTCAACAAACTATAATTTGACCATACTACCCTAATTTATTTTTAAGGCTTCGTTCTAGGGTTTAAATCATAATCATTCGATGCACGAAGGCCTACACATAAATCATACTATTGATTTACATATAATACGTACTGAGCAGAAATGTAAACTACTCAACTCATAAAACCTATCCTACCAGGTCGCTAAGTAGTTGCACAGAGTTATTGACTTCGATACTTGTTTTCCAAGCTTTCTGATGATGAATTTGGCCAAGAACATGCAAGATATCATCATCCTAACTCTAGAAATATCCTTCATTCCCAAGCTAAGAGAAATTTTTCATAGGTTTCTAGGGTTTTTACGACCTATTTCTGTATTTTAGAAAGATGGAGAAAAACGGATTTCATATAAATTATATTTTGTTTTGTCTATCCCGCTCTGGCGCCAACTTATGTCGCATTAGTGCCGCCTCTCTAACAACATTCGGTACGCCCCTACAGACACTTACCGTTATGTTTCTAACATATATTCCTAATAATCAACGACGGTTCGAGTCGTTACAAGTAAAACATTTTCTAAATGCCAGGATCTCACCCTTATCTTAGACATCCCAAAATTCCCTAGACCACTCAAAATCAATGGCCATAACATAACTGCACTCTACAGAGGGTAAAAGTGTAGCGTAAGCACCAAAAAGAATAATCATTAGGAAATGACCGACTTAGCTCAAAAAATAGCAAAAGCATAAACACCAAGTAGTAAGAAAAGAATAACACAAGTAACTAAACATGAGACACTAAAGTAGCCAAGATATAAATAATAGAAATAAAAAACAAGGGCTAAAAATTAGGGTCAACGACCAACCTAGATCGGAAGCCTTATGACTAATCTTGTAATAAATTCCGAGGCCCAAACAAACCATGCCCCTAGCCTAAATTGGACCTATAAGAAATGATAAACCCTTCATGATTGTATTTTGAAATTTTCTGTCTAAAATTTTAACCAAAGTCAACCATCCAAGTACAAAGGCTCTAAAATACGTAAACTTGAACAAAATCCAAATGAATGACCTGATGATCGAATTGCCAATCACATCAAGTCATATATATTACTACATGAAAGCTCTAAATGGAACTAGGGAGTGAAAATCTTCCTTTAGCACCAAAATTCGTTAAACATTCAAGAACTCGCCTGGGTCGTCTCTTAGCACTCTAAAACAAAGCTTGCTGAATAATGGCGTTTTGCTAGGTTTTTCTAAGTAAATTTGCAAATGAGCCACTACGGTGCGCCCAACCCTAGAGGTAATAATCCCACCATGGAAGCTTACATAGAACGACATAACTAATTAAGAGATTCATACCCCCCATTTAACAACATACCTCCATCCCATGACACTCAAAAGATACTTGTTCGCGCTATGATGAATTTAGGGAGTTATACTCACCTGAATTTTATTTTGTAAAGCCGTACAGTTTATTTATGTCTTAGATATCTACTCACATAATTAAATCCATAAATAAATCTCTCATTTACAACCAATTTTCTTTTGACCTAACTAACTTCAATTTTTTACAAGTCTTGACTACCAAAAATATTTTCTGCCCACAAATTTTCAACGTTGGCTTTTCAATGACAAAGAGAAAATGTCATTACACCCTAACATCAATGCTGTTTTATAGAAGGAAAAATAATTATTTTTGTCTGGGTGCTAGGATGTTTACTCACATATAACTTTTTTTAAATCTATAATGTCTATTTCTTCCTTAAAGTTGACGGAAGTTGAGTGCTTAACAAAATTATCATAAAATAGCAAAAGTGGCAAAAAAGAACCTTGAATTATTGGGTGTTGTGGACCAACAATAAACTTGAACTATTAAAATAGGACATAAATGCCTTTGTTGTTACCAAACTGACCCAATTATACCCGAATTAGGACATTCAAGTGTCATGCATTCCCTATGAAAACTTTTCTATTATTTTGAGATTGGAATCCACCTTCACAAAATTTTAGGCTCATTTATTTGTTTTTATGGACAAAAACTATACATCTAAGTAAGTTAGGTTTAAATTTTCTTAAATATATTGTAAAGTAAAATCAAGGAACATGTCAGATTATCTCTACAAAAATTAAACTAGGAAAATATTTTGAAGTCTAAAGAACAAATACATGATTCCTATTTCCATAAAGAGAAGTTGTTAGTCCTAGAAATGTATGAGAACAATATGTGGTATCCGTGAGCAACTTTTCGGACTAAACTTGATTTTTTTTTTATTTAAAAACAGTGTATAGAAAAAACTAGAATCAATTATTTCAAGAAACTGACTTAATTTTTAAGAAATTGAACAAGTGATATAAAAAATTGATAAGTTAAATAATTTGACAAAGTAGAGGATTCATTGAAGTTCACTAATAGAATTCTAATCAAATAAATAAAATTGTAAACTAAACATGTAACCAAAATAAATCTAACTAAAATATACAGTGGAAATAATTAACTACAATAAAAAGATATAGAAATAAGGTGAATAGGGGTTTACAAGAACCCGGATTGGACATTCAATGTTTTGAGTCTTTCCTATTTATTGTGAGCTTCAATTGTTGTCCTAAGCTCTACAATTTAGCGTTCTCACATTTTCATATTAGGCCTTTAAAAAATCATCCACGGTAGCATTAGTGTATGCATTCCCTAGAAACTTTTCGATTATTTTGAGATTGGAATCCACCTTCACAAAATTTTAGGCTCATTTATTTGTTTTTATGGACAAAAACTATACATCTAAGTAAGTTAGGTTTAAATTTTCTTAAATATATTGTAAAGGAAAATCAAGGAACATGTCAGATTATCTCAACAAAAATTAAACTAGGAAAATATTTTGAAGTCTAAAGAACAAATACATGATTACTATTTCCATAAAGAGAAGTTGTTAGTCCTAGAAATGTATGAGAACAATATGTGGTTATCCGTCGAAGCACTTATTCGACTAAACTTGATTTTTTTTTTATTTAAAACATGTGATAACAAAAACTAGAATCAATTATTTCAAGAAACTGACTTAATTTTTAAGAAATTGAACAAAGGATTTTTTTTTTTATAAAAAATTGATAAGTTAAAAATTTGACAAGTAGAGGTTCATGAAGTTCACTAATAGAATTATATCAAATAAAATAAAATTGTAAACTAAACATGTAACCAAAAATAAATCTAAAACTAAATATTACGTGGAAATACTTAAACTACATAAAAAGATATAGAAATAAGGTGAATAGGGGTTTACAAGAACCCGGATTGGACATTCAATTTTTTTGAGTCTTTGCCTATTTTATTTGACGCTTTCAATTTGTTGTCCTAAGCTCTACAATATTAGCTTTCTCACATTTTTATATTAGCTTCCTTTTAAAACATCAATCCACGGTAGGCAGACTCAATCAGAAGATATTGTGCCTTAGTGGGCCAACATGAAAATGCCAAGGGATACTAGGTAGTCAACTGGAATGAATTCATGCACAAAAAACGTAAAAACTAGCGCCTATTAGTGCTAGGAAATAAAAATTGTACAAAGGTACACAATCAACTATTAATATGGGGACTGATCAATCAAACAATGGAATTAACTCACAAAAGATGATCACAATGAACTAGACATGAAAATAAAATAATCACAAATTATAGATGTGACGAACTGATTTCTCACGTCATGATGTCACCTACTACACCCCGCAAGTAGGTAATTCTAACCCGTTGTCCGGAGCAATAAGCAATGGACTACCAAGAGAAGGAAAAATACAAAGAAGTAAGAGCATAGAACAAGGAGAAACGTAATTAAACAAAACCAAGCCAATACCCGAAATCAGTTAGTACTTGATAATCTTATCGTACATATGAGTACAAGGCTTTCACAATTACAACACAAGTACAACTTAAATCCTAATATAATATAAAGACTAAGACTAGACAAAACAGATGTAAACTTGTCTTTACAGACGGCAGGAGCTCACCCTAATCTTCGATATCCCACAATTCTCTGAATGACTACTGCAATTTGCATGGGGTAGAAATATAGTATGAGTACCAAAAAGAATACTCAATAGGAAACGACTGACTGAGCTAAAAAGATAGCAAAAGAGGCAACACCAAGTAATTAGTAAAGAATAGAAGAAGTAAATAACACGAGATACTTATGTAGCCAGGAATTAAAGAATAGAAATAGGAAACAAGGTGTAAATTTTTAGGTCAATAATTCACCTGGATTGGAAGCCTATTGACATAAACCCTCACCGGAAGTCCTGAGGCCTAAACAAACTGTCACCATAGCCAAAATGGCCCATTAAGAGATGATGAAATCGTCATAATTGCATTTTGAGACCGTCTTTCTAAACTCTCAATTGAAGTCAAGTCTCAAAGTACAAAGGCTCCAAAATACGTAAAATTGCATGAAATTAAAATGAATGACCCGATGATCGAATTGTAAGTTCCATGAAGCCGTAAATATCACTACATGAAATATCTAAATAGTAAAAATATCGAAAAACAATGAAAATGACATATATGGTCATCAAAATTGACATAGTATCATCTAGAATCTAGACCCACCTATAGCATGATTATATCATATTAAAAGAGACAAGAACTAAGATATGATTAAAACAAATGCAGAAAAAGAGGAAATCTTACAAATGAATCAATACATATTGAATTCTTCATACCAACAAGAAAAACATAATTGACTCATACTAGAAAATAATAAATTAGTGTCTAAGATAAATAATAGAATGAAACTATAGAAAGTAATTTGGACTAAATCTAATATACAACGAAGAAAATAAACTATTTACAAGCATAGTAGACAAGAAAAACCAACGATGGAAATTGTTTACCTTTTTCCAGAGCAACGAGAAAGAGGAACCACCATCAAAAGAAGAGCTCTGGCGAGCTCTAGCGAAGCTCCGATGAATGCCAAAAGTAAAATTTTGAGTCTAAGCCTTTGTGGTTTTCTTGTGAGAACATTGTCCTCTTTCCCAAAATAGTCAACTTCAATTTGGATAATATCTCATAATTTTTCGTAACTCTATTGTTGATACTTGAATTTGTTTTAGCCGAATCACCACTATCCATATAAGGATCTATATCCAAAAGTGTAGGACAAATTTATTATAGAGGATATGACAACTAAATCTCCATATTTGTGGGATGTTTGTACCCGAGTCTAAGCAACATTTGGTTTTACTATGGAGTGAAAGATCCCATGACAACATCTTGTGTGAATACACTCTGGAGTTGAAATCCCCTAAAGAGGTGGTGATAGCTATGAGAGAAATAGGAATGGGAAAATCTAGACATCCCATATATCTTGGCAAAACTTTTCCGATATAAGTTGTGAATAGGGACAAAATAAATGTTCAGAAAATGTTCTTGATATATAGTAACAAATAAGGAGACTGCGAGTTGACTACTCCTTTTCTTGAAAATTACATACCCTGATAGGATATCTGGACCACTATTGAAAATGAATCGGCTAATAGATCTATGTAAATTCTAGATCTTCCAATCCCGTTTGACCCATTAAATCTGTAAACAAGAAGGAATACTTTAAGTTTTCAATGTGTTATTTTATTCTCTTTTTTTTTTGGCAAATACATTGTTGTTTTCATGCATGGATATCACTATATATTGGAAAAATTATAATTGTAATTGGAGAAGACACACCTTTTAGAATACTTGACAACTTTTGAGTCATTGTTACTTCTACTCATAGTTGCCACGATAGTTTAACACATGTCATCATCTTGTTGGCCTTGAATTTTTCTTAAATGGCGTGTCATTAGTTGGGCGTCATAAGCTTGGGACATAAATATTCTTTGGGTTAAAATAATAAAAGTGGAATTATATAATTTGTAATAAAATTATAATTAGACAAACTAAATAATAAAAATTGATAATTTATTATGGTTGGTGGTGTCGGGTTAAGGTATTGATTATGTGTTAAATTCATGTGTATTTTGATCGGTACTTAATATTGTTATTAGTATACTTAATCGTTAGGAAAAGAAAGTTATGTTTAGTATGAGAAGTTTTGTGAGGTCATATTTACAATTTTTATTTTTTCTTCATTGTTCTTTTTTTATATTGTCGTTTGCTTCTTTTTTTATGTAGCTCCTGCAGTCTATTTTTGTAGTTTCATTTTATCTTTTTGTACTTCCTGGACGATACTGCTTAGCCGGTGGTATCATCCACTTGTCCTTGGGTACCCAGAAACCTGTAAATGTCGTTTTACCATGGTTCTGGAACTATAATAAGGTAACATTATTGAGTTTGGACATTTACGTTCGAAACATTGTGTTATTTCAGTGGTTTGGTGATTGGATGTAAATCAATAATTAGTGACTCATACTTATGTATGGATCTTATTCTGTTGGATTATATTGACTTGTCTAGGTTTGAAGTTATTGTTCTTAGTCTGTTTTGGTGTTATGGCTTTTTTTACTTATATTAAATAATTCTCTCATGGTAGTTTCACATGTTGTTGTATCACGTGGCTTCTGTTGTTCTTTCTCTCCTCATTTTTTTTGATTACGATCATAACTATTGAATTTCGGACTGTTTGAGAATATGACATTTAGACTATGAGATAATAAACTGTGTGATCTCATGAGCACCAGCACATTTTACTTCTTAGAGGCAGTACTATCCCGTCACTTCGTTAGAGCTCGAATTGAACTAGTGATTTGTGTATTTGTTTGTGTACCCCGACTGGTGCTAATCGAGTGACGTTCCGTGAGTGAGGCGCTCCACTTCTAAAATTCTGCTTCCCCGGCCTGTCTTTCTGTGCTTAATGTTTGGGGGACAAAACCACATTATAACATGGCAATTACCTGATAGTATCGAGAGATTTGTTCAATCGCGTAGACGCGCGACAGCCCTCTAGTCGGAGTGAGCTACTTTTTGGATTTGCAACAGCGATACCTAAACTAATTTGTACATTTGATAGTACATTTTTAAAATTAATGTTTCTTGCCGTCCATGGTGTGTATTTTGTCAGACGTGTTATTGTCAAGATATAAAGTCGGCAACTGGACATTATGAGTGAAATGTGTAATAACTTTTAAAATTATATTTTTTCAGACCATTCAAACAAGTCCGATCCAAATCTCTAGAAAAAAGTCGAACTGTGCAAGCCTCAAACATAACACAAAAGAGTCATACATTAAGAAATTAAAATCTTGAGTTGTCTATCTAGAAATTAAACTTCGTTACCAAAATAATCGGTAAAATATTTTAAATGATATGCTAAAGTCATCTTCTCCCCTCAATTTTATAAACAAAAAATATCACTTTTTATATACCCATATTTCACGTATTACCTAGGTAGATTTATTGAAGTTTCGATGACTAAAAAGAAATGTAGCAAACCGATTGAAATTAAAAATAAAATAAAACTACAATAAACTCACACCTGGCAGCCCGCCTGAAATTAATATTAACCCAAACAACCATGTTATTGCATAAAAGGAAAAATAACAATTTTGGTTAAGATGTTATCCAATTTTGATCTTTGTAATATTCACACATAACTTTTAAAAAATCTATAATGTATATTTAGCCCTTCAAATTGATGTAATTTGAGTGCTTAGCAATTATAATAAAATAGCAAAACGGCTAAAAAGATAACCTTGGTCTATTAAGGGGTGGGGTCCAACAATACACTTGAATTAATAAAAATGCTTTTGTTGTTAGCAAACTGACCCAATTCAGCCCTGATTAGGACCACAAAGTGTCATGTATCCCCCATGAAAATATTTTTATTATTATTGACATTGGACTTCACCTTGACAATAGGTTACCCTCATTTATTTGGTTTTATAAGAAAAAGATATACATCTAAGTAAACTAGAATTAAATATGCTTAACTATATAACAAAAGAAAATTAAGAAGCATTCAAGTTAATCTAAAATAGAATTGTTTTTGAAGTCCAAATAACAGTTGTGTGGCTCCTATTTCTATATTAACACGTTGTTAGCACTTGAAATGTATGTTAACAATAAGCGGTCACCCGACGAATCATTTGTTAGAATATAACTTGATGTTTTTTTATTTCTATATAAAACTCATGATAAGAAAAACTTGAATTAATTATTTCAAGAATCTTTGAGTTCATTTAATGAAATTGAATAAATGATAAACAAAAATTGATAATTAGGAAAAATTGATAAGTGAAATAATATGACAATGTAAAGAGACTTTAAGATCCACATATGACAACTTTACTCGAGGATCATTCAATTTCAACTAATAGAATTCAAATCAAAAAATATAATTGTAAACTAAACTTGTAACAAAAATAAATTTGACTAAAATATACAATAGAAAGAATTAACTACAGTCGAAAATGAAGAAATAAGGTCAAAGACGGGTTAAGAAGAACCCATATTGGAGACTCAATTTTTTGTGTTTTTACCCATTTAATTTGTAGCTTTAAATTTCTTGGACTTACACCCACAATATTAGCTTTATGAAAATTTCATATTTTCTTTCTTTTCAAACTTCAAGCAGAGGGAGGCAGACTCAATCAGAAGAACTTGGGCCTCCTTTGCCCAACATTGAAATGGCAGGGAAAAATAGGGAGTCAAGTGGAAGGAATTCATGCACAAATATAGTAAAGATTAGGAGATAAAAATTATTTGAATATAGAAAAGCAACCATGAATATGGGGACTGAACAACGATACAAAGGAATTAACTCACAACAGTTGTACACAATGAACTAGACAGGAAATACATCAATAGAAGCAATAGCCAATTTCTCTGGTCATGATGGAACCTACTACACTCTTCTTGTAGGACATCCTAACCCGTAGTCCAAATCCATAAGCAACAGAGTACCAAGAGAAGACAACAACAAGAAGTACGAGCATAGAACAACACTGAGAAATGTAATTGACAAAACAATCCCAAGACCCAATATAACTTAGTTGTTGATCTTCTAATCTTAAATATGAGTATAAGGTCTTCACAATTTCAATACAAGTACATGTTTTCTTTATATATAATATAAAGACTAAGCCTAGAAAAAACAAATGTAAAACGAAAGCTCTAGAGGCCAGGAGCTCACCCTAATCTTCAACATCCCATTTTTTTTGCACGACTCAAAATAAAGGGTTATAACTTAACAAAAATCTACAAGGTGTAGAAGTTTGGTATGAGTACCAAAAAGAGTACTCATCAGGAAATGCCCGACTGAACTATAAAAGATAACAAAGCATAAACACCAACTAATAAGAAAATTATAACACAAGTAACTGAAAATGAGATACTAAAGTATACAAGAAATAAAAATTATAAATACGAAAGAAGGGTATTGTCACGACCGAGATTCTGACCCCAGAAGACGGGCGTGTTGACCTCTAAGAGGTCCAGACAAGCTACTTACTATTCTTACTTTACATAGATTAAATTTTAGCAGGAAAATTTGAAATTTTGATTCAGTAATCATACTTGTAAAAACATTCTTTTTAGTTCGTATAGTTCATCATCAACCATCTAACATTTAAGAGATACGCCAACTGAAAGAAATATTCATTAAATATTAATGTATATCGGCCAAATAGCACCAATACCAAGTCTGAACCAAAACAGGAAAGAAACGCTAGGGGAACATGCTCCACTAGCTCAACATAAAACTACGATAGAATGTAAAAGAGCATCCTCGAAGGCATGAGGGACCTACCAACTCCGGATGAATGTGACTCCAGATAGCTGCAAACAAAGAACCTGTAGCTCGACCGTCCACCTGCGCATGGCCACCTAAAAGTAGATGTTTGTATGGAATTAGTACAAACTTGTTATCTTTTTTTTTTTTGTTTTTTTTTTTTTTTTTTTTTTTTTGTTACTAAGTATGGTATATGCAAACACACAACCAGGGACATGCAGGGGAGAAGAATAGCCTTTCCTAACAACATGATTTTGGAAGTCAAGTCAGTGGACTGTAAAATGAGATTAGGAAAGTATGCCATGAGAGTGCCATGCATCATTATAGTTATTGTATGCACACACCACATATATCTTCATTTATAACACATAAAATATACACATAGTTCTTTCATATGGTCATTCATATACCATGAGACCTTATTATCATAGACTAACCTTAAGGACTTCCCAAAATGAGGGCTCAACATATGGGACCTCAACTAGGGAGCCTTCTTCAGCAAAAAACAGAGCCTGCTTCATACATTCGTTCGTCTTTCATTTCCAATTCATAGTAGGCAGTGCGAACACCAGCTATCCCTAGGATGTAGTTAAGACTTTCATCGGGTTTGCTGTGCAATGATCAGGAACGACCTAATGTCATACTGAATCTAGCTCACCTTTGATATCCTTCCGAACACCTTCGGTAGTCATATTTCTTCTATATGCATTCATTTGAGGGTGGCCTAATTCATCATGGGAACTTTAACTTTAACCGACATAGATCATGTGAGCATCATGAAATCAGGTCTTCCCCACCCGAAAAGGGTGAATCACCGGACAAGCGATTCAATAACATGCTAGCGATATGGGAATTTAACCCCGCCAGATCCCTTTATTAGTGGCAATATAGGTTCAAAGACTAGGAGGAAGTATGGAGACCATACTACGGCAAGCCGGACGGCTATCTCGTGTATGAGTTACGTGAACATCCGCCATTCCCGAAAGAAGGCATCACGCTCATAGCTAGCAGATCAGGTGCTCAGTATAAAGTTCCATTACATTTCAATCATACATCATGGAAGCTGGCTTCTAGTATGAGGCAGCTAGCTCAAAAAATTAGATGATTTTTCATCTCATTATTAGTATCAAGTGTTGTAAATCAATATTATTCATAAAAGTATTTAGAGAGACTGCGTCTCTTCATTATCTTACCTCTCATTGATGAATACGTATTGGTACATTTTACTAGGCTCATTGAGATTGGCTCTCTCATATACAGAGCCTCAATCATGATTGTCACCACATTCTTCATTTCATTACGTACCACTCTTATGTTCCACATTTTTGAAAGTATGTGAAACTTATGGTCTATACATACAAGCCATGGGATCATTTTATAGTTCGTTAAGTGATATTCTTATTTTTCTATAGATTATGGATTACAAGACGTATGTTATATTGTATATTTTATACCAAGATCTTGATTTTTGACAAAGTAGATTACATTATCTTGAATATTTTACTCAGTTATGAACTTATGATCAATACGGAGGGTGTGGGCATGGGGAAACCAAATCTTGAATATTTGGATATCATTTATATTTTTCAATGATTTTAATTATAATCTTCCACAACACTTAGAACTCTAAATTAAACAAACTTTCGTGCATAATAAATTTTCTACTTTAATTAGAATTCTAAATTAAAATTCAATCATTACATGAAAGAATAATTTCTGAATTTAATTGAATCTATTAAATCTCAATATTTACATAAACGAATTTAATATTCTATTTTAATTAAATTCTAAATTAAAAATCTCAATGTTTACATAAGAGAAATTAATTTTCTATTTTAATTTTAGAATTCTAATTCAAATCCCCTTTGATTTTTTTTATATATATATAATATATTCATTAAATTCGCCTAATTGGGGGGTTGGGGGGTTCGTAAACCCAAAGCCCTTATTTTCTATCATTTTCGCTGAAAAAAAGAGGCAGTGAGGTGGTGGGTTTGCCCGTTTTATCCCCCCCCGTCGAACCCACAAGCCCCTCTATTTTTTTTATAAATAGGGGAATGGCAGTGAGGTTGGTGGGATCGAATCAAAACAGCATCATTTTTTTTTTTTTTTCTACCTACTGAGGTTGTGGGACGATTCCCACGCCTGCATGTTATTTTATTTTTTCGCGCATAGTATGGGAAGTCGCGGTCGCTCCCCGCCCCAGCATTCATCTGTTAATCCTTTTTTTTTCGCGCGTGGCTGGGGTCCGAGTTCGATCCCCCACCAGCAACCTTTTTACTTCTTTTCTTGGCGAATTTCGCTGTCCCTGTCCACCAGTCGAGCACCCCGCTCTTCAGACTCCTTTTATGATTTTCATTCACAGGCATGTGCTTGGTGAGGTCTCGGGTTCGATCCTGAAGACCGCACCTATCTGCTTTTTATTCGTTTTCGCTCAAATTCTCAGAATACGTCTAAAAATATTCAGGTGCTGAACATACTCCATAATTTTTCACTGCCTTTTACGGTTTAATTTAGCATTGTTTCTTATACATTCGTTAAGCGTTCTTAAAACAAGTTTAGAGGGATATTACCTAATTCGCTTTTAACTAAAATTTAAAGACTTTCAACCTGTGAATATATGAT
This sequence comes from Solanum habrochaites, assembly GCA_027704765.1. Lineage (NCBI taxonomy): Eukaryota > Viridiplantae > Streptophyta > Magnoliopsida > Solanales > Solanaceae > Solanum > Solanum habrochaites. The sequence continues at coordinate 58,693,405 of JAKWJA010002500.1, read as the reverse complement.
TTTAAGTGCCTTTACTGTACACAAAACACAAATACCATCCCTGCTATTAGCATGCCTACAGAAAAACTAAAACATGATCACAGTCTTGTTGTACAAATACATACGTATTTACATACATATTCCCAAAAGCAACTCATTTAAACAACATCATTCATGCAAAACTCTAGCAGCACACATTACCCATCCTACAAATTTCGTTAGGGAGCTAAGGACAAGGGACATAGAAGGGAACAACCACTTAGTTTCAAGAGTTTAACGAAAGGTTCGGATAAGAAAGTATCTGGGAGAAAGAGTTCCACTGAGAGAAACCCATACCTAATCGAGTTCAAACTTTAATGTTGCTGCCCGGAAAACCCTCAAAACCACTCCCAATTCACTTCAAACGCACACCTCTCTCGACGAAACCTCTTTAGCATTGACGTTTTGATACTTATTCTTTTACATTGAAAAAATTTTGTGAGTTTTTCAAGATGAACAAACTGTTGATATTCTTGGGCAGAATAATGTGATGAAGTAGGAGAACGTGAGAAGAGAGAGTTAAGGAGCGTGAGGAGAGAGGGACTATGGGATTAGGGGGACTAATTCAAAAATCAGTCAAATAATAAATAAATAAAATCTGTGTTATTTTGATTTTATTTATTTATTTATCATTTAAAACGTGAAAGGACAATTACGCCCTTTAAATACTTATTTATTCTTTTATTAAATTTTTTTTGTTGAATCGTTACATATCCCCCCATTAAGGAACATTCCGTCCCGATGACACTACCATATACAACTCATAATGCCAATCTTACATAATTAATTGATATGTACAATCAGCCAATAGGAACAATACGAAGAGATAAGGAACTATAGTCTTATGAGTAGGAAGCCTAACCTCACGAGTTAAAAAGATGGGATATCGGGATTCGCATGTCGGCCTCGGCTCCCAGTAGACACTTCCTCAACAAGATGGTTTCTCCATAATACCCTTCACTGTGGGCAATCTCCTGATCCTTAGCCGATTGGAACCGGTTTGGCTAAGAATCTCAACGGTATTTCCTCAACCTTTCTTCTCCTCCCCCTCTAGGACAAGGTCTTCATCCAACCCCAAATCCGTCTCCAGGTAGGATTGATGCTGGATACTAGGCACTCTTCCATAGAGACATAAAGACTGGATGAAAAGAAGCTAGCTCGCAGGACAAATGCTAACTCATAGGCCACCCCTCACCCCACGCGTTGTAGGATCCTCATATGGCCAATCATCTTCGGACTAAAGTTCCCCTTTTCTACCAAATCTCATCACCCCTTCATAGGAGATATCTTCAACGTCGACCTGGTCACCAAGTTAATTCTAACGGGCGTTTTCTGTTGTCTGCATATGATTTTTGTCGCTTGTAAGCAGTAGACAACCTGGCCCATCAGTCTAATTTCTCCAAGGCCCATGAATGATCTTGGACCCAAAAATAGTGACTTCTCCAACCTCGAACCACCCACTGGAGATCTACACCTCCTACCATACAATGCCTCAACGGTCCATCCCAATTCTGGAGTGATAGCTATTATTATACGAGAACTCTATAAAGGTAGATGGTCATCCAATTTACTCTAAAGTCGATCACACCGCTCTTAACCTTGTACTCCCCCCCCAATGGTAGGGAAAGTGCGCTCGGCTGGCCATCTGTCTGAGGATGAAAGGAGTGCTAAGTTCACTTGCGTGCCAAGTTTTCTGAAAGATCTTCCAGAAATGCGAGTAATGAGCTCCTCTATTGAACTAATAGATCAAGGATCCCAGCCATCTCACCCAATCTCATCAAGTAGAGTCTCGACGCCTAATCTTCGGCCCCTGTAGGAAGACTCACTGGGATAAAGTGGGCAGACTTTAGTCAATCTGTCCACAACAACCCTATAGAGTAGCTGCCTCCACTGTCCTCGGAGACCAACTACGAAGTCCATGTTAATGGCCTCCCACTCTCCAAAGTCGGAACCTCATATCTGAGTCAGACCAACGGCTTAGCATGCTCTTGCCTAACCTGCTGACAATTAGGCACAATTAGCAAAATAGTCGGCAATATAATATTCATGCTCATTCCACAATAAATCTGCTTAAGATCATGATACATTTTTGTGGAACCGGTGTATGGAATATACGGAACCATGGGCCTCTTAACAATCTTGGTCCGTAAATCATCTCATCTGGTACGCAAAAGGTTTCTGGTATCTACGTATGAAATCTTTCCAAGAGCAAAAGACTCAGCATTTTAAACACACTGAGTCCTTCATCTCCATCAACACGGATCAAGATGTGACCCTTTTTGGACCTTCCACTATCAGGGTGAGTCAGAACTCGGTGAAACTGAAACACCTCCACTAGTAGAGTCCACCAACCCGCCACACCCAGTCTGGCCAGTCTGTGATAACTCTTTCACTAGCTCATTCTTATCATCCTCACGCAGACGATGTACTCCCCATGTCATGCCATGCTCAAAGCATCAGCCACAAATTAGCTTACCTGTCGATGTAGTGCACATCATGTCATAATCCTTCCGCGCCCAACCATCTGCGTTGCCTAGATTCAGCTCCCTCTGCGTGACCACGTACGAGAGTTTATTCTTTATGATCAGTGAACCACATCCACTGTACCCCCCTCCATAAAGTAAATGCCTCCACAGCTCAATGCAAAACCACAGCTGCCACTCCAAGTCATGAGTGGATAATTTTTCATGGAACCTTGAGTGTCTGGAAGCATAGGCTTTCACCTAGCCTGCCTACGAACACATCCCAACACGCAACCCTAGATGCATACAATAGACAGTTGTAATTCTCGACAATTTAGGCAGGAGTAAGTATGGGGCTGAAGGAGTTGCCTGAGCTCCTGGAAACTCTTTCACAAGTATCCGTGGTGACATGCAACTTGGATTCATTCTTCGGCCAGGTTGTAAGGGGGTTTGGAAGCAATGGAAGAAACATCCCTCCACGAACCTGCGGTAGTAACCAGCCCAATCCCAGAGCTAGGCTATCGGGGGCCGTTGTAGAGGCTTTGGCCACTCTTAACGGTCAGTCTTTCTGGGGGTCCCACTCCTTCTACCACCTTGATCGGACAAACATGGGCCCAGCGAAGGTTACTTGATCTCAGCCAGAATTCCCACTTGCTGAATTTGCATACAATGATGCTGTCTAAGTACCTGCAAGGTTAGTCTCATGTGTGCATGCTCTTCCTTGGTCTTAGAGTAGATTTTTGTCAGACTGTCATCATATGAATACTATGACGAACCGGAGTCAATAGTGTCTAGTTTCACGGGAAGACTTCTGTTCATGAGGTCCATTAAATGCCCGCAGTGCATTCGTGAGATCGAATGTGCACCATAACCCACGCACTCATAATGACCATACGGGTATGAATCAGCGTCTGGGACATCACCCCCATCCCTAACCCTAGTGGGTGATCCTGATACGAGATAATTTTGAGAAGAAACTAGACCCTGGAGCTATCGAACACATAATCACCTTCCTGGAACGTCGGCACACACACCACATTCTTTATAGTGACTTGTGGAGCTGCCGATTAATCATACACATTCTAAGGGTCCCATCCTTCTTCTTTACCAAACAACACATGGCAGCGCCCCAAGGGGATATGCTCGGTTGAATGAAACCCTTATGTGTGTGTCAGATCTTTAACTGCAGCTTCAAAAATCCTTGAGTTTCTGCTGGAGCCATTCTATAAGGAGGGAATTGAGATTGGTTTATATCAGGTTCTAAGTCGATACCAAAGTCAATCTCTCGAAGGGGAGGGACCCCCTAAGGCAAATCTTCGGAAATTATTATTCTCCAGGAATTCATTTACCAAAGGCATGAGTCCCCCCTATGGAAGGAACGTCCACTGATCTAAGTCATGGACACTCACAAGATGACATAGTAAACCCTTTGGCATCATTTTATTGGCTTAAGATTTGGACATCAGGGGTTAGGACAAACGCGGGAGTGTACCCCTCCGCAGAATAATCGCTACTCCATTAGGGAGCGAAACTCACCACCCTACACGACAAGTATCAAGCACCAGCCCATAATGGCTGTGAAGCCAGTCCATGCAAGAATAATATCAAAATCATCTAGGGGTAACTCAATCAAGTTTGCCACACATAGCCCTGCACTCACAACTATTGGGCAATTCTGGTATACCCTATCAGCTTTCAAGTTTCTCCGAAAGGCGTACTAACCAATATAGGATCCCATTCAGGACTTCAGGTAGTACTTCAAAAGTAAGGGCAAGTAGAGGAGTCACAAAGGAAAGCGTAGCCCTGGATCAAGTAAAGCATAAAAAGAAGTTGAGAATCTTGCAGATTACTGTGAACCACATCAGCGGACTCTCCTGCTCCTACCTACCTTTCAAGGGCATAAAATCTGTTCCTCTCGGAGGCTCGGCCTGCTGATGATTATGTGGGGTAGGCATAGGCTGCTTGACTATTCCCCCCCAGCCTGACCTCTATTCTGGGACAGTCTATGACCATTGTCCACTCTTACCACAACCGAAACAGGCATTAGGGCCGCCTGTCTAATTCTCCAGGTGGGTTCGGACACACTTAGTACAAGTCTTCCTTGAAGCGGCATCTCACCGCATTGCCCCTCTTGGTTCGGGTCTGCCTCCTCTAGGCGTTGGATTTCTATGAGGGTTAGCAGTGAAGTGGTGCCACAGACCCTTTGCCCCCTTTTGATACCCCTTCCCCCCCCCTCCTTGGGGTGTCGCGGACGCCAAATTGTTCTATGGCCTTCCCTGGCTGGGGACCTGCCTGATCTTGAGGCCCTAGCCTCCTAAACATCACGTAACACCTCTCCTCTTTCGGCTGTCCTCTACTGCTGGAAACCCAGACAAATCATAATCTAGAAAGGACACCATATTATCATGGAGCATCGAAGCCCGACAATCCTCCTACAGGTCTCCATTGATTCCTGTGAGGAATTGCTCATATCCTCCCTGATGGTAGAAACCAAGGGAGTAGCAGAACCTGGATATGTCAACTACAAGTTAAGTACTACATCCGTTCTTGTTAGAAAATACGTAAGGAAGTTCACTACTTGATAACTTCACAACTTCAGGAATACTCCCTGACAGTCATGGATCCTTGCTTGTGATTTTTTTTTTTTTAAGGTTGATGCAAATCATCAACTCTGGCCTCTTTCACTCTTAGGAACAAACCTTTCAAAATGCTGTCTTTGAACAGCTCCAGGTGACTGGAAACCCTCCTAGGACAGGTTATCTCAGACACTTTTGCCACCAAGTCTGGCAAATCTGAGCTGTAGGAAGCCAACTCAGCCTCTCAATATCAGTGTGCCCATGGCCACCAGTATCCTTATTGCAACTGTCGATAAAATTCTGAGGATCTTCTGAAGTCCTTAGCCCATGTGAAAATTGGAGGATCATTCCTCGGGAAAGTTCGCAGCTGTACAGCTATGTTGGGGGGCTGCGAACCGGGGTTTTCCCCTTAGAAACATCCTGCGGTTGACTTGGGCCAGTCATGCTTGGCTTGCATTGTGATGGGCCTGTGCATGATTTGTGTGCTAGAGATGCCCTCACCTCGCATCAGTTAACCAGCTGGGTTAACAGATAGCCACTCCTTCAGCTGGAGCTGGGTGGATTCTGTATTACAACGACCCGCCCTGCTGCGATCCCGTCCCTCAGACCTTAGTTCCCCGTGTCATCTCTGAAACATACAAGGTGATGTTAGACACGTTCGTAACACCACAGAATCCCACTCAGTAGGAAAAGAACAATAAGATCAGAAGACAAGGAAGTTTTTCCTACGCATCATGCAGTCTCTTAATCAAGGATAGTGGTGCACTTCACTACCAGTGTACTTATTGTGTGCAACTACTCATGTGAGTTGATGTGAACTCTTATTTACTCAGAATTTAAACCTAGCGCTTGATACCCAACTTGTCACGACCGAGATTAGACCCAGAGTGACGGAGTCGGTGACCTTAAGTACCCCCCTTGGTAGCAGAACAAGCCTCACTTACGTCACTACAGGCAACTTTACATAGATGTAAATTTAGCGGAAATATTGAAATTTTTGATTCATTAATCATACTGTAAAACTTTTATTGATATTTCGTAATCGGTTATCATCAACCATCTAACATTTAAGAGATGAAGCAATGAAAGAAATAATTCATTAAATATTAATGGTTATTCGGCCAAAATCGCACCAATACCTATAGTTGAACCAAAACAGGAAAGAAACGCGGGATAGTGGAACATGGCTCCACTAGCTCACCTCTAAAACTACGCTAGAATGTAAAACAGTAGCATCCTCGAAGGCAATGAGGACTTACCAAACTACCGGATTGGAATGCTGAACGTACCAGTAGCCTGCCAACAAAGAACCTGTAGCCTACGTACCACCTGTCCTGCACTAAAAGTAGGAGTTTGTATGGAATTAGTACATCACTTGTTAAGTATGCCGGTTATGCAAAACAACACCAGGGACATGCAGGAGACGAATAGCTCTTTCCTAAAACATGAGTTTTGGAAGTCAAGTCAGTGGACTGCTTTAAATCTGAGATTAGGAAGTTTCCTCTTCTATGCCATGAGTTACATTGATATGAATATTATAGTTATGTATGGCACACAAAAACATAATATATTCATTATTAAACATAACATATCAGAACCCTAGTTACTTTACATATGTTCATCCCATATACATGAGACCTTATTATATAGACTGAACTTAGAACTTCCCAAAATGAGGCTCAAACATATGGGACCTCAACTGGGAGCCTTCTTCAGCAAACACAGAGCCTGCTTCATTCATTCGTTAGTATTTCATTTCAATTCATCGTAGCCTAGTGGCGAACCCAAGCTATACTCGGGATGTAGTTAAGACCACATCATCGGGTTGCTGTGCAATGATCAGGAATGACCTAATGTCATTACTGAATTTATAGCTACTCTTGCTTTATCCTATCCTAACACCTTCGGATCCATTCATTTTTTATAGATTAATTTGAGGCTGGCCTCATTCGTCATGGGAACTTTAATTTCACCCGACATAGATAATGTGAGCATCATGAATCCAGTGCTTCCCCCCACCGAAAGAGGTGGAATCACAGGCCAAAGCGATTCAATAACCTGCTAGGCGATATGGGAATTAACCCCGCCAGATCCTATCACGTGGCATATAGGTTTCAAAGGGATAGGAGATGTATGGAGCCCCATAACCGGCATAGCAGGACAGTTTCATCTGTGAGAGTACGTTGAACAACGCATTCGAAAGAAGTGATCCCCTCATAGCTAGCTATCGGTGTCGTATAAAGTCAATTACACTCAACTCTAATCATGGAAGACGGCTGTTATTATCGAGGGCCTATGCTCACTAGAGGATTTTCACTCATTATTAGTATAAGTTGTTTAAAATCAATATTTTTCATTAAAGTATTATAGAGACTGGGCTCTTCATTATCTTACACTCTCAAGATGAATAGATTGGTAACATTTATTAGGCCTTTGGATGCTCTCGTCATTATTGGTTAGCCTCAATCATGATGCACCAATTTCTCATTTGCCATTACGTACATCTTATGTTAATTAGTTGGAACGTATGTTAAACTTAGTGTCTTTACCAATACAAGCAAGGGGCTTCATTGATAGTTGTTAAGTGAATTATTATTTTTTAAGATATGTATTACAGGCACTTTGGCCATCTTGTATTCACCCTACCAAGGATATTGATTTTGTCAAATGTAGATTACAGTATTCTTGACTAGTTTTACTCAGTATGTAATTATGTACAATACGGAGGTTGGGCATGGGAACCCCACAAATCTTGAACGATGTGATGAATAATCATATATTTTCATTGATTTTAATTCTAATGATTGCCGACACCACATTAGAACTCTACAACTTTAATCTCAATTTCGTGAATAATAAATTTCTACTTTGTAATTAGAATTCTAAACTTAAATTTCTCATTCTACAGATAAGAATAATTTTCTATTAATTAGAATTCTAATTTAAATATCAATATTACATACAAAGAATAATATTCTATTTTTAATTAAATTCGACAATAAATCTCCAAGGCTTACGATCGAGAATTAATTTTATTTAATTAGAATTCTAATTTAAATCCCCTTTTTATTTTTTATTATCTATATAGATATATATTCATTAAATGCTAAGAGGGACGGTTGTGGGTTAGAACCCCCCACAGCCCCCGTATTTATCTAATTTTCGCTGAAGAGGAGGCTGTGAGGTGGTGGGTCAGCCCGGTTTTTTTTGTATTTTTTTCCCGTTCGTGCATGCCTGCTCCTCCCCTCGAACCCCAAGCCCCTCACATTTTTGATTTATAATAGGGGACTGGCAGGGGTTGTGTGGGATTCGAAAACACCACACAGCCTCATTTTTTTTTTGTTTTTTTCTCGCCTACTGAGGTTGTGGGATCGATTCCCCACGCTAGCATTTTATTTTATTTTTCGCGCATCGCTGGGGTCGCGGGTTCGATATCCCCGCCACCGCATTCCTCTTTAAATCCTTTTTTTTTGAGCCCGCGCGTGGCTGGGGTGCGAGTTCGATCCCCCAGCCCCCTTTTTATTTTTTTTCTTGTCGAATTTCGCTGAACCCCTGTCCCCAGTTCTTTCTCGAGCCCCGCCTTCAGCTTGACTCCTTTAATGATCTTTATAAAGGCATTGTGTTGGTGAGGTCTGGTTGATCCCTGAAGACCTCAATATCTTTTTTTATTACGACTGTTCGCATCAAGTTCCAAGACGAAGCTACCACAACTGATTTCCAGGTTCTGGCACATACTCCATCTAATTGTTCCATCCTTGTCGGTTTAATTTAGCAGTTGTTTCGTCTACTTCGTTAGGTCTTTAAAACATTTAGAGGATGATTTGCTAATTTGGTTAACAAAATTTCCAAAGCCTTCACCCATGTGAATATATGATTTTAAGCGCCGTTAATTGTACACACACACACACAACAATAACCTCCCTGCTATTAGATGCTAACGAAAACTCAAACTCAGTGATTCCCCCGTCTTGTAACCAACCACCACCACACTACGACAGTGGCTTTATTTACTTCCAGATTCCCACAAGAAAACATATATTGTACCACACCTCACTCATGCCAACATCTAGCAGCTATACAGAATACACACCGCAGTTCTGATTCAAATCGTTAGGACTAGGACTCAAGGACACAACTACGAAGGGAACAACCTTGAGTTTTCAAGCGTCTGGTTAGCAAACGTTCGAACGGAAAGTCACAGAGCGGAGAAAGAATTCCATGAGAGAAACCCCCTTACCCTTAATCGATGTTCCCAATATTTAATGTTGCTGCACGAACAAACTCCTCACACGACCATCCAATCATCTTCAACGACACTCTCTCGACAGAATCATCTTCTTCGCCTGACGTTTTGATTACTTATGTTCGTTACTTGAAAATTTTTGTGAGTTTTTCAAGCATGAAAATGTTGATATTGTTTTGGCAGAAATAATGTGATGAAGAGGAGAAGTGAGGAGAGAGAGTAAGGGGAGCGTGGAGAGAGAGGACGATTTGGATTAGGAGACTAATTCAAAATCTAGTCAAATATAACTAAATTACAAATCTGTTTTTGATTTATTTATATTATTCATTTTAAAGTTGAAAAGGAAATTACGCCCTTTAAAATACTTATTTTTCTTATTTATAATAAAGTTTTTTTTTTTGAATCGTTACAGGTATAAAACTTAGGGTAATTTACACATTTACACATTCAACATCACAATGTTAATTTGATAAAAGGAACAAATAACAATTTTTGTCAGTGAGTTAGGAGGATTATTCACACTATAACTTCTAACTACCTCTTAAGTATCCATTTGATTTTTGTTTTTGGACTTTAAAATTGACGGAAAGGTGAGTGATTAACAAAATTATCATAAAACAATAGAAAATGGCAAAAATAGAACCTTGAATAATTTGGTTGTTAGGTCCAAGAATTAACTTGAACAACAAAATATGTTAAATAGGTAACACATGTGCTTTGTTGGTACCAACGACCTAATTTACCCAGACTTAGGACCTCCAAAGTGATATTGCCAATCCCTATGAAACCCTGCGTTAGTGTTTTTGAGATTAGGACAACACTTGAAAAAGTTTACCATCCATTTGGTTAGGTTTTATGGGACAAAAAAAAACAAAACACAAACTATACATCATACGGTAAATTAGGATTAAATATGATTAAATGTATCACAAGGAAAGACAAGGAACATTGCAGTTAATCTGAGACAAAAAAATTAAAAAGAAATTCTTTGATTCCAAAGACATGTAAAATGGCTCCTCCCTTGAAATATATGGCTCAACAATATGCGTATATCCGGCGAGCATGTGTTTGACTAAATTGTATTTTCACAAAAGATGTAAACACCTTAAACTGATAGAAAATTTTGAAACAAATTATTAAGAAAAGTTTGAGTTATTTATAAGAACTTGAAAAGTGATGACAAAACATTGATAAATCACTCAACAATTTATAATCAAATAATTTGAAAAAGTAAAGAGACTTTGAAACCCACACATGACAACTTTAGTAGAGGATTCATTCAATTTCCATTGATAGAATCCACATAAAATAGATATAATTGTAAACTAAACTTGCAACAAAAGTAAATGACTAAAATATACACTAAAAATAATTAACTACAATAAAAAAAAATGAAGAAATAAGGTGAAGAGGGGTTAAGAAGAACCCGAATTAGAGACTCAAATTTTTAAAAGTCTTTGCACATTAAATTTGTCACTTTTAATTTATTGGCCTTACATTTACAATATTATCTTTCTCATCCTTTCACATTAGGTTCCTTTGCAAACTTCAAGACAACACAGGGAGACTCAATCAGAACGTTTTGGGCCTATGTGTCCCAACACCAAAATGCCAAGGGATAATAGTAAGTCAAGTGGAATGAATTCATGCACAAATATGGTAAAGACTGCCCGTTAGTTCTAAGAAATAAAAATTACTTAAAGATATCCAAGCATCTATGATTATGGGGACTAAACAACGAAACAAAGGAATTAACTCACACTAGTTGAACATAATGAACTGGACAAGAAAGATACAAATACAGGCAATAGCCAATTTAGATGAGGCAAAGAAGAAACTAAAACAAACATTAATTATAGATGTCACAGTCCAACTTCTAAGGCCATGATGACGCCTATTACACCCATCTTGTAGGTAATCCTAACTGGTAGTCGATCCATAAGCAACAAACAAGAAGGTGAAAGACAACAAGAAGTAAGAGCATAGAACAAGGAGAAAGGTTATTAAAAAAACCATCCCAAGACCCGAAATAAGTTAGTTGTTAATCATGTTATCTTAAATATGAGTATAAGGCTTTTAGAGTGACAACAAAAGTACATCTTTTATCGAAATACAATATAAAGACTAAGCCTAGGAAAAACAAACGTAAACTAGAAGCTACAGTCGGCAAGAGCTCACCCAAATCTTTGCCATCCCAAGATTCTCCGCAAGACAAAAAATGAACGGTGATAACTTAACTGTAATCTAAAGGTGTTAAATGTGTACTATGAGTACCAAAAAGAGTACTCATCAGAAAACGAGCGACAGAGCTCAAAAGATAGCAAAACTAGAAACTCAGAGTAAATAAAAAAGACAAGAAAGAAAAGAAAAAAAGGGGTAAATTTTTGGGTCCACACACACGGAAATCGAAAACCATACCTAAATTTTCACATAAAGTCCCGCAGGCCCTAAACATCTCATGCCCTAGGCAAACTGGTCGTTAAAAGAGATGATGAAACTTTCATAATTTGGCTTTGGGAGACGTCTTTCTGAAATTTTGACTGAATTCAACCGTCCAACCGTAGAGAGGTCCAACATAGTTAAACTTGCCAGCATGAATCCAATCCAAACGAATGACCGATGAATCGAATTGTATAGGTGGGCCCAGTTAGTCATAAGTAGCACTACATGAAAGCTCTAAAAATTAAAAAGATCGATAACCAAAGAAAAGGCCTATATGGTATTAACTAGACATACTAACATAACCATCTAAAAACCCACCGAGAGCAATCATATTAAAAGATACAAGAACAAGATTGAAACAAATGCACAAAAAAGGGAAAATCTTAAACATGAATGAAATTTCTAAAGAGAGTAATTAGGACTAAATCTAATATACAATGAAGCAAATTACCTATATACCTGCACAGTAGACAAGAAAAACCAACAAGGGGAAGAATTTACCTATTTCAAAGCAATAAGCAAGAGGAATTCACCACCATCAAAAGATGAGCTCTGGAAAAGCTCCAATGAAACAATTGAGTAAAATTTCGAGTCTGAACCTTATAAATCATAAATTTTTCATAACTCTATTGTAGATACTTGAATTAGTTTTAGCCAAATTACCTCATCCTTATCAAACAAGGATCTATATCACAAAATGTTTAAAAAATATTAATCATTGAGGGTCTCACCTCTAGATCTGCATTTTTATTGGACGTCTGCAACTGAGTCTGAGCAACATTAGGTCTTACTATAGAGTGAAACATCTCATGACAGTGTCTTATGCGAATATGCTCTAGAGTGGAAAGCCCTTAAAGAGGTGGTGATAGTTATGGAAGCAACAGGAACGGGAAAATCTAAACTTCCCATATATCTAGCCAACAATTTTCCAATAGAAGTTGCGAATAGGGACAAAATAAAGTTACAAAGTACTTGTTATAACGTACCCAATAAAGTGGACTGCTGGTTTTCGTACTCTTTTTCTTCAAATGACCTTTGTGGACTCGATTGAAGACCTTTATTTGAAAAATGAATCTGTCTTAAATAGGATCTATGGAAAGACTAGATCTTCCCTCGTATTGGTTGGGCCAATTACAATCTCCCCTTAGATTTTTTCATGAAAGGAAAACATATTATATTGGATCTCTGAAAAATAACAATTTGCATGTGTAAAATGTTTATTAAAATCTTAACAGAAGGAGATACTTAATGTGTTCATGTGTTGTTTCATTCTCATTTTTGTAGAAGGCCGACTTTAATTTGATGCAATGTAATCTCTCTATATTTGAAAATAATTACTTGTAATTGTCCACGACACTCCATTTAGAACACTTTGACCCGCTTTTGTTAGTGTTTTATTTTTACCCATAGCTGCCACAAAATTTGAAAACATGGCATCATCTTGTTCGCCTTGAAGTTGCTTGAAATCGTGTCATTAGTTGGGTGACATCAGTTTGATCCATATATGTACTTTGGGTTAAAAAAAATAAAAATAGAATTATATAATTTGTAGTAAATTTAAGACATTGAACCAAAAAAAAAACGTATTGATTTAATTTTGATTGTTGTTTTCGTATAATGTATTTTATTATTAGTTTCAATATCATATATATTTTTATCGTTAATTAAATTTAATTTTTGCGTATAACAACTCAATTAATCATTAGATAACAACATAAATTCAATTTTATCTAATAAGCACCTTGGTATGACCATATCATAATTTAACATTTCTTCTTATTCATTTTCTTTTTTTTTTTAAATTTAAAAAAATTTGGTAAGCTTATTTTTATTCTTTGTATGTATCTTTTATAGTAGCCGCCCTCATAGTCCTACTTTTCTTGTAGGGTTATCATTCATATTCTTTATGTATCACATAATGTAATAATGGGGTCACAATCACAATCATCCAAAATGTTGTATTTAACAAAGTATATATCCCTCTTATTTTAACTATTTTTAGTCGACTCTTTTTTTTTCTAAAGATTTATACTTTTGGAGAGTTTGTTCAAAAATTAAAGTACACAAAATTAATTTTCGTTATTATGTTTGCTGTGTCCGGAATATCTTTAATCTCTTAAACTTAATAAATACAGTAAAACACTCATACTTATTCTGAAGTTTAATCTTCCTTCAGATGTGATTTTAGAGTTATATATTAAAATTTGTTATATATTATATAGATATAATATATTATATACTAAAATGATCCCCACAACTTGCCTTGTGTAACAATTCAGGATAATACATGTCCTAGTGAGAGGCCAATAGTTCCTTTTACGAATGTGTATTGGTGGTACATAGGCATTCTAATGCCAATATTGAGAAAGTATTGGGCATAGTAAAGAAAATTGCTAATTGGTATTGCAATTTTCTATTAATTACCCAATAAGCCAAAATCTTAGGCCATATTAGAAAATATTTAGCTTAACGCGTGTTAGCTCTTTTTTTTAAACATTAATGAGCTTGTTTAAGAAATGTACCTGCAATGAAGACCCTAATATAAAAACATATATTTTCTAGTATTTGCACACAAAGTACTAGGCATCCAAGTGTCTAGCCTACTACCATAGCAAATGATTATTTAAAATGATCATGTAGATTAAACAGTGCTCAAGGACATAGTGAGGATCCTTGAGACAATAAGTAACATTCCCAAATGATCCATAAATAATAGTTAGTTGGGAAAATGCAACCAACCCATGTGCAAGACATGTGAAGAAGCTGTCAAAAGAAGGGACCACCCTAATCGAATTCGTTAGGGTAGTTAGGGGGAAAACATGCACAAGGGACCACTCCATGTGAGGCCTAACCTCCCTACAAATTCTAGACTCTAACCTACTGCCCTAAAAAACTAAATAACTTAGAAATAACTGAATTGTACCCATTAGTGCACACGACAACCTATGAACAAAACTGGGCAGACACTAACCTAGTACTAGTTAAAGAGAAAATCTAGTACCTAACCTAGGATGGTCCATAAGGTTAGTTATGGTCCTAAAAACTTAGGGGTACTTTAGTAATTCCTCTAGGTTACCTAATTAATTAATTTATCAAGTTAGTTAGTTAATTTAAAAGGTCTAAAACCGAAAATAAAAAGGAAATTTTTAAATTTCAGTTAAGACACGAAGGGACACCCTAAGTACTACTAAGGCTTTCCAAGAGTTTAGTTAAGATCCAAACAACTTAAGGGTACTTTAGTAATTACCATAGTCTACTTAATTAATTAATTTAACAACTTACTTAATTAATTTAAAGTGGAAAAACCGAAATCACAAAGTAGTATCAAGATTTCGGTTAAAACAAGAAAAAGACAACGTAGTACCTAACATAGGATGGTTACAAGGATTAGTTATGGTTATAAAGAATTAAGGGTACTTTAGTAATTATCCTATATAACTTTATTAATTAACTTACACTTTTAATTAATTAAATTAAAGGGGTCAATCGAATTCTTACACTACCTAGGAACAACTCAAGAAACATCCTTGTTAACTTAACCTAGATGGTTCCCAAAAGGGTTTAATTTTGTTCCATGATTTTAGGGGCTCTTTAATATTTACCCTAGTTCCTTAATTAATAAATTATCCATTTAATTAATTATTTACATAAACAAAATGATATTCTTAGGAACAAATTTTATATTGGCTAATGTAATTATTTTTATCAGTTCCTAGTCAGTCCCTAAGAGGGGCTTTTTAGTAATGAGTTTATTAATTTTATTTAATTAACTATTAAACCCCTAAGTTGAATTAGTCAACAGCATGGCGGAACGAAAAAAGCACGTTCAACGCATAAAGAAAAAGGATGCAAAAACAGTAACAACGAAGGCAATGAAAAAAACACATAAAATTTATAGGGTTCTCTAGGGCGATTTCAAGGTTGCGGGCAGTGGAACTGTCCATAGTTTAAGTTCTAAATCAGGTAATGGGTTTTTTATCCTGGCTTATTTTCCCAAGAGAAATTTCTTTCCAAACGATTTAAGATCTTGAAAACTAGGGTTGTTTCCCTGTGTTTCTCGTCGAACACTCCTTGTCCCTAGTTCCTTTTTCCGATTCCATTTGATAGGTTAGAGAATAATGTTATTGGTATGTGGTACTAGCTGAACTTATGGGAATTTTCTTGATATTAAATGTCTGATGTTGTGATCATATAAATTTAGTGCGTACAAACTGAATCATGAATCGACGATGTGTTAGTTAACACACCCATAATTGTTTTAATTTTGATGTGTTTGTGGTCCGAACATTGGACTTGATGTTTGCTTGTGACGTTATGAAGGTGTAAAATCATCACATATAGATTATGATTCTGTCCTAATATGTCCTTAAACACGTTACCCTAAAGTCATGAACACGATTGATTAAGAGAAGAAACTATGTTAAAGATGTGTCCGAACTTTTTATGTGTAAGATGATATGATTTTTGTTCATACACTACTGTATATGGTGCCTTTGTTGATGATGTGGTAGTTCGTTAAATGATCAATTATTGACTGTTCAGAATGTTTTAAAAGGTTAGCCTAAAGTTATGTTATAAGGTTGGCTAAACAGATCCATTAAATCAAAATTTGGAGTCATTGTTTTCCTTCTTCAATAATTATCTAACAATACATTGTCCAAATGGTTTCCTGCAAAGGTCTATATATATTGTTAATAATTAAAATATTTCGCTAATGAACAATATACAATATCCCAACCAAGCATGAAAGAATGTACTTTGGGCCTATGTCAGCAAAGATGTTATGGTGATCGATACCCAATGTTTATGCCAATACTAGCCCCCCCCCAACCATATGCCATATTGTTAGTAAGAGTATAATATATTCTAGGAGCACTTCAAAGTAATTCAATGAAGCCATAAAAAGGGAAGGCCATCGATTGGGACACCTCCACAGCTCTAAAAGAATGAACTATGAACATATGTAACTCAATTAAGAGTCCTTGATATAACCGTCGTTTCACGGTAATTTTTAATATTTTCGTTAAGTTTATGAGTGGTCCCAAAAGCTTTTTTTGTATTTTTTTTTTTACGTAAGTTTTATTTATTTGCAGGAATCTTCCCAAGATGAACGCGGAAGTTTTTTTGAGCGAGAAATGCATAGGAGACCACCTACGGAGACTGTGATGTCCGTAGTCCCAATCGTAGAGACGATGCTAAAGGAAGACATGAGGAAGTCCTACCCAGTGTGTCATTACGGAAGTTTTCGACGGACCGCATATCACTATTGTCCGTCCCCCTTCGGTTTCGTTTAAAAGAAGCAGAGAATAGTCCCTAGTACCCAATTTCCAAGAAGTTTAAGTGTTATTTAACATAGACCTCGACGGACCGTATTGCTTGGAACGTCCGTTCTACCTACCGTTGAGTGTAATAAGAGAGCAAAGAAGGAATTTTTGTGAAGTCTGGGACGACGAAGGCCATGACGTCTCATCGTGACCACGACGATCATCCGAGGTTTCCGTCAACACCTCCGCGTTTGATAGATTTCATAATTGGAGTCCTTCTTTTATTAGGTTTTTGTTTTTTTATTAAATATTTCGAAAAACCCGTCATTTTTTGGGTTAGCCTCTTTGTTAGTATTAATCTTTGATATTAGCTTTTTTTGGATTGTTTAGACTTTTGGAGAATCTTTAGTTTCTCCTGTTCAAGTATTGAATTGATTAATTTCAGCAATTGTTAAACTTTTCTGAATTGATTGTTGGTGATTTTGTTGATTTAATCAATTAAATTTGGATTTGTTATTCTTCTGATACAAGTAAAGTGCATGAATTCTTTATAATATATGAATATTTGTATTATTACTATGAGTAACTAGACTCCATAACCTAGGGTTTGGGGAACCTGGGTGAATAAATGAGGTAATCTAACTAACATATAATTCCAAATAGTGTCTTGCAATGTATTGAATAATTCTTTAGTTTAGAGTTTTTTAACTGATGGCCGACCGTTGAACTCGCCTAGATGCTATTGTCGGACCAAGAAGTAGATAATCGGAAAAGAAATATCAACATAGATTTTAGTGTATACTATCTAATAGGCTAGTGTCGATTATTACCAAGGTATAACTTAGTCAAATATCAAATCCAATGCGTAATAGAGGTAAAGGTAAGGTTAGTATAGCAACACACGTAGCCGGCACCAAGGTGCGAGTGAAATTGTCTAGATGCCGGACAAGGTTTAGAAATTACATACTTATCACTTTGCATGCAAGATACTATAAAAGAAATTTATAGTATAATTATCAAGTTAAGGACTATGGGAAACACTTAAACCCTAATTGCTTTTTATTAATTGATTTTAACTCCAATATTCGAAACCTGTTAGTTTGTTACCTTAATTTAGTTAGTTTATTTTCATTAATTTAGAAATAAAATCCCTCTTTTCTTGTCTTTTTTTTTTCTAAGGAAAATAAGTGACTAAGATAATATAATAACACAGATTAAGTTTAAAAAGTCTGAACTATTTCCTTCCCTCGTGAGAGCGATCCCAACCTCATTAGTTGGGTTCTTTTAACATGATAGACCGCTTTAACTTCTTATTTGAAAGTAACTTTTGAGCGTAGAAGTGTTCATCCTCCATAAATGATGGAAAATATAAGCTTACTACACTAAAGTAAAGAACTAACATGATTCATAACATATAAAAAGGGGTCTAAAATTAAGTAAGTTGGACCAAAATGGGGTGTTTAACGGAGTGCGCCAAGCCTTACTTACACCTCAGCTACTATGTTAAACATTACTCACAATGACGTTAATTAAATTTGTGAGCTAGTTACATTAACACATAAGGATGAATATGTTAAAGGACAATTCCACATTTCATCTTGTAATTAAGGATGATATGTAGGACATAAACATTTCACAATGTAAAGTAAGGATGATATGCAATGACAATTCACATATCATCAATGGTAAAGTAGGATTTATGTAAGGAAAATGCACATTTTCAGTCAATGTACGTAAGGATGACAGTCCCCTCAAATATGAGTAATTACATCTCAATCTAGAATCAATACTCCCATAATGCTTGAGCCAACCACATGAAGATAAAGAAGAAATACATTTTCCTTAGAGATGAGTAGTTCTGTTAACCTATGATGCTTATGAAAATTGTGACAACATATAGAGTCTAAATGTTAAAGATGATATCAATCTCAAATAAGCCTAAGGTAAATGTTATCAAAACGTAATAACCTATGGAGAGGTAAAGTTAATGAAGAGACCAATCTCTAGACACTTTAATGACATTATTGAAGTTAATGGCACACCTCAATAATAAATAATGAGATGATAAATCATCTAATTAGCTATTATTCCTCATGCTAGAAGCTAGCTTCCATGATGTATGAAGTCCCTAATGTAATGGGAACTTTTATACTGAGCACCGCTAACCTAGCTATGAGCGGTAATGCCTTCTTTTCGGGAAGGGTGAAAGGTTTCCACTTACTCCCTCATGAGATGAGACTGTCTGGCATGCGGGTATGGGTCTCCCTTATATTTCCTAGTCATTAAACCTTACTTTCATATAGTGATCTAAGCAGGGTTCAACTCCTATATACGCTAGCATATGCGGGTCACGATAGCTGATCTAATGTCGGTTTAAGGTTAAAGTTCCCAAATAAAAAATGAGGCCCATAATTTCAAAGAAATTATGACATATAATGAAATGGACTAAGATTGTGACATATACCGAAGGTGGTTGTGCAAGACAATCAAAGGAGGTGGAAATTAAAAAATAAGTAATGAACCTTAGGAGGTCATTCTTGGTCATTGCACTTCACTGACCCGTAGAGTCCTAAACTTCATCCATAGGTAAATAGCTGTGTGTTTACTCAGTCTACGAAGGGAATGAACTCATAATGTGAATTACGAATGCACGAATGAAGCGACTCTATGTTTGCAAGAAAAAGGACCACGGGTTGGGTCTCAATGTTTTGGGGGCCGTTCACTTAAGATGTATTATGCTCCATCAATGATTCCAAAGTCTCAGTGTATAGAAATTTAATAATAATAAAAAAAAACTTGAAAGTTAATGAAGCAATGGCAAAATGAGCAATAGAAATTGCTATGAAAGGTAATGATATTGGTGTAAAGAATGACTAACTATAATGTAGGGAAATCATCCTTAGTCTTGAATTGCTTTGACATCGTTCATTGTGGGTGTTGGACGACAATGAGATAATTGCACTTGTAAGTAAAACCACAGGAATAAAGAATTATTGAACTACACAACAAGAAGAGAAAATACTTAAAAATAATCTAACTTACAAAAGGGCTTTTTTGCCTAAGAGGATCAAAAATCTCAAATCTTCGCATGAGTTGTTCTTAGACTATGTTGATGATACTAATATCTTGTAATCATCTAGAAAATGAGTTGTGGGATTTAAATGCATTAAAATACATCATATTCATACCATAATTCACAACTAACAATTTTGGGAAATCTAGTGCTAGGCTTTCCAAAATAGCATGTTTTTAGGAAGAGCTTTCTTTGATCATGCATAGCCTTATGTGTATGTGTGCATACACCCATACTTAGTAGAAGTGGTGTACTAACCCCTACTATGTACTATTTTTATAGGTGCAGGTCATAGGATAGGTTGACGACACTTGCAACGGTTTGAACTTCAGTGTTTCTCCAAGCCATTTGGTAGGTCCTCATAATTTCGAGGATACTACAGATTTAATCTAACCTTCGTTTAAAAAAATCTAGTGGATGTTGTCCCTAGCGTTTCTTTGATACTTTCATTTCGAAACTTTTGTAATAAGGCCGTGTTTGGCAAACATATTTATGATATATTCTTATTCTATTTCAAATATATTCTTATGATAGATGGTTGTTATATTCATGTTGATCTTAGTATATGATGAATTGATGAAATAACTATATGAAGTCTATGTATACTTCATACGTTTAAAAGTTTTAAATTTTCCGCTAAAAATTAACCATATGAATGTGATGAATGCAAGATGAGGCTTGTCTGCGACCTCTGAGAAGTCAACGACGTCGGTTGCAATCCGGATTACAGAATTCGGGTCGTGACAACTTGTTACTTTAAGCTCCTTTCAAAATTAATTTTTTTTATGTTTTCCACCAATTTTTGACAAAGGTGATTTAAGCACCAACTAAATCTGAATTCACCTTGTAAAGTTTGATGGTGGAAGCAAAAACACTTTATAAATATGATGAATGCATATGTAAAGATTTGAACTTGAAATATAATATACCACTAACCACAATAATTAATTGATGGTAAAATTGTTCTTTCTTTTATTTGAAGTGTATGTAAAAGATTATATATTACAATACTATCTATTTGTGTTTCGACGTTATATTATTTGAAAACATTCAACAAATAGATGCTTAAAGCCTCAAACATAACAAAAAAGAGTCATACATTAAGCAAATAAAATTTTGAGTTGTCTATCAAGAAATTAACTGCCCAAATAATCAGTCAAATATTTTTAATTATATGCTAAAGTCCTCTTCTCCTCTCTCTATTTTTTTTAACAAATATCACTTTCTTTGAACTCATATTTCACTTATCTCCTAGCAAGATTTATTCAAGTTTCCACGTCTAAAAAGAAATACAACAACCTGATTGAAACTAAAAATAAAATAAAACCAAAATAAACTCCCACCTACCAGCCTGTTTGAAATTTAAATTAACCTTAATGACCTTGTTGTTTTATAAAAGAAAAATAAGATTTTTTGTTAGGATGGTCCCCAATTTTGATGCTTGTAATATGCACGTATAACTTTTAATAAATCTATAATGTATATTTGGTCCTTAAAATTGATGGAACTTGAGTGCTTAAAAATACTGTCATAAAATAGCAAAATGGCCAAAAATAACCTTGAACTATTCAGAGAATTTTGGTCCGACAATACACTTGAACTATTAAAAGTGTCTTTGTTGTTAGCCAACTGACCCTACTATGCCTCAATTAGGACCTCCAAGGGTAATGTATCCCCAATGATTTTTTTTTGTTATTATTAGGATTTGAGTCCACCAAGTCAAAAGGTTACTCTCATTTATTTGGTTTTATGAAAAAAAAAACTATACATCTAAGTAAATTAGGATTAAATATGCTTACTATATAATAATGGAATATCAAGAACATTTCAGCTAATCTCAATAAAATATAAAATAGCAATTTTTTTGAAGTCAAAAGAACAGGTACATGGTTCATATTTCCATATAAACAAGTTGTTAGCCGTTGAAATGTATGGTAAAAATATGTGGTTATCTGGTGAATCATTTGTTTGAATAAAACGTGATGTGTTTTTTAAAAAAAACATTTATTTAGAACATGTGATACGAAATATTTTAATCAATTATCTCAAGAAACTTTGAGTTCATTTTTAAGCAATTGAACAAGTGATGAACAAAAATTGATAATTACTCAAAATTGCTAAGTGAAATAATTTGACAAAGTAAAGAGACTTTGAAACCCACATATGACAACTTTACACGAGGATTCACAAGTTCAACTAATAGAATTCAAATCAAATAAATATAATAGTAAAATAAGATTACATTAGAAATAAATCTAACTGAAATATACAATTGAAATAATTAAATACAGTCGAAAATGAAGAAATAAGGTGAAAAGAAGTTTAGAAGAAGCCGGATTGAAGACTCAACTTTTTAAGGTCTTTTCCATTTAATTTGAAACTTTAAATTTCGTGGCATTTTGCCCACAATATTAACTTTCTGATACTTTCATATTATCTTTCTTTTCAAAATATAAGTTGATGTACGCATACTCAATCATAAGAATTAGGGCTTCCATTACCCAACATCGAAATTCAAAGGAAAAATAGGGAGTCCAGTGGAAGGAATTCATGCACAAATAGGGTAAAGAATAGGAAATAAAAATTATTTGAATATACACAAGCAACAATGAATATGGGGACTGAACAACGAAACGAAGTAATTAACTCAAACAGCTGATCACAATGAACTAGACACGAAAGACACCAATACAAGCAATATCCAATTTCAATGAGGCAGACAAGGAAACTAAAATAATCATGAATTATAGATGTCACGAGCCAATTTATCAGGTCATGATGGCACCTATTACAAACGGCCAGTAGGTAATCTTAACCCGTAGTCTGGAGACATAAGCAACAGACTACCAAATAGATGACAACAAGAATTAAGGACATAGAACAACGCAGGGAAAGGTAATTAACAAAACCATCAAAGACCCGACATAAATAAGTAGTTGATCATCTAATTTAAATATGAGTACAAGGCTTTCACAATTACAACAAAAGTAGAGGTTGTTTTTATATACAATATAAAGGCATGCCTAGCAAAAACATATGTTATGTCACGACCCAACTTACTAAACGTGCGGTCACCCACTCTAACACCTAAGTAGGAGAACCTTTATATCCCAATAGTCAAACATACGGAAAATTTAAAGGAAATAAAGATAATTACCAAACACATGACTTTAAGAAAAAAAAAATTTATACACTTTTAGTTAAAACTTGTAAGTAATTTAACAACTCACATGGATATAGTCTAAATAGGTACAAGAGCTTTTAAGAACACAACTGGACAAGATAAATATAAGACACAACTCCAACCATGCAGAAGGTAGAATAGAAACTGTTGGAAACTTTGTTCGTCTTCAACTAATGAAAAGTCACCAACCCTGCATCCAGACTATGCCTAAAGACATAGCAAGAGTAGTATCACTACAATCACCCATACTGGTAGGCCTCATTGGTAAAATCGACGTCCACAACATAACATAAAAAATCAACTAGTAAGATCATCAATTAAGCACCTTGCTTCTCCACATATCTCCCTTCTTTGAATACCTCCCATCTACACCGGTACTCTGATATCTAGCCACTTTCTCAACAACTTACTCACCTGATTCTTGATCACAATATAAACATACTAACACATTAACGATAACTCAATTACACCCACGAGAACTACAACTAACTGCTGCACCACTCACTTACTTTCTTGTCACATTACTCAATCATGTCCATATAGTACACTATGCCAAACTTCCTTACCACCAAACCCAACCTCCTCCCCTAAGGTGAAACCCACCTATGCATATTTCATTACATACACTATATCTACTTCCCTTTTGCAATTACAACACATACTACCCTCACTATTCATTATTCGTCACTTGAATCCTTTGCCCTTCCACTATCCCCCATGACTCTAATCAATCACAAGAACAATCCAACATAAAAAGTCACAAAATATAACCACTAAGTACAACATATATGATTGATTCAACACAACTAAATCATTACATGCAGATATAGAACATATACAATAACATCGACATGGAGAGAAATAATGTTTTCACAATTCTCTAACATCACAATCATGTTAAGTAATTGGTCCTCTTACGGAACCCAAAATTTAAATATTAGTGTAATGATGAGTCCACATATTGGACTCATTTAGGGTTATAGTTTGATTGAAATACTGTCCTTAAATGTTTGTTTTGTCCCAACTACTGATGAATAACCTTGAGTTTCTGGTATTTTGTGTTTGAGGCAAAGCATGGACACTATTTGGCAAAAATCATTGAAAGGTCTAAATATCAACTTTTGTTCTAGTGTGCTGAGCCCTAAAGAAAATGATCAAATTGTTGGTGAAAAGAAATAGTCGTTGTATCGCCATGAAGTTCTGCAAAGTAGTACATTTTCATCCAGTGATCCAAAATGCGAAGATCTTGGATTAAGAGCAAGACGGTGATGTAGTTTTCAACGGGAGAATCATTGATTTGATCAGTGATATCAACTAACTTTGTCGAGTGATCCTCTACAACACTAATCTTTTAAAACTATACATACTTGTTGAGTGCTTCATCTTAGTATCGAGAATAAGTAGACTTGTATTAATTTTTATTAGTTTCTAAGCTCTAAGTTTGAGAGGGTTTTTGGAGAACAACTTGAAGACCAAAAGAGTTTCATCTCCAAAGATATGGGGTTGGGTCTCTAGGATTCTTTATTCTTGGCATGTAACAAGACTTAAATATTCATACCCATTTTAATGCAAGCACATTAGTGGTATATATTTCTATATCTTGTGCATGTCTAGCTAAAATTCTAATTATTGGGGTTTGATATTGTGAATATGGGTTAAGTTAGTTGATGGATATTGCTTGTTGATAGTTTATTCGTAGTTTGATTTTGATCTCGCGTAGTAGTTGTGTATAAATCTATGAGGCTATAGTTGCAAATATAATCTCAAATATGTGTTCCCAGCTTGCTTGAGAGAGAGGTCAAGAAACTAAAATACTAATTTGATTGACGATGGGAGGGGGTTGACATGAGGTTCATTTCGACAGAGTTAACCCTAGTCTCACACCACACACTCACCTCGAGAGAGTGAGAGTGTTAGGAAGAGGTTGTGCTTCATACTAAAGTGGGTTTCCGAGAGGAACCCATTTTAAATGGTGCAAGTTGCTCAAGAGAGAGATTATCCTCCTTAAGTCTAGCCTAGTAGGAATTACTCTATGAATTTTCTATCAAAAGCATGTACCCAATAATTTCGTTTATCTTGTATTCCTATCATATCCCAAGAATTACCCCTCTCCTTTATTAAGAACTCTTTGTTAATCTTGTTGTATTACTTACTACTGGTGATAAACACCACATCGATAATAAACATTTTTGTTACCTTTGATTTAATATGTTTTTATTTGATAATATCTTTAGCTATGAGTAGTTAGAACTCAATTTCACTTTTCTATCAATTTTTGCAACCACTCCCCGTGGAAACGATCCCAAACCTTGGTGGGGTTAAAATACCACGGTACGACCGTCTACACTTGCAATGGAAGTTGTGTCTTTGATGACATCATCGATCATGCCTCATAACGTACCCGATCCTATACTTATGCAAAAATGTGGCGATTCAATACCGGCTAGTTATGACAGAACGTCGCAATCCAATTCATCTTTATGCTAGAACGTGGCAATTCGATCCTAGTAGTTATGCCGAAACATGGAAATCTAATTCATCAACGCACCACAATCACGCGCATAAGTATATCCTTAATAATCATAAGATCAAGAAGTAATTCATGGCATATATTATTTGTCAATAATATTTACAATAAGTGTAAATAATCAATGCAACATAATGAGACAACAACAAGAACACATTAGACCATCATAGAATCACAACAAAAACCTACAAAGGGTTCCTCATCACGCACCTCATACAAAACCTAATTCAACCATACCCAGCCCTAATTCATCGTCCAAGGCTTCTTTGTATGGTTTTAATCATAAAACATTTGGTGCACGAACGTCTATGAAAAAATCGTACCATCGATTCCCACGTATTACGCAGTGAGCATAATTTAAACTTCTCAATTAATAAAACCTAGCTTATTTGGGCGCCAAGTAATTTCACGGAGTAATTGACTTCGGTTCCTATTTTCGGGTTTCATAATAGTATTTTCGCCAAAAATCCGCAACATATCATCATCCACATGCTAGAAATTTCTTTCTCATTCCTTCCTAAGCTTATAGCAGTTTTATTTAGGTATCTAGGGTGTATTACAAGTTATTTAGATATTTAAGTAAGATGTTGAAAATAGGATTTCTCATAAATTACATTATGTCTCGCCTATCCCATTTTGACACCATCTTATGTCACGCTGGTGTCGTTTCCCTAGCTGCATCTAGACTACCTTAGCAGGAAAATGGCCCAGATTTTTCCTGAATTTTGTTATTCCTAATCAACGACAATTTGGGTCATTACACATATATCAATTTACCCCTCGTTTGGTACCCAAACGACTAGTGAATGGGACATCACAAGCCCAATTCTATTATCACTAACTTAGAGGATTGGTCCACTAAGAAATCATGACGAATGTCGACCTTCCACTTAACTCACACAGAAGAATGCTATACCCAATAGACTAGAGGAATATATGAAACCCACCCGAGGAATCGAATACATTACAGTTACATTGCCTGGCCCGACAGGGTGTGATACTTCCCTCAAAGGCAGGGCTCTTTGGCGAGGATCTCCCGCTAATGTGGGAGATTGAGAAACAGAAAAGGGGGAGAAGGGAAAACATTTCCCTATTAATCCCTTGAACTCCCAAAAACTCCCCTGATTTCCTCTCTACCATTCATCTCTAAACATCAAAACTTCAAGTAATTTCACATTCCTTACGATTTTCACTTCATTACTTACTTAATAACGATTGCATGCTATTTTTTAATCGGATAAAATTGGTTTTTAGGTAGTTATTTGAAAAATTAAATTAGATTTCTACATTTATTGAAAAATGTAGCATGAGCACTTCCGTTACGTACCCAACATTTCTACAATGACTTGGACGTAAGGATTTCGTAAGAATACGAGTATATTGGTGTAAAAACGGGTAGTGAATGTTGAAGGGTCTTTTGGTGTGAAAATCCATAGGTCTCTTTAGGAGTTATTTGCCGAAATAGTTTCTTATTTATGTTCTACTAGGGAAGTTTACATACTCTGATCTACTGAAATTTTATCTAAAATGGAGGTTTTGGGACAAAGAGCGCCATTATTGCTCATTGTGTTCGTATCTGCCAGCCTTCATACTGCCATGGTAGCCTTCATAGTTCTTGATGGGGGGGATTATGGACATTATGGCGGAATATGCCAGACAGTAGCCTTAACCCTAACATCAAAATTTCTCTTTTCTTAATTTTAAGCCTTACATCGATTATCGTATCGCGTTCTAACTTATTGCAATCCCTCTAAATTGTAGGTCAAAACAACAAACACTTACCGTTTGCCCGATTCACCTATGCCTCTAGTCGAGAGAGATTCTATGACTTTCGAAACACTGAGTTTTGCTATAAGAGGGACTTCAACTTAGTGAACTTGGAGGAGAAGGATCCTGGCTTCTATGCTCGTCACATGGAATTGTGTTAGTCTTCCTTTATAAAGGCTCCCCCAAATGCCTGCTCTACCTGGGTGAGGGAGTTTTATGCCATCGTCCCTACCACCTGCTGGGATGAATTTTACCCTATCATCCGTGTCTGGATAGTTGATATTCCCTCGAATGTAATTTCAATAAAAGATGTCCTAAAGTTACTCAAGGTCTCAAATGTGTTCGAGGCCAAGTTCCGAGATATGGATGTAGGTTGTTTAAGGCATACACTGATTGAACTTGCTAAACGTGACAAGGTCTACTAGGTTACAGTATAGGGCATCATTAGCACTAATTTGTCACAAGATGCTAAGAGGTGGCTACACTTTGTTACTAGGAGGATTCTCTTGTCGGACAACTGCACAAGAGTTACCTTTCCCTGGGCCTTGGTAGGGGAGTGCACTATACAGGGCAACTAGTTAACTATAAGGGTGCTGACATTTGAGAGTGGAAGATGTCTACCAAGTAACAAGACAGATTTCCTCTTACTGGTCTTAGTACTACGTTGTGCAAATAGGAGGGAGTCCACTCTTTGACGATGATGAGGTTAATCCTCTTTTTTTTAGACAAGGCTCTACTTCTAGGGGCAAGAGAAAGAGGACGGGTAGGGCTAGCATCAGTAAGGCGTACATTGACTTGGACAACGAGGATCACTCTTAGGTGTATAGGTTGACGAGGATTTAGAGGTAGTCCTTAAGAAGATAGGGAATGCCTTTTCTGACTTCACTCTGGTTTCCCCCAACTTTTACCCAGAGGATGAGATGATCCATCGCCGATTGCGTTAGGAGAGGAGGAAGACCTTAACAAGGGATTGTTTAATGGCACGAATAGGGAAGACCATTAAGGAAATTTCCCGAGCCGAGCCAGAGGATTATGCACAGTTCCGAATGATGAATATGGTCTGGGCTGGTGTGATTCCCAGAGTATATTGAGTCAAACATCAAAACCAACCAGAGGGTTCTTGAGTTGGTTTTCACCCTTCTTGGGCTTGTAATTCTAGACATTTCCTTTTATCTTTCGAATCTCTTAAGTTTTTTGTAGCACTGAGATGCTTGCTTGTGCTGTCGGATGCAGCCTTTTATTTTATCTTAAATTTTTATACTACTCCCTCTTTCCCTATTTAGTTGACCACTTTAGAAAAGGCACACATATTAAGATAACAATAATTAACATATTGAAGTTATAATTCTACCCTTATTAAATATGATCTCAAAAAGGATGAATTAAAACTTAAAAATTTTCAAGAAGTTTGAATGAGGGTATAATAGGAAATTCTTTTTTCCTTTATTGATTTATCAAAATGGACAAGTAAATATGGACATCTAAAAGAGGAAATATGGACAAGTAAATAGGGACAGAGAGAGTATATTATTTCTATTTTTGTATAGTCTTAGGCCGGTAGAGGTGGGTTCACATACAATTTGAGGTGTGAAATTTTGAGTTCGGAGAACCAAGGGACATAGGATGAAGTTCTTCCTCACTTTGGTGTTGAAATCCCGCTCTGGCAACCTCATTGTGGCTGGAATAATCCCTCCGTAGCGGCTGTGACGGAAACAGAACCCAATCTAATAATTTTTGGGTCCTTTTATCTATCCTAAAAATTCCTAAAGGTTCAAGCCTTACCCTTAATTTTTTGGATAATTATTATGCTAGGATAATCATTGTCTATCCCCATCCAATCCCCCGATACACAAACGAATTCGTTCTAATTAATTTCACACCTCATCCCTACACATACCCAGGATACACCTATACATTCACACGATTATTAGTAGCCATAATTTACCTCGTCATATTTAATCAATTACAATCTCATATTCAAAATAATTGCAGAAAACAAAAAGTACCCACTCACATATTCAAGTAGAAACTCAATGACAAGCTCTAAATTTTTGATAAGTAATTCCGCTACATAGAGGACCATTATTGAGCATCTACCCCATTTACATCGCCCCCAGATCCAAATACCAATTGGAACCTTCCAAGTTCCAATTTTCTTTGCTTGTGTTCCTTCAGTTGTAATACGACTTACAATTAACTTTGCTTGAGATATCAATTAGAATTACGAGACACCAATTGGACTCAACTCATACCACAAGCAACGATTCCCACGAAAGAAGAGAATGTTCGAAAAAACTTCTTAAAATGCTTACTACCTTCTTGAACATTAGATATGGACGTCAACTAACCGATCCACAGAAGTGTACTCCATATTTTTTTTCTCTTGTATGGGGAGAGCGACAACCTAGGCTCTGATACAAATTTGTCATGACCCAACCCACCGGCCATGCGGACAACCACTCTAACACCTAAGTAGGAGAGCCATCATATTCTAATAGTTAGGCATGTGGAAATTCAAAGAAAACAAGGATAATTACCAAAAACATGGCTTTTATAAATAACCTTTTCGTACACACTTTTAGTCAAATCTTGTAAAGTATCTTAACAACTCCCGTGGATCTAGTCTAAAAAGGTACAAGAACTACTAAGAGTACAATTTTACTACATAAATAAGAGACACAACTCCCACCATGCGGAAGGAAGAATTGAAGCTATTGGAAAATTTCTTCGTCTTCACCAACTAAAACGTCACCAATCCTGCATACAATAAATGTCAAAAGACATATAAAGAGTAGTATCAGTACAACCACAAGTACTGGTAGGCATCATCGATTAACCTGACCCCTACCACATAACATAAGATATAAACTAGTAAGATCATAAATTAAACCTCTCGCTTCTCCACCTTTGGCCCTTCTTCGAATACCTTCCATCTACACCAGCACTCTGATTTCTAACCACCTCCGTAACAACTTACTTACCCGATTCATGATCATAGCTTAAAGATACTAACACATTAACGAAACCCACAAATCCACCAACAAGCACTTCTACTAAACATTGCGCCACTCTCTAACTTTTCTCTCACATTACACTATCATGGCCACATTGTTCACTACGAAAACTTCCCAAACATTAAGAGAAATTTCCATCCCATGGTGAAACCTACCTAATTATATTTCATCGCATATGCTACCTCTACTTCCCTTTTGCAATTAAACACACGGTAAACCATCGTTATACATTACTCATTACTTATACCATTTGCCCTTCAACTATACCTTAGGTTTGCACTCTATCACAAGGAAAATCCAACATAAACAATCACAAAATATAACTACTAAGTGCAACTTATATGATTCAACAAAACAATATCACAACATTTAGATTTAGAAAAGATACAATAACATCAACATGAAGAGAAATTCTCCAATATCACAATCATGTCATGTAGTTGGTCCTCTCATGGAACCCAAATCCAAATTGTTAGTCAACCAGAACGTGGTACCCGATCCCATAGTTATATCGGAATGTTGCAACACGATCCTATTTAGTTATGTCAAAACATGTAAATCCAATCCTAGTTAGTTATTCCAAAATATGAGAATCTGATCCATCTTTTATGCCAAAATGTGGAAATCCAATCCAAGTTTGTTATGTCGGAACGTGGCAATCTTATCAATCAACACACCACAATCACACGCACAAGTGTATTCTCAATAATCATACAATCATGAACTATTTTATGGCTTATAATTATTCATCTGTCTCATTTACAACTAGTTTGAATCATCAATGCAACATTATAAGACAACAGCCAGAATACGTTGCAACATCATAGAATCACAACTATTGCCTACAAAGGGTTCCTCGTCACACACTTCAACAAACCATAATTCGACAATACTCAACCCTAATTTATTTTTAAGGCTTAATTCTAGGGTTTAAATCATAAATCATTCGGTGCACGAAGTCCTACACATAAATCCTACTATTGATTTACATATAATACGTATTGAGCAGAGATATGAACTACTAAACTCATAATCCCTATCCTACAAGGGCGCCAAGTAGTTGAACAAAGTTATTGACTTCGATCCCTATATTCCGAGCTTTCTGATAATGAATTTGGCCATGAATACGCAAGATATCATCATCCTAATGCTAGAAATCTCCGTCATTCCCGAGCTAAGAGCTACTTTTCTCAAGTTTCCAGGGTTTTTACGACTTATTTCATTATTTTAGAAAGATGGAGAAAATAGGATTTCACATAAATTACATTTTATTTCTCCTATCCCGCTCTGGCACCAACTTATGTCGCATTGGTGCTCCCTCCCTAACAACATTTGGCCCGCCCCTAAAAGACACTGTCCCAGATGCTTCTCACATTTTATTCCTCATAATCAACAACGATTTGGGTCGTTAAAAGTAAATCAGTTTCTAAACCCCATGAGCTCACCCTGAACTTAGACATCCCAAGATTCCCCAGACTACTCAAAATCAACAGTCATAACTTAACTGCACTCCGTAGAGGGTAAAAGTGTAGCATAAGTACCAAAAAGAATACTCATCAGGAAATGACCAACAGAGCTCAAAAGATAGCACAAGCATAAGCATCGAGTAGTAAGAAAATCATAACACAAGTAACTAAACATGAGATACTAAAGTAGGCAACAAATAAATAATATAAATAGGAAACAAGGTCTAAAAATTAGGGTCCACCACAAACCTAGATCGAAAGCCTTACGACTACTCTTACAATAACTCTCGAGGCCAAAACAAACCATGCCCCTAGAATAAATTGGCCCTTCAAGAAATAATGAAGCCTTCATGATTGTATTTTGAGATTTTCTTTCTAAAATTTTTACTAAAGTCAACCATCAAAGTACAAAGGCTCTAAAATACGTAAACTTGAACAAAATTTAAACGAATGACATGATGATTGAATTGCCAATTACATTAAATCATATATATTACTACATGAAAGCTCTAAACGGAATTAGGGAGTGAAAATCTTTATTTAGCACTAAAATTGATAAACATTCAAGAACTTGACAGGGGTCATCTCCTAGCGCTCTTAAACGAAACTTGCAGAGTAATGGAAATTTTCTAGGGTTCTCTAACTAAATTTGCGAATGAGTCACTACGGCGAGCCCAATTCTAAAGGGAATAATACCACTATGGTGGCTTACAAATAATGGTGTAACTTATTTAAGAGTTTCATACCCTCATTTCCTAACACACCTTCACTACATGACACTCAGAAGATACCCGTTTGCGCTATGATTAATTTAGGGAGTTTTACTCACCTGAATTTGATTTTGTAAAGATGTACAGACTTATTAATGTCTTAGTTATCTACTCACATAATCAAATCCATAAATAAATTTCTCATTTACAACCAAATTTATCTTGACCTAACTAACTTCAATTTCGTCCAAGTCTTGACTACCAAAATGTTTTTCGGCCCAAAAATTTTCTACATTTGCTTTTCAATGACAACGGGAAAAGGTCATTACATCCTTACATCAACACTATTTTATGAAAGGAAAAATAACTATTTTGGTCGGTTAGTTAGAATGTTTATTTACATATAAATTTTAATAAATTTTTAATATATATTTCATCCATAAAGTTGACGGAAGTTGAGTGCTTAACAAAATTATCATAAACAAGAAAAATGGCAAAAAAGAACCTTGAATTATTGGGGTGTTTTGTATCAACAATACACTTGAACTGTTAGGATATGATAAAATTGCCTTTGTTGTTAGCAAACTGGCCCAATTATACCCGAATTAGGACCTCCAAGTGTCATGTATCCCCTATAAAAACTTTTTTATTATTTGATATTGGACTCCACCTTCACAAAAGGTTACCCTCATTTATTTGGTTTTATGGAAAAAAACTATACATCTAATTAAATTAGGATTAAATATGCTTAAATGCATAGTAATGGAAAATCAAGGAACATTTCAGTTAATCTCAAAAAAATTAAAATAGAAACGTCTTTTGAAGCCCAATTAAAGAACAAATACATGATTCTTATTTCTGTATAAAGAACTTGTTAGCTCTAGAAATATATTCTAACAATATGTGGTTATCACACAAAGCACTTATTCGACTAAAGCTTCATTTTTTTATTTTTATTAAAAACATGTAATAAGAAAAACTAGAATCAATTATTTCAAGAATCTTTGAGTTAATTAATAATAAATTGAACAAGTGATATAAAAATTGATAAGTCAAATAATTTGAAAAAGTGGAAGATTCATTGAAGTTCCACTAATAGAATTCTAATCAAATAAATATAATTGTGAACTAAACATCAAAATAAAATAAATCTAACTAAAATATACAATGGAAATAATTAACAACAATTAATAATATAGAAATAAGGTGAATAAGGGTTTACAAGAACCCGGATAGGACACTCAATGTTTTTGAGTCTTTGCCCATTTTATTTGACGCTTTCAATTTGTTTGCCTCCCCCCTGCAATATTAGATTTCTCATACTTCCATATTAGATTCCTTTTAAAATATCAAGCCGAGGTAGACAGACTCAATCAGAAGATTTTGGGGCTTTGTGGGCCAACATCAAAATGCCAAGGGATAATAGGGAGTCAAATGGAATGTTTTTATGCACAAAATGGGGACTGATTAATGAAAAAATGGAATCAAGTCATAAAAGATGATCACAATTAGCTACACAAGAAACTAAAATAATCACAAGTTGTAGGTGTCCCGAATCGATTTCTCAAGTGATGATGGCACCTACTACACCCCACTAGTAGGTAATTCTAACCCGTAGTTCAAAGCCATAAGAAATGTACTACCAAGAGAAGGAAAACTACAATGACATGCCGATTCAATAGTAAAGTAATAAGTCTCTTGGGGCAAAAGAACACATGCTAGAAAATCCCAAAGAGAGGATCGTGAGTTGGGTTTGTCAAAATTCACCCTAACACTCACTTTCCATTTACCCTATCCCAAAAAATATCATGCAATTTTCCACAATGAATAAATATAAGAACAGAGTAGTAGGTGAAGCAAACCTGAGGCAAATATAAGAACAGAGTAGTAGGTGAAGCAAACCTGAGGCGAATAGCACGGACGATCAACAAGTAGGCGGGGTCTGGTTTCCAAAAACCCTCAACATCACTAGTACGGACACCATCAGTGGTGCCCATAGCAACTTTGGCACCATCAGTGGTGCTCCTCTACAATCCTATGGTATAGAACTAGATGCCCTACAACCTATCTCTCGACCCCTATTCTGGCAGGTCTCCTTATCAATCAAAAAGTCTCTCCTCACAGCCTTAAGGTCCGTCCGCTCCTTTTTCTTTGCACGGGCATCCTCTCCCTCAGTAGTGCAGATGGAATGATGCCTATTAGAACAAATATGTGGTTCATGCGATGGCTCAGTGGGGGTTGTCTATTGTGCAACAAGCATAGTGTCCTCCGCTAGCTCAAAGAATGCACTCTCGGGCTCAATCCCCCTCATCTTCAGAATGTTGTCTACATCTGCCCGCAAACTCGCCATAGCCTCCTAAAGAGTAGTCAAGTCAATGGTGGAGGTTGGGTGTGCAAGAACCCGCAACTCAAATGCATCAAGGCGCTGGTGAACTGTCTGAATCTTCTACTCCGTCTGCTAGGCCACCCTCTTCTCAATATGGTCCTCAGCCTCAGCATTGGACTTTTGCATCCAAGGATGTATGTGATGCAGCACAATAGCCATCTGGTCCTCTAAGTTTTGTACCCTCACCAATGGGGCTAGTATTGTTGATGGTGGAGTAGACCGGGAGAAACTGGTGTTCTACTATTGGCATTGGTGGACTCGGTCGAGGTGGTGTCAGCGAGGTCTGAAGTGGCAGGGTCAGACCCTTAGGCTAACTCTACCGTGTCCACCAACTTCTCACTTAGCAGCTCTCACTCATCTTTGGGCCTCCTCCACGGTGCCTCTACATTGGGCTCATCCCTGATGAGACCTATATCAATTGTGCCACTCGGAGTGTGGAGTGTATCACAGTGCCAAATAGGCACTTCGTCATCCCTGCATAGATGGAAGATCATATACGCAAATGGTTATGTTGTTGAGGATTTGAAATCCCTCTCATGTATCACCGTGATCAACAGCTTTGTGAAGTCGATCTCCAAACCTGCCACCAAGGTTGATACATGTACCGCTCTATCCCAAGTAATAATATTAGATGCTTCTGTCGGAAATAGGCAGTGGCAAACTAACATCTAGAAGAACTTTGCTATGAAGGTGAGGTCGGACAACTTTATAAACTCTCTTGGGTCCAACACCCAATCTTCCCCCTCACCTTCGATGGATTGATTTTAAGCAAGCCACCTCTTACGTGTCTCTCGCTTTTTCACAGTCCTTTAAAACTTGCCACTTTTGACCATCTCCCACATGTAGTCAATCTCCGAAGTCAAGGGCGCCCGAGTAATATCAGTGGAGCTACCATACATGAAATGGTGGATGGTGAATTGAAAAATATCCACCCGGCAACCCCAAACTAGCAACGTGGTGAGTGCTTCATATTTGGCGGGTCATACCCTCCTATCCAAAAAACCTGTGAGAGTCTTCACATAGGAGTCATAGAACTCTCTAACAATCTCCTTGCTATACGTCCCACACTCCTAGCCATCAAGTTGAGCATGTGGCGGGTGACAATCTCTACACATTAGGGACTATGTGAAGACTCTCCATAAGAACTCTACGCACGACCGTCACCAACCGGTCCATCAGCGCCTTGTCATTAAGCACCTTGGCGTCCCTGTAGACCTGATCTTGACCATGTACGAACCATTGGTTTTGCTCCTCCTCAACCGGTGCATGGACGTCTGCCTGGGGTGCCATGGCAGACTCTAAGCTAGTAGCCTTATCAGACGAGGCTTGGTGGGAAGGTTCCCCCTTTTGATTTGCTCCCTGTGATATCAAAACGGACGCAGTGGCCTCATTTGATCCCAAAGAGGGAGCAGATCCTGATCCTGAGGCATCTGCAGAGCTAGATGCTCCTTCAGAACCCAAGGTAGACCGACACGGTGTGTCAATTAGTGTGCACTCCTCATTAGACTGAGAGGCAATGACTACGCTGAAAATCACCTTCTAGGGTACCCCGAGTGGCTGGTGCAGCTTGTGTGGGGGTGTTGATGCCTATAGGGACATACTCGGGATCCCTCTCATCGTCCGAAGTGCCAATCATCTGACGGGATGGTGCCACGAACTTGGACCTTGCCCTGGAATAAATGATGTTTGGTTTGGGGGCCATATGTACCTGTAAATAAGTTGTTAGTCTCATAGAAATCATACTACACACTCGGAAAAAAAAAACAAAGAGAAAACACAAAAAGTACATTCCAGTTCAGACCTGCACTATTGGTTGATGGGCACTATTGACGGGTCTTCGATGAATCAAGGGACCATCAAAAGGGTCCGTTGTTGGACACTTAGAATATATTCAACTTACTTACATCTTAAGACCTCTCAGTTCGAGACAACAGACGTGCAGAATGGCCCGTCGATTAATTGACGAACCATAGTCCACTTCTGTCGTCTACCACTTAGAATAATTGTTTAAATCTAACACAATCAGGTCTCTCAATGAAACAACAAACATGTAAAATGGCTCATTTCTAAATTGACGGACCGTAGTCCACTTCCATTGTCTCAAACTTCAGCAAATTTAAGGGTGAGTCGATCGACGATCCATCGATGGGCTCTCGTGTTGTTGGTCTGAGACAGTTTTTCAGTCCTTGTTTGAATTCCCCATTTTGACACCTTTGAATACCAATACAAGTTTACCAGCATATAACAACAATCGAAAGATATTTTCTTCATTCTAAGGGTTTTAATTTCACAAGACTCATGCTTTAGTTCATCTATGCTACAAAACCTTCAGTCAAAAAGCCTATCATTACTATCATAAACACATTTTAAACATATTACACCTTAACCCACTTACTTTCTATCATTCTAAAGGACATTTTGTACTAGTTTCAACAAGCAAAAGCAACCAATTTTGTCCCGAAGTCAAGACACACTTTCTAATTTTCGTTTCCAACAATGTATAAATGAGAATTCATAAGGCAAAGGGAATTGAAATACCTTATAATCGTAGTGGAGTGATTGGGAGGGTGATCCTTGCAAGGTCCTACATGACCGACTTGAACACTGACCGGATAAATCAATGCGAACAATGGGAAATTTTGAGAAGAAAAGGGTTTTGGGAATTTGGAGAATTTGGGGAGGTTGAAGGAATTTAGATATTATGGAAGGAAGAGATATGATGTTTAATTAAAAAGGAAGGAAATGAGGGAGGAGAAATGGTTGAGAAAGAATATGAAAAGATTTTAGGAGGTTAATGAATGGTTTTAACATTTAATATTACTGGTTGGGTCGGGTCGGGTAGCTGGAACCTTGGACCTATGAAACCCCATCGACGGTCCATAAGACAGTCGATACACCGTCGACTAAATCGACAATTGCAACAAGTCTTAGAAAATTTTTGAGACATACAGGGATCTACGGATACCATCAACAATCCGTCGATTGAATAACGGCCAGTCGATTGGGTCCGTAAATTAGTGCACCAGACCATTTTAAGAAGATTCTTGGTTTTGGTCCCTGCACATGTGACACCCATTAAGCTATTCTTGTTGGTTTTTCTAGACTTTTTTGCAACACGGGCCCTAAACTAATATCTAGCCAACACTAATAAAAAACTAAAACATAAGGATGAGTAAAGCAAAATGAAACAAGAAAAATGCAACTATCCTACAAAGAAAATAAAAACTAATGGTTGGCTAGAGGGTACACCATGGGTTGCCTCCCAAGAAACGCTTGATTTAACGTTGCGTCACAATGCAAGATCCTTGATTACCCAGACTTCATCAAGGTGATATGCCTCAACCACTTCATGGACACTCTCCGCATGCCAAAGGTAAATCTTGATCCTTTGCGCGTTGACTGTTAACTTTGCACCCTCCTTATTCTCAAACTCAACGGCTCCATGTTGATACACTTTAGTGATAAGGAAAGGTCCCGCCCACTTGGATTTGAGTTTGCTAGGAAACAAGCGTAGCCTAGAGTTGAATACACTTATAAAGTCCCTAACCACAAATTCTCGTTTTTCAATATTTTGGTCATGGAACTTCTTCATCTTCTCTTTGTAAATGGTTGAACTTTCATATGCTTTCTTTTAAAGTCACCAAGCTCATTCAACCCATTAAGTCTCTTCTCCACTGCTTCATTCCAATCAATCTTCAGTTTCTTCATCTCCTACATGGAATTAAGTTCTAACTCAACTGGCAAGTGACAAGCCTTCCCATATACAAGTTTGTATCGGGACATACCTATGCGAGTCTTGTATGCAGTCTGGTAGGACCAAAGAACATCATCAAGCCTCCCTGACCAATCCTTTCTATTAGAATTTACCATTTTCAATAGGATTTGCTTTATTTCTCGATTGGACACCTCAACTTGCCCACTAGCCTGCGGAAGGTATGGAGTGGCCACATTGTGGCGAACCCATATTTTTCGTATATCCCTTTGAACAACTTGTTGCAAAAGTGAGAACCTCCATTACTAATAAGGGACCTAGGTGTGCCAAATCTGGAAAAGATTGTTTTTTTCGAGAATGTGGTGATACTCTTCCTTTCATTGTTTGCAAGTGCTATGACTTCTACCCATTTTAACACATATTCTACCACCGCAAGAATATATTTCATCCCATGAGAACTCACAAACGGGCCCATAAAATCAATGCCCCATACATCAAACAAGTCAATCACTATAATGGAAAAATCTTGGTGAATAGTTGTTTAATAGTACCCAAACTGCAAAATCTTGGTGAATAGTTGTTCAATAGTACCCAAACTGCAAAATCTTGTGGGCAGTCCAAATACCGCTATGATGTCCACCCACAGGCAAGGAGTGGAACGCCTCCAAAACACTTAGCATCTTATCTTTCGGCACGCAACGACAAATAAGCCCGTCAGCACAACTCCGGTATAAGTAAGGCTCATCTCAAAAGAACTTTTTCACATCATGCATGAACTTTTTCCTCTAATTGAAGGACAAGTCCGATGGGACTATTTCACTGGCCAGATAGTTCCCAAAATCAGCAAACCATGGAATCAAATCATGTAAAGCGGCCAATACATGCTCATCAGTTAAGGTATCATCAATTTCAGCCTTTTCACTTAACTCTTGCATAGCTTTATCCTCCAATCTGGACAAGTGATCGACAACTTGATTTTCAATCCCTTTTCTATATTTCACCTCAAAATCAAACTCATGCAATTATAGCACCCATCTAATCAACCTTGTTTTCTCATCCTTCTTCGCCATCAAATACCTCAAAGTGTAGTTATGAGTACGCAATATGACTTTCGTGCCAAGCAAATAGGAGCGAAATTTTTCAAATGCAAATACTACCGTAAGGAGCTCTTGTTCAATTGCAGTGCAATTCTTTTGTGCTTCATTGAGGGTATTACTTGCATAATAGATGGGGTGAAGGATTTTATTCCTTCATTGTCCCAGTACCACACAAAGAGCAACCCCACTAGCATCACACATAACCTCAAATGGTTTGTTCCAATCTGGGAAATAATTATGGGCGCAGACACCAAGTTCTCTTTCAACTCTCCAAACGCCTTAAGACAAGATTCATCAAAATATAATTTAGATTCCTTCTCAAGTAACTTGCACAGAGGAGGTGCAATTTTTCAGAAATCCTTAATAAACCTCTGGTAGAAGCCCCCGTGTCCCAGAAAACTTTTCACACATTTTACAGAGATGGGTGAAGGAAGTCTCTCTATAACCTCAACTTTTGCTCGATAAACCTCTATCCCCTTCTCTGAGATGCGATGACCCAATACAAAACCTTTTTTCACCATAAAGTGGAATTTTTACCAGTTTAGCACAAGATTGCACTCTTCACATCTTTTAAGAACCTTGGCCAAGTTACTCAAACACTGATCAAAGAAGTCGCCAACCACTAAAACATCATCCATAATCACCTCAATAGTGTCCTCCACCATATCGAATAATATCGACATCATACATCTCCGTAAAGTAGCTGATGCATTAAAGATTGTATGGAAACACTCCTATGGAAGTCTTGTATGCAGTCCAGTAGGCCCAAATAGCATCATAAAGTCTCCTTGATCAATCTTTTCTATTAGCATTCACCATTTTTTACAGAATTTGCTTGATTTATCAATTTGACACCTCTACTTGCCCTCTCGTCTAATAATGATAAGGAGTGGTCACATTATGTCGAACCCCATATTTCTTCAATAGCCCTTTGAACAACTTCTTGCAAAATTGAGATTCACAATAACTAATAATGGCCCTAGGTGTGCAAAATTTGGAGAAGATGTTCTTTTTAAAGAATGCGGTCACACTCTTCCCTTCTTTATTAGAAAGCATTATTGCTTCCACCTATCACATGACTTGGAGAACTCGTGACCTTCTTGGTGAATGGTCTGCTAATAGTACCGACATTGCAAAATCTTGTGTACAGTATGATACCACTATGGTGCCTACCCACAGGCGAGGAGTGACATCCCTCCAAAACACTTAACATCTCAAATTCTAGCACACAACGACAAACAATCCCATCAGCACAACTCCAATATAAGTAAGGCTCATTCCAAAAGAACTTTTTCTCATCATGTATAAACTTCTTCCTCTCATGGAAGGACAAGTCTGATGGGACAGTATCACTATCTAGATAATTCGCCAAATAAGTGAACCATGGAATTAAATCATGAGAAGCGGCCAATACATGCTCATCAGGAAAGGTTTCATCAATTTCATTATATTCACCCAATTTTTGCATAGCTTTATCCTCTAACCTAGACAAGTGATCGGCAACTTGGTTTTAGTATCTTTTTCTATATTTTACCTCAAAATCAAACTCTTGCAATAATAGCACTCATCTAATCAATTGTGTCTTCACATTCTTGTTTTTCATCAAGTACCTCAAAGAGGAATGGTTAGTATGCACTATGACCTTCGTGCCAAGCAAATAGGTGCAAAATTTTTAGAATGCAAATACCACCGCAAGAAGCTCTTGTTTAGTTTCCCTATAGTTCTTTTGATCTTCATTCAGGGCCTTACTTTCATAGTAAATGGGGTGAAGGATTTTATCCCTTCTCTGTCCCAATACAACACCAAGCGCAACCATAATAGCATCACACATCACCTCAAATGTCTCACTCCAATCTGGGGAAATAATAATGGGCGTGGACTCCAACTTCTCCTTCAATTCTCCAAATTCTTTCAGATAGGCTTCATCAAAAAAGAATTTGCATTCCTTCTCGAGTAATTTGCATATAGGATGTTCAATTTTTGAGAAATCCTTAATGCACCTCCGGTAGACGCCCACATGTCCCAAAAAACTTGTCACACCTTTTATAGAGATGGGTGGGGGAAATCACTCTATAACTTCAACTTTTGCTTGATCAAACTCTATCCCCTTCCCTGAGATGCAATGTCTCAATACTATACCTTCTTTCACCATAAAGTGACATTGTTTCCAATTAAGCACAAGATTGCATTCTTCATACCTTTTGAGAACCTTGGCCAAGTGAATCAAACATTGATCAAATGAGTTACCCACGACAGAAAAGTCATCCATGAACACCTCAATAGTATCCTCCACCATATCGGGGAATATTGACATCATACATCGCTAGAAGGTGGACGGTTTATTATACAACCCAAAAGGCATTCTCTTAAAGATGAACGTTCTATAAGGGCAAGTAAAAGTAGTCTTCTCTTAATCCTCTTGGGTAATAGAGATTTCATTGTAACTTGAATGCCCATCAAGAAAATAATACCATTCTTTTCATGCAAGTCTATGAAACATCTGATCCATAAAGGGCATAGGGAAATGGTCCTTCTCAGTCCATGCATTCAACTTCTAGTAATCCATAGAAACTCTCCATCCGGTCACCAGCCTCATTGGAATAAACTCGTTCATCTCATGAGGAAAAACTGTCATTCCCTCCTTTTTTGAACACACATTGAATAGGGAATATTCAACTACTATCTGCAATAGGATATATAACGCCGGCATCCAACAAGTTAATGATCTCCTTCTTTACTACCTCTTGCAGAGGTGGATTCAACCGTCTTTCATGCTTAATACATGGATCATGATTGGGCATGAGTTGGATTTTATGTGAACAAATACAAGGAGGAATCCCAATAATGTCCACAATAGTCCAATCAATGGCTCGTTTAACCCTTTTCATAACTTCCACCAAACACTCTGCTTGTTGTACATTCAAATACGCTACAATAATTACCAACAAAGTGTCATCCCTACCCAAGAATACGTACATCATATGAGGTGGTAGAGCCTTATTCTCTAATTTTAGAGCCTCCTCAATAAATGGTCTGGCGGGTGGAGACTCACGATGCTTCATATTCTAACTCTAATTTCTTTATTTTGGACAAATATCCATTTCGCTCAAGTGTCGCAACCAATGACCCATACTCTTCAATACCATCACTTGCAAAATTCATGATCATTGCCGCTAGAGCCCCGACACCTAGGTGTTCTTCAATTTTCACCTAAGACATACTCTCAACCCGATAGGATATAGCAGATACCATTTGGAGTTCATCACTCTGCTTCATGGTCCTACAAACATTGAAGCTTCTCCATTGTTCAACCTAAACTTCATCTTCCCTTTCTCCATAGCAACCAAGGCATGACCAGTGGAACGGAACAACCTTCCAAGAATAATAGGAACCTCAAAGTCCACATCACATTCAAGAATCACAAAATCGGCTGGAGATATAAATGACTCCACTTTCACGAGCACATCATGGAGTATCCCAATGGGCTTCTTCATTGTTTGATCGGCCATCAGTAATCGCATTGCAGTAGGCTTTGGGTCACCCAAACCCAATTTTTTTA
The DNA here is from genome assembly GCA_027704765.1 of Solanum habrochaites. NCBI lineage: Eukaryota > Viridiplantae > Streptophyta > Magnoliopsida > Solanales > Solanaceae > Solanum > Solanum habrochaites. The sequence goes on along the minus strand of JAKWJA010002500.1, from coordinate 58,649,905 downwards.
TAAATTGAAAGAGGCATGAGGTTTATGCTTGCACCTAGATCACATAGTGCTTTAGAAAAGTGTAATAATCCAAAGGTATATAGAATAATGAAAGAGCCCGGATCTTCCTTTTTCTGTACAAGAGACCTTGTAGCAATAGCACTACAATGCTGCATTCGGTCATCATCCTCAAAACATATTGGTCTCTTCTTTTTAACCATATCCTTCATAAATTTAGCATAACCAGGCATTTGTTCCAAAGCTTCTATCAAAGGGACAATGATGGAAAGTTGTTTCAACATAGTGATAAAACATCGGTATTTACCATCCTCAATCTTCTTCACCAATTTTTGAGGGAATGGTGGTGGAGATCTACAAATAAAGACAAATTTCTGAGGTACCTATATTTCTTTCATCATTTTGTCCACCAATTCATCACTAGTTTCCACCACCTCTTTGTCTTTTCTCATCTCATCTTCTACCACAAACGGCATAGGTGGATCAACAGTTTGCTTACCTCCTCGACTAGTGACTGTCATGCAATGTCCATCATTTTTAGGATTTCAGATGGTATTTCAAGGAATAGTGCCTGGTTGGCGTGGGTACACAATAGTGGACAATTTGACAATTTGTAATTCAGGATGCTTAATGGAGAATGCATGTGCATCCACCTTTTACCCAATGTTCTCTAAATCACCTCGCAATTCCTTAGCGTTCTCATCACTAGCATCAAACCTCCTCATTATCTTCTGTAACATATCCTCAACTCGCGCCATACTACCTCCACCATCCCTAGGAGAAACTTCACAATTTTGAGGTGGGACATAGGGACCACTCTGATTAATTTAGTTACAATACTTACCCCAATTGAAGTTGTTATCGCGGTTGAAGTTTTCATATCAAACATATTATCCCTCTCTATCGTAGTTATCAGAGTTGTGACCTTGATTTCCTTGACCTTGCCGATTCTCCTGATTGGAGCCTATGGTGTCTGATCATTCACCGCATAAGTATCCTCTTCATAATAATACTCATCCACTGGCGGAGGTGGTTTAGTAAAGTAATTCACCGCATTTACCTTCTTTGCACCTCCAGTGACATGTTTCAGTACCAACACAAGCTTAATTCTCCTTTGAGCCATCTCCTAACGAATCTCATCTGTCCCAAATTATGTGTAGCTTGCACTGCCAAGGTGTTTCTCCCAGTGTTTGTCTTTATCATACTCCAAGCCTAATTATTGCGAGAAATTTTCTCCAACTTCTCTACGATCTCGGCATAAGTACACTCACCATAAGAATCTCCCGCAATAGTATCAATTACTACTTTATTTTTATCATCTTTACCCTGATAGAAGTACTCTTTCAACGAATCATCATCAATGTGATGGTTTGGGAAACTCCTCGCAAATGCAATAAATCTATACAAAGAGCTACTTATCAACTCTCTAGGTAGTGCCACAAAGTTGTTCACCTTATCCTTGTGATTAAGCTTCTTGGAAACTGTATAGTACTTAGCAAGGAATACATCTCCCAACTGATTCCATGTGTAGATGGAATTATAGGGTAGCTCAGTAAACTATACTATTGTTTCTCCCGTCAATGATAGCGGAAACACCCGCAACCCGATGACGTTCATATACAAATCTTTCCGACCTATGCAACTCGTGCAAACGGACCTCAATTTAACTATATGGGCATGAGGATCCTCTGATGGTAGTCCTGAAAACAAACCCCTTGCGGTTAGCATCTGCTTCAAACTACTCATCACCATGAATGTGTGCCCATGGGGTAGAGGAGGTAGGACAAAGGTTACATAAGAATCAGTGATGTTCATGTTGACCCTATAGAACTCTTGAGGTCGTGGGGCTGGAGATTGCATCCTCAGAGCATTATGAGTTGGTTTGTCTGCAACCACTTGGTTATAAACATCAACCGGCAAAAGCGGGTGACGAAGTGCCCCATCACCTAGGTTAGAAGGGTTTTGTTGATTGTTCAATCTTCTTAAAGTACGATTTAAATATGTATCAAATGGGTTGAGTGGCTCTCATTGGCTCCGTGTACTTGGCATACACCAGAACCATACCTGAAAGAAACAAAAACAAAACAAAAGTAAAATCAGGAAATTCTTTACTAAACTTTAATGTTACTAAAGTTAATCTAAAAGTCACTTTCCCCAGCAGCGGCAACAGAATTTGATACGCTCAAATTACACCTCCCTAAAGAAGTGTAAGTAGTCATATAAAGTAAAGAACCCAACTAGTAGGTTGAGGTCCATCCCACGAGACTTAACTTTAATGGGTGATTATTGATATTTAGTTATGTTCTTTCCAAAAGCAAGTAATTAAAGGGGGAGGGGGTTGTAAAACAAATCTTCATAAACAATTCTAAGAAAAATGAGTATATAAAAGCAAAAACTTAGTTTTTATCAAGTGATAAGACAAACTAAGGTGTAAGTGTTCCCCATAGCATCATAATGTCGTATTCCTACCTATAACAATTCTTCCCTATTGATTTCCATGAAAAGTGATGAGTTAGGTATCTCTAAATATTTGGTCCAGCATTTAGAGAATTTCAACCCGCACCTTTGTCCGCTATACACTACTAATCCTGACCTCTACATCATATTAAGCATCACAATTGATGTATAACTTAGTTGTTACTTCACACCAATCAACATTAGCCTATTACATAGTATCCCACTAAATCTATTTTGATTGGTCTGGCAAGTAGCAGCAAGGAGAATTCTAACGTTGACCACTGTTAAAAAGACTTTTGAATGTAAGAATTATCAATACATGCAAGATCCTATTTGAGAATTGTTATTTACCTAGGATTACCTTGTTAATCACCTATGGTTCCCAAAAACCTAGTTGTGGATTTAGTTACCATGATAAAAGTCACAATTCATAGTTGTTAAGAATGAAATCATGAACTTACTTTGACAATTACAATAAAATCTAGAAAATCAACTTGAATAAGCAAGAAACCTTCAAAACCAAGCCCGGAAATTGAATTAATGCTAATGTTTGAAAAAACCAATCTCCAAACACAAACTAGCCCTAAAAATGAGGTTTTAAACCTATTTATAGAAAAAAAATTGTCCTAAATCAAAAGGAATTGAAATAAAAAAAAATTGTCCAATAATGCAGTTGTAATCGACGACCATCACATACAGACCGTCTATTGTCTCCGTCAGTCCATACATAGAATCATTTTTGTCCTTCAGATTACGTCCTCTATAAATCAATTGACGGACCGATAGCATGGTCCATCGATGAGTTTACGGTTCTATGATGCCGTCTGTTGCTCCATCCTTAGATTTTTCCAACTTCGGGTACTGGACTATCTTTGATCTCATCGACGGTTGAACAGGATAGTTCGTCAATCAATCGACATACCATCAATCCTCTCTGTTGCCCCACACTTGGTCAGATTTCCCCGAGTTTTTCTAATTGCCTGAATTTCAGTCTACTGCCACCATTTACGGACTGTTGATGGCCTTTGTGGGTCACTTCTGCACATTATTTCATCTACCTTCTGTAGTTTATTCCTGTATATCTTTCCTGGAAAACAAACATAAAGACATGTTAAAAACTACTACAAAAAAGGATCTAGACTCAAACAACTCTTCAAGGAAAAAAGCATTGAAAACACCATGAAACAATGGTACATCAAGAATAAGGTGTATAGATTGGGGAATTATATGGATTGAAACAAGCGTCAAGAGCTTGATACAGTTGCATGATGTTTATTTGATGGAGAAAGGTTTTCAGAGAAGTCCATATGAGTAGACTCTTTGCATCAGGTATAATAAAGGTGATATTCTTATCGTCTGCCTATATGTTGATGATCTAATTTTTATTGGAAGCTGTGAGACTGCGTTTAAGTAACTTAAGGTATCCATGATGAAGGAGTTTGATATGATTGTTTTAGGAAGAACGCATTACTTTCTGGGATTAATGGTTATCCAGTATAGTGATGGGTTCTTCATTTCTCAAAGGAAATATGTGCAAGATTTGTTGCTCAAGCTTAAGATGGAGAAGTTCAACCCGATTTGTAACCAGTTGATCCTAGCTTGAAGTTAGATAAGGATCCAGATGTTCAGGTTGTAGATCGAACCTACTATAAGCAATTAGTAGGAAGTTGGATGTGTCTCACAACAACTCAGCCAGACATAATGAATGTTGTCAACTTTATTAGTAGATACATTGGAAATCCTAAACAATCTCACCTCCTAGCTACTAAGCGCATTTTAAGGTATCTGCAAGGCAGAAACTTCCATGGTCTGCTCTATAAAATGGAAGGCAGTTCACTGATGATGGGTTTTACAAATAGTGATTATGCCAGAGATCAAGATGATAGAAAGAGTACTATCAATTTCCATTTTTACGCTGGGATCAAATGTCATTTCATGTCATCGAAGAAGTAGCCTATTGTAACTTTGTCTACCATAGAATCAGAGTTTATTGCTGCAACATGTGCCAGTCAAGCCATCTGTCTTAGGAATTTTCTTGAGGAAGTTAACTGCAAGTAGGCTTATGCAACTCCAATATAATGTGACAATAGCTCAACTATCAAACTGTCTAAAACTCCGGTGTTTCACGGGAGAATAAAAAACATAGAAAGAGTCATGACCAAGTAGAAGATATCTTCACTAAGGCTTTGAGGAAATAAATTATTCTCAAGGTCATTAAAATAGACATACTATCATCTGGAATCTAAACCCACCTAGAGCAAGATTATATAATTTCAAGATGTTCAACAAGTTCCCATCAAATTTTCTTGAAAAAATAGTTGCTTAAAGTCTCAAACATAACACAATAAAGAGTCATACATTAAGCAAATAAAATCTTCAGTTGTCTATTTAAAAATTAAAATTCATTTCCCAAATAGTCGGTCAAATATTTTAAACTGTATGCTAAAGTCATCTTCTCCCCCATTTTTTTAAACGAAAAATATCACTTTTCTATATAACTATATTTCGCTTATCACCTGGCCAAATTTATTTCAAGTTTAGATGACTAAAAATAAATGGAGAGACCTGATTGAAACTAAAAATAAAATAAAACTAAAATAAACTCCCACCAGGAAGCCTGTTTGAAATTTAAATTAACCCTAACAACCATGTTGTTTTATAAAAGGAAAACAACAATTTTGGCCCGCGAGTTAGGATGTTATCCTATATAACTTTGATCCTTGTAATATTCACATATAACTATTAATATATCCATAGTGTATATTTGGTCCTTAAATTAACGGAAGTTGAGTGCTTCACAAAATTATCATAAAATAGAAAAATGGCCAAAAAGAACGTTGAACTATTGGGGAGTTTTGGTCTAACAATACACTTGAACTATTAACAATAGGATAAAAATTCCTTTCTTGTTGGCAAACTGTACCAATTAGGACATTTACGTGTCATAATTCCCCTATGAAAACTCTTTTATTATCATTGAGATTGGACTCCACTTTGACAAAAGGTTGTCCTAATTTATTTGGTTTTATGGACAAAAACTATACATATAAGTAAATTAGGATAAAATATGATTAATTGTATAACAAATGAAAATAACAGAACATTTTAATAATCTCAAAAAAATCTCAAACAGAAAAATCTTTTGAAGTCCAAGGAACAGGTGTCACGCCCGGACCCTATACCCAGGACATGGCCGGCACTCGAAGACCATTACTGGCCCCAAGAAAACCCTTGACTTGGCTTATTTAACTCAGAAGAAGACTTTCTCATCTTAGATAAAGAATTTAAAAGCATTCTCATCAAATACCTTAAATAACTGTCTTCGATAAAATGGCACTTAAGTCTCAACGCTTAAATATATGAAGTTATAAAACAAAAGATAAAATTGACTACTAATTGTCCAACTATATATAAAGACTCTAATAACTTAGATGTATGTTGGGAAAAACCTCACAACATCCTAATGACTAATCCAGAAAAGCAAATAAATGTATGTCCTATAGAACGCAAGGAGGCTCACCAAGTGACTATGTAGTGCTCAAATGGATCAACAGTGCGCTACGTGCTAATCTTGGTTACCTGCATCTGCATCACAAAACGATGTAGGCCAACTGACATCACTACATTGAATGGATGATTATGTGAGTTGGAAAGCTATATGACAACTTAAGCTTGAGGGATTAAGATGAACTTACCTTGGCTCTGCTCAACTCAAGAATATGCTTTATTCAAAGTATGTATATAAAGCAATTTAAAACATATTTGATATATATAAAGCTTGTAAAACAATAAATCAACTTAGTTCGTTAAACAAATGTTATAGCAAACTCAACTTTACTTATATATGAATGTAATATGACTTTTGTTGGAGATTATCAAACCAAAAGCCTTCACTTTGAGCTTAAGTGATGATACAACGGTTTACCTCACGTTGCCCAACGACCATCCTAAATCTTTCCATCAGTATCGGACCTTACTTACTTAGTGGATCCACTGGCTCAACTTACGTGATCATCTAAAAAGTATGACCCATCAATTCCCAAGATGTCTTCATGGTTTCCATGGAGACTTGAATTAATATGAACTCTTATCCACACATTGGTGCTCAATACTACTCCCAAAATATATTTAAGCTCATACTTTTTATAGAAATTCATTACTTTGGGTTGAGATAATTTACTGAATCCTTTATCTTTAAAAAGCTTCTTTTGGAATCAATGTTCCCCTTTTAGTTCAAAACTCTTTTGGAACTCTTAGTTTCCTTTTTACTTAAATGTGAAACATTTGTTAAACATTTATTGAATACTTAGTCCCCTTATAACTATTGAGAAATGAACTCAACTCTTGCTCTTTATTTAATTTGAACTCTAAGTCTTAAATCAAGAGAACACGTTTGTGAAAGACTTTAACCTTTACTTTTTGTTTAATTCGAAACTTGAGACTTACATCGAAGTTAAAACATTTGGACAAGAATCTGGGAAACTTTAAGAAACTTTATTTTAACTTACTTCATAGCTTTAGACTTGACTCCTTAACTCCCTTGACATTGATCTTAACTTTCCTTGAACAAATAACGGGTTCAAGGTTTAGATTTGAGTTCTTTGGATGATTTCTAGATATTTAGAAATCTTTTGAAGTAATTAGAATCATTCGGAGATGTTAATGTACCTTGGAAGAACTTACAAGAGGTAAACTATGAAAACAAGACGAAAAATGTCGAGTAAGGCATACTAGTGGCGCGGCAGCAACCTCAGTTAACTGAGGCCGGTTTCAGGCACACCATTGACAAGCATTGATTGACTGAGGCCAATTTCTGGCACACTGCATGTGCACCGCCACTGACCTTATCGAGGTACGCCTGACGCATTCTTCAACACGCTTTTCATCTCCAAACACCCCAAAATTTCCTAGTTCTTTCACTAAATGTTGGGGACTATTGGTACTAATAATAACCACTAAATTCAACTCAAAATATTCTAAGAAACAAGAATCAAATCAAAAATGGCAGCCGACAATTCAATCAACAAAAAATCACACTTCCCGTCAAGGATTTAACTCCTGACATGAAATTAATCCATAAATTCGATGAATTGAAACAAATTGGTGTGTGGGTGAATTAAACCAACAAAAAGATCCCACATACCTCTGTAGGGATCACCCTTGAAGAAATCCATGCAACGATCTTGGTGTTCTTGGACAATTCTTGATCTTCCTCATCTTTTCTCTTTTCTCCCAACCCCTAAGAGTTCTCGACTTTGCTAAAACTTTTTGGGACTTGGTTTTACCTCTAATAAACCCTTAAAATTATTTAGGAATTACTAAGGTGAAAAGACAAATTTTCCCTTACTAAAATCCAGATTGGACTTTCCTCACTCCAAAAGCCTGAATTCCAAAAACCATATCTCCATCTTACGACGTCGGATTTTCTCAAACTTGGCGGCATTGGAAAAATCTTCCCAAGATATTTCTAACCATATAAATAACTCATCTAAACTCTTCCTGAGATGAAGTTATGGCCAGTTGAAAATGATCAGAACTCACTTTTTAAAGCTAGAAATTTCCAAATTTCCCTATTTATTTCCAAAAATGTTTTTTCTTGGTTTCTTAGCTTATTCTTAGTTATTTCAAGTTACAAATATTACAATATATCCCCCTAGGGAACATTTATCCTCGAATGAGAATTCTTTCACTAAGTTAAGGGTAGTAACATCATTTCAGCACTCAACAACCAAAAGCAAGTTATAACATGCTTACACATAGTCTTATAAAGTGTTAAGAGTATAATTCAGTACCTTGATCTGCATTATTTACGGATTGCAGGAGATGTGGATATCTCTTCTTCGTATCCTCCTCAGCTTCCCAAGTTGCTTCCTCAACGAATTGGTTCCTCCATAGGACCTTGACATAAGCAAATTCCTTCATCCTCATCTTGCGAACTTTATGATCCAAAATCTAAAATGAAACTTCTTCATAGGATAAGTTATCCTTAATACCAACATTATAAGTTTTTACTATCAATGAAGGATCACCCAAGCACTTCTTCAACATAGAAATGTAGAATACTGGATGAACCGCTGCTAAAACTTGGGGTAACTCCAACTCATAGGCCACATTGATCACTCTTTTGGAGATTCAATAAGTTTCAATACACCCGAGACTATGTTTCCCCTTCTTACCAAACCTTATAACAGCTTTCATGGGTGAAACATAAGATACACCCAATAATCTACCTCAAACTCTAATGGCCTTCTTCTAACATTGATGTAGGACTTTTGGAAACTTTGTGTCATCTTCAATCTTTATTAAATAACTTTCACCTTCTCCATATCTTGGTGAACTAGATATGGTCTTATCAACCCTGCTTCACCAACTTCAAACCACCCAATAGGAGATTTGCTTTTTTTCCCATAAAGAGCCTCATATAAAGTTATTTGGATGCTCGAATGGTAGGTGTTGTTGTAAGAAAACTCAATGATAGGTATGTGATCATCCCAATTCCCTTTGAAATTGGTCACTCAAGATCTCAACATATCCTCCAATATCTGAATAGTATGTTCTTCTTTTCCATCCGGTCAAGGATAAAAAGCAGTACTTAGGTTCACCTTTATACCCAAACCTTTTTAGAAAGATTTCTGGAAGTGTATAGAAAATTATGCACCTCTATCTGATATAATGAACACCAAAACTCCATGAAGTCTTACCACCTCTTAAAGGTAAAACTTAGCATAATCCTCGGCCTAATAGGTACTCTTTATCGGAAAGAAATGGGTTGATTTTGTCATTTTCTCCACAATCACCCAAATAGAATCATGTTGCCTTTGAGATCTTGGCAAGCCTACGATGAAGTTTATATTAATCATCTCCCACTTCCATTCCAGAAGTTCAATATTCTAAGGTAAACCTTCAGAGCTTAGGTGTTCTACTTTCACTTGCTGAAAATTTGTGCACTTGGTGACAAACTCAACAATGTCTTTCTTCATGCCTTCCCACCAATATTCCTTTCTCAAATCACGGTACATGTTGGTGGTACCCGGATGAATGGAATATATGGACTTATGAGCCTCCTCCAAGATCCTCTCTTGCAGTCCATCTACCTTAGGTACAAATAATCTGCCTTGGTACTTCAGCACACCATCTCCCCCTTGTTCAAAAGCGAATACAATTTACTTATGGACATTTGCCTTCAAATCAAGCAAAATGGGATCTTAGTCTTGCTTTTCTTTCACCTCTCACAATAATGAAGACTCAACTACATTGGTCACCACTATTACTCTTTCTGTAGAATCCATAAGTTTGACTCCCAAACGTGTCAGTCTATTCACATATTTTGCTAACTCCCTCTTTCCTTCTTCAACATGGGAAGTTCTTCCTATAGACAACCAGCTTAAGACATCAGCAACCACATTAGCCTTACCTGCGTGATATAGAATAATCATGTCATAATCCTTGAGTAATTCTAAGCACCTCTTTTGTCTAAGATTGAATTCTTCCTAAGTTAACACATATTGGAGGCTCTTGTGGTCATTTAATATGTCAACATGAACACAATACAATTAGTGGTTCCATATCTTCAAAGCAAACACTAATGCAGTCAATTCTAAGTCATGAGTCGTATAATCCTTCTCATGAATCTTCCACTGTATACAGACATAAGCAATAACCTTGTCATTTCGCATCAATACACTGCCAAGCAAACTTTTGATGCATCATAATACACCACAAAACCTTGATTACCCTTTGGTAAGGTCAAAACTAGAGCGGTAGTCAACTCTTGAAAACTTTTCTCGTAAGCTTCAGACCATTGAAACTTGACTGTATTCTGTGTTAGCTTGGTCAAAGGAAAGGATATAGATGAAAATACTTCAAAAAAAATCCTATAATAGCTAGCCAAACCCAAGAACTCCTTATGAATGTTGGAGATGTGGGTCTAGGCCAACTCTGAACTGCCTCTATCTTCTGAGTGTCGACTCTAATTCCATCACCAAAAACTATGTGGCCTAAGAATGCCATAGTTTTAATACAAAACTCTCAATTAGAGAACTTGGCATATAGCTCCTTATCTTTCAAGGTCTGAAGAATAGTCCTTAGGTGACTAGCATGATCTTCTTCATTCCTTGAATAAAAAATATGTCATCAATGAAGACGATGACAAACATATCTAAACAAGGTTTGAAAAAAAAATTCATAAGATCCATGAACGTTTCAGACGCATTTGTCAAGCCAAAGGATATAACCAAAATTTCATAATGCCCATACCTTAATCTAAAAGTTATCTTGGAAATATCACATTCCCTTACTTTCAACTGATGATAGTCTGATCTGAGCTCAATCTTGGAAAAAAGAAACACCTTCAAATTGATCAAAAAGATCATCTACCCTTAGAAGAGTATACTTACTATTAATGATAACCTTATTCAGTTGGAGGTAGTCTATAAACATTCTAAGGGACCCATCTTTCTTCCTTACAAACAAGACCGGAGCACCCCAAGGTGAGACACTTGCCTAACAAATATTTCAATTGTTCTTTTATCTCTTTCAACTCTGCTGGTGTGATTCTGTATGGAGGAATAGATATTGGACAAGTATATGGGATGATATTTATGCTGAAGTCTATCTCTCTTTCGGGAAGGACTCCGGGTAGATCATTCGGAAAGACTTCTGCAAACTCACTGATTATAGGTATTGTCTGGAAAAAAAATGTACATCAACACTTGTGTTATTAACTCGGACTAAGTGCTACATACAACCCTTTGAAACTAAATTCCTTGCCTTAAGATACGAAACGAAACGACCCTTAGTCACTTCCGAACTACTAGTACAGTCTATGACTGGCTTTTTATGAATTTGAAACTTGACAACTCGAGTTCTATATTCTATTGATGCATAACAGTCATAGATCCAGTCCAAACCTAGAATGACATCAAAATCTACTATACATTTAACTCTACTAGATCAGCCATGGTGCTCTTGTGATTGATGGAAACAGAACAATCATGGTAGACTCTTTCCGCTATAGTAGACTCTGCAACAGGTGTAGAAACATAAAAGGGTTCACAAAGTTCTTTAGGAAGAATCTCAAAATGATTTACAAAATAAGGAGTAACAAAGAATAAACTTGCTCCTGGGTCTAACAAAGCATAAACATCAAAAGTAAAGACTTTAGTCACAGCAATAATAACAACTGGAAAGTTCTCTATCTCTTGGAGAAAAGTGATTGCATAGAGACGGTTTGCCCCTCCGCCAGTACCAGAAGTGTATCCTCTAGGTACAGCTCTGTCTGGTGGAGCAACTGATGAAGATTGATCTCTATTTCCTCAATTTCCACCACCTTGCTTATGAAGAGACCTCATGAAGATACCCTCTTGACCACATCTGAAACAACCTATCTGGCCATCACGACATTTACCTCGGTGGGTTCTACCACATTTATCACATGCAAAAATCCTACTACTTCCTTGTGACACACTACCTTGGTATTGGGCTGGTCTAGCCTTGAAGTTCTTTGAATTCTGGAAATTATACTCACCTCTAATTCTGGCTGCAAGTGCACTAGCAGACGATGGTGCATTCCTAGTTGCTTTCTGAAATTATGGTCAACTTGAACCACCTTTCTACTACACAGACTCATACCCAGTCTTTGCTTTCTTGTTTCTATATTCCTCTATGTCCCTCAGTTTATCCTTTTCAACTTGGTGCACATAAACCATAAGCCTTGATATGTCCATGTAACTAATCAATATTGCAGCCATACCTACCTTGCTTGAAGCATGACCCAAACCGGCGACAAAAAAGTTGGGTGAACTTTAACCCATACCCATGAACACTCATGGAGTTTCGTTTCAAACTGAGGAACTCCCAAACCTTTGCTTCCTTCAGTTCTCGAGGAAAGAACCTCCCTAAAAAGGCTTTTTCAAAGCAATCACAACTTGGATGTGGTGCATCCTAAGCTCTTACCTCTTTCCATTGGTCAAACCAGGTTATGGCCACACCCTTTAGTTAATATGCAGCTAATTCAACCATCTCGGTATTAACCACACGCATCACCTCAAACACTTTCTTCAATTCTGCCACAAAGTTCTCCTGGTCCTCAGTAGTGCTTGATCCGATGAAGCTAGGAGGATTTATTCTCAGAAACTCACGAACCCATGAGGTATCAGCCGCTTTCTGTCGAGCTCCTTTTTGTTTCCCTTCTTGGTTGGTTACTACTTGACTTAGCATCTATATAGTTTTATATAATTCGATGTTGGTAACCTATGCAGAAGGGAAAGGTTATAGCTTATGTCTGCACACATTTGAAAGTACATTAGAAGAATTATCCAACCCATGACTTCGAATTGGTTGTTATAGTTTTTTATTTAAATATATGGCGTCACTACTTGTACGATGTTCAATTTGATATACTCACAGACTACAAAACCTTACAATATGTGTTCACCTAGAAAGACCAATAACTCAAAGATTATGACTTGAGTATTCTTTACCACCTAGGTAAGGCTAATGTTATTACTAATGTTTTAAGCAGGTTATCTATGGGGAGTACCACCCATGTTAAGGGATAAAAGAGGGAGTTAGCCGAAGATTTGCACAGACTTGCATGCCTGGGAGTCAGACTTATGGATTTCACAAAAAGAGGAATAGTGGTGACAAACGGGGCTGAATCATCTGTAGTGTTAGAGTTGAAAGTAAGCAATACCACAACCCTATTTTGCTTGAATTGAAGTAAAATGTTCATAAGCAAAGATTATTATCTTTTCAACAAGGTGGAGATGGTGTGTTGAAGTATCAGGCTAGGTTATGTGTACCTATGGTTGATGCAATGCAAGAGAGGATCAGGGATAAATCTCATAGCTCTAATTATTCTATTCATACGGGCTCCACAAATGATTTGAGAGAAATATATTAGTCGGAAGTCAACAACAGGGGCATTGCTGAGTTTGTTTCCAAGTGCCTGAATTGTCAGCAAGTGAAAGTGGAGCACTAAAGGCCTGGAGGGTTGGCTCAAATATAGAACTTCCGGAATAAAAGTGGGAGATAATTAATATGGACTTCATCACAAGATTACCGAGGTCTCACGGGCAGCATGATTCCATTTGGGAGATCATCGATATAATGAAAAAATCAGCCCATTTTTCGGTAAAGCTTACCCCTTTGGCAGAAGATTATGCTAAGTTGTACATTCAAGAACTGGTAGGACTTTATGGAGTTCTAGTATCCATCATTTCAAATAGAGATGCACAATTTACTGCATGATTTTGGAAATTTTTCTAGAAAGGATCGGTTCAAAGGTGAACTTATGTACTGATTTTCATCCGCAAATGGATGGGCAATCTAAGCGTACTATCCAGACCTTAGAAGATATGTTGAGGGCTTGCGTGACTGATCTTAAGGGAAATTGGAATGATCACCTACCTCTCATTTAGTTTGCTTGCAACAACAGTTATCACTCTAGCATCTAAATGGCTCTGTATAAAGCTCTTTATGTGAGAAGATGCAAATCATCGATTGGATGGTTTGAGGTTGGTGAAGTAGGGTTGATAGGACCAGATATTTTTGACCAAGCTAAGGATAAGGTGAAGGTGATTCAAGAGAGATTTAAAACGTCACAGTGTCGTCAAAAACCCTACACATATGTTAGGAGAAGGCCGTTAGAGGTCAAAGTAGATGATTGGATATATCTGAAAGTTTCACCCATAAAGGGTGTTATTAGGTTTTGTAAAAAGGAAACTTATTCCCCTGTAAAGTGGACCTTATAGAATATCCTAGAGAATTGGCAATGTAGCTTATGAGTTGGAGCTACCACAAGAGTTAGCAGCGGTTTATCTGTATTTCATATCTCCGTGTTAAAGAAGTACATGGGTGATACTTCATTGATAATTTCAACTAAGAATGTTGGGATCAAAGATAAATTGTCTTATGAGAAGATTCCGATTGAGATTCTAGATTGTCAAGTTCGCAAGTTGAGAACAAAACAGGTAGACTCAGTCAAGTTCCTTTGGAGGAACCAATTTGTTGAACACGCTACTTGGGAATCTGAAGAGGATATGAAGAAAAGATATTCACATCTCTTTGAATTCAGAGGCAATGTGTAACACTTCGAAAGTCCAAGACCTAACCTAGAGCCTCACATGTTGGTATAAGATTAGTAACACTATTTTAGGACCTAAAATAATGTTTATAAGTCATTTAGGAAGTTTTAGATTCAAAACGTCAAGAAACGTCCATGATGTCCGGAGACTACTGAAGTAGGTGTTAGTGTGCTTTAGCCTCTTTCACGGGGTTTTAAGAGTCGGAATTTGATGAAATTTGGTGGAAAGTTGTTAAACATGTACTAGAGTGTGTTTAGGGTCGAAACGTCTTGGTACGACTTCCCAAGTACGATCCCTTGCATATGACCAGAATCTGCAAAAATTAGACAGTGTTGGCAGTGGCTACCTACGATTGCAGGCGACGGACCCTTGGATAAGTTATGGGTCGTTGATGCCTAAGTAGTCCTATACTTTTCCATTTTCGAAATATGTCCAAAATACATACTCTCTGAACTAACCTATGGATGTGAAGCAGAGAGCGTGAAGGAGGCATCAACTAACCTAAGGATCGTATGTCGGGGTCTCGTAGGTCAGGCTTGTAATTTCACTGTCCCGTTATAGTTTAAGTAAATTAATTAGGGGTTCTATCAGGGGTTAAGGGGTGGTTAATTAAGTTAGTTAAGTGATTTTATAAGCAACCTTTAGTCTACACCCAACTTAACACCCCACAATTCCCAAACTTAAATCACTCTATCTTCTCTCTACTTTCTCTCTCCCAAAGAAACTCCATAGAAGACCAAGGTCAAAGGGTTCTAGGAAAGCAATACTTCACTTTTCTGCTTCAATATTCAAGGGTTAACAAGGTATGGGAACCTTTCACCTTTGATATTTCTTTCCCCAAATGGTTTTTTCAATATTGGTTTCAAATAAATGAATTGCATATGGGTTTTTTGTAATCCAAAATTGATCTTCCAAATTGTATTGTTCTTGATTTATAATGGTTATATTATGATGTATTATTATTCAATTGTGGTATTTATTGATGTTAAACCTAGTATGCGGAAGAGGTGATGAATTGACCCCAATTCCCTAACCCTAGGTTATGAGCTCATGTTGAATTGATTAGGATTGATGCAATTGACTTGATGCTTGTGTTAATTACTATTATAATGATACTATCACACATATGGATGGATGAGTTTAGTTGGTTGATGGTAACACCATGGATTATGGTTTTTGAAGGATAATTGGTAAGACTTTGTGATCTCAAACCTTTACTTCAATTGTGATGGCTTGGACTTGATGATAAAGTTCAATTGAAGTGTATTTTGTGATGAGATTAAGTAGTTTTTGGTATGATGATGCAATTTAAATTTCTTGATTATGTGAATTGTGAGATTATGATTAAGATGTAATGATATAAGGTTGGTTGTGAATTACCTATGTGCCTTATTATGACATGATGATGATAATGTGTTAATCTCACATATGAGGGTTGTATTGAAAGGATGTTCTCATGCAATTCCTAATGAGCTAATGAATATGACTATACAAGGGCTTAGTCTCCTATGACCTAATCTAAGTTATGATTGTTAAAAGATGATCTAAAGACATTTCAAAAGGGACTCTAGCTTAGCACCGATTTAACTAGTAGTGAGGAGTGTCCCTTCCCAATGTGGGAAGGTAGGTTCACTATTGTACTCATGAGATGGAGATTATAATTAAATAAGATTAAAGAGGGTCCCAAACATATCTCCTAATCCTTGAACTATGTTGCCTTCATAGGAATACTAGCTAGTGGATCCACCTACAATGTTATGTTCAAGTTTTAGTACTACCATGGTAAGTAGACCACCTTCTTTTGGTGAAGGGTTTCATGAAACCGGATTCCACATTTAGCTCATGTGGTCTATGTCGGTTAGGGCAAGTGTTCCCAAAAGTAAAATGAAGTACTAAAGTGAACACTAACTAGGGTGACTTAAAGGGTTTGACTTAGTCAAGGTAGGGGTATGGGACTCTACTTATACATTGCACTAGTTGTCCTTGAGGGAAGTCCTAGAAGGTTGTTATTATGTCTTATATATTAAATGGTATGCATATATTTACGTTACATGTTGATGATCTTATATGATGTTTGTTTCATTTATGAACATGCTATTGGTCTATATTGTTAAATATGATCATGACTACTCTTAATGCTATGTTATGTAAGGTTAGGCATTGCTTATGTTCTTTTGTTTGGTTTACTTGGTTGATTAAGGTAATGGGGCTTTATTTGGTCATTGAACTTAAAGACTTGATGGTGGGTTACGAGTAAGGGTCTTGCATTTGTTGTAATGTTATGAACTTTTATACATTATTTATTGTTATAACATCATATTGGAGTTCATTTTATTATTTACTCAAATATGCTATGATACATGTTGACTTGGTTATATTTGATGATGTTGGTCTTGTTTTGTATTTGGTCTTGTCTTATGGAATATGTGATTATTAGCTTATATGGGTTCTTGGTTCTGCATAAGACTTTTCAAAGTAACTTAGAATGGTTTTGAACAAATGTCTCCTTTAGAATGATTTCAAATGTTGTATGTGTATGTTTCCATACTTAGTACAATTGGTCTACTAACCCACTTCTATGTTTCTACAGTTGTGTAAGTTCCGGTCGTTGACCTTCTAAAGTTCCATTTGAAGATAACTTGGATTCTCATTCTCCAAGTTTGGTAGGTCCTCACCTTCCGAGGACGATGTCACTATCTACCTATTTGATGTTGTTATAGCGTAAGAAATTTCATTATTTCTCTTTCATTTGAAGACTATTATTAAATAAGCCTATATGTGGCTATTGTTGCAATGAAGCTTGGGTTATGCCCAAATGTTGTATTCGTTCTAGATGGCTTAAATGTGAGACATTCCTATTATGCTATCTTTGTATATTGTGTATGTGGCTGAAAAGTAGAAGCCTATGTAAGCTTCCTATGCGAGGAGTCTACGTAAACTCCCTATGTATATATAATGTGTAAAGGAGAGGTCTATGTAAACCTCACAATATAGATATATACGAAAAGTTTTAGTTTTTCCAAATTTTAACATGTGATATGCAATGACTAATGCTAAGAGGTTAGTCTTAGTCCTCTCTGAAGATGATGACGCTGGTTACGTCTACGGGTGCTCTTCGGATGTGACACGATGCAGATCAAGGTATTAATTCTCTTCATAGTACTATATAAGCTATAAGTAATCATGTTGTTACTTGTTTTTTATTGTTGAGTGTTCAACTTGAGGTTACTATTCTTCGCTTACCGAAAGAAATCTCATTCGCGGATGAATTTCCCAAGGTCGAGATATTGTAACATCTTGAAACTTGAAATAGCTAAAAATATGCTAAGAAACTAAAATTATCCTTCTGAAAACAAAAGTGAAAAATCTCAAAAATTTTCTACATTAAGAAAGTGAGTTTTGGTTATTTTCAAACGTTCATAACTTCTAGCTCCGGATGAGTTAGAGGTGCTTTTGGATATAGGTGGAAAGATGTTGGAATAATCTTTCCAACTCCGCATATTTTGTACAATTTTTATATCGTATGAGTGAGCTATTCCTTTCGTAAGTTGGACTGTTGGATTGAAGAAATTTCCTATCCGGATTTAGGGAAGGGCAAACTAGTCTTTTCACCAATTTATTTCCTATTTCATTTTAGGGGTAAAAACAATTCTTAGAACAGTTTGGAAAATTTAGAATAATGTTTAGGGCTTGGATAAGAAATAAAAGAAGAAAGAAAGGGAGAGAAGTCAGGGATTCTGCAAGCACGTCAAGCTTTGTAAATGGAATTCATTGGAGGTGATCCCTATCAAGATATGTGAGATCATTTAGTGTTGGGCTAGTTCACCCACACACGAAAATTGTTTCAATCTATTGATTTTCGAGTTGGTTGAATGACAAAAAGTGAAGTTCTTGAAGAACATTGTTGAATTCTTATTGATTAAGTCTGTGAATGCCTAGTGTTTATTTGATTCGTATTTCCAGGTTGTTTTTTGAGTTAATCTATTGTACATTGAGGGTACGAATGATCCTAAGTGTATGGGGAAAGAACTAGGGAAGTTTAGAGGGTTTAGAGATGAAAAATGGAGGATAAAAGTCAAGAGCGCTTGTCCATAGGGACTTGGGATACCGCGCCAGCCAATTCACCCAAACTTGACCTCTGAAGTTTGGGACTGGCGCCCCACGCCTCTTAGAGTGCCAAGGACGCCAGTTCACCCCATTTTTTTCCCACCTTTTCGTACTACTTCCTAATTGATGTACCCATATTTCCTAGTTGATTCCAACACTCTAAGGTACATATAAACATCATGAAATCATCCATAAACATGAGATCATGAACCTTGAATCCATAATCCAATTCAAGAGAAGTTAAGATAAAAGTCAAATAAGTTAAGAGTCAAGTCTACAAGTTAAGAAGAAAGTCAAGGTAAAGTTCTTAGCAGTTCAGAAGGGTCTTTAACAACGTATGTTTTGAAGTTTTTCCTTTAAAAATATACGGGGACTATGTATTCCCAAAGAAGTTTAAAAGAAATGCTTTTCACATTTGAAATAGAACAGAAATTGAGATTTCAAAGAGACTTCAGGCTAGTTTTCAGAAAACAGTAGCTTTTTTAATATGAAGCAAGTAGGAAAATTGAGATTTCCAAGATATACTTTGAGCTAAGTTTTGAGTACAAATCTTAAATTACATAACAAGTATGTTTTACAAACATAAGAGCGAGTATATTTTGGAGTAGTATTGACCATCGAATTAGGGATGAGCATGAATTTAGATAAGTCACATCTCCATACAACTATGTAGCCACCATGGGTAGAAAAGGGTCATACCTTTTAGATGAACCCTTTTCACAGTAGAGTACTGGATTCATTAGGCAGTTCAGGTCTTATACCTTTGACAAGGCATGGTATGCGCTATCACCATGAGGTAGATCGTTGTATCATCACTATAGCTCGTAAGTGATAGATGTCAATTGGAGAAACTCCCATAGAAGTTAAATGTATTTAAATATATACATTAGTTTATTTGTATTTTCAAATACATATCGGAGTTAATTGAATCCTTGTATACTTTCAGAGTTTACATCATATTTTCAAAGAGCTTTTCTTTATATTACACTTACTTTTAAATTGCTTTATATTAAAATGAGTTAGTTATATTGATTTATGTGACTTATGAGTTGAGCAGAGACAAGGTAAGTATTCCTTCTTAATCTCTTCAAGCTTAATTTATTTTAGAATTCCAACTAGTATATTATTTTAGAATTCCAACTAGTATACTCGTACATTCAATGTACTGATGCCAGTTGGCCTGTTTCGTATCATAATGCAGAAGCAGGTAACTAGGTTCAGCATTTGGCGCGCCGTTGATCTAGTGAGAAGGTCAGAGTCTGTTGGTGATCCTCTCTTCATTCTGGAGGACATCTTTATCATACATTTATTGATTTTAGTTTTCAGTTGTTAGGATAATTGGGGGTCATTTCCCAACATCCCTCTTTATTTTAAAGTCTTCATAGACAGATAGTGTTAGTTTCTTTAGTCTTTTCATTTCACTTGTAAATGATTAAGACTTATATTGTCATTTTGGCTAAGTATTAATTTTAAGTTATCTCTTGTGTTTAAGTCTTCCGCTGAGTAGGTAAGTCGGGCCAAGGGTCCGCTCAAGGCCAGCAATGGTCTTCGAGTGCCAGTCCCGCCCAGGGTTTAGGCTCGGGGCTTGACATAATTCTTAGATAAAGACATAAATTCAAATTTATGTAATGGAAAATTTGGAATGATCAAGTCATAATATTAATATTTCTTCTTATTCGTCTTTACTTATAAGTTAATAATCTTTTTTTTTTTTGTAGCATATGTTTATTTTATTCTTTGTAGTATATTTTTATAGTAGCTCTACCTCGTAACATACTTTTCTTGTAGGTTAATCATTCAATATTTTGTATTTATCACATAATGTAATAACGAAGAACGATATAATCCATCCAAATATTGTATTCAACAAAATACAATACAATATATCCCTCTTATTTAATTTTTTTAATATACCACTAGACACTCTGTCTAGTGGTGTTTATTAATATAAAAAATACAAAAATCCTCAATTGGGGTAAGTACAAGCAAGGGGAGTTAGGCCTTACCTTACCAATCCTAATAAGCTTATGAGCCTCTGCTTATTAACAAGCATGAAGTAAATAAGAATTAGATAAAACAGGTATTCTACTACCATCATTGAGTTAGTTACATACTCTATGATGATATCACAAATGAGGAAACTAAAATAATGCAAAAAATAAAGAATTCAAGAAGAAAGTTGTGTTATCAACCTCAAACTTCCTTTTACAAATGTATGAATAAGAAAAATAGGATTATTTTCTTCTTGTCTTCTTCTTCAAATCTGCCCAACAATACTTGATAATTCATCACTTTTTCTTGGGTTTATTGGATATTTTTAAATCTATTGACACTGTCATATGATTTTTCTTTGTCAGTCGCATAGGTAGTTGCCTTGGAACAAACTCCCCGGTCACTTTACCATCCCAACTATGTATGTTACCTACCATGTCTTTCTTTTTCTTTTGTTACTTCCACTTCTATGATGCCTAGCTGACATATCCCCATCCCTAGCCACTTTATCAAAACATTCGTCTAGTATATTGTTTTCCTCATCCTCATCAAAAGAATCATTGCCCTAATAAATAGCATAAGCATTAGTGGTATAAACCTAGGATGCTAAGGCCTCTACTTCATTCTTCTTGCAATCACACTTTAAGGAAATATAGCTTTTAACTTAATTTCCATTCAAAATAAGAGGCAAGACCTGCACTTCTTCATCAACCAAATCATCCTACCTAGGAGCACTCCTCTCCCCCTGATTTTCCTTTGAAATTATCAAATTATTTGTGAGATTAGCTTGAGGAAGTGATGACATACCTTTCACCAAATTTTTGTCATTCCCTTTGGAAAAAATGAGATGTCAAGATTCACCTTGAAGTTCCAAAAATGACTTCAAAGATTGGGTAGGGACCACGTGATTTGAGGTTTCAAAGTGATTATGGGTGGCCTGATAGCTAAATTGGATTTGAGTGCCATGGAAGCCTTACGTTCTTGAATAATCTTACTTACTTCAGGATTATAAATGTGTAACATTGCAACATAATAGGGGGACAGCAAGTCATGCCTAAGATTATATCAAAATCAGACATATCCAAATCACAAAATTAGCCAAAGTCTAAAAACCCATAAATAAGGTAGGACTAGAATGATAAACATGGCTGACTATGTCCGACTCTCCAATTGAGGTAGAAACATGGATATGGGAACCAAGTATATAAAAATTCATGTTAAACTCCTAGGTAAATCGCACAGACACATAATAATAAGTAGAACTTGGATGGAATAACACATTAGCATCCGGTCACAGAGAAGAATAGTACTATTGATCATTGCATCATAAGACTGGCTCATTTTTGCCCAGAAAGGCATAACACTAAGCTTTTTCATCATGACGGGCGACTTCCCTGCTTGGCTTCACTATACCTCTGCCTTCGTTACTATTTCCCCTACCTCCATAGCCTCACTGATTTCCTCCTCACCCACCTTGTAGACGCCCTTGGCCATTAATACAATTTTTATGGGTACCATGCTCTAGTCTACTGCTGCGCGGAATCCATCCTGCACCACCAGTGGGACAATCTCTTTTCTATGTATAGCTTCTCCACAGTCATAAAAAGTGTTATGAAAACATGACCTGCTACCCATCGAAGGTGCGGCTTCCTAGCTTTCCTGAATCAAGTTATGAGGTGGATTTCCCGAGTAATTCCCTATAAAAGCAGGCCTAGCATAATGAACTGGATGGTTCGGCCTCCCTGAACCTATAGAGTAAGAACCCTGAAAGTTACCTAAACTATTGGGTTTCTTAGCCAATACCTTAGCATGACCGTCTTGCCTCACTCCCTCCGCTTTCTTCACAAAATTCGTTACCTCATTGAAGCTCTTTTCTGCAGAGGTCATGTGAACAAACAATACCTGCAACTTAGAATTTAGTCCCTTAAAAATAGCCGGATCCTTTCATCCTCAGTAGTCACCAATTTCGTAGAATATCTCAACAGAGCATGAAATTTAGCCTCATAAGCAGCCACAAACATACCACTTTACTCCAAAGTCACGAATTAATCTTTCGAGGCACATATTTTTCCAAGAACAAAGCATGAAATTGGGTCCAAGTGAGTGGGGGTGAGGTTGAAGACCTGCATTCCACATTCTCTCCACCAGTGCTTAGCCTAACCTTGAAGATAAAAAGTCACAAACTCTGTTCTTGGACAATTCCCAACTTATGAAGCCTCTCATCTTATAGTACTCTTTGCTGCAAGTTCCTCTCTATTTGTTCAAATCCTTGTATAATTGATATTTTACACGACCTAGTAATTTACTTATTTTAAATTTTTTCCTAAGTGTGAAACAAGTTGCCTAACGTATTTCAACAAAGCAGTAAGGACAGTAAGTAAAAACACAATAATTTTACGTGGAAACACCCGGCTCAAAAGGTGTAAAAACCACGACCTCTACCCTTACAGGATTTAACTCTAACTTCACTAAATCAACTACGAGCCTCCTCAAAATATAGATTACAAACTTTGAAACCTACCTTAACTTCAAGTTATAGATTTGAACTACACATCTTGTAATCCTAGGAACTAACTCTAATTCCTAACCTTCGACA
Organism: Solanum habrochaites; assembly: GCA_027704765.1. Classification (NCBI taxonomy): domain Eukaryota; kingdom Viridiplantae; phylum Streptophyta; class Magnoliopsida; order Solanales; family Solanaceae; genus Solanum; species Solanum habrochaites. The sequence goes on along the minus strand of JAKWJA010002500.1, from coordinate 58,626,670 downwards.
CAAACCTCCCAAGGTATGTGTTTCCAACTCTTCGACTTATCATAACCCAAAGAAAACACTCCTAATTCAGTTTCATAACTCACTAATGAAGATTACATCAAGACTCATTCACAAAAAAAAACTCCTAACACATAAACTTTGTAAAGGATCAGGTTTTCCGATGTGTTCCTTATATGTGTTCCTTCAGTTCATTGGCAGCACTTCTGAAGTCAATTTATCAATTGTTATTTTTGCTCTGTAACTGCACAAGTATTCTAAACAACTTAACTTCTATTTAAGCACAATTTTTCATAGAGTTATTGTTTACTTCAAACTCCTTATTGACTTGAACTCTCTTGGCTTAGAGTTCTACTTCAAGTAAGACTCCTTCTTCAATTCAAACTCCTAGCTTCTTTGGACTTCTTCTTCAAATTACATTAATTGATTCTTTTGTATTGTATTCGAACTCCAACACTTCAATTCAGCGGTAACTTGAAGAGTCCTACTTTAAGTGAGACTCCTTCTTCAATTAAAACTACTTGCCTCTTTAGACTCCTTCTTCAAATCAAACTCATTGATTCTTTCTCTTCGATTCATCAAATGTTTATTTCCGTGGGGTTTCTCGCGAAGTTAAAATTATTCATTCCTTTATTTTTGACGTGTTTCTTCTTTCTTTGTCAATTATTAAAACTGCATAAATCCCAACAATAGCATTATTGCTAATTAGCCATCAACGTCCTCACACGTATTCATAGCAATTGAAACTACAATTTCCTTGGCTTGATGTACCGATTTTTCAACATTTAGGGGGACCTCATTTAAAGATTTGTGATTAGAATTCCCAAATCCATAAATGATGACTTGCTGCATCAAATATAGATTATTTGACCTCAGATGTTGTGATATTTTTATAGGTCTCCCAAAAACTCTATCACCTCAAGTTTTGCTCATATCACCTCAATTTCCAAGATCCAAATCATTCTCAATTGTCTGAGCAGAATTTCATTTGGTAAAATTGAAGCAATTATTATTTTTATCACTAATAATAACCTTTTTTAGGTACACCAAAAAATTGACAATGATCCACTAGATTTAATAAGAAAGGGTATGTGTTGATCAAATTTATGTGCAATTTTTACAAAATACAATTCAGATTCGATAACTACTTTTTGACCTGTATATGATTGTAATAAGGTGGAGGCTACAATTTCTTAGAAACAAGACAAAATTGTAGAGCATGAAATATTTTGAACCAATAAGAGACACTTAAATTATGTGTTGTGACATACTATAAAAAACTTTTATCAAGTTGAATACTTGATAGATTAAAAAAATACATAATTAAAATTGTTTGAATATTACTTTTGAAATTCATTTGTTAGCAATATTTCAACATGATGTATGTTCGACTAATATTAATCTTGATTGAATAGGCTTACCGTCCATTGATTTGAGCTTTTATATTTTCTCTTTAACTACTATGCAAGTACAATGATTATGTACTGGTCATCTTAAGGAAGACATAAATTGATCAAATTTCTCTATTATTTTTCAAAACACTACTCTCATTAGATAACAACTTCTAAATGGGCATGCAAATGTGAAAGGGTGGAGACTACAATTTCTTGAAAAAAAATGAAAAACTTAAGACAAGAACTACTTTGAAATCACATTTGACATTTAAATTATGAGTTATGACGTATTAAACAAAAGAAATTTTTATCAAATTGCATACTTAATATATTATAGGAATTGCATAATTGAAGTTATTGGTTTGAGCTTGTATATTTCTCTTCAATTTTGTGCAACTCATCACACACTAATTATAATATTTTCAATGTTCTTGTACTAATTAAGCATGAGATATATGGGCAACATACATGTTCAAGTGTATATATATCGCTATAACAACTCCACACAATTTTGCATGGAACACACGTGATCAGGATTAGTTACTAATAAGCAACAATCTTCATTGGACTTCATTGGACTCCATTGGAATGTACCCAAAAAGTATTTACATCAGAAAACTTTTCCACACATCAAAAGTTTTGTTTTTGCTCCTTTTGTAGGGGCTGATGAACTAATCTCACAAGATTCCTCATAAATATCTTCACTAGCCTCCATTAACATCTTTTCCTAACAAAAATAACAATTTCATATACAAATGAAAAAAAAAACAATAAAAGATGCCAAAATCATGAAATTTAGCATTTTTTAAAAATAAATCCAAACATGAAATTCACTATTCTATAAAAAAAAAATGTTTAGACTGTAAACTACATTCACAATTCTTATAAATAAGGAATCACTTACCACAATAGAATTAAAAAACGAAAAAGAGTATTTCAAGGAATTAATCACAAACCCTATCCCTAAATTTCAATGAAAAGAAAAGGAAGAGAAAGAGGGGAAATGAGGAAGAAGGATTCAGGGGAAGAGAAATTGAGAGACTTCTCGAATCATCGTTGTAACTGTGATTCTGAAAGAAACAATAAAGTTATTGCAGAAAAATCGCTTCTTAAATTTTGAAAACTGTTGCATCGGTGTAAGTTTTGAGAAAAATCTATGTGTCTGGCAGTTAACCATAAAATGCTCATATTTTTTTACGGAGAAGGGCCTAAAATAATTCTCAACTATTTGAATTGGTACATAATTATCCTTCATCAACTTTTGATCCCCAAGATACCCATGACATCAATCTTTTGGCTCAAAAGTACTCTTGTATCTAATGGAACATACTCATAAAGGGGATGGAGGGTAATATTGTACCAAATCTCATAGTTTAAGGGCATTTTAGGCCCTTTTCCATTAAAATAATTTGAAATTACTTAATATATAGCTCACATGATTGGCTTGATTTTGAATTTCATAGTAAATTAATTTTAATTTATTTTTATTCAATTTATGACAAACAAGAGAAAAATAATGTTGCGTTCATATAGAAATAGTTAGTTCAATAAAGATGGCCTAATTAAGCAAATCTGTATGAATATTACATTTTTCTTTTGTGTGTATCGGAAATTCAAAATAAAGATAATAAAGATAATCATTTCTCTTATCCAATGTCATCCCACAATAATAATAATACAAATTAAAAGAATATAAACATGTGAGTTCATTTCAAGTTTGAGTCGCGAATATACTAATTAAGAATAAGAGATCTAAAAAAGGAATAAAAGAGAAAATGAACAAGACATTTGGATAACTGATGGAAAATTTTATATTAATAAAAATAATACTATTTTTTTATGGACAATTAGTCGGGGTGAGTATGAATTTTAGTTGGAACCTCATTTATGAGTTAGGTTACATTATAACGAATTAGGGTTGGCATAAAATAGGTCAATAGAAAGATATCATGAAATTAATTATTTTTTCAATATTATTTTCAAGTGTATCGGGTTAAATATGAATCGTAAGTGGTTTTATGAAAAAATAAAATTTTAAAAATACGATTTTATTATTTATTTGAGAAGGATTTATATTTGGGCCAATCACATTAAGCAACATAATAAATAAATATTTACTAATTTTATTTTTTAGGACATATTAAAAATAAGAGCAAACATGAGTCAAAGGATTAACATTACTGGTATTTTATAGCCAAAAGGTAGATGTCGGGCTATTTTAAGGCCGAAAGGTGGATGGAAGGTAATTTTATATCAATTCAAATACTTGAGGGGCATTTCAAGCCCTTCTCCGTATTTTTTAAAGGATTAAATATGGGTATAAGCCAAAATATTATTCATATTTAAAAGGAAAAATTACTGAAATACACGTCATATATTTTCCTTATTTCCAATATCCCCCTTCTATTTCTAAAAACCTTTAAAATTTTCTTATTTCTTTAATGTATCTAAGCTACATATTAATGTATCTGAGCGAGTATTTAATGTATTCGAGCTACATATATGTATTTGGTTTATTTTAAAATATATCTGAGCTAGTTTTAATGTATTTGAGCTACATAATATGTATCCGAGCTAGTTTTTAATGTATCCAAGCTACATATTGCGTGTCCGATTTATGTTATAATGTATCTGAGATACTCTTTAATGTATCTGAACTACATATTATGCATTCGGTTTGTGTTACTTTTTTAAGGGATAAATGTAATTACAAACTCAAGAGGGATATATTCTAATTTCATGTCAAAACTATTTGACTCCTAAAATTTATCTTATTTAAAAATTACTCTCTCAAGTTAATGGGGGTATTGAGCGGGTCGATGACAAATGGGCCTAAATTGTTGGCACTATACAATGTATAAGGTCACTTTAATACCATATTTACTCACACAAACGTCATGAATATTCAAACCGATCTAATTCTACCTTTTTAGAAGGTCAAATAGGTTGTTTCATCACACCATAGGTTTTCATGATCAACTCATCGACTCAATCTCATTCATGAAGTTTTAGTCCCATTAACCTCTCTAGAGCAGTTCATATGCTCAAGAACCCATTTTTATGGGATTTCTACTTTCTAGTTTCCCCAATATTGATATTTAAGCTAAGGTTAACAATTTCATGCTACAAAATCAAATTCAATAATAATAATAATAATAATAATAAGTAATAATAATTTAATACTAATAATAATAATATAAAATAATAAATATAATAATAATAAATATATATATTAAAAGAAGTAAATGAATGCACAATACCTAATTTTACATTCTGCCCCAATAATAATTAACCTATGGTTCAACTCATAAAGTTCCACAAAGAACTCACCCTTTGATTCTATGAAGAAAATGACTTGCAGTTAAAAAGAATGGATTGATATCACTTGAGAGAAAAACTAAATCTTGAAAAAATTACACTTGGAGTTCTCTGATCGAATATTCTGAGTTATGACCAAGATCAGGTGGAATACTGACTTAAGCAAAGGGTCGCTATAGAACCCATCCTATGGTATAACGAAGTTATATGACTTTGCTACCTTCTATAGTGAAACCCCATTTTGTTCATTTTTATTTGTTGAGTCAGTTCTTAACCCGCGGGGACATAGCAATTGAATTAGGAACTTATTATGACTGTTTTCTAAAGGTTTATTGTTCTTGAAATGATTAGTTCAGAATTGTTTGCTTCTTGACTGGTTCTTTTACAAGTTGGAGTTTTCCATGGGGCAAGCGTTTAGACTAGCGCCAAAGCTTATCCTGGGTTTCTATCTTCAGTAATTGCTTATTGTAGTTCTAACTTTTAGGTATTCAACTGGCTCTGAAACTCAGATGGGTAAAAACCTGTAATCCCCATTTTGGAATGCAAAAATGATTACTTCATTCTTGGGTTATTTACATAGAGGGATGGAGAAAAATCAGAAAACGAACCAATATAAATATTTGCCTTTATGTAAACACGTTGCGGATTATTTAGCTACTATGTTCACAGTAAGCAATAACCATAAATGGACCCGAAACAATTAGGCAATATTCAGTACCTAAAAGGGCTAGCTATATCAGAGTCATTATGTTGGAGTTGAGTCGGATAGCTTCTCATTTGTTCCAATTCACAGTAAAGGTACATTGGTTACCAATACAAACATACAATAAAATCTACGGCTTCAAATTATTGAATTGCCAAAGGGGGGTTTTTCAGGGGGGTTTGTATATTGTGAGATTTGTTATATAATAAAGAAAATTTGAATCATATTACTATGTTATATTATTACATAAAGTCTCTTCATTGGGAATAATATAGATCACAGTCTGGAACCTTGATCTGCTTGAGAAAACTGCTGCCTCAATACCCTTCTCATGACTTTATTTGTTGCTGTTCTTGGAAGGGAAGGGAGAGGAACAATACTAGAAACCTGCACATATTATTGTATTTAGATGAGACAATATATCCTAACGAACCTGCAACCTTTCAGGCCTATGATATACCTTGAACAATGGGTTCAACTTCCTCTGCAAAGCTGTGTTGAAAGAAATCAACAAATTGACCAACTTTTGCTCCAAGTTATCTGAATCCTTGAACACGACTGCAATTACCAACTTCTCAGGCCCACCAGCAGCAGGCGGTACTCCAACTGCTGCTGTCTCTAGTATATTTTCATCTACTACATTGCATATGCGCTCAATCTCAAGTGAACTCACCTGACAAAACAGAATAGCAGAACTCTTAGATAAGGAAACAATCCAGTATAAGTGGAATGCCTGGCAACTCAATGCCCATTCATATGCATAGTTTACAGGGATCTTAATACTAAACAGATACTTTCGGATTCAATTTCGAGGCTACATGCAGACCTTTATACCCCCTAGGTTCATTGTATCATCTGCACGGCCATGTGCATGGTAATATCCTTTGGACGTACGTTCAAAAACATCCCCGTGTCTTCTTAGAACCTGCGATACAAATGGTGCCAAACAAGATATTAGTAAAACTGAAATAGCTTAGACTACAGGATAATAATATGCATTACCTTTCCATTCAAAACAGGCATTCCTTTGAAGTAGATCTCATTGTGGTCCGCGTTCAGCAGTGTACTTGAAGCTCCAAACATTAGAGGACCAAGGGCCAATTCACCAATCCCAGGAACATCTGATGGCTAAACAAAAGAAAAATAATAGCTAAAATGTCCCAAAGAGTGGAGAGAATGAGCTACTGTCTCCCTACAGGTTATGGGAAATTCTCTCGTCATGAGCTAGACTATGGGATTGATTGAGACTCGAGTTTCATTTTTTTAACATGATATCAAAATCAGGCCTATTCCTATTCTTGGTTCACCCAGTCGACCTTATATTATACTATCCATGTCCACGCACTGGATATCCAGTCATGGGCATGCAGGCAGAGGGGATATTAAGTTCCCTGCATTTGATGAGGGAACTACGTTGTCTCCTTATATAGTCTTGGCAAAAACTGACGAGGCCAAGCTTTGTCAAGCCATTACTATAAGCCAAGAAAAGGGAGTTCACGTACCTTAAAGGCTTGTTCATGAAGATGGAATCTATGGGTCGATATGTAGAAGTGAAGCTGAAGAAAGGAAAATCTCAAATTGGATCCCAGAAAGCTTTTGGAAGTGCTGATGCAGCATCAGAATTATCTGGTGCACAGTACCATGTCCTATAACGACCCTCACAGTCATTTTGTGATTTCTGTACATTTTGACTATTTTACTCCTTCATGTAGCTCCAATGCGCTATTTGTGGTCTTGGGGGGGGGGGGGGGGGGGGGGTTCACGAGGTGGTTGGATGAGTTTTTGGAAGGATGGGAAGTTTGACCAAAATCAACATTCGATGAAGATGAGGTCAGAATGGAATTAGATATATATAGTATGGCAGCGGGTATACAGGTTCTAATTTTGGCCAGGTAGGAGGCATGTGCATATATGCAAACATCATCTCATTCATCTTTATATAGCATTGATATCGTGTGAACGTGATTGGCATTGTGAAAGTGGCTTACTTACTCTTGTCTTAACTAGACTGTGATCTCAGATTACTTGGACTTGATCTCTATGTGATTGTTGTTGGCATTAGCTTTTAAGTCCGCATGTGTTTTCCTTAAAATGAGTTGTATAGGTGAAAGATAGAGGAACAGGGCAGTTTAGGGCCGACCCTCATCATCGCTTCAAATGTGGGTCGATCGACCATGTTCTTGAGTACTCGTGGATTATGCACTCACCCTTGCTTTCTTCGGCACCATTGTGTGCAGGTTCTGAGCCGAGTTCCAATGGTCGGTGATTGGTAGCAGATTGAGCTTTCACCCCAAACTTTGCGGTAGTTGCTTGACTGATCTGCAACTTCTAGATCTCCTCTTCTATCCTTACTTTCTTTTATGTTGTTTTTATTTCCAATATTGTCTAGATCAAGATTCTACTCCATGGTTCGCAGAGGCTTGTACTAAGACATCAGATTTTGGGTAGTCTGTATCTATTTCTGCATTTTTCTTATGAATTTTATGAGAAAGGCTGAATTATGCATTATTTCAGATTTATTTAATATTTTCTCATATTTGTGCTTCGACTTATGATTATGTGATTTGGGTTGTTTACCTATCAATGGGTTAGATAGGTGCCATATCTCCAGTTTTTGGATCATGACTTGTCTGCAGATATTGTTCCCCTATTGCGGAGAAACCAGTCCTAAAAGAAATCTGAGATTGTGACAAGATGTCTGCTTAAGCTGAAGATGCTGACTTTGACAAGGTCCGCAATTGCGCCTTAGAGTCCACTATCGAGAGGAAGTTGACCCAAGACCGGACCATGATTGCACCCCAACAGATGCAATCGCGAGAATAACCTCAATGTTTCCAACTTCCCTTTTTCAGTCTCATAGTATTTCTAATCACTAGTTGTAGATATTTTAGACTTCATTAGCTTCTATTAAGCCGTAGTATTAATACCCTACTTTCTCAATTTAGTAGAGTTAGATTACATTGATGTATGAACTTGGTAGGGGAGTCAGCGTATCTATTGGATCAGTTCCAACTTTGCGAGGAAGCAAAGAGATTTGGCTATTATCTTCTTGATGGGTTCTTAGCTTAGGTGCTAGGATTTAGTGTAGCAGGTCGATTTTGTGGCCTTTCAATCTAGTTATTGTCTACTTGGTTGAATTTCCTTTGTGCCTAAAGTCAATTTCTATCCTCTAAATTTCTTGTTATTGTCGATTACATCAAATGCTCAGACCTGATCACATTAAGTAAACACTCAACTCTCACTAGCTTAAGAACTTAATAGGCAAGCATAAAATGTGTGACATGATATTAAATGCAGTTTGCTCTAGCAAATACTATTGATGTTCCAAATATAAGGTTGTATCGTGCTTACTATAGGAAACCCATCATCGCCAAGAATATGAAGACTACATCCCATGACTGCTGTGCTGAAAGCGGCTAAAGACTGGGGCTGCAACATTGACCCAGAGACAAAGGAGCCACCAATCTCTGTACCACCGCAATACTCCATTATCGGTTTATATTCAGCTCTTCCCATTAGCCAAAGATATTCATCCACGCTAGATGCCTCACCAGTGGAGCCAAAGCAACTAGGATCATGTATGAACTACATTAAGCCCAAGAAAGGGAAAGGAAAAATAGTCTTGAGCAGAATTCATTTTGATGTGCATATATGTAGGAAAAATATTGTTTTCATATAATATCAGTATTTTGAAATATAAATTCATGAATCAAACATGTGCAAGCTTGCCCCGCAATTTCAGTCAATTTGGAAGGAAATAACAGGCAAGGAGATAAAGAAATATAAGTAAAACAAGGACGAAGATACCAATAGAGCTCTTCGTGAAATAAAAACATAATGAGAGAGTTGCTTAGAAACTACCGGATGGTTGACCAATCATAGCCATCAGGAGAATTTTTTGCTTTCCAAGTCCTCACTATACTTGGAATCACCCCAAGCATAGTTACTTTAGCATCCTGGTTAATTTGCAAAGGGGAGATTTTTCATGAGCATAAATAACTAAAGGTATTCAACATTTAAACAATGTAGGTTTGCGATGAATAAAAGATTCAAAATACCATATCTATCAGAGATTGTGATGCCTCGATTAGTTCACTTCTGTTGGGTCGGTGAGCACCACAGGCTTAGCAATAAAATTATAAAATTGTAAAACTGTACATACAATAGAGTGTTCTCTTTCCATTCATCATTTTTTTCCTTTTCAATTAAAATTAAGAAACTTAGCCTGTTTAGTTTCCTGATAGTCCACCCAAAGTATAATTGCAAGGCTAATGCACGTAGGAAGAGATAAAAGTTAAGTTCAAAAGACTAAAATAAATAGATACCTTCCCTAGCTTACAAGAAAAAAATACACCAGATTAGAAGATGACAAAGCAACATGATATTAGCTGACACAATTATCTCAAATGTATATAATTATGATACAGAGTGATTTTACCAAGTCATTCAACACGAAAAAGGAGACCAAGGAAGAATAACAATGAAAGAAATTAACCTGTACAAACTTAGCAAAGCCAGAACCAAGGGGAGATCCATTATACAAGGCAATGGATGCCCCATTCAACAATGCAGCATAAACGAGCCAAGGTCCCATCATCCACCCAAGATTAGTGGGCCAAGCAACAACATCGCCATTTTTGATATCCATATGGCACCACCCATCAGCAGCCGCCTTGAAAGGTGTGAGGAGAGTCCATGGAATTGCCTTCGGATCTCCTGGACCATTTAGGATTTTAGTGTGACCATTTCTTCAACTGCTTCATTTGCCTTACCAATACAATGAATTCTTGATAATCAATTGGTAAACATAAAGAGGATATTGTGCACTGCCAATTCAGTTCGACAGTTGACTTGACTACTAAATTATCCATTCTTGTTTAGAAAGAGGATATCTATATGTGAATGTAAATATTGATGTGATTTCTTCAACCCTTAATTTATTATGAAAAAAAGGATTCTACACCCACTCACCCCCCTCTCAACCTTCCCTCAAAAAAGAAAGGGAAGTATCAGTACCAAAACAGAAACAAGACAGGCAATTCCCTTGGAAACCCAAGAATCACACTAAAATGGAATCCAACATCATGTAAACCACCCCTGCAAGCACAATTATACAAACACTCAGATCTCACTTCCAACTTGGCACAACCACCTGCATATCACTCTTGACCCAAAATATTCTAGATTTTTAGTAGTACAAGCAGCCTTAGCAAAGAGTTGTTTTGCAGTTCTTGACTGGAGAAACATGTGGATGCTCTACAATCATGGGAGCTTTCTTGTTAGGTTAGGGTAATTTTTCAAATATAAGCTGTGCATCAGGACTTCCTTACACTATCCATTCCAAAGTACTATTTTCCCTCTTTATAGTGTTGTTCACGTGAGAGGCCCCAGTTTAATGATGCTACAGTGAGACATGAACCTTAAGTGAACTTCCTTGTTTTCTTTCTTCAAAATGATACTATTGTTAGATTCATTGTGAATATTCTAGAATATATATAAATATAGTAGGTAGCTTAATTTATTTATTTGCTTTTGTTGAATCCTGTTGTAATTAGGTACTGATCTACTTATGTTTTTAGAACATGTTAACCTAATTATTTAAACTCCAATAGCTTGAGGGGAAAACCAAGCCGGGTTCTTTCTTATTTTCTCTTTCACTTCATATGTTATCAAAGCCTTGAAGGCTTCCAAACTCAGAAATCTTCCGGCAACTTTTTGCAAATGTCTGAAGAGAATTACGTTTTCATAGGGTTGCGGTCAAAACACCACCATCACAAGCAAAACCAAGCTAGGTCTGTTGCCGCCATTCATCCGACAAGCCCTCGTACGCAGACCAGAGCCAGTCCAGATTCCAACGAGATCTGCTCAAGCGCCGATGCATGGACAGGACTACTTTACGAAGACCAAGAACATGAGAAATTGTTGAATATACAAATGCAGACTGCACAGGGTTACCCTCTGACAAACAGTCCACTTTTGGATACTGCGTTCTAGTTTGGAGAAGTTTGGCGTCATGGAAAAGAAGAATAAAATGTTGTTGCTAGATCAAGTGCAGAAGCCTAAATCGGTCTATGGCAATGGTGACATGTGATATGGATCAATAAACTACAGAAAGCGTCGAAATATGGGTAGCTTAAAGCAATGCAACTTGTGTGCAATAAGGAGGTTGCACTTCACATTGCACCTAATTCAGTGTTTCATGAGAGGACCAAACACAGAGATTGACTGACAATATGTCAAAGAGACGGTACTCTCAACAGACATTGTCACAAAGTTCTTGTGGTAAAATGATCAGCTTATTGACATATTCACAGTTGTTAGCCAATCTCAGAGCAAGTTTTATACATAGCAAGCTTGAAACATACATTTTGTATGCACTGACTTAAGCGGGAGTGTTAGAATCCTAGTGAATATTCTAGAATATATGTAAATATAGTAGGTCGCTTTTGTTATTCCTATTGTAATCAGGTATTGATTTTCTTTCTTTCTTAGAACACGTAAACATAGTCATCGAACCTGCCCCCTTTACCTTCCTCTTCACCCGTTTGCCCCCCCTTTCATCTCTTCTTCATTTTCTTCTCCTCTCTCCTCACTATGCTTTAACTTCCCCTTTTTACTATTTTGTCCTTCTTACTTCCTCCCCGATCGCAGCCACAATGGAACACCTACATTAAAGTTGATTGGTTTAATGAACACTCAAGATGTTTATCGTGGAAGAAAATTCCAAGAATGACCCAAGATAACAAGAAGTTGACTAAGTGCAACATACATTTAATTGTCCAAGTTTGAGTCCAAAATCCAAAAGATTGGGGCTACATGAAGGCCAAGATGAGGGCCCCCATGGATCTCAAAACAGGAGCATAAAAGAGAGCTGAAATTTCATACAAAAAAATTGTTGAAGTCGTGTGGAGCTTTTGTGGAATTTTGCCACTTCTTTCTCTTCTCTTGACAAGCTAATTTATAGGAAAATGTCTGACATCTTTTGACATGTTTTCCTAGTTTAATGTATCCTATTTTAAAAAATTTTCTAGTTTGAAGTTTCCTAGTTATTATTACCATAAAAGTAGGATCTGAATCCACGCTACTTGGGATAGATTTCTCCTTGGATTTTGTTATTTTCAAAAGCCACGATTAATATTATTTGAGACATTTCTCTTCTTTACACTTGTGTGTGGTGACTATGGATTTGATAAAGAAGATTCTTTAAGAGGTAGAATTAATGATTAACTTAATATATTTGGTTTCTACTTAAGTAAATTAAAGAAGGTAATTAGTCTTACACTAATTGTTGTCTCTAATTTCACCGAAATAAGAGTCTAGATCACTTTTTGATCGAAGTTTTTGAATTAACTATATTAGTATCATATTTAGTTTTAATCACCTAATTTGAATATTAAGATCATTTAGGGTTCCTAGCACTTAATCTTGAAATTTGGGGATTTATTCTCAAATTTCACATATCTTTCAATTAAGGTGTTTATTCTTTGTACTTTTGCTTCCGCGTAATTTTCTTGTTTATTCAAGTAACCAGATTTTTACAGAACTCCAATGCCTAGAGGGAATTCAAGTCGAGCTCTCTCTTATTTACACCTCCACTTCACATTATCATCTTAACAAGTATGCCTCAATCTCTGCACTCGTCTACCTCATTATTGTACCATATTAAACCACAGTAGACTAGGGCAAGTAACTTCTCCAATAGTCCAATGCTATGAGTTAAGTCATTATTGCCTTCCACTTCCTTTCAGGCTCTAGATTGTCCTTGCTATAGAATCATGATCCTGTTTCTTTCTTTATAAAAAAAAAAAAAAGAATCTCGATCCCATTTTCACGAAGTGATGATATCCCCATCTTTAATATTTTGGAAGTGACATGCAGTTCAAACAAAAATCAAAATGCATATTGGCATGAAAGAATTGTTCATAAGTTTTACTCTTACTACACCTGTTGTGCCAGATGAGAACAGAATGTTCGTAAATGCATCAATAGGTTGTTCAACAGCAACAAACTCAAGTCCCCTGCATTACAAACAACTAGCATTCAATGGGAAATGCGTGTAACATTTTGTAAATGAACATATAGTCAGAGATGAAAAAAGTAGACTTGTTTTTTTATAATCAGGCTAAGAAGGTGGAGTATGGGTTAGGCTCTGACCCTACCCATTGTTGAAAGCAAGTTCCAAAAGATTACAAAACAAGAAGGGAGACATTTTTTGATACCTCCATAATTACAAGCTAAGAATGGACAACCCACTGTAACTCGACATAAGCATGGGCGTGGCAAAGGGTTGGCATGAATGACTTTGTCAAAGGCCAAAATGCGGGTGAAATAAATCATGCGTTGTGTGAGCAGAGTGTTGGCATGGTCAAATGGGTTCAAATTATGTTGGTAGGACAGTGTCAAGACATGACATGGGCGTTGGCAAGGCAACTGCCGATGGCATGACTTGCGCGCTGGCCGACATCGGTTGTGGAATTTCACCAAGACACTTAGAATAAAACGTGAAGGTTTTAAGAAGTCTAAGGCAGCAATCGACTTGTGATTGTGTCTTAAGTCGAAGTCGAAATCAAAGTCGAAATTGGATAGAATTGTTGTTCCAACGAGTGAGTCCGTTGTATTGTTTTGATTATAAATATAAAGGTTGGGTTTGCCTGTATGTTTATGTATTGATTTCCTGTTAAAGTCTGAAAAATAATCTAAGGCATATAAAAGAAAAACGTCCTTGAACGTTAGCAGAATAGGCTGCGAAAGGGGCTAAGTTGAGTGGGACTTGACTGCCATCACGTCGGGCTAACCTCTTGCACGAAATTTAGGTGAAGTAATTTCCACGTGTGACACCCACCCAGTTATGTTTGAGGTTATGTAAAAGATGTAAGCCTATGGTAAATTTCCTAAACTAAGTAATGTGCGAAGATTCCACTCTCTAACAACACTAGAAAACAATTAGGAGGTTGCAAACGAAGATGAAACATGTGTCGAAGATTAGTATCCTTTAAGAAATCTAAACAAACCTATCTAGTCATCCAAAATGATCAAGATAGAATTCTGAGGGTACCTACTTCCTTCCTCTTGTCACGAGGCTTAACATATTCCGGTTGGCCCCTCCACTAAAAATTTTAATATCCTCTTGGGGATAAATTACACCATCAATGCCGCATTTTTTATTTAGTCTTGCACCGGCTCTTGTCCTTCCTACATTCTGATTGAGTTAGGCCCAAAGGTGGTAGTAATATCATGTGTTAATTTATCATGTAAGTTTCTGATTGTTCTGTTTTTATTTCCTTTCTCCGTTACTTCCCTTGTATTCTTAGCTCAGGGAAATGCGGATGGAACTCATCTTACACGCTTCTTAATGTTTAAAAGAAGTTGATACAACATTCCAAACTCTGACCCAAATCATTGGTAAAATTAAGTATGACAAAATAAAGAACAAGCACTATATTTTCCTTTTCCTAGATTAAACATGTACAAAGAAATTATAAGAATCTCTGTGGCAGGAGTTCTTACTTGGAATCTTTCACTCTGTCTAAAAAGTCAGGCCAAGAGATATCACCATCACGTAATTCTATGCTCAAGCTGGAGACTCTATTGGGAATCACAATTGCCATCGGTGAATGAGCTTCAACAACTCGACTGCAGTTTTCAACAAGTGAGTCAAGAAAGAGAAGACATGAAAAAAGGGGAAATGCATAATTTACTACTAATGCTAGAAGTTAAGCTTGCATGAACCTCGATACAGTTCATAATGTCTGAAGCAGAAAGGGAGGAGAGAGATGACCTGTACAAGGGTATCTTTTTTTCTCCACGGGGAATAAAATCCTGTACACATCATTAACAGAACGAAATTAAACAAGAAAAGGACCAATAAATAGTAATAACAAACAAATGGGAAGCAAAATGAGTGCAGCTGCATATGCCAAAAGGAGTAATAAGAATGAGGAATAATGATTTGTACCAAATTTCACCATTTGAATTTTGTTGAACTTGAGGAATAAAATATAAATTAAAGTACAATTTGATCATAGGGGAGTCCATAAGAAGCAATGATCAAATAATAGAGCCATTAAATAGTGTTTCTGCAGTAGATACTTCCATGAATGTTAGTCCAACTAGATTTTTGGAAGCCTGTCCGTAAAATACTGGAACTCTTTAGAAATTCTTCAAATGCCCTTAATAGAGAAAATTAGACAAAAAAGACCCAATGTTCATGAGTATGAAGAATTTACTTCTCCACGATCAAACTGCTTTATTTTTTCGAAGTATTAAAAATGAAGCCATAACAAATTTGCTGGAAGCTAATATTTAAAATATTCCTACATTTCTTTATATATGTATTATTTTTTAAGAATAAAAGAAAAAGTGTTTACCAGCTTTGAGTCTCAAATGAAGTTCTTTCATCATTTCAACGCATCAACTGGACTTTACATGCTTAAAAAACTGAATTCTCCAAAAAGATTTTAAAATAATGAAACAAAATAAACTGATTAGGCAACTGCTCCATAATCTTCCTGATCATCTGTACGTAAATTGGTTATATCCAATACTATCATATCTAAATATTTTAAGAAGATATTAACCCATGACTTTACAACCATCTCCTGTCCAGCTAATATGGTCTCACATATGATCTTCATATATTGCTTAATTTAATCTAAAATAGAAACACAATATTTTTTAGAACTCATTTGTATCCACTTCTTTAATGCATATTATAGTTACATTTTTTCCTCAATTCTTTGTTAATTTTGGGTTATTATCTGATATATTGTTGAATGACTGACTATAAAACCATCCGATACCATAAGATTTTGAATGTAGTACTATGTTATCTGATGCATTAAAATCAATGCACTAGTGTGGGTCCTACCTTTACAACCCTGTCTTTTATTAGTGTAGAACTGCTAGCATAGGAAGGAGCTACAAACTTGTATTCATCCAATGAAATTCTAAAGACTTTAAAAGATAACATATATATGATACAATAGCTAAAAAGAATATCCTCGATCAATAAATAGAGCACCTGAGTAAAAATTGCTTTTGCTTTTGATAAGATGAGCCTTGTTGAAATTTCACTTGGGGCAAAACTATCAGCAATGGACACAACTACATAACCAGCAAGAACAATAGCCAAGTAGATCACCACAGAATTAACATCCATCGGCATATCTATAGCTATGGCAGATCCTTTCTCCAAACCCAGGCTTTCAAGAGCATATGCAACTTCCCTGTAAGTACAGTTATAACTGTGAGAAAGGTGATGATTCAGAGATTTCAATAACTTGGCTGAACGCACAGTGAAGGAAGTATGTTGTGGACGCATTTGTGGGCAAGACATATGTGCGACAGAGAGTCAAATAACTTGATTCAATTATAACGCTTGTAGTGTTCTTATTATTCTAGAGTTAGGAAGAATTTAATTATATTAGTAGTAGTTTTCTTATTAGTTTAGAATAGGAATTTAGGTTTTCTAGTTTCATAAGACTTCTATTATGTTAAGAAGACTCCTATTTAAAGGAGGGTATTTGAGGAATAAGAAGTACGCAGATTTTATAAGAAAACAAGAGGAGGAGTTCTCGCTTAATGAATCTAAGGTTTTCGGATTCCCTTTGCGGCTCTTCCCTTGATTGAGCTGAATTCATACACAAAAAAAATAGGTCGATTCTCAGAATCGAACAAAAGCAAGGGAAAATCAAAGGAGTTGAATTTGATTTCCTTGTTCATCGTCCTGTGACTCGATCCTTCTCTAATAATTCTAACAATTTGGTATCAGAGCCTAACACAATGGATGATTAGATCACTTCCAGGTTTCAGTAAGAACGGGTGATAATAAAGACACTAATGGATTCTAAATTTGCAGCAATGGAACAACGTCTCGGAGAAAGGATTGTCCAAGCTATTCAAGAACAACTTTAAAGCTTGGGAATCGGCTCAACAAAACTAACAGCCCAAGGGACTGAGTCCAGTAGTGCTCCGACAACAAGTAGATCAACTAATCCGGCTTCTAGAGGCAATACACTGCAAATTCATCCGACCGATTAGAATCATCCAAGTAGTGGAAACTCCAATTCGACAATACCAAAATATGCAAAGATGGATTTTCCTACTTATGATGGCACTAACGACCCATTAATTTGGGCACATCGTTGTGAACAATTTTTTGAAAATCAACATATAGAAGATGCAGAAAAGGTTGGAGTTGGTGGGTTTCACTTGTTAGGAGAAGCGCAATTATGGTACTATCAGCTTAAACGAGCGAAGGGCACAATGAGTTGGGAAGATTTTCAGAAACGATGTGTCCAGCGATTTGGACCTCCCGAAAGCAGCAACCCGGTGGGTGAACTGGTCACGGTTCGACAAACTAGCACAGTTGAAATTTATCAACGTCAGTTTCAAGAAAAGTTGGCTAGGGCTGATGAGCTTATTCCCGAACACTTGCACGTGGGCATATTTATGGCAGGGTTGGACGATTCAATCAAATTGGACGTAAAATTGCTTAAACCACCTGACTTATCGACGGCTATGAGTATAGCCAGGGCCTTAGAGCAAAAACAGCAACTGCAAAGAGTCAGTAACACTCGCAAGGCGGCATGGCAGCCGTCTCGGACGAGTCATGGCAGCACACTGAGCTCAACTAAGTCTAATAATGGTCTAGTCGGTTCATCTACCTTGACGAATATCCAAACTAGCAACCAAACCCCTTTTTTCAAGTGATTAACTCGTGTAGAAATGGCAGAGAGAAGAGCTAAGGGATTATGCTATAATTGTGACGAACAATATTCAGCCACTCACCAGTGTAAACGACTCTTTTTGTTTGAATTGGATGATTCAATTGATGACGAAATTTCGGAAGTTCCGGATGACTGCCCGTAAATTTCATGCAATTACAGGTCAAAGGCATGCACAAACTATGCAATTACTCATTAACAGACATCACATGCTTAATCTTATTGATTGTGGAAGTACCCACAATTTTATAAGTTCGACAGCTACTTCTTCTTGATGTTCTTTCCTTGCACAACATCAGAATCTCTATTGCTAATGGGGAGAAAGTTCAGTGCTTGGGGGTCTGCACAGGGGTTACAATTTCGATAGGTGAACATAACTTAGTTAGGACCGTTGTCATTTTCCCTTGGGGTGGATTTGAATCGGTTTGGGAGGAAGGGGGTACAGCCTTTGGGTCCTATACTTTGGGATTTTGCAGCACTTACTATCAGTTTTTCGGTGGAAGGGAAATCAGTTTTGCTTCAGGGACAACAAGGGTATTTTGGGAAGGCTTTGCATCTGCTAGGAAAGGGAATTACTGATGAGCAGCGACTGGAATACCTTTTGACCGAGTTCGATGATCTGTTCCAAGAACCTAAGAGTTTACCACTATTGAGACAATGTGATCACCGCATTAGTTTGCTGCCCGGAACAGCCCCTGTAGTTGTTCGTCCTTATCGATACCCTCATCGGCAAAAGGATGAGATTGAGAAGCAATGTGAGCACATGTTGCAACAAGGATTGATCCGTCCAAGCAAGTCCCCTTTTTCTTCACCTGTGTTATTGGTATCTAAGAGAGATGGGTCTTGGCGTCTTTGTATTGATTACCATGAACTGAATGCCAAAACAGTAAAGGACAAGTTTCCAATTCCAGTAGTGGACGAGTTACTAGATGAGTTACATGGGGCCAATTACTTCACTAAACTAGATTTGTGGTTTGGATACCATCAAGTCCGCATGTCTTCGTAGATGTGGAAAAGACGGCCTTTAGAACTCATCACGGGCACTTTGAGTTTCTTGTCATGCCGTTTGGACTGACTAATGCCCCATCTACTTTCCAAGCTTTGATGAATGAGGTCTTTCATGAGTTCTTGCGCCAATTTCTGTTGGTTTTCTTATATGACATCTTACTTTATAGCAGTTGTTGGGAGGACCATTTGGTTCAAGTGCGTAAAGCTTTTTTGTTATTGCGCGCACACAGGTTGTATTTGAAACAGTCCAAATGTTGCTCTGGTACACCTCAAGTCGCATATTTGGGGCATATTATTTCAGTTACAGGTGTGGAGGTAGAGACGAGCAAAGTACAAGTTATCTGGATTAGTCGCAACCTCAATCAATTATACCTCTTCGTGGGTTCTTGTTATTGACAGGTTACTACCGCAAATTTGTTCGTGACTATGGGCAACTGGCAGCACCTCTGACTGGTCTACTTAAGAAAAACTCCTTCCAATGGAGCGATCTGACCCTTGATGCATTCCAGAAGCTTCAGCAAGCCTTATCCTCTGCTCCAGTACTCAGGCTGCCCGATTTTACTATGAATTTCACTGTAGAATGTGATGCTTCAGGAGGTGGTATAGGGGCTGTTATGCAACAGGAAGGTCAGCCCATAGCATTATTTAGCCGACAGCTAGCGGCTCGTCACCAAAAATTAGCTGCATATGAGAGGGAGTTGATTGGCCTTGCAAAGGCAGTACAACATTGGCGGCCATACTTGTGGGGGCGCCCTTTCCTTATCAGAACAGATCAGTACAGCCTGAAATACTTGCTAGAACAATGGCTGACTACACCACCTCAACAACATTGGTTGAGTAAACTCATGGGTTATGATTTTACAGTGGATTACCGGGCTGGTTGTCTCAATAAAGCTGCGGATGCTCTATCTAGAATGACACATGAGGACCCTTCTTTGAATGCTATTAGCTCCCCTCGTAGCACATTACTGGACACAATCCGGGAGGAGCTTACAGAATCATCAGAATTGTTGGCGTTGTATGATAAAGTCAAGCTAGGAGAATTAAATTTGGACTGGCAAGTTCAAGATGGGTTGCTTTTGTTTAAAGATCGCATCTACCTTTTACAGACTTCTCCCTTGTTACCTACTATACTTTCTGCTTATCATGATAGTGCCCATGAAGGGATACACCGAATTCGTGGGGATTTCTACTGGAAAGGTATGAAAACAAACATTGTTGCATATGTCGCTGCCTGCCCAGTGTGTCAACGCAGTAAATCTGAGCATTTAAGTCCGGCATGATTGCTACAACCTCTCCAGCTACCAACTCAGATCTGGTCAGGCATCTCCATGGATTTTATTGATGGATTGCCCAAGTCTTGGGGGAAGTCAACCTTGTTTATAGTAGTAGATCGGTTCTCAAAATATGCTCATTTCATACCATCGGCTCACCCATACACAGCTGTTCGTGTGGCTCACATATTTTTTGAGCAAATTGTTAGCTTGCATGGAATACCTGAAACTATTACATGTGATAGAGATGTGGTTTTTACTAGCACTTTTTGGAAGGAACTTTTTCGCTTGAATGATACTAAACTACAATTTTCATCTGCATACCACCCACAAACTGATGGGCAAACAGAGGTCAACTTTTGAAATGTATCTTCGCTGCTTTGTTGGTAATTATCCTCGAAAGTGGGTCGCTTGGGTTCCATGGAGAGAATTTTGTTATAACATGTCTTTTCATTCGGCATTACAAACCACACCCTTCAAGGTTGCTTATGGTCGTGACCCACCTCGTTTGCTTTCATATGAGTCTGGTACCACTCGGGTAGAAGCTGTTGAACATGCATTGCTGGAACGTGATCACATCTTAGGTGATATTCGAATTCGGTTACAAGCAGCACACCAACGAATGAAGGAATATTATGATAGGGGTCATTGTGACGTCGAATTTGCTCCGGGGTCACTTGTGTTGCTTCGTTTACATCCTTACAGGCAGCGTACAATGCGGCTGAGCATTCACAATAAATAGTCCCCTAAATTTTTTGGTCCATTTCCAATCTTACGGCGAATTGGACAGGTTGCATATGAGTTGAAATTGCCAAATGACAGTCGACTTCATAACGTTTTTCATATTTCCCTATTGAAGGCATTCAAAGGCGACCAACTCCCACCTATTACAGAGCTACCAGCACTTGAGGATGGCAGAGTAGATCCCTTGCCTTCTGCTGTCATTCGAGCTCGTCTAAACCGTGGTACAACGGACATTCTTATACAATGGTCAGGTATGCCAGAGGAGGAAGCGACTTGGGAGGATGTAGACTGTTTTAAGCAGGCTTATCCATTGTTCGAGCTTGAGGACAAGCTCTTTCAGCATGAGGGGGGTAATGTTGTGGACGCATTTGTGGGCAAGACACAAATAACTTGATTTAATTATAACGCTTGTAGTGTTCTTATTATTCTAGAATAGGAAGAATTTAATTATATTATTAGTAGTTTTCTTATTAGTTTAGAATAGGATTTATGTTTCCTAGTTTCATGAGACTTCCTATTACTGTAAGAAGACTCCTATTTAAAGGAGGATTTGAGGAATAAGACGTACGCAGATTTTTATCAGAAAACAAGAGATAGGAGTTCTCTCTTAATGAACTCTAAGGTTTCGGCTTCCCTTTGATGAGCTGAATTCATACACAAAAAAATAGCTCGATCTAGGAATTCGAACAAAAGCAAGGGAAAATCAAAGGCAGTTGAATTTGATTTCCTTGTTCATCATCCTGTGACTCGATCCTTCTCTAATAATTCTAACAAAGTAACTCATACATGAAACCACAAGGAATAGAACAATATAAAAAGATATGAAACAGGTAAGTTGGATTCATTTAGGAAGTTAGTGATTCGCTGCTACTTCATCTTCCCCGCCCCTCTTTTGACCTAGTTACTAATAGAAAATTGAACAAACAACACCTTGATGAACTTTAAATTAAATCTTACTGCTCAAAAAATTGGTGGTTTGTGGTATTTTCATGTAGTTGACTGCTTCCTAAATCTACAACTTTTATTTAGAGAAGATGTAATAATTTCATAATATCATATCAAGCTGATCTAGCAACCCTTGTAAATTGAACTACATCAGTTCAGACAAAATAATTAACAGTACCGATGTATCTTACCAAACTGATTCACGTAACTCCTGACAGGTCATCTTTTCAACAGATGCTTCATCATTTCCTTCACTTCGCCATATTATGGCTACATCACTTAAAGTCCTCTTTCTTAAACTGAGGCAATTCTTCGCTGGATTCGCTCGAGCTCCAGGAAGCCACTGACCACCTGGATGAGATGGACTCTCACGTAAAATACATTCAGGGGGAACTGAAAATGAAATATTCATTTCTTCCAATATGGTTTTCCAAAATACCTAGCAAAAGAAGTGATTGAGCAGGAAACGAGAGAGTCAACAAACACATGATTCCTTATTAGCATCAAAAGCACAACATAAGTCAAATGATAATGACTTCAACCTCAAATTAGATTCAACCTATCCTACCTCTTGGTCGGAGACTGAGAATCTCTGAAAATCTGAGAAGCTAGAAATTGGGTCGTCATATTTTGATCCCAAAAACTCCATTCCACGTCTTTCCAAAAGTTGGCCAATATTCGTCAACCTTGCAGTTTTTCTGTTCCAGAAAAGATGAAATCAAAATAACATAACAAATTCAAACAAATTTAAGTTCGCGGAATTCTATGCCACTATAATTATTTTCACACTGCACAGAACAAATGCAAAATCTACCCAGTAGGAGCAGTTGGAAAAGGATCACTATTCACTTATCAACAGAAAATAAGAACAAAGCAAAGTGGAGATCATTATTCAAGTATACAAGTAATATGGAAAATTGGCATGATATTTTGAAATCCTATACACCTTTCGACAACCAAACCCACAAAACCATGTCGCATGATGGTACACTCATCCATTAGTCCCAAATTATCACTATTTTTCAGTTAGATGTCTTTCTATCATCCAGTTAAGCATCTTTAATTCAAATTCTTAAACATAACACCATCTTTCATATGTACATTGATAAAACTTAGCCTATGTGAGCTCCACAAGCATAGTCAGTCACAAATTCAGATAAAGCACAGGCAATCATGAAGTGTAAAAATAGTCAAATTAATATTCCATAAAAATGATCAAATCAAAACTCAAAGAAAGGTTAGAGGGACTAACGGGTCGGGTAACCAGGCAGGCGGGTCAGGCCCAAAATCCTTGTAGCAGCCATAGTACATCATCTGATGGAAAGAGAAAGGAAGGTTTGGGGTGAGTAGTTCTTTGGAGATATGGTGCCATGTTTGAGGAGTAACAGACCCGTAATTACGAACAATCCGTGTCAGTTCTTCGTGAAGTTTACCGGCGAGTTCAGTGGGCATTCCGAGAGCTTCGACGTCGGCGACGGTGACGGAATCTAAGGTTCTGTAATTCTGATTAGCCATAACCTACACACGGAGATTGATTACACATAGATTATAGCAAATGGCGAGTCAAACAGCTTGTCGATGAATGATGAAGAGTTGTTAGATGAAGAGAAACCAAACTACTTCTATTACTGTATACCTGTAAAGCTTTATTTTAGTTTGAATGATTGGAAACGTCTTGGTTGCTGCCAAATATTTACCAGCAATTAAAGAGAATAATGATTGATATTATTTAATTTGTTAATTTTTTTTTTCTTTTCTAACGGAGAGGGTTTAAATTATTTTTGAATTATGTAAAATACATCACTTATATTTTTTATTAGATTTTGGGATCAGAAATATTTCAGCTATATTCCAAGAGATTACAAATACCTTTAAGAGTTGACACCTCAAATTTTTAGTAACGTGGCAAATCACATGGGACTAATTCCTCCACCTAAAGAAATTGACCATTAGACGCGACAAAGCCGCCACAAAATTTTAAAATATTATCACTAAAGATTATAAGTGATTTTTTGTGGCGACTAAAATCTCCAATAAACCATTCGCTAATAAAACATATTTCCTCAACACAAAAGTATGATATTTAATTTTCGATTACAACCTAATTTTCTAAAATAAATAACTTGTAATATCAATATTAAAAACATTTAATATTATTACAAAAAATTATCAAATATACTTTTCAATTCAAATCTCCTACTATATAACGCATCATTGTACATTTTATAATTTATATATGACATAAAAATAAAGCATAGTGTGTCTTCAAACTCCTACTTAAATTAATATAATTTTTATTTTTAAAAAAATAATGAAGAAAAAACACAAAATTAGAATTTAAATGCTAAAAATTCTTAGTGACGATTTTCTGGGCTTTGGGGGCGACTGTTGTCGCCACTAAAGGTCTAGTTCTTTTATAGAGAATTCTAGTTGACAATGCTTAGGTGGAAGGATTAGTCTGACGTGGCTTGCCACATCAATAAAAATTTGGAGTGTTAACTCTTGAGGACATTTGTGGTCTCTTAAGATAACAACAGAGACATTTTATATCCCAAAATATAATGAAGAGTATAAGTGATTTATTTTACATAGTTCAGAAGTAATTTTAATTTTAGCCTTTTTCCATTTTTCAAACAATAATTATGTATTATTGAGTTTACGTATTCTTAAATAATTATAATCAAAAAATATAATTTTATTATATCATACTTTAAATATAATAAATATCGTATCTTGAAAAATGTATTTTGAAAATGACTATATTTAATGATGAGGTTAATAGAAATAAATAGTAAAATTATTAATTGATTTCATAAATCGGACAAGTATTGTTAGAAATTCAAAAATGATACAGTGACAGAGAAAGCAACATTAAGTTTATAAATAAACTAAGGATATAATAGACACAAAAATATTATTTTTTCTTGATTTTTCAAAAATGACAAGAAAAAGGGATAAAGATCCAATCAAGTATAATTAGGTCAAGTAATGTTCAATAGCCTTATAAATTTATGTCATGCGTACTATATAATAATTTATGGTTGAGATCTATTTAAATTATATACTCATTATAATAATAAAATAACAAAGTTGTCAATTTTCTATTTTTTAAAACCATCAAATAAAAAAATTAAGTGTATCTAAGCTAATATTTTCAAGAAAATTATGTGAATTTCTTGATCTTTTTACTTGCCAAACTTCTTCGGGAGTAATTTTACACATGTTTTCTCCAAAAATCGACCAGACTTAAAAAAGTCATTGAGTTCTAAATAATAATTCAACTAAAGAACATGATCATACATTAAAATAGAAAACTTATTTGGAGGTTTTCAAATAATTACAAAAATATATTTATTCAGATTCTTCAAAAGTGTTGCGCTCTTTAAAAATAATTATAATTTAAAAATTCAATACAAGTACGAGATTTGACAGGTAAAAAAGTTGAAAAGTCTGCTTATTTCCTCCATCCTTATTTTTTTTTCTTGAAAATATTAGATAGTGTACACTTAATTGTTTTATTTGATAGTTTTAATAAACAAAAATAATTGTCGGCTATGTTATTTTTATTATTAAAATTAGTATATAATTTAAATGAATCTCAACCATAAATTATTATTTAGTACACATAACATAAATATATAAAATTATTTAAACACTATTTGACTTAATTGTATTTGATCGAACCTTTATATAGAAAAAAGGAATAAATAAAAAATTAAAATTAGATAAGTATAAAAGTAGAGAAAGTATAATCATTTGTTTAGTCTATTCTGTTAGAAGAAGTTTGGCCATTTTAAGACAATTTGATGGCGATAAAGATTGAGGCAACTTTATGTAACGTGATTAGATAAATTTAAAAAGACATTTTTGGCAGTATTTTTTGTAAAATAAATAAATATAACAATTAGTTGTTGGTAAATATTACATATTTTTATTTCAAAATAATTAAATAATTTCTCTGTTTTTGTTCTCAATTATTTCGCCGAAATAATGATGAAGTTTTTTTGATTTTTCACCCAATAAAAATTTGGATCGTAAGCAGCAGGGTTTATTCGGACTGACGCTTTTAGCATGATCTTTTTTCATATTTAGGATTTAGACCTAAGACGTCTGATTAAGGGTGAAAGAGTCTTATCACTGCACCACAACTCATGTTGATAATGACGAATTGATTATTACGGGTACAAAATAAAACTAAATCAAACAAAATATTACTTAATTCAAAGTTACTGTTATTTTCTAAGAAAATATCTTATCAAATGCATATTTTTAAGACTAATAACTCTAACATGTAAAAACATATTTTATCGAATGCATATTTTTAAGACTAATAACTCTAACATGTAAAAATACGTTTTGTCACTAGGCTATTATTTTCATAGATGTTTTGACTGGTAGTATGTCTCTGCTGCTTGAAAGGATTAAAGTCTCTTTTCCTTCCGGTTCTTCCCTCTATAGATAATTGCATGATAACTGAGTGTTATCTATACACAAACCATGATTAGATAACAAAAAAAATTGATTCAATGAGTATATTAATCACTTTGTACTATAGTGCTCTTTTTAATTTGCAATAATTTTTGGTATGTTCTGTTCTTCTGCAGAGTTCATTAATCTAATCTCATCAGAATCAAATGAATTTGTAATAGAGAAGAGAGACGGACAATTGTACACATGTACTAAAGGCTTTGGAGGTACTAATCTTACAATTTTTTCTAATGTTTATCTTTTTCATGTTGGAGGTACTAATCTTACAATTGTACACATGTACTAAAGACAGGTCGTGGTTTTACTCCCTTAAGCAAGGAGGTTTCCATGTTTAAATCATGTGTTGATTTTACTTGCATTTAACTTTCTGATTTTATTCCTTAGTGTATTAAGGACCTGGTCCATTCTTTGTTTTAAGTGAAAAGCATATATTCCTATCAAGTGGTATCAGAGCAGGCACTCCCTATTTGGTTAACACCAAGGAGTGATATTTGGTTTCAGAATGGCTGCTCCCTTTATCTTGAAGAGGTCAGTCGTCAACACGACCTCCGTTTCAATGGACTTTTTACAGTTGGTGAAAAGTTGAATGCACGATTATGTCATGGCTGAGACAGCGAGCTATGAGATATGTACTTGAATGTACCGTTTAATTCCGATGATGGAATAAAAGATGAGAGAAAACTAGTCTTGTTCAACGCCTAACATAAATACGACGAAGCTGATTAGGAAAAGATTGAAAGGGCTACAAAGCTAAAACTCTTCTAGTCTGTGGGATAGGACCTGAATGAGTTTCAACAGAGTGTCATCTTGTGAGTCTGCTAGAGAATTGGGACCTGTTTGAGCTGCACAGAAGGAACTAACAAGTGAAAGAATCTAAGAATTACATGCTTACCTCACGGTATTGAGAACTCCAAAATGAAGGAAAGGAGAAATAATTCATGACATGTTCACAAAAACAGTCTTCGCTTACAACTGAACTGCGAAGGTCTTTGGTGAACCTATAAGCAGGAGCACACAAGTCGAAAAGTACTTCGAATTCTTCCAACTCTTGGTGAACAGCATGTTGATGGTATTACAGAATCAAAAGATTTGAAGTTTTGACTATGGATGCTTTGATTTGAAATCTGAATGACACATTATATAATCTAAAATTACGAATGCATCAAAGAAGAAAAGCCAAGAAGGACAAGTCAATTGATGCTTTAAGTACAAATCAGATGAAGATTCCATTGATGAGGATATGGCATATCTCATCAGCAGATTCCAAAACTTTTGAGGAGAAACAAAGTTCTATAAAAAAGGAACAAATGGTACTCGAAATGCTAACTCAAGGTTATACTTGCTACAAGTGTGAAAAGCTGGGCACTTCATTATCATAGAATGTCCTTTGCTCAAGAATTGAAAACAAAGAACTCATAAAGCCCAGAAGTGATACAGAGAATAGAAGGGACCTGGTACTCGACAAGAGAGATCGAAAAGCTGCTGCAGATTTTTGGTTCCCAAAAGGCTCTTGCTGCATGGGGTGATTCCTTCAAGTGAGTTCAGAAGACCCTGATTAACCAAAAGATGTGTCTATGGTGGCTGTACATGATGAGGCAACTGTTTCAATGAATGTTTGCTCTCATGGTCACACAGAAAATGAAGAAGAGGACAACAGGTACTCTTCTAGATATGAAAAATGACTTGGATAAATATTCTCTTAAAAAATTGAGAACTTTGGCAAAAGTCATGATTGATTCTGTGATAGAGTTAACATCTGAAAGAGACACCATGAATGCTGAACTGACAGTTTAACTGAAACAAAGTTAAACTTGAAAGAAAATGTCAAGACTGTGTCCTTTAGAGTCAAATACTCTGAACTTTAAGACCCAGTTGAATCAGATTTACTGAGAAGTGAAAAGCTGAATGGAATGTCCAACGGTTTTACAAGGCCGAAATTAAAGAAAATTGAAAAACTCGATAAATCTTGGTTTGTGCTGGAAAAGATGAAAAATTAGAACAGGATATTGTCACTTAAGGAAGAACTTGAAAAATCCCTTAAGTGGACAAATCCTCAAAGTTACTGTCAAAGTGCAACATCAGAGTAATTTCAATAAGAAAGACTAGGAAGTTTGACCATCACTCCTCCTTACAATCCTCATAGTAAGTATGTGGTTTTGTTGTCTGACATCTGCTATGTCTTCACTGTGGTAAGAATTGACATTTGAAACGTGAGTGTGCTTAGCTTGAGAAACTCTATTATGCTGATACGGAAAATTTCCAAAGAGAGCCTGGTCCTCCAAAGCATGTTTCAACTCACAGAGTTTCACTGAAAAATATGTCCCTACTCCCATGTCCCCTTTGTTAGAACAGCTTTAAAATCTACCCTATTGGATAAATACAATCTAATCACTCTTTGTCTGCCTTTTGGAACCCCAATTGAAATGGGTTTCCCAAGCTAAACAAGTGATTCTTTGTGTAGTGAGTGAGAGGAGCAGCAGTCAGTGCTGGTTATGGACAGTGGATGCCTAAGCATAGGCTGGTGATGTAAACTTCCTCTCACTCAAGACACTTCAAAGGAGGATGGTGTCCTCCTTTGGTGAAGGGAAAGAAGGGGTACTTTTGGGAGTTGGCAAGTTGGAAGAGTCTCTTGAAGATTCAATGACATGTTGTATCATGTTGATGGATTGAAGTCAACTTTTGTTGATTTTTGTCTCAATCTGTAACAAAGGAATGAAGTCAATTTACTCTGATAAATTTACTGGTGGTGATCTAACTACAAGAAGGTATTCTCACTGCACACAGGAAGTGAAAAATATTATGTGTCCAACTTAGACCGTCTCATGGAGATGACCTTACATGTCTTAGTGCTCAGAATGAGAATGCTGATCTTTGGCATCGTAGGCTGGCATGTAAGCTCATCTTTATTGAAACACTGATTTCTCAGGACCTGTCCGAGGTTCGCCAAGCTGAAAGTTTGCCTGAAAACAAAAATCTGTGAAGCTTGTTTTAAAGGAAAACAAATCAGATCATCCTTAAGCCACAAAGCAAGTAATCATCAAGAACACTAAGTTGTTCCATATGGACTTGTGTGGACACTTGAAGGTTTTCCAAAGAAGAAAATGCAAGAAGTACATTTTGGTGGATTGATGATGATTACTCAAGATAACACGTGGACAGATTCGTGAGATCAA
Organism: Solanum habrochaites; assembly: GCA_027704765.1. NCBI lineage: Eukaryota > Viridiplantae > Streptophyta > Magnoliopsida > Solanales > Solanaceae > Solanum > Solanum habrochaites. The sequence goes on along the minus strand of JAKWJA010002500.1, from coordinate 58,596,901 downwards.
AGGCAGACAACGTTGGAAGAGTTTGGTGGTATTTTTCAAAATGATTCAAACCAAATTGAATCAGTCCATTTTGCAGCATCGATCTGATCATGGTACTGAGTTTTGAAGAACTCACACTGGATAAATTCCTGCATGGAGAAATGTACGAGTCTAATTTTTCTGCGCCAAGAACTCTCAACAAAATGAGTAGGTGGAAAGAAAAATAAGAACTTGGTGAACATTTCCAGAACTATGATTATTGAATCAAATTTTTCCTCAAAATTCTGGGTAAGCTGTTACCACAGCATGTCATGTTTACCAACAATTCTAAATAAGAGCTTTTTTTTGAATAAGACCCCCTATGACTTTCTCACCAACAGAAAGCCTATGCTGAGCTATCTTAGAGCTTTGGATGCGATGTTTTGTGCTGAATAATGGAAAGGATGAATCTGGGAAAATTTGGATCTAGGAGTGATGAAGAAGTGTTTTGTTGGATATTCTTCATCCATCAAGGCTTACATAATTTTCAACAAATGAACTCAATGCTTGAAGAAAGCATTATATTGTATTTGAGAAGATGGAAGCTGAAGAATGATGGATCACATTATTAGATGATGTGAGAACTGTTTCAAATCGAAGAAACTGAAGGAGGTGAAGCTGATGCAGAACAACACCTGAAAAAAATGACAGTGAATGATCAGAATCCATAGTCTACCTAGAAGAGGTGTTGAGGTTGAAAGGGTTGCTATGGTACCTGGTACTACTCAAAATTCAGGCCAGAGTACATCAGACTCCCTAGAAATGATGTCACTCTTGATGAAAGAAGACATGCTGTCAGCTCAATCAGTCTGCTCCAAGATCAGGAATGGAGCATAGTTCATCACATCCTCTTTATAATCTCATTTCTCCTTTGAATTTCTGGAATTCATACTAGATCAAAACAGAAATCTAGTTTCCCATTCTCAGCATTAATATCATCTATTGAGCCCAGATGTGAAAGAAGCATTAGGTGATAGCAGAATGGATCAATTTTATTCAAGAAAACTTCATCAGTGTGAAATGAAGGCAAGGATGGGACCTGGTTCCCTCGACCTGAGGCAGAACAAAATAGGAACTAGTGGGTTTTCAGAAACAAGCTTGATGACAATGGATGATTACTAGAAATAAATCCAGGTTGTGGTGCAGGATACAATCAGAAGAGGGAATAGACTAGATGAGACTTGCACCTGTTGCCAGATGGATGCTATTAGAATTTTAATATCTTTTTTGCATTCATGGGGTTCAAACTGTATCAAATGGATGTGAAGAGTGCATTTCTGAATGGAGATCTTCAAGAGGAGGTGTTGCAAGCAACCTCTTGGTTTTGAAGATCAAAGCTACAGATCTGTTTTCAGATTGAATAAGGCTTTATATGGTCTGACAGCAAGCTCCAGAGCATGGTATGAAAGGCTGTCAAAGTTCTGCTGAAGAATGGTTTTTCATAAGAGGCAAGATAGACAATACTTTGTTCTTATTAAAAATAACATAATTGGCTTATCATTCAAGTTTATGTGGATGCATAATTTTTTGGACACTTCGACTTTGTGTGAAGATTCTCATCATTAATGGGAAAGAGTTTGAAAGAGCATGATGGGTTAATTGCATTCTTTCTAGTCCTGCGATCAAGCAGTAATCAATGGGATTTTCATTTGTCAGGAGAATACATTAAGGAGCTGCTGAATAAATTTAATATGTTTTGATTCTAAACCTTTGATATCCTACGGGAACAATTCCAGCGTGGTAGTAGAGGAAACGGATCCTCTTGTGAATCAAACAATGGTAAAGGGGAATCATTGGACCTTCTATATCTGACAGCTAGCAGGCCTGATATTGTGTATAGTGTTGGAATATGTGTCAGGTTTCAAGCATCCCCTCGTGATTCACACTTGACAGGCTACAAACGTATTCTCAGATACTTGAAGAAAACAGGGGACCTGGTTTTCTCTTCTCTCCTGCAGTTGGATTACTTTTTGATACTGGGTTAGTTTCGCAGCTCTGATTTTTGCTGGTTATCAAATTGACAGGGAATAGTACTCTGGAAATGGCTCAGTCCTTGGATCATCACTTAATCCTCTTGGGGAACCAGAGCAAAATTCTGTGGCCTTTCAACTGCTGACGCTGAATATAGTAAATTTATGCATCCTGCTGTTCTCATGTTTGTTGTAATCAGGCAACACTTGAAGATTTGGGGATTTCAAATCAAAGCAATTCCTCTTATGGTGGTGACAATACTAGTGCTGTTAGTATTGGGAAAGAATCCAGTCCATCATAAGAGAACAAATCATATTGTGATTTAGACATCACTTTTTGAGAGATAATGTTGAGAAGGAAATATGTGCTCACATATTGTCCAACGGAGACAATTGCGACATCTTCACCAATGCTTCTCACAAGGATCAATTTTGAAGAAATCGGTGAAGTTGTGCAATGTTTGATATCCAAATTGATGTTTCTTAGCTTCCAACAGTTGAACTCCCTTGATGCTAAAAGTGCAGTGCAGGATCCTTTGTGTGAATATTTGAATCTCTGAGCAAAGATTCCTTTTTTGGTACCTTTAATATAGGTATACTCTCCATAAGGACGGCTCTGCAAGAAATCAACTAGAACACTGAGGAATGAGATTTTAACTGTGCTAGTTACCGGGGCCTGTCCAGGTTAGCATTGATACATGAAATTGAAACTTAAAATAGACCGTTGGTAATGCACGTGTCAGTCATCGTTCACTTTGACCGTTAGTCCCATCGTTTCTCTTCCCCTTCAAACGACACATCAAATCACGGACCTGACACTTTTTCACGCCTTTTAAAACCTCATTTACTTCTTTTGAAATCCACACCTGCCCTTTAACATTCTTCCTTTTTCACGAAGGGTTTTAGCAAAAGCTAAAAGGGCAAAATTTATTGCTTCTTCTCCTTTTCCTCTGATTCAACTAAACCATTTTTCTGGGCGTGTAAACATGTCTTCTCCTTCATCTTCCTCTAAACAGAGCTGGATGACCTCCTTAGCGACATAGAGCCTCTTGCCTTATTCTCCGACCACTGAACAGCCCAACCAATCCCCCCTCCAGTTTCTCAACAAGACACACCCGATAATCCCCTTTCTATCCGTAGATCTAAACAGTTATTGCGTGCCTACCTGTACTGGGTCCCTTTCAAGACATGTTGCCCTGACAAGGTCTTTGAAGGATATCTACCCAAGCATAAGGCTTCCTAAGTCCAATATAATGGGTAGCAAGTGAAGTGTTGGGTGATTGAAAGCGTGGCCATGAATGAAATAAGAAGCAATGGCAGAGCAAAACTGAGTTTTTCAGAGGGAAGATGTTTTTTTAAAAACAGAAAAAACCCCCCACTCACCCACTTTTGATAAAACGCGTGATATTGGACAGGTCTCCTTCTTCCTCCTCCTCCTCCTCTGAAAGTTGAGGAGGAACTTTAAAAATGTGAAGTTAGCAAGAGAAGGTGTGATATCTAGAAAAAGGAAGAGAAGGTTGTATATTAGCCCCTAGGATAAGACCTACCACTAGGTCTGCTCTCAAAAGTGTATGGCTGATGCCTTGAGGCCAGTGCACGTTTCTACTGCTGCAGTTAGCAGTGTCCAGAACCTTAAGGTATCAATTTCAAAATCCCGAGACCAATGTGGTTGAGTTGTCTGGGAGGAAGATTAAAAAGAACACTAAGACGAAACGGTATGAGACGAAAAAGGGAACGGTGTCAAAGAAGGTTGAAAACACAAAGTCGAAAAAGAAGGCTCTAAGGGAAAAGGAAGAGGTCACAGGACCTGGGTACCCAAGCCCAGTGAGAGGAAGGGGTCACCCATGCCAAGTAGTTATTGGAACAGTCATAAGAGAAACTAAGCCCGTCTACATGGCGAGTTTTTGATCTTGGAATCATAACTCTTCCTGGCATGGATTCGCTTCACGATATGGTCGAGATCCCAATATTGGTTACTTATGTTTCGACAAGGAAATCCCTCAGCCTCCATGAAGAAGAAGTGGCGCAAAGTTTACTATAATGTTCAATTCAAGTAACGATGGGAGCATCCTCACACGGTACTGACATTGTTTTGTATTTATATGAGGGTGTGTTGAAGAAAAATACTCAGGTGCCTAGAGAGGGGACCCTGTCCTGTACTGGAAGAACTTGCTCTTCTGAGCTTGCCTTCATGATTTTCTAAGAAACCCACAACCAATGGGTTGCTGGGATTTATAGAATCAGAAGAGTACGTACCAGTTGTCCTTTTGAGTTCATCACAAAGTTCTTCCTTCCTCCCGCACTGAAAAGAGGACAGTACAACTACTGCTTGATTTGTTTGTAATGGAGATGTTGTGTAGCTTCAAGCCCTGAACCTCCTGGTCTAATGCTTGAGCATCCCAAAACTGTCATTGAGAGTGAGAGGTGTTCACGGAATGTGTTTACGGATACTTTCTCACGAGGTATTCAGCATTTTAAATTCCTCTAAGTGTTGGAAAGGGTGGAACGAATTTAAGCAGACTATCTGTGAGAGTACCTGGGTGAATGTGGGTGAGTGCATTGAAGAAGAGGCTATCCAAAGAGCAAAATGGCTCAACTATCGAAGATCATGATCAGCTTAAGCACGAGGTTGAGGAGCTCATTGTGCGGTTGAGTGGTAAAAGAGACAAGATTGCCTATACTCAAAGCAGAACTGCTTACTGCCAAAAGTGAGGGACCGTGGTTCTTCAGTGGTACAAGCTCTGGAGATAGAGATGCTGAGTTGAAGGCGGATAACTGCCTTGCAGTAAAAGGCTATCAAGATAATGAATGGCTGCCAGATGTACGACGCACTCTTGTCAATCCATCCCTGTCTCATCCTCCCCCTCTTCCTAGCCTTTAACATCATTCCATGTGTTTGTCCTTTTTTTGTGGCTTATCATTGTGCTTGATGGAATATTCAGTTTGGTTTTTTAATGTATTAATGTTATGATGGCATGCTGGGTTAACTATCGCTTTATTGTTCTGATTATCTTTTGTGGGCCTGCGTTTTTCCCTTACTTGATTGATTCTTATTAGCTTTGATCTTTGTTCAGTGTTTTATGTTGACATCATTGGTTTACTGCATATCTTTTTTTATGATCCAAAAGGGGGAAGCAAAAATATAAGTAGCTAATGATTTCTATTCCAGTGGGGGAAATACAGTGATGGGGGAATAACAGTAAGGGGGAATATAGCAAGGGGGAACAAAGTTGGAGAAGATCTGAGATCATTGTTTTGTCATCATCAAAAAGGGGGAAATGTTATTTGTGTTTTGGATGATTTGACAAACTTGGGACGCTTTAAATGTACCAGGTTTTCTTACTTTATTGTTGCAGATGAACAACAAACTTAGGGACCTGTAAGGTACCAGGCTCTCATGGTGACGAGCTAGTTGCCTTCCAGCTGAGACGGTACCAGAAAGTAGGTGCACACTACCGTGGCGTCGAAAGTAAAGACTTCTCCAACCATAGCAAGAGTTTAAGTGAAAGTGGAATTGTTCATAGAAAAGGCACTTTCCAACATCTTTGGTATTTTTGCAAATTGATAAAACGTTTCAAGAACTCTTGCAAAGGCTACTACCAAGCAAAGGCCGAATCATGCCAAGACAATAGAATCCTCGGAGCTTTTGTGTAGCTGTTTAGGCATATATTCTCTTGTTTCTTATATTGTAAACTATCCTCCTGAACCGATAAATGAATCAGTTGGGTAAGTGTTTTAAATTCTAAGTTATCTAAGTGGGATAGCTAGTGGGTAGATTTCATTTCTACGTAGCCTTGTTAAGCAATAGAGAGTATTGCTTAACGTGAGATTAAAAACTTCTTCCGCACATTTGTTGTAATCGTGTTTTAACTTTTGCTTTTGAAGATTAGTGAAACGATTGAAAAACATGTGAGACCGGTCGTGTTTGTACTCCCTTAAGCAAGGAGTTTTCCACGCAAATCATGTGTTGATTTACTGCATTTAACTTTCTGATTTTATTCATTAGTGTAGTAAGGGACCTGGTCCATTACTTTGTTAAGTGATGGCATATATTCTATCAGGATGTTTGTTGAGGCTCGTGCTAGGATGAATGGCGGTGTTACAATTCCCACAAAACAACCTGATTCAGAAGTGGACCAAAAGTTGAATAACTAATTTTAGGACTTGCTTGTGTGTTCCGTAGGCAAAACACATTTGACTCTTTTTTTAAAAGTAGTTTTGCTTTTGTGTTATGTACTAAAAGCTCCTGGTCGTGCTAGTTATGTAGACTCTCCTTTAATTTGTACTCGTCTCCATATATTGTGTAATTAATGAGAAGAATTATCTACATTATTCAAGGGTTCGTCACTGTGGGCCTGTTCTGAATGGAGTTATTAAAAGTAGAAAACTTTCGCATATGGTCATTCAAAAGTAGCTTAACTTGAGTATGTGAAAAAATTTTCAAAACAACAATATTTTAGTATTTAATAGGATTTCATGTCAACACTTTCAATATTTATTTAAAATGACAATATTTTGATTTGCTATAAGATTGACTTTTGTATTTATTTAATTAGAAAGAATACAAATTTTTAACATCAGAATGAAGAAAGTTATGGAAGAAAATATTTCAAAAAAAGATAAAAATTGCTTAATTCTCTAATTAAATTGAATGGGAAATATGATTGTCATCTCCTCTCTTTTCTTTTTAAACACCTTTCACCATTGTTCTACATATTTTCAATATCCATTTTCGATACTACTTGAAACTTGGAATTTAAATTTTCCGTTGATTTGCCGCCATTTTTCGTTGGTAATTTTTTTTTTGAATTATTCAATTATTATTTAAACCCCCTTATCGCTTTTCGATTCTCCATTGACGATCCTCATTCTTTGTAGAAGTCAAGTCGTTTGATCATCATTTATGGACAAATCTCATGTAAGAATTTTTATTTTTATTTGTCAAGAGTCAAGGGTCAGTTGTAAAAAAAGTTCACCATCCTTCTCTCCTAAAAAATACAAAATTGCATAATGATCAAAATTATGTGCATCATTGTTAAAATTCAAAATTGTAATATCGTTTTTCTTGTAACATTCAAATTGTTGATTAAAATACAAAAATGAAGCAATATATCATCGGTGATCCTGCAAAACTCGAAATCGATGATTGATCAAAGAAATTAATTAAAATATACAATAAAAAAATCACATTTATTTTTCAAGATTTGACCGATTTCGTATTATCTCAATGAATTCATCAAAATTAATGGTGATGCACCATGAGAGTAGATTTTTGAAATTTTATTCGAATACAATTATTGTTGTGATATTATATATTGAATAATCGAAATACATATTAGTTTGAATACAAATTTGATGATATTATGTATTGGGATTAGAATATAAATGTATTTTGAATATAATTTTGATGATGTATTCCAATTCTATATTGAATTATTATGATTTTATATATTGAATGATTGGAGTATAAATTTGATTGGAATACAAATTTGTTCAACATTTATAGACAACAACTTATAGAATACAAGTTTTAAAATACAAATCAAGTTAGAATACATTTTTTTCTTAAATAGAAAGTTACAAATAAAGGTTTGTAATGAATTTAATCAACAGTTAGAAAATGACTTTTTGAATATAATTTTTGAAAAACAACTTTTAAAATATAAATCAGTTTAGAATACATTTTTTTGTTTAATCAAAAGCTAAAAATAAAATAACATGAGTACAAATAAGTGATATATAACATACAAAATACATACAAATACAGTTGATAACTGAATTTAAACATAGCAAACAAAATGATTAATTTGAATGCACATGGATACAATATACTTAAATAAATAGAATATTGCAAAATAAAATTAAAATAAAAAGACAACATATATACTCATCTGGAATACAACTTCAGTAAGAATACTATCATTTAGTCGTATTATTTTCATTTTAAATAAATCAATATTCTGAAAATATAATTGACATATAAAAAATACATCTGACAATACGAATCTGAACATAAATTCAAGTATGAAATTAATAATTAAATATGAACTAAAATTGAAAAAATGTAAACACTAAAATACAAAACCTACCCTAAATAATAACGAGATCTACTTAAAAAATTAGACTCAAAAGAAAATTTACCAAATAAATAATTCTGAAGTTGAATAAATTTGGATACAAAAATACATAAATAGTCAAGGGAAATACATTCAAAACTAAAAATTTATCATATTAACCGAATAAATATAAATCAAAAGAAAGTTATCCAATTAAATGAGAATATGATGCAAATATTTTATTTGATCTTTTTCATATTTAATAAAAAAGAAGAAGAAATAATTATAAATCACAAGAAGGGGAATACAATTAATGAATAGAGAGAAAATGGAATTGATGAGGAGTGACAATATAATGTATTTTAGGATGATAATTATAAATACTATAATTTGCTATAAAAATAAAATATATGATAGAGAACATGTTGATTAATTGAGTAAATTAGGAACTAAATCTAGGATACTTTATATTTTTTTGAAAATATGACATATGACATTTTTTAATAATTATTTTAAAAGTGTTTTTGTTTTTAACAATTATGTTGAAATTTTGGTTTGTTAATTACGATTTATAGTTACATGTTATAAAGAGGAGAGTGGCGAGCGAGATTGGGAGAGGGAGAAGAGAGGGCAGAGAAGTGAATTGTATATGTATATTAGTTAGATATTTTATAAGTGTAATTGGTATACATATATATACATTTGTATATGTGGCGGTGGAGATTGGGAGCGGGAGGAGAGAGGTGAGTGAGAGCTCAATAATTTGTATAATTCACATCTCTTTTGTATAATCCGACTACATTTGTATAATTCACGAGTTTTTTGTATAATTTAGCAATACCAAGTCTGGAATTTTACAAATATTGTAAAACTCGAAATAATGAATTGATACAAACATGAACATATGAACTTTAAGAAATTATACAAATTATATTATACAAATTACATTATATAAATTATATTATAATTGTTTTGAACACTACAGGTTTATACAATTTTTAAAAAGTTATACACAAAAATATTGAATGTATATGGTGATAAAACTGAAAAACGAAAGGAAATCATCGTCATATACAAATGCAAACCATCATATACATACACAAATCAAGCGAAGAATTGTTAGTTGTGAATTATAAAAACGTGATTAATTATACAAACTCGAAGCCAGTTCACGTAATTAATGGTTAATGTTAGTCGCGAGTACGTAATTATAGCAAACAATAGTTATGATGACTTATTAAGTAGTATAAGTTTGATTAACTGGGTAATTTTTCTAAAAAGTAACTTATGAGTCATAAGTAGATGATACTTATTTTTGCGGGAAAAAGGGTCAAATGCCCCCTCAAGCTATCGCCATATTTTCAACTACACACTTAACCTTGGCGGGGGTCCTACTACCCCTCTTCCCCCCCCCCCCCGACCTTTTTTTTTTTATATTTGTTCACCCTCACATGTTGACGTGTCCACATAAATCAGATTTATAAAATATGTGTGTGTACATCCGTTGTCCACGTATATATTAGTGGACTCCACGACTTTACATGACTTACAAATTGACACGTATCACAGAACTATACCTTTACCTTTTAGGAACCTAATCGACCCTTCTTCTTCCATTCCCTCCTAATCTCCTAATAAAATTCTTTCTTCTTCCATTCGCGTTGATCTTTCATTATTATTGCTCATAAATCATTCTTACTATTTCTTGTGAGAAAAAGGTTAGATCTTTGCTAGTTCAATACTATTTTGATGGTAGTGTTTGATTAGGGTTTTGTTTTTTATGCACATTCAAATGTTATTTTGACTGTTGTGTTATAATCTGTAGTTTATTAGGGCCTTTTAAGGTTTATTAGGATTAATTCTAATTGAAGGTTATTCTTTACCAGCTGAATGTTATCTTGAAATTTGATTTTAATTTTGATAGTATAGTGTTTGAGTAGGTTTTGTTGTTTTGGGCATTCAAATGTCATTTTGATATGTGTGTCATAGTAATAGGGGTTTTCAATGTTGATTAGGGTTAGTTTTAATTTAAGTTTATTCAGTGCAAACAATAGTGTTCGATTAGAGATTTTTTTTCTTTTTCTCCCTTATTTTGTTGCTTCAGAATTTTTTAAGCAACTAAATAGTTATTTACATGTTTTCGTGAACTTATACAGTCTAGTAGTTTACTGATAAAGTAGAACCTTAGAAAATAGAGTTTCTCATTTTCTTACTAGTGTTACCTTGTTCAGGCAGGAGATGAGTGAATTTACTTTGGTTACTTTATGATGGTATCATGGCGGAGTCTCAAATTTGGGTAGTGGACAGCCAATTTACAGTAGTGGTCAAGTTACATAGTTTTTGGATGTTGATGTGGATAGATTGTCCTATTTTTAATTAAGAGGCCACATACAAGAATTGAGATATACAACAACTTGTACCTTTAGTATCAAACATCCTAACATCGGCATTCTGAAAGATATTCATAATGATATGGATATTTTAGACTGAAGTTGTTTCTTTGGAAAATGGAGATATTGTTGAGGTATATGTAAAGCACTTGATTGATGATGCATTTATGGAAACCACATCTATTCTATTAGAAAATGTCCCTCATGAGCATAAGGAGGAATTTGGTTAAGCTTTTAATAAAGTAAATGACCAAAGTGGGATAGGTGAAGACCCTTTACTACCAATGCTACTAGATCTCAATCTACCGCAACTCCTTTCACTACTCATGCTGCTACCGCTTCTACCCCAACTCCTCCTACTACAACTACTACTCCTAGATCTCTTTTCACTATAACTCATTCCACTACAATCCTCCCACTACAACTGCTTCTCCTAGATCTCCTTCCCACTTCACTCCTGGAACAAAAAAAAAAAAAAAAAAAAAAAAAAAAAAAAAAACAAAAAAAAAAAAAAAAAAAAAAAAAAAAAAAAACAAAAAAAAAAAAAAAAAAAAAAAAAAAAAAAAAAAAAAAAAAAAATAATGCTGCAAATCCTAGTACATAAAATGTTGATGATCTAGTTTCATGTCCTGTTGAATCTGATCTCTTAGAGAAAGAGGGTTCTGATTACTCAACTGAAGATAGTGTTGAGTCTGAATGTGGATTGGTGGGAGATGAGGAAGAGGATTATGGTAGTGATGTACATGAAAAAATTTAGGAAATTGAGGGCTGAAAAGAGATCCTTTCAAAGAAGAAAAAAAAAAGAGAGTAATAGTTGATACTGAAGAGGTACCAGTAGGTGAAGCTGGATCAGATTTAGATTTTAATGAAATTCAAACAGGTAAAATAAGTGTTGAAGGAAGATTAGGAGATGATGAGCCTTATTTTGCAAGTTCTCATGATGGAGGTTTTGAATAGTGATGAATGTATTGAATCTGAAAGAGTAAATTTACCAAGAACTGTAAATTTATCAAGAAGGAGGAGGACAAATAATCAGAAAATTATACATGATCCTACTACCAAGAAAGTTGGATGAAAATTGGATATGATTTTTGCAGATGTGAATGAATTCAGAAGTGTAGTAAGTTATGTTGTCAAAAAAAAGTTCAAATAGAGAAGTGTGTGAATAAGCCAAAAAGAGTTAGATGTAGGTGCACGAAAGATTGTCCATGACTTTTGTTTGCATGTCTTGACAAAACAACAAATGATTTCATGATATAGTTATAAGAATATAACTAAAAATTATTTGTGTAATGCAAAGTTCATATCTACACATTTTAGAGAAAAGATTAACGAGCAGCAAAATATAAGACTTTTCAAGTTGCAAGAGTTGATAAGGGAAAAATATAAAATTCATGTTGGAAAGACTATTATTAGGAGAGAAAGAGCCATAGTTTTGAAAGAGATCATAGGTGATCATATTGTGCAATTTGGAAAAATTCTTGACTATAAAGATGAACTATAGAGGACCAATCTAGGGAACACTTGTGTTGTTAAACATGGTGAATTCGATGCTCTTGGTTGGTCGGTAGGTCAGTATTTCAGAGCTTTTACATATGCTTAGATCCATTGAAAAAGACATTCCAAAATTGCAGAAAGTTCATGGGTTTAGATGGTTGTTTTCTTAAAGGAGTTTGTAAAGAACAATTGTTAGTTGTTCTGGCCAAATATGGTAATAACCAAATGCTACCACTTTCTTGGGCAATAATTGAGTATGAAAAGAAAAAGAAATGGGCATGGTTTATCATACTGTTGAAGGAAGATCTAGGACTAGGAGATGGTGAAGATCTCATCTTGATTACATATATGCAAAAGGTATGTGTACTATTTTATTTTGTATTTGACTTTATCAATTTCATGTATTTTTTATAATAACAAATCTAGATCTATCACAGCAATAAATTGGATCAATTCTAAATATTTATCTGTTACTAAACATAGAATGTACATTAAACATATCTTAGCTAACTGGGCTAAGGATTGGAGAAGTCTCAAAAGAAGACAAGAATTTTGGTCTATTTCAAAGAGTACCTTTGAATCTCAATTGAGAAAAAATGTTGCAAAGATGATGTTGCTTGGTCTATACAAAATGATGGATGATCTTATGTACTACAACATAGAGTTCTGGTGCAAGTTTTACTTTGATAGTCAAGTAAAATGTGATTATGTAGACAACCATATGTATGAGTGCTTTAATTTATGGATCTTGGTATCTAGATATAAGACTATTATCACTATGCTTGAAGAGATAAAGAGTAAATATGATGGAAAGAATAACCAAGTTAAGAGAGTTCACAAAGACTTGGATGTGTGATTTTTTTCCAGTGTCTTTGAAGGTACTACAGTAGAATATTGATAGGTCAATGAATTATAATATTGAATTTAATGGAGTTGATAGGTTGGAAGTGAGAGAAGGATCATTTCAACACTGTGTGGATCTTGGTAGGTGGACTTGTAATTGTAGGTTATGACAGTTAAAAGGCATACCATGTGCACATGTTGTCGCTGCCATTTACTTTAAGAAATGTGAACCTTTTGACTACATTGACAACTGCTATAATAAGGTATCTTACTTGAGGAATTATGCCGATGTCCTTCAACTTGTCACAAACATGGAGATATGTTCTGAATCTACTAACCTCATAGTTGCACCACCAGAAATAAAAGGCATGTTTGGCAGGATTCTTAAACTTAGAAAGATTGAAGTTGGTGAGAGTGAAAAATCTGAAAGATTGCCTATAGCTGGACTTGTCATGACATGTATTAATTGTAATGTTAGAGGCCACAACAAGAGAGGATGTCCACAAAGGGTTGAGTCATCAGTAATGGAAGAACCATTAAATATAGACAAGAAAAAAGTGAAAAACTTCATGTTTAGGAAGACCAAAAGTAACATCTTTAACTTTAATTTGGTATGTGACAGAGAACTCATAATAACTATTATTTTGAATTATATTTATAGAAAGCACAAACAGAAGGTGAGCATTCTACAAAGAAGTCCAGAGAAAGACCACCTGCAGTACCTAGTGCATTTCCAGGAACTGCAATGAGATCAAGAGGAAGAACTATCTGCTACAGTACCTAGTGCATCTCCAGTTTCTACAAAGAGGTAAAGAGGAAGACCATCTACAACACCTAGTGCATCTGCAACACCAACAAAAGGTGTAAAAGGAAGACCACATGCAGCACCGAGTGCACCTAATGCATTTGCAGCACCTGCAAAGAGTGCAAGAGGAGGACCACCTGCAACACCTAGTGCAACTCCTACATGTCCATTACCTGCTAATAGTAAAAAAGGGAGAGAAAGGGGTAGGGGAAGCATATCCTCATACAAAAGGCAGCAGTCATTGAAATGGGTGTGTTTCAAGCTGAAAGTGGATTCAAAGCTCTTAATGTAAATGTTTTCTATTGATTCAATTACACTATTTTTTATTGTTTGACTACAAACTCACTTAGTAATTATTTCATACTTTGAATACAACCTGGGATGTCAAGTTGTAATATCTTCTCTACTGGTGCAACAAACGTGATAAAATCTGTTGATGTTACTAGTGATATTGGTTATAAACCAAATACTGCAATCAAGTTGAAATGGAATGGAAAAGCAGCAATCTAAACAAGAAAACTTCAAGAAATGAGAGAGGAACAAAGAAAAAAATCAAGATGAAGTAGTTCAAACAATCCAATCTAGGAAGTAATGATATTGTAGTACTGTTTAAGTAGGTATTAAAACATTTCCCATTTTGAATGATGATGTATTAGTATTGAACATCAAATTCTATTTTTGTTGTTGGATTTTGATTTTTGATTGTAATTTGACCTTATGTGAGGCTTGTTCTACAATCGATTATGTCTATTAAAGGTCTTTTCTCTTATAAATGGTGTTATGTTTATTCAATTTATCCCTTATTTGTTGTAATATAGACATTAATATATCAACCACTTTATCCGAAAAGGTTCATGATATTGATATACAAAATTTCTCATATTACATATGACAACCAAACGAGAGTTTCAACTCCTTTAACTAGTCACTACTCACATATGTTATGACAATTCAATTAGTTTAATACTTGAATGGACCCTACTTTGAAATAGGTTATTGATGAACAAGGAAACAACACAAATTACAATACACTGAAATAGGTTATTGATGAACAAGGAAACAACACAAATTACAATACACAAAATAATTTTCCAATCAAGCGTAAACCATTTAGAATTTCTTCGTTTGAACCTTTTCTCTTCTATCAAATTATCAATCAGAACTTGTTGATCATTGATTTGAATCTGTCTCTTCCAAGCTTCATTTTTCAACTCTTTGATTTTGTTCACCTTTTGGGAGGATAAATTGGGATCTTGGATCGATTTCTTTTCTATCTCTCCATCGAAAAAATTATAATTGTTTGACTGAAAAAATAAAAACATCTGTTAAACCGAACAAAATCAAACAACTAAAGAAAAGTGACATACACCATAGTAGGGTCAAGACCAAAACCGCCTTTCAAAATTTCACTTTGATCAAGAAGTCTGCACATGCAACAAACTTCCGTGTTTACATTGTACTATGATTTTGATCATCGGGTCTGATTCTTCCATGCATAGTTTATTCATTTTTACATTTGACATAACTAACCCTAATAACATAAAGCGAAAAAAAAATCAAGTTGTCGAATTGGGAGAAGATTTCGATTGTTCAATGTGAAATTCGAGAAAATTGCAAACCCTAAATTCAATTTTAGTTGAAGAAGATACACCAACTTTTGTTAATAAGAGCAAATGGTATACAAAGAAGAGAACTTTTTTTCAAGAACAAAAGAGATGGAGATAAATGAATTGGAAAAAGAATAAAAAATAAACGTATGGTTAAAAAAAGAGTAAAGTTATCGTTAGGAGGCTTATTTGGACTCCACATGGACATTTTATTACGTTCTTGCGCGCCTCACGGAGGTGAGTTCACGTATGTGGACACAACAGCGTCTGAGAGTCAACTAATATATATATATATAAAAATTCAGGGGTAACAGGACCCCTGCAAAGGTTAAGTGTGTAGTTGAAAATATAACAAAAACTTGAGGGAGCATTTGACCCTTTTCTCTATTTTTTGCTCTAGATTTACTTTAGAATTTTTTTTGGCCTAAAAATGAGTGATTAAAATCACTTTTATAACTTTTTCAAATACCTTCACAATTTAAAAATATATATATTTGAAAATCAAAAACACCTACAAATAAGTTAATTCAAACAAACACAATGGCTAGAGTCCACTCTATGACAGATCATTGGTTATCTTTCTTTGTGATTACCCCGACCACTTGTTCATTACATTTATTGTAAAAATCAAATCAATACTAATGTTAAAAAAATAGCATTACTAAGAATGATAATAATGTTTAATATTTGTTTAACGGAAAAGGGCCAAATATATTATCTTCTATTGGAAATAGTTTAGTAAAAACTAGGCAAACCACATAATATAAGAAAGAAATTACTTCATATCCCTACTCTTTCATTAATTAATAAAAATTCCTTTTTTTTTAGTGTTTTTCGGATATATAATATTGTAGGCATATACTTTAATTAATAACGACTGATCCTTAAATTATTAAGTTGTTGCTATCAGTTTAAGTATTGAATAAGGGATTAAAAGCATAATTTAAGTGATTCCTACAAATCACGCGTACGTTTCTTCCTTCAACCAACTAATCATAAACCTTTAACTGAATTATAATTTCAAAATGTGAAATCTTTTTTCTGTTCTTCGAAAAAACATTAAAAGTTTGATTCAAACAACTTCGGAATGCAATTTTATGAAGATTCAAAATGAATATTTTGTATATGTTAAGACATTTTGGATCATGGAAAAGTGATGTTAGATAGAGAGATATAGAAGTGACGTGATAGTGATTGGAGAAAATATTTCGTTCGTAAATCTTATTTAAACAATTGTAGCTGAATTGGGTATTGATGAATTAAAAAAAATTGAGATCAGATACATTGTTGAAGGTAATTTGTCTCCATTGTGTATTCAGAATGATATGGGGGTGAAATTGTACATAGAAATGATGAAACATGAGGTATAGGATTCGATATGTATTCACTATGCATTGATACATCGGATAAAAGTGATGAAGAGATACAAAATTTTGATGCAACAACAGGTGAAATTGTGTGTGTTGAAGGTGAAAAAAAGGACGCAAACATGTACTTTCTTCCTGAAAGATTCTTGATGCTTGCTTTTTAGAAGTACTTTTCTGCTTCATGTCTAATAATTCTCAAATTAGATACTTTATGAAGTACTTTTAGGTTACTATTTTATGATGTGATAAATGAAAAATGTTATGTTTTCAATTCTGGTTACATTTTTTGATTCCTAATTTTTGATAAAGTTGGTTTGGTATTCCTTATTGTGTGTCTGATACTTAATTGTTTGTAAATTTTGTATTAGATAGAATAATAGTATCAATAGTTGTGATGTGTTTCAAAGTTAAAAGAGACGACATATAAAGAAGATATCATTTGAAGCAACGATATATCATATACATAATATCTTTTTTCTAAATTTTGTATCTACTAATAATAAAGTATCGGATATTCTGCAATTGAAAAAAATGATGATGATACTTAATATAAATAATAAGCTTTAATATGATCCATAAAAATGTAAAATTGTACTTGATACATAATTCTAACTATTATAAATCAATCAAACTGATACTTAATAGATATAATAAACTTTAATATGATACATAAAAATATAAAATTGTACTTGATACATAATTTTAACTACGGATTGTAAATCAGTCAAATTGATACTTAATAGAAACAATAAGCCAACTGATGAAATATTATGGTGTTTACTTTGAAAGGTAAATAAGTAATTTTGAAAGATTCAATGGTTCTATTATCAGATAAGAACTTTTCTTGTCATCTCGATACAAAAGAATGCTTGGACGATCACAAAAAGAAAGAAAAAAAAATCAAGTGATAAGCCACTTACGAACAGAAATCATTGTGAATATTATAGACATGAAAGTCACAACACGCGATCTTCTACTTTCTTACTCAAAGAAAAGTGATACATTTTTTTTAGAAAAATACATTCAACTTCCAATATAATGAAGTGTTACTGTTAGATATTAATAATTAGAAATTTCTTCAACTTTGAGTACATTTCTGCTAGAAAATAATTTAATGACACTCTTAAACTATTAATATTTATAAATCTGGTAAAATATTTATATGATATATATTTTTTTATTTTAATAATAATGTATATGATACATCATGATTGTGAATGATCGTATTTACTGTAATTTTATGTTAAATATCACATATAAAAGAAAAGATAAAATGACAAATTTTATACATTAATTTATGTTATTGGTACATGTTAAAATAAACATTGTCGTGGTTAGATGTAAAGAGTATTTTTAACTTAATAAACAACCTCTTGAATGATAATATTGTGTGATGCTAAAATTTATAAAACTTATTTGTATCGGATAATTTATAAAACTTATTTGTATCAGATAATTTTTAAAAGTATCATATTTTGTATTCTAAACCACAAGTACTATAATTATAACCAAAAAATAAAGAAAAATATACATACTGAGATCAAAATTAAAATACATTAAAATTTAAATTCAAAATATCAAAAAAAAATTTAGAGAAATAACCATTTATCCAAAAATCAACCTCCTAAGATTGTTAATCCTAGATCATTTTCTTCAAAGATAACACACCATAGAGCAGATGCAACAATTCTATCCTTTTTGGGGGGTTCTTCCACATTAGCTTTAAAAGATGAAGTTTCATCCTTTTTCCACTGCGTCTTCTAAATATTATCATTCTTCATTATTGTTAATGGATCCTACAAGCTTTTGGATCTATTTTCAGCCCAACTATTATCGTCGGAATGATAATGAGTTGATTAGACCTATTTTTTATGAAAGTTGTCATCATCAAAATAAAATACACAACGTACCATATTAAAAAGACAAAGCAGAATTCATATGTATAAGAAAATTGTAAATTAAAAACATTACGTATTTTTTAAAAAATAAAATTTGAAGACTGAAAATAAAAAATTGATGAAGAAATAGTTCTACCTCTTTAGGAACTTGAAATTGATGAACTTGAGAGAGAATAAATTTAAAATTAAAAAATTGAGTGATTGATGTAACTGTTGATATATGGAAGTGATTTTAGGCGTAAAAATAGGAACAAAAACGTTGGATCGGAAGGGGGGGTAAATAATATATCTGGAAAATGAGAGAAAAAGAGGAAAAGATGAATTTTTGAAATATTTTAAAATGGTAGGGATTTTATAAATTATGCAAAAGAAATATTGTGTAATTAGGTAACTTTTCCAATAGTGTAAAGGGAAAAAGAACAAGTATATCGCCGAACTATCACTAATGGTATACAAATGCTCTCTATTATGCTTTTTTGTTCATTAGTGCCTCTAGCGTTCAAAATCAGTGTGCATATTCCCTCCCACTAACGGAAGACTTATTTGGTACACGTGGCACAATTCTACGGCTCAACCCAATTTGACCAATTGTTTAACCCAAAATTCAAATACCCGCCCATTACCTTTTTAATCCACTTGATTTACCCATTACTCACGCAAATAAACTATTTTTAAAATTTACGGAGTTCATGCCTCAATAAATTAAATCCTTTAGCAATTATCTTTGTTGTTTCTCTCTCCGCTACTTTTTGTTCAAATCAACTTTATGTGAAAAATCATAATCTCAATGATTCACGAGGAAAGGAAACATAAGTCATAATTTTATTCAACAGAGGATCAAATGGAGCATATTGTTGCTACTAATGACCTCAATATGAAAAACTTTATTATAAAAAAGAATAACATTATTACACGTTAAATTCAAAATATGTACTCCAACGACTCATTAAACAAAATTTGTTTAATATTTCTAAAATTGAAATTTATAAAATGATAGATTTACAAATTTTTAAATGTTTTTTAATAGATCAATTTTATTATTTTATTCATTTTATTTTACGTAAATAAATTTGAGTAAATTAAATAAAATCCTCACCTATTAGCATATTCAAATGTGGGTTCAAGTCATTAACAACAATATGTTTAATTTTATCCTCAATTGAATTGCATAATGACTTATATATTCTTTCCTCATTAGTTTCATTTTGAATCGTTGACTCATTGTTCTTTTCATGAGAGTAGTTTCAAGAAAAATAGCGGGGATATAGTAACAACTTAAAGATGAGTTAAAGATTTGATTTCACGAATATTTTCGTTAATATAAACCTAGCTATTATTATTTAAAAAATGGATAATGATCAAATCTGATAAGTGTTTGAATATTTAAGGAATAAAATCATAAGTTTATAGTTAAGAGACTAAAACCAGCAAGTGCTTAGTTAAGAGACCCAAACTGATAACTTTTTGAATAGTCAAAGGACTAAATCCATTAAATGTATAGTTAAGAGACCATTTCAGACCTACTCTTATATTTAAGAGACTATTTACGTCATTTTCTCTAATTAAAACCTTATTAGACTTATTTTAACTTGATTTACTACTTTTAAACTATGATCATTTTCTTTATGACTTATTAATTTATTAAATTTTTTCATGCTATTTCATTATTATTTTTCGTTGAATATTTTTGTGTCATCACTCATTCCATATTTTGTGTTATTTTCTTAAGAAACACATTAGATAGTTCTATTTTGATAGGAATAAAGAAGTATTTAAAATACAAATTTTATTGTATATTTATATGGATACTTTTACCCAAAGAGAACTTTTAAAAATCCAAAAAACACAAAAAAAATCAATTTTATTAATTTGATTAGTTTTATAATTTAAAAACTTTGATAAGTTGATTTGATTAAATATTCGAAAAATCCAAACCCAACCCAATCGTGTGCCTCCTAGTAGAAGCGTCAATTAAGTCTTGAGATAATTGCATTTAACTATCCTAAAAGTGCTTAAAGATAATTCACATCCACCCACAAAAAAAAAAAAATCCCCCCAAAAAATCCAACATTGATAAATCCGACTTTATTAATTTGATTAAATTTATAAATTTATAAATTAAGGGATTTTATCCAGTTCTATGACAGATCCTACTACAAGTAGGTTGGTTAATTTTTGGTGAATCTTGATGAATTTTTATTTTTGAGGCGATATCGTAACTTAATTTTCGATGGCCATCTCAACTTGGAGGAGATAGCACTACAGTTGAAGCAAAATCTGCCTAGACACCACCAAAACAGGTTGTAGTGCATTGGTGAGAGTGTTTCACCCTTAACTAGAGGTCTCGAATTCGAGCCTTGAGAATGGAGAAAATCCTATTGGAAGCGCTACTCCCAAATGGGCTCTACAGAGCGCAATCTAAATTTAATCAGAGCTCCAATGTTGACTCCGGACACCGGAGGGAAACCAAAAAAATCTGCCTAGGCATCAGTAGCTCTCTTGTAAGGCGACTCCAAAGAGCAAAACCACACTCCACCAGATGCTCGAAAAGAACTGAGTTACGCTGGAAGAGACAATGGACTGTGTAACAGTTCAAAGCTTCTATGAATAACTTAACCAGCAGGACAGGTGACAAATTATCAGAATACAACCACTCATTAATGAGGAAAATGATAAAGTCAACTCGACAAAAATATATCGACGTTAAGATTCAGTTGCTGTCATTGCAAGCCTACCTGCCCACTTTTAGTAATAACCAACCCCTTTTATTTCTGCTTGTGATTGTTGTGGGCCTTCATTCCCTCCATTCCCAAGGAAAACCAGACGACCTGCAATGCCCGGGGAATAGGATTCATAAGGGTTCATGATGGACAATAAACAACTTTGTAATCTTCCTGTACCGATTGCTCATTATGCATCACTACAGGTATTAATAGGCCACAAGATTATAAGTACAAATCAGCCAGAATATCATACCACTCATACTTCAGAACGAAAAACTTTCTCCAGTTAAAATGATAGCACACAAGTTCTCATCATAGAGTTGGTGCCTCCATTAGCGGGTACCATAAGATTTCAGAAACAATTCCTTGTTTATCCAGACACAACTTAGTTTTTACTTGCATGTCAACGAATTCTAAGTGGTTTCAAACCCAGTGCAAGATGCATCTCTATTATTTGCTTTAAAGCTATTCAAAATTGGCTTTTTATTCAAGTATAGCACCTAGGTAATTACACCTGAAGCTCATAAACTTGAGTTCTACAGGACATCTTCAAAGTTCAACTAAAAGGGTTGCTATGATAGAAGATTGGAAAAAGATATCAACTTATAATGCAACTTGCTGACTTTGAGAGGTTACTGCAGCAACCAAGCCAGCCTTTAAAAGAAGCAGTTGCTCAGAGCATGGTAACCTAGACACTAGAATATATGTATATTTCCAACCTAGTATGACCAAAGAGAATATACAATTTCTAGTCAAGGTTAAACACGTAAATAGACAAAGAAAGCACAAGACTCATTTTTCATGGCAAAATGATTGCATACTAGAGAGAACAAAATAAAAGCTATGCATAGAGCTGAAATAGTAAAGAGAATTTAAAACCTATGCTGCTTGTACTCATAAAAAATGTCAACGGGTGTGTTGGATTCTCCAAAAGTAGTGTATTTCGAGAGAATCCAACACGGGTGCTGCATCGAAAGTGAAGAGTCTATGCAACTTAGTTTAAAAACTACATGCAGGAAAATGCAAGAGAAACTAACTATAGTGAAGTAGAAAATAAGCACGATGCAGAAATAGATTTAAAAAATAAAGGCATAATACATAAATATGCCCTTTAACTTGACTTCGATTCACATTTATGCCCTCCAACTTTGAGAGCGCACAAGTACACTTAAACTTGTATAATTATGAACAAATAAACACACATCTCATGTGACATTCTACATGACAATTTGCGTCCTACATGTGTTATGCCACGTAGGATCCATGTGTCTACTTGTTTAACTTTATACAAGTTCTTGTATAATTATGAACAAATAAACACACGTCTTATGTGGTATTGTACATGACAATTTGCGTCCTACATGTGTTATGCCACGTAGGATCCATGTGTCTACTTGTTCAACTTTATACAAGTTAAGTGTCTGCTTGTACACATCCAAAGATAGAGGGCACAAATGTGAACAAGGCCAAGTTAAATGGCAAATTTATGTATCATGCCAAAATTAGAACTACATGCACAATGGTGAAAAAGCAACTAAACTTCGCTGAAGAAGTAGAAAAAACAAGTAGTAAATTACCATTTTTTCGTATAGCAATCTCTCGTATGCGCCGTACAAGACCGGTAATAGGATCAGTGAAGATTTTTGTTTCAAGGTTACCCTCCACATACAAAATTGAACTACAATTTGCAGTGCATCAAACAATTATCAGAAGGTTAGATAATTTGAAAGGTAATAGGAAGCAGAAGTATGAAAATATAGATTAACAGAAAGTAAGCATTCAGTAAAAAATTACAGAACAAGTTTTCATCAGATACCCGCTTTTCCCTTCCTGGGAGAAAATGGCCCTCAAATTTGGCTAAAATATAGCAATTAGTTATATGTTTTTCTAAAAAAGATTGTGTTGTATAACACTGAACTATTCTTTTGGGATTCTTATGATTTAGGGAAAAACGAAGAGCAGTGAATAAGCCAATTTTTTTATTGCCACTCACGCAAGGCTTTACCTTCAAGCAGGCTATATTGACTTCACAACAAATAAAATTAGAAGTGGCTTGATTAACACAACCCTCATCTGGTTGAATATTTTAAGCAAACAATGATAAGCATTAGGTAACACAGGAAATCACAGGCATAAATAAATGGCATAAGCCCAAATTTAACTTAAAAAGTAACAAGATGGAGGAAACCGGAAGCATACCCTGGAACAATATTCTTCACGGCCATTTCCCCCAATCTCTCTGGATAGACCGAGACTCTGTGCCACTGAACTGCACATCTATTGGCATATTCTCCTGGCTCTTCATTATCAAACGGCCTCCTGTTGTTCCGAATTCCACCTGTTCCAAGGGATAGCAGAGTCACTGTCCTCCCACTTTTCAACCTCTTTTGTATAGGTATCTGGCCAACTTGACCAACCATGATTGCCTGTCCCGATTCCACAGAAAACATCAAACAAACTTGTATATGCGGAGTTAATATAGTTATGACTATGATTGTAGCGTCTTTTATTTTTCTTCGTTTAGTGGGATAGAAAGTAGGTATTTGCAGCTATACCAATTTCCCTTTAAATACTAGAACAACCATAATTTTCACACTGCTAATTCAAAAACAACTCAATCAATCAACCATTCCCTAATCCCAACCTCAGCTAGGGGTACGCTTGATGAATCTACTATCCAATCTACTCTATTCAGATCCACTTTGTTTCTATACTAAATAATTCCGCTAATATGCCAAAAGCAAAGAAACAAAAACAAAAGATCCCCACTCAACCACCAAAGATTTACAATGTATATATGCATGAACTCTATAGTGTGCATTTACATATTATAAAATACATAAGACACACAAACTACTATGAACTGTCAGGATCATATCTTTGTGAACTGTAACATGCAAAACAGTGTCTCAATCTATTAAATGCCAACAACCATGATTAGCTAATAGCTATATGAATCCTCACAACCATGATTCTCCATTTAAATTCATATTAGACCCACATTATGTAGAATAAAATTACAAGAACCAAAAAAATAACAAATAAAGAGTGATATGAGTTTACACATTTTTTACTAAAATAAACATCTCTGAAAGGGCTAATAGACTCATAGAAAGCATAGGACCTAAAGTGCACATATTGACATGACTACAATATATAGCACCTATATAGATCCTTCTTTATTTCTTTAATAATTAAAAAAAGACATCCCTGAGGGCCACTGGCTCACAGTTCAAAACTCAGTAGATAATAGACCCACCCCTCTACCCCTCAACTTAAATGCCAGGCTTTTGTCTGCAGCAAAAATTGAACCCCTGACGTGGGCCGAACCCACAGATCACGAATTACATTTTATCACTATACCAAGGCCCTGGGGCATATCACCTATATATAAATCCTTTTCATTGTATCTATCTTTCGCTAAGTTTGCATGGTATAAGAAATCGCAGTATTACGAGATAATTCCTTCCACCTTTTAATACATTCACTCACCATGGTTTCACGCCTACAAACTGCTGCATTTAGAGGTCAAGACAGGACATGACCAGACCATCTCAACCAACCTTTTCTTATTTTATCCTCAATGTGTGCTACTTGTCCCTTCAGTCAAATGTTATCATGTTCAATCTTGTCTAATCTTGTATGAGCATATTTACATCTTAGTATTTGCATCTTTGCGAGACTCATATTGTAGACGTGGAGGACTTTAATGCCCAATAGTCACTCCCATATAGTATTGTTGGTCTCATAACTGATCCATAGAACTTACTTGTTACTTTGGTAGGCATCATTTTATCACAACACTCTTTGCAATACTTCTCCATTACAATCATCCGATTTTGATTCTATGTATCATATTATCTTTGTCTATCATTCCATTTTCCTAATATATCATGAGTCTAGATATCTGATTTATTTGCATTGAGACACCAAAATCCTGCCATATCTCACCTCAAATTCACTGTTCTTAACTTATTATCCTGACTTAACTTGTCGTGAATTTATCCAGACTTACTCCAACATATCACACCCTTATTTTCTCCACAGTTCAAACTTTTGGTTAACTCCCTCATTGATTTCGTTAATTAGAACAATTTGGTCATCAAAATACATACATTATGCAAAACCAAGTTGTGTTGTGTCGGTTCCCTCATCCATAAACAAGGTAAACAAGTACGACACAATGTCAATCTGAGTAAGTCCACGATGATGGAGAACTCCTTTATATCTCCTACTACTGTTCTAAGGCCAGTGGTGACTCCTTCATACATGTACTTTATGACACTTATAAATTCAATTTAAATTTTTCTCTTCTTCAATATCCACGCAAAGGCCCTTTCTAGGTAATCTATCATATGCTTTCTCCAAATTCCAAATAATAGATGCACAAGGTTCACAATCTAGCTTCATTTATCATAATTTACCTAGTAAATACCTACTCCTAATCAATTCCCGAGTGGACAAAGAAAAATTATGCAGTTCAACCACATTATGTGAATGCATACCAACTATTGCCTCATTCATATATCATTACATGCATAGCCACATATTGGTAACTACCACCTATACACCTATCCCTATGGCCAACAGTCATTTCCCAATAGACTCTTGGTATCTCAATGACTCAAACCCATAATCTCATCATTGGAGGAGGAGGGTCCTTTCGACTAAGCTATCTCTCTTAGTCCATGGAGACACACAAGTTCATTCTTGTAAATGGATAGAATCCTGTCTGACTAACACATGTTATTGAAAGCAATCTCTTTATACATTGCTTACAACAAACAGATGCACAAGCAGTGTGAACTTGCCTCCATTTGTTTTATTTTATTATGTAAATACATTCATCCAAGCAAGTGTAAAGTAAACTATCAGCACTAAACATGCATTTAAACGCCCAATATGCATATGCATAAACCCGCTATTCACATCATCAACAAACAAAAACACACTATTTCATTTTTTGACCATGAACAAACAAAAACACATAATTTCATAAATGCAAACAGTTAGTATGACTTTCAAATGAATACCTAACATACAAAATCAATTTCTCAATCTGTTAATTCCGACAACTGGATACACAAGGTTTGCGTATCTATCTCTATCTATCAAAATTCACCTTGTATATACCAACGTCCAAGCCATTCTCGAGTGTACGTTCAATGTATTTGCGTTCTTGCTTCATCTCAGAAGCTGAAGGTAATGAAAAACCAGTTGATTCTGGTTCGGAGTCCGAAGCAGGCCCCAATTCATTGTGGTCCGAATCCGGAGAGGAGAAGTCATCTGTGGCTGAAGAGATTTTTGTGCAAAAAGACAGTGAAGACAGCTGCGAAGCTTTAATGGAGCTAGGGTTTGTCAGCATCGTGCGTAAGAACTTTCTCGACAGTGAAGACGCCATTGACATACCTTTGAAAGACAATTTTCTCCAGAAATGTAAATTTTATGAGCCCTTAAACCTTTGTACTACGAACTTAAACCCTTGGGTGCCGTTTGGTGGGAACAATTTGGGAAAAATGAGTATCTTAGTGAAAATTAAGAGCATGTTTTATTATTGGGAAATCGGTCAAATATAACTCTCAAGTTTATTTTATAGTTTGACTTTAGTTTTATCGTTTAAATAAAATTAAATTTATCCTTATCGTTATTAATTTCATCAAAATTATTTTTCATGTGACGAAATCCTCAAAATTAACTCAAGTTACTCAAATTTTCTTTTAAAATCACATTTCCTATTTTTAATCCAATGCCTTGATCTGCCCCGACCCCTCTATAGGATAAGTAAATCACCTTTTATTCATTCTCTCAAATTTCCATGCAACCCATTTACTTCTCCTCCATTGTTTTTCATTTCTCTTTGATTGTTCTTCATAGATTTTCTTCAATAATTTATACTTGTTTAGTTGTTATGTATTACTTGATCGATCTTTTGAAGAACTTTAAAATAGCAATAAATCTTTGATTTTTCATTTTTTGGATCAGAGTGATATCATTGAAGAAACTGAAGAAGATTAATAGGAGGAGGAAGAAGAAGAAACAGAGGCGAATTTTTTCGTAATTTCTTAATTTTCATGATCAAACAATAAGTCAGAAACTTTCAAAGGCGATAAATTTAAAAAATTTTGTTAGAATTTTTCTATTCGGTTCTATTTTTGTAAAGTTATAACAAAAGAATTAAAATTTTTGTTTTTGTGTCGAGGAGATAATGTTTCCATGAACAATTTCTTCGGGGATCTTGGAGAACTCATGTGTTTCCTTCGTACTGAAACTTGTAGGTGGTTTCAAAGGTTTAATCTTTCCGCAATCAAAGGGCTCATCAACTGCTAGCGAAATCCTCTCCAATTGCCCACTAAAATAAAAAATAAAACCTTCATCATATTCATCTGGGTTATGTTTCTCTTTTGGGATTTTTTTCTCGATCAAATTCATCGTAAAGAGGGAAAATCCAAGTAGAACTAGCAGGTACACAATAAAACAATGTGGCAACACGTGGAGGACTACACTCATATAAGGAGTGTTACAACAACTGTCGATGTTGAAATTCACGTGAAGAAATACCATAAGAACACTTAAGATCACTTCTTTAAGGGAAGTGAAAATTTTAGATTGATATTTATATTTTTTAATTTAATTTTTTTAATCATGTAGTGATATATGTGATCCATTAAACAAAGTTCAGAAATTCTTTTTGACTTCTTTGGTTATTATTATTTGATCTTTTATTCTTATTCTTATTTTATTTTTTCATGCTTTAGTTTAAAGAAAAAAAATAAAATTATTTTTTTGTGGCTATATTATTATTTAAATCTATTTCGGATACGTTGTAATTTAGTTTTTTGGCATTAAAAAATATAGATTAGTATGTTGACAATATAAAATTGGCATTGGTAGTTTTAAAATGAATAGTTTTGAGGATTTTATTCTAAATTGTGTCAATATATATGTCTTATCATTTTTAGGCAATTGTTGATAATCACCCTTTTTCTCAAATATACTATTTTATTGGTTGTTATTTTATTAATTTTGACACCGCCAGGCGTGCAAATATTTAGTTCAGTTTTTAAAACTCATTATTTACGTTTTAAATAATTTTTACACGTCATGGTACGGTTATTATATTATAATATATTTTTGCGATTTGGCACAGTTAAAATCTATTCAAATCTCATACATTTGTATCAACAGATCTTTTTTTATACATTCACTATTTTTGAGCCACAATCTCAAGCTCATAACTTGGGCTCATTTCATTACAATTGTTATTTAAAAAAGGGAAAAGACTTAAATATGTCACTGAATTTTCAGAAAAGGCTTATTTATACCATCAGTTAAAAATTTAGCTCATCTATGTCATTATCGTTCAATAAAAGACTCATTCATACCATTATTTTTTAACAGTTATTTTGCAAAATTATTTTTGAGACGTGGCTAATTGTAATTTGCCCACGTCGTCAATTTTTTAAACAAATTAAAAAAAAGTTAATTCAATTTTTATTCAGAGTTTTTATTTTGTTATTTTAAAAAATGATGACGTGACCAGTTATAATTTGTCACGTCATTAATTTATTTAATAAAAAAACAAAAAAAAATTATTTTAATTTTTTTTAGAATTATGATTTTTTTATTTAAAAAAATTAATGACGTGGCCAATTATTTATTAAAAAATTGATGACGTGGTTAAATTACAATTAGCCACGTGTCAAAATGATTTTGCAAAATCACTGTAAAAAATAATTGAATGAATAAGCCTTTTCTTGAATGATAATGACATAGATGAGCCAAATTTTTAACTGATATATAAATGAGTCTTTTCTGAAAGTTCGATGGTATATTTGAGGATTCTTCCTTTAAAGAAAGGATTGTCCATTAGGTTAAAGATGGTGAATACTCCCTCCGTTTGAAAAAGAATATTCGTATTTTCTTTTTAGTTTGTTTAAAAAAGAATGATCATTTCCTTCTTTGGCAACACTTTAACTTTAACTTTCAACGTTGCATGTTTAAGACCACAAGATTAAAAGGCATTTTAGTACATTTGATGTAACTTTAATTTAAAATTACAAGATTAAATTATTTTTTTTTACTACATTCCAAGTTAAACTAGACCATCTTTTTTTGAAACGAAGGATATAATATTCAGGTATAATTTTTAGACTTTGCAGGGGTTGAATAAATTCTTTTAGTGTTCATTATCTTCCGGCTAGAAGCTCACTGGAGCTTCGACCTCCGACTACCAGAGCCACCGCCCAGAGACCCCCCCTTTTTTTCCCTTTCACAACCAGTTACAAAGAACACAAAACCACCTCTGTTTTTCTCCTTTTTTCCCAGTAAAGCAGACCCATCCTCCTCCCTTTTCCTCCATTGAAACAGCAGCCCAAATGACCTCCTTTCCCGACCACCAGAACTCCGACCAAACGACCCCATCTACAGTGCCCAAAGCCACCAGAAACCAACTCATAAACCTCCGTTCTCTTTTTTCGATCACACATCTAAACGATCAGATCTCAGCCGCGAAACCTCCGAGCTCGCTGTAGACATTGAAATTTTGTGGGACTCTACAAGATGCGTTCAATTCGAGTTGGGACTCTACAAATTGTGTTCAAACCAAATAAGGATTCTTAGAGGCTACTCAACCCTAAACCCCTAGTTTAGCCATATAAAGGGTTACTAAATCCCCTAAAAGGCATCCGAAAATCAACAAAGAGATCAAGATTCTTGAATATCCACAAATAAATGGATTATTCCAATTAGAAGTCAAATCAAATCATTCCTAGTTCGGAGAAAGACGCCACTACGCCTCGAATCATGGATAAATCATCTAAGAGAGTAGAATCAAGGAGAGGAACAGATTTGTTGTACTCAATCTTGATGAATAAATCACGTTTCTTCATATTTTATTTGTATGGTGTATTTATTTTCATATGTTAAAAATTTGTTTGCATGACAAAACCACTCGCCAACAACAAAAAACTCCAACAAAACCATTCCAATCAGAACCCAAAAACCACCCAAACTCCATTTTTTGATACCTTTCCCGTCAAGTTCCTCCATTAATGAAGAACTTCTAGCTACGAGCTTCAAATGATCTCAAAGGCCAGCTCCATCACGAACTCTGGCGAGGAGCTCTTATCCCCAATGAACTGGAATAATAAAAACTAGCAACCACCATCACTACTCCTCTTCTCCTCTTCCCTTTTCTATTTTAATTTTTTTGTTTGTGTCTTGGTACTTTGTTGAGCGAGAGCTTTGTCATGCTGTTGTTCTATGTTTATTTTGGTAAAATTGAAAACCCAACGTTACTGTTTCAGCTCCAACTCCACCAGCGAGCTCTTTCTTTGGACAAAATCCGATGGTAATTAAATTTTCTTTTTCCTTTATTGTTGCCTTTTCATATGATTTGGTTATTTTATGTTTGTATGTTGTAAAATCTAGCCTGTCTTGAATCTTTTTGTTTACTGTTACTCATTCTATTGTGCGATAATATTCATGTGTTTTGGTTTTGGGGTTGCTTTCCTTTTCATTGTTTTAGCAATTTTTGTTGGAATGTTATGGATTTTGGTGGAATTAGTTCATCTAATGATTCATCTTTTATTTATTTATGTTTTCCATCACTTTGTTTAACGTTCTTTTTATGTCTGTTTTGCTGTTATACTTTTTAGTTTTTGTATTATCATTATGAGAATTTAGTGGTTAGTTGAATATGACTCATTTTTGTTTATACTTTGTTTGGATCATTGTTATTCATTGTTTCATAATGTATTATATTGTATTATATTGTAATCATTGTACTGTATTGTAGGATAGATGCAGTGTTTGACTAGATTGTATTGTTTGTTCTTGTTTAGTAACATTTTAATTGTTTAGTTTGATTATATCGTACTGTATTGTAATATAGAAATTACTTAAATATCCTTAATTATTCTAGAGTTGTAGGTTTGACTAGGTTCAAATAATTAAGGTAAAGAGTAAAATAGTATTTTGAAATATTATGCAAATAAATAATTAGAAAAAGAAATTAAGTAACAATGGGAACACACCAAATTGATTGTTCAAAGTTTTTATTGTTACGTAATAACAAAATTTAACAATACAGTACAGTAACAAATAAAACAAACATAGCTATAACAAAGATACAATGCAATACAATGGATAATAATAATCTAAACATAATGTAATGTTCTAATAATAGGTAACATGTGTTTTGTTGTTATTGTTTTATTTATTACTTTAAATTATTGTTAATTCCATACATCTTTGTTGGTTTTTATGTGGTCAGTTGTTAATTTTTTACTACTTTATACATATCTCTTTTTGTGAAATATTTATTTGTTACTATCATTGATGATTGTGTTATTAGGTTAATTATTCCTACTTCACTGTTTGTGTTTGGGTGTCATTTATTTAAGTATTTTACCTCCTAACGATTATTACTGTTGTTACAAGTTACAATGATCAACGAGAAAATCTCTTGTTTTGGAGGCATTTTCATCTTAAAAGAAAAAACTTTAATTTAACTTTATATATTTTATATGTTAAAATTGGCCTATGAAGAAATCATCGTCGATTTCCAAGACCTCCCACGTTAATAAGACAGGTTATATTTTTAATCATTCTTTAATTTATTTGTTTTTCTTCATATTTATTTATTATTAACAATTTTACTAAGTGTCTTTACAGGTACCTCGAAGGTGCTTCCATTTGAAGCTATTCGAAGAGTTCAAATTATTATTTTTTATTCCTTATTATGTACATATTGGCGTTAGGCAAACCTTATGCCGTTTATTACATTATTATTTTATTTTATTACTTATGTATATTAAGTGTTTATTATACTTGTACATTAATTTATTCTTCACCTCAATTTTGAAAAAATTAATTTAGTCGGGACCCACACTTGTGGATTTTGAAGGCTGCCTAACCCCTTCCCTTCGAAATAATTTATACCCTTTACATAGAATCAATTTGTTCCATAGACTTTTTTTAAGTTAATTTATTAATTGATTTTCTAGTTTTTTCCTATTAGGTGGCGACTCCCTTTTTCGTTTAACCTTTTTTCTTCTTTACCATTTTTAAATCTTTTAAAATTAATAAAAAATAATTTAATTGAGTCACTTCGACGTTGCGCCTTCTCAAAGGGATGTCAACAATCTATAATCAATTTTACAAGAATATTAGTGAAACATAAATAAATTTGACTATCAAAATAATAAATTTAAATTAGTCATTGAAACAAAAAAAATATCAAAAAAATAATTTTGAGTATTAAATACACTCGTATGCCGTTTGGATTATGTATTCTAAAGAATAATTAACAATTAAATTAAAGTTGTTATAAAACTTAAGAATAAAAAAATAATAACCAGATGAAGAGAAAAAGAATACAATACAATAGAAGAACAATATAAGCTATCTTTCTTTTAAGTGTTCATCAAATTTTCAAGTGCATACAATATGAACCCTTATACATCTATATATAGTCTAATATAAAGGCATACAAAAGGTTACTCATAAACATGAGATTAACATGAATATAATGGGGAAGTTATGAAATTGAAAGGTTACAAGAGTAATGGTTATAAAGTTGGAGGTTATGTTTATCTTCATAATGGAGGAGGTTATGTAGTAAATTCTTGGTGTAGTAGATATCCACATGATATTGTTTTATGACACTCCCCCCTGGATGTCCATAGATAATATGTCTCGTTAAAATCTTACCAGGAAAAAACCCTGTGGGAAAAAATCCCAGTGAAGGAAAAATAGTAAACATATCTTTTAATACGCTTTCAATATTGCATTGTTAAAAACCTTACCAGAAAAACCCTATTGGAATAAAAATCATGGTTAAGGAAAAGAGTAAAACATGTACTTTTTCCCCTGATAAATACTTTACTTCATATCTCAGAAACGGTGCATTCCAATCTTATATCACAACTTCTCAAGTATTGATGTTGACAATCCATAATGAATAAGTTATATGATTATCACTTGAACGAGTTTTTTGAACGTCTATCTTACCATTTGGTTGAAGATCATATGTGATAAAGGATTCTGGTGAAATATGTTTTGGCCGATCTCCTTTGATTATATCCTCCTTTCAATCAAGCTATATATTATTTTCGTATATGTTGGCTACAGTATTCCTTTCCAAAGGAAAATTACACACTTTCTGAATTTGATAGGTCATAATTCCAACCAAAGACTTACTTCATGATCAATGTTATTTTTGTATGATTTGAGTGGTTACTAGTGTTGATTCTTTGAATATCAAGATATTGTTGTGCCTCCAAATGTAAATAAATAACCCATTTACAATCAAGTTTTATGTAGATCAAACAAATATTTTACGTCTATATAATCAATAGCTTTTGACTAAGAGATTGATCATTACAATTTTATTGAAGCTTATCTTTTCTTCTCAAAGAAAATCACACATCTTCTATGTCTTGAGTCACTTTATCTGTTAGTTTCTTAGCATAACTTGAAGTATAATATAACAATCCCTTCACATAACTTTTGTTGTGTATATCTAATAATCTTATAGTAGTTGCATAACCGACAATGTAAGTGCATCAATTACATTAATAGACGACATTTTAAATTATTTTTATGAGATCAAAAAACTCTTTCTCTATATTAAGGAGTCTCAAAATCATTGGGTACTCAATATAATCACTTTAAAACCTTTTAAATCCTTCAAGGATTTTCATATAACCTTCATCGTCTAGTTAGATGTAATAATCGTTCATTATACATATTCAAGTTTTTCCTCTATTGTCAGACTGAAATAAACATTCGCCACTGGAGAATATATCTCCATTTAATAATTTTAGGATTTTTTTTTCGAGAACCCTTTATGCCCAAGGCACAAACCACATTTTATATTTTGTTGTTATACTTTCACACAATGATTTATTAGTACCACCTTGACATTATATTTTGGTCCATTAACTGTAAGATACAAAACATCACTTTTATAAGTGAAACAAAATATACTTGAATAGAGTCAATCATTTATCTGTCCATAGTATATGAAAGATTCGAATTTAAGATCCTCGTAATCATTTATAGCATTGAGTGCTACTTCATATCAAAGATACAATCGACAATCATCTTGATTTCGGATTCTAATTACGACATAACTTATCATATCCTTTTCATTTTTTTCATTTTTTCAGGATACTACATTTTTCAATGTTTTTGATGAAGTGTTTGTCCTTGCCTTTCAAAAACCTTGCCTCATATCAGGCAACCATTTGATAAGTTGATCCTTCTTTCCTTATAAGTTTCATCGGAATCGATTGATCTATCACTCTTCTGGCGTACCATAGACTTTGTCCTCCGAGGACTACTTATAAGAGCACATGCAACTCAATCAAAATATTGGGTCAGCAAATACATCTGGCAAATATTTGCAACACTTTGCAAATGAATTATATATTAAACTTCAGGTTCACTTTTTTAAACGAGAATCTAGATAATTTATCCCACACATAATATCAGCTGCTAAACATATCTCCCCCTAATATTAGGATATTTAACATTTACCCCCGATCTCATATGGGGATCCATCTTTGTGTGTGGTGGAGTAATAAAATCATATATGCATACATTATAATTTTAGATGGAAAATATTTGGTTCCCGACCCTGAACAATTGTGATGGGAGAACCTTGTTGGCTAATCATACATGTTAGAAAACTCTTTAGACCAATTTATTTGAGTGATTTTTTCTCCCACTAATCAATGAATCTAGCTAATAAATTTGGAGGCAAACATTTCTGCTAACCATTTAGTATTATCAACATAGTTTTTTTTTTGTTTGGAACTATGTCTCGTAATTTCACAATTTGACAACAGCCGTACACAAAAACCAATTTTTAATTGAACAAATGCACATCATGGTACCACCATTATTCTCTTCATCATAAATATAGTGGTCCACATGGTAGTGAACCCCACCCATCTTACCGTTTTTTTAAGTTCCAACATAATTTTATGTGATACAATCCCACACTATTAACTGAGAACCAAAACATGAGAATTCTTAGAGACTTTTACTTTCCACATAAACTAAATGAATTCTTGATTCTTTTTCATTGATTTGGACTAAAATGTCAAATCGGTTATGCCAACTGATAGTTATTCTCGTAAACTTCTAGTTTAACTTTTGCATGTAGATTCCATCAACATGTAGTATTTATGATACAACGAGGACAACACCAAAGTACGAAGCCGGATCTTTCAGAAAGACGGATTCCGATTGCAAAGAGTGCAATCACCGTCATGGATAAGCTCACACTAACCCTTCAATGGGGATCCAACATATAGAGATTTTTCCCTTTGGAGGTTCGGAAACAAGCGAAGACGATAATCTTTTATTAAAATTCCTAAACCCGTTTTTGATTGTTTAATGGTCGAAGATATGAATCTTTCAAAATAATTATCTAGTCTCATATAATGATATTTGTCAATTCCTGCAAAACTTAAAATTTCTTTTGAGACTTACTCAAGACCTCAATAGTATGAACTATTTTTTTCATTTTTTTAGGAATAACCAAGTAAGTTCTTCCGAACTCTTGATAATTTGGTAACCATCTTATGTAACCATCCTCCTTTCATAGAACAAATTTTCATTCTTGTCTGGTTAAGAATATTACATTCAAGACTTATTCTGTGATAACCGAAGACAAAGTTGGTGCGTATACCCCCGAGGAGGCCACAACAACCTGGTGTATTAGTCCAATAACGGCTGGTCAGCATATAAGAGTTATTTCTTGCTTTTTTCCATCTAATGGGGTGTCATTATAAAAATACGCACAATAGTTTGTTGTAGACGCATAAGGTAGTATGATTAGTGACCACACGAAACAATTTATTCAATTTGTCTTTCAATCTATCTCACCAACTCCCGTAGCTGGTGAGCTTTGAGATTCATAACTATAAGACAGTGAGACAGTGTTCATATCGGGGACGAACACTTGTAATTCATAAAATGGTAGCCATAACCATGGTGGTACATTTTGCTATAAACTTGTTATTAAGCAACTCACTGTCATTTGGTTGGGGGGCATGAATGTTGATCGTGCCCGCGTCAACATTCACCTTACGAGTCAATGTAGACCAACTGTACTCCACTTTGTATGCTGTATTTGATGGATATTTCAACAACGTATTATTGATTTGGACCAACAACAATGTGCCCAACTTTCTCATAGCCACATACATTGATGGGATACAAAATGAGCCTTTAACTTACCTTCACATGTGAAGGAGCCATCTTAAAAATAATGTGTCCAATAACCAGTTATATGATAGTTTAGATGGACAAAATCCTTCACATTTGATAGCACAATGTTAACACCCTAATTCTGTGTCTTTTCAATTATCACATGATGAGCCATTACAGTTTACTATATCCATATTCTATAATATTTCATCACTTGAATATTTTTTTAGAAATATTAGCACCTATCCACATGTCAAGTAAGATGAATGCAGTCAACATGACAATTGTTAATTTGCCTGTACGTTCAATCAGAGTAAAAATCCACGGTACGGTTTTGTTCAGTCCTTGCGGATTATCTGTCATGCGCCCTGCGGGCATGAAGACCTCTACACCTACAAAATTGTCTTACGCCGATAGTCAGTGATATACGCTTTGGCTGCAAAATCAATGGGGGGTTAACTCAACTTCGTACATAGCTCACATGGCATCCGCAACTTTAGCGTCCTGAGTCGTACCCAGCTTGGAAAAGAGGTGAGAACCTGAGTTGTCACGAGCCTACACGGCTAAGCGCCCAAAACCAATGTCCATAGCTAGTCATGACCAAAGGGCGCCTATTTCTTGAAGATCTCATCAAGCGAACACTCAATCACCTCGAATAAGTACTAGAGTAGTTAAACAATAATTAATTAAAAAGTTGTTTAAATCCCGTATCAGGTGTCTCCAGTTAGGAATGAGTTTCGTGATCTTAAATATGAATAGGACCAGACAATCAAAGCTTGTGGATGAGAGAGGAGATGTGAGTTTCGTATGCTTTTTCTCAGATGTGAGCTGAGCATAACAAACTTTTGCGTATACAAATAGGTAATACCAATATGAAGTGTACCGGAGAAAAAGTATAACCTGGCAATGAAAAAAGGGACAAAGGATATGCATTAATCAAGAGAAAAGTAATACACCCTGGTGTTCGGGAGAATAGTCCACACATACTTTTATCCTGTTTAAGTAAAACTGAAAACTAGAAGATAGGAAGAAAAGAAACAAGAGCAGATGTAAGCCACGTTAGGTCTGTCATTGTGTCAAAGGGCATTCTTCAAGTGGCTATGGGACCGGTAACGCCTCTTATTTAAGGCGACAATAGCATACAAAAAGATGAGCAACGACAGCACGGAGATATGGGGTGAGGTAGAGGGGACGGTCAAGTAATGTGATAGTTTGGAGGTTTAGATTTGCTGATCTCAAAGGATAAGATTGAGAGAATAAAGGGTCTTGGTAGGGGTACTCCTGCTTGATAGTTAGTGTGTTACCCCAATGTCTTTTTATAGTCACTGGGGTTGATGAAAAGACTACTTGAACTCGTGATTTAATATCAACCATAAGGGGACGCACGGCTCCATTGCCGGACCGAGACGGAGCTCTAGTTGCTAAATTGACAAAGTTTTTGAGATGATCAATCACCGATTTCTTTATTTTATGGGTAGGGTAATTGACTAAAGTTCCCATAGTGGTGAATCGAAATGACAATTTGAGCCCCATAGTGGCTAGTTACTCGTAAAAGAAAAGCCGATCAGAGAACGCGCGAGCGAGTGTACGATAACGTGAAGATGAGACTGAAGAATTCTCGCAGTACAGAAATATGGAGGCGAGCATAAACAGCTCAGAATACACATAGTGCGCAGTCCAAAATACTATCTCTCGGACAGGTTAAAAATAAAGTAT
This sequence comes from Solanum habrochaites, assembly GCA_027704765.1. Taxonomy (NCBI): domain Eukaryota; kingdom Viridiplantae; phylum Streptophyta; class Magnoliopsida; order Solanales; family Solanaceae; genus Solanum; species Solanum habrochaites. Next base: position 58,558,789 of record JAKWJA010002500.1, on the reverse strand, counting down.
GAATTTTTGAAAAAGAATGAAATATATATAGAGGAGGCATGTATCTATTTTGCCCTAACGTGATCTTTAGGGCAACGGTATCTCTTTTTAGGGGCAATTCGCTCTGATATCGGCGGGGGGCCATTCAGTGCTGTTGTGAAAAAGGCACTGGTTCCGCCGCCGTGGTGTGGGGGGGCAGTCGAAGGGTTGTCGGAGCTGGCTTACAGTGTGTCTTTAAACGGACGCCCACGGGCAACGCTTGAGGATATAGAAGTCTTCGCCGAAGTACGACACCCGCAAAAGAGAAAATAACTCGACCTCTGAGGGGAAAGACCCCAAGAATGGGAAGAAGCGGGAGAGTTATAAAAAAAGGCTATATATAGGGGGGGACGAACTGCAAGTTTTTATTTGGGGAGGATCCTGCGCTGCGTCATCAATCGCCGGGGGGCCATCGGTTAGAATTGACGGAGGGGCAAAGCCATTATGTGTGGTTGAATAAAATAAATAAGGCGAGGGGCGTAGGGTGGAGATAAAAAAGTGAGAAAAAGGGAAAAGGGAGAGTAAGGGAGGGGAAAATGGGGCTGAGAGGGGATGAGCATGGTGTGCGGGCGGCTGTGGGGTGCGTAGGGTGTAAACAAAAAATGTTTGGGTTCTGGGGGCTGCGGGTCCGTTTCATAATGAATGTTCACAAAGGAAGACGTAATAGGGAATCAGGATAATAGGGTGAATGGTCCATGAGAATATATAGTTTAAAAAGGGAAAAGAGGCGCGAACTTGGACCAAATTGTGTGGGTGAGGGTGTCAACTTCATAACGATTACCCGCAACGGTTCAGATCATATTTAACTATATGGGTGCCCTCTTTCAGTGCGAAAACACAACCAGAAGCGCGTAAGGCACCTACTAATTTTTTTGGCCATCATTAAAGTTACACTTATCAATATAGAATAAACATATAATCTATTTCATTTACACCTTATTCTAATTCAATTTACACCATTCTCTTTCACTGGAATACAAATCTGAAAGACCATCATTGAAGGGCCAGGTAAGCTTTCTATTAAATAAATTATTTTCTTTAGTTTCAGATTTTTTTCTTGATATATTGTTCTATTTGTTATTTAGGCTTCTAATTTGTTTTCTCCGATTTCTTTTTTTTTTGTGAGGGTTATCTATGGAAGACGTAAAATTGAATTTGAATAACATTTGTTTTGACAAAGATGATCCAAAGTTGAATGAGGAAGTGCGATTCTTCACAATTTGTTGCTCCCTTTGAAAACTTCTTGGTCTGATAATGATTCGGGTAGGAGATTTTGATCTTTCCCATATTATTGATCACAAAAGTATAAATATTTTTTATGGAGGTATGATGTGGTTGATGAACGCTCTAAGTTCATCATTCATAAATTGGTGCAGAATATGAAGAACAGATGACTTATTTAGTGCAAAATGTAAGAAAATGAAGCTAGGAAGAAAAGTCAATGGCTTTACATGACTAAAAACATAACAGACCACAAAACGCTTAAGCAGAAAGCAAATCTATGAAGGGATGCGGTGTAGTGCTCAAGGGGGTCTATCTTATCGTTACCCTATTGAAGGAACAATCTAGTTTGAAAGAGATGGATATGGAGTGGTTTCAGACTGTGAAGAGGTAGACAAACTGATGAGGTGAAGAAGAAACTGAGTAGCTACTTTAGCCTTAATAGGATGTTCATGTTGTGTCTCTTATGTTGTTGTTTGGATCAATGAATAAAGTAGTGACGTGATGTGTTGCTTTAGATCATAATATGGTTGCAAGGATCTCTTATATTCGTATGGTTGTGATAACCGTCGGGTTCACGGTATAACTTAATACTTTTTCCTTATTTAGTTGTGTCCGAAAAGCCGTTTGTGCTATTTTTTATAAAGTTTACTCTTTTGTTTGTGCAGGACATCTGTCCAAAGCTGAATGCCGAGATTTTGAGCGGAGAAAAAATGCAGAATGACCACCTCCAATCTATTACTGTGGGTCGTTCTTGTAGACGTCCTAGGTGCCAAGCGTGGTGAGCTGCTTATATGAAGATGGGAAGTGTTTTACCAGTTTTGCTTACCGAAGTCTTGATGCACGATTCCCGTTCTGGCTAACGACGTCCGATCCTGCAATGTTCATACGTGAATAGATAATAGAAGTGATCCCAGTATCCATTCCAAGGTTGAAGTGTTTTCGGACGAAGACCTCGACGGACCCGTTGTCCTATGACGGTCCGTCCTCTTGCCGTCCCGAGGAGATAAGAGATAAGCATTCAGAAGAATTAGAACAAGTATAGGACACTGAGTACCATGACCGTTCCTTCAAATACCACGAAGGCCTGTCGCGAGTCCGTCGACCCAAGCCCGCGTATGTGGCAATATAATTTTCCAAGCAATTAGAAAACTTGTTGTATTCATAGAAAAGTTTTGTTATATACGAGTTTATCAGGGCTGTATAGAAAATGGCGAACCCTCCAACTAGGCTCGTCGTTGTTGAGGGGAGACCCAATAGTGTAGCTCTTGAATTGTTAAACGCCGTATTGGGGTAACATTTTACTAGGCGTTCTTGATCAATCATAATAGACCTAATTTTGTGAGATATTGATTTCTTGAGAGATTCTCTTGCAAGTGCTTCTCTGGGTGATTATCAGCAAAAACTTTTGGGGATTTTATTCTTCTCAGTGAGGTAGGACTGACTGCTTATTTATATTTTGCCTCTTTGTGTGTATGGCCATGATATAACCTAACACTCCAATACCAACTCGAGTTGTTGGGACAACATAGACACATAATGAAGATCAAACCCTACTAAAAATACAATTCTAGAATAAGTTGTATTGGCATGTGAGAGTAATCTTCTTTCGGTCGGTAGGAGGCAAAGTCTTGTATGATTGGCAGAGACGGATATGCAACAGTAGAACTTGCCGTAACTGCTACAATGCCCCACCCTGGAGTGTAGGAGTGGGAGGAAGGGAATTAATAATACCATAGGAGTATGTAGGATGCTATCTAATAGAGCTAGGTGGATTGGTACGAAAGACAAGAATAAAACGTTGTCGGTAGGGACTTCGGAATAACGATGCTTAGTATGAGGAGGAGAGGGTTGGACTAAAGCACACGACGTAGCCACGTAGACCAAGGTGCGGAGTGAGATTTTCTCATCCGGACCAAGAGTTATAAATACATACTTATCACTTGGCGCATGACAGACATAGGAAATGTAATAGTTGAATATCAAGTGATGAACCGGTGGGGAACTTAAACCCTAGTTACTTTGATTATTGATTACTCCAACCCTTCAAAGCTGTTAATGTCCTTCTTTTCAATTTCGTTAGTTATTTTCTTTCATTTTTATAATTAGAAACCCCCCTTTGAGTTGGTTTGTTACTTCAAGGAATCCTTGACCAAACATAGTAAAAATAACAGAGTTGATAGTTAGTCTAGACTATTTTCCTCGTGGAACGAGTCCCACCTCCCTAGTTGGTTTTATTTACTTACACCGACCGTATTAGCGTATCAATTTTGGACGCCCTCTGCCGGGACCTCATAGCTTTTAGATAACTTGAACTATTACTATAGTTAGTTGATATTTTCTTGATTTTACTTTGTTTATTATTTTTTATTTCTTTTCAGAACTTCTCCTTGTACGCCAAATACACGGAAAGGAAAAAACCCTTTGTTTCCTACGATCACTAGTTAGAAGCTACACTGCGCAATATGAATCGAAACTTGGGAATAAATGAATGAGACCGACCAGAACCATCCCAGCCTGGTTGAATGAGCATGGTCAGATGTTACCCGATGCCCTCCCGTGTGAACATCAACAGAGGGTACAAATCCCGTTCCACGTCCCCAAGCTACCTATAGAGGTTATGAATACCATGCAGATTCGGATGGCCCCATGCCACAACTGTTATTGTAACTAGTATCTACTGATGCAAAGCTCACTGCCAGAGATTTGTTTTCAGGGCTCACCTTCTGGGACCAAGGCCCATAAAAGCTCGGTAAGGGCAGTCGTGTAAAATTTGTATGGAGGCCGGATTTGGATCTAGATGTAATAGTCAGCGTGTTCCTCTCTCCCTGACGGGAAGGCTGCTATTTGGTTCAATGAGCTCCCAAACAATTCCGATATTCCTTGGATCAACTAAGGGATTCTTACTTAAGCACGGCTACTTATCCGGTCTCCAGAAACTAAACCAAAGACAGCGTGAATCCTTTGTGGCACTAACCAGAGAGTCAGTTATAGTTCTTTGGGATAGATTCACCGTCACTTCTTGAAATTGTTTCCACGTCACCGTAATAGATGATGAGTGCCTGAAGGAATACTTCTACTATCGGGACAGGACATAAATAAGCGGTGTTGGCACTATAGCAGGTGGATCTTATGGTGAGTGTCCCTTATGCTGTAATTCTGATATCGCTGAACATTTAGGAAAAAATCTCCCGGAATCACCATCTTGGAGTACTATGAAGTCTGATCCATGGAGAAATACCTCGCAGTGCAGTCCACTCACAACCTACCTCGCCACGATGGATTCGTGAGACATGGCTCAAATGGAACTGAGCTGGGTTGTACTAAACATTCACTTAGGGTCAGAAAAGATAAATGTAGTCAACTACTTTTCGAAACCACCGGCCACAACAAACGGTGAGTGTATATTATAATGAGTGATTCCCTATTCAGAAATGAACAGATGGGGGGTTTTCCTACAGTGCCTCAAGGCTCTAATCAGATAATTGGCGCCACGTCAAGGGAAACAAAGGGGGGGGTCCCCCCCCCCCCACGTAACTATGGTAACTACAATCGTGAGGGTCTTATGGTCCGAGATTGAAACTACAATCGGTGCGGACCCAAAAAAAACAAACTTCAACAAGGGTTAAACCCAACCATAGGTTATAGAAACGACAGGATTGGACCCTACTAGTTCCTCCTCAAAATCGTGAATTACTCTTAGGGATGGTCGAGGTAGTATTTTACGCGAGTTGGGATATGTTGCATAAAATGATGAGGAGGTTCGATGACTCGTGATGACACACTAAAGAGTTATAATGATTTTAGCGGGTCATTAGGCAAAAGTTGATACCATGCATATCGATTAAGCAACTTAAGTTACCATTGGCCATTATCTGCAACTGTGAACCCACGGCAAACCGGGCACTTCTTCCTAGCAACACTGTCCAAAATCAAAATGAATTGGACATTGTGGGCAATTACTACGCCGCGTGGCAAGAAAGCCATTTACCCACCTATGCCATCTAATGATAAATAGGTGATAAAATGAATCTGATAAAGTGTAGAAGTTGATGCTGAAATTAGAGGAGAACACTGCAAAAGATGCTGAAGTGCCTAAAAAGGTAACTTTCCTATGCTAGTCCCCCACCCCCAATTTCCCTCAAGATTATTGAAAAATTACCCGAGGATGGCAAATATCGGCGTTTTATAACAATGTTGAAGCAACTTTCTATATTTCCCTTTGTAGAAGCTTATAACAAATGCCTCAGTTACCGCCAAGTTAAGAAGATCTGTCACAAAGAAAAGATCGTACCTTTTGACGGATGAGATAGAATGCAGCATTGTATTGCTATTGCTACACATCTCTGTTCCAATAACGAAGATCCGGGTGCGTTTAACTATTACTTGTTACAATCGGGTTATTACATTTTGCTAAAAGCATTATGTGATCTAGGGGCAAGCATAACCCTGATCCCCTCCTGATTCACGAGTTGGGGCTTATTGACCCAAAGCCCACTGCGATGGCGGCTACTGTTGGCTGATCGAACAGTAAAATGGCCTATATGGAATACTCCACTATGTGTAAGTAGCAAGTGGAGTCCTTCCATATTCCAGGAAAATTTTGTTAGTCTATGATTGCGAAGAAGGTCGATGTTTGAATGCCATTAATTCTTGGGATGGCCATGCCTTTTCCTTGCTACGGGACGAGCCTTAGTGACATGGAAAAGGGGCAGCTGACATTTCGATTGAACATGAGGAAGTGACCTTTAATATTTGTATTTCCATGAGGCAGAGTGGTGCGCTCCATCGGCATCTGCTATATCCTACAACATGGGTAAGACATCTGAGACACAAATAGAAGAACGTCTAAGTGTAGAAGCATTACGGCAGTAATAATAAACTTTGATACGTGCATTGAAGAGTAATGAGTCATTAGTTTTGGCAAATCTCGTTGACCGAGGTGATTTTTCGGTACCTGAAACTTAAGCTCGATTGAAGATCACGTAGTCCCCACCCGCGAAACCATCTATAGGGAGGCTCCAAAATTTAGACTAAAAGCTCTGCCCTCATCTCCAGTATAATTCTTGGAAATGGTGACACTTTGCCGGTAATCAAATTGCACATACCTGATGCACAACAGTTCAGAGTTTGGTGATGTCTAAACAGGTTCAAAGAGCTATTGGGTGGACTTGCGGACAATTATTGGATCACCTCCTGGTATTTTGCTCTCGAAATCCAACTCATGCTGATCCAAAGCGAGTATTGAGCACCAGAGACTCTTAAATCCTCCTATGCAAGAGGGTCGTGAAGAAGGAAATCATTAGTTTGTTGGATGCCAGGAGTATCTACCCAATCGCCATAGTAGTTGGTGTATGAGCCCATTCATTTTGTATCTAGAAAGGTGGAATGACTTTGGTCCCCAACGAAAAATAATGAACTTGTTTGTATGAGATGTTACTGATGGAGGGGTGTTTTGGATACCGTAAGCTAACTCATGGACTAAAAAGAACCATTTTACCATGCCCTCATGGATCAATGTTTGGATAGAGTTGCCGAAAAGGGTGTACTGGTTTACTTGATTGGATATTATTCGGGTAATAATAGATTTTTCTATTTAACCAATATCAAGAGAAAACCCACTTTCACTTGTCCCTTATTGGCCTTTTGCGTTCAGAAGAATGACGTTTGGGGTTGTGCAATGCACCCGCAACATTTAAGAGAAATTATATTGTCGATATTTTTCACATGGTGAGGATACTATCGAGTCTTTAATGGATGATAATTTTTCTGTGTTGGTGATTCAGTCGAGCGGTGGTTTGACCTATTTATCTGAGGTCCTAGAGATGTGAAGACTTTGCAATGTTTTTATCCTAAACTGGGAAAGTGGTCATTCAATGGTGAAAAGAGGGTTTGTGTTGGGGGGTCATGCGCATTTCACGAAAAAGGGGCATAGAGGTTGATCGGCTACGAAGTCGAGATAATAGAGAGACTTCCCCCACCCATCTCTGTGAAAGGTGTAGAAGCTTTCTTGGGCACATGCAGGTTTTACCGGAGATGTCCATCAAAGCCCCTTTTCAAGATTTGCACACCCATTGTGCAACTGCTGGAGAAATGTAATTTTTGTTTTGATATCCTGTCTTACGCATTCGGTGAGTCTAAAATAAAAATTGGTGTCCCTGCGCTATCATTATTTCTCCGTATTGGAACAGTCCATTTTAAGTGAATGTGCGATGCGAGTGGGGTGGATCTTGGTGTGTACTGGGACAGCGGAAAAACCTAAATCTTCACCCCATTTAAGCTATGGCTGTAAAGCCCTAATTTAAAGGGCTCAGAAGAACTACACAGTGAGTGAGCAAGAACGCCTGTGCATATTTTTTCTTTGATAACTTTCGCGGTCCTATTTTTCTCAGGTACAAGTTATCATGGTTGCATACTGGTACCACTCAGTCATTGATAATATTTGAGGCAAGAAGAATTGGCGAAACCTAGGGGCTGAGCTTCGTTGGGTATGACTCTGACAATAAGTTTGCCCTTGAAGTGATGGGATGGAAAGAACTGAAAATCAAGTTGCTGATCACTATGTCGCTCTGCTATCGGATGAAACTTGAAGGTAGGGGATAAGGACTGACCTTGATAGACTTTCCCCGAGAACATTCTGTAGCTGCTTGCACAAGACTTGACTCCCATGGTGTCGCATATTTTTGCGAACTCTCTGGCTAGTGATATTGTTCCCCAACTTGGTCCTTAATCATCAGAAGAAAAGTTCATGTCGAGTTAAGAAGTTGTTTTTGGATGAACCATACTTTGTATAGGAAGTTTGCCGCCGTGATTATTCGGCGTTTGTGCCATATGTGACATGTGGAGTGTGTTGAGGCATGCCATTCCTCACCCTTGGTGGACATGCACAGTGTATCCGAAGGCCGCTCGAGATAATTACATGTGTTCTATTGGCCAACTCTTCATCAAGATGCTCAGGGTTTGCGAAAGCATTTGACAGATGCCACAAGTATGTAGGTATTTCAAGAAATGCAAGAGCTCCCTCTAACCCATTCTTGGGACTTGAGTTATTTGATGTTTGGGTTTGACTTTATGTTCCCCTTTAGTGAGTTCTCATGAATGAATACATTCTAGTATAGTTGATTAGTTATTAAATGGGTCGAACCATACCCTGCGCAAAAATAAAAAATGAGGGAAAGTGTCACTGCAATCTTGAAAAGAATTATTCTCTCGTTTTGGCATCCCAAGGGCCATTATTAGTGATGGGGGCTTCCCACTTCTGCAAACAGAATTGTTCAATGGGTTATTTGTGAAATACTGGTTCTCCGATAAAGTGGCCACCCTTTACCACCTTCAAACTATGGGCAAGTTGAAGTGTCGAATCAGGAGATCAAATAGATATTGTCCAAACAGTGAACTCTACTAAACGGATTGGTCAAGGAGGCTTTGATTCTCTTTGGCCTACCGACAGCGTATAAGACTCCATAGGTATGTTCTCCATACCACCTTGTATATGGGAAAAGCTTGTCATTTTCCGGTTGATTAGAGCATACAGCCATGTGGGAGATGAGAAGTTTAAAATGGATTGGAGCGAAGCTGGCAGAGCAACGGTTAAATGGGTTTGAATGAACCTTGAATGAATTTTCGCCTAAAAGCTATGAAAGCTCAGCCCTATACAAATAAAGATGAAGAGTACATGACAACAAAAATTGAAAAATGATAGTTTATTTGATCGGGGATTTGGTGCTTTTATTCAATCAGGTTGGCTTGTTTTCCAGGAAAATCTCAGTCCAAATGGACTGGTCCTTACTTGGTTACCCACCTATTCCTCATGGAGAAGTTGAGTTGGAAACTACGGGATGTTCGGTCTGAATGGACACGCTAAAATCTATTTCGGATGCCGACTCGGCGAAGAAGTGGTCGAGGCCTACCTCCTTGATGAGTCCTGAGTAATCAAGTGTCGGCCCCAGTCGTGCCGTGACATTATATCAGGCGCTTGTTGGGAGGCACCCAATACTTGTCGTTTTTTTAGTAATGAAGCCGTTTTCTAATTAATGGGTTTTTAAAAATTTACAGACATTACAATGAAATTCTCTGCAGAAAAATCTCTGCTTAGTCACTGACGTTATATCGGACCGCCGTTGCCCTGCGACGGACCACCGTATGCCGCCTCATACCCAGGTACGTTTTTTTTCTGTTCAGTTTCAAACTCAGGGCACACAGTCGACGGAACAACGACGGGTCATCACAACTAATTCGACAGACCGTCGTCGGGGAATCGTCGCTGCTAAATGGAGGCATACCCGAAACAGACCCGGTTGATTTAATATAACTTTCTCTATTTAAACTCCCCAACCCCTCATTTCACCCGCATGACTCATTATTTCTCCACATCCATCTCTTTCAGCGTCCGACATTCTCTCCCCCCGCTCACTTTGTGGCTAAAATTCTCCAACGCCCTAGAGTTAATCATCTCTAGTCGGAGCTGCTCTGCTGCTGTTGGTGTCTACTTTGCCAACTATTAATTGTCATTTGCTTTTGCCGTTCTAGGTATGTGTCTCTAAATTTATACTCATTTAGCTTGCCTTTTTGGTGTTACTAGTTAGTATTTAGCTTAGTTCTTCGTCGGAATGTTGTTTCTTTAATATGATTGGTCTAACCTAGGTTCAAAGTTCGAATTTGCCCATTTTACAACCCTCGGCTCGGCATAGTGTCTTGTGCAGTGCTGTTTCCTAGTTATTGGGATAGACAAATGTAGGTCCAAACCTACCAGACCCATGTGGGTTCATCGGGAATGCATGGGTACCCCCTAGTTCTGTCACTGTTATTCGAACGAGACCACCCCATAACGAGACTGTCGTACCACAACGGACCATCGTCGGGACCGTGTCCAAAGCCCTAGCAGCCTGTCCGAACGGACACATTTACAGACGTCGTCTTCTACGACGATCCTAACCTGCCCCACCCTCTCGATTGTCAGAGACCTCGTTTTCTAAGGGTCTCGCATTTTTCCCCGTGTTTTCCCAACGGACCAATGTGACTGACGTCGTCTTCACGACGTCGTCCTGCACAACGATTCTGGTTGTCAGAGACCTGTTTCTAAGGGTCTCTCACTTTTTCTAAGTTCCTCATGGACACATGTACGGGACCGTCATACCCACGACGGTCCGCCTGCCGACCGGCAGAACGGTCCAGAAGACCCCTCTGCAAGGTGTGGTCTCCATATTTTTTAAGAGTCCTCCGACGAACACCTACGATGGACCGGTCGTCCTTGATGGTCCGTCCCTGCATAACCGTCAGGGCTAGTCGAGACTCTCCTTCATCATGGGTTCTCTTTTACCTACATAGTCTAAGTAACACACGACGACCTCATGACGTCCTCTAGTCACTACGAAGCCGTCACCAGGCCCGTCTATGCCCTGTTTTCTATAGCAATTACCTACTATTTTTCAATGTTTTGTTATATGGTTTTGCTTGTCTGTTTGCCACTACTCGTCCATAATATTGACCTTGTACAGGTGACTATCTACTATGCACCCCAGCATGACCCGCATCTAACGTCACCGCGGGCGATCGAAGTCTGTCTCCTCTGCCCGCATGGTCATACGTCTCGACGATGAGCGTGAAACCCTGAGTACGGGCCCCCAGGCACTTCCTTCGGCCACTGTTCCGTGCGCGCGTGCTCCCAGAGCCACCACCCAAAAAGGTGGCTTTCCGGCGTAGTCACTGCCCTCCCATTCTGATGAGGCGCCGCACACTGACCGGCACAGGCTAGGTAGCCTCAGGGTCACCCACAAATGAGGAAGGAGCGTCTGGGATACCTTAGGAGTATCATGTTCGGGACGCCTTCCTGGCTTGCTAGGGATTTCCCGCATCCTCCGCCACCGCTGCAGCGTCGGCCTAGTCTGATTATGCTGACAGTTCGACTCTACGATCCGGGCTCACCAGTTCCGTAACCTCCCCCTCCACGCCATGACTAGCCCCACCCGGTGGTGGTGTCGACGGGAAATTTCAAGCACTCCGACTACCAAGTTTCCTGACTGATAAGGAGTGATGACTCTAACCCTCCCTGGAGCGGAGGGTCCTGACAAGGAGCCTCCCAACTATCGCATGAAATCCACAATCTCTTCACAGCATCATGTGGAGTGGACAGCCGTCGTTTGGACATACCGAAGAAATGGTCCTGAGAGTTTCTAACGCATCCTACTAGCACTCTCCTATCACAGATCGATAGCGGGCTGCCCCCTCTAAACAATCCCACTAGGAGGCAGGTCCGAGTCCGTGGCATCAGATTGACATTTGTCCCTGCCAGTCATCTGCCGTTTTCTTTCTATCGGCGATAGTATTTGATGTTCCTTCATTCAGGACCCCCTCACGTCGGCCGGGAGTTTCGACTACCGCTGGCAGATAGTTTAAAGAGGGACAGTTTCTGTCGAGCCATCTGAGCGAAGACCACCAAGATGTGGATGTCCCTGCCCTTTTCTCTGTCAGTAATGGAGAGGGTGCCGATGGGTGACGAGCCGAGGGGCCATCAAGAAGCCAACCTCACTTCACAGCAAGTTTCTTTTGCTGCTTCTTCCGTCACTCCTCTCCCCCACCCGCTTTAAACAAATCGTACCTGGGATCACAGAGCCGTGTTGATGGAGGCGTGATAGCCTGATTCGAGGTGACTTCTCATGGCTTTCTCCAGGCAGTCATCCACGATAGGTCATTCAAGGTCACTACACCTACCCCCTTCCCCGTGGATGATCTTTGCCTCTTCGTTCTGTAGTTTGGCCCATATTGGCACTAGATCAGCGTAGACCCCGTAGGCACCGTTGACGTCGCCTCATCATAGATGAGGCAATGAGTTGGCCCCACGCAAGGGCCCTGTCCAGAGCTGCCCCAACTTTCTGATGATCTGCTGATACGGTAAGCCCAGGTTCGCACAGCTACACAGGCGGCCAATACACTTACCCCCCGGGTCCGATTCTATCCCGGGTAGTAGCACACAACCTGAGCTCCTCTTCCAGCACAACCACCCTCTAACGGAACTTGTCCCCCGCTTGCAAGGGTCCAAAAACTAGAGGCACAAATGGCCACTCGTCTGCCTCATATCCGTCGGGATGCAGAAGGTCGATTACTGAGTCCGAAGAGGCCTAGAGAAAAAAATGGTGCAGTTTAGGACGAGCGGAAGAACGCTGAGGTTAACCAGATCGGCCAACGCTCTTGAGTTGAGAGTGCTAGCCCGACCAGCCCCTCCTCCGGTGGAGTGTCGACTCTTCAGGATGCAGTCGACAGTCTTTCGGGCTACATCTACACGATCGTTAGAGGCCTAGGGTGCCAGAGTCCTACGAGGCCCCTTCTGGTCGATCCTTCTGAGAACAACCGTGTTGGCGACCCGTTTTGCTAAGTCAGAATTCCAAACCACCTCCCCCTCGAGAGAGTGCCAAGAGGCGTAAGGGACGAGCCGAGGCGAGGCGCGAGCCAAGGAAGAAAGGAGCACCGATAGATTAATGGGCTTGCGCGGGAACCTCACTTGCTGAAGAGGCGGCGTCACCAGATGAGAGACATCTGAGTTAGCGGCTGGGATTCTAGCTCCCGCACTGTAGATATAGCAGGAGGCACTACTGATGGTGTCGGGTTCGTATGCCTAGAGGACAACAAAACCACTGAGGGATGTTCCAATTGCAGCGGACGTGGTTCCGGCGAACCGGGACCCACCAGCTTGCTATCGAACGGCGCTATTGTGCCACAGTGTGCTTCACCTATCCACTGCTATTATTTAGATTTTTCATGCATTGGGGACAATTGCATGTTTTTTTGTTGGGGGTGGGGTAAATGGATAGTGAGTGTTACGGGGTGAAGTCTGAGTAGCCCAATTAACTATTCTCTTTTGTGTTTATTCTCCTTACCTGTGTTCTTTTCCCCCAAAGATTGATTACTTTTTCTGTTGAACCGGCATGTTTATATCTTGTGTAAATAGTTTAATTCTGGAGCATGATGGCTAAAGATACCTGATAACTGGAAAATTATGCATGACTAGGCATAGTAACTTGAGAAATAATGCTGACTAGGCTAGTCACTGATAATTGGTGGCTCTAGCATGAAATAGAGTTACACAAATCACCATGCATTACCCAGTCTTAATTCGAACTTAGGTGTCTGACAATCTGGGTATATGATAGTATTTCAAGGTGAGTTTGAGGAAAATTTGAATATTCCACTATTTAAAGTACCTGAGCAGAAACCTGCCTGGTTTAGTCCTCTAAAAGTAAAGCTGTATAGACAATTAGGAAAGGATCATAGCCCTAATATAGACAATTTTATAGCCTAAAAAAAGAAACCAAATGCCAATTTACGCTTTCATCCAAATAAATTGATCTTAAAATTAACTTTTTGTTTTCACCCCACTGATCTTTTCTGGAACAATGTGTTGGCCCTGGTCCCTCCTTGGCACATGTCACCTCAGCTTAATGCAAAAGCTTAAGTTGAGGTGGCTAATGTCATGAACAACCTTCCTTGAATGGGCCCTGACCCAATTTGGGTATTGTGTATCCTTGACTCATTGACAGCCATTAGTTGAGGGTGGCTATTAGGGGAAATGCTCCTGGAAAGTGGGGTTGAAAGAACAAGATTATAGAAAGAATAAAATAAAGTGACTCAGAATTAGTTGAACGAAAAGTAAAGAAAAGGAAAAATCTACAAGAAATACAATCAAGAAAGCAGCGAGTCCTTACACAATGAAGAATGAAGAGAAAATAGCAAGGTTGAAAGAATTGAGAAACTGGCGAAAATATAAATGATAGAAAAGAGGGAAGGGTTAGGCCGCCGATATGTCAAGGAGGAGACAAAAAGTTACTAAAGATACCTAAATCATACCTACCCTGACCCCTGAGCCTATTTACAAGCTAAGAAAGTCCTATACGTGATCCTAAGGGGTTGTATAGCGAACCTTACGACATTGAATAAGGCACGCGTATGACAATAGGATGAATGATTCGTGACTCTTGTTCTGAGAGCGAGTGTTGAACTAATCCTTATCCTCAAACTGAAATCATTGTGTGAAAATTAGGATTTTGTTCTAAAGTGAGTACACTAGTTTGCATTACCGGAATTGTAGCACCTCGGTGAGAAAATTGAAGAGGACAGGTGCTAATCATGGTTATTTTGTCATGTTCTGATCCACTATTCAAGCTAATAGTGAAGTTTCATAAATAAAATTTGATGAATAATCGAGATTGATACCAAATGATTGCAAAAAAGACATAAAACACACGGAACTATTGTACACAGATTGTATGTAGTGAGTCATAGTGCGTCGTCTTGAGGACAAACACGAATTTAGTTGAGGGTGTTGATATACCGTTGTTTTCAAGGTATAATTAGATACTTTTTCCTTAAGTTTAGTGTGTCCGAAAAGCCTTTTTTTGTGCTAATTTTTTATATAAGTTTCTCTTGTTTTGTCATAAATCTGTCCATAGCTGATGCGGAAGATTTTTGACAAGAAATGCAGAAGAACCACCTACGGAGCATTATTGCGGTCTGTCGTGCTTGTTACGGTCCGTAGGTGGCAGCTATTGCACGTGCTGAAGAAGATGGGGATTCTTGACCAAGTGGGTGGGATTATAACGAAGCTTGTGACTGTCCGTCCGTGGTAAGACGGTCCGTCCTGCAGTTCGTCCGGGAAGATCAGAGAAGTTCTCCCAGTACCACACCCACCCAGATTCCAAGAGTTGAAGTGTGTTTGGAACGAAGACCCTCGACGGCCGTTATGCCTATGACGGTCCGTCATAACTTGAATCGAGGAGAAGGAAGAGAGCAGCAGAATAAATTGCACAAGTATGGTCGACGGAGTCCATGACCGTCCGTCATTACCAACGACGGTCGTGACCCAACAGCGTTTTGGCAATTTCCAGAAATTTTAGAATCTTTTTTAAGTTGTTTTTGTTAGTTAATAAATAGTTCGAAAAACCTCGTTTTTGAGGTAACAAACACAACCAGATATTTAGACTCTAAATTGTAAACTCCGTATTGTAAACATTGTAAATTTGGGAGATTCTTTATAATCATTAGACCGTTTTTGTTGAGATTATGGATTTCTTTAGAAATTCTTGCAAGTGATTTTTGGTGATTGCAAGCAAACTTTTTGGATTTTATTCTTTCTCATTGAATTATACATGAATCTTATTTAATATATTTGAATATTGTGTTTAGACATGAGTACTAACTCCAGTACTATGGTTGTGGAACCATAGCAAATAATGAGATAAACCTAACTAAAATAACAATTCTAGCATAGTGTCTTGGCCATGTATTAATAATTATATTCGCTTAGAAGTCTTTTAAACGGATGGCCAAACGTAGAACTCGCCTAATGCTACTGCCCCGACAAGGAGGTAGATAATAAGAAAGAATTTAACATAGATTTAGTGTATACTATCTAATAGGCTATTATGGATTGGTACGAAGTTATACTTAGTCAAATATCGAATACGAATGCTTCATATAGAGTGTAAGGGTAAGGTTAGGAATAGCAACACACGTAGCCGACAAGGTGCGGAGTGAGATTTTCTAGATGCCGGACCAAGGATTTAGAACTACATAACTATCACTTGCATGAAAGATACTAGGAAAGCATTGGTTTTAGGTTAGAATTATCAAGTTATGAACCTGTGGGGAAACACCTAAACCCTAGTTACTTGATAATTGATTAAACTTCCAACATTCAAAGTTTGTTAGTGTCTCTTTCAATTTCGTTATGTTTATTTCACTCTTTAGAATTAGACAACCCCCTTTTTAATTGTTGTTACTTTCCAGGAAGTCATTGGACCAAACAATAGTAATAACCGTTGATTTAACTCTAGACTATTTTTCTCGTGGGAACGATCCCAACCTCACTAGTTGGGTTATTTACTTGACACGACCGCTTTACTTCTTATTTGAGAAGTAAGTTTGAGCGTATCAGGTTGTCCTTTGAATTAAAATAACTAGTTGAAGATTTCTTTCGATTGATGTAAGTTTCAAAGTGTTCATGTTTGCTAGTATGTATGATGTATGTATGGTTAAAGTCAATGAACTTACTTTTGTATTGGATGCAATATCGTTGTTTATATGAATGATTATTGTGTATGTTACTACTTTGAAAGTGTTTAAATTTAATCAAATGCATATACAAAACATAATTGGATACAAAGTACAATAGAAAGCACAATTGGATTAAAACAAGCAAATGTAACATACATTAATTGATTAACAAAATCATTATATCAAGTTAACATAGATGTTCAACTAAAGCATCACAACTTCAAAACATGGTAAATATGATCACATTGTTTGGTGAAATAACTTACCCAGTAACAATCTTACATCATCAAACTATCCAAATGGTTAAACTACTCATGAAGGCATTTTGTCTTTTGTTCACTCTCATCCCATCCCTCATCACTTCAAGTTGATTTGATGTCATTGCTTTTTTCCCTTTCCACCTTACACTAGTTCTTGGTTTGAAATAAAGGTCCCAAGTAATATTAACAGAATGGATAGGTTGTCTACAACCTGCATATAATATCCCATTACTTGGAAGTCCAGGCTGTAATATGTAGGAAGAAAATTTTGACAACATTGAAGAAACATCGAAGTTACTACAAAGTTAACAGAGATTTTAGGACATACATTGTATATTGTTAAGCTATTTTCAGTAATAAAGCTCTCATTCCAACTGTTCTGGACCTTTTAGTAGGTACTGCATTAAATTGAGAATGAACAGGTGAAAAAGGTGGATTTGGTGGAGCATTCGTAGTGTAACTTGTTGAATTTTCAAACCACTCATGCAAAGATATCCTCTTTGACACTCCTATACCACTTAGAGGTACTTTGAAACCCCTGCCCCTTCCTGGTGCTTGAACTCTCGTATTACTTATTCCCCTACCCCTTCCAATGCCTATGCCTCTTCCCCTAGCATGTGTTTTATCAACCCTTCCAATGCCTATGCCTCTTCCCCTTGTAGGTGTTGTATCAACCCTTACAGGTTTTGTGTCTCTTTCTATGTTACAACATGTGTGAAACAATTTTATAAAAAGGATTTGAAAATGAAGAGATTCAAGAGTCATACCCCTACCTATAGTTCATGTTGCAATAGGTTCACAAGTTCTTTCAGGTGTTTTATCAGCCCTTTCAATGCCTATGCCTCTTCCCCTTGTAGGTGTTTTATCAGCCCTTCCAATGCTTATGACTCTTTTCCTTGGAGGTGTTGTATCAGCCCTTACCGATGTTTGTTCATCTTTCTAAGATTGCACATACCAGTTGAAATCTTTTTATAGGAGATTGAAAATGAAGGGATTCAGAGTCTATACCCGCTCGCCTATTAGTTGATTGTTTGCATAAGTCCACAAATTCTTGCAGATGCCTCATTATTTGTTGTTTTTCTTGGCCTTCCCCTAGGCCTAGGAGGAGGTGTATCAAGGTTAACATTTGTTTCTCTTGGTCTTCCCTTAAGCTTAGAAGGTTCTCCATCAGTAGTAGTAGTAGTAGATGTCTTTCTTGGCCTTACTCTAGGTTACCTACTTCATTACTTGATCCAACAACAACAAAATCTTACAACATCAAATGGATAACAAGTCAAATATCTCAAATATATATACCATAAATAAGGAATTACATATAAATGACATACCTTAAATGGACAACTTCTTTTGTTGTGATTTTTCCCATGACAGATGCTACAAGTCACGTAATTACCTTTTCTTTGTAATTTTTCAGATTTTTAATCCCTCGATACTTCTCGTTTTCTTACCTTTCTTGGCATAGATTTAACAACTAGTGGTTTCACATGAGTATTTGTTGAATTAGGCCACTTTTTCATGTTGGTTACTGGTTGAAGGTAATGACAATAGGTTCTTAGATAAGTCTCCTTACTGTAGCAATCATTAACATAGCCAATTGGTTTCCAATTCTTATAAAGAATGGCAGCAATGAATGACATGTGAACATGGTATTCCTTTGAGCATCCATGATTTACAAATACATGTCCTACTCCTCATATCAACAGTATGGACTAAGCTATGTTCTTTTCAACCTCTCTCAATGCCATTGGAGAAATATTTGTCAACCATGTTTCTGGAAATTTATGAAATTTAACTAGTCTATTCGTTACCTTTACCCTTATCTTTTCAAGCACAGTGATAATAGTTTTATGTCTTGGAGCTAAGATCCAAGCATTGAAGATTTTAGCCATATTATTATCTATGATATCACACTTAACATCAGTTCCAAAGTAAATTTTTCACCAAGTTTTTACATCATACTGAAGTAAATCTGGAACGATATCTTTGTTACCTAACAATGCCATGTCAACCAAATTTGCCTTCAACTCTGCGTCAAAGGTGATTCTTACACATTTCCAAAACTGATTCCTTCTTTCTAAACCTCTGTAATATTTTGCGCAGTTAGCAAGAATGTGTCTTGCACACATCCTATGATCTACCTTTGATAAAAGATGTTTGACTATTGATGTAAGCCCCTGCAATGAAAAAAAAACATTATTTTTTCAGTAATAAAAATAGTAATGCATTAAACGTAAGTAAATTCATCAAAAACATACCTTTTGCATATCTAAAATTAGTGTATAATCTCTGCCATCACCTAATCCCAGCTCTTTCAACAATTTCAAAAATCATGCCCATGTGTTCTTATTTTATGTTCTACTACACTCCCTGCAATAGGCAACATTTGATTATTGACATCTTTAGCCATAGCAACCAACAATTGTCCTTTAGTTACACCCTTCAAGAAACATCTATCTAAACCAATACATTTCCTACGTCCACCAAGAAAAGAATTTCTGCAGGCATCAAAACATATATAGAAACTCTGAAAAACCAGCTTATCATTACCTTCCAAACCATCAACTTTTACTACACAAGTGCTACCTGAATTGATCCTCAACAATTCATCCCTATAGTCAAAAATTCTACCAAACATGATTACCCATTCATTCTTGCAATATTCTTCGTGTTGCTCTCCTAGCAGTAGTCTTCCCAACATATATTCCTAACTCCTTTCTTATTGAAATTTAAAAGTTCAAATGTTTGGTTGCTCACTGATTATATCTTTGTAGTGCTTATACAAGAACTTAGCATTACACATGTAATTTCTTGTGGTCTTCACACATCTGTGCCTAGGATTGTAGGTATTGATCACAAAGTTAGTGGTACCTTTATTAAGACTTGCATATAACAATCAAGGATACCCCTCTCTACATTTAACCCTCACCTTTTTGAGTCATTAGTGAACTTTTCTAACTGGACATCTTTTTGAAGTGAATATTTTGTAACAACATCCCTAGAATCATTCGCACTCTCAAAAACCATGCCCAACTGTCACATAACCTTTTCAATAGTTTTATCAAAAAAAAAATTCTACTATCCCTCATTGTTTCATTATTTTAATCAGTTTCAACACTATAAGCATCAGAACTACAATACACATGCTCACCCCCCAACAACATTACCTTTTTTATCAACAGATTCAGTCTCATGAAAACTCACATCTAGACCAACTTCAACAACTGAAACTTCTTCAGGGTCTTTTGGTGGTCTTTCTGTTCTCTTCCTCTTTTGGTATGACATCTTCTCAACCCTTGAGTTTATATTTTCTTCATGGACATCACTTCGATATTCACCATCAGCTTCATTTAATAGATCTTCATGGTATGAATTTGAACTATTTTCAGTTGATTGGTCTGAATCTAGCACTGAAAAGTCATCCTCAACAATAACATATTCAACAGTTCGATTAAATGTTAGTTGAGTAGGTGCATCAGTCTCAGGCTCAACAGTTGTAATAGTAGTAGTTGATGATTGAGTAGGTGCAACAACCTCAGGGTCGCCAATCAAAGAAGTTTGAGAAGCTACAGGTTGATTAGTTGCAACTACTGGTTGAGTAGTTGTAGCTTCAAACTCATTTTCATTAATATCATCAACCCTCTCACCTTCATGGTCCCCCCTGTCCCCTTCTTTATTAGAAGCACCAAAAGATTCGTTATTGGTAGGAGTGTATTCCAACAAACCAATGGGGCCTCCCAATTCATCAACCATGTGACAAACATAGACCTCAACAATATCTCCATTTTTAAAGCTTTGTGAAAGTTAAAAAATATCCTCATCATTTTGTATATCTAATAGAAATTCACTCCTAGGTGGCCTAACATAAAATGTTCAACTTTTAGTATACCCTAACTCCTCAATATCATTAGTTAGGTCGAAGTAAGACATCTTATCAATATCAACATCGAATATTCGAGTGATTTCTCTACCCTCATATAATGGTTTTCGACACTTCCTATTCAAAATTCCACCATGGTAATATCTCATAATTATATATGTAAAAGCACACATTCTTGAAATTATGTCACAATAGCAGTATAAAATAAGAGCTGAAGAAAATAGTTGGTTCTTAAAAATTGAAAAATTTGGAAGGAAGACAGAAAAATTCAAATTTATCAACAATTGTTACACATATACAACTAAAACATAAATCGCAATCTACTCAAGTCACAATTACAAAGACAAAATTATGAATAGTCAAAAATCTTAATTTATCGACAAACCTTAACAATTTTTACGTTAACAAAATCAATAATAATGTCACAAGATCAACAATAACTCCATAGTAATCAGACTCTACATAATTTCGGATGAAAAATTCAGTTGTAAGGTTAGACAACATGAAAAAAGGACTAACCTTCAAGAACTACTGATTTCAGTTTAGGAATAGTTGTTGCTACGATTTCAGACACGCGATCACACACTGCCAACAAACACGACTTCAAACACGCTATCAACTAAAACAAGAGTTGTTCTCTGAAATACGATTTCAAATGCTATCTTTGAGTTCTTCTTTGGCCTAGAGTTTGGGGTAGAGTGACAGTGAAGTGACGATTCATTTTTATTGTTTTTTACTTTTTCAAAATTCAAAAGTATTATTGCCCTGAACTTGAAACTTTTTATTTGGTATACATTTAAATTATATTTTGTTTTAATTACTTTTTCAAATTTGTTTATTTCACTATCACGTACACCTTTCTTTCCGTTGCTCCTAGTGTGACTATACATGCGCGTCAACTGGTAAAATAGTGATGATGTGGATTTTCACCTGGATAAATAATAGCCACCTAGATAAATTAAAATGACAAAAAATAAATATCATATTCCAACTTCTCCACCTCTCCCGCCTCATTCAGCCATAATAGTGGTTCCACTATCAGCAGAATGTCATTCTTGAAAGGAACACAAGATTTAAAATTGGCAAAGTATATTATGGACCGTCTTTAACCAAAGCCCCCCAAAATAAGAGAAAAAACAGCGCTTCCTGTTTGATAGGAATGTTGATGGCATGGATAGCCAATGAGATTGAAAACATCGGTTACTTGATTTATATGTTTGGGAACCATGACAATGTTGGGTGTAATGAATACTTTTTGTTAATATTAATACAATGGAGCATTTTCTACCTGTTTTTTATTGTTGTAGCCTTTCTGTCGTGGCACAAAAAATCACTCCCATCCACTCGCCTAGTACGAGTCTATTTCAATCTCTACTTCAGGGTGGACAGAAAATGTGCCCTGCGTTGGATGATAAATAATGCGGGGGTGGTGTAATTCCAAACAAAATAAAAAAAAAAGTTAAGTGTACACACCGAATAAAAATCTCCAAGTTTAGAGTGGGATAATGACAATACTTTTGCCTTTTCAAATATGTTTATTTAATGAATTAGTTTAATTATTTGGGAACAAAATAACTAATTTATTAAATTTAATGTATTAAAATGTGTGTGTTACACACTCAACTAAGTATGAGCAAAAATACGGTATTAAATAGTCTGAGGGTAATAGGTCCTCATGAAAAATTGGTTTCGTAATAATAATTTTGACAAAAATTCAAATATTTTTAGACTCTTTTTCCATACACACACACACACACACACACATATATATATACACACACACACTAAAATACCCTCAAAGTATTGGAAATTGTACAAAATTTACCATTTCCACCTACCTATTGGGTCCAAAATACCCTTGTTATCCACCTTTGGTTCAAAATTGACCACTTATGTAACGATTTTATGTTTAAACTATTTAAATATTTTTTTTAAATACGTGACACTCACTCTTTGTTGTATAAATTTTAAATTTATTGTATAATTTATAAATCATTCCACCCTACCTTACCCATTACTATTTAATCCTCCAATTTAATAACCTGTACATTATTATGCTCAACTACAGAAACAATTACTGCCAATGGAGTTTTTTAAAATTTGAGACGAACATATCTATAGAAGTAAATTTTCATACATTCCACGTTTTCTAAATAAAAATTAACCGATAGAAACTTAAAAGTCTTACTATGTCATCTTAATAATAATCTTACTCTCAATCATTATGTTAACTTTCATAACAACGTTTTTTCAAAATAATATATTAAAGGTTTTAAAACAAATCAAAATATTTATAAAATTATATTTTAAAAAAAAGTGGCATGAATTAATTCGGGGATGTATTGCTTCTGATATCTTTTAACCATAAATTTCTAATCAATCTGAAATAGACTCCTATTGAAGTTTCCTCCTAAATAAGCGCTCAACATAAAATTTTAATTAGGACTGTCGAATCAGACTCGAATATGTTGGATGTCATTTTCATGAATCTATAATTTTATAGTGTTTTAGTATTTTCATGACGATTGTTGTCTATTATAGTGGGATTATTTAATTTGGGTGGTGGTTGTAGTTAGCAATAGGTGCGTATGGTGTTATAAATTATACAATAAATTAAATTATAACCAATAGTTAGCATCAGTATTTTTAAAAAAATATTTAAATAGTGTTTAAATTTAAAATCATTAAATAATTGGGTCAATGTTGAACTCAAAGATGGATGATAAAGGTTTCTTGTTGGAGCCATAGGTGGATGAAAAGGGGCATTTTGAATCAAATAGATAGGAGTGAAAGGTAATTTTATACCATTTTTCAATACTTCAAAGGTAAAACTTCAGATGATATTTCTCCCCAATAGTTTGTATCCAACATGCAGTAATATTTTGGTGCTAATAGTTTACAAATATATACATATGCAATATAATCCCAGGGCACTTTCATCCACATATGCCAACAAAATTCATAGTTGGTATGCTATAAACAAACTTTGGCATAATTGCGCTCTATAAGCAAACATAAAATTGTAATCATTCGCTATACATATACAGTGTATAATTCCTGGCCTAATGTGTATAATCGTTTTTGGCCTAATTATCGCCGCGTCAATTGTATCCTTCCTATCCTCATTTTCACTGCACTTGTTATAATGCACAATTTTATTCACTGCCTATTTCGGCTGCAATATTACGTGGATGCAAGAATATAATGTTTTTTCTCCTCGCTTTATACAAAAACAAAACACATATATACACTTCTATTATGATATGAAGCTAGAGAAACATTGTATTTCATGCATTGTATAATTCGCAATGTATAATACAGTTGAACCTTTTTTCTTCTCTGCAATGATTTGAAAAAAAGGTTTGTAAATTTTATAATTATTATAACACGAAGATATATAGGTTTGCATGTGTATATTACATTTTCTCTCTCTTTATACAAAACAGAAACATAATGTAGTACCTTCTGTGTATACTAGCGAGAGAGACTATCGAGGTTCCTGGGAAGAGAGACAGCTGGAAAAAATTTTGAGCTAACGTTTGTTATGGAGAACAATTAAAATTAAACCCTAGCTATCCATTTATTTTAGGTTATTAGTTTGCTATTATATCCACTTCTTGTCCTAAATCTACATATACTATATAAATACCCACCAAGTTTTTTTGTACTAAAACTAGATGCTAGCATGGTTTATTGATAAGGTAATAGACATGATTTCCTCCCTAAGTATTTTTGAAAAGGTCAGCTTAGACGCTTGAATCTCTATATGACAATCTATTACATTACACACTTTTACTATTTCAAAAGTGAATTTATTTAGGAAAAATGTGCATTATAGTAAACTATTAATTCAAAATAAATGTTATAGTTACAATTTCATTTCATTCTAATTCGTAGAAAACTTTTTTCCATTCGCCTCTCTCCCATGAATCTCGCTCGCCACTCTCTGGTTCGCTTCTCTCACTTTATACAAACATAAATGTATAAATTGTATTTTATTTGTATAAAACGAGATCTCTTCATCGTATACACTTATAATTATACAAAATAAAAAATCTTCCCACCATAACCCATTTCTTCTATTTATCTTTCTATCTTTTCTATCTTTCTCGCTTTAATAAACCCAAATTACCAAATATAAGGTAATAGTTTTTGTGTTGTATAAAGCGAGAGGGAGTGAATTCTATATACCAATAAAAAATGTTCATAACTCGATTTCAATGTTACAATTCAAATTATCATGCATAATGACAACACCATCACATATCATATCCACCGGATAGTTACATAATACAATAATATAACCAATATACATATATCATCATTGTGATTTTATACAAATCAAATGCTTGTGAATCTAATGCCTGTAGTTTATACAAATTAGATACTCTAGCAAACTATGTTGCTATAAAAAAAAAATACGCACGTCAGATTTATCAAAGTAGAAAAAATAATCAAAATTCAGTTAAACTCCACCCTATCATCCACATTTCTTCTTCTTCTTCTTCATTTCCACCCTCTTTGAGAAAACACATTTTTTTCTTTCTTTTAAGCAAATTTCTTTCATTCTTCCTTTTCGTCTTCATCAATCTAAGTTTTGTGAGTTTTGATTTGTGTTTGCTAACAAAGAGTTTCTTAATGTCATCGATAGAATACAATATTGGGGATTACTTAGCCGCCACAACTATAACTGGCTTCTTTGAGTGAAAGGGCTCTAAATTTCAATTTCTGTTCTTGTCGGCCATTGTCGATTTTTTTTTAAATTTTGCTATGAACAATATAATTATTAGAGAATAATAATTATTTAGTATATAATATAGTCAACAAAAGAAAAGTTAATTAAAAATAAAAAATGTAATTTTGTAAAATTTCTAACACGATGCTGAAGTGGCAACGAACGTATAACCATAATATGTGATGAGTTGGTATACACATCCCAACAGTAATAATTCACTTTTTAATAGTAAGTGTGGTTGATAATCAATAACTGACGTTTCTAAACAAGTTCAGGAAGAAACATAATCTTTTCGATATAGATAACTACAAACTACTCATGTTCACATTGTACAATATAGTTTTCTATTGAAGAAAGGAACAACTGTAGTCTATGAGAACCAAAGAACTCTGCTCAAGTGAGTTTTAAAACATATGGTCATCCCATGTCCGGGAAAAAGAAGGAAAATTGCATTGGGTTGATGGTTATCGACAAATCATGATAAACTAATTCTGCTGGCATGAAATGAACAGGCAAATCATATAACTGATCTAGAAAAAGATTGGAATTGAGACATTTTTGTTAGTGTACAATCATATATATCTAGAAACCCAGACAATGATTTTACCAGCCTTAAAGCTCAACTACAGAAGTCTTTATTCTAGTAAAACCTTTGTCTGTCAATTGGCTTGGGAAGCAAATTGCACAATAATCTCAAAAATTTGCAGAATTTTCCATGAGACATTTTGCATTGAAATATACAAGGAATCCGTCCAACTCACCTGACAACTATGACCTAGTTATTTTCATCAGAGAACTATGTAAATAATCTAATAAAGTGGACAAATATTGATGGACATTCCAAAATAATATAGTGAACAACTATCGTTAGATACAAAGAGTAAAAAGAAAGACCTTATTGAAAACTGTGCAAATTTCTATGATCTCCAAGACAATTTTAATGCATGCATTCTTTTCTTTAATATGGTAAATAATTTAAATGCAAGCATTCATTTCCTATAAGGTGTTGTTATCTGACAGCAAAAAGTGCCAGTAAGTTGGTAATTGTTCCTTCTTTGTCACATCCAAACAGGACAATTTATATCAGGAGGTGTTCTCTCCCATACTCGCGCACAATCACAGGCACACTTGTGGTTGGTATCTGGAAAACACAAAAAAGCCATGAAATGAGCAGGGGTAAGAGTTGTATCCTTTAAGATTTCACACTGCGAGAATCAAATATATATCTAATACTCCACGTGGAAACCCAAAGAACTCAGATTGAAATCAAATTTGAGAAGTACACTTACCATGCCATAATCTGTAATGATCATTGAGATATAGTCTGACGGAGTAGCGTCATACCTGTTAAAAACTTAAATATTAGATGGATGAGAAAATTCTATTTTTCTAATTTCCTCCAAGACTAAAAACTTCTCTGAGCAAAAGTAACTTCTTCTACATTTGTGCGTACTTCTTCAACATCATCTTAGGACTTGCACTTTCTCTATGACTGGCGTCTTAGGATTCACTTTTACATTTTCCTGACTATATTTGGTATTACAAAAAAAGAACGCATCTTTGTTTTGGCTCATTTCTCTTCCACTTCACAAAATGAGATTCATTCTCAATAACGTTTTTTAAGTCCTGAAACTTTGAGCAAGTCCCAAAACTTAACAAAGGTGGCCGAGGGGGCAGTGATTTTAGAGGACCTCCATCATTGAGGATGGGGACCTTCTCCTCGTGGCTCAAGGACAACTTTCTTTGTTCTTCCAAATGTTTGGTAGCTCTAGAAGATATTTTTTTGTTCTTCTGAACTCCTACTCCATAATACTTCATAAGATTAAAGTCAGCTTTTTCTTTCTTGACGTCAAGAAAGTTTTCCCAGACATCAGTTACGTTTCTTCTTCCCACCCCGATGCCCTTGTAATGTATCAATGCACATGGTGAAGAAAGAAGCTAAGGAGTTGACCATAACAAACTCTCCCTCAATAAAAACTCCATTTAATAAAACAAGGACACAAAACACACAGAGAGATTTATAACGATCAAAGGTAACTATAATTTATCCTTCAGTTGTGAAAGAAGACTAAAAGAAGAAAATCACTCACATCAAATTCAGAAGCTGAATATTATCATTACTTCTCCAGTTATCCAAGTAATTGACATCCAGTCTACCAGGAATCTTGGAAATGACATCTGGGTTACCTGCAATTGAGTTAAAAACAATAAAGCAACATATAACGTTGTAATATATGGAAGGAAAGATAATCTATAAACAGGACATACCCAGCTCATTGGAAGAAACAGAATCAAGTTGTACTCTCTCATGAAACTTATAAGCTTCACAACAAATCAGCAGAGGAACACGGAATGCATGAGCAACCATAGCAACACATGCAGTCCCAATTATAGAGTACACAGTCCCATTAGATAATACAGATTCAGCACCCATTAACACTCTAGAGACTTCATGCATAATGTATGAAACAGCATTTATATGAGTATATGTACAACTTAGGCCCTTCCTTACCAACCTCCGAAGTAGTGCCCGGCCTTCAAATTTAGGGCGAGAATCAACCACTATTACACGGAATTGTTTCCCAAGCTCATAAGCATGTAGCAGAATCATCTCAACAACAGAGGAATAACCATACGTGAGAAGAACGTCACCATCTCTGATCTTCATAACTGCCTGTCTTGTTATTACTCTGCCAGCTAATACTATCTTCTCATTCATGAAGCGCTCAATATCTGAATACAGAGCAGCTTTTGCTTCCGACTCAGAAAGAGTTAAAGATAACTTGGCTATACGAGCTTTAAGAAAGCGAATTGCATTCCCCATGCTAATAGAAAGAGGCCTACACTCATTAAGAAATGATACGTAGCCACTGATTCTTGCTGTTAAATCTCTACCTAGAGCTTTTTCCCGAGGTGTAGAGTAATCTTTGATGGCTTGTTGAAATGCTTGTAGCATCGCAACACAGCGAGCATTGGCCCCAACTACATCTCCAGCCAAATACTGCAATCCGACCTGGTAAGATGTTCACAATCAATCATAAATAGTGCCCGCAAAATGGGCCCATTTTTTGGTAACCCGCCCATATTTAATGGGTTGGGTGGGTGACTTTTTTACCTTGGAATAGGGTGTGGGGGGAAAAGGAGAAGGGGAAGGGCGGGGGAGGGGAGGGGAGGGGGAAGAAAAAAGTGGGGGAATACCCATATTGCAACCGCATCTCATAATGGTGTAAAATAGTTTATGAGTATGCCCAAGTAAGTTTAAGCTTCTAACTTTTTAATTAACTCAAAACTTCATGTATTACCAAATATCAAATTGTAACTTCTCTTCCTTTTTTATGTTCTATAAAATAATTAAATCTCCTCTATAATAAATGTAAGTCGTTGGCCCTCCAAAAATTTCTATTTTAACATGTACATTTCTTTTTGTTGATTATAATTATATTTTTTTTATTTCTTTGATTTTATGTTGGATAATAAATAATAGTGTAAAATAAGCAAATCATGTACTAGTATTGACATTGGTTAAAGTGCATTAAGCATGTTTTAGGGTGTGTTTGGTGTTTAGAAAAAACATTTTCACCCCTACTATCGACCCCCACCCCAAAAAAAATTTTAAGTTTATTTTTAAAAAATATTTTAAACTTTAAAATTCATTATTTTCACCCCTACCCTCAAACCCACCCACCCCCACCCCCAAAAGAATACTTTACGTTTGAGAAGGGGGGAGTTTTAAAATATTTTCACACTGTCAAATTTTTTATTTTTCCACACCACCCCGTACCCCTCAATTCCCTCCCCCCTTCCCCCCCCCCCCCCCCCACCAACAACCCCGAACAAAAATACGTTTTGATACAGATAAAACTAAAGAAAAGCAGTTTAACCCAACCCATTTGTTACCCAGATCAAATATGGCGGGTTGAATTATTACCCATTTCATGTTGACCCATTTTAAACCCGCCCAAATTTGACCTAACCGCCCATTTGCCACCACTAATCATGAATATGTGCAACATTTCTAATACATTAATATCATACTCGAATTAACAATGCATTGCAGTCCATATCTAATCCACAATTAAAGAAAAGACCAAGAACCATACATTGTACAAAATTTACAACTAAAAATTACATTGTGTATATGATGTGGTTCAAGGTAAGAATAAACTACCTACCGTAGGTGGAAACTGTCTAAAATGCTAAAATTTTAAAAAGAGCCTGTAGCTCAGAGATTAGATCATCTCTTTCCTGAAGTAAGAACATTCTAGAAGACAAAATAAAGAGAAGTTTTTGGTTTGAGAATTGTTTTTAAAACCAATCTTTGCTTAGATGCCCAAATGTTCATCCGTATGTTGAGAGGAGGCACCATGGTGCTTTGATGGATTAAAAGGGACGAGTAGAATGAAGTCGTCTCAAAAGGCTTACAATTTCTTGGAGTTAATGAAACTTGGCAAAAGATCGAATAAAAAGGAAGAAAAACCCATATAGGCAATATAAACTAATGAGGACTAAGGTTTAGTCATGTTACTACACTTCCATTGGTATTGAGGCATTATAATTAGTTAGAAGAGAAACACAAAAGGTGAAAGTCATGTCAACAGTCGTCTCAGCAGTCTGGTGGTGATAGTATTAGCGCATCAGAAGACATATACATGCTCACCAAGGAAGATGTGAGTGTAAATCTCCTTCTTAGTTCTTACTTGCTGAATAAAGTCTTCCAAAACAAGCTTAGTAGCTTATACAACTATTTCTTGAAATGGTTTCCCAAATTAAAGCAGAAACAAATGAAAATGGGAAATGATGGGTTGGAGGAGGTTACCTTGTAAACTGCAGGATGCATGGTATCAAGGTGGAAAAACCTCGATTCAAGATCAGGTAGCTGAGTTCCTTGTTCATACTGCGGTAAATGCCGAAACAATTCTACTCTATTTCTAGCTTCAATCTTTTTAACTAGTGCACGCTTCTTAGCTTTTTCAACACGATTCTTATCATCAAATTGCATCCTAGGAGCTGGTACATCTTTCTTGCGATCCTTTTCTGGTGGTCGGTCACCTCCTTTTGTCTCAGAAAGAGCTGCAGATGACATCATTGGTCCACCATCTTTCTTTTGTGGAGGCTGCTTAGCAGGTTTACCAGACTGTCCATGTAACTTTACCACAGATTTCCCCCCAGCTATATATGATGACAAAATAAAGTACATCTTCAGAAAGCTAATTTAACAACTCAGCAAAAAAGAAATCCTGACCTAACTTTAATTAGGGGATACAGATTTGGAAAGCTACCAATTACTATCATGTTTTCACTGTTCAGAAATCTTTCCAAGGTAATACCACAATACTAAACCTTCCGTCATGTTACCAAAAAAAAAAAAGAACTACTACTAGTACACTTCATTTCAAAGCTAGTTGTCGACTTATAGTCGACTATATGAATCCTCAATATTCATGTTGCTCCATTTAAATCCATATCATTCCAATACTCGTGTTTCAAAAAAAGAAAGACCAAACAAAATGAACCAATTGATATATTTGAGGCAATATGTTGGGACAGGGAAAACTATTCAAGAACAGAATACTATAAGCTGTTAAGCATAACTAATAGATATTGGCAAAACGAAAGCAGCTTCTACAGCTGAGAATAAAATATATTTAAGGCCAAAAAGGGTAGACAAATAATAGGTTGGAGGAGCTATCGGACAGAACCAAAATTATCAAAATCTCCCATGGTCAGAAATTCTAGAAATATGTAATATAAAACTTAAAACCTGAAAACATAAGATTGGCGTTTCAAAACGCCAGCATATTGAATAAACTAAATTATCCATTAACAAGAGAGAAGCAATAATAGAAATTCTAACACCAAATAATCTGTACCTACATTGGAACCCAAACTAATCCAGGTTGGGATGGGATGAATAGGATCCTTCTACCCTTGACCAGAGTATGGGGTTCGAGCCTTGGGTATGGAAAAAGTTCTGATAGGGAGCAATTCCCCCATAAATGGGCCTGACTGGCACGAATCCGGATTAGTTAGGGATCCGATGTAGGCACGGGACAAATGAAACAAATTTGTGTGACAGACAAGTTAGCCCCAGATGAAATCTAAATTTAATAAGGACAAACCGGTTTACTAAAGTTTTATCGGTAAGAAAAGGAACTTTAAAAGCCTTGCTTCCATCCTGCTCCTCTATGTGGAGATAATGTATAGTAGTTGCTTTCCTAACTGAAAAGGGAAGATGATTGAAACCTTTTCCCGAAGCTTTTGCAGCTCGTTGAGCCTCCTGCAGCGAACGCCTTTCAGCTTTGGTGGTCTTCTCTTTCAGTGACTTTGCATTTCTTTCTACTTCAGTTGGTGTTTCAGCCACAAGTGCACTGACCCGTTCTGCAAGAGAAAAGATCTTTTATCCTCATCTGAGAAACACTCGTTCTGGCAAGATCAAAATTCTTTAGAGGGAGGAGAACTCTCCTTTGAGCGAACCTAACTGTTGTTAATCAACGAAAAAACGAGTTTAGTGCTGATAATGCAAGCACAAAGCCTTATTTAGCACTGTCATTCTTATTGCTCTTAATACGTGATAGCTCAGGCGAACCTTGAACTACATCAGTAATAATGCTCCATATGTCATCCTAATATAGCATCAAACATTGTCATATAAACTCCCATGCATAAAGCTAAAATTGCAAGATGCTACTGAATGTGGACACTACATGGTATCAGAAGAGTACAGCTACACAAAATAGCTGGTTTTAGTGTCCAATTCGTATTTCGGACTGGGTTCAGGAATTTAAATCTACAATATCATCTAGTCCACATCGTGCAGACAAGCAAATGAGCAGAAGTTCCTTCTTTTAAATTTTCCTCATACATTCAATTTTTTTTTTTTTTTGGACATTTTCCACATTAAAATCCCTAAACTAAAACTGAGAGAATCATAATGTATGCCTATTTTGCACCACTATGTTAACTCCAAATGCAATAGTATAAAATTTCTAGATTACCCATGCTAGAGGTATCATGATCGTCTTTCAACTCAGTCATTAATTTCGCAGGTGAAGTCAAACCGAAACCATCGGTTAAACGAACCCACTGAGAGGAGTCCTCGGAAAATTCGCCGTCTACACCAATTCCGCTGGATGCCGGTGAAGTTCCCAGCACGGACTGCATAGGATTGTAACTTCCAACCACAAATTGCTCACTTTCGTCAAAAGAAGTTCGTCGAGGCCGCGATAAGGTAGAATTGGGAACAGGCACAGCTTGTGAGACGCTGTCGAAGGCATGAGAGATCATCGCCGGAGATGAAGAGTTCCCGGAGGGAGATGCGGCAAGCCCGAGATGGTTATCCAGGTCGGGTGCGAAAAATCCCACCCGACGAACCTTTGGATCGATAAGGCGAGAAGGTCGACGAGGATCCATGGATAGATGATAGAAGCAAAGGTTAGGGTTTAAATGGGAGAAAAATGAGCAGTTGATTAAACATTTGCAGGTAATCAAATTGTCATCACTTGGCTAACTGCTAAGAAAAACGCTTGCCAGAAACTTGTATTTTTATGGCGTTTCGATTTAAAAGATAATTTAAATAAAGTTTGTAAAGCAAATCAAACAAAGAAAATTGAATTGGGGTGTTCTTTTTTTTTTTTTTTTTTGGGTCTCAAAATTAATATTGAGAACGTATTTAACCAGGTAAGGTCAAATGTCAACTAAGAATTTGATTAAGTCAATTGTGAGTTAAAATAATATTTTTAAAACGTATAATCCATATGTAATCACATAGGGTGTGTTTGGTACGAAGGAAAATGTTTTTCATGAAAAATGTTTTCCATGAAAAATGTTTTCTAGGAAAACAAGTTGATTTTTAACTTGTTTTCTTATGTTTGGTTAGTGAGTGGAAAACATTTTCCGGAAAACAATTTCTAGTGTTTGGTTGGTGAGTGAGGAATTTTTTTACGAAAATAATTTTCTATGCTCTTTCACCCCCAACTCCCTCCCCACTAGAACTTGATATTTTTCTATTATTTCTACACAAACTATCAAATACTAATCCTTTAAAATAAGATCTCTAATTTTGCAATGAATATAAGATATTTTATGTATCGAACTGTCGTTTTAATAAAAAAATAACTTGAAAATAGCGTACCATACATTAGTACATACTTTTAGCTAACACTATACTATACAGTGAGCCTTGAAGTTTTTCACATTATTGTGCACAATTGCTCATCTTTGTACACCACACACATATCAAACAGTAAGTTGTACAAACATATCATAATAATATAATTGTGAATACTTAGTTCAATAACACCATTAAATCAACAAACTAACAATCTGTAAACATGTAAAACAACTTTGTCTCAAGCACACAAATCAAATTCAAGCAAAAAGATATCAAGTCCTCTAATAATAGTAGTACTATATAGAGTTATGTTCTTCCTATTCACTAATATATTCTATTTATGTAGTCGCTTGAACCTTTCCAACCAAACCTTACGAAGATTTTGATTTTTAGCCATGAATCCCTTAGCTAAAGTATCACTTTGTACCAAATAGTCAAAAGCATCCCCTAAGAACTCTTCCCCATAACCTTCAATTGCCATAACTTCTTCATACAACCTCGTCACATCTAATCGGCTATCAGCTATCTTACTTATTGCTGCTGCCACTTCTCCAAGTTTTGTTGAAATATCACCGACCACATCTTGCACATCAGAAGGACGATTTCTTTTACGACTTGACTTGACTTGAGAATTTTCACTCACATCTTGCACTCCATTCTCCTTAGACGGTCCTTCAATCTCATCTCCATTACCTTTCTCTGAACTACAATCCAAGCCTATATCTTCAAATGACTTAGCACAATCACCCCTAGCTCGATCATTCCCACAAACAAGAGACATTTCTTCAAACATATCAATCTTCTTGTTGATGAACTTATCATGACTAGGATGCAACTACAATATAAATGACAAAAATATGGTATTAAACAAGAGACATCAACATATAACACAATTTAACTAAAATCATGAATGTCTAAATATAGAACTAAACCACCCTCTCTTTTTCTTTCTTCTTTTTCCTAAAAAACTAATCTCAACTCTTTAATTATTTTCACAAACAAAAAATAGCGTTCAAGTCAAAAATTAATATCTAGATATTTCATGAATATCTGAATATTCATAGAGTTGCATAAAGCGACGTCAATACTGAACAACAACCTTCCTGAATATGCATTTGCAATACACTCTGGGACTTGGGCAGTAAGGTTCATCTTCATTTTGTCATCCCATCCATACCCCACGTTTTTTTGTTTAGTAGAGTTTGGGAGGCACTATATTCCATGTGCTTTCTTAGCGTTTTTTAGATGATGCTCCACATGCTTTGTGGAGAACAGTCCATTCCTAATTGTTTCATTAATTGCATTCGAAACACGATTGAAGTAGATACCCTTAAAACTATTGGTTGATTTTATTCCCCGCTCACCTTTCATCCGCTAAATCAGCCTCCACATCAATTTCCATTGGCTTTGACCACCTAAAACTGCTTCCATCCTTTTTGCCCCTTATTTTTCTTTACAAGAAAACATTCAAATATAAGAAAGACTCCCCCACTCTAATACTTAAGATGACAATTATATAGTCTCAGTAGATTCCTGCCTTAGTCTTTATATACCAAGTGACAACCACATTTTTACATGTATCTGCAGTAAATTCACCAGACACTGTGTTGACAGTCTTTTCTGATCTGTAAGCAAAAGGACAATCTGCTATATATGTGAATACTGAATACATGAAGCTATTCCAGCTCAAGTTGTAACCTATGTCGTTTAAACTGACAAAACAACTATAAGTAAGGATAAGAAGAACCCACATTCCTAAAGAGATATTCATGCTGAAGTTTATAGAGATTAACACTGGATTGAATATATGAACCTATTCCAGCTCAAATTCTATACCCGTGTACTTTAAGCTAACAGAACAGCAAGAACGGTAATAGCAAACAAATCCCATATCCCAAAAAGGGATTTTCACAATGAAGTTTCAAGAGATTGAAGTGTATGCACAATACATGAACCCACTCCAGCTCAAAATCTATAATCACAGGGACACGTTATCATTTAAATAGCTATCAGAAACGCAAGAAGGGGAAACAGAAACAATCCGACATCCCCCAAACAAGGGATATTCACAACTGACCTTTCAAGATTATCACTGAAGTGGGTTGCCAAATCCCGAACCTACTCCAGCTCAAACTCTATACCCTGTCCATTTAGCTATCGAACCACAGATGGTAAAAAAAGCAACAGTGTTAGAAAAAATGCACGATATAGTTCACAAATCAGGTCTCTAATAATTAAATCAGGAACTTTGCCTGATAGTTAACCTACCTCTTTAAGAAGCATCTAATTCCTCTCCCATATCATAATCGGTAAACAGGCATGAACCTGGCACTATTTTCGACGACCATTCTCCTAAAGCTTCTTCCGCCTCTCTCTTTGGGTTTGATAGCTGTGACTCCCTTGAGAGCTTTGAGTAATTTGGAACATTTTTTGGAAGGTTAACTAGTGGGTTCCACATCTACTTCTTGAATTATCGTTTCGTTAGGCGCCAAATTAATTATGTTATTATGTAAAGTGCATGAAGCTAATAACCACATCCACTTGAGTTTTAAAGTCCCAAAGGGTTCATTATCATTACACGAAGTCCGTCCTTGAGAATGCAAGGCACGTTCAATTTGGAATCTCAATATGCATGCGAAATTGAAATAATTCCTTTCATTTGGGGGTGGACGATCACTATACTCTTGTAAGTGATAGCGTACTCCATGATAAGGAGGAATGAATCCCTTACGAAGTCCATATCCCGCATCTCCAAGATAGAATTTATCTACAAAGCCATGATATAGTTAATTAATATACGTTGTCCACCTAATTTTTTCGATAAAACTACTTTAGATTGAATAAGATACCTTGGGGGATTTGAAACCCATGTGGTCTCTCTAATGCATCATTTAATATGCGAGAGTCATGAGCAGATCCTTCCCAACCAGCTAGTACATACGTGAACTTCAAATTAAAGTTGAATGGCAGCCAATACATTTTGTTTGTTGTGCCCTTTCGACACGAAATCTACTTTGGTTTGTTCAATAGGAACGGATGCAAGCCGTGTGTGCCATCTATTCTCCTACACAATGCTATATACAACTAAGTTTACTAATCGTACTATTTTTTCATACAAAGATTGAAATTTTATATGTCACTTCACTTACACAAACCCTGGAATATATCAATAGTGTTCCTTATCTCCGTTGATACCACCACTGGTGGTTTTAATAAAGGATAGGGTAGAGTCCTTCAAAACGAAGCTGCTTGAAGTATACCGTGTGAAAGCATCGATTAATAGATTCGGATTGACCTATAGAATTGGGATCCATCTTGCGAAATCGGTATTAAAAAAACCAAACGATCTCTAAAATTTAATACTTTGTTTTCTTGAATATACATGGTTTTGCTTGAACTCAACAAATTGGTTTCCCTTCTAAGGCATTATTCATAGTTCATAAAAAACACACCTGCTTGCTCATCCTTAGTTTGTCCTACTATACATGACATCACTTCCATTCAAAATACTATTCATTTGGGGTAAAAATTCCTTTCTTGATCTTTATTCCGATAAGGTTCTTCTAGAAATGCTACTTGATTTTTATAGGCAGGTCTACATTAAATCGCAACTCCGAAGCTAAAACAGATGTTAGCCTACAACTCCAACATTGCATCATATTCATCTTTGTTGTCATATCCACTTCTTTTCCCGCGATCATATACCGTAATTGTGTTTATCACAACCAGCAGAGAATTGAAATGTTGAAATGCCTTTTCCTTCCTCCGAAATTACCCATAAAAGGAAAAAACAAGAAATCTAAAGGGAATACAAATATCCACGAAAGGTAGTTTTGGACAATACTAATTGCGCCCATTCTCCCTAACAACCTTAAAATCATTTGGAGGAGCTCTAACTTACAGCAGTCAACAACATCTTTATAAGTATCATTGGTCATCGAATGAACAATCAGAACCCTTCTGACCCACCCCCTTTCTCTTTCTCTGTTTCAAACCTTAACATCACTCCTCCATATCTTCCATTTCTTACCCCAATAAATCTAAAATCCCTTTGTCAAATCTACATATCTGTGAACAAATAACATTACACCCCACCCAAACATACTTGGGTCAATCCCAGAAAAATTAACTAATCCAAAAGTAGTACTGCATACAATTCATAATTACCAAAATATTGAATCAAATGCATAAATTCACCAAATAAAGTCAAATTCAAACTCATGAGCAAGTATTTCAGTAAAGAAGCAAGTGAAAGATGAATATTTTGAAGAACTTCGCAATCAAAAATGGCACAACTATAATTATTGAAAGCATACCTTCGAATTTCTTACAGAAATATGAATGAGAAGAACAACAATGGACCGGCTAAGAATTTGGAGAAGGAACAAGCGGGAAATAATAGAGAAACAGTCCTCCTTGCACCTACGTTTGAGAGTGGGGGATATGCGCGGGGGGGTTTTTGAAATTTTTCGCAATCGCGTCTTCTTCTGGAAAATGAACTTTCCACAAAAATTTTTTTTTTTTTTTTTTTTTGTACGGAAGTCGTTTCCTTCCCCCTCTATTTTAGGAACCAAGTCGTTTTGAAAAAATGGTTTTTTCCCAATATTTTGTTGCAGCAAACCAAAAACAAAGAAAATAGGAAAATGTTTTCCGAAAATTTTCCTGTTCCCTACCAAACACACCCATAGAGTTGGTATTAATTTCCGGTCAGGAACTTAAAGTATGTCTCATTCATTTTTAAGCATTTGATGTTGAGATTTGTTGTGTTATTTTGAATTTTTTTTATCAATCAATTAACTATAGATCTTGTAATGACGTGATAAAGTGACGAATTAAATAAGAATATTTGTTATTTATAATTAAAATAATTCTTAAATAATAAATTTTAAATAGAAAAAAATGAACAAAAACTCAATGTAGGCATTTTATATCCGAATAATAATATATATTTTAAAACTATTTTAAAATAATATTTTCGAGAAGCACACTTCCCAACCTCAACCCCCAACCCCAATCCCTTCTCCAATCAGATTGATTCTCAACCTCCCAACCCTAACCTGTGACTAGGAATGACAATAAGGCGGGGCGGATGAAGAGCGGGGCAAATTTTGCCTCATGCGTGGTGGGGCAGGATAGGTATGACTTTATGCAGGTGCGATTCAGGGCGGGCTGAAACAATTTTTAAGGAATGTAAGGTGAATGCGGGTTGTGAAAAGTGCTACTCCCTCTCGATATACGCTCGCCACTTTCTCTTGCTTCAAGTTTTCGGTGGAGTTCACTTTACAAAACTTAAGATTGTGTTATATTATTATTGATATCAATCATCTATTGAGTTTTCAAGGAGATGTTCTACAATATTCTACATAATTTTACTTAATTAGTTTCTAATATTGAGAAAAGTATTTATAAGTTACTCCAGCTTCTCTCTTAGCTACTTTGTCATTGTTTTTTTTCCAAATATTTTGATACTTAAGTTACACCATAATTTTCTGAAAAACACTTTAGCTACACTGTAACGGTATGTTATAATTTTCTTGAAATTGTATTATTTTATGTGTTATTTAAAAAAATAATGGCATAATACACAAATATTTTTTAGCTTGACGTTAGTTGACAACTATGACCCTTAACTTTGAACGTGAACAAATAGACACTGAAATTTGTATAAAATTGAACAAATAGACAAATATGACCTTTATTTAATTGGTATATGATTTTTTAAATTCAGTTGGTTGCATATAATAAAGAGTTTGACATATGGATCAAAACATGATGACACGCGGATCTCTTTGCAAAGGAAGATGACAGAATAAAAAAAAAAGTGAAGCACACACACACACACACACATTTTATATGTTTTAAAAAGACGAGGAGAAATATTAATATTATCTATATATTTGATACTAACCTAAATATTACATGCTTCATATTATTATCTTATAAATATTTTATATAATCGCGCAAAGCGCGAACAGTTTCACTAGTGAGACATAAGCTTGACCACATATTTGCTAACCCCTTCTATTAAACAAGAAAAAATATTTATATCCCAACTACATGATTGAGACAATGATATTTCTGTATGTATAGCTTGTAGGAAATAGTATAAAAGTTACAAGTTTATTTATTTAGCAGAAAAATAAAAAAAAAAGTTTTATGAATTTTATTTGTTGTGCAAAACTCAATTAATAAAGAAAAGAAACTACGCAGGATGGAGCAGAACGGGTCTATGCGGATGCAGATTGAAAACACAATTTTTTGCTATGTGAGGCGGAGCGGGGCGAGTTAGTATGTTTGAGGGTCTATGCTGGTTTTCCCCACAACCGTACCGCCCCATTGTCATCCCTACATGTAACACCTCAAAAGTCCCTCATATTAGGTTTGAAAAGTTAAGAACATTTTAGTTGCGGAGTTTCTTTATTTTATTGAAACCATAACCACAAGTCAAAGATATGTTCCGTTCAATATTTATGAATGGACTTTATGAATCGTGTTTGGTTCTAAGAGTTGTACAATAAGAGTCGTAGAACAATCTCAGATACTCATAAAATTTCTTGAATAGGATGAGAAGGATGTACATTGTAGATGGATCTACAGTTCGTAGAAAGGGGTCTCATAGATTAGACTTCATGAAATAGGTATTTTAGTATATTGTTTCTTACAAATGGACAGTACAGATCGTAAAAAGTTTTACAGATCATGGGTTGAGCCTCATAGGTCATTCTTTAGAAACTTTGTGATTCTAGATTTTTGTTTCTATGAACGGCCAATACAGGCCGTGTAGGAAAGTATTGGAGTGTATGCTTCCATTTATCTTAGATAAGACCTGGTCCTCTTAATACTAGTGCACAGTTATTAAAGAACACAAACATAAAGTAAAAGAGACAATCACTTTTACGTGGAAACCTCCTTACTCAACGGAGTAAAATCATGACCCGTTCTTAACAGGACTTTTCAACAACCACTTTCACTAATCATCCACAAGCAAAAGTAAAAGTCGATTACAAACAAGAGACTAAACTTCTAGCTTCTTCACTAAGCAATACACCCTAGTACTTAGCTGAGCAGCAAACAAACAGATTCAACATTGCTTCATAAGAACCTAAGTTATCCGTAACCTAAGCCCTTACAATAAAACACCCAAGGTTTGATACGTTTCTGTCAAGATCGAAACTAATCCTATAATTTAAGAACAATTACAAGCAAATAGAAAAACAACAAATAAGAAGAAGAGCTGAAAGTCGTTTAATCGATATCTTGCTATTCTTGATGCTTGAAAGTATTTTTCCTTTGAATGAATGAGTAATGTGTTTATTTTTTGTTTGATATATATCATCAAGACTTGTTAATAATCAAACAAAACAACCTAGTCAATTTTGATTGGAGGAGTACACTGGTCTTCACCAACCTCCCTGACGAAGATAACTTTTTACAACTGTCTGTACTTTTCGCAGATGGGACTATTTTATTCATACTCTGCAGAGGACCGGGTCCCTGCACTTGTGAGGAATCATCAAAACATCTTGAGGCGAGTCTCCTATCAGAAAGTAATTTACATGTCTTCTATTTGGTCCGTAGATGACTTCCGATAAATTTTAATTAGGGGTCTTTAGGTACTTTTATAAAAACTCTATTGATATCTATACTAGTCGTTTTGTCCAATCCTAAGTGTGTTTAGGTTATTTCTAAAGACCCTAAACCCTAATAATCTCCTAATTCTTCCAAACAGAGTTCATACTAGTACACTCCTTAGAGTCTCCAATTACTTGTGATAAAATCATGTTTTAAGATTTTCGATTGTGAACTTGTTGTGATTAAATAATCATTCAGACTTGATTATTGGATTGTTAGTCAAACACCCACCCCATTTACTTACATGTATAAATTTATCAACAAATGAACTTCTAATGAGACAGAATACCTATAACATGACTTATATTTATCCGTTCCCTCTAGGATCTTCTCGAAATCTTGATTGGGTTATAAATTGCAAGCGATGGTCTACACATTGAACTTAGATGTGTAGTTGAACTTTTGCAGTTATTCGAAAGCTTTAGAGTGATGGTTCTTGCTTGTGGTTCAATTCCAAAGTAGGTTAAAATTTTCTTTTTTTAGACTTATTTAAATTCTATAAACTTGAGTTGCATGATCATTAGACAAGATTCTTAGAGTAGATATAGACATAAATTTGTATGGGGTGGAGTGTTGGTCATTCAAGAACTTTCATATTAAGAAGATGCAAGTGGCGAAAATGAGGATACTGAGACGACGATAAGATTAAGAATAAGGAATACATGAGGAAAGAGAGGCTGACATGGTGAAACAAACTATATTTCCAACACAAACACTGATATATAATGTTCACTGGATACAAATTACAACGTATAATACGCCCAACAAAGTAATAACATACTAATTACAGATAGATTACATAGAATAAGGTAACTAGAAGGAGATATTGGATATCAGAACAGAGAAAGAGGATGAGAGTTAACTGAAAGGAAAAGCTTCGACATAATTTTCATAACCGTTCTTCTAACTTCTAATCCTTTTTAACAAATGGTTATTGGGCCTGCATCCCAAATAAAAGCCTCTAATAGACCATAGGCCCTTATGGTGTCATCTTGGTTCACAACAATACTCTCGCCCTAAAAAAGAACCTTGTCCTCAAGGTTCTAGTGGAATCACCCTGACATTACAATAGTACATCTGTCAAGGCTTGAAGGCGAGTCGCGAGCAACTGCTTCAATGTTAGAATGAAAACCAAGAGTTGCTAACCTTAAGTACTGATAAGTCATCTCCAGTGCCCTTTGCAAATTCTAAATTACCAAGATGAATAACATCTCCTGTAATTACATTAGTGGTCAGGCCCTCATTTTCCACGAATTGCTCTTCAATGCTTCTAAGTCCACTATTAGTTAAGCAACAGTACCAACTGAAACTAATCTCACCAATTCAACCTCAATTAGTCACTTTGCCTAAACATATGCATACCTGTCTCTTAAAATTGCAAACTTCACGTCACACTTCAATCTTTTTGCTTGTGCAATTGTGTTGGACAATTCTCTATTTTGTCCATCCAAAGGGTTAGCCGTGGAAAAACGCAAATACAATAAAATTGATGAACACTTTTAATTTCAATTGATGAAGATCACGTTCATCGGCAGAGAGAGACATGTTGCATATAGATACATTAGTTATTGCTTTAGAGATTTCCAAAAGGACACCATCCATGTCTTCAAGAATTGGTACATCAAAAGTACCTCCTCCAGGATCAAAGACAGAGACTAAAATCATTTCAAAAGCAATTTGACCTCTAGAAATTTTCTCTCCTTGTCTAGCTATGACATAAGTATAAACTAGTGCTATTCCTTCTCTGTGAAATTTTCCAAGTTTATGATATGGAGAACTGATTAATGAATCAGTAAAATAGTCAGTTAATGGCCTAGTAAAATAGCAAGTCCAATAATTATGCATCATTGGTGAGGAACCATCTTCAGCGAGATAAGTAGGAAAATTAGTTAATGATCACAATGATTGTACGATGCTAGCAAGGCTTATTGAAGGATGTGTAATTCTTCTGCTCTCCAAACTTGTACCAAATTTAAAATTCATGCATTGAGAATGGAAAGAAAACAGTCCCCTGGAGTTCTTCTCCCAATCCTTATTTCGAGTGTTCATTTCCAAGTGGATATAATTGTAATTAAATTACAAAGAAGCAAACAACTGTCCCTGGAATATTAGAAAGCAAAACAGAAAAATGCATGCACCATCATCGTCCTGCATCCC
Source organism: Solanum habrochaites (assembly GCA_027704765.1). Classification (NCBI taxonomy): domain Eukaryota; kingdom Viridiplantae; phylum Streptophyta; class Magnoliopsida; order Solanales; family Solanaceae; genus Solanum; species Solanum habrochaites. The sequence continues at coordinate 58,515,734 of JAKWJA010002500.1, read as the reverse complement.
ACACTTGAATCATATAATTAACATACCCGATGAAGCAAAACGTGTCAATAAATCTCAACAAAAGTACTAACTTAGTCTCATGCTCCGAGTGAAATTCAAGAAGATACATGTCTTCAAAGGACGCAAATTCAATTTGTTGTTTCGGAGAGTCAGAATCCAAAGAAACTAATGTAACATACATCTATGACATATCTCTTTGGGAATTTCCATGAAACTGTTGGATTTCACTAATGTCAAGATATATATCATTTTCACCAGACATTTCAATTTGATCATCTAATGGCGCCAAGGTGAAAACCTTGGGGCAGTTATTTAACATTTTGTCGAACATTTAAACGTATCAATAATGGTCGGGTATTCAGATTTCTCATCAAAGTTCTGAGGCAACAACACATTGGATATATTGCTCTTTTGTGGAGAACATGTGCAAGACATGGTGAAAGTATATCTGGCTCACTAAAACCTGGAGAAATAGCCTCATAAGGACTTGGGTGCTCAGTCACGTGGGTACCTGCCAGAGATTGGCCAAATGACCTTCATGTGATTTAAGATGTTATTTGTTAAATGAATTAACACTTCCGCAACAAAGTGTTTCCAATCTACCAATTGTTTGTTCTTAAAAAGCCATTGGTACCACGTCAACGCTTCCCGTCAAGATAGCATGAGGCAAAATATAACTTGTGGTTTTCAGTAATCTCATAGAACTCAAAGCAGTGTTCAGCCTGAGATATCCATAACTCTGGATTCTGGCCATAGAATTGTTGAAATTCCACCGAACTTGGTTTACTCGTTGGAAGGTTTCCAACCAACTCTTGTAACAGTGAACGAATTTCAGGGAGATCCTTTGACAAAGTATTCTTCATAGTATTAATTGAATATTCAATTGTTAGAGATACTTGGTCCTCCACTGAAGACCTCTGGATGGATGCACCAATGAAACAAACTCGATTTCCAACACAAACACTGATATATAATATTCACAGGATGCAAAATATAACGTATAATACGCACAACAAAGTAATAACATACTAGTAACAAATAGATTACATAGAAGAAAGTAACTAGAAGGAGATGAGATATCAAAACAGAGAAAGGGTATGAGAGATAACTTAAAGGCAAAGCTTCGACATAATTTTCATAACCGTTCTTCTAACTTCTAGTCCTTTTTAACAAATGGTTATTGGGTCTGCATCCCAAATAAAAGCCTAATAACCCATAGGCCCTTACAGGGTCATCTAGTTTCACAACACATGGTTTGGACATGCGAAGGGTAGATAGGTAGTTTCCCATATGAGGAGGTGTGAGATGTTGTATAAAGTAGGAACAAAAAGAGACCGAAAAGGTAGACCACACTATTATTCTTGCGCCCTTCGACACAGGGCAACTTTCTTGTTTCTCTTTTGATGAATGTGATGATGATCCCATATTCATTACCACTATTTATGCATAATTAATTTTTTTTATTTATAAATAGTAAACGTTGAATCCTTTTTGTTAGTTTGTATGTTTACTTTTTTATATTTAGAACCCTTTAGAGAAAATTTTGGTTCTATCATTGTTTTTGACGTTACACTATCCTTGAGAGAAAATTTTAGTTCTGTCATTGTTTTTGACTTTCCACTATTTGAAAATAAACCAAGAAAAACAAAAGGTGCAAGGATTCTGTTGAAACAGACAGATAAAGGAATATGCAAAATGAGACACTGTTATTCTAACTTCCTTTCAATTTCTGTTTTGTTTTGGTGTTTTATTCACTTGTACTGGTGTTTATTGCAGAAACTTTAATAAATTGTGAAGTTGAAATATAATATGTGGCAAAATGCTATTTTATATGTCTTGATTATTGTGATTGATACAATCACCCTCTATATTGCTTGAACTCTTTAAAAAAGTGGATGTCACTATTGGGATTTATTTGACCCAAGTTTCTTATCATAAATAGGTTTTTCTTTTAGGATTCTTTTTTTTAAGTTTTGACTAGTCCTTTTTTTTTTGTAGAAAATGTTTTAGTATTCTATAAATATAGGTTTGCTAATTCTAATTTAATCAGCATTCAAAATGTAGTAATAGGTTTTGAGAGTTGCGGTTTTGAGAGAGAACTTGTGAACCTCCTTGTATTCCGAGTGAATTGGATGAGGTAATTTCTCTCTATATTTTGTACTCTCATATTTATATAGTGGATTGCTCATCTCATTTGTGGACGTAGGTCGATTGACCGAACCACGTTAAATCTTTGTGTCTTTTGGTATATTTCCCGTTTGTCATCTTACTCATGGTCATTCGAGGTTTGTTTTGTTAGCTTCCGCATTACACCTAATTGTTTCAGTCCTAACAGTCAGGTCCTCCAAAAAACAATGCACGTTTTGAAGGATCCGACACGGTTGCAGTGCAACAACTTATTTGGAGAGTCCGAGCAATATAAGTCACCATCATTTATATTGGTATTCCTTCTAATATTGTTTAGACTATCCCCCCATCTAGACTTCGGATTTACATCACATATTGCACAAAGTTCCTCATACTTAATTAATCAGAGGAAATTGAAATTAAAAGAAACAAGTGAATTCATTAAGGTTAAAGGACTTGAGATTTAGCTATCAACAAATAAAAAAGTGCAAACAAAAGACTAGCAAGTTAAGAAGAACTGCATATATCTATTAGAAGGCAACACTCTATAAAATACTTAAATTTGCAACTGTTAGCAGAAACATGAAATTAAAGAACAAGGAAGAACAACAATATTTAACATGGTTCAGATCAAAATGATCCTACGTCCACCAAAGAACAACTGCACCAATATTTATTTCACTATAAAAGAATACAAGTGAAATACTATAAGATTGAAAACACAAATGCCTTAGAAGGTGAGAAGGCAAGTGAGAGGATGATTCGAAAATGAATTAAGAACTACCTATTTATAGGAATGGATTCATCCTATTAATGTCATCCATGACATCACTATATGTCAAAATTGTCAAGGTTAAGAATATGAAACCATTTCATGGTTTGCCTAAATTTCACCTACCAAGATACTATCTTGACGTTTATTTTGTACTAATTATTTTCCTACCAAGTTTTAATGTTAATTCATCTTCCATTTAATTTTATTCCACAAGAACCAAACCAACTCTTTCAATATCCACCTTGGTTTGTGTTCCGAGCATGCGTATAAACAACTCTGGCCAAACTTTAAGCTACAGGGGGAAAAATCCCATTGGAGAAAAAACAGAATAATCAACCTTTGTTTAACATACTAGCTAAACCTAGCAGTGTTCACCACAGAGTTGCATCAATGATGCATACTCACGCCAAGTTTTGTTAGTGTGCAAACATGGCAAGCGGGACTATTTTGGTTAAACATGTAGGCAACGTTATCGTCTGTGATAGATTCTCAACCTCTTGATAGCTTCATCTTCTATGGACATCTCGAATAAATGAATCTGACATCAATTGTGTTAGTGCGCTCATGAATATTTGATTTTTAATTCAAAGGAATAGCACTTTGACATAACATCTTAGCTGGATTAGATGAACGAAACTCAATTATGCCACCAAACCATTCAACCAGATAGCTTCTTTCACTGCCTCCGTTGTTGTCATATATTCTACCTCTGTTATAGACAAAGCGACAATCAACTGTAAAGTCAATTTCCAACTAACAACACTACCAACGAGAGTAAAGATGTATCTAATTGTGGACCTCTTTCGATCAAGATCTCATGCATAGTCAAAATCTACATAACCGGGAATTGAAATACCTTCACTTTTTTGGAAGGTTAGGCTAACATCAGGAGCTCCTTAAGATCTCTCCAATATCACTTGACAATTTCCAGTTACTTTCCTAATTTTCCATGTACCTGCTACAACAATTATAGATTGGGCAGTATAATGGACGTGTGCACCACTATACATCATTATGCTACCAATTGGAGCTCTACATAAGAAACCTTTGACATATTTCCACCTGATCCTTAGACTGAGGTTTTAGTAACTCTGAAGCTTTGAAATGAGAAGTAACGGTTTTTCGTTACTTACAGGCTTTCTCATATTGCGCATATTGAATCATTCAGGAACTTGTTTGATGTACCTATTTTGAGAAAGAGTACACACCATTTCTCTTGAAATCTCCATTACAAGAATTTTGTTTGCAGCTCCACAAACCTTATTCAAATTCCTGTCACAGTTTTCTTGAAAATACTTTTATTTGTGATGTTGTTAGCAGAAATAAACATATCATCAACATACAACATAGATTAAATAATAGATTAGCAGACATGTTCGTGTGATAAACATCTCAAAATGCAATCTCTAAAAATCCATAGGTAGTCATGATTGCATCAAAACTCTTGTACCATTGTCTAGGGGATTGCTTCAAACCATACAAAGACTTCTCCAGTTGGCATACATGGTCTTCTTTTCCTTCAACTTGGAAACCTTCAGGATGAACCATATAGATTGTCTCTTCTAGATCCCCATGTAAGAAAACAGTTTTGACATCAAACTATTGAAGCTCTAAATCAAATTGTGCAACCAATGCTAGTAGAACGCGAATTGAGTTATGTTTCACGACTGGAGAGAAGATCTCATTGTAGTCAATTCCTCCTTCTGACTGAAATATTTTGCAACAAATCTCTCCTTGAACCTAGCATCTTTCACTTCTGATACCTTCTTTCTTTCTGTACACCCATTTGCATCCAATTGTCCACATCCACTTTGGCCTTTTGACTAAGACCCATGTCTCATTATTGTTATGAGACTCCATCTTTTCAATCATGGCCAACTGCCATTGTGCAACATCTTTCAAAGAAATTGCTTCAACATACGAAGAGGGCTCGATATCCTTAATCTCTTTTTCTGCAGCAATGAACGCGCGTGTAATAAAATTTTCTTGCTCTATAAGACGTTTTGGTTTCTGTATCTTCCTTTTGTCCCTTCCCTTCTCTATTGTATATGGTTCATTACAAGCAATTTCTTTAAGATTTGCATTTTTTGACTCATCAATTTGAGTCTCTTGATCCCGTTCCTAGATAAGCTCCACCGGTAGCTCCACCTGCTCGTTGTTCTCGTTTCTTGATAACTCCACATAAACTTTACGAGGATCTAAGTACAGAGGATTCATCAAAGGTAACATATTTACTAACTACAAATTTGAGTAAAGACAAACACCATAGTTTGTACCCTTTTGCTCCATCCACATACTCTGTGAATATGACCTTTTTAGCCCTTTGTTCAAGATTTCCTTTGTTAACATGATAATAAGTTGGACACCTATTCACAAGTATGAATAGTTAGAGGGTTGACCTGACCAGACCTCATTCGGAGTCTTAAAGTCAATCACTGATTCTAGAGATCGATTGAAAATATGAAAAGCAGTATGAACCGCTTCAGCCCAAAATAATTTGGACATACAACAAGCCTTCTCAAGAAGAGTTCTGTTTATTCTCTCAGCAACTCAGTTTTACTTTGGTGTGTGCCTTACCGTCTTATGCCTTGTGATCTTATGAACCTTGAAGAAATAATTGGAATCTTCACTACAAAACTCCAAGCTTTTTCTCTCTATTTGTTTTCTTAACCAAAATTGTCCACATTTAAATTCCTCAAAAGCATCACTTTTTGCCTTCAAGAAATGCACCCAAATCTTTCATGAAAAATCATCAATGAATGTGAAGATACCTTTTTCTTTCCTTCGATGGAAGCTTAGAGGGACCCCAAATCTGAATGGATGTAGTCTAGCACCCTCTGTCTGGCTGCCATGATGAGCTGACAGTTTCTGCTTCCTTAAGACGCTGTGCTAACAAATTCACGGTGTTAATCTTCTCATCATTCAAAAGGTTTGCGTTGCTCAACATCTCCCATCCTCATTGCGCTTCATATGGCTAGTCTCTGTGCCATAATTTGCGTTGAACATTTGATAACTTCACTATAGATTGCATTTACAGAGCAAATAAGGGTTATTTCTCAAAGTGTGTAGAGTCATCTCCATCTGGACTTTCAAAAATGACTAAATGGCCCTTTAGTCACTTTAATATTACTCCTTCACTATGTACTTATAGCCTTGTTTATCCAAAGTACCCAGGGAGATAAAATTCTTCTTCAAACCAGGAACATGAAGGACTTCTGCAAAAGTTATCACGATTCCATCATGGCAGCGAACACAAACTGAACCAATTCCAACCATTTTACAACTTGTATTATTGCCCATTGATATGGTTCCTCCACTTGTTTCATGATGCTGAACCAATCTCTTCGAAATGTCATATGCAAAGTATAACCAGAGTCTAAGGCCCATTTGTTTTCATAGACTCCACTATTGCATGATGTTGTCATGTACTTTCTCAACAATGAATGCATTCTCCTTTTCTTTGGACTTCGACATAGGGTAATCTTGTTCAAAGTGCCCCCTCTTTTGACAACCCCAACACTCCGCTTTCTTTTTGTTCACACGAGACTTTACTCTGTACTTCGTTTTGTTCCTTCCCTGTTGGCTAGTATGACCTCTAACAAAGACTCCACTAGCTTCATTCCTTTTGTCTCCTTTAACATGCATCTGCACAACACAAGAGTTAAGTGCTTGCCGCACTTGCTCAAGTTGGATAGGTTGTTTGCTATACATCATTGAATTATTTATATCATGATATTTTGAAGTCAGTGAAAATAGCAAAGAACATGCAAGCTTCTCCTTATCCTTTTTAATTCCAGCAGTTTGTAAGTCCATCACTAATTTACCAAACGCATCTAGATGTTCTTGCAACAAATTACCTAAATCCATCTTAAATGTATGAAGACGCCGTTGTAATAACATCCTTGGTGTCACTGATTGCTCCTGGTAAAACCCTTCCATCTTTTCCCATAACTCTTTGGTCTTCTCTTCGGTACTTGTAATCACTTCACAAAGTACGTTAGGTGCAAGAGACAGTTGAATTACACTCAATGCATCTCCTTCAATCTTTTTCTTATCGGAATTTGATATCTTATTAGCGTACTTTCCGTGAATAGCATGGATTGAACCTTCCCTCCGCAGTAATGCCATCATCTTAATCTTCCATATATTAAAGTTGTGGCACCACTACATCTATCAATTTCAAACTTCATGGAAATAATTTTTTTTACTTGTTCTTCCTTTTCTACTTCAATGTATTTGAAAAATACAGAAAACCAAAAATATTCTTTTATGATGTGAAGTCAGACTGTGTTGCCAAAACAGAACATTTTACTCCCAGACTTGTCTCTTTCGATACCAATTGTTAGCGGAAAGTGAAATTAAAGAAACAAGTAAGAAAATAATATTTAAGGTGGTTCGGATCAAAAGGACCCTACGTGACACCAAAGAACAACTGCACTAATATTTATGTCACTTTACAAAGATACAGTAAAATACTATAAGCGAAGAGAACACAAAGCCTTAGAAGGTGAGAAGGACAAGTGAGAGGATGCTTGAAAATGATAAGAGCTACCTATTTATAGTAATAAATTTATCCTATTTATGTCAATCCATGCATTTACTATATGCCCAACTTTGTCAAGGTAAGATATGACAAATATTTTACGGTTTGTCTAAATTTCACCTACTAAGATACTATCTTGACTTCTATTTTGTACTAATTATCTTCCTACCAAATATTCATGTTAGTTTGATTCCACAAGAACCAAACCAACTCTTTCAGCAACAAACTTAAAACATCACACCCCAAAAACAAGCACGCCAATCGAAAATAAATAACCAAACAGGAAGAAAGGACAAAACACACGAGAAGTGAGCCGACAAGGCTGTAACATGGATATGTATGAATTGTTTAACCTGCTATCTTTAGATCTCTTCAGCGTTGAATAGATAAAGTGATATACTGTTAACCATTTCCTCATGATTGCTTACGAAAACTTCAAAAAGTGCACAAGATACATGAAACGTCTAATCACTATCCATGTTATAGTATAACAAACTGTATTTTGTCATTACTTTCTCAAAACAAATGTTGCATTTGATAATTTCCTTTTCATGATTGAATGGGAATTAAAAAAAAAGAGCTTGTAGTTGACATTTTCCAATGTCAAGGTCTTGGGAGCGCTAGAATAAAAACGATCAACAAAATAATCGCATTTTGTGCAATAGTATGCCCATCCAGAAGTATGTTCCATATATTATTGACAAGCATGGCATTTTTTTTTATCATAGATGGAACAGAGAAGCAAATATTTTCGAGAAAGTAATTGTAACCAACACAAATGTACCCCTTCATGAACAAAAAGTTGTACAAGCTGCAACTCAGACACTTGGCTGAGTCATATTCATTGAGAGAATAGCGGTGAGTGACTTCCCTACTCAGATGATTTGCACGAGCTGGAGGACTACTTAGTTTGTCGCTGTTTCTATAGTTGAGCCAATGAATCAATCTCCATTGAGAATTCTATTACAACAGCACAGTCGAAGTGACAAAGGTAAACATGATCATGATTGTAAAATACCCAAACAATCCGAAGTGGGAACAACTTTGGTACGGATTGAGCAAGAGAGTGAAGCATCCTCACCATTCATTGGTAACGAAAAGAACAAAAATAGGGCATTTCACTTTCACGTTCAAAGTTGTTGGTATATAGAAGCACATTCGACTTGAAAATTGAAATTACACGAATGAAAACAATAGTATGATTGAAACAGAGAAAGTTCAGAATCATCAATGCCACAAGTTTCACAAATGAAATTGCTCATCATCGTTAGCCAATTTAAAGGGCTTTAAAACAATAGTTTGGTCATAGTCGAGGGAAATTATTGCACACATCATCAATAGAATAATCACAACATAAAGATGCGTAACGTTGAGCGTAGATTGTGACATTGCAAAAGTTGCACTTGATTCCACTCAAGTGACAATGCTGCAACAAATGACAATGGCTGTAGTGATTTAAGGTATCGTCACGAGTCAGATTATCTAAGGCATCAACAAAAGCAACTCTTATAAAGTGATTCATTCGTACTGGCTTACCCTGTAACGACCTGTTTAGTCGTTTTGAGCAGCATATTTTATTTCTGGAAAAAATAGCGGAGGCCCGACGGGACAACACGACGGACCGTTCATGGGCACGATGGACAGTTCGCAGGGGGTCTCGTTTTAAAACACATGGAAAATCTGAAATTGGGTTACTGAAAATCGACTATCTGAACTTCGTCACGAAATGGCAGGACGGACCGTCACAGGTTGTGAGGACGTCACAGAGTCGCAGTGGAAATCCACTCTCTGACGATGGCGACGACCTGCAGACGGACCGTCACAGCACGACGGGCCGTCACAGGTTGCGTAATCCCAGTCGGGGTCGGATTTCTTTACACGTTTTTAAGGGACGTTTTGGAGTATTCCTACTTTAATTATAAAGTTAGAGGCTAAGGTTAAAAGTCTAATTTACTTGGAGGTTAAAAGAGGTAACCTATAGTTATAGTGGGTTCTTAGCCATCTTTTACACTAATTATATGGTTAAATAGCGGTAAAGAAAAGAGGGCTGAATAAGAAAAATAGAAAGAAAAAGAGAGAAAGAAAAAGAAGAAGAGAACGAGTAGAGAGAGGAGAAACGAAGAGGATAGCAAGGATTTTGAGAAGATACGTGTGACGCCAATTATTGGTGGAGGTAGGTTATGGTCTTTCATATATCGTAGTAAAACTCTTAATAAGCGTGAATGATATGGTTGGGTTGCTATTATAAAGTCTCTATATGCTTATTGGGGTATCATGATGTGACTTTATTAATATTAGTTGTGATTGAACCAAGGATGATGAAGCCTCTTGAATCCCAAATACTTGATAAAAACCTAAATATCTTCGTTAATGATGATGGCCTTGATTATGAAAAGGGAAGGCTGAGGAACTAAAGTGATGAGATGATGCCGCCTTGGTATAAAAGAAGGCTTGATGAAGTTAATAGAATGAGAATTAGTGGATCCGGAGAGTGTTCAGTACCGACACATAGAATTAGTGGGACTGGTGTCACGAACCGACAGTAGATGTAGGGGATCGGATTCACGTACCGAAAATAGAATTAGTGGGACGGGTGTCACGAACCGAAACGTAGATGTAGGGGATCGAGTGTCACGTACCGACACAAGAAGTAGGGGACGGTGTCACGAACCGACACGTAGATGTAGGGGCGGATGGGAGTGGCACGTACCGAAAACATTTAATTAGGGCGCGATAGGAGTGTCACGTTCCGCCACATAGTAGTAGGGGGCGGAGTTCAGCCGACACAAGGAATAAAGATAATGAACTTGAAAAATGAAATATAATTAATCTAACGAACATGTACTCAACGAGTATGGTATGGAGGGCCTTTTGAGTCCTCATAGATATGATCGGTGAATTAAAATGAGTTGTGATTTGCTACTTGGGGCTATAAAATGGTTGAGACATCTTAGTTGATTTTATGATATTATCTGAGATAATTGCTTGTATTTGAGTTGGCCGATGTACATACTCAGTACTTGTGGTTGGGTTGTACTGACCCCCTATTTTAGTTTCTTTTTTATATTGTGGATGCAGCAATAAGTGCCGGCATCTTCGACTCAACATGTAATTCAGCCATCTAGTCACACCGGATCTTCAGGGGAGTAATGCTTCTAGCGTGGACTGGATCTCCTTCCTCATGTCTTGATGCCTTGAAGTTTCGGCATAGACTAGCTTTTATTGGTGTTAGGCTCTTAGAATACTCTTAGTTTAGTAAATTGATCTAGATGTTCTTGTGTGATGAATTCCAGATTTTGGGGAATTTAATATGATGTTGAATTTTAGAATTATGAATTGTCTTTTTGTATGAGTTTATGTCTTCCGCATTTGCTTTATGTTTGATATAAATGAACATGATAAGGTGTAGATTGGTGGTTCGCTCACATAGGAGGGTGTAAGTGTGGGATGCAGTCGCGGATATCGGTTTTGGGCGTGACATCCCTCCGCGGAATTTTGAGTTCGTAGTAAGCAGGAACAAATCCCACAACATTTTTTCTTCTGTTGTGGTGTTAAAAATGTGTGTATATATAGAGATACAACTTTTTCTTGGGAAGATTAAACAATTTTGATCCATACATTATTCATACTTCCTCTGTTCCTAATTAGTTAACCACTTCTGAGTTGACACACTTATTAAGAAAAATAATAATTGATTATTGATATAGTGAGTTTACCATTTTACCTCTATTAATTATGAAGTTGATGAATTGAGTATTTAAGATTTTCAAGAAATTCTATATTTTTCGAACTAATAAATTGAGGATATAATAAATAATTTTTTTATTCTTTCTTGATTTGTCAAAATAGACAAGTATTAGGGAGAACTAAAAAAGAAAAAGTGAACAAGTAATTTGGAACATACAGGGTATGTTCTAAATACTGATAGTAGTAATATCACAAAGGCCGTGCATAGTGGCAAGCAAAAACTATTGTCTTTGATTTCTACTACTCCCTCTACTAATCATAATTCAAAATAAATGAATTATTTAAAGTTCAGAAATTTTTTGAAATTTCTATTTATATTTAATCTTCAGCTAATGAGGTTCTTAATTACTTTACAATTTTTAGAAGAATAATTTGACAATTATCAAAAGGATAATAGTGGAACGTAGCCTTTAATTTATGTCTTAAACAGTTTTCTTAAGAGATGTGCCATAGCCTAAACAATTCATCTACTAGTGGACATAAAGGGACTTTAGTAAATATTCCTCCAAGACTTACGCGAGATTTTTTTTTATAATCATAAAGAAACAAAAACGAGATATGCAAAGCTGAGTAAGGAGTAGAGCTAGTAAAGGCTTAGGGTTCATTTGAAGCCCCTTCGGAGGCAGTATTAATTATTTACATAGTTTTGAATATTGATTATATATTATATTTAATATTTATTAGAGATTTATAGACCTTTATCTACCCTCTACTATATATATATATATATACTTATATGTTGGGAAATCAACCCTTTCAAATCTCGTGTGTGTTATTATCTTCATATTTTGAATCTTTTAATGGAAAATACTTGATTAGCACAACACCTCAGCTCAATAAAAAAAGGGATTTGATTGTAATATATGTTTTGTAATTAGCGAAATTAATCAAAGTATCTTAAGTCTGATTTGTTAGCAGGGATAAAAATCCCAAGCCAACATATATCTACAATGTGCATGACTATTATATCATGTCCGTACTTAGGTTGTTTGGCGCCAATTCATGGAAGGAGTCCCATATACTCTCTTCCCCCCCGTTCTCAATAATAATGTTTCCACTATATGATTTATTTAAGTTTACGGTTCACTGATAGTTTTTTCAACTTTTTTTATGAAATGAAAAATTACACTAAGTTAGAATTTACCTCTTATTTCATTAAGTATAGTCATTTTTTATCCACATTTTTCAACCTTTGCCAATTGTATTTATTATATTCAAAATTATTTTGTGATATAGTTAAATCACACTTCTATTTATCGTTTCTTAAGTCAATAGTCAAATAAATACGGAACAACTATATTGGGAAGATTGAAGACATGATACACTTTGTTGATCTACCGCATATCTCCTCCTCTCTGTGGCTTTATGTCTTCTATCTGATCCTGTTCCAAATTTCTCTTCTATGTTCCAATAATTCTATTGATATGAGTAAATCATTTTTAATCTTCATGTTGAATATGCTTCTATAGCCATAACCTTGTACCAAAATGTGAAATATCTCATAATCTTTCCATCGACGATGCTAGAATATACATATATTCACACTCACATTTGCATTTTCTTCACCTTGTTGTATAGGTGATGAGCCACGTATTTATGAGTGGCCAATATTCTTCACTAGTATTAATAGTCCGCAAAAATCCTCTGGGACCCCGGTCATTGTTTGTATATCCGCCACATTCAAAAAATTCAAATCACTATGCTCGATTTCTATCTTTTTCATCCTTCAACAATGTAGTCCAGTTTCTATACTTTGATTTCTTAGAGGCTATAAGGTATTGGGATATTAATAACGTCTTAATATTTATCATAATGATTTATGAAAGAATCTATTTCAGGCTTGCTTACGCTTTTAGAATTTAATTTCTACATTTTTTTAATCTTATAAAGGTGTTCAGTTGAGTTGTGGTTGTCTTCAACTCTGTATCCCATATTGAACGGGTTTGGGTTTTTGGTTGTGAACAATTCAAAAAACCAGATTTTTGGGTTATGAAAGTTCACCACTTAGCTTCAGACACCGATTTAGTGATCAACCAGACAATTGTACCAAAAACAAATTCAAACATAATGAATACACTAGCGAAAGAATAACTGGGATATTTAATTGTGTTTTTTTTCTCAAGCTTCATTTGATAAAGAAACTTTAAAGAATAAGTAGATTTTGGAAGTTTGCTCAAACAAGCGTTAAATTAATATATTAAATTAAGGAAATATTATGCGAGTTGGAAAATATTACTAGGTTATTAGTCAATGAGGGTATAGTTTATTTTATTTATTGTCAGACAATATAGTTTCAGGTCTTTTGCCAATAATATTGAGATTCACCACCTCTTTGTATACCGAACCAACAAAGATTTAAACGACCATTGTGAATGAATTTATACAAAATCAAATTTATCTTACCTATTCAAAATCCTGATTTTTCTCCTTAAATCACTCTTCCACTTCCAATTTGAAATTCAAATTTCACTTTCTCCCTCTAATCGTGTTTTACTTTTTGTAGGTAACTGCTCAATCGTGGGTGAAAATCTTTTTTCTTCGTTTTTCAATTGTATATGCATTATGCTCATTAGTTTTTGGATGATTTTTTCTCAAAATTTCAACATTACTTATCAGATTATAAGTTTTCAAAATCAAAACAGACGATTCAACTCCATCTAATACGATTACAAGAGGTACATAATTGCATCTGAAGGTTATTTATAACACCCCATAAGTTTCTAAGTCAAGTCTCAAACTATTCTTTGTTGTAAATAAGATTTTTTCCTAGAAATTTTAAATTTTTTATAGGTATTAAGGTCACTAAATGTAACACCTCTAGTTTGAAAGAGAACTAAAGAGAAATTCGTTCAAGTCAACCATCAGTTTTCCTAAGTTTTTGTTAAACTTCAAACGATCATATATTTTAGTAAAATATAGATTTAGGTGTTCCATTACCTATAAAATTAGAGGTCCTCGAGTTATTTCCAATGCCACCGAGTTTGTCTCAACCAAAATTCTGAGTAAAAAGTTATGACAAATTTACTAGAGAAGCTCTAATCTAGCAGCAACTCCGCGTTACAGAGTGATTACGGGCCTCATTGTTGGCTAGTAAAATATTTGGACTTTCAAACCGTTCTATTATTTAAGGGTATTTTTTCTCCTAAAACCCTTAGGTGGTCATTTAAATGGCCCTAAACGTGAAAAAAAAACCTCAATTTTAATAGTCAAACCCTCTCATTGCGACTCTTGCAACTTAAAAAATTAAACTCAAATAAAAAATAAAAAAACTTAAAAAAATTAAAAACTTAACCCCTACCCCCCCCCCTCCCTCCCACCCTTACCCTCCCCCCCCCCCTCCACCTTCCCCCCCCCCCCCCCCCCCCCCTCCTCCCCCCCCCCCTTCCCTCCCCCCCCCCTCCTCCCCCCCCCCTCCCCCCCCTCATTCCACCCCCCTCCCCATCCCCCTCCCCCCCCCTCTTCCCATTCCCCCTCCCGGACAGCCAGACGAGCTTCCCCTCTTCCCCTCCCCCCCCTTCCCCCCCGTCCCCTCCCCCCCCTCCCATTCCCTCCCACCCCCCACCCTCCTCCCTCTTCCCCCTCATTACCCCACCCCCCTTTTTCCCCTCCCCTCCCTCCCCTCACCCCCCCCACCCTCCCCCCCCTTCCCTCCCCCCCCCTCCCCCCCCCTTCCCCCCCCCCTTCCCCCTCCCCCCCCCCCCCCCCCCTCCCCCTCTTCCCTCCTCCCCCCCCCCCCCCCCTCCCTCCCCCCCCTCCCCCCCCCCCCACTCCCATCAGTTCCTCCTCTCCACCCCACCTTTCCCCCCCCCCCCACCCCCCCCCCCCCCTCCCCCCCCTTCCCCCCGCTCCCCCTTCCTCCCCCCCCCCCCCCCATTCCCTTCCCTCCCCTCCCCAAATTAAAAAAATTAATTAAAATCTGCTATGTTTTTTTTCTACTCATCGCAATACGGTACGGGAGGGTTCCAAGATTTTCTTTCAAGTTTCTTCAAGAACTTGTATACATTCTAGTATCTTAAGCTTCTCATTGTTGCATTTTTTCTCCTTATCCATCATGAAATTGTCACCTAAAGTCGTTCTTAATTCTGTTGATTGGCTCTTGATGAAGTTCTCGATGTATTAGCATCATTCTTTAATAATAGATTCTTGTTGATTTCTTAAGGTGAGGGTCTTTGTGAATGAGTGTTTTATTGATGGAGTTTGGGTGAGTTTCTTTGAAGACATTTCGGGTTTATGAAATTTTGTGAAATTGGGTAATGGAATTTCATTCGGCGTGAATTGAATCGAGTTTCGGAGAGAAATAAAAGATTACACAAAGATATGCGCCCATACCCTCATCGCAGATGCATTTTAGATTTTTAGTCTTCAGATAGTCACCCCAATGAGGAGAGGATACCGATTCTTCTGGCTCAAAATTTATCTTGCTACAAAACTTTTAATTCCATCTTTGCGTCGCGCCAATGCTTCTTCAAACTGTGTCTTCACTCTCTTCTTATTCCTAAATATCTAAGCATTCATTAAAGATCCAATATCCTAATTATAACTCTTAAATTCATATTTCAAGTCAAGGTAATATTAAGAAGAAAGTTCATGAGGGATTTTGAGTCAAATTGAGAATTCTTTCAAAAACATTTATAGTTTTGAGAATGAGAAGAGCGATATTCACGACTTCCTATATTGTTATTGAGATTCTTGAGTTGATTTGTTCATGTAAATAATTTCGCATGAACCCTATGAGTTGAGTATTCTTGAGATGAGTAGTATCTCTAAGTTTCGAGTTCTTGAGTTTTCTATATAGTTGTTGAGATCCTTGATGTTGTTCGTTCATGTAAATATTTCGGCATGAACCTATTTTGAGGTATAAGTTTTGATGAGTTTGTAAAAGTCATTCATTGTGTTTTAAACTGACTTTTGAGGAAAAGCTTAAAGAGACAATTTTTAGTTAAGTCAAAGGAAACTATTTTTCCCAACTGTAATATTTTTATATTTTAAAACGGGAGAAATATTGTGTTCTAAATGATCTTATGAGGAGTTTTGAGCATTTCCTCTTTTTAGAGAAGCTTTTGAGTAATTATCTCAAATTGTGGAAGAGTTATGTTATTAAACATACGAGCATGAGTGTGTGTGTGTGTGTGTGTGTGTCTATATATATATATATATATATATATAATATCTTATGGAGTAGTATTGATCACTAATATGGCAGTAGTTTCAGACACTGCAAAATCCTCATAAATCAGGTATGCCGATATGAGTAAAGGATCATACTTTTTAGATGAATCCTTAGTGTCTTCGGTCAGAGTTAAATGGATCTACTTAGTTGAGGTGTTCGATATCTCAAAAAGGTACAAGTTAGTTCTGGCAACATAGGCGAGATATTTTATAATCATGTAGCTCATAATGATGGTTGCTAGTTAGAATGATGGTTGTTAGTTAGAGAATCTCCCAATAAGAATAAAGAGTTTATTATTGTATTTTTTATACATCTTGAGTTATTATTTTATGTTTTAATAGCTTTATATATTGCATCTTATTATCAGTGCTTTCATATTGAGTTGAGTTGAGGTAAGTTGAGTATGTCTTCCCTCTCTATCAGTTTAACTATAATTGTATGTTTCATCTTTCCCCTTACATTCATGTACATTCAATGTACTGACACCATTCAACTTGCATTAACATCGTTTCTTTCTTGGGACTAAACCAAGACATGAACTTTATTGGGACTATTCACATTCCAACTAGCTTGGGTGAGCATCATTTCTTTTGAAAGGCCTCATATTTGCCTCTTATTTTAGTTGTTGGGGATTATGTTACGACACTTATCTGAGAACTAGAGGCTTTATAGTTAGTTTAAAGGTTGAGGAGTCTCTCATTATTTCTTTGGTTGTTGAGGTGTTTTGAGGTCTTGAGGAAGTTAATTGTAACTTGTTAATTATTTTTAGACATTTATTAGAGTTCAGTTCAAAAATGAGTTTTTAAAATTTATTTATGCATTTGGAGTTTCCATTGTGCTTGAGTTAGTTTCTACTTGTAGTACGCCATGATGAGGGTTTATTTGGGGACCAACAGTGGTTCTCGAGTGACGGCCATGTCCAGGGTGTAGGCTCGGATCGTGAAAAACTTGGTATCAGAGCATAAAGTTCAAGTATCTTAGGGTTTTATGAAAGGCTGTCCAACCTAGGATCCTTATTTATGGTCATGTTAGGGTGTGCCCCCATATTCTATAATAAATGAGGGTAAGTCACACAACATTAAGAAATTTTTTCCTTGTTTCATACTCTAATTCGGATGTCACGACCCAAAACCGAGCCGCGACTACTGGCCACCCACATTTACCATCCTATGTGAGCGAACCAACCATCTAAACCTTAACATTTCAATTTAATATCACACATAAACACCATGCGGAAGACTTCAACTCAAAATAAACACATTCAATAACCCTAAAATTCAACATCTCTATTAATCCCCAAAATCTGGAATCGTCATCACCACAAGAACATCATGATCACAAATACTCGGTAGGAGTATTCTAGGAGAAGTTAAAACAAATAAAGCTAGTCTATGCCGAAAACTTCAAGGCCTCAAGACATTAGGACAGGAGATCCATTCCAGGCTAGAAACATTAGCTCACCCTGAAGATCCGGCTGTGCCGAAGACTGGCTTCGAACTACTGTTTAAGTCGAAGATATGACGGCACGTTTGCCTGCACTCCACAAATAAACAAAGGAAAATCATAAAGTGGGGGTCAGTCACCACAAGTACTTAGTAGGTCTCATCTAGCAGACTCAAATAGAAAACATTATCTATCAAGTAACCTCAATAAAATCAACTAATATCCTTGCAATGCAGCATTATACAATTACTCATATCTTGGTTACACACCCAAGCACATCCAATGAGGACTCACGCCTCCTCATCATACTCCGTTTGAAACATGTTCTTTAGATTGAGTATTTAGTATCTTAAATTCATTATACTACATTAATTTTACTCCTCCGGCTCGTACGTGACACTCCCGCCTCCTCTTTCTATCCTGGTGTCGAACGTGAACCACTCCGATCCTCATATTCTATCCTGGTGTCGGAACGTGACCCTCCGATTCCTCATATTCTTCCTGGTACCAGGAACGTGCAAACCCGATCCCTTACGATCCTGGTGTCGAAACGTGACACTCAACCGCTCCTCATATTCAATCCGGTACCGGGACGTGGCAACCCCGATCCATATACTATCCTGGTGGCGAACGTGAACACTCGATCCTATATTCTAATCCTGGTACCAATGGAACGAACTTGGCACCACGATCCATATACTATCCTGGTGTCGGAACTGACCATCCGATCCTCATATTCTATCCGGTACCGAACTTGGCCCGATCCCCATAATCTCAAGCCACTCCTTTCGGTCATTAAGCCTTCTTTTATACCAGGCACATCGTCTTAACAAAGGTAGATTAGGGTTTCTTCAAAGATTTAAGATTCAAAGCTTTATCATGTCTTTTTTATCACAATCATGTATATATATAATGTAAGATCACATCTGCATACACGCAATTAAGCATATAAAGACTTAATAATACCTACTCGACACATACATCGCTATTAAGAGTTTTACTACAAATAGTGTAAAAGCCATAACTACCTCCACCCGAAGACTCGTGATCAGCAAGCAAAAACCTTCTCAATTTCCTTGCTTTGTCACTCTTCTTTCCTCTCTTGACATCGATGCTCCTCTCTCTCTCGCTGATTCTTTTCTTTCTATTTTTCTTTCTTTCAACACTCATTTCTTTAACCCTAATTTTATATAATTAAGTTTTAATAAAAGATGGGCACTAATATCCACTATAACTTAAGGTACCTCTTTTAAGCCCCCAAGTAATTTAACTTTATTAACATTAACCCTCTAACTTTATAATAAAGCAGGAATAGTAAAAACCTCCTTAAAACGTGTAAAGAAATCCGACCCGACATGGGATTTGCGCAACCTGCGACGGCCCTCGTGCTTGCGACGGTCCCGTCTGCAGTCGTCTCAACCGTCAGAGAGTGGTTTTTCCCCACCGAAGACTCTGTGACGGTTCCGTCACATTAAGCCCTGTTGACGGTCCGTCCGGCCATTTTGTTACGTAGTTCAAGCTCTATTTTCAGCAACCCAATTTCAGATTTTTCCAAGTTTCTTGAAATACACCTTTCCTTCCACTGACGGTCCGTCGTTTTTTGTGGTGCCCGTGACTGGTCCTTCGTGGGCTCCGTCACCTGTCTGCCAGTTTTATCCAGAATAAGATCTTGGCCAAATGAGCTCCGAAAACACTAAACAGTTCGTTACAATAGATACCAATTTACTTACCCATTCGTTCGTCCCCGAACGATCAGCAAAAGGAAAACGAAGGGCGAGGAATACCTGAAATCGTGTAAACAGATGTGGGTATCTTCTCGATATCTGTCCTCCGTCTCCCCAAGTGGCTTCTGTCAACGGGTCGATTCTTTCCATTGAACGTTGATAGATGCAATCTCCCTGACCTCAACTTGCGAATTTTCTCGATCTAAAATGGCAACAGGATCCTCCTCATAAGACAAATTCTCATTCAAGCAAACTGACTCCTAACGATAATGTATTTTCATTCCCATGGTATCTTTTCAACAATCGACCAAATGAACACCCGGTATGTACTCCGGAAAGCCCTGGAGGCGGCTAACTCATAAGCACCTCCCCTACTCGCTTAAGTACTTCAAATGACCAATACCTTGGGCTTACTTGCCTCTTTTCACCAAATCCGCATCACCCCTTTCATTGGCTAAACTTTCAAAAGACTTGTTCACACCTCCTATGAACCTAAGTCTCTTACCTATCCGATTTGCATATTCTTTTTGTCTACTTTGGCGTCGCGCCGCTATAAGCTTTCTCTTGAACTGGATTTCACCTTTTCTAACGAGTCTCTCAAAAGGTCATGTACCCCAATGTCTAAACCTCGATGCATCAACCAACCAATGGGTGGACCCTAAGAACATCCTCCTACCATCCACTTCTTCAACGGAGCCATATAATGCTTGAGTGCGCTATTATTGTATGAACCTCCCTAAGGGTAAGAACTACTCCCAATTGCCACCGAATCTATCACACCCGCTCGAAAGCGAATAACATCCTCGCAACACTTGAATTCGTTTCGCTCCAGACGAACCACGGTCTGAGATGGAACTCGGTTACTAAGTCCCAAACCTGTACCGTTACTTTCTTATGCATGTTTCCAACCCTTAGAAGTAAACTGCGTACCTCTATCGATATGGATGATAGTGGGAACTGCCATTCTCGAACAACTTCTTGAGTATGTAAAGTTTTGGCTTACTTCTCTTGTCATTGTAAGTCACCTTAACCGGAATAAATGAGGCAGACTTAGTTAACCTAATCACAATCACCCAAATAGAGGTCATTATTGTCCCACTGCCCTTGGAAGACCAACCACGAAGTCCTTGTCAATTCTCTCCATTTCCATTCCGGCATGGGCCATTTCTCTGAAGTGTTCCTATTCCTCCGGGCTCTGGTGTTTTCATACTTTACTTGTTACAATTTGGACATTGTCAATTAAAAACTCACAATATCACCTTTCATTCTTTCTCCATCACACCAAGTGTTGCTTTTAGGTCACGGTCCACTGTTGCACCCGGATGTATCGAATACCTTGAACTCATGAGCCTCGTCCGAATAGTGTTTGGATCAATCATCGACCGAGGTACACACATACCCTTCCCTTAAATCTTCAAACACCTTCCTCAACGATTTTCGCTTCTTCTCCTCTCCTGACACTTTATCTCGGATCCCCCGGATTAATTTTTCATCATAAACCTGCTTTCCCTTCCTTAATCTTGTCAGGAAAACTGGACAGTCTTTGCCTCCACACAAAGCTAAAAATCCTCCTTCTCTTTACTTTTAATCTCAATAAGGTCAATTAGCCAGAGTCTTATAACTATCTCCCTAGCCAATGGGCGCCTGAGCTGCTTGCAGTGGCTAAAGACTTTCCATGCTCCCGCCTTTCTACTAAGCAATCCTCTACTGAACATTCTCCCTATCCCTCTCCTTCCCCGTATGGTACAAATATATTTGTAGTCCTTCCAGTAGTTCCATCCATCTCCTCTGTCTCAAATTCAAATCTCTCTCTCTGAGTGAAGACATACTGTAGACTACGATGACGTATAGACCATCACACTTACCCCATATAAACTAGTGTCTCCATTGCTTTAGTCCAAACACTACCCGTCGGCCAATTCCAAATCATTAGTTGGATAGTTACGTTCAATAAGCACTTTCATTGTCTTGAGCATAGCCACTCACATTTCTTCTCTTGCATTAGCACTGTTACCCAAACCCGAATAGGATCATCATCATACACAAGAAATTCCTTGCCTTCCACTGGCAAGGTGAGAATGTGCAGTATTCAACGAGTCTTGAGCGGCGGAAAGCTGGCCCACACTCATCCGACCATACAAAGGGAACGGTGTGCGTAGGCAAGGGCGGCAGGGGGGGAAGCAAGAGAAGAGACTCCCGTGACAAATCGACGGTAGTAGCTAGTCTACCCCCACAAAGCTCCTTATTTCTGACACACTTAGGAGTCTTACCCAATTTCTTCACTACTTCGATCTTAGACGGATCCACCATCACTCCATCTTAGAAACCACGTGCCCCAAGAAGGACACTCAGCTCTAGCCAAAACTCACACTTATAGAACTTGGCAAAACCTTTTTCTCACCCTCAACATTTCCAATACAATTCTCAAATGCTCCTCATGTTCCTTCTTATCATGGGTTAATCAATCGTATATGCATCATAAATACGATCACAAAGAGATCTAAATTGGCTTAAAAATCCCGTCATCCAAACTCATGAACGCAGCCAGGGCATGTCGTAGAATCCCAAAGTACATCACTACAACTTCGTAATGCCCATTACCTGGTCCACTAAAAAGCAGTCTTTGGCACATCCGTGGCCCGTATTTTCAATGTCATGATAACCGGATCCAGTCAATCTTAGAGAAGACACAAGCACCTTGTAACTGATCGAACAAGTGCATCAATGCGAGACGAGGATACTTGTTTTCTTTATAGTCAACCTGTTCAACTGCCCGGTAGTCTAATGGCACATCCGAAACCCCCATCTTTCTTCTTAATTACAAACAACCGAGCACCCCAAGAGATGCACTTGGTCTAATAAAGCTTTTGCTCACTAATTCTTTGAAGTTGGGCTTTATTCTCTTAACCCCGCGGGGGCCATTCCTGTAAGGGGGGTAGAGAAATGGGCGTGTACCCGGTTTTGAGATCAATACCGAAGTCACTATCCCTATCTGGTGGCATACCCGGAAGATCTGGTCAGGGAATCAATCAATAAACTCCGACCACCGAAACCGCTTCAATCGAAGTACTTGGGTAGTGTCATCGCCCTGATATGTGCCAAGAAGCTAACACACACCCTTTACTACCCATTTTCTTAGTCACGAGAAAAGGAGATTAAGACGCACCGATTGGAAATTGTACTCACCCTCCCACAACAACGGACTCTGTCCCATGGCTTTGGCAACGTCAACCGTTTTAGCATTACATCCAAGATCTGCGCGAATTGCGGAGAAATCCAAGTCATACCCAGAATTACATCAAATCAACCATCTCTAGATAACCAAATCTACATAATTGTTCACTCCCGCACAGTTCAACACAAACAATGACCTATATAACCTTTTCAACTACCACTACCATCACAGACTCACCCACCCACCGTAGTAGAAACCGAATAGGCGTATCAAAGTAATTCAAATGTAAATTTTAGAACCATTAGCAAATGTAGGAAGATACATACGAAAATGTTGGTGAATCCCGGATCAAACACTACAGATGCCATGCAATCACAACCTAAGATTACCTGTGATTGACAGATCAGATGTCTCCGCCTCCGATCTCCCAGGGAAACATAATCACTGGGCCTTTCGTTTGTTTGTTCCGTTGCCCCTACCATGTTGAGATGTAGTGACTCCAGTTTTGCCCATTCACCCCCTGGCATTTTGGGTGACCACCATTACCCTCGACCACCACGTCCTCCTCGGAATAACGGCCTCGGCCATAACACCTCTACCTCTAGCTGTTGGGGGTCTATCACTCTTTTTGGGACAATACCGTCCCCCCCTTTTTTTTGAAAAAAAAAAAAAATATGCCCATTCTCCCCAACCCATACACTCTCATAGAGATCACGCATAGGTTCCCTCTCAGAGAAATTTGACCGGAATACTGAGGTGGACCCCCAACTACAGTCCTGTAGTGAAGACTGAATGGGTCGAACTGAGTAAACCTCCTTGAACCCTGTCCTCATAGAGTAAGAACCATAAACGCACGCCCCTTTTCGAAACCTCTTTTGTGTCGTTGCCTGTGGTGATTCATCTGGTTCCTCCTTCTACCTCTAGCCACCACGAAATCTACCACTTCTTGTAAAGATTTTTGGCCGTAGCCGCTACCCCCCTTGTAAGGCTGAATCGCATTCTGATCTCAACCCTTCAAAAACGGCGATCCGCTCTTGTGGACTGAAACATAGTGAGTGGCATATCTGATAGTGCAACGAACTTAGCCTCATAGCATTGTACCGACATCCTACCTGCTCTAATGCTCAAGAACTCGGCCCTTTTCCTATCTCTCAAGGTCCGGGGACATATATTTCTCCATAACAAGCTAGAGAATGAGGCCCAAGTCATAGGTGTTGCCTCTGTTGTTTGACACGCACATGTGACCGCCACCACATTTTGTGGCGTGCCGTTGGAACTGGTAGCTCCGAACTCAACACCAATCGTTCTACTATACCCACTTGTGTAGTAGATCATGACAGTCAACCGAAATCGTAAGCATTCCTAGATTCTTCAACCCTTGAAGACTGGAGTTTCCAATTCAAAAGAACTTACTGAAAAGTTCATGCCGATCATTTGTCATTTATAGGCCAGTAGTTCCGGCCGTGGAAACGTGCTATGTCCTAGAGGCATCCTACTAGGGGCCATAGTGGCTGCATGTCGTACCTCTGAAACCGGGTGGTTTGGTGCGGAAAAAAAAAAAATCATTTGGTGGTGCCTGACCCTGATCAGACAACCCACTAAGATTTCAGCGCGCACCTGATTGATCATCTCTGGGGTAGGTTGGGTGGCATTTTCCTCGTTCGGTACTTGTTCATTCTCACCCATCCTCCCCTCACTCTTACTACCTCGTCCTCAGTCGGTGGAGTGAATTCACCGCCCTAGCACCGATGGCTAGGTGCTCGTCCCCTCTCTCTCTAGAGGACGTCCTCTTCCACGACTTTACCAAATCTACCCGTGCGCCTTTCCTGCCATCTGTCGCACTCCGAGCTTCAGCCCCAGTGGCTGGTTCATATGCATCCTTGTCTTGCTTGATGTTGATATGTTGTGTAGTCGTGCTCAGTTTCAAACCATCATGCGAAATAGAGTGAAGATGGTCAGATACCAATTTGATCACCTATATACCACTTGGATCCTCCGTATTAGCAAGCACTAACGAAAGAAAGAAAGAATGAATTTCCCTAAGTCTTTATACCTCTCAAAGAAAAGTAAATGGCTCCCCCTACCGTTCTTTAAGACCCTACTAGACCTGTCTTGTGTGATGAAAGGACCAACAACCTATGCCTGATACAATTTGTCACGACCCCAAACTTTGATCCCGACGGCACCCACATTTACCCTCCTATGTGAGCGACCAAACCATCTAACCCTTACATTTCATTTTAATATCAACATAAACAATTGCGGAAGACTTCAACTCATAAATCAAAATCAATCAATAACTTCTAAAATTCACATCTATTAATTCCCTCCCCAAAATCTTTAGTCCTCACCTACACAGAACATCTATGACAAATTCTAACTAGAGTAGTTCTACTAAGCTAAAACAAATAAAAGCTAGTATATGCCGAAACTTCAGGCCATCAAGACCTGAGAAAAGGAGATCCAGTCCAAGCTAGAAGGCCTTAGCTCAACCCTGAAGATCCGGTGTGACGAAGACTGCTTGAACTACTGTTAGTTCGAAGATGACGCACGTTTGCCTCATCCACAAATAAACAAAGGAAAACATAAAAGTAGGTGGTCAGTACAACCACAAGTATGAGTAGGTATCATCGCCAACTCAAAATATGTATAAACAGTAATATATCAAGTAACATCATAAAATCAACTAATATCCTAGTCGATGCACGCATTTACAATTCCTATAATCCTTGGTTACAAACACCAAGCAACATCAATTGAGGAAACTCACCGCTCCTCATCACTATCCGTTTTTTGGGCCACTGTTCCTCATAGATTAGTATATTACCTTATCTCTTCACGAAATTCATTATAATTTTACTCCTTCGTGGGTCGGTACTTGCCATCCTTTCCGCTCCTCATTCTTATCCTGGTGTCGTGAATGAGAACGTTGAACTCCGATCTCTCATATTCTACCCTCTGGGTCGAGAATGTGACACTACTCTACCCGATCCTCATATTCTAATCCTGGTACACCCAAACGGACGTGGCACACGATCCATATACTAAATCCCTGGTGTCGGAACCGTGACCCTCACTCCGATTCTCAATATTCTACTCCTCGGTCAACCCAGACTATTTGGACAAACCCTTCCCATATAACTATACACGGGGTGTCGGAATGTAACACATCCGATCCTCATATTCCTTCCCTGGTACCATAAATACCTAGGAACGTGGCACCCGATCCAAATACTATCGCTGGTGTCCGGAACGTGACACATAGCTGTAACTTCCGCTCCCATCGTTCATATCCTGGTAACTGGGAACGTGGCACCCGATCCCCTAATCTCACTACTTCGTTCATTAAGACCTTCTTATATAACCACGGTCAAGATGTCCTTACAAGTAGATTAGTGGGTTTGTCTTCTTCAAGAGTATTTGAAGATTGTCTGAGCTTTATCATGCTTATTTTTTATCACAATCATGTAATATATATATGTAGATCCACATAATGCATACACGCAATTAAGCATTAGAAGACTTAATAATACTACTCGAACATCTCCATTCGCTATTATAGTTTTACTAACAATGGTGTATAAAACCATAACCTACCTCACCAGAAGAATCGTGAGTCAAGCAAGCAAATTCCTCAATTTCTTGTTGTCCTCCTTCGTTCCTCTCTTGATCGATTCTCTTCTCTCTGCTGTTTCTTTTCAAGAAGGTATTTTTCTTTTATTCAAAACCCTCTTTCTTTATACCTTAATTATTATATAATGTAAGTTTTAAAAGATGGCACTAATAATCCACTAATTAACTTACAAGGTTACCATCTTTTAAATAAACCCCCAAGTAATTAGACTTATTAACATAACCCTCTACACTTTATATTAAAGCAGGATTAGCAAAAACGTCCTTAAAACTTGTAAATAAATCCGACCCCACACTAACTGGGATTTGCGCAACCTGCGACGGCCCGTGTGCTTGCGACGGTCCGTCCTGCAGGTCGTCGCACCGTCAGAAGAGCTGGTTTCCCACGAGACTCTGTGACGGTCGTCACACCTGTGCCGGTCCGTTCCTGCCATTTCGTTACGAATTTTCAGAGATCTATTTTCACGTATTCCTCAATTTAAGATTTTCAAGTATTTGAAACGGACAACCTCCACGAGTTTACGGTCGTCTTGCCCGTGACGGTCCGTCGTGGCATCCTTCACTTCTTCCTGGCCAGTTTTTTCCAGAATAAAATCTGTTTGCTCAAAACGACTATAAACAGGTCGTTACGGTGGAGTTGAATTGTCTCATAATGAATTTGTTCTAACTCGTACTTTTATTATATTTATTCAACTGCCTCTCATACTCAAGTTAGTTGAAAAACAAAACCCAAATATGTATAGAAGAGTTAATCTCAGCAAAAATTTTGAGAAAGTCATGGATTGCAGAGGGGCTTGAGAGAAGCCTGTGAGTGAGTTTAAAGTGTTTGTGCTTAAAGAATGCCTCTTTCATACTCGTGCGTTTCAGTCTAATAATGAGATATAACCTTTTTCTCTAAACCTTGTTTCAATTGACCCTTATGAAGAAGTGTGTTGTAGATCTTGGGTAGTAATTGCACCTGGAAATATAGTGAGAATTACAATGTTATAATCAGTTGTAGTATAGTGGCCAGAGTTAGGGGAAAGAATGCAGAGGTATAGTTATCTATGAAAAAGACATAGTGATCAAGAAAATTATGTTCTTGTATTCATGTACCCAGTAGGTTATTAATGAGGAGTTTTCACTTATGGATAGACAAAGAAATGATGAATTTGTGTAGATTTGACGATACGAGTAAGTAATGAGTTCTAGTAAGGAATATTTAAGTATACTACCTTAACTAGAAATGATAGTTTAGATGATGTTTCATTTTGTATCATGAGGTGATACCTGAACTTGCTTATGATTTTTTGGTGATCAACATGATCTTCAAAGGGCTATTGAACTAGTTAGCCAACAATATGTAGTGATGGAGTAAATAGTACTTAAGTGTGAAAGGAAATGTGAGGGTAAATTATAAGTATGAAGACTGAAAGATAAAAAATTACTACTTGTCATGAGGTCTTAGTGAGTGAGTGTTTCTTAATTTGTATCTAGTAGTTGTAAGTTACTATAATAAAAGAACAATCATATTGATATCTTGGTTTAGTAACAAACATTAATCTTGAAATTGAGATGAGCGTCGTGACCAAAAGAATGGAAACATGAGAGTGATTATGTTAGTTTCAGATCTGATCTGGTAAGTTTGATATAGATTAGGTGAAGAGTTAAGAGGTCAGTGACAATGAAGGTGAGCGGTAGAAGTATGTGATTCTGGCTTTGAGGAAAAAGTAGTAAAATATGGCCAAGTCATTAGAGCAATAAAAGAATTTAGAGGTATGCCTGAGGTTATATGCAACCAGATGAGGTTCTAATTAAGTTTCTAGTTTTCATGCAGGCCTAGGGAGTAATATTTGAGTTTCATAATTTGGAGGGCTGATGTAAGATTTATTTTATTACCTTTAACGCGTTTGTTAAGTATTTTTATCTAGTCATGAAAAGTCTTTAAATATAGTTTAAAGCATCCTCAGTTAAGTTGATATAAATATAGAAGGATGTTATTGGTGGGCAAAGAAGGAAAGGTCAGATTATTAATATTCAGGTTAAGTGGCCATATAAGCCATGAGAAGAGGTTAAGAGAAACATTTTAGAGAGGTTTTAGAAAGAGTCTTAGTACCTACTTATGTAGAGTTTAGTAGGCAGGAGATAAGCCTTTCCCAAGTATTAGAGTAAAGGGAATGTATACTATTTTAGAGATAATCGAATAGATCCGTATCTTTAAAGTGTAAACTCCAAAGCTAAGGGGGAGATGATAATATGAGAAACCAATTCAAGTGTTCAGATGAATAATGACTATTTCCTATGAGTTTTTAGAGGTGCATCATAATTCATACTCTTGTATTCCTCAAACGTTAGTCATTAACAAAATACAACAATACAATAATAAAGCAGTTAGCATCCCTTGTTGTTTCTAATATCAGATTTTGTGTCAATGATCTTCTGATATACGTTTCATTCACAATTCACAGAGAATAACATCTTGCCAAATTTTTGAAAATGAGAGGAAAATACTTTAGCCCATTGATCTCAATGTTTTTAGTCTCATGATATAACTATATTCTTATAAGCACTCATATATCATAGTATATTAGTTCTCATGAATTCATGATATACTTTCAATGGCTAGAAACATAATGTTATGTCAGGCATATTCTTATGTTAGAATTCTCGAATGGATCATGCTTATTATCTTTCGTCCCAAATCTCTTTAAGTTTCCTTTTTGCTAGAGAGGGATGTGGATGATAATTTTTAAGTGATGACAGAAGGAGAAATTTGATGCTTCTTATGTTGGTAGTGTTAGTCTGCTTATCCCTTCTAAGTTAATAAAATTGGAGGAAGGATAAATGAAGTTGTTCTATGAGTAATAGGTAAGTGAGAGTAGTTAGTTGATAGTAATAAGTGCATTTTCAGTTTCTAGCAAGAGTTCATGGAGAGGCTATAATACTACGCTTATATGTGATGTTTTTAACACGTGGGAAAATGCGTGATACATTAGGTAGTTACTGATACGAGCTTAGAGTTGGTTGAATGTAGTGGTAAGGAGGACTACATTTGGGATAAGATTCCCTAATGAGACATATAACCCGAATGTTGTAATTTTAATTAGAATAGTCACCTTATGTTATACTTTGCAATTTTGAGTTAAGCTCGAATATGGTAAGAGTATCCAGTTAGGCTCAGACCTCGGTAAGAGTAGTCATATAGCCTTGTGGTAGCTATGAGTTGCAGCTTATGAGGTGTGGTATTCATAAAGGAGAACATGGTTTAGAGGTGTTGCTAGGCTTGATAGCTGGCAGTTGTATTACCCAATACATAGTATCTCTATTCTTACTTCATATTGAAATATCTTTGTTTCAGGTAAGGATAACTTCAGATAGAGCGTGGCATTGTTCAAACTCATATCATTCTTGATGATGTTCGCATAAAAATCCAACTTTAGTAGAAATCATTTCATCTTGTTGTACTGGAAAGTTCAGAATTTTGGAGAAATAGTTTTCGATAACCTTATTTATTCCATTTCCAGATCAACCGTTTTCGAGGACGAATGATACAACGGGGAGATAATGTAACTAACCCTAGAAATTTGAAGTCAGACCATAATCATTCTTTTTGTGAATACCATTTTTTTTCCGAATGATTTTTTAATTCAATATCTTAGGTGTTACGGTCACTAGTTGTAAAATCTCTAGTTTCAAAAAGAACTAAAGAGCATTTCGTTCAAGTCACTCATCAGTTTTCTTAAGTTTTATATCAACTTCTAACAACCATATCTTTTAGCACATACATATTTAGGTGGTCCAAGACATATCAAATTAAAAAGGCCGTCGAGTCCTCTTTCCATATCCACCAAGTTTGCCTTAGTTATAGTTCTGAGTACAATATTATGACTAATTTACTAGAGACGCTCTAACCTAGCAACAACTCCACGATGGCTCTGTGTTACAAAGTGATTATGAACCTCACTGTCCGTAAGAAAAATATTGTTACTTTCGACTCATTTTATTTATTTCTTTAAGGTTATTTTAGTCCATAAATATAATGATTCTTCCTAATATTTTTTATGACTAAAATAACCTTAAAGAAATAAATAAAATGAGTCAAAAGTTTTACAATATTTTTCTTACTGGATAGTTAAGGTTCATAATCACTTTGTACACAGAGCCATCTGGCGTTGTGCTTATGTTATAGCGTCTCTAGTAAATTAGTCATAATATTGTACTCAGAACTATAATTAAGGCAAACTTGGTGGATATGGAAAGAGGACTCGACATCCTTTTTAATTTGATATGTCTTGGACCACCTAAATATGTATGTGCTAAAAGATATGGTTGTTTGAAGTTGAGATAAAAATTAAGAAAACTGATGAGTTACTTTAACGAAATGCTCTTTAGTTCTTTTTGAAACTAGAGATTTTACATCTAGTGACCGTAACACCTAAGAAAATTTAAAATCATTCGGAAAAAAATCGTATGCACAAAAAAGAATGATTCTGGTCTTGACTTAGAAATTTCTAGGGTGTTACATTATCTCCCCTTTGCGATCATTCGTCCTCGAATGATGGTTGATCTGGAAATGGAATAAAGGTTACTCTTACTATTTCTCCAAATTCTGAACTTTCCTACTAACATAGATGAAATTGATTTCTACTAAGAGTTTCGAATTTTCTATGGCACATCATCAAGAACGATATGAGTTTGAACAATGCCACGCTCTATCTGAAGTTATCCTTACCTGAAACAAAGATATTTCGATATGAAGTAAGAATAGAGATACTATGTCTTGGGTAATACAACTGCCACCTATCAAGCCTAGCAACACCTCTAAACCATATCCTCCTTTATGAATACGACACCTCATAAGCTTCAACTCATATCTACCACAAGGGTATATGACTACTCTTACCGAGGTCTGAGCCTAACTGGATACTCTTACCATATTCGAGCTTAACTCAAAATTGCAAAGTATAACATAAGGTGACTATTCTAATTCAAATTACAACATTCGGGTTATATGTCTCATTAGGGAATCTCATCCCAAATGTAGTACTCCTTACCACTACATTCAACCAACTCTAAGCTCGTATCAGTAACTACCTAATGTATCACGCATTTTCCCACGTGTTAAGAACATCACATTTAAGCGTAGTATTATAGCCTCTCCATGAACTCTTGCTAACCAATCCTTCTAAGAGTTTCTCATTACTATCAACTAACTACTCTCTCTTACCTATTACTCATAGAACAACTTCATTCATCCTTCCTCCAATTTTATTAACTTAGAAGGGATAAGCACACTAACGCTACCAACATAAGAAGCATCAAATTTCTCCTTCTGTCATCACTTAAAAATTATCATCCACATCCCTCTCTAGCAAAAAGGAAACTTAAAGATATTTGGGACGAAAGATAATAAGCATGATCCATTCGAGAATTCTAACATAAGAATATGAATGACATAACATTATATTTCTAGCCATTGAGAGTATATCATGAATTTATGAGACCTAACATACTATGATATATGAGTGCTTATAAGAATATATTTATATCATGAGACTAAAAACATTGAGATCAATGGGCTAAAGTATTTTCCTCTCATTTTGAAAATTGAGCATAGATGTGATTCTTTGTGAAACGTATAATCATAAGTCATTGACACAATTCTGATATTAGAAACAACAAAGGGATGTTGTAATGACTAACATTTGAGGAATACACTAGAGTATGAATGTATTGATGTACCTCTAAAACTCATTAGGAAAATATCATTATTTCATCCTGAACACTTGACTTGGTATCTCATATTATCATCTCCCCCTTAGGTTTGTAGTTTACACTTTAAAGATACGGATCTATTCGATTATCTCTAAAATAGTATACATTCCCTTTACGCTAATATGGAAAGGCTTTAATCTTCCTGCTAATAAACTCTTACATAAGTAGGTACTAAGACTCTTTCTAAAACCTCTCTAAAATTCTTCTCCTAACCTCTTCTCATGGCTTATATGGCCACTTAACCTGAATATAATTAATCTGACCTTTCCTTCTTTGCCCACCTATAACATCCTTCTATATTTATATCAACTTAACTGAGGATGCTTTAAACTATATTTAAAGACTTCATTGACTAGATAAAATCCTTTCTACCAAACTCTTAAAGGTAATAAATAAATCTTACATCAGCCTACTCCAAATTGATAACACAATGATACTCCCTAGGCATGCATGAAAACAAGAAACTTAATTAGAACCTCATCTGGTTGCATATAACCTCAGGCATACCTCTAAATTCTCTTATTGCTCTAATGACTTGGACATATTTTAATACTTTTTCCTCAAAGACAGAATCACATACTTCTACCGCTCACCTTCATTGTCACTGACCTCTTAACTCTTCACCTAATCTATATCAAACTTAAAAGATCAGATATGTGAAACTAACATAATCACTCTCATGTTTCCATTCTTTTGGTCACGCGCTCATCCAATTTTCAAGGCTTAAGGTTATTACTAAACCAAGATATCAATATGATTGTTCTTTTATTATAGTAAATTACAACTACTAGATACAAATTAAGAAACACTCACTCACTAAGACCTCATGACAAGTAGTAAATTTTTATCTTTAAGTCTTTATACTTATAATTTACCGTCACATTTCCTTTCACACTTAAGTACTATTTAATCCATCACTACATATTGTTGGGTAACTAGTTCAATAGCCCTTTGAATATCATGTGATCTACCAAAAAATCATAAGCATAGTTCATGGCTATCACCTCATGAATACAATGACACATCATCATAAACTTATTTCTAGTTAAAGTATACTCTAAATTATCCTTACTAGTAACTCTTACTCTACTTCGTATCGTCAAATCTACACAAATTCATAATTTCTTTGTCTATCCATAAGTGAAAACTCCTCATTAATAACCTACTGGGTACATGAATACAAGAACATAATTTTCTTGATCACTATCTCTTTTTCATAGATAACTATACCTCTGCATTCTTTCCTCTAACTCTGGCCACTATACTACTACTGATTATAACATTGTAATTCCTACTATCTTTCCAGGTGCAATTACTACCCAAGATCTACAACACACTTCTTCATAAGGGTCAATTGAAACAAGGTTTAGAGAAAAGAGTATATCTCATATTTAGCTTGAACGCACAATTTATATGAATAAGAGGGCATTCTTTTAAAATACAACACTTAAACTCACTCACAGGCTTCTCTCAAGCCCCTCTGCAGTCCATGACTTTCTTAAGATTTTTGCTGAGATTAACTCTTCTATACACATTTGGGTTTTGTTTTTCAACTACCTTGAGTATGAGAGGCAGTTGAATAAATATAATAAAAGTACGAGTTAGAACAAATTCATTATGAGACAATTCAACTCCACGATTTAGAGTATGAAACAAGGAAAAAATTTCTTACATGTTTGTACTCCCTCATTTATAGAATTGGGGCCCTAACAACCATAAATAAGATCCTAGTTGACACGGTTTCATAAAACCCTAAGATACTTGAACTTTATGCTCTGATACCAAGTTTTTCACGATCCGAGCCTACACCCTGGACATGGTTGATATACTTAGCTTGACCTTTGCTTATATGTTGAAGAGTTGGGATCAATAAAAATATTCGAGCTTTGTTCCAATTGGAATGAGATTGTTGTGAACATTAAAAATAGAAAAACGTATGTTAATCTTCTTATTGAAAATTGTTTTGTCACATCAATTGCTCAGCCAATAGCTCATTTTCTAAGATTTTCTGATAAAATGCCTCAAGATCAAGACTTCCTTGTTTCAGAGTGATCTTGATGAAAGGCTTGATAGGAGTGGAACTTTTATTTCTGTGCAAGATTGAAAAATACATACAAATTACCTTGGACCAACAAAGAAAGAAAAGAAAAATAATCACCAATATTCTGTGATGAGAAGTGTAACATCTCATAACTCGAAATAGCTAGATATAAGCTAAGAAACTAAAAATACTTTTTTTGGAAAGAAAAGTAGAAAACTGGAAAATTTGTCTAAGTTAAAAAAATGAGTTTTGGTCATTTTCAAAAGACCATAACTCATATCTCAGGATGATTTAGAGGTAGTTCTTGATATGGTTGGAAAGCCCTTGGAGAGATCTTTCCAACGCCGTTGAGTTTGCACATTTTTTATATTGTATGAGGGAGATCTGCCTATCGGAAGTTGGGCCATTGAATTGAGGAAAGTCCAATTCTCGATTTAAGGAAGGGCAAACTAGTATTTTTACCTTATTTTCCTAATTGTTTTACGGGTTTTTGGTTCTAAAAATAAAACCTTAACTAAGTTTTGAAAATCAAAACTCATGCGTTAGGCTTGGAGAAGAGAGAAAAGAAGAAGAGACGGGAGAAAAAGCCAACGAATTTGCCCAGACGTCAAGAAACAGTGAGTGCGGTTCACGAGGTGATCCTTATAGATTATGTGAGATCTTTTGTTGTGGTTTAGTGACCACACGCCAATATTTAATTACTAGATTTATGAGTTGTTTAATGTTAAAAGGTGAAGTTCATTGAGAAAAATGTCGAATTTCATTGATGAATTGTGGATTTCAATTGTTGTGTTGATTTTTTTTTTGGGGTTGTTTTACGACATGAATCCACGTGGTATTAAAGGGTACCAATAGTCCCCAAGCGTTTGGTGTGAAGGAAAAGAAATTAGGAGGTTTGGATATGAAAAATGAGTTGAAAAAATTTGTCAGGCGTCATGCATGCAGTTCACCAGAAACTTGGCCCTCAGTAACTTGGGGGTTGGCATGGCGTGCCAACAAGTGCGATAGAACTAAGCACAGTAAATAAGGTGGCAAGGTTGCATCCTGAACGCGGCATTTTTTGCCTAGGTTTTATTTTTCGGGTGCGAAACAAGAGGTTTTGTTTGTTTGAGTGGTGAGGGTGTGTGTGGTGTGTGGGGGAGGTTGGGTTTTTTGGGTTTGGTGCCAGGGGTTTTGGGTTTAGCCCTTTTTTAAGTCCTTCAAAGGTACATTAACACCTTCCAATGGTTTTAATTACGTCAAATGATTTCTAAGCACCTAGAAATCATCAAAGAACACAAATAATAACTTTGAATACATAATCCAATTCAAGGAAAGTTAGGATCAAAGTCAAAGAAGTTAAGAGTCAAGTCTAAAGTTAAGAAGTAAGTCAAAGTAAATTTCTTAAAAGTTTTCAAGAGTCTTTACTAAACGTTTTTAGCTTCGTTTTAAGGCTCAAGATTCAAGTTAAAGTGAAGAGTAACGGTTGAAGTCTTTTCTTCAATAAAATATAAGGGAATTAAGTATTCCTTAAGAGTTGATTAATACTCAAGTTTCAAGTTAAGCAATGAGTAAAGAGTCGAGTTCATTTCTCAAAAATTAAAAGGGAACTAAGTATTCCCTAAAAGTTATATAGTTAATAAATATTTTCACATTTAAGTTACGGGAAAATTAAGATTTCCCAAATAAGAAAAGGGAACATTGACTCCAAGAGAGATTTTAAAAGCTAAATGTTGAGAAATTATCTCTACCCAAAGAAAGGAAGTTGTTTCCAAAAGCATGTGCTAAAGTGTATTTTGGGAGTAGTATTGAGCATCAACGTGGGGATATGAGTTCATATTAACTCAATTCTCGATGTAAACTATGTAGCAATTATGGGTGTAACCAGTCATACTTTTTACATGATCACATAAGTTAAGCTAGTGGATCCATTAAGTTAAGGAGTTCTATGGGACGGAAAAGTATAGGACCATTCTGGCAGCGTGTGCAAGACATTGTATAATCACTTAGGCTCATAGTGGTGGTTGTCGGTTAGAGAATCTCCCACAGAAACTATATTACTTTCATATATAAGTAAGGTTGAGTTTGTTATTGAATTTTTTTAACAAACTAAATTTTTTACACTATTTTAAAAGCTTTATATATATATTTCATGTGTCATCATTGCATTATATTAAGTGTAGTATTTCATAAATTGAGTAGCCCAAGGTAAGTGTTCCTTCTTATACTTTTCGAGCTTAAGTTGCTGTTTAGCATTCCAACTCGCATACTCGTACATTCAATGTATTCATTCTAGTTGGCCTACATCTTCCTATGATGCAAATGCATGTAACCAGGATTACCATACAGTGCCTCGTTGATCCAGTTTGAGTACTTACAGTCAGTGATAAACCTTCTTGCATTCTTGGGAACTCTTTTATTGCTTTCTAGTCTTTACTTATACTTTTGGGGTCTTTTCCAACATCCATCTTAGTATGATAGAGGCTTCATAGAAAAATAGTCAGTCAAACAATTTATGTTTTTAAGTCTCTCTTTAATTGCATTTAGATATTGTGTGTGAGACTTGAGTGTCATTTTAGCCAGATCTTTATTTGAAGTTGTTTTTATGAGTAATATTTTTTATATTTAATGAAGTCTTCAGCTGAGTTATGTAAGCCAGGCCAATGGTCCGCTCAAGGCCAATAATGGTCATTGGTACCGGCCACGCCCAGGGTGTAGGATCAGGACGTGACAAACGTGGCATTAGAGCACAAAGTTCAATATTTATAGGGAATAGATGATGCTTGTCTGTAGTGTCTTATTCATAGGTGTGAAGCACGCCACATTATGATTAAGAGGCTAGAACACTTAGGAATTCTACACTTCTTTCATGTTCCTTTTCGTGTGTTAGAGTTTATCTCTGAAAAGTTTCTCTCTAATTTGTGCTTGCACACATTTTTTATCATCATGCCTCCATGAAGAGAACCAAGAGGTCGTCCAACTAGAAGGGATGTTGAAGAGAAAGAGGTACCTAATGCACCAAACGTGCAACCTCAAGGAACAACCATCAATGATGAGTTCCGTGAGGCTATATGGATGTTATGCCAAGAGGTGATTAACCATGTCAGGCAACAGGGAGGAGATCGACAAGAAGAGGTTGACACCTAGAGGATTCATGAATTTCTAAGAATGAATCCACCCAGTTTAAATGGTTCAAGCATTGTTGAGGATCTGGACAATTTCGTGGAAGAGTTAAAGAAGGTTTTTGATGTGATGCATGTGGTTGATGCTAAAAGGGTTGAACTAACTGCATTCCAACTGAAGAATGTGGCTAGGACATGGTTCGATCAGCTGAAGGAAGGAAGAGATAAGGATGAACCACTTCCGAGTTAGGCTTACTTTGAAGAAGCTTTCTTGGGACATTAATTTCCCCGAGAACTGAAAGAGGCAAAGGTACATGAGTTCCTTCCATCAAAACAAGAATCTTTAAGTGTGCACGAGTATGGCTTGAAGTTCATCCATCTGTCCCATTATGCTCCAGAAATGGTTAAGGATATGAGGAGTAGAATGACCTTGCTTGTCACTAGCTTGTGTCGTGCTTCAAGTAAAGAGGGCAGAGTTGTAATGATGATAGGTGACATGGACATATCTAGGTTGATGGTTTATGTGCAAAAGTTTGAGGAGGATAATATTAGAC
This sequence comes from Solanum habrochaites, assembly GCA_027704765.1. Taxonomy (NCBI): domain Eukaryota; kingdom Viridiplantae; phylum Streptophyta; class Magnoliopsida; order Solanales; family Solanaceae; genus Solanum; species Solanum habrochaites. The sequence goes on along the minus strand of JAKWJA010002500.1, from coordinate 58,477,947 downwards.
ATAAAGAAGAATATAGGAACAAGAAAGCAGCTAGGACAGGGAATTAGTTTAGGCAGCAGAATAGTGGTTCAAGTCTGCCACAATTTCAAAAACAAAAGGGGTCTGCACAATCATCTACTAGTGCTCCTACACTCAGTAACAAAGGTGAGCATAATGGACATAATTCACAGAACATCAAAACTAGACCATCATAGTCTCAAGGAAGTATGGCACACAGAGGTAGTCGGGATCATGCATGTGCTAAGTCTGGTAGATTCCACCTAGGTAAATGTCGTGATGGCCTGACAAGTTGCTTCAAGTGTGGTCAAAAGGGTCACTTCATGAGAGAGTGCCTTAAGAACAAGCAAAGTAGCTGAAATTCGGGCAACAAAGCCTAATCCTCATCAGTTGATCCACCAGACATGGTCGTACCTAGATGATCCACTTTTAGTACTGCGGAATGTTTTGCTACACTCAGAAGCAAGTTTATCTTTTATAACTCCTTATGTATCAAATAAGTTGAGATTCTTCCTGAAAAACATTGTGAACCCTTCTTTGTTTCTACACGTATTGGAGTGTCTATTCTTGAGGAAAGAGTCTATCGTTATTGTCCTATTTCTATCAATCACAAGAACACCATGTCTGATTTAGTGGAGTTAGACATGATACATTTTGATGTCATTCTATGTGTGGACTAGATTCATGCCTATTATGCATCATTAGATTACAGAATTTGAGTTGACAAGTTTCAGATTCTTAATGATCCAGTCATAGAGTGGAGTAGTAGTTCAGCAATGCTTAAGGGTCATTTCATTTCGTACCTTAAGGCAGAAAGTTAGTTTCAAAGGGAATTATCTATAACTTAGTACGATTTAATGACTCGAGTGGTGAGGTACCTCCCCTTCAGTAATTTTCTACAGTAAGGGAGTTTTTAGAAGTTTTTCTTGATGATCTACTCAAATTTTCTCCTAAGAGAGAAATAGACTTCGGTATGTACGTCATTCCAAACACTCGTCCTGTCTCTATTCCACCATATAGAATGACACTAGTAGAGTAAAAGGAAATTAAAGAAAAACTCAAAGATCTGTTAGATAAAGGTTTCATTCGACCAAGTATCTCACATTGGGCGCTCTGATCTTGTTTGTAAGGAAGAAAACTAGTTCCCTTAGGATGTGTATAGACTACCGCCAATTGAATAAGGTTACCATCAAGAATAAGTATCATTTTCCAAGTATATATGATCTTTTGATCAACTTTAGGGTGCCACCTGTTTCTTAAAAATTGATTTCAGATCGGGATACCATTAGTTAAAAGTTAGGGAATGTGACATTCCAAAAACAACTTTTAGAACTAGATATGGGTATTATGAGTTTTTGATCATGTCTTTTGGGTTGACCAATGTACCAGCGACATTCATGGATCTTATTAACAGAGTCTTCAAACCTTATCTAGATATGTTTGTCATCGTTTTCATTCATGCCATACTAATCTATTCAAGGAATGAAGAAGATCATTGTAGCCACCTCAGGTTAGTTCTTCATACTTTGAAATACAAGGAGTTGTATGCCAAGTTATCCAAGTGTGAGTTTTCGCTTAAGTATATAGCATTCTTGAGTCACATAGTTTCCACTGGTGGGATTGGAGTGGATACTCAAAATATAAAAGCAGTTCAGAGTTGGCATATACTCACTTCTCCAACTGACATTAGTAGTTTCTTGGGTTAAAATGTCTATTATAGAAGGTTTTTGAGGGTTTTTTGTGTATCTCATCTTATTTGACCAAGTTGGCTCCAAAAAAAGTTAAGTTTCAATGGTCTGAAGCTTGTGAGAAAAGCTTCTAGTAGTTGAAGAAGAGATTTACTACTGCCCCAACCTTGACCTTACCAGAAGGTACTTAGGGTTTCGTGGTGTATTGTGATGCATCAAGAGTTGGTTTGGGCAATGTGCTAATGTAGAATGACAAGGTTATATCTTATGCCTCCAGATAGTTAAAGGTTCATGAGAGGAATTACCCAACCCACGACTTGGAATTGGCCTGCGCAGGTTTAGTATTCGATTTGGATATATTATGGTGTCCTATTGGTACGGACGTTCATGAGTGATATATTAGTGAAAACAAGAGGCCTACATATCTGTTCACCGAGGATTTCAACTTAGATAGAGAAGGTGGTAGAATTATCAGGTTGTTGTAAACATTCTCTTAACTCGTTAATAACAGGACTAGCAAAGAGAAACTAAGAATAATCACTTTTGAAGAAAGGGGAGAATCTGGAATTTTTTCTAAGTTTAAGAAATGAGTTTTGCCCATTTTCTAATGGCCATAACTTCTAGCTCAAAAGAAGTTAGAGGTAGTTTTGGATATGGTTGGAAAACCATTGGAGAGATCATTCCAATACCGTTGAGTTTGCACATTTTTGATATCGTATGAGAAACATATGCCTATCGGAAGTTGTGTTCTGTAAGCGAGAAAGTCCAATTTCTGATTTAAATAAGGGCGAACTAGTCTTTTCACCCATTTATTTCCTTATTCATTTTAAAGATTTATTAGGATTAAAACTAAGTCTTAAATTACTTTTATAAAATCAATTGACACTTAGGGCTTGGGAGAAAAGAGAAGAGGAGAAGGAGAAGGGAGAAATATTAAGGTTTCGCCAAGAATTCTAAGGAATTTCGAGTGGAATTCATCGGGGATGATCCTATTTAGGTATGTGAGATCTTTCGTGTTGGGTTAATTCATCCACACAAAATTTGTTTCTATTAAGTGGTTTTAGAGTTTTTTACATGATTAGAAGTTAATTCTTGATGAATCTTGTCCAATCCCTATTTGACTGAGTTGTTTGGATGCGCATTGATTTTAAATAGTAGTTTCGAAGTTGTTTTCAAGTTAGACCTGTTGGGTATTGAAGGTAGTGATGATCCTAAGGGTTTCATGAAAGAACTAGGGAGGTAGGGTGTTTAGACATGAAAAACGAGTTGAAAAATCTGTGAGACAGACCTGCAGTGCGCCAGAAACTGGACTTTGACACTGAGGCCTAGCGCAGCGCGCCAGAATCTGGCCTCAGTCAATTGAGGCTAGCGTAGCGCGTCCCAAAAGTGCCTGGATCAGCATTTTTCGCCTAGTTTTCGTAGTTTAGCTTTTTAAATTCCTTCTAAGGTACTTTAACACCTTCCAATGATTCTAATTACTTCAAATGATTTCTAAACACCTAGAAATTATGAAAGAATGTAAATCATAGCCTTGGATGCATAATCCAATTCAAGGAAAGCTAAGATCAAAGTCAAAGGAATAAAGAGTCAATTATAAAGTTAAGAAGTTAGTCCAAAGCAAATCTCAAAAAGGTTTTCAAGATTCTTTACTAAACGTTTTAACTTCGTTTTAATGATCAAGTTTCAATCTTAAGGTAAAGAGTAAGAAGTTGAAATGTTTCCTTAAAAGAAATATAAGGGAACTAAGTATTCCCTGGAAATTGGTTAAGACTTAAGTTTTCAAGTTAAGAAAAGAGTATAGAAATGATTTCAATTCTCAAATGTTCTGAGGGAACTAAATAATACCTAAAAACATATAAATGTTTTAACGTTTAAATTAAGAACGGAAACTGAAATTTTTGAAGAGCGTTTGGCTAGTTTTTAGGGAATAGTAATCGGTTTCTTAATAAAGCAAGATAGGAAACTGAGATTTACAAGATAGCCTTTGAGCTATGTTTTGAGAACTAATCTCAAATCACATAAGTAAGTATGTTTTTATAAACATAATAGCTAATATGACAATATTTTTGGGAGTGGTATTGAGCAATAATATTGGTGAGAGTTCAGATAACTCCCCGCCCTCATAAACCATGTAGCCACCATGGGTATAAAAGGGTCATACTTTTTAGATGATTCTTTTAGTGCTTTTTAGCATATACTAGTGGATCCATTAGGCAATTCAGGTTCTATATGGACGGCGAAGTGTAGGATGGCCCTGACAGCGTGTGGAAAAACGTTGTATCATCAGTCTAGTTTAATTGTATTTTACATACATCTCAGAGTTATTTGTATCTTTGTATACATTTAGAATTTTATGCATGTTACGAAACAACTTTTATTTATATTACACTTGTGCTGATATTGCTTAATATTGAAATGAGTTAGTAATGTAAAGTGTAGTTGAGCCAGGTAAGTACTTCAGTTTCTTTCAGAATCTTTCTAGCTTATATTGTTTATCATTTCAACTCGCATACTCATACATTCAATGTACCGATTCCAGTTTGCCGGCATCTTCTTATGATGCAGACGCAGGGAACCAAGATCAGCATCAAACGCCTTGTTGATCCAGTTTGAGCACTTAGAGTCAGTGGTGAGACTCCTTGTATTTCAAAGGATTCTTTTATTGCTTTCTGGTCTTTTCAATTAGAATGTTGCCGGGTTTGTCCCAACATTCATCTTAGTATTATAGAGGCTTCATAGACACATAGTCAGTCAGATAGTTATTTTTGAGTCTCTCTTCATTTTGCATTTAAGATGTTCTTTTTTGAGACAAAAGTGTAACTTTAGCCAAGACATTTTTACGTTAATTATCTTTGTGAGAATGATTCTTACTTATTATTGAGTTAATTCTTCAACTGAGTTAAGTAAGTCAGGACAAGGGTCACTTAAGGATAGCAATGGTCATTAGGTTTAGGCCACGTCCAAGGTGTAGGCTTGGGGCGTGACACAAGGATTATGACATGAATATTCTTTACTACTCAGGTAAGGCTAATGTGTTTGTTGATGATTTAATCAGGTTTTCCATGGGGAGTACCACCCATGTTGAGGAAGAGAAGATGAAGTTAGCCAAAGATGTGCATAGACTTGCACGCCTAGAAGTCAGATTTATGGATTCGACAGAAGGAGGGATAATGGTAACCAATGGGACTGAATCATCACTAGTGTCAAAGGTGAAAGAACAGCAAGACCAAGACCCTACTTTGCTTAATTTGCAGGTGAATGTTCATAAGAAAAGAGTATTAGCTTTTGATGAAGGGAAAGATGATATGCTGAAGTATCAAGGTAGATTGTGTGTACCTATGGTGGATGGACTCTAAAAGATGATCATGTAGGAGGATCATAGAGCTAGATATTCCATTCATCCGAGTTCCACAAAGATGCACCATGATTTGATAGAGGTATATTGGTGGAAAGGTATGAAGAAATACATTGCTGAGTTCGTTGCCAAGTGCCAAAATTGCCGGCAAGTTTAGAACATCAAAGGTTTATAGGGTTGGATCAGAACACAGAACTTCTGGAAAGGAAGTGGGAGATTATTAATATGGACTTCATCACAAGCTTTCCAAGGTCTCGAAGGCAGCCTGATTCAATTTAGGTGATTGTCGATAGAATGACAAAGTAAACCCACTTTTTATCGGTAAAGACTACTTATTTGGCAAAGAATTATGCAAAGTTATACATTCAAGAAGTAGTGAGACTTCATGAAATCCCAGTCTCGATCATTTCAGATAAAGGTGCACATTTACTGCTCAGTTCTGGATGTCTTTCCAGAAAAGGTTAGGTTCATAGGTGAACTTAAGCACTGCTTTTCATCCTTAGACGGATGGGAAAGTAGAGCTTACTATCCTGACCTTAGAAGATATGTTGAGGGATTGTGTGATTGATTTTAAGGGTAATTGGTATGCTCATCTACCTCTGATCGAGTTTGCTTACAACAACAACTATCATTCGAGCATCGAAATGGCTTCATATGAAACTCTTTATTGAAGAAGATACAGATCTCCTATTCGGTGGCTTGAAGTTGGTGAAGTATGGTTTATAAGACCATACCTAGTTCACCAATCCATGGAGAAGGTGAAGGTGATTCAAGAGAGATTGAAAATGGTACAGAGTCATCAAAATTCCTACACAAATGTTAGGAGAAGGTCGTTGGAGTTTAAAGTGGATGATTGGGTATGTCTGAAAGTTTTACCCATGAACGGTTTCATCAATTTTGGTGAAAAGGGGAAACTTAGTCCCATTATATTGGTCCTTATACGATATCCAAAAGAATTGACAACGTATCTTATAAGTTGGAGCTACCACAAGAGTTATCAGCTGTTCATCGATAGATTATCCTATGAAGAGATTCCTATTCCGATTTAAAATCACCTAGTTCGCAAGTTAAGAAGAAAGGAGGTTTTGTCACTCAAGGTCCTTCGGAGGAACCAATTTGTTGAAGAAGCGTCTTATGGAAGCCGAAGAGGATATGAAGAAGAGATATCCACATCTCTTTTAATATGGAGAGAATGTAGGTCAAGGTATTAATTTTCTTATTAATACTTATTGAAATTATGAGTAAGCATGCTATTACTTGCTTTTGATATGTAATAAAATTAAGGTTACTATTCTTAGCTTAGTGAAAGAAATATCATTCGAGGATTACTATTCCCAAGGGGGAGATATTGTTACTTCTTCTAACTCAAAATATCTAGGAAGAAAGATTAAGAAAACTAAAATTATTGCCGTTTTTTTTGAATGTAAAAAAAAGAGGGAGATTTATGGGGGAGACTTTGTCTAAGTTTTAAGAAAAAGTTTTTTCTTTTTTTTGAGGTTTTGTCCATTTTCAAAATGGTCATAAATTTCCTCGTCAGGATGAGTTAGGAGGGGAAGATTGGTATGGTTGGAAAGGGGGACCCTCGGAGAAGATATTTCCCAATTGCCGGTCAGTTTTGCGTATTTGTTGATATCTTATAAGGAGGATAAAAACCTATCGAAAAGTTGGGTGTTGAAGTAAGGAACTCTAAATTCCGAATTTAAGGAAGGGACAAAAACTAAATTTTCATCCTTATTTCTTAAATATTTTTCAAGGATTTATTAGGGGTTCAAATAAAACAGGGGCCTTAAGTGTAGTTTGGAAAATCAAATTCACTCTTTAGGGTCTTGGAGACGAGAGAAAAAAAAAGAGAAGGGAGGAAAGAAAAGGAATTTTTGCCAAAAAGGAACGGTCAAGATTCGAGTGGGTTTCGTTAGAGGTAATCCCTATGAAGGTACCATTTGAGAAATCTTTTGTGTTGGGTTTTAGTTTCCACCACCCACCCAATTTTTGATTCAAAATCAGGATTTATGACTTTTGTTTATATGTTTGAAAGGCGACAAGTTTCTTGATGAAAAAAGTGTGGGAATTTGTCCATTGTAAAATTGTGGATGTCGACTTGTTGTTTGAAACCCTATTTTTTTTGGTTGTTTCTGAGTTGGAATCTAGTAAAAAATAAAGGGTTACCAAATTCGTTCCCAAAGTTTGGATGGAAATGGATATTAGGAGGTTGTAGGGTTTGGAGGATGAAAAAAACTAGTTTGAAAAACACTTTCATCAGATTGCCCACATTAGGCACGGGGGCCGTTCCAGGCGTTTGCAATTAGGTGCCAGAAAACTTAACACCTCAGTTTCAACCTTGGGGGAGCCTTAACGGCAGCCCCGCAACTTGTGCGCCAGGGCATCTGCCTCAAAAAAACTAATTTGAGGGGCGATGGGCACGACGTTGCCCAATTGCGTCGAGTCAAGTTCTTGCCCAATTTTTCGTTTTAGGCGTTTAAGCCGTTTTAAGGGTCTTTCTGAGGTACATTAAAAACACCTTACAAATGGTTCTAATGACTTTATAATGATTTTCTATTTTAACATCTAGGAAAGGAACAAAATCAATCAAGAATACAAATTCATGACCATTGGAATTCCAAACCAATCCAATTTCAGGGGAAAGGGTAAGATTTCAATGTCAAAGAAGTTAGTTTAAGAGGGTCAAAAGTGAATGTTAAGGAGTAAGGTCAAAAAGCAAAACTTCTTAAAGGGTTTTCAAGAGTGTTATAAACGTTTTTAAAATATGTTTTAGTCTCAAGCTTCAAGTTAGATTTTTCAAGAGGTAAAAGGTCTAAAGTCGTTTCATTTAAAGAAAATCATAAGGGAAACTAAAGTAGCCAATGAGTTGATAATAACTCAAGTTTTTCAACGTTGTAAGAAAGAGTAAAGAGTTGACTTCAGTTTACTGAAAAGTTATAGGGAAAACTAAAATATTCCCTAAATTTTTTTAAATGTTTTCCACATTTAAAGTTAAGGATGGAAAAACTAAGATTTACCTAAAAAAAGTTATTTGAAACCAAGGTAAAAGAGAACATTGATTTCCAAAAGAGTTGGCTTTTTTACAGATAACTTGTTGAGGTGTAATCTTAATCGAAGAAAGGAACTAATTTTTAAAGCATGAGATAAAGTTGTAATTTGGAGCATAGTATTAAATATTTGATGTGTTGGGGAGGGTTAGGGAGATCATAAAAGTAAGTTTTGCATGTTAAAAAAAAACATATGTCATTCATAGTTGGAACAGGTTCATTACACTTTAGATGCCACTAGTTAAGGCTAGGGGATTCCCTAAGATAAGTAGTTCTAAGCGACAACAAAGTAATTTTAAGGGAAGTTTTTGGAGCGTGGGCGAAAGCGTTTGTATCATTGTCACTTAGGTTCATTAATCGTGGGTTGCTCAGTTAGGAAAAGAAGTTAGGGAGGGACATCTCCAACTAGAAAAACTATATATTTTCATATATACAGTAAATATTGAGTTTGTTATTTCAATTCCTTTAGCGAACTAAGTTTTTTTACACTATTTTACAAGATTTATTTATATTGCATGTGTCATTATTGCTTTATCTTAAGTTCAGTATTTCATGAAGGGAGAAGAACCAATGTAATTGTTCCTTCTTATTCTTTTTGATCTTAACTTGTTGTTTAGCATTCAAACTTGCGCAGTCGTACATTCAATGTACTAATGCAAGTTGGCTTGCATCGTCTTATGATGAAGACGCAGGTAACAAGGATCAACATCCAGTGCCTCATTGATCTAGTTTGAGCCAGTGGCGAGCCTCCTTGCGTTCCAGAGGACTCTTTTATTGTTTCTAGTCTTAACTTATAAAATATTTTGGGGTTTGACCCAACATCCATTTTAGTATCTCAGAGGCTCAATAGAGATATAGAGAATAAGATAGTTTAAGTTTTTGAGTCTCTCTTCAATTACATTCAGATATTGTATGTGCGGACTTAAAGTTGATATTTTTGGCCAGATAAAATTCTATTTGTAAGTTGTTTTTTAGGAGGTAATCGTTCTTATTATTAGGTAAAGTGTCCAACTGAGTTATGTAAGCCAGGTCAAGGGTCCGTTCAAAGCCAGTAATGGTTATTGGATGTCGGTCACGCCCATGGTATAGGCTCAGCGATGATAGGGAAGGATAAGTTCATATCTTGTTACCAAATATTTAAAAAACTCACCACTTTAAAAACTTAGCGGCTTTCTAGCCACATTACTTTTTATTTTTTTCTTTGCATGAGATTAGTTGCGGTGTATTTGCATGATGAGAGAACAAGCTCTTTCTTTTCTTTTTGGGACCTTCAATGAGGACTATATTTTACTCTGTTGCCATCTTCTTGAGAATCTCATAGTCTTTGTCAGGGCACTTTCCTTTATGCCACCAAACCTGATTTTTAACCCAATTGTGTTTCCTGAATTATTACGAACAGCGTTTGTGATGCAAAAAATGATCTCCGATTATCATCACCAAGAACACTATTCATGGCAAGCTTTTGAAAACCTATGATTCAACATAATCAAATTATTACGTATTGGAACTCAAGGTCGGGAATATTGGTTTTCGTATTTATTTATATATAAAAAAACTCTAACTTTTTTTTTAAAGAAAGGCTATTGAATGGTATTTTATTTTAAATGTTCATCAAGGGATTTACCCCAATAAGTTTTTAACTGTTTTGTGTGGTTACAACTTCCCAAATGTAATTCAAAAAAAAAAATTGGATAACTACATTCCTGTAATATTAAAAAAGGAAAATTTAAATGACGGAAATTCGAGAAGGAAGGAGAAAGATTCTAAATTTTTGTAGAAGTTGTTCACTTTAAATTAAGAAAAAAAAATTAATATTTTAAACCTTCAAATCTTCATTAGATGTCCTACTGGTAAAAAATGGGAAAAAAGATTTAATGGGGTAAAAGTGAGGAGTTTTATGGTGAGGGAAACAAGATGTTGTAATGTTTATTAGAATACGTGGAAGTGAGAAAATTTAAAGCTTCAAAAATTAGAAGGAAATTTGATTTTCAAGTGAATAACTGAAACACACTAAGAAACAAGTTAAATAAAGCGCATGTTGCGTTTATTTGTAAATGGGATTAAAATTGCAAAAATCAAACTTCTCAGAAAATTTCAATGGGACATGGTTTGAAGAAGGTGATAAAAAAAACACGAAACTACGCAATTTAGATGATAAGGAAGACAGAAAAAAAAAAAGAATTTACCAAAAAATCCAGTAAAAAAGGAGGGAAAATTGGATCAGAAAGATTGAAAAAAAATATCCACGGCAAGCACATTTGAGATTTTTTGTAAAAATCCTCTTCTCAACCTACTTCGTAAAATTTGTGAGGGCCTTGTCTTGATTCTGCATACATGTTAATAAAAAATCTAACAAGCAGTTAACATGTATTACTGTGTTAAGTTGGGTTAGTGTTGCGGTTATTTGAAAATTATATGTAACTAATTTTTTTTTTTTTTAAAAAAAATTGGTTTTTTGTTTTATTACGGAGTTAAAATGGTTCATTTAAAAATTTAAAAGCATTTGTATTTGATTGTGCATTTTCTCACTGCAACTTAGGATCCAGCTGGGGACTTCCATCAAAGATCTACGGGGCTATTCAACACCTGAAACACTCCTCCCAATGTTGGGGGGGGGCCCTTTCGACCCTTCTTAAATCGGCCTCGGCGTTGATGTGATCTTCGGATAGTAACAATTTGAAAATGAAAAAAGTATTTAATTTAATATATCAATATGTGGTAACATTTTAAAGGAAAGAGGATAAGGAAAAAAGGTTTGCTCCCAAAGGCGTTTAAAATCTCGGCCGGACCAATAATAGTGTATCCTAACTGTAGTTTTCAATTTAAAAAGGTTGTATATTATGCGTGATGAAAGAGAAATTAAAGAAGTTATATTTTATTCTTACTGTTTTAAGTGATGCAGGGCTAGATGGATATATTTTAAAATTGTTTCAAAGCTTCTGGGAGATTATCAAAGAGGATATCATAGCATATGTTTAAACCTTCTTAAAAAAACTGATCGGGTACTTCTTTCTACCCAAACTGGCCTAAATGTTACTATCAAATGGACACCCCTAGGTTTCTGTGGTTGGGAGTTCAGGGGCCAGAAGTCTTTCAAAACTTTAACTAAAACCAAATATTTTTCCCAAAATTAAACTTCTGTGAAGATTAAAATCTGGATGTTGAAAATATCTAGTCTATGCACAAAAACCGGGGACATGGCTTTTTTGAAAAAAAGAGAGGACTATCAAAGAGAAGTGTTCTTTAGCTCGGAAATCCTTTCAGGAATATTTGTTAAGGGACGAAACAAGGGTGAACAAACGGTGTTTTTAAAAACTTGGATATGACCAAAGCAATATGCCAAAAATGTTCAGGACCATTCTGCAATATCTATTTTGACTAAGTTGAATGTCTGCTTAAAAACCAACTGGCCAAAACATTGATCTTTGATTCTTACCCCTTTTGTTAAAACAAATCCGGGGGTACACCTTTGTGGCTATGAAATGGGAGAGATATGATGTACTCTTCTTATCACGGTTAAGGAATGGCTCATTCTCTTTCCTCCCTCTCTTTTGATTTTTGTGTAAAAAAGGGTCTCTCTGATCTTTAATGATATGATACGATCATAAATATGTTCATGTTCCCCCTTTTTCCATGGGCCTCTTACAATGCCCCTAATATAAATCAACTTGGATTATGGTGTTGTGGGTGATATTTTTATTTTTAGCAGTGGAAATATTCCTCTATTGAGATCATCATGAATGTATCGGAGTATATAAGTTAAGTCGGGGAACAAAAGTAGTTCAGTTAGAATAAAAAGGTTTTATTTTTAATTGTTATAAAAAATTTAGATCCAAAGGATTAATCAGGTGTGAAAGAGATGTACCAATTTTCAGGGAAAAAAAAAACTTTCCTGTTACTTAATCTTGGTGCCCAATTGTATGTTGGTAAGGAAATATGCTAAGACTATTTTGATTATTTGTTCGTGAAGGTTTGGGTCAAAAATAGGCGAAATGATTCGCATGGTAATCTTCTTTGTTTTGGGAGGGGGGGGGACCCCCAATATTTTGATCAAGAGTGTGTTTTTCCAATAACTTCCTATGATTTTCTCACTTCTGGCTTTCTCCACTCTCAAATGTTTACTCTTAAGTGAATGAGAAGAATTTTATTGTTGAGTTAGGGGGTAGTAGGGCCCAGATCGTAGATAACTTTTGGGAATTCTTGGTTAAATAAATGTGTTCCCTGTGACGAGGGGGTTATTGGGTTCAAAAAGATAGAAGACTTTCTCCCTTCTCCTTCATTCCCAAATTTAAATCGGGTTTTTTGTAGGGTTTTAGGGGTGTTTTACAACTATTTAGGGTTATTTTAGGAAAGATTGGAGGAGGAAGAAATAGGGAATTTTCGGTAAAGTTGTACATTTTCAAACCTCGCCATTTCCTGCCTAGCATTAGCTTTACCCCGCTGTTGGAACCACGCGGGCCCCTCGCGGTAACGTTGACCGCTGTGGAAGGGAGCAGTGGGTCCCAATAATTGCCCTGGAATTGATGTTTTGGTACCCTAAGTAACGATTAGTTTGGATTGTTTACAACAAATTAAGGGAAATCTAGGTTATTTAAACTTGTCCAAATAACACTATAAAATATTGTATTGCCATTTCGCTTATAATCATATTGCGATTACATTTGATTTTAAAAAAAAGAGTATGGCAAAGGAACAAGGGAAACAAAATTATTTAAATTTCAAAAATATAATAATTCTAGGTAAAAATTAATTTACTAATTTTTCAAAATATAATGGAATTAGGCATACAAATTTATTAGTTCCCAATATTGGGGAAATAGAAAAAACATGGGTAGGCCAATCTCTAATTCTAAAATATAGGGATAAGTCAATGAATCTTATTTCAAATACAAATTAGGATAGAATACAAAACTTATTAAGTCCCAAATAACAAGAAATATGGGAAGGCGGTCAATTCACTTTTTTATACTATCTCATTCAACACTAATTCTACCTTGCTTTTGGCTACTTATGTTCTATTAAAAAAATTAAGAAAATTCTATGTTCTGCCATTCTTCAATATTGATTGTTCGTAACCTGCAGGGTTAATGTAATTCAGGTTATAATAATTTACTTATATATTATATAGATAATATATATTAGATATCTGTTTCTGAAGGAATCGGTGTGTGTTTGGTTTTCGTGCGGTAAATCTGCTAGGACAAAATCATAACCAAAATGGAGAAGGCAAATAGGAGGAAATCCTCCAACAAAGTGATCTTTGATCTCAAACATGCTTACAATGGGGGAGAACTGCAGGAGGGATTGTTGTCCATTGAGGGGCACTATAAAAAACAGGATTTATGTATGTTGAAGAGTGCCAATAGACGAAGTTAGCAAATCCAATTAAAAAGGAAAGAGATTTGAATTTATATGTAAGGGAAAAATTTAAGGGCCTTTAAGGAAAGAATCGGCCATTACTGGGGAAATCTTCTAGTTTCAAAAAGACAACACTTAAAGAAGAATTTGTTCAAGTTCCCAACCATCAGTTTTCTTAAGGTATCGCACAACTGTCAAAACAACCCTTATTCTTTTTAGGGCAACATTACAATTTAGGTGGTCCAAAGGGAACATATCAAATTAAAAAAGGCTATCGGAGTACTCTTCCATATTTCCGCCAAGTTGCTAATCATAGTTCTGGGGGTTACTACAATATTATGACTAATTTTACAGAGGACGCTCAACCTAGAAAGAAAAAAGCTTTCCACGATGGCTCTGTGGTACAAAGTGATTATGACAACCTCCACCGTCCGGAAGAAAAATATTTTCTTAAACTCCGAACTATTTTATTTATTTTTTCCATTAGGTTATTTTTAGGTCATAAAAAAATATTAGCAGATAATCTAAAATTGAAAAAACCTAAAACGTGTCGAAAAATTATCAATGGTGCTAATCAAATTTCCTTATGATCACTCCTAAAAATTTCTATGGTCAAGAAACTTCAAGAAAATATTTTTAAAATATAGGGGTGTATCTTCCAGATTTTTCATTCAAGTTCCTCAAAAAAAAGTAATTGTTCTTCCAGGTATGTATGCTTTCCATTACAATTTGGGTTTGTTTGCTCTACACCCAATCAGCCAATGTCATTCATTGGAATTTTCATCTTAAAATTTGGAAGATTAAGATTTATGATTGCCGTCTGATTGGTTTTTAGGCTTTCATTATGTAAAATAAATTTGAAGTCTGTTGGCTTCTCGGGGGTTGACGGTTTTTTGCCATATGTGGGAGTGTTTTCTTGGATGGAAGTTGGTGTGCGTTTTTAGTAAAACAAGGTTTGGAGTTTATTAAAATTCATGAAAAATTTTGGGCAAAAACAAAAAAACAAACGCCATGGGTTGTTTGAAATTGGAATCGAACTTGGGAGAAGGAAAGAAAAAAGATTGGAAAAAAAGGATGACCCCATGCCCGCGTCGTGGAGGGGTTTTAAAATTTTAAGCTCCAAATAATTTCTCTCGGGCATTCATGCTTAGAGGAGATGATGCGAAGTCCCTTTTCTACCTGGGGGGGGAAAATTGTTTTGCAAACCAAAAATTTAATTCATTCTAGTTTTTGTCCACCGCCAGTTCTCTTTGAAAACCGTTTTGTGATCGCTTCTCACTCTTATTTTTTCCTACTATCTAAGCCTTATCTAATAAAAGATTATATTCCTAAATCATAGCTATTAAATTCCACATTGGTCCAAAAAAATCCAAGATAAAATTTAAGCGGACAAGTTTTGGAGGGGCTTTCCGGTCATACAAAACTCAAAAAATCCTTTAAAAACCATGTATGCAACACTTGGCTTGTTTGTAAGGTTTCAAATTTTTGAGTGCATGGAAATTCCTTAGGTGACTTTTTCAGCAGGGTTTAGTGGGATCCCACTTAATTGCTTTATATTCCACACACACAAGGTAATAGAAAGTCCTGGAAGTGGTGTGGGGTTTAGATGTTTGTAGCCGCATATAGATTTTAGTGGATTGGTTGTCAGTAGAAGATCTCCAAATTGAGAGTGGAATTCCTTATTTTATTGTATTTGATAACATCTTGAGTTACTATTGTGTTATTTTCGAAAGCTTTAATATTATTGCATGTTTTATCTTATTTATCAGGCTTTGCAATTGAGTTGGAGTGAGTATTTATTCCACCCCCCCTCCTGAGTTTAATCCGTTCAGCTATAAATTAATATTATTTTCAGGTTTTTTTCCCCGACATGCTTGGTATATGTCAATATGCTAATCCTTTTATTCAAACTGGGCATTATGATATTAAATTACAGATGTTTCAGGAGTTAAAAACAACAAAACAGGGCGGCTTCGTTTGAGGGACCATTTCCACATTCACAAACGAGCTTAGGTGGAGCCTCCTGCTTCGGAAGGTTTTTCAAATGTTCACTTTGGTTTTTGGTCCAAGGTGTTGGGGGTTCTGTGTTGATATTTAATTTCTCAGTATTATATTCGTTCATAGGTAGTTAAAGTTGGTGTAGAAAAGTAGCTAAGTTGTATTTATTTTTTGTTGTGGAGGTGTTTGAGGTGGTTGGATGCGACAAGATAAACTATAAAACTTGTTAATTATTTTTAAGACAGTTCTTTGGATTTTGAAGGCTTAAAAAAGAATTGAGTTTATTAAAGTTTTATTGTGATCATTGGATTCTAAATTGTGCTGGAGATAGTTTCCTCTTGTAGTCAAACAATATGAGGGTTCGCTTGGGGACCAAAAACAATGGGGTCTTGAATGGCGATTTTTCCACGTTCATAGTTGTTAGGCTGATTGTGATATTGTTGATATTCAACCTTTGTTTTGACCGATTTACCTAACTATTTTGGGACTCTATGCAGGGTCTATGCCAAAACCTAAAAATAAGTTCTAGAGGAAAAAGGAAAAAAATCGAATTGAAGAAATGAAGATCCAACAAACAAACAAAAAATGAAGGCAAGTTGGCACTCAGTTTTCAAGTCCTCTGCCCCAATGCCCACGCAAAAGCGAATAAAATTTAAAAGAAAGGAAGAGAAAGAAAGTGGAGAGGACATTCCCCCAAAAAAAAAAAAAACAAATGATTCTAGGATTTCTGGATTTCCTCTTATTTCCCAAAGGGGCCACCTTCTTGTCTTTGCTTCCCCACCCAAAACATTTGCTATACATCTTGGTTAATGTTCTTATGTTATGATCACAACCCAACCATATGTGCCCGGAAGGAGAGGTGAGAGGGGGAGAGGGGAAGAAGACAGGGAGCAGAAAAAAAGAGAGGGGAAGGGGAGGATTGGGGAGCGCACAAAAAAAAAAGGGAGGGGGAAAAGAGATGGGAGGGGGGAAGGCGGAAAAGGGAGAAAGAGGGAGGAGAGAGGGGAGGCACGACAGGAGACACCACCACCCACACAATCACACACACCAAAATTACAGAGGAGGAGAACCTCAATACACATATTCATATAAACATTATTAGTTTATAGTTTTCTACTAACAAGTTCATTGATTAAAACTACAATTATTATATTCAATTTATTACAAAATATTGTTTATTGTTTGTATTAAAATAGGGAGATACAATGTAATAACACAACTGAAATATTTTTTTATCTTCATCTTGTTATTAGAGTTAGATTCGTGGTGCAAAACATCCACCAAAACACATGTAGTGCTTACCACAAGTACAAGGACCATACATAAGTTACAAAAAAGGAATGCTCGAAAAAACTTAGTACTGTATTGCTGAGAATTACATAGAGTTCTTCAACTAACGGA
Source organism: Solanum habrochaites (assembly GCA_027704765.1). Taxonomy (NCBI): domain Eukaryota; kingdom Viridiplantae; phylum Streptophyta; class Magnoliopsida; order Solanales; family Solanaceae; genus Solanum; species Solanum habrochaites. The sequence goes on along the minus strand of JAKWJA010002500.1, from coordinate 58,461,103 downwards.
ACATTACAATCCTGATCCATACTATAATCAAAAGACATAAAGAAAGTTAGTACCCAGTACACAAAACAAGCATTACTTGATTGGGGGCATCATTGGTAAAAAAAACCCGGAGCCAACGCATCGCATAAAGAAAAACGGTAACTTACGAGCAGGGTCATGAATATAAACCACTTTTCTACACCTCACCCTTCTCTTGAATTACCTCACCTACACTAGTTATTTCTGCCTAATCACCATTCTCAATCGAAACGACCTACCAGGGAGATAATTTGATTATTAGGGAACTAAACCACTTTTACATATAGAAAAAACCCCACAAAATACCACTAAAACATCTCAAACTAACCGTTCAGTGCCCATTTACCCCATTAATTAACTTGTCATTATACACCCCAACCAGAGTCCACATAATGAATTACATTCACCCACACTCCTTCACACTAACACTCCCATATCTTTTTCCCCCAGGGGAAAATCCACCTAAAGTATTATTTCAACACAAACACGCTAACCTCTATCATGGCCATATGGACACCAAGAAGAAAAAACAAAAACCCTTTACTATTCGATTTGCTCGCCTTCTGGATTTATTTAACCTGGCCACATACCCACAAATGAGGTTCGCCTCATTACAGTGAACAGATCCAAAATATAAAAAACTTCAATACGTGCCCCTAAGTGAAAATTATAAAATAACTTTCAAATTATAAAACACTCAAAACTTCACATGCTATATTTAACCATTTATGATAGTATCAATATTGATACCGGCTTGGAACGGAACCAACAAAATTCAACATTTATATTCACATCGGTCGTTTCTCTAATGGAAAAAACCAAACCCCAACAAAAAAAACTAGTTAATGCCGGAAACCATGGGCAACACCATCCAAGTTTGGTTAAGGCCTGAAGGGGAACTCGATTCCCATTAGTTTGGGAAGATCGTTGGACAAACCGAACCAAAATACTTGTATGCTTGCTAATGGATAATCGGATAAAAACAACGGATATTCAAACGTGGATGTGGAATGAAAAATTGAATCCAAGTTAGTTATGCAGGAATGGTGACAAACCGGGACCCAGTCAAACACATTACAAATCTACAAGTATATATTCAACATCATACATTTTAAGTCGTATTTCAATTGGAAATCGTTAGTTCCACCAAATTCTCAATTACAACCAAAACAGGTGTGATAAAAACCAAATACAATTTTGACGATACCAAACAAGGGACATTTCAAGACATAGCCCTAGTTAATTCCATATAAGGGGACTTCCCTGGGGTTTTTTGGTCAATAATTAATTCATAAAAAAAATCATTAATCCATCGCTCCAAAAAAAAAACTGATTCTAGAGACATTTATAAATAAAAGTTCCCTTCATGATTTGATAGGGTTCTTATCTTAAACCAATGTACCCCATTGATGCGAATTTCTTTAAAGTCCCTAAAACTAATTCAATTCCTGTTCTCCAAGGAAAATAAAAAACCCATATACTGGACTTCGATGGATCTTACTCATTTGAATTCAAATTTGTGCACGAAAAAAAAGCTATTACACACAACACTATTAATTTTTTCGATATTATGTAGTAATGCCAACCCCATATTATTAACAATATTTCAAATTCATTAAAAAAAAAACCTTAGCCGGCTGGGGTGCCAAGCAGTACACGGAGTTGTGATTGATTACAGGTTTATCGGGGCGGCGCTAAAGGGTGGAATTTGCTAAGAATTCGGCAAGATTGTACCACCCTCATGCTAGAAAATAGGATAGGAAAATTCCTTTCCTTTCCTTTTCCAGTTAGAAAAAAAACCTTTATACGATTTTAGGGGTTTTAGGACGTTATTTGAGGTGATGATAAGAAGATGTTAGGATTCTTCATTAATTATTTTCTCCCGCGGCACCTTCCTTGGCCCTTTAGCGTTTTAGCTTACCACCACTGGTTTGTTGAGTGTCACGCCTCCCTAGTGCTGCACTGGCCCGCCTGGGTGGCGGGGACAGTGGCCCAAGAGATTCCCCTTAAATTTTGTTTCTTCCTGGATTAATGGACTGGGTTTGTTTCCGACTTCATTAACAATATATTTCCAATTTTTACCCCCGTTATTCCTGAATTGGACAGGGGATGAATATCATGTGCCTTTAATTTTATACTTATTGTTTAAGAATGTTCCTAACTTAACCGGATCACGGACAAATGTTCAACTTTTCACGTCATTCCACGGAAGCCTAAGCCATACCACAAACAGGTTAGGGAAATATTATAACAAGGAAAAAAGCCCATACGGAGAATCAAATTGTATTAAATTTGGACACAAGGGCCTTGCCCTGAAAACAGTCGGAAGGGTCTTCCCGCATAAGTGATAGAGATCCTCCGTTGAGGGGGGAGAGGAGATTGAAAAAATACAAAAGGGGGGAAAAATGGGGGGGATGGGAAATGAAGCCCTTTATTTATATTCTTCCGCCGTATTTCAAACTCTCTAAGAAATCCTTCTATGTTGCTCTCCCAAGGCATCCAATCAAGGGTTAAATTTTTTAAAATTTTTCCATTTCACTCTTACATTCATTAAAAAACTAGATTAACGCTAGTTGCATTGATGATACCTGAATGAAAAAAAAAAAACGATGGGTTGGGGTTAGTTTTTGAAATTAAACAAACCGGGGTTGCCTATTTGTTAGGAGAAACATAGCTTTGGTTACTTTCTTTTGAACAGGTCACCAAAATATTTTCCCAAAAAACATCCGAGCATAAGGATTCTAAACAAACATGGTGGGTAAATTGATATTCCAAAAGGTGTGGGGGCGGAAACGGGTTAAGGGGTCCTGATTTAAAAATTGCATATTTAGCCTCTTCTTAGGAGTTATTTTTCCAAAATAATTGCTTATTATCTTCTAGGATTTGTTACACTAATGTGATATGCTGAAATAAGTTGGCGGAAATAGAGGTTTAGAGCGAAAGGGCATCATGATACGCATTAGTGTTCATTATAGATAAATGCTTGCTTGGTGTCCCTAATCCTATTATGGAGGACTCTAATCCCGACCAAGTTTGAGATTATGACCTCTGTGGAGGGTCACCAAAGAAGGTGGCTTACTGTTTTACCACCAACACTTTTATTTTCTTATTCCTCATTTTTAGCCCTACACTATACTTTCTCATTCTAACTTATATTCTACTAATTGATGGCTCTCAGAATGGCTGGACTAAAGGATGAACAATAACCTTTCATCCAATTTTCTGATGCCACGAGTTAAGAGAGACATTACGATACCAAAACACATGGTTCTTTTGGGAAAGGGGTTTTGTGCTACACTATCTAGAGGAGAAGGCACCTGCATTTTATGCTCTCCTGATGGAGTTCGAATGGGCTCAACTAACTAAGGCTTCCCAGTTGCTCGTTCCATTTGGGTGAGGGAGTTTTATGCCATCCTCCCAAACGTCCGCTGGGATGACTCTTACCTAGTCATCCATGTCCGGGGAGATGATATCCCCTGATTGCCATCACTAATAATTAAGTATTAGAGTTGCCTGATGTTCCAAATGTAGAGTTTGAGGCCAAGCTAAGAGAGATGGATTTGGAGTGGCTGAGAGACACTCTAGTTGAGGCAATGCGTTGGGATCACGTATACTAGGCTATTGCAGAGGAAATTACTAGCACGAATCGATTACCGTATGCTAATAAGTGGCTAAATTTGGTTACTAGGAGGATCTACCAGTTCAAGAGACAACTCACCAACATGACTTCCGAGATTGGTAGGGCTGTGCCATCAAGGTTACAACTTATACATGGGGCAGAAATCATCTCAGAATTGAAGATGTTCTATAAAGGTAATAAGAAGACGTTCTTTTCTCCCTGACCTTATCACTACCCTGCGTAAGAGGGCAGACGTGCCTCTATTTGATGGTGACAACGGTACTTTTTTTTTTTTTATTTCGTTTGTTCATCAGTTCTTTTTTTTTTTATTTGTTGTGTGTTTTGGATTCCCCCTTCACTCTCTTTTGGTTAGTACAAGTTCTATTTATAGGAGAAAGAGGAGAAGGATAGGAAGGGTTAGCAGTAGTAAGGCTACCTTAAATTTAGACGAAGATGACCCATAATTAGGTGCATGGGTTGAACATGATCTGCAGGTTGTCCAGAAGAAAGATGAGGAAGTCCCTACGCCGGCCCTTCACTTTGTTCCACCCGATTGATAGCTTATGGTTGATGCTGTCATCATTAACTGCGCCAGGAGAGGAAGAAGAACCTAGCGAGGGACCTTTTTGATGATTCAACCTTTGAAGGTAGTAAAAATCATGTTCACTTATATTTCTCCAAGGCATGAGATTCCCATCGCGGAGAAGGATGATTACGTTCAATTTTTGGAGTTGGAGGAGGTCGTGACTGCCGTAGTGCCCCCGAAGTAGTTAAATTCTGACACTTTATTTTTGTTTCCCCACTCTTTTGAGTTTCTGCAGGACATGGATGCTTGTTTTTGGATGTATGATGGAGTCCTATGTTTAAGTCTTAAGGTTCTATAATATTTTTACTTCTATTGCTGAACACTGTGTGGTGTTGCAGTGATTCGTTCAGATCCCATTCAGGTTGACATTTTGAAGTTAGGAAAATAAGGGAGGTTGATTTGAGGTTCTGTCTCGCACTATCCTTCTTTGGAGGGATAACTCCTGCTCTGGCGGTGTCGCTATGGCAGGAATAATTCCGCCCTAGCAGTTCAAATTGGACCAAACCCCAGACTAATAATTTTGGGTTCTTTTTCTTTTTCTAAGATTTCAAAGTTTCCTATATTAACCAATCAAAATAAGATAAATCTCCAAGCTAGGAAAATCATTAACTACTTTGAATAAATCTTAACGACACGACATTCCACTAGTTCTCATTTATTCAATCTTACACCAAAACATCCCCAGGATGCACCCAAATATTCCATACAATATTATGGTGCGATGCACAACCATAGGTCTATTTACGAAATTCACCTGTAAATTACGCTATCCCTTTACACCAGTTAGAATGAACTTTCTTTTGAAACGAGTTTCATGACACTGAATCATTTCTAAATGCATAACTTGCAACCAAACTAGCCAAACACAATTCACAAATTTTTTTTAAGGTTCAAGCAAACATATAGTACCATAATCACTCATTCATATTTCAAGAAATTAAAACTTCACCTTATTAGTCAACATTAGGAAACAACAAGTACACACCGTAACATTCAGTAGATTCTCAAGAAAATGCGCAAATTTTTTAATTAGTTATTTCATTACAGGTATGGACAATTAATGATCAATCCACCATTTGCAATTATAGTGCCATAGGGCCATATATAATGGAACCTTTCCCAATTACCAATTACCTGATTGGGTGCCTTCAGTCGCGATCGCGACTTCTGCTTCACAAGCTACACTTCTCATAAAAGAAGAGAATGAGTGGAACAATTGCCTAGAATTCTTTCTAGCTTCCTAAAGATTAGGTGTGGACTTCAACACACCGATCCGAAGCAGTCTAGTCCACATTTTGCTCTTGTACGGATAGACCGGTAACCTAGGCTCTGATACTAATATGTCACGACCCAATCCACCTGGCCGTGCGGGCACCCACTCTTCACCTAAGTAGGAGAATCCTCATATACCAATAGCTAAACATGTGGAAATTAAAGAAAACAGAGATGAATAAATACTATGATTTTATAAAAATTATCTTTAGACACACCATTACTTAGACCTGTAAAGTAATTTAAACAACTACCATGAAATCCAATCTAAACAGGTACAAGATCTACTAAGAGTACAATTGAACAAAATAAATAAAAAGACATGGCTCCCAATATGCAGAAGGAAGAATAGAAGCTGTTGGAGAATTACTTCGTCTTCACCTAATGAAACGTCACCAATCCTGCATCCAGACTATTCAAAAGACATATCAAGATTAGTATCAATACAAAACAAGTGACTGGTAGGCATCATCGGTCAACCACATAAGAAACCAACTTACAAGATCATGATATAAAACCTCTCGTTAGGGCGTATACATCAATCTCCATGTTTAGCTCACCTAGTTTATGTTGGTTATAATAGCTCCCAATGTCATACTCTTGTTGCATTTGATCATGTTTAGTGAAATATTTCCACATTTTCAGGTTGCATGTATTTTCCATGATAGTACGTGGCATGCATTTCAAACTTCGATTTTTCAGTTATGTTTCAGTATTTGCATTTTGCTTCAATTTATGTCAAGTTGCTCATTATGCCTTGTTCAAACTGCTATATATTGTGTAAACATAGTATCTATATCCTGCTGTGTACTAGTTACATTCCAAGTACTAAAACATACTCTTTGTGCTTAATTTTTCATGATTTAGGTTCTAGTACACCATAGCATTACGAAAGTGGATCTAGATCAATTTTCTGTCCCGTTTTTTTTTTTAGCAAATCAGGGTAATTCTCATACTTCGAGGACAATAAACAGCTGTGCGTTTTAGTATTTATACAATTTTCTATTTTTTAGAGTTAGTTGGGGGGCTGTCCCAGCACACTCAACTAGGTAAAGGCTATTCAAAACATAGTAGTAAACTCAAGGTGAATTGTTAGTTTAATCTTCCAGTTGTTTATTCCTTTAGTATGTTTTATAATTAAATAGTGGTTATCCCATATAAATAGCCATGTTTTTGCTTCCCCATAGTATAGATCATGTTCAGTTCTTCGCAAATATTTTTATATATCTAAGACATAGAGTTACTTTGGTTCAATAGTGATCCTAGGTCCCGGTTACGTCCCAACGGGATAATTGGCGGTGTGACAATTTATTGTATTTGGAGATTCTCATTAACCACTAACCATTACAAGCAGCTTATGATGATATAATGTCTCGCCCACATTGTGGGACTTTCTATACCCTTGACAAGGACATAGAAAAAAAAAACTACATGTATCAATTAAAAAGTCATTTCGGAGGAAGGATGAGCTACCCGAAAGTCGGTATGATCCTATCTACCCTGTTTACGTGGTTTATGGGTAATGAGTTTACGAATCACGGCCTACATATGTGTTCAATACTTACTCCCAAAACATTATTTTCATTTAATGTAAAAAATACTCTCTGTTGAGATAAAGTCCTCACAAGCACGTCTTTAGAGTAAATAGTAAATCCTATGTACATTGGGAATCATATAGTTCCTTTAAAATCTGTTTTTCATACCTTAGAAATTTATACTTAACTTTCCTTGTTATTGAACGTCATTGAATATGTTGTGCCAAAATCAATTTAAGAAAAATATTGCTCTCGTTAAGATCGGAAGAAAAAATTAGAAATTAGGGTTCATGTTAGATTATTCAACATGAATAATTAACTTAAGATCTCAAATCTAATATATTGCAACTTATAATCAAGAATTAGAATTCATAATTTTTATCAATAACTCAGGCCATAACCCTATATTTTAATTTTAATGATGACTTAAGATGTTAGGTTTTTACAAACTCAGTCCGATCATTATGAATAATCGAACATACCTGGACGACAAAGTTTGTAATTTTGTACCGACCTGTTTGTCGTTTTGAGCAGCAGATTTATTTCTGGAAAACTGGTTGAGACGGAGGACCCCACGGACGACCCCACGATGGACCGTTCATGGGCCGACGGACCGTCGGAGGGGTTCTCGTTCCAAAACACTTAGAAATTAGAAAATGGGGGTAATGAGATTGACCTATGAACACACGACGAATGGCAGGACGACCGTGCAGGCACGACGGCCCGTTCACAGACTTTTTACTAAAATAAGTCTCTGTATCGTGTGACGGACAGTAGGACGACCGCGCAGGAAAGAGGGCCCGTCACAGGTGCGTAATCCCAGGCGGGTCGGATTTCTGTAATTATTTAGGGCGTTTTGGACTAGTTCCTGCTTATTATAAAGTAGTGAGGTTAATGTTAATAAGTCTAATTACTTGGGGGCTAAAAAGAGTAACCTTAAGTATTAGTGGGTTATTATTGCCATCTTCTATACTTAATTATATGCAATTGGGTCAAAAGAAAGAGTGTTGAATAGGAAAAATAGAAAGAACAAGAGAGGGAAATCGAGCAAGAGAGAGAGAAAACGAAAGAGACAACAAGAATTTGAGGAATTTGCTTGCTTGCATTCACGAATCTTCGGTGGAGGAGGTTAATGGTTTTAGCTACTCGTAGTAAACTCTTAATAGCAATGATATGTGTTGGGTCGTATTATAAAGTCTTATATCTGCTTACTTGTGTGTATGCTGATCGTGATTTTTATATATGATGGTGATGAAAACAAGCATGATGAAGCTATTATCCCAAATCTGATAGAAACCATAATCTCTTGTTACATGATGATGCCTGGGTATAAAAGAAGGCTTGATGGACTAAAGTAAGAGATGTGAGCCTTCATTATAAAAGAAGGCATTAATTACTAATAGAATGAGTTAGTGGGAAGGTGTCACGAACCGACACGTAGAGTGGGGATTGGGTCACGAACCGACACGCTAGATTTAGGGATCGGGTCGTCACGAACCAACACGTAGATTAGGGGATCGAGGTGTCAGACCAGACACGTAGAATTAGGGATCGGAGGCATAAGAAGTGTCACGTTCTGACACATAGTAGTAGGGGGATAGGAGTGTATCGACAGACACAGTGGATTAAAGGATAATGAGGGAATCGGAGTGTCACGTTACCGACACAAGCGTAAATAGATAATGGAATCTTGAAAGATGCCTAATAACTCAATATAAAAACCGTTTCCAAAAGCGTATGGATGTGGAGGCTTGAGTCTCATAGATATGCTTGGTGATATTATAAAATGATGTTATACTTTGTTGAATCACCTGTTAAGAATATTAGTGGATTTTATGAGTTATTGAGATATAGTGCTTCTTTTGAGTTGTCGTGATTACCTACTCAGTACTTGTGTTTGTACTGACCACTACTTTTAGGTTTCTTCGTTGTATTTGTGGAAGTGCAGCAAAACATACTGTCGTCTTCACACTCAACCGCAAGTCTAGCCAGTCTTCGTCCACACCGGGATCTTCAGGGTGAGATAATGCGTCTAGCTTGGACTGGATTTTGTCCTCATGGTCTTGATGCCTGATGTTCCGGATGGACTAGCTTTTTGTTATTTTAGCTTTTAGAATGACTGTTAGGTTTAGTAGGTTGATCATAGAGGTTCTTGTGGTGTGACTTCCAAGATTTTGGGATAATAATAGATGTTGAATTTAGAAGTTATTGAGTGGTTTTTATAAATGAGTTAGTCTTCCGCATTACTTCTAGTGATATTACATTGAAATGTAAGGTTAGATTGGGGTTTCGCTCACACGGGGAGGATAAGTGTGGTAGTTCTGCCAGTTCACGATCCGATTTGGGTACGTGACAAAACTCTGTTTCCAATCAAGCATTAGGTTCGTTGGTCTCATCACACAAGAAACAGGAGATAGTAGAGTATTAAGGAACGGTAGGGGACGCTTTACTTTATTGAGAGGCTAGAAGACTTTAGGAAAATTCATTCTTTCGCTTCTTCGGTCCGTGTATTACTTGGATCAATTGGTATTCAGGTGATACAAAGTGGCATTGACCATCTTCACTCTGGTTCGCAAATGGTTAGAACTAGAGCAACACGGACTCCGCCCAACACCAACATCGGCAAGGACAAGAAGCGTCTGAGCCAGGCCACTAGGGCTGTAGTCAAGAGATGGAGTGGCGACAAGAGGCGGGAGGACGTCCTCTAGAGGAAGAGACGAGCAACTAGCCCAGCTGGTTGACTTTTAGGGCGGCGAATCGCCCAACGAGCAGGAAGTTAGTAGGAGCAGGGGAGGATGGGGCAGAATGAAAACAAGTGAAGAATGAGGAATTGCCACCCAAACCACCCCAGAAGGATCAATCAGGTTCTTGCTTATCTTAGCGGGTATCTGAATCAAGGTCAAACACCTCCAGTGTTTTAAGCACCAGAACCTCAGGTCCGGATGGTACACCCTGCGGCTACTATGGCCTCCCCGAATGGATGCCTCATTGGAAATAGGCACGTTCTCGACTGACCAAAGGGCCTAAATGACCAAAATGATCAAACAGGACTTTTCAGTTAACTTCTGAAATTGGAAACCTCAGTCTTCACGGTGCCGAATCTGAGGTGCCTACGATTTCTGGTGCACTGTCTGGAGGCTACTACACAAGATGGGTTTATAGTGGAGCGGTTTGGTGTTGCGTTGGGACTTATCAAGTTCAAGGAACACCAAAATGTCGGTGGCGGGTCACATGTGAGTGCCAACCAATAGAGGCACAACTATGACTTGGGCCATCATTCTCTAGCTGTTTATGTGAGAAGTAATATCCCCCGTACTCTTGAGGGATCGGAAAAGGGAGAGTTTTTGAGCCTAGAGCAATGCGGATGTCGGTTACTGCATATGAGGCTAAATTTCGTGTATTATCCCCGGTACTTCCACCCCAAACTATGTTTCAGTCCACAAGAAGAGGGGAAGGAGGCTCGCCATTTTGTGAAGGGGTGAGATCAGAGTTGCGAATGTTAGCTTTTACAGGTAGCGACCACAGCGAATCTTTTAAGGAAGTGGTAGGACTTCGATGATAGATGTAGAAGGAGAGTGAAGCCAGATGACTTCCACCATGGAATCGAAAAATCTTACAAGGTTTCGTAAGGGAGGAAAGGGTTTCAGGAGGTTACTCAGTGAGTCCGAGCCAATTTAGTCTTCACTACTGACGGTAGTGGGGGTCCACTCAGACCGGTCAAACTTCTCTGAGGAGACTATGCCGAATCCAAGAGGAGAGTGTTATGGATGTGGGGAGACTGTACATATTAGGAAGGGCATTGTCCAAAACAGAGGGTATAGACCCACCTATAGCTAGAGGCAGAGCGTGAGTCATGGTAGAGGAGGTTCTAGTAGTGAGGCGTGTGGTGGCCGAGGTAATGTGGTTCACAAAACAACGGCGGGAGGTGATGGGCAAACTGGAGCCACATACAACACAACATGGTAGGGGCAACGAAACAAACAAGTAAGGGGCCCATATGATTTACGCTTTCCCTGGGACGATTGAGGGGGAGAGACATCTATGCTGTCATCACAGGTATCTTTCGATTTGTGATGCATGGCTTATGATTGAATTTGATTTGCGATTCCACATTTTCCTAGGTATTCCTCATTTGATAATGGTATTAATTTACCTTGTGAATTGCTTTTGACATCCTATTCGTTGTTTTTCTACACCGGTGGGTGAGTAGTGATAGTCCAAAAACGTATTAGGTCTTGTTGGTGACTTTTGTGGGGAGTAATACTTTGTAGACTTGGTTATTAGAAATGGTTGATTTTGATTGTAATTCTGGTAGGCTTGTCTTACTGAATTTTGCCGATCTTGGTGGATTGTAAATGCTCAAAACTTGTGACGTATAGCCAAGAGTGGACAGTCCGTTAATGTGGGAGGGTTGATACACTTCCAATCCGGTGCGTATCTGTCCTCTTTTCTCGTGCTATGAGAATGTTTAGTAAGGGTTTGTTTCGGCGTTTTGGCACATCAGGGATGATTACTTACCAAGTATCTTCGATTTGAGCGGTTTCGACTGTCCGTGAGTTTTTTGGGGGATTGTCCTGAGATTTCCTGGTATGCCACCAGGATAGGGATATTGACTTGCATCGATCTTGAACCGGGGGTCTCGGCCCCATTTCTATACCCCCCTTATTAAATGGCTCCCCGGAGTTTAAGGGAGTTAAAGCTCAAAATTCAAGAGGTGTTGAGCAAAAGGATTCATAGGGACCAAGTGCATCCCCTGGGGGTGGCTCCCTCGTTGGTGTGTAAAGACGAAAGATGGGCGTAGTCTTACGGATGTGCATAGATACCGGCAATAATAAAGAACTATTAAGAACATGTATCCTCTTCCTCGGCCATTGATGATTTGTTCGGTCAATTCACAAGGTGCTTGTGTCTTTTATAAAGTTGACTTGAGGTCTGGTCATCATAAATGAAAATACGGGCAATAGATGTGCCAAAGACTGCTTTTCGAAAGGTATGGGCATTATGAATTTCTGGTAATGTCCTGTGGACTAACACGAATGCCTGCTGCTTTCATGAGCTTGATGAACGGGATTTTTTTAAGCAAAGAGGGGATCTCTTTGTGATCTTATTTATGAGATTACTGAATATTTACTCAAGAGTAAGAATGAACATGAGGCGCCCCATTTGCGAATTGGTTGGAAATATGAAGGGAGAACCAAAGCTTTTGCAAAATTCTCCAAGTGTGAGTTTTGGCTTCGATTCAGTGTCTCTTGGGGGCACGTGGTTTCTAAGATGGGGGTGATGGTGGATCCTTCTAAGACGAGGTAGTGAAGAATTAGGTAGCCTACTTGTGTAAGAGAAATAAGAAGATTGGTGGGTTGAGCATTAATACCGGCGTTTGTCAAGGGATTCTATTCTATTGTTCCCATTGGACGACTTGACTAAGAGAATTGTTCAATTTGTGATGGTCGGATGAATTGTGGAGGAAAGCGTTCAGAGAAACTCAAGCCTTGCTCGACTACCGCACCTCATCCTGACCTTCCAGTAGGAGGGTAAGAAGCTTCATGTTTATTATGATGCATCCTATTCGGTTGGGTGCAGTGCTACATGCAAGAGAAGAAGTGATTTCTCGTAGCTTCGAGGCAATTAAAGGTGCATGAAAGTAATATCCGACCCACAGATTGAGAGTTGGCTGCGGGGTGTGTTTGCATTAAGCAATCGGACGACATATCTATCATGGGGTGAATGTTGATGAAGTCTATACGGATCATATAGCCTACAATGTCTTTACTCAGAGAGATTGAATTTGTGCGACAGGGGGTGGATGGAACTACTAAGGATTATGACGTTACTCTCTTGTATATCCGAGAAAGGCTATGTTTGGTCGCAGATGTTTAAGTTAGAAAAAGCAGGGAGTAGAGGGTAGTAGGCCCACTTACAAATTTCTAGACGCCCATGGCTAGAGAGGTTCAGACTTGGCCTAACGGACTTTATGCAGGTTCATAAGGACATGAGAAAGGAGGATTCTTGCGATAGTGTGAAGGTGAGACTTTTTTTCTTGAAAAGGATCAAGGGAAACCAGTTTGATGAGAGAGAAACTAAGACGAATCACAGAAAGGTGTTGGAGGAGGGGCTAAAGAAGCAATAAGGATGTGGAGGAAGGGTTTTGCGATTAAGGGAAGGGATGTGTTACCCCGTGTGATGATTTGAGCCCCACTATTCTTCAGAGGCTCATAGTTTCCGGATATTCATCCATCCTGGTGCAACCAAGATGTAGCGTGACCTAAGGCAACACTTTTGGTGGAGTAGAATGAGAGCGAATTGTGAGGTTGTTGCCAAATGTCCAAATTGTCAAATGTAAAGTATGAAACCATAGGCCCGGAAGGAACATTATTTAAAGAATGCATCGATGAAAGTGGGGGAGATTGCAATGGACTTCGTTGTTGGTTTCCAAAGAGAATTTCAATGGACTTCGTGGTTGTTGGGTCTGCCAAAGGACATTGGGACAAGTTTGATTTCTATTGGGTAATTGTGTACAGCTTAATAAGTTGCCTATTTCATTCGGGTAAGGGACTTACAATGCAGAGAAGTAGCCAGAACTCTACATCGCAGAAATGTTCGGTTTTTGCATGAGTTCCACTTTCCAATCATATCGATGAGGTACGCAGTTTACTTCTAGTTTTGGAGAACATTCACGCGGAATAGGTACTAGGCTTGGACCTTTAGAATGCATTTCACCCTCAGACCGATGGAAGTCTGATCATGCGAACGATTCAAGTAGTATGGAAGATATATGCTTCGTAATGTTTGAAAGAATGGGTGGCCATTGGAAGATAAACTTCTTACCCCTTAGCGGAGTTTTCTATACAATTAATAGGCTATCACTAAAGTACTTGACTGGGCCCATTTGAGATTGTCTATGTAGGGATTTAGGTCTCCCATTGGTGGTTTGATTGCATTTGAGGTTAGACCTGTGGAGGGCACATGACTTTTGAGGGATTCGTTAGAGAAGGTGAATCTATTCAAGAAAATCTTTAGCGGTCCTCAAAGTAGGCAAAAGGAATATGACAGATCTAAACGGTTAAGGAGTGGAGTTCATGGACAGGGGAAAGGTTTTGCTGATGAAGGTTTCACACTGAAGGGTGTGATGCGATTTGGTAAAAGAGGTAAGCTAAGTCAAGGTATATTGGACCCTTTGAAGTATTAAGCGAGTCCGCACTTAGCCGGGAGGTGGCTTATGAGTTAGCTTGCCTCCAGGGATGTCCGGGTGCATCTGTATTTAGGGCCAGTGAAAAGGTACAATGGGGATGGAAACAACTTACATCATTCGTTGGATTCAGTTTTTAGATTGCTGAGACTGTATTATGAGGAGGAGCCTGTTGCATTTTAGTAGAGAAGTCCGAAAGTTGGGAGATTGAATCCATTAGGTGTAATGGAAGAAACGAACCGTGACAATGAGGCCACTTGGGAGAAGGAGTGATAAGCGGAGAAAGATACCCACACATGTTTACAGATTCAGGTACTCCCTTTTCGAAATTGTTGTTTCTTCTGGTAATCGTTCGAGGACGAACGATGGGTAAATTGGTATCTATTGTAACGAACCGTTTAGTCGTTTTGAAGCAGCGATTGATTTCGGAAAACTGGGACTGAGACGACAGACCACCAACGGACCATCAGGGGATTCGTGCGCAATCACACTTAGAAATTAGAAAAATGGGGTAATGAGACGACTCTCTGAACGTCACGACGAAATTGGCAGGAGGGACAGTCGCCGGCACGAGGCGTCACAAGAATTTTTATAAAATCAAGTGTCTGTATCGTGTGACGGACAGCAGGACGGACCGTCGCAGGCACAAAGGCCCGTCCACAGGCTGCGTATCCCAGGCGGCGGCGGCTTTGTTAATTTATTTAAGGGGCGTTTTGGACTAGTTACTGCTTAAATTATAAATTACGTGGGTTAATGTAATATGTCTAATTACTTGGGGCTAAAAGAGAAACCTTAAGTTAATTAGGGGGTTATTATTGCCATCTTCTATACTTAATTATATGCTAAAATTAGGGTAAAAGCAGGAGGGTTGTTCCTTTGAATAAGGAAAAACAGAAGTAAAGAGAGGGAAAGCGCGCAAGAGAGAGAGCAAAACGAAGAAGAGACATACAAGAATTTGCGGAATTTGTGCTGATCACGAATCTCAGTGAGGTAGTTATGGTTTTATGCTACTCCTAAGTAAACTCTTAATAGCGATGATAGGGTTGGGTCAGATTATAAAGTTTTATATGATAATTGTGTGTATGCATGCTGTGATTTATCATTATATGTTGTGAAGGAAACAAGCATGATGAAAGCTTATTTGAATCCAAATCTTGATTAAAAACCTAATCTCTTGTTAAATGATGATCCTTGGTATAAAGAAGCTTGATGAACTAAAGTAATGAGTGAATGATGCCTTTGATTATAAAAGAAGGCTGTGATCTACTACTAGAATAGATTAGTGGGAGGGTATTGTTGTTCACGAACCACCGTAGAATTAGGGGATCGGGTTGTCCGAACCGACAAGTATATTAGGGATCGCGGATGTCACGAACCGACACGTAGATTTAGGGGAAGGGAATGGGTGTCACGAACCGACACGAGTTTTAGGCGGATCGGGTTGCCGAACCGACACGTAGAATTAAGGCCGGATCGGAGGCGGTCACGTTCCGACACATAGTAGTAGGGGATCGGAGAGTGTGTTCTGTACCCGACCACAAGAGGAATAAAAGACTAATGAGGGATCGGAGTGTAACGTACGCACACAAGAGGAAATAGATAATGTCTTGCAAAGATGCTAATATATCCAATCTAAAGACATGTTCCAAAAGAGTATGGTGTGGAGGCTTGAGTCCTCATAGAATGATTGGTGATATTATAAGTGAGGTTATACTTGTTGCTATCACTGTTGAAGAATATTAGTTGATGTTATGATGTGATAATGAGTGAGAGATATTGGTTTATTTTGAGTTGGACGATGATTGATACCTTACTACAGGACTTATCGTTTGTACTGACCCCCTATTTTATGTTTTCTTCGTTTGTTATTTTGTGGAGTGCAGGCTAACATACCGTAGTCTTCACACAACCACATTCTAAGCCAGAGCTTCGTCACACCGGATCGTCAGGAGTGAGCTAAGTTCTCGCTTGGACTGGAATCTTCTTCCTAGTCTTGATGCCTTGAAGTTCGCATGACTAGCTTTGTTATTTTAGCTTTTAGAATACTCTTAGTTTTTAAGTAGTTTGATCATACGAGTTTTGTGGTGATGCTTCTAGATTTTGGGGTGGATAATAATAGATGTTGAATTTTAGAAGTTATGCATTGGTGTTATTAATGAGTTTTAAGTCTTCCGCATACTTATCTATGAATTACTCTTGAAATGTTAAGTTTAGATTGGTTGGTTCGCTAACATAGGAGGATAAGTGTGCCGGGTACAGTCACGATCCGGATTGGGTCGTGACCAAAAAGTCTTAGCGAAAATCAAAGATTGGCTCAAAATCATTAGCTTTATCCTCTTGAATCCTTTCTCATAATACTGGGGAGTGTTAATGAATTAAAAATATTTTTAAAAAAAGTATAAAACTCTATCCGAACTTGACCGAGATCGTTGCTATAATTCCCAAATTGACCAGGACCTTTTTCCTACACTAATTAATATATTGTATTTCAGGTTATATGTGCCCGAGTGGACTCATAATTATTGATATCATTATAAATAATATTTTGTTACGTGGGGTACATATATAACTTTAAAATACTTATTAAAGTAGTGCAGATGGGGATAGGTCCTTCCCCAATGTTTGGGTAGGATTGTAACAAACAATTTTGTAAAAGTCTGGATATTATTTCGAACCTTCCTCTAAAAAAGATTGATCGACAGTCTTAAACCTTACATTATGTCTAAGAAATCTGAAATTTAGTTTTAAAGGGACGATGAGGAGATACATAAACACCATAATTTAAAACTGTCAGAGTTGATCTATGATTTCGCTCTCAGCCCAGTATGACTTTTTATGGCCTATTTGTCAATGTATATTAAATTTCAAAACTAAATAAATATATCCCACCGAGATTCTTTCCCATAAATCATTCACAAGTCTAACAATGTGGAGACACTTTTTGGTGTGAAACTCAAGTTTTTGGGTCCATTTCTCATAGTCTCTCTACGAACATTAAAAATTACCCACAGAACACCCGTAGTTCCCTGTATAGTGAAAACGTTCGATTAAATGTTTTTTGTAAGTCTCTGGCCGATCCCTTCTACGGGAACTTTTGAATGGTTAATGACAGTTTTATGACTACGGGACTATAAAACCTTTTAAGACAAATTAGAGGACCAAACTTCTTTATGACCTACACTTGGTCCTAGGGATCTACCTTTAGCTCACTTACTACAAGGTAAGAGTAAAATATGTTGTGTGGTTTTTCCCTTGAAAAAGGGATGTTTCCATGCATAAATATGTGTTTTATCTGTTTTGCGATGATATTTTCATAAATCACAAGAACCTCGGTTCATGAATAGAGGGCACAATTCTTTTCTATGAGATCAAAAAGGTTTCTCGTCTGTTTGAAGTTCACATCTTGAAAATTTTCAATTCCTGCACCACCTACACCGCAAGAATCAACTTCCCAAACGTGTCCACTATTGTTCAACGGAAAGTATTATGGATTGTGAAAGAACCGCATAATGGATTACTTAATAGGAGAAAATCTAGATACCTAAGCATTTGTTGGATGGTCCAACCATACCTACAAAAATGGAAATTGATGGAATCACTCATGTAGCAAAGGAAAGGAAGGAATGGAATGATATGGGTAAACTTAAAATTCAGAACAATAATAAGCCTAATAAGATATTGATATACAGTATAGGTCTAGATGAATACAATCGAATCTCATAATGTCAATATGCAAAATCAATATAGGTAACACTAGAAAATATTCACAACTGTACAACTCAGGTAAATAAGTCAAAAATTGACAATTTGATAGGCAATATTAGTTTCTTCAAATGGTGTAGAAATTTCATTGCAACTATCAATGAAATCTACCCATTATGAGAAATGATTCCTAATGGAAAGGATGTTAGAGAACTTTGAAGTGTTGGTCCAGAATATTGGTAGAGAAAGGTAGAAATTATCATTGAACCACGTTAACTAGATAAGGTAGTTATGGATGAAATTATTGGAATCCATTTGACTTATGAACTTAAGAAAAACAAGGAAAAGAAAATTGGAGGAAAGAGAATTACCTGGTTGATAAAGCTACACCACCTAATGATTTCGAGGATGAGAACATCACACTAATGCCCAAGTGATTCTTTAGAACTTTGAGAAGACGACAGCTTTTTCAGAAAAAGAACTTTAAAAAACCAACTGAGAAGGATCCAAAGGTACATGTATGTCATAAATGTGAAAGTCTACATGACTTTATCAATTTTTGTCCACTTTGAGCCTTGGAGCATAAGATAAAATATCTTGAGAAAAAAAATCAAGCATGATAAGTATATTCTAAAAAATAAGAGGCTCAACAATCAAGAAGCTAATCTCTTAGTTAAAAGGGCCTTTGTATGTATGGGAAATCAATAGGCGGAAGAGTATGAAGATGGTGGACTCAAAAATCAGCCATTACTAGAAATTGGAGTGACAAACAAGTTTGAGTCTCTCGCACTAATCCCTCTAGAAGAAGCAAAAGAAATACTTATCAATCTCAAGAAACAAGTTTAGCATAGATGGCAAGAACAAATTCTGAGAGAGATGAAGAAGATGTCAAACAGTCCAAAGTAAGATTTAATCACATTAGAGGAAATCATCATTCATACTCTAAGAGAAAACTAGAATCTCTATTGAACACTATGGATGCATTCCAGTCAATCAACTCTAAAAAGGAGCAAATGATTGACGACTATGCATCTCTAAGAAAAGAAAATGTGAATCTAGAGAAAAATGATTAATGTATTCAAAATATTTTGAAAGAAATACGAAACGACCTATACTGAGTGAATAAAAAGAGTGAAGCTCTCCACAAAGAACTTCGTATCACTAAGATGGAAGCAACCACAAATTGATATGAACAAGATCCTCCATCATGCCGACAACAAAAGTCAAAAGGGTCAAAATCTATACTACACAGTTATAAGGTCATTCACAGGTTTTTGACATTAGTAATCCACTCAAAGAATATCGTATTCAATGTTGGACTAACAGAAATCAGCAGTAATTCAGGTCCTAAAAAGTAAAAGAAATAAGGTAGTTATAGGTTCTAACCCAGGGTGGGGAAAGAATCACAAAACTAGTTCCAAACCTAAGTTTTTTTACAATGGTTTAAGAATAAATCACATCAATTATTTTTCTAATAAACATGGACTAAGTGGATCTTTGTATCCAAAACTAACTTTTGAATATTAATGTAGGAACTGACGAAAGGTCCCCTATTAAAGTCATGGTATCTGATAGTGCATGCTTCAGATGATGAATGTGATAAAATAACTTTTCTCTCACTGAGTTAACTACGAAAGGGTTAGAAAGTGCGTTTGGAACAGAAAGAAACGTGAAATTTAGGGAACCATAAAAGATTGCCCCAATCACACTCAAGCAATAGACAAGGGTATAAGTAATGAGATTACACACAATCTGTTAGTGATGCCCAACGCATGTCAAGGAAAACATTCAAATGAATGTAGAGTGTTCAATCTATTCATAGGAAATTGGTGGTCTTCATGAAAACGCATATAAGATTAGTTTTTAAGCAGATATCATCAGTCCTAAAGAGAATTCACTACAATATGTAACTGCCATAACTAATATCTCTCATATTTAGTATAAGAGGTTGTGACACATCAGTTTCTCAACAATGAACAAGGTCATATAAAGACATCTAGTAAGAGGCTAACCTACTATGAGATTTAATGATGGTCAAGCGTGTGGAGCAAGTACTCAAGTAAAACATGTACAATCTTCATTAATACCAAAAGCAATGTTACAACCAAGCCTTTGAAACTACTTCATATGGACTTTCATCTTTGAGAATTTCATCAAGGTTTGGAACTTTACGAGCGGGGTTCTCTCATGCAATAGATCCCGGAATTTTAGTCTTGGTCCTTGATCTCACATAGCTTGTTTAGAGCTAGGGTTGTAAAATCTTGGGAATTTGTTGTGATTTCAGTTGCTATAATATCCGTAGTATAAAAAACATATTTTCTTAGAAAAATGATACTTCTTTCTTGTATAAAACTCAGGAACCTATTTGTTACAGTTCTCTAGTTTAGGAATCATACTTCTAGATCAGTTAAACAAAAATTCCTGCCTTCAAATTCGAAAGTCCACCTTATTAAGAGTAAATGTTGCATTTGTAAGTTAGCATGGTCATATTTAATGTGTATTCTATTTAGTTGCATTTTAGCTTCGGAAATTATTATTTGGGATATATTTAACACCGCGAGTTGGATCGGGTTCAAGACACTAACAAGTCCCAAAACGGCGTGCCCACATAGGATTTGTAGTTCCCTATGTTGAGTCATCATTATTAGTGAAATCACACCACAATCATGACGTTATACCTGGCAGTATGGTGAAGTCCATCTCAATGGGGCGTATACATTCGACTCCCACGACTTAGCTAAGTGGTTTTTGTCGATATAGTAGCTCAGATAGGTCAAACTTTTAGGCTGTGACCAGGAGGATTTAGTTATATGATATTTCAGTATTTCAGTTGAACCTACATTTGATGATTTGTAATTGTCTCATTACATTCAATTATTATTTTCCCGTTACACTTAGTATATATCATATTCTTTGCTCAGAGTGCCACCATGCTCTTTATGTATTGTTCAACTTGTATCTTGTATTGCAACTTAGATTTATAAATTCATGTTAAGCTACATCTAAGTACTACAAACATACTTTGTGCTACATCGTTTCATGATATAGGATCATGTTCTCATTATCCAGATCATGCTTAGATCGAACCTGGGTCTACATTCAACATCTTCAGTGGTGAGTCCTCATATTTCGAGGATAATAGATGCTTCATTTTAGTTCCTTATTTAGTTTGTTTCAGTTTGTTAGCCAGCGTAGTTGCGTGACAAAATTATTATTATAATAACATACTAATGTTGTGACGTCAGAAAACCAATAATTGATTGAGTCATTGGACCTCCTACCACTCTTACTTTAGTAGAGAGATAATTATACATAATATATATATATATAATATATATATAGATATTTGATATATACCATATATAATAGATATATATATATATTTATTATTATTATTATATTATTGTTTATTGTTATTATTTCTTTAAATCTTCAATGGACAACTAAAAGTTCTCAATCAAACATAACAAGAATATTTTTTAGCATACAAATATGGAAAATATAATATATATTATATAGTATATAGATCTATATAGCTATATATATAGATATATATATTAGTATTATTTATTAATTATTATTATTATTATATGGTAGATGATTATTATTATTATTATCATCAGTATTTCCTTTTAATCTTCAATAGACAACTAAAAATTCTAAATCAAACATACCAGATATTTTTTATCAAACAAATATATACCTTTAACTACAAAAAGTAATTTGGCAAAAAGATCAGAAATATATTTGAACTTTCAACGAAATTGTTGTAACAATTCCAAACTTTGACAAGGAGCTATTACTCCCCTGCACTATTTAATAGTGTATTTTAAAGATATGTAAGTGCTTATCTGGACAAGTTTTTCGTGTAATAGTAGTCAGATTTATGAGGTCCCATATTCACCTATATATATTTAAATAAACTCTTTATAGTGTGGAGTACCGGTATGACTCAATTTAGCTATTGTACATATTTCCGGTCAAAGTTAAAATATATTTCAAACTCTTTCTTCCAAGTAATTCGTTCATCATGCTCAACTCACTTTTAAACAATAAGCGCTAACAATTATATTAGTCAATTATCCATTTATTTTCAAGTAATATTTACTCATCACATTATACCATATACAATTAACAAATTTAATGATGTATACCATTCATAAATATATTAATTGTCACTTTGACAACTAACAAACTAGTTTAACCCACTACAAGAAAAATATTTATCACATTGGTTATCTATCATAAATTATTTTTGACCTAATTCTTCCGCCCCCCCCCTTTAAATAGATTTCTTAAGTTATAAACTAAGTCACACCACCATTTCACTTCACTTTTTCAATATGACCGATAGGGATCACAACCACCACGGTGCCACCTGAAAACGAAATAGAACTGATCAAACGCCAATTTTGTTCTTTGTTCATTCTTTACCTAAAGAAGAAATTTAGAAAACTTAGAAACAAGGAAGTTTTGATACGTGAGGTAGTTATATCAGAAAACCTTGAGAAAAATGGGCTATCTGCATAGCAATTGATGTGACAAAATGATGTTGATAACAAAGATTAACATACTTCTTTCTATTCTAACTAATTACATTAATATCTTTCTCTTTGGGACAAAGCTCGACTGTTTTTATGAATTCCAACTCTTCAACATCATAAGCGAAGGTCAAACTAAGTATATCTTGATCCACTGTCTCACATGATTCTTCTCAAGTTTCTACTTGCGGCTACTGTATAAGGTGGGATTTGCATCTCGAATATCCTCCAATGAAATTCCCTCTCCAGCCAATTGCAAGAACAACACACGATCAAATACAACTCTGATTTGGAATTTATGCATTAATGCCAATGCAATCATTCTACCACAGAAGGTGATTGACTTCTGTAATTGGATTAATACCAGTCCAATCAAAATGCATAAGTCTATCACCTTCTGTAGTAGAATTATTGCAGTGTATTAATGCATAAAATCCAAAGTTGTATTTGATCGTGTGTTTTCCTTGCTATTGGTCGGAGAGGGAATTTCATTGGAGGATATTTGGGATGGAGATCCCATATTACACAGTAGCTGCAAGCAGATATTTGGGATGGATCTTGAGACACTTGATCAAGATATACTTAGCTTGACCTTTGCTTATATGTTGAAGAGTTGGGATCAATAAAAATAGTCGAGCTTTGTTCCAATTGGAATGATATTGTTGTGAACATTAAAAATAGAAGAAAGTATGTTAATCTTCTTATTGAACATTGTTTTGTCACATCAATTGCTCTGCAACTAGCTCATTTTCTCAAGATTTGTTTCTGATATAAATGCCTCAAGTATCAAGACTTCCTTGTTTCAGAGTTATCTTGATGAAATGCTTGATAGGAGTGGAACTTTTATTTCTGTCGAAGATTGAAAAACACATACAGATTACCTTTGACACGAACAAAATAATCACCAAATATCCTGATTTAGGAAGTGTAATATCTCGTAACTCGAAATAGCTAGATATAAGGTAGTTCTTGATATGGTTGGAAAGACCTTGGGGAGATCTTTCCAACGCCGTTGAGTTTGCACATTTTTTATATAGTATGAGGGAGATCTGCCTATCGGAAGTTGGGCCATTGAATTGAGGAAAGTCCAATTCTCGATTTAAGGAAGGGCAAACTAGTATTTTTACCCTTATTTTCCTAATTCGTTTTAAGGGTTTATTAGTGTTAAAAATAAACCTTAACTAAGTTTTGGAAAATCAAACTCACGCTTAGGGCTTGGAGAAGAGAGAAAAGAAGAAGAGAAGGGAGAAAAGCAAAGAATTTGCCAAGAACGTCAAGAACATTGAGTGAGGTTCATCGAGGGTGATCCTTATCAAGATATGTGAGATATTTTGTCTTGGTTTAGTTGACCCACACGCCAATTTGTTTCAATTTAGAGATTCATGAGTTGTTTACATGTTAAAAGGTGAAGTTCTTGAAGAAAAATGTCAAATTCTCATTGATTGAATTGTTGGATGTCAATTGTTGTTTGATTCTTGTTTTTCGGGGTTGTTTCCGACATGAATCCACTGGGTATTAAGGGTACCAATAGTCCCAAGTGTTTGATAAAAGAATTAGGGAGGTTTGGAGATGAAAAATGAGTTGAAAAATTTGTCAGCGCGTCATGCATGCAGTTCACCAGAAACTGGCCTCAGTTACTTGGGGCCTGGCGCGACGTGCCACCAGTGCGCTAGAACCAAGCCACATTAAATTAAGGATGGCAAGGTGCACCCCGAACGCGCGTTTTTTGCCAATTTTTCATAGTTTAGCCCTTTTTTAAGTCCTTCAAAGGTACATTAACACCTTCCAATGGTTTTAATTACGTCAAATGATTTCTAAGCACCTAGATCTTTAAATGATATGAACGATCATAATATGTTCATCCCCTTTTCCATGCCTCCTAAATGTCCTAATATAAATCACTTGGATTATGTTGATGATATTTTTATTTTTAGCAGTGGCAATATTCCTTCTATGAGACTCATCATGAAATGTATCGACGTATATGAGTTAAGTTCTGGAAATCTAGTCAATAGAGATAAAAGTTTATTTTTACCTGCTTCTAAAACTTCAGCTCAAAGGATTAATAGGTGAAAGAGATGTACCAATTTCAGGGAAAAAAACTTTCCTTTTACTTATCTTGGTTGCCCATTGTATGTTGGTAAGAAATATGCTAGAATATTTTGATTATATTGTTAGTAAGGTTGTCGAAAGGTTTAATGGTTGGCATGGTAAGATTCTTTCTTATGGGGAGGGGGGGCCCATTGTTTTGATCAAGAGTGTTCTTCAATAACTTCCTATTTATACTCACTCTGCTTTCACCACCTCAAAGGTAACTCTAAGTTAATGAGAAGAATTAGTTGATTGCATTTGGGGTAGTAGCCAGGTCGTATACTTTTGAATTCTTGGTTAAATAATGGGTTCCATGTGAAGAGGCGACGGGTTATGGGGTGTAAACAAAGGAGAGAAGGACATGTTCCTTCCCCCCCTATAAGCACAAATTAACAATTGAAGGATGGTGGAGGTGAGAACTCAAATTCTCTTTGGGCCTCATTTTCCAAATAGAGTACTGCATCAAAGCTCATGTAGTAGGTAAAAGAATGGGTTTCAGGGAATTTCCATGCCTGGAAACACATGCTTCAAGTTAGAGAAGACTTAGGAACATAGATTTTTCCAAGTTTTGAATTAAGGTACTAGATCTTCTTGAGGGGGAATCCGGTGAAGGGCCTTTTAGATATCAAGACCCTTATTCACGCAAAAAGCTCAAAATCTTCAAGTCAAGATGTTCATCAACACACACATTTGGGAATGATTTTGGCCAAGCCATATTTGTGCATATATCCATAAAAAGAGATGGGAAAACCTCAAGAAGGTGGAATTAACCGGTTTTCGGGAATCTTACCGACAATGTAATTCTCCAACAAATATTGTTTAGAATTTGGTAAGAAACAAAAAAATCTTATGAACCTATATCAATACGGTATGGCATTGTTCTACATGGTGAGTTTCAATAGTTTGTTTCCATTTGATAATAGTCTCTTCTCTGAAGACAAATCAAAGATTTTTTTAATTCTGAAAATTTATAATCTCATAGAGAGGAATCTATCTTTAAGGAAGAACACTGCTCATATTCAACAAGGGACATGATTGAATGCATAACTGTCTTTGTTGTATTTTGAGATTTATGTCATATGTTCTTATATTGGAAATCTACTCCTTAATTATAAAGGATAGTAGATCAATGTTTGTCTAAGTTTTAAAGTTGAATCAGATAACTAGAGTTAGTTTGCTGAATCATCTAAGTTTTAATCAAGCATCTTTACATCATTATTGTAATGTTTTCTTCGGTAGAGCTGCCTAGGAGTATCAAGTAGAGTTAGTTGATGTGTTGGTGCATCAAAGTTACTACTTGTTTAGCTTTTTATCTTCTAAATCTGAGATGGTGGCTAGAGTTAGCCTAGTTTGATTCTTGAAGTCTATATCAAATGATTAAAGAGTCTCAATTCCTAGGTTTCAAGAGTTTGTAATCTGAAACTTTGTTGTCTTTGAGTGAAATGGAGTTTGTGTTGAAATCTTGTGAGTACATGTCATGGTTTTGATTTCCATTGAGCAAGAGGGTTTTCTTGTAAAATTATTGTGCTTGATTAACTTTAGAGCCGTCAATATGGGCTAGGCCCGTAAGACCGTCCTGGACTAACCCTTAATTTGATCGGCTGGACTATGATTTTTGAAACTCATTTAAGAAAAGAGCTTTTTAGCCCGGCCTGAATAAGCATGCTGATTTGTGAGGCTTGGAAAATATGGATAGAGCCGGTCAGTGGAGTAAATAAAAATTGAACAAAAAAATGAAAATAAAATAAAGTATTAAAAATAACAAGAATCTAAATACAAAATCTGTTAAAAGTTTGAAATGTTGCAATTTAATATAAATTATGTTTATAAAATATGTACTACATGAAATAAAAATTTCGTAAATATTCTACGAAATCACTATATAGGTCGTAACATATGGAATATTGTCATAGTTTTTGTGTTTTATTATGATCATTGGAAAACAATTAGGTTAATATTTCTATTTAGCTATTTATGATTTCACTTAAAATCAAACTTGATAAATTTATAAGGATAATTTTATTTGTGGATTTTATTAACAAGTAGTAACACTAACACCATGTAAAATTGTCTTACAGATATTTATGATAATACTTTTATATTATAATTTAATTAAAATAATTATAAAAAAATACGTCTTAAAAAAGAGGACTGCCCGGCAAAGGCCGTAGCCCACGTACTTGTGAGCTAGTTTGACCTTTTTCTGGCCCATACCGGCAATGGGCTAGCCCAGCCTGACTCGTTAAATTTCAAAACATGTATGGATTAGACTAGATAGGGTGGGCCAACCCATATTAACAACTCTAATTAACTTCGAGTTATTTAATTTCTGTACTATTATTTTGACGGGGGACCTGGTCCAGTAATCACAAGTGGACGCATACATTATAGCATGATAATACCAGTGATTCATTTAAATTGTTTCACTTTACAGATAGCCAATACTATAAATCAAATTAAGCATAAAAATCTTACCAAGAACTTTCTACAAAGGGATTAGACACAATACCACCCCCACTATTGAAGGCTACACCAGATTCTCCAACCCAAGGACCATTACTTTCAATGGTTTTAGTAGGACCGCAATACTTGTCTATTCCGATTCAATTAAAATTAATTAATTTATCAATTCCAAGATCAGATAATAAAGTCAGTTGACTACCTGAGATTCAAATGTACATAGATTCTCTCACAAGGGAAAAAAAGATATCGATACCAAAATTCACTTAAAATAAAAATGCATGAAACTTACATTCCAGAGGAATTTGTTGTTTTTTCCAGACACAACTAAGAAATAGGACCTACACAGTTAATTTTCTTATTACTTAGTGTTGTCCGAAAATCGTCACAACTTCTCAAATTACACACATTCTCTAATGATGTTATGCACAATTCATGTTGTGTAATGTTCTACCTACATCATGACTACCAGCAAGTGCAAAACACTTCTTACTGATAGTTTCTATATCTTGAATCAAAGATGTTTGGTAAATGATAAAAAGAAATCTTAACCATTACACACACTTTCAAAGGTAAATCCTTGACAGAGGGTTACATGGGAGAATAGAATAACTTATAATTTTAGGTGAGAAGAAGCAGTAGATAAGCCCGACCTTGTCGGTCCAAGAATCCTTGTACTCTACGATATATGGACTACATAGCTTAGCGATCAGATTCATTTATCAAAGAATAATGCATACACAAATATTATCATATATCAGTTAGCATAACATTACGCAAACCTGTCTACTCAACATAGTATCATCCCATTTTATGTGGCCTAACTTGAAGAGAATACTAAATAATAGACAAGCTAAATTTGTGGTTTCAAACAACTATTCACAACCTAATATCATTCCAATAAGTGATATTTTGAGTGGTGCACATAAACAACAAAAATGAAAAAACAACGCAAGCGTGCAGGGCTTCTCATCCAATAAACCTCCTCTAACAGGTCCACTGCCTTACCCAACGAAAAATAATCCTGCTATATCAACCAACCTCCAAAAAGAAATATAATCTACCACAAATAACTAAAACACCCCATCAAGACTACTAGAGATGAGAAAGAAGAATATTCCAAAAGTCCAGCAACGTGATAGTAGCGCATAGTCTTGTAATTACCTACTAAAAAAGTCTATGGGATAGTTACCGATACCACCCTTAAGGAAATAGGCATACCCAGGAGGTCACGAGGTCACATGAAACACATGCTTTCCTCCCGAGATATTATAGTAGTGTTATATTTTAAAAAATGGAAAAAAAATCACCTCGAAAGATCATATAATGTGAGGAATATTGGGTGCACCTCTCTAGTGATGTTGAAATTTGAATTTTTATTATCTTTTATTATTTCTTTTTAAAATTAGATAATATATTCTAAATGGTGATTAGTATATTATTAATTTTTAGCCTCTCGTATTAAAATTTACACGATTTAGAGTAGTAACAAAAAAAATTTGGAAAATCGATCAAATTGACATTTTAAATCAACTTTTTATAATATAAGCACTCATCATCTCGAAGTACTGGGTATCATCAGGACAATTACTTGGAAAAACTATTTATCGAAGACAAGATGTATAGATAAAAAAATAAATACAGGTCGGAAAATAATACAATTGAAATATTCTTTAGGACAGGATTGTGAAGTCTAGTGTCGATACTATAAGATCTCATTACTCAAGGACCCACTTACAAGATAAATTGCAAAAAAGGATAACAACAGAACTTGTAGAAGTGGTAATACACACTCACATGAAGCTGCCATTCTTCCAAATGAAAGTTGGCAACTAGATGGAAAAGAAACAAGTAGTTAAAAACAAGGAAAATGTTGACAGAACATTTATCCATGATTAGTCCAGAAAGAGAGAACACTACGAGATTTCTTATGTTTGATTCACCAACTAACCAAAAGTATATAAATGTCGTTTGGAGTAAAACCTTTAGCATATTAGGAATTTAATGGCTTGCTCTAATTAAAATTAACTCATTCTTTTTCTTCCATAATCCCGAGAATAACTAATATGGTGTATTTCTATCTATAGCTCAGCAAACAATGTAAGTGTACGCATAACAATAATTGAGATTATGAATCGTTTGAGAACAGGGAGGAATGCCAATTAACCAATAAAATTTATATTGCATTCATGGGTTGTGATTTTTAAGTTCATTGTCTATTTGTAAAGGATGGTTGGTAGGATCATGTTGCCCCATGACTGCAAAAATGCACTTAGAAAAAATTCTTAAATATGATGGAGAAAGTGCTTAAGATAAAATAACAAGAATGTGTACAACGTTTGATAACTATAGTTTGTTGCTACTAAACAGAAGTACCTTTATATGAGACAAATAGATAAGCCACCATATGAGTATACCCTGAAACACATTAGTGCACCATGTTCTGATAGAATATGATCTCATGAATAAAATAGACAAATAATCTTTTGGGGGGATTATAGTGGACAGATGGCACAAAAACCATAATGAAAGAAGTAAAAAGGTTATCTCCTACCTACGAGATACTATAAATTGACTAACCATTCTACCACATAGAGAAATCCCACAAACAACCACCAATTTGTTTCAAACAACAGTCGTTCACGGTCAATACCCCTACTCGTCGTTACCATTACCCAACCATAGTCACATAATATATTAAATGACACTCCTTACACCGAACACCCACTCTCTTTCCCCCAAGGGAAACCACCTACAACATTATTCCATCACACACACTACCTCTACTCCTCGCCCTACGACGCCAATGAACAACCCTCTTGTCTATTACTAAACCTCTTGATATTATCCATTCCCACAATACCCAACAGGTCGATCATCACAATTGAACATCAAATATTAAACCCATTATACACGTGCCACTAAGTACAGATAAGCTAAGTCAATACAAACACTAACTCATAGCACATATAAAAACCGATACGATATCATAAATATTTACGCACAATGAACAACTTACTTTTATATTCACATAGTTGGTTCTTCTCTGGGAAACCAAAATAAATAGTTAGTTTTGTCAGAACCTGGAAACTACCAGTTAGTTGTGGTTCGGACGTGGAAACTGAAACCATAGTATGCCGGAACGTGGCCCAATTAAGTTAGTTATAACGGAAATGTATACTGATCCCATGAAACAAATATAATAACAAAACACAATAAAATCGTGGAAAAACCGAAATTCCATTCGCAAATTCACAAATTACAAATATATATTCAAGATCATACATTTAAGTCCCCCCCCCCCCTTTCCCCTATGATTTCATGGCACTCATATCTTCACCCATCTCATTGTTACAACAATGGATCAACAATGTAACATTCATATACAAACATAATTTCACATATTAGCCTAGTTCATGATCTAACATTCCCTTGATAGTTTAAATCACAATTCATCAAAATCCTCAATAATCGCTCCATATGTTGATCTAGCATGATTCATAAATCTAGTTCAAATTTCGTGGTTTCATCGTCCTATTATGAACCAATTGTACAAATGATTACCGATCAAGAGTCCATAAGAATTCATCGAGTCCTCCTCTTAAGGCCATAATCCCACATACTTTGATTTCTAGGGATTACTCAATCAATTTACTTGGTGAACGAAGGTATACACATAACCACTACTATTGATTTCCATAGGTAAGCAGTAGTAAGGAAACTTTATTACAAATTTCATAAAATATAACCTACATGGGAGCAAGCAGTTTGCCACAAAATTTTAATTTGATTCAAGTTTTTTCGGGCTTCGCGATAGTGAATTTTGCTAAGGAATCTTTAATTTTTCAATTCTTCACGCTAGAAAGATCCTTCTCCTCAGTCCCAAGCTTAAATAGATTTTATTATGGTTTTGGGGTTTTTAAAAAATATTAGTATTTAGAAGATGGAGAAAATAGGATTTTTCGTAATTTACATTCTACCTCGCCTATCCCGCCCTAGCACTAGCTTACCCCGCTGTGGCACCACGCCGCCCTAGCGGTACCTGACCCGCTGTGACGGGACAGTGGTCCCATAATTCCCTGAATTATTGTTTCTCCTAATTAACGATAGTTCTGATCGTTACAACAAATTAAGAATATAGGTTATTTAACTTTCCAAATACACTAATCAATATGGTAGGCCATCTCTTTATATATTATATTGACGATAAATTTGATTATAAAAAATATAGTAATGCAAAATGAACAAGGAATACAATTTATTAATTCCAAAAATATAATAAGCTAGGTATATAATTTACTAAATTTCCAAATATAATGAATTAGGAATACAATTTATTAGTTTCCCAAATAAAATAGAAAACATGGTAGGCCATCTCTATCTATATATATATTATAGTCAATGAATCTGCTTTCAATACAAATTAGTAATACAACTTATTAAGTTCCCAAATAAAGATATGGTAGGCCATCACTTTATATACTTATTCTCACTCAAGCTAATTCTACATTATTTTTGCTACTTATGTTCTATTAAAAAATTAGAAATTCTTATTGCCATTCTTCAATTATTTGATCAGTTATTAACATGAGTACTAGTTAATTAAAATATATATATATATATTCTATAATATATATATATATATATATATATATATAGAGAGAGAGAGGAGAGAGAGAGAGGAGAGTTCCTAAGAATCGATGTGTTGTTGTTGATCTGTAGGGTAAATCTGCTTAGACAATACTAACAAAATTGAGAAAATCCTCCAACAAATGATCCGGATCATCAACATGTTACATGGAGGAGGGACTGCGAGATTGTTTGTTACCATTTGAGGCACTTTAAAACAAGAATTTATCATGTTGAAGTGCCAATAGACGAACTAGCAAATCAAATAAAAGCTGAAGAGATCAGTATCATATGTCAGGAAAGATTAGAGCTTGAAGAAAGCATCGGGACACTTGGGAAATCTCTAGTTTCAAAAAGAACTAAAGAGCATTTCGTTCAAGTCACTTATCAGTTTTCTTAAGTTTTATCTCAACTTCAAACAACCATATCTTTGGACATAAATATTGTAGGTTGGTCCAAAAGACATATCACTAAAAAAGGTCGTCGGAGTCCTTTCCATATTCCCACGTTTCCTTAATCATAGTTCTGAGTACAATATTATGACTAATTTACTAGAGACGCTCTAACCTAGCAACAGCTCCACGATGGCACTGTGTTACAAAGTGATTATGAACTGCACCATCCGCCAGAAAAATATTCTAACTTCCGACTCATTTTATTTATTTCTTTAAGGTTATTTTAGTCATAAAATTTTTTAGCAGATCATCTAAATTAACCTAAACGTGTAGAAATATCAATTTTGATAATCAAATCCTCTGATTCACTCTTAAATTTCCATGCTCAAGAAACTTCAAGAAATAATAAATCTAGGGTTTATCTTCCAAGATTTTCCTTCAAGATCCTTCAAAAATATTGTTCTTCCAGGTAAGTATGCTTTCATAGTGTTGTGTTTGTTTGATCTTACACCAATCATGCAATTTCATTTATGAATTCATACTTAAATTTGATTAATTAAGATTCTTGATGCCGTTCTTGATGTTTTAGCTTCAGTATTTAATAATGAAGTTTCGTTGAGCTCTTGAGGTGAGGGTTTTTGCATATGAGTTTTTTTTCTTGATGTATTTTGTGTGGTTTTCATTGAAAAGGTTCTGAGTTTATAAAATTCATGAAATTTGGCAAAAAAAATTGCATTTGGTGTGAATTGAATCGAGTTTGGGAGAGAAAGAAACGATTGGAAAAAAATATACACCCATGCCCGCGTCGTGGAGGTGTTTTAAAATTTAAGTCTCCAAAAAGTCACCGCCTATCTGCTTCGTAGAGATGATTCGAAGTCCTCTTTCTTGAAATTTGTTTTGCAACCAGATTTTAATTCAATCTCCGTGTCACGCCAATTCTTCTTTAAACCGTGTCTTCACTCTCTTCTTATTCCTACTATCTAAGCCTTCATTAAAGATACTATATCCTAATCATAGATCTTAAATTCACATTTCAAATCAAGATAAAATTAAGAGGAAAGTTGAGTAGGGATTTCGAGTCAAATTGAGAATTCTTTCGAAATCAATTATAACTTTGATCTATTGTATATAATAGAGTGGTGATGTAGAAATGAGAAGAATGGTCTTCATCGTTTCTCTATGGTATTAAGATCTGCGTTGAGTCGCTCAGTGTTAATTCTTTATGAACCCTATGAGTTGAGTAGTATCGCTGAGTTCTCATCGCTTGAGTTATGAGTATTGAGTTTTCTATATGGTTATTGAGATCTTGAGCTAGTTTGTTCATGCCAATATTTTGGCATGAACCTCTTTGAAGTTATAAGTCTTGATGAGTCTTTAGAAGTCATTCATTGTGTTTTAATCGACTTTTGATGAATATTTTAAAGAGACAGTTTGAGTAAAGTTTAAGGGAACTAATTATTCCCAAGTGTAATATTTTTTCATTTTAAATGACAGAATATTGTAATGTGAATGATGTTAGGAGGGAATTTGGAGGAAGCTTCGTTGTAAGAGGCAGTTTTTATTACTTCTCCAAATTGAGGAAGCATTATGTTTGAATGTAGGAGATGGTGTGCGTGTGTGTGTATATATATAATATATTAGAATAGATATATATATAGATATAGATAGATATATATATATATATAGATATATATTATATATATATATGGATACTAGATATAGATATATACTCTAATATAATATTATATTAGTATAGATATATATTATATATATATTATAGCACGATATGAGTTAGTTCATATCAACTCAAAATCCTTAAAAACCATGTATGCCAACTGCGTTAAGGATCATACTTTTTAGATGAATCCTTAGTGCCTTCAGCAGAGCTTAGTGGATACAACAGTAGTTGTTTATCATCCAACAAAAGTTAGGAAAGTTCTGGAAGTTTGGGTTAGATGTTGTATCATCATATAGCTCATAGTGATGGTTGTTAGTTAGAGAATCTCCCAAATGAGAGTGGAGAGCTTATAAGTGTATTTTTATATATCTTGAGTTTCTATTTGTTATTTTCAAAGCTTTATATATTGCATCTTATTCTCACTGCTTGCATATTGAGTTGAGTTGAGTATTTAGTCCCTTTCTATCCGTTCAGCTATAATTATATGTTTCAGTTTTCCCCTTACATGCTTGTATATTCAATATGCTAACTTTATTCAACTTGCATTATGATATAAATACAGGTGTTCAGGGTAACAACAGGCGCTTCGTTGAGACCATTCACATTCAGACTAGCTTGGGTGATCCTCCTTGCTTCCGTAAGGCTTCACATTTACTTTTGTTTTGTCAAGTTGTTGGGGGTTCTGTTCTGAAACTTATCTAAGTATTATATTCTTCATAGGTAGTCTAAAAGGTCTCGGATATAGGAGGCTCTCATTAGGTTTTTTTTGTGAGTTTCGTGGGCAGGTGTTTTGAAGCGTTGATGCGAAGGATAACTATAACTTGTTAATTATTTTTAGACATTTCTTGGATTTGAGCTCAAAAATGAGTTTTTAAAGTTTATTTGTGATCTCGGAGTTCCAGTTGTGCTTGACTTAGTTTCCTCTTGTAGTCAGTTAATATGAGGGTTCGCTTGGGGACCAACAATGGTTCTTGAGTGCCAATCACGTTCAGAGTGTAGGCTCGGATTGTGATATTGTTGATAATCGAACTTCGTTTTGACTCGATTTGCCTTATATTTTGGACTCTATGCAGGAGGGTCTATGGCAAACTTTAAATAAGTTCTAGAGAGAAAAAAATCGATTGAAGAAATGAGATCCAAACAAAAACTAAGGCAAGTGCACTCAGACAAGTCATCCACGATGCCAACGCAAGCGACATTAAATTTAAATGAAGAAGAAGAGGAAAGCCAAAGACAATGATTCTTAGGAGGTTATGTTTGCATCTAATTCCGAAGAACATCATGTATTTGCTTAAAACCAAAAGGTAATATACATTTGATATGTTATGGTGAATAACAATTGATGAAGTATATTATATTTTGTTCTATGGACATATAATTGTATATAAAATATGTATATGTGATTAGTTATTTACAAAATGGTTTGAAATATATGTACTGTTTGCGCATAAATGAAGAGATATATATATAGATATATATATAGATATATCGGATAGAGATATCTAGATATAGCTAGATGTACACACACACACCACACAAGCATACACACACAAACATATATTATACTCATATACACATATTCATATACATATTAGTTTATAGTTCTATACAAGTCATATATAAATACATTATATATTTCATTTATACAAATATTTTATTGTTGTATAAAAGGATATAACTGTAAATAACACAACTGAAATATTTTTTTATCTTCATCTTGTTATAGAGTTAGATTCATGTGCAAACATCCACCAACACATGTAGTGTTATACACAAGTCAAGACCATACATAAGTTACAAAAGAGAATGCTTGAAACTTAGTACTCTTGTGGAGAAATACCTAGTCTTCACCAATTAACAGTAACACATAATCTGAATCCCATACATATCAAAAGGACTTAAAGGTGAGTACCAGTAACAGGAGCAAAAGGCATACTGATTGGCATTATTGGTAAACCCGATGCCCAACTCATAGCATAAGAAATGAACTATCAGGCTCATGAAATAAACCACTCGCTTCTACACATTCACCCTCTCTAAACACCTCCAACATATACTAGTGTTTTGCACTATCACCTCTCAATCAAACTACCTTAACAGATAGTTTTGTTTATTAGACACAATTCTACCATATAGAAAAATCCCTCCAAATATACCATAAATTGCAACTAACCCATCCATCGTCAGACCCTAGACTTGTCATATACCAAACAATAGTACATTAATAAATTACATACACTTCTTTCAACCACTACCACTCAATATCTTTACTAAGGTGAATCCACCTACGTATCTTTCATCACACAACATACATCTATCCGTGCCCATTATGACACCGAACAAAGTTGCTCTGAATTTATTTTAGAACTGCCACTTATACACAATAGGTCCGCTCTTCTAATGAACAATCAAGTAAACACATCATATACTTGCCCATAAGTGAAATATAAATAAGTCCATACAACACTAAACTCACATGCGCATATAAAACATTTATGATATCATCAATATTTATACATGAACGACAAAAAAATTCACATTTTATATCACATCGGTGTTTCTCTCATGGAACCCAAACCAAAAAAACTAGTAATGCCGGAACTGGGCAACAAATCCAAGTTAGTTATGCCTAAATGTGGAAGTCGATCCCATAGTTATGACGGAACGTAAAAACCGATCCAATAATTATGCCGTAATGTGATAATCGATACAACACTTACATCAAAACGTGACAACTGATCCAAGTTAGTTAAGCCAGAATGTGACAACCGATCCATTCAACACATCACAATTACAAGTATATATTCAACATCATACATTTAAGTCGTGATTTCATGGCAATCATAGTTCACCAATTTCATTTACAACAAGTGTGATCAACAATGCAATATCATATACAAACATCCATTTGCCATACATAGCCCTAGTTCATCATATAAGACTTTAGGCGAGGTTTAGTCAAATATCATAAAAACCTTAATTTTCAATCGATCCAAACGATGTCTCGCATGAAATTTCTAAATTATAGTCACTTCCGGATTCATAGTCTATTTTTTAAACAAGTACCCATGATTCCAATCTAAAGGCCCTAAACACTAAATCACTTCGTTTCTCAAGGCATAAACCATAGGACTTGAGTTGAGGGATATTACTCATTTGAATTCAATTGTTATGCGCGAAGCTTTACACACAACCTACAATTGATTTCAATATATTAGCGTATACACATATTAATAACTATTCAATTCATAAAACCTAGCCTGCTGGGGTGCCAAGAGTACACGGAGTTTTGCTTGATTACGAGTTTTCTAAAAACTACAAAAGTGAATTGAGTAAGAATCGCAAGATTTTCCCCCCATGTCTAGAAATTTTCAGTGTCACTTCCTTCCAAGATTAAAACAATTTATTCTACGTTTTTTAGGGATGTTCTATGAACTAGTTAGGTATTCTAAGAAGAGGGTGGATTTCTCATAACTTATTTTCCTCGCCCTTTCCCGCCTAGCGCTTAGATACCCCACATTAGTGCTGCCTCCCTAGTTGCACCTGGCCCGCTGTGGCGGGAGAATGGTCTAGATTCCCTAAATTTTGGTTTCTCCTGGTTAACGACGGTTCTGGTCTTTACAATATATACAATTTTACCCCTCGTTCATCCCTGAATAACCAGTGTATGAATATCATGTGCCTTATTTTGATTTACCTTTATGTTTAAGAATTGTTCCACTATAGGATCACGAAAAATGTCAACTTTTCACTTCATTTTCACGAAAGAATAGCATACCAAACAGGTTAGAGGAATAAAAGAAACCTATACGAAGAATCAATTGTATTAAATTGACACAACCTTCCTTGCAAAGGAGGTAGGCCTCCCGCTAAGTGAGAGATCTCCATTTAAGGGGGGAGATTGAAAACAACAAAGGGGGAATGGGAATGAATTCCCTTATTTCTATCTTTCTGCCTTACTCAACTCTCTAGAAACCTCTCTATTGTTTCTCTCCCGGACATCCAAATCAAGGTAAATTTTCATTTTCCATTCACTCTTACTTCATAACTAGATTAACGATAGTTGGATGATGATTACCTGATTAAAAAATAGATGGTGTTTGGGGTAGTTTTTGAAAGTAAACTAGGTTTCTAGATTTGTTAGAGAAACATAGCTTGGTTACTTCTCTTACAGTCACCAACATTCCCACAACATCTCGAGCATAAGGATTTCATAAAAATATGGGTAAAATGATATCGAAACGTGTGGGGGAAGTTTAAGGGTTCCTTGGTTAAAAAATTGTATTTAGTCCCTTTTTAGGAGTTATTTCAAAATAATTGCTTATTTATTTTCTAGGATAGTTACATAACCGTGATATGCTGAAATTATGTGGGGAAATAGAGGTTTTAGGACGAAAAGGCATCATTGATGCGCCTAGTGTTCATTATAGATAAATTCAGCTCTGGTGACCTTCATCCTAATATGGCGGACTTCATAATCCCGCCAAGTCGAGATTATGACCTTTATGGCGGGATGCGCCAAGAAGTGGCCTTACCGGTTACACCAATAATTTATTTTCTTTATTCTCAATTTTTAGCCTTACACTATAATTTATCATTCTAACTTATATTCTACTTATTGCACGCTCTCAGAATGGCTGGACTAAAGAATGAACAATCACCTTTCATCCAGTTTTCTGATGCCACGAGTTCAGAGAGACACTACGATACCAAAACACATGGTTTTTTTGGGAAAGGGGTTTTGTGCTACACAAGCTAAAGGAGAAGGCACCTGCATTTTATGCTCTCCTGATGGAGTTCGAATGGGCTCAACAAACTAAGGCTTCCCAGTTGCGCATTTCACTTGGGTGAGGGAGTTTTATGCCATCCGCCCAATCGTCCGGTGGGATGACTCTTACCCAGTCATCCATGTCTGGAGAGATGATATCCCCTGATTGCCATCACTATTAACCAACGTGACCTTTCTTTGGGATTTGGTAGTGGCTTGTGCAATATAGGGTATACAACTGAACATGGGGGCAGAAATCATCTCAGAATTGAAGATGTTCTATAAACGTAACAAGAAAACGTTCTATCTCCCGGGCCTTATCACTACCCTGCGTAAGAGGGTAGACGTGCCTCTATTTAATGGTGAAGATGTACTTGCTATGGATCCCCCCTTCACTCTCTTTTGGTTAGTACAAGTTCTACTTAAAGGAGAAAGAGAAGAAAGATGGGCAGGGTTAGCAGTATTAAGGTGACCTTAAATTAAGACAAACATGACCCACAATTAGGTGAATGGGTTGAACAGGATCCGGAGGTTGGCCAGAAGAAGATGGAGAGTCCCTACGCCGAGTTCACTTTTGTTCCACCCGATATAGCCTAGTGGTTGAGATGCTCCATCGCTAACAGCGCCAGGAGAGGAAGAAGAACCTAGCGAGGGACTTATATTGCTCCAAGGCATGAGATTCCCATTGAGGAGAAGGATGATTACATTCAATTTTTGGAGTATGAGGAGGTCGTGACCTCCGTAGTTCCCCCGAAGAAATTAAATTCTGACACCAACACCTCTTGGTTGCAGAGTTCTTGAGTTGCTGTCTTCTCTTTTCTTGTACTCTTAAATATTACACTTCATTTTTATTTTCCCACACTTTTATGTTTCTGCAGGACATGGATGCTTGTTTTTGGATGTCTGATGGAGTCCTATGTTTAAGTCTAAAGGTTCTATAATATTTGTGACTTCCTGTTGCCTAAAACTGAAATGTGTGGGAGTGGCAGCAGAGGGATGTTTCAATCCCAGTGGGTTGAAATTTGAAAATAGGAAAATAAGGGAGGTTGGTTTGAGGTGCTGTCTCACACTATCCTGCTTTGGAGGGATAACTCCTGCTCTGGCGGTGTCTCTATGGAAGGAATAATTCCTCCCTAGTAGTTCAAATTGGACCAAAACCCAGACTAATAATTTTGGGTTCTTTTTCTTTTTCTAAGATTTCAAAGTTTCCCATCTTAACCAATCAAACTAAGATAAATATCAAAGCTAGGAAAATCATTAACTACTCTGAATCAATCTTAATGACACGACATTCCACTAGTTCTCATTTATTCAATCTTAAACCAAAGCATCCCCAGGATGCACCCAAATATTCATACAATTATTAATTGGTTGCGATGCACACCCAGATTCTGTTTTACGAATCACCTCTAAATTAGCTAGACCGTTACACCAGCTTAGTAATGACTTCCTTTTTGAAACGAGTTTCATGACACTCAATCATTTATATCTTGCATAACTTCAACCAACTATCCAACACAATTCACAAATTTTAAGGTTCAAGCACACATTATAGTACACATAATCAACTCATCATATTCAACAAATTACAACTTCACCTTCACAGTAAATTAAGGAAACAAAAAGCACACTCACACATTCAAGTAGATTCTCAAGACAAGAGCAAAGTTTCAATTAGTTATTTCACTACATGTATGACAATTACTGATCCTTCATGCAATTATATTGACCATAAGGCCATATACCAATTGGAACCTTCCCAATTCCAATCTACCTTACTTGCGTTCCTTCAGTCGCGGTCGCGACTTCTGCTTCACTTTATTGAGATACCAAATAAAATCGGGAGATACCAATTGGACACAACTCATACCACAATCTACACTTCTCACAAAAGAAGAGAATGAGTGGAACAATTGCCTAGAATTCTTTCTATCTTCCC
Organism: Solanum habrochaites; assembly: GCA_027704765.1. Lineage (NCBI taxonomy): Eukaryota > Viridiplantae > Streptophyta > Magnoliopsida > Solanales > Solanaceae > Solanum > Solanum habrochaites. The sequence continues at coordinate 58,420,684 of JAKWJA010002500.1, read as the reverse complement.
AATGATTAGGTGTGGACTTCAACACACCGATCCGCAGCGGTCTAGTCCACATTTTGCTCTTGTACGGAGAGACGGATAAACTAGGCTTTGATACCAATTTTTCACGACCCAATCCACCTGGCCGTGCGGTCACCCACTCTATACCTAAGTAGGAGAATCCTCATATACCAATAGCTAAACATGTGGAAAATTAAAGAAAACACAGATGAATAAATACTATGATTTTACAAATAATATCTTTAGACACACCTTTACTTAGACCTGTAAAGTAATTTAAACAACTACCATGAAATCCAATCTAAACAGGTACAAGAGCTACTAAGAGTACAATTGAACAAGATAAATAAAAAGACATGGCTCCCAATATGCAGAAGGAAGAATAGAAGCTGTTGGAGAATTACTTCGTCTTCACCTAATGAAACGTCACAAATCATTGCAATCCGGATTATTCAAAAGACATTCAAAGATAGTATCAATACCAAAACCAAGTGACTGGTGGCATCAGCGGGAACCAATACGAAACCAACTAAACAATTATCATGAAATAAACCTATCGTTAGGGAGTATACATTCAAAAAAAACTCCATGTTTAGCTCACCTAGTTTATGGCGGTTATAATAGTCCCAATGTCATTACTATTGTTTGCATTTGATCATTGGTTTTAGTTCAAATATTTAAACAGTCAGGTTAGGCATGTTATTTTCCATGATTAGACTGGTACATGCATTCAACCTAGATTTTCAGTATGTTTCAGTTTTTCACATTCTTGCTCATTTATGATCAGTGATCAATTAGTTCCTTTGTTTAACGTAATATATTTGTTCAAGCATAGTAATCAATCCTGCATGCTCAGTACATTCCAAGTACTAACACATACTCTGTGCTTTATTTTTTCATGATTTAGGTTCTAGTACCTAGCATACGAATCGTGCTTAGATCAATTTTCTGTCACGTTATAGAAACTTCAGTGGTTAATTCTCATACTTCGAGGACAATAGACATGCTGTTCATTTTAGTATTTTATACAGTTTTCTATTTTTTTAAAGTTAGTTGGGGGCATGTCCCAGCAACTCAACTCAGTTAAAGTCTTTTCAAACATAGTAGTAAAATCAACTTGAATTGTTAAGTTTAATCTTCCAGTTGTTATTATACTCTTAGTATGTTTAGTAGAACACTAGTTTCGGTATTCCCCACTGTAAATTATCCAATTATTTTTCTTCCACGTAGATATATATCATATTCAGTTATTCACAGTATGCTAATACTATATAGACATATAGTAAACTTGGGTTCACTTGTGGATCCTAGGTCCCTTGTTACGTCAACGAGACATAACATTGGGGTGTACACACTTACTATATTTGGAGATTCTATAAATCCAATAACCATCACAATGAGCTCATGATAATATAATGTCTCGCCCCACATTGTGGAAACTTTCCTATACCTGACCAAGATATAGAACAAACTGAACTCATGTATCCATTTTTTTAATTGGCCTTCCGGAGGAAGTGATAGAGTGATAAGCTGTACGACAAGTCGGTATGACCATATCCTACCAGGTAAACGTGGGTTTATGGGGTGGTGGTAATGAGTTATACGAAACTCCGCCTACATATGTGGTTCTTCAACACTACTCCCAATAATTCTCTTCATAATGTAAAAAAATACTCTCTTGTTGAGGATAAGTCCTCAAACACCTTTTTAAGGGTAAATCAGATAAATCCTATTACTCAAAACTTCTTAAAAAACTCTTTAATTTTTTTTGATGAAAACAATACTCCTTTATTGAAAATAAAGGATACATTTGGCCATAATAGTTCCCTTAAAATCTCTTCATAATTAGAAATTTATACTTTAACTTGCCCTTGAACTCATGCTAAATTCTAAAAATCAATTTAAGAAAATATGATCTTGTTAAAGATTCTGAAGAAAAACTCAGAAATGAGGGTTCATGTTAGATTATCAACATGAATAATAACTTAAAGATTTCAAATCATAATATAGTGCAACTTATAATCAAGAATTTAGAATTCATAAACAATAACTCAAGGCATAACCCTGTATTTTACTTTTAATGACTGAATTAAGATGTAGGGCTTTTTTACAAACTCAGTCAATCATTATGAATAATCTAACATACCTGGAAGAACAAAGTTCTTAGCGAAATTCAGAGATTGGCTTCAAAATCATAGCTTCCTACTCTTGAATCCTTTCTCTAATACTTGGGAGTATTAATGAACTTAAAAAGATTTTTAAAAAGTATGAAATATATCCGAACTTTGACCGAGATCATTATAATAATCCAAACTTTGACTAGGACCTTTTTCCCCTACACTATTTAATATATTGTATTTTAAGGTTTATATGTGCCACACGCGGACATCATGAAAATATTAAATCCTTATAAATTAATATTTTTTCCACGTGGGTAACATTAACCTTTAAAATACATTATTAAATAGTGCAGAGGGGTAATTAGGTCTGCCCAACAAGTTTGGGATTGTTATAAACAATTTTTGTAAAAGTTTTGATATCCCATTTCGAACCCTTCCCTAAAAGATGATCGACAGTCTCTTAAAACCCGTAATTATGTATAAGAACATTGAAAATTTAGGTTTCAAGGGATGAGGAGATACAAAAACACCAATACTTAAAACTGTTCAGAGATCTTATGAATTTCGATCTACAGCCGTGGGACTTTTTATGGGCCTTTATTGTTCAACCGATATTTCAACTTCAAACACTCAAATAACTATTATCCCCACGAGATCTTTTTCCATGAATCATCAAAAGTCTACATGTGAAGGGGACACCTTTTGTGAAATTTAAGTTTTGGGGTCATTCTAACAGTCTCCTCAAACGACCCAATAAAATAATGCCCACGACATGTAGTTCCTTCTCATAGGCTCAAAAATTCTTATAATTTTCTTTGTAATTTTAGGATCCTTCTATGGGCACTTTCAACGGTTAATAGACGTTTCCCAGACTCGTTCTACCAACCTTTAAGACAATTATAGGACTTCAAATTTCTATGACCTCCTTGGTTCCTAGGACTCCCTTAGCCCCTTAACTAATAAGGTGTGGATAACAAAAATAGTGTTGTGGTTTTTACCTTGAGAACGGAAGGTTCTATGATAAATATGTTTTATGTTTTGCCATTGTATAATTTTCCTAAACCTCCACATGAACCTGGTTCATGAATAGCTGGGCAACAATTTCTTCTAATTGGTATCCAAAGCAGGTTTTCTCGTCTGAAGATTCACATCTTGAAAAATTTCAATGCTTGCACCACCTACACCACAAGAAGAAACTTCCCAAACACGACAACTATTGTTCAATGGAAAGTATTATAAATTGTGAAAGAACCGCATAATGGATCACTTAATAGGAGAAAATCCAGATATATGAGGATTCTTAATGGCTGGTCCAACCATACCTATAAAAATGGAAATTAATGGAATCACTCATGAACCAAAGGAAAGGAAGGAATGAAATGATACGGGTAAATTGGAAATTCAGAACAATAATAAGACTAATAAGATATTGATATACGGTATAGGTCTAGATGAATGCAATAGAATCTCATCATGTCAATATTAAAAATCAATATAGGAAAGACTACAAAGTATTCACAACCCTACAACTCAGGTAAATAATTCTAAAATTGACAATTTGATAGGAAATATTAGTTGCTTCAAATGGCGTAGAAATTTCGTTGCGACATTCAATGTAATCTACTCATTATGAGAAATGATTCTTAATGGAAAGGCTGTTAGAGAACTTTGAAGTGTTGGTCCAGAATATTGGGAGAGAAAGGTAGAAATTATCATAGAACCACGTTAATTAGATAAGATAGTTATTAACGAAATCATTGGAATCCATTTGACTTATGAAATCAAGAAAAATATGGAATAGAAAATTGGAGGAAAAAGAAGTACCTGGTTCATAAAGCTACACCACTTAATGATTTCGAGGATGAGAACATCACACTAATGCCCAAGTGATTCTTTAGAACTTTTAGAAGACGACAAGTTTTTTAGAAAAAGAACTTTCAAAAACCAACTGAGAAGGATCGAAAGGTACATGTATGTCATAAATGTGAAAGTCTACATGACTTTATCAATTTTTGTCCACTTTGAGACTTGGAGCATAAGATATTATGTCTTGAGAAAAAAAATCAAGAATGATAAGTATATTCCAAAAAATAAGAGGCTCACCAATCAAGAAGCTAATCTCTTAGTTAAAAGGGCCTTTGTATGTATGGGAAATCAATAGGCGGAAGAGTATGAAGATGGTGGACTCAAAAATCATCCATTACTAGAAATTGGAGAGACAAACAATTTTGAGTCTCTCCCACTAATCCCTCTAGAAGAAGCAAAAGAAATACTTATCAATCTCAAGAAAAAAGTGTAGCATAGATGGCAAGAACATATTCTGAGAGAGATGAAGAAGATGTCAAATAGTCCAAAGTAAGATTTAATGACATTAGAGGAAATCCTCATTCATACTCTAAGACAAAACTAGAATCTCTATTGAACACTCTGGATGCATACCAGTCAATCAACTCCAAAAAGGAGCAAATGATTGACGACTATGCATCTCTAAGAAAAGAAAATGTGAATCTAGAGAAAAATGATCAATGTATTCAAAATATTTTGAAAGAACTACGAAATGACCTATACTGAGTGAATAAAAAGAATGACGCTTTCCATAAAGAACTTCGTATCACTAAGATGGAAGCAACACACAACATGATATGAACAAGATCCTCAATCATGCTGATCAAAATCCAAAAAGGGTTTCAAAAGCTACTACAATGTAATAAGGTTCATCAAAAGTTTTTTGAAATTAGTAATCCCATCAAAGACTATATGTATTTCAATTGTGGACTTAACCAAAAACATAAGAGTAATGCCCTGTCTGTGAAAAGTTTAAAAGCACATCAAAGTATACTAAGGTTTCTTAACCCATGTGGGGAAGGAATTACAAAACTAGTTCCCAAACCTAAATTTTTTTCAAAATGGGCTAAGAAAAATCTTATCCAATATTTTTCTAATAAACATGGATTAAGTGGATCTTGGTACCCAAAACTAACTTTTGAATATTGATGTAGGAATTGATGGAAGGACTTATTAAGTCATGGTATCTAGATAGTGCATGCTGCAGATAAATGAATGTTGATAAAAATAACTTTCTCTCACTGAGTAAATACAAGAGTAGAAATGTAGCTTTTGGAAAAAGAAAGAAAAGTGAAATTTAGGGAACCAGAAAAGATTGCCCCAATCACACTCAAGCAATAGACAATGTGTACTAAGTAAGAGGATTACAACACAATCTGCTTAGTGTGTCCCAAATGCATGATAAAGGAAAAATGTGATGTTCACTTCAAATGAATGTAGAGTGTTCAATCCTATCTCTGGGTAATTGGTTCTTCAATAAAAAGGCATAACAATGTAGTTTAAGCAGATATCATGAGTCCTAAAGAGAATTTACTACAATGTGTAGGTGCCATAACTAACCTCTCTCATATTTAGTATAAGAGGTTGTGACACATCAGTTTCTCAACAATGAACAAGGTCATATCAAGACACCTAGTCAAAGGCTTACCTACTAAGAGATTTAATGATGGTCAAGTGTGTGGAGCATGTGCTCAAGTAAAACATGTACAATCTTCATTCATACCAAAAGCAATGTTACAACCAAGCCTTTGAAACTACTTCATATGGACTTTCATCTTCGAGAATCTCATCACCAGGTATGTGGAATTTTACTAGCGGGTTCCTCTCATCCAATGGATCCCTAGAATTTAGTCTGTTCCTTGATCTCACATAGCTTGTTTAGAGCTAGGGTTGTAAAATCTTGGGAATTTATTATGATTTCAGTTCCTATAATATCCGTAGTATAAAAACATATTTTCTTAGAAACTCTACTTAATTTCTTGTATAAAACTCAGAACCCTATTTTGTTGAAATGCTCTTAGTTTAGGAATTATTTCCTAGATCAGTTGAACAAAAAATCCTACTTCAAATTTCGAATGTCACATTCTTAAAATATAAATGTTGCATTGTCAGTTAGCATGTCAATATTTTGTGATATGTAGTATTTAGTGCATTTTAACTTCGGATGTATTCATTTGGGATTATATTTAACACGGAGTTGGACTAGGGTTCAATGCACCCTAAAAGTCCCATAACTGCGTGCCCACATAGGATTTAAGTTCCTTATGTTAGGCATCATTATTAGTGATCACACCACAATCATGCCTTTATACCCTGGCAAGGTATGTTGAGTCCTGGTACACCCTCACGAAGATGGAGTATGAAATAGGAATCCACGCTTAGATGGTGTTTATATGTCGATGAGTAGTAGGCTCCGATAGGCAAACTTTAGTGCCTTTGATGTCATGACCAAAAACGAGCCGCGAGTGCACCCACAACTGATTTACTAGGTGAGTTGAACCAACAATCTAAACCCCAAACCGTTAGCAGTATTTAAAATTTTTGAATCGTAAATAAAATGCGGAAGATCCAAAACTCATTAACGAAATCATTAAATAAGCTTCTTTCTAAAGTATTATATAATAAAACGTATCATCCCCAAAATCTGGAAGTCATCACACCAAGAAACATCTATCCTCAAATTTCTAAATCTAAGGAGTATTAAGAAAGCTAAATAAGTACAAAGATGGTCCATGTCTGTGAACTTCAATACATCAAGACGTGAAGGAGAGAATTCCAGTCCGAGCTAGGATGTAATAGCTCACCTAAAAAGTGCTGATGTGCTGGAAGGAACTGTCTAGGTGAGGGACGAGTCGAAGTCGATGGCACGCTTGCTGCACCTCAACACAAATAACCAAAGAAGAAAATACAAGTAGGGGTCAGTACATAGGAACACGTACTGAGTATGTATCATCGTCCAACTTCAGAATAGAATGCAATGTATTAACTGAATAATAATATTAAAATCAACCATAATTCTTAAAGGTGACTATCAACAAGTACAAGAAACCATCGGCAACAAACACAAGCATACCCTGAGGACTCAGGCCTCCACAGCATACTCATTTGGGGAAAATAGGTTCTTTCGAATTTTAAGTTCATTAACCTAATTCAAGATTCATTTCCATCCAATATTACCGTGTCGGAACGTGATTACTCCCGATCCCCTAATACGACGTGTCGGAACGTGGAACCTGAGCCCCCTATACTACGTGTAGGGAACGTGACACTCCGATCCCCTAATTAACTACGTATCAGAACGTGACCACCCGATCCCCTAATACTACGTGTCGGGAACGTGACAACCGATTCCCCTTAATACATGTGTCGGAATGTGACACCCGATCCCCTAATATAGTGTCGGAACGTGACACTCCGATCCACTAATTCTTCATTAATTTTATTTCATCAAGTCTGTTATGCCAAGCGTCATCTTTAACAGGAGGCGGATTCAGATGTAAAGATTTTCAACAGTACAAACCCACAATCAAGGCATATAGAAGAGTTTTACAATACCACCCAATAAATATCAATCGCTTTAATAGTGACAATGAAATAAGCATTAAACATAACCTACATCAACCGAAGAATAGGGATCGAGCAAGCTAAGCTCTTCCCCAAGCCTTTTATTTCCTCTCCCGTTCTCTCTTTCGCTCGTCCTCCCGCTCTGCTTCTTTGGACTTTTTCTTCTCCAGATTCTTTTTATGTTACCCAATTAGCATATTAAGTCATTATGATAAAGTACCCAGTATGATGGGAAAGTTATGCCTGTAAACCCCAATAAGTAAATTATTAAAACTTACCCCATCTAATTTCATAAAGTTGTCATGAATAGTCCAAAACACCCCTTTAAAACCTTTTAGAAGAAATCGACCCTGTTTGGGGTTACGCAACCTGTGATGGCCCGTGTGTCTTATGACGGTTCCGTTCCGCAGGGTCCATCACAAAAAGTTCAGAGAGTTAAATTCAGTAAAGGGGTTGTGACGGTCCGTCGTATCTACGACGGTCCCGTGCTTGCAGTTCCGTCGGAAGTTCAGCGAGTCGATCTCAGAACCCAGATTTCAGGGTTGAAGTGTTTTGCGAACAAAGGCCCTCGACGGTCCGTCGTGACATGACGGAAGTAGCATGATCCGTCGACCCAGTCAGTTATTTTCAAAATAATTCTACTGCTCGAACCGACTAAACAGGTTGTTACATTTGACCAGGCTTTTAGTATATATATTTCAGTATTCAGTTTGACATATACATTTATGATTTGTAATTGGTCATTCCATTCAATTATTTATTTTGAGTTACACTTTAGTATATATTTATATCTTTACTAAGATTGCCTTATTTCTCATTTATGTATTATTCAACTTGTATATCTTTTATTCAACTTAGTATTTATATCATTCATGTTTAGTACATTTCATGTAGTAACGCATATTTTGTGCTACATCATTTCATGATATAGGATCATGTTCTCAGCATCCAGATCATGCTTAGATCGAACCTAGGTCCACATTCAACAACTTCAGTAGTGAGTCCTCATATTTCGAGGATAATATACATGCTTTCATTTTAGTCATTATTGTTAGTTTCAGTTTTTTTCGAGTTAGTTGCGAGCAACTCAATCCAGTAGAGACTTTTTGGACATAGTAGTCGATCCAGCTATAGTTTTTAAATGTTATTTAAGTCATCAATAAGACCCTTATGTTATATTATTATTCAGACTAGTTGGTCTTGTTCGTCTTCAGAGATTAGTTGATTTAGTTTCCTCTTAGTTCATTTTACTTAGGTAGTTTTTGTATGTTCATGATATGTCAGATTCAGGGTTAGGTTGGGTAACTCGTGATCCTAGGTCACGTGTTATCTCAAGGTGGTAGCCTCGGGGCGTGACACATTATTATTCATAATAACTATACTTTAATGTTGTTGACTTTCTAAAACCAGAAGTTGAACTGAGTCATTGGACATCCTACCGCTCTACTTTGAGTAGAGAGTATAATAATAATAATACATAAATAATAATAATATAATAATATAGATATAATATATATATATATATATATATATTATATAGAATATATATATATATACTATAATGAATATATATTTATATTACTAGTATATTATTGTTTTAATTGTATTATTCTTTTCATCTTCAATGGACAACTAAAATTCTCAATCAAACATAAGAAGATATTTTTGAACATTACAAATAGATACAAATATAATATAATATATTATTATTATTATTATTATTATTATTGTTATTATTATTATTATCATTATTATTATTCCTTTTAATCTTCAATAGACAACTAAAAATTCTAAATCAAATATACCAGATATTTTTGAACATACAAATATATACCTTTAACTACAAAAAGTAATTTGGCAAAAAGATCAGAAATATATTTGAACTTTGATCGAAATTGTTGTAACAATTCCAAACTTTGACAAGGACCTATTACTCCCCTGCACTATTTAATAGTGCATTTTAAAGATATATAAGTGCTTAGCTGGACAAGTTTCTATTTTAATAATAGAAGATTTATGATGTCCACGTATACACCTATATATATTTAAACTAAACTATTAAATAGTGCATGGAATAATAGGTCATGCCTAAAATTTGATATTGTTACAATATTTTCTGTCAAAGTTAAAATATATTTCAAACTCTTTTACCCAAGTAATTCATTCATCATGCTCAACTCACTTTTAAACAATAAGCGCTAATAATTATATTAGTCAATTATCCATTTATTTTCAAGTAATATGTACTTATCAAATTATACCATATATAAATAACAAATTTAATGATGTATACCATTCATAAATATATTAATTGTCACTTTGACAACTAACAAACTAGTTTAACCACTATAATGACTAATACATGTTTATAATTTAGATAAGCTCATCATTATATAAAATATCCCCAAAAAGAATTTAGTAAAAGAAATAATAAGACAATTAATTAAGGAAAAATCTAATAAATAACATTTTGACTATTTTGAGAAAAATTTAAAGAAAAAAGATTTTATTCACAATTTGTTATCTATACATAAATTATCTTTTAACCAATTTCTCATTCCCCCCCTATAAATAGATTTCTTATGTTTTAAACTAAGTCACACCACTATTTCACTTCACTTTTTCAATATGACCGACAATGATAACAACCACCACGGTACCACCTGAAAACGAAAGAGAACTGATAAAACTCCAATTTTGTTCTTTGTTCACTCTTTACCCAAAGCAGAAACGTAGAAAACTTAGAAACAAGGATGTTTTGATACTTGAGGTAGTTATATAAGAAAACCTTGAGAAAATGGGCTATCTGAAAAGCAATTGATGTGACCAAATGATGTTGAAAACAAAGATTAACATACTTCTTTCTATTCTAACTATTTACAGTAATATCTTTCTCTTTGGGACAAAGCTCGACTGTTTTTATGAATTCAAACTCTTCAACATCATAAGCGAAGGTCAAACTAAGTATATCTTGATCCACTGTCTCACATGATTCATCTCAAGATTCTACTTGCGGCTACTATATAAGGTGGGATTTGCATCCTGAATATCCTCCAATGAAATTCCATCTCCAGCCAATTGCAAGAACAACACACGATCAAATACAACTATGATTTCGAATTTATGCATTAATGCCAATGCAATCATTCTACCACAGAAGGTGATCGACTTCTGTAATTGGATTAATACCAGTCCAATCCAAATGCATAAGTCTTTCACCTTCTATAGTAAAATATTGCACAGTGTATTAATGCAATTTTAAAATCCAAGTTGTATATTTGGATAGTGTGTTTCCTTGCTATTTGGTAGGAGAGCGGGAAAATGTTCATTGGAGGATTATTTGGGATGGAGCCCATATTACACAGTAGTGCAAGCAGATTTTTGGGATGGATCTTGAGAAAACCTTGATCAAGATATACTTAGCTTGACCTTTGCTTATATGTTGAGGAGTTGGATCAATAAAAAAATAGTCGAGCTTTTTTCCAATGGAAATGATATTGTTGTCAACATTAAAATAGAACAAAGTGTGTTAATCTTCTTATTGAACATTGTTTTGTTACATCAATTGCTCTGCATTTAGTCATTTTCTCAATAGTTTTTTCTGATTTAAAATGCCTCACGTATCAAGACGCCTTTTCTGAGTTATTCTTGATGAAATGCCTTGATAGGAGGGAAATGTTATACTGTCGAAGATTGAAAAAACATAAAACTCTTTTGAAAACGAAGAAAATATCCCACCAAATATCCCTGATTTAAGGAAGTGTAATCTCGTAAACTCGAAATAGCTAGATATAAAATAAGAAAGAAACTAAAAAAAAAAAAATTGGAAGAAAAAGTAGGGAAAACTGGGAAATTTGTTCTAAGTTAAAAAAAATGAGTTTTGGTCATTTTCAAAGGACCATAACTCAATATCTCAGGAGGATGTAAAGGTAGTTCGTGATATGGTTGGGAAAGCCCCTGGGGGAGATTTTCCAACCTCGTTGAGTTTTGCACATTTTTTCATATCTATGAGGGAGATTACCTATCGAAAGTTGGGCCATTGAATTGAGGACCCATTGAATTGAGGAAAGTCCATTCTCGATAAGGAAGGGCAAAGTAGTATTTTTACCCTTATTTTCCTAATTCGTTTTAAGGTTATAGTGTTAAAAATTAAAACGTACCTAAGTTTTGGAAAACCAAACTCACGCTGGGGACTTAGAGAAAGACAAAGAAGAAGAGAAAGGGGGGAAAGCCAAGAAATTCCAGAACGTCAAGAAACATTGAGTGAGGGTTCATCGAGGGTGATCCTTACAAGATATGTTGAGGAATTCTTTGTCTTGGTTAGTTGACCCACCACGCCAATTTGTTTCAATTCAGAATTAATGAGTTTTGGATGTAAATTGTTCGTTTTATTTTTTTTAGGGGTTGTTTAAGAAAAAATTATGTTTGTTTACTTGACAATTTTTTTGGTGAATACGCTGGGTATTAAGGTACCCACCACATAGTCCCAGTGTTTGATAAAATGAATTTAGGGAGGTTTGGAGATGAAAAATGAGTTGAAAAATTCGTCAGCGCGTTATGCATGCAGTTCACAAGAAACTGGCCTCGGTTACTTGGGGCCTGGCACGACGTGCCACCAGTGCCCTAGAAACAAGCCACATTAAATTAAGGTTGGCAAGGTGCACCACAAACACACGTTTTTTCGCCTAGTTTTCATAGTTTAGCCCTTTTTTAACGGGCGTTTTTTCGCCTAGTTTTCATAGTTTAGCCCTTTTTTAAGTCCTTCAAAGGTACATTAACACCTTCCAATGGTTTTAATTACGTCAAATTATTTTTAATCACCTAGATCTTTATATGATATGAGCGATCATAATATGTTCATCCCCTTTTGCATGCCTCCTAATTGTCTTAACATAAATCAATTCGATTATGTTTATGATATTTTTATTTTTTAGCAGTGGCAATATTCCTTCTATCAGACTCATCATGAACAATATCGACGTATTTGCGTTAAGTTCTGGAAAGCTAGTCAATAGACATAAAAGTTTATTTTTACCTGCTTCTAAAACATCCCCTCAAAGGATTAATAGGTGAAAGAGATGTAGCAATTTCAGGGAAAAAAAATTCCTTTACTTATCTTGGTTGCCCCATTGTATCGTTGGTAAGAAACTGTAGAATATTTAGATTATTGTCACGACCCAAACGGGGATCGCGACTGGCACCCACACTTACCTCCTATGTGAGCGAAACCAACCAATCTAAACCTTAACATTTCAAGTAATATCAACAGAAAGTAAATGCGTAAGACTAAATTTCATTAAATAAAACCGATTCAATAAACTCTAAATTCAACATCTCTTATTACCCCCAAAATAGGGAAGTCATCACCACAAGGAAACATCTTCTATGATTAAAATTACGAAACTAAGAGATTCTAAGAAAAAAAACTAAAATAAACAAAAAAGCTATAGTCCATGCCGGAACTTCAAGGCATGAAGATATGAGGAAGAAATCAGCCAAGCTAGAAGCGTTAGATCACCTGAAATTCGGTTTGTATGGCTTTTTTGGTGCCCATGAAGACTGGCTAGAGTTGCGGTTGAGTTGAAGACGACGGTACGTTTGCTTGCACTCAACAATAACAAAGAAGGAGAAAACATCAAAGTAGGGGGGTCAGTAGACAAACACAAGTAATGAGTAGGGTAATCATCGGCCAACCCAACTCAAAAAGAAAACATATGTATCAGGTAACATTCATAAATCAACTAATATCCTTAGCAGGCAAGCATTTACAATTACCAAATACTGGTACAACACCCAAGCAAATCAATGAGGACTCAGCCTCCCTCATCATACTCATTTGGGAATTAGTTCATAGATTGAGTATATTAACATAATTCAAGATTACATTAACTTATTTACTCTCGTGTCGGTATGTGACACTCTGCTCCTCATTCTATTCCCGGTTACGGGAAAGGGGATAAAAGAGAAATAACTAGACGCTGGTGGAGGAAAGTGGACAACTCGGATCAGCACTATTCTATCCTCAGTACCGGAACGTGGCACCCATACATAGATATTCCTGGGTCGGAACGTGAACTCGATCCTCATATTATATCACTGTCCGGTTACCAGAATTGTGGCACCCATCATATACTCCTGGTTGTCGGAACGTGGACACTCCGATTCCTCATATTAGGTATCATGGTACCGGAAACGTGGCACCCGATCCCCTAATTCACTACTTTCGTTCATTAAGCCCCTCTTTTAAAACCAAAGCCATCATCATTAAACAAAGTAAAGATTAGGGTTTCTTCACGATTAAGATTCAATAGCTTCATCATGCCTTATTTTATCAACATCATATATATAAAATCAATCATGCATAACACAATTAGATACAGAAGGCTTAATAATACTACCTAACAACATATCATTCGATATTAAGATTTACTACGGAATGGTTTAAAAACCATAACCTACTCCACAGAAGAATTAGCGCGATCAACAAAGCTTATCTTCTCGAAATCATTGACTATAATATTAGTTTCTTCTTATATATAACGTTTTCTTTCTTTTTATGTATATCTTTGTTCTTTCTATTTTATTATTCAAACCTCTTTATTTACCCTAATATAAACATATAATTAAGTGTAACAGATGGAATAGTAACCCACTAGTAACTAAGGTTACCTCTTTAACCCCAAGTAATTAGACTTATTAACATTAACCCAACCACTTTATTAGTTAAAGCAGGAAATAGTCCAAAAAAGCCCTTAAATTACTTAACAGAAATCCAACCCCGCCTGGGATTTACGCCAGCCAGTGACGGGGACTTCGTGCCTGCGGACGGTCCGTCCTGCCGGGTTCGTGCAATGTTCAGAGGACTCAAATCAACCAAAGCAGTCTCTGACGGTCCGTCACGCCTTGACGGTCCGTCCTACATTCCGGTCCCGAAGTTCAGAGAGTCGATTTTCAGTACCCAATTTCAGGAAGTTCCAAGTGTTGTAAAATGAGACCCTGCGACGGTCCGTAGTGACCATGACGGTCCATCGTGGGGTCCGTCGCCTCAGCAGTTTTCAAGAAATAAAAATCTGCTGCTCAAAATGACTAAACAGGTCGTACAATAGATACCAATTTACCCATAGTCGTCCTCGAACATCATGAGAAGTAAAAAAGAGTGCAAGGAAGTACCTGAATCTGTAAACAGGGTGGGTATCCTTTCTTGCATATATCCTCATTCTCCCAAGGGCTTCTTCAACCGGTCGATTCTTCCATTGCACCTTGATGGATGAATCTCCCTTGATCTCACCTTGCGAACTTCTCTATCTAAAATAGCAAACAGGCTCCTCCTCATAAGACAAATTCTCACAAGCAAAAACTGAATCCACAACGGAAGAATGTACGTTTCACATCCCCCCCATGTATCTGTCTTCAAACATCGACACATGGAATACTGGATGACTCCGGAGGTGCTGTAGGCAAGCCTAATTCATAACCACCTCCCCTACTCGCTTCAAAATTAAATGGACCAATATACCTTGGACTAAGCTTTCCTCTTTTACCCAACAGCATCACCACTTCATGGGCGAAACTTTCAGCAAGACTTGCCTCTCGGCCATGAACTCCAAATCTCTAACCTTGCTCGATCTGCATATTCCTTTTGCTTACTATGAGCCGCTAAAAAGCTTTTCTTGAAGGATTTCACCTTCTCTACCGAATCCTCAAAAGGCAGTGAACCCCAAGGTCTAACCCAAAAATGCATCCAAACCAAACCAATGGGAGACCTCACATCTCCTCCCAATATAATGATTCGAAAGGAGCCATATCAATACTTGAGTGATGCTATTATTGTATGAAAACTAGGCTGAAGGGCAAGAAGTATCCCAATGACCACACATTACTATCACACGCGAAAAGCAATCTTCAACATTGAATGTTCGCTCAGACTGACCATGGTCTGAGGGTGAAATGGCAGTACTAAGGTCAACCTAGTACCAATTTCCGCATACCAATGTTCTCCAAAACATAGAAGTAAAACTGCGTACCTCATTGTATGCATGGACGCGACACTGGAACTACCTGCAATCAGAACAACTTTTGAGAGTAAAGTTGGCGACTTCTCTGCATATAAGTTACCTGACCGGAATGAAATGAGCAGACTTATTCAATCTGTCAACAATTACCCAAATAGAGTCAACTTCCCCAATGTCTCGGAAGACAACACGAAGTCCATTGCAATTCTCTCCCAACTTCCATTTAGGAATGGGCATTCTCTGAAGTGTTCCTCCGGGCACCTTGGTGTTCATGACTTTTAATTGTTGACAATTTGGACATTTGGCAACAACTCAACGATATCGCGTTCAATTTACTCCACCAAAAGTGTTTTGCCTTAGGTCACGATACAATTGGGTTGCCACCAAGATGTATAGAATATCCGGAACTATCAGCTCTGTAAGAATAGTGTGGATCCAAATTCATCAACACGGGGTACACATTACCTTCCTTGATATCAAAAAACACCTTCATCATCCATCATCGCTTCCTTAGCCTCTCTAGTAACACACAATCCCGAATTCGGCTTTTAGGCTGGTTTATCATCATCAAAAACTATTCCCTTCATCCTGTCAAGAAAAAAAGATTCGCCTCCACACTGGCCAACAATCCTCCCTTCTCATTACTTCTAACCTCATAAAAGTCATTAGCCAGAGTCTTGAACTCTCAGTATGGGCGTCTAGAAACTTGTAAGTGGGTAAAACACCCAATGCTTACCGCCTTTCTACTTAAACGGATCCGCTACAACATTAGCCTTTCCAGGATGATACAAGATAGTTAGTAACGTCTCATAATCCTTCATTAGTTCCATCCACCTCCTCGTCTCAAATTCAAAATCTTTCGAGTAAAGACATACTGTATGACTACGATGATCCGTATGGGATTCACCACTCTGACCCCAATATAAATGTGTCTCCATTGCTTTAATGCAAACACCACCGCGTGGCCAATTCCAAATCATGAGTGGATACGTTACGTTCATGCACTTTTAATTGTTCTTGAGATGATAAGCAATCACAGTCTTCTCTGCATTAGCACCGCACCCAAACCCGAATAGATGAATCACAATTGACAATGAATTCTTACCTTCCACTAGAAGGTGAGAATATTGGTTTTGCCAGTAGTCAACAGAGTCTTGAGCTTCTGAAAGCTTCCTCACAAAACTCATCGGACCTACAAATGGAACATTTGCTTAGTCAAGTTCGTTCAATTGGGAAGACAATAGAGAGAGCCCTTGAGAAATCGACGGGTAAAAACTGGGTTAAACCAAAAAAGCTTTTATTTCTGGGACCACATTAGTAGGTCGTAACTAATTCTTCACTACTTCGATCTTAGGAGGATCCACCATCCTCCTCCGTAGAAACCACGTGCCCCAAGAAGACATGATCTAGCCAAAACTCACACTTGGGAATTGGCACCAAAACTTTTTCTCCCTCACAATTGCCAAAACCACCATTCTCAAATCTCCTAATGTTCCTCTTACTCTGGAGAGTATATTTAAATTATCACAACAAAACACGATCAAAAAGAGATCCAGATATGGCTTAAAGATCCCGTTCATCAAGCTCATGAAAGAAGCAGGGGCATTCGTTAGTCCAGGACATTACCAAGGGAATTCATAATGTTAAAATACATGGTTCCAAAAGAGTCTTTTGGGCACATCAACTACCCGTATTTTCAATGGATGATAACCGACCTCAAGTAATCTTAGAAAAGACACAAGCACCTTGTAACTGGGCGAACAAATCTCAAATGAGAGGAAGGGGACCTGTTCTTATAGTACTTATTTAGTTGCGAGGGTAGTAATCTATGCACATCCGCAAGACTCCCATCTTTCTTCTTTACAAACAAAAACAGGAGCACCCCAAGGGATGCACTTGGTCAATGAAGCCTTTGCTTCAAACAACTTTGAAGTTGGGAATTTTAACTCTCTTAACTCCGCGGGAGCCAATCTATAAGGGGGTATAGAATGGGGCGAGTACCCGGTTTCAGGGATCAATACAGAAGTCAATATACATACTGGTGGCATTACAAGGAAGATGCAGGGACACATCCAGGAAAAACTCAAGGGATCACCCGAAACGACTCAATCGAAGGTATTGGGTAGGTCACCTTGAGATGTGCCAAGGCAAGCTAAACCACACTTACTAACCATTTTCTTAGCAGAAGGAAAGAGATGATACGCACTGATTGGGAAGTGTAGTTCACCCTCCCACACTAACGGATCTGTTCCCAGGCTTGGCTAAACGTCACCGTTTTAGCATACAATCCAAGATGCAAATTGCGGAGAACGCCAATCATACCCAGAATTACATCAAAATCAACCATTTCTAAGATAACAAATCTACATGTTGTTGTTTGCCTCCCCACAAAGTTCACCAAACAAGACCTATATACCTTGCAACTACCACCCAGACTACCACCGGAGTAGGAAACACGAAAGGCATATGAAGTAATTCACAAGTGTAGATTTAGGACCATTAGCAAATGAGGAGATACATAAGAATGTGGATCCAGGATCAAAACAATTATAGAAGCATGCAATCACAAACAGGAGATTTACCTGTGATGACAGCATCAGGATTGTCTCCGCCTAAGATCTCCAAGGGAAAGCATAACAATAGCCCTTTCGTTGTTTGTCCGTTGCCCCCTACCATGGTTGGGATGTAGGGCTCCAGTTTTCCATCACCCCGGCCGTTGGTGACCACCATAACTCGACCACCACGTCCTCAAGAATAACGGCTTACCAGACCACCTCTACCTCTAGCCGATTGGGGGTGGGTCTATAACTTGTTTTCGACCATTACCTCTTGATAGGCCCAGCGTCTCCTCCACACCATAACAACTCTCTGGATTCAAGCATTAGGTCTATCAGAGAATGGTGGGCTGGTCTGAGGTGGCCCCCAACTAAAGTCTGTAGTTGAAGACTGAATGGGTCGAACTGAGTAACCTCGGAACTGTACTCTAGAGTAAGAGGCCATTAAACTTCAACCTCCCTTTCGACACCTTTTGATGTCGATGACATGGTGAATTCATCGGAATTCACTCCTTCCACCTCTACCACGAGGTTACCACTTCTTGAAAAAGATTGCGCTTCTGTGGGCCGCTTACTGGTAAAGCTGGGAAAATTCGCCCAACGCTGATTCTCAACCCCTTCAACAAAAGGCGAATCCGCTCTTGTGGAATAACAAAGTTGGGTGGCTATCAGGATAGTGCAAGAACTTAGCTGATATGCATTGACCGACATCTACCTTGCCTCTAGACTCAAGAACTCATCCCTTTTCCTATCCATCAAGGTCGGGGGGATATACTTCCAAAAACATGCTAGAGAATGGAGGACCAAGTCATAAGGTGGCCTCTTTTGGGTGGACACTCAAGATGTGACCGCCACCACAATTTTGGCGTTCCCTTGAAAATGATAAACCACGAACTCAATGAGGCATCCATGAGGGGCCATAGTGCTGCTGTTGTACCTCTGAAAAGGAGGTTTGGTGCAGGGAGGGAAAACACTAGAGGTGCCCTGACCCTGATCAGGGAAAAAACCCACTAAGATAAGCAAGAACCTGAGTTTTGAGTCAGAGCGGGGCGGAGGGGGGAGGGTGCAGTTGCCTCATTCTGTAATTCTTAATTATCCCCCATTCATCCCCTTTCTTAGTTAAGGTCCGCAGTAGGTTGGAGGCAGTTCACCGGCCCTTAGTACAGATGGGCTAGGTGCTGTCCTTTCATCCCCTAGAGGGGACGTCTTCCCACGACCTCTAACCACGACCTCTTGCCGTGCTCTTCCCGAGCTACAGCCCCAGCGGCGCATGGCTCAGACGCACCCTGTTCCGCTGCGTTGCTGGTCGTTGACGTTAGCGTTGTTGCTCTAGTTCTAACAATCTGCGAAAGAGAGTAGAAGATGGTTAAGATACCAATTTGTATCACCTAGATACCAATTGGACCAAAGAGGAAATAGCAGATAAGAAGAAAAAAGAAAGAAGGAGTTTTCCTAAGTCTTATCGCCTCTCACAGAAAAGTAAAGGCGCCCCTACCGTTCTGATGTAAGGACTTACTAGACTTGTTCTTGTGTGATGAGACAACGAACTATGCTCTGATACAAGTTTGTCATGACCTAAATCGGATCCGGACTGCACCAATTATCCTCCTATGTGAGCGAACAACAATCTAAACCTTAAATGTCAAGGTAAATATCAACAGAAAGTAATGCGGAAGACTTAAATTCATTAAATAAACGATTCAATAACTTCTAAAATTCAACTACTATTATTATCCCCAAAGATGGAAGTTCTCACCACCAAGAACATCTTGATCAAATTACTAAACAACTAAGAGTATTCTAAGAACTAAAATAAACAAAGCTGTTCCATGCGGAACTCAAGGCATCAACACAATGAGGAAGAAGATCCAGTTCCAAGCTGAAGCGTTAGCTACCCTGGAAATCCGGTGTCATGAAGACTGGCGAGAGTGAG
Source organism: Solanum habrochaites (assembly GCA_027704765.1). Lineage (NCBI taxonomy): Eukaryota > Viridiplantae > Streptophyta > Magnoliopsida > Solanales > Solanaceae > Solanum > Solanum habrochaites. The sequence continues at coordinate 58,400,658 of JAKWJA010002500.1, read as the reverse complement.
GGGGTTTGAGACGACGTACGTTTCTGCACTCCGCCATAACAAAGAAGGACAAAAGTAAAAGTAGGGGGTCGTACAAAACCAAGTATGAGTAGGTATCAATCGGCCAACTCAAAAATAGAAAGAACAACAGTATATAAGGTAAACCTCATAAAATCAAACTAATATCCTAGCATGCAGCATTTACAATTACTATAATCCTTGGTTTACAACACCAAGAAATCAATGAGGACTCACGCCTCCTCATCATACTAATTTGGGAATTGGTTCATTCGATTGAGTATATTAACAATCGTCAAGATTCATTAACTTATTTACTCGCGTGTCGGTACGTTGACACCACTCCGACTCATCATTTATCTGGTACCGGAACGGGGCACCCGATCCATATACTATCCTGGTGTGGAAACGTGACAATCCGATCCTCATATTTATCCTGGTACCGGAACGGGGCACCCGATCCATATACTATCCTGGTGTCGGAACGTGACATCCGATCCTTCATATTTCTATCTCAGTACCAGACGGGGCACCGATCCATATGCTTATCTGGTGCTCGGAACGTGATGACTTCCGCTCTCATTTCTTCCTGGTACCGGAACGTGGCACCCGATCCCTAATCTCATACTTTCGTCATTCAAAGACCGCTTTATACCAAGCCATCCATCATTACAAAGTAGATTAGTGGTTTCTTCACGATTTAAGATTCAATAGCTCATCATGCTTATTTTATCACAATCATTATATAATAAATCAATCATGCATACATTACAATTAAGCATATAGAAGGACTTAATATACTACCCAACACATATCATTCGCTATTTAAGGAGTACTACGAATAGTGTAAAAACCATACCGACCTCACCGAAGAATTGCGATTCAACAAGCTTATCTCTCGAAATCATTGCTATCCTCTTCGGTTTCTCTCTCTCTCTACTCGTTTTCTTGTCTTTTTATGTCTCTCTTTGTTCTTTCTGTTTTTCTTATTCAAACCCTCTTTCTTTTACCCTAATAACATATAATTAAGTGTAAAAGATGGCAATTAATAAACCACTAGTTAAATTAGGTTACCTCTTTAACCCCAAGTATGAGACTTATTAACATTACCCAACCACTATAATTAAAGCAGGAAATAGTCCAAACGCCCGTGTTAAATTACTTAACAGAAATCCGACCCGCCTTGGGATGACGCATCCTGTGACGGGCCGGTCGTGCCTGCGGACGGTCCGTCTGCCGGTCGTCGCAATGTCAGATACTCACTTTCAACCAAAGCGTCTGTGACGGTCCTCGCCATTCCGTCAGAAGTTAGAGAGTCGATTTCAGTTACCATTTCAGAATTTCAAAGTGTTTTGAAACGAGACCCTGCGCGGTCCGTCGTGACCATGACGGTCGTCGTGGGTCCATCGCCTCAGCCAGTTTTTCCAGAAAGAAATAAAAATCTGACCTGCCTCAAAACGACTAAAACAGGCGGTACATTATATGTTAGTAAGTTTGTCAAAAGGCTTAATGGTTGGCATGGTAAGTTCTTTGTATGGGGAGGGGGTTGGGAGGGAAGCCAATTGTTTTGATCAAGAGTACTCTCCAATAACTTTCCTTATTTATACTCATATGGTTCACGACTCTCAAAAGGTCATCATTAAGTTAATTGCGAAGATTAGTTGATTGATTTAGGGGTAGTAGACAAGGTCGTATAACTTTTGGGACAAAAAAAAAAAATTTTTTTTTTTTTTTTTTCTGGTTAAATTAATTTCCATTGTGATGGGGGGTATTTGTTCAAAAAATTATAGAAGACTTCAGCAATAAATTAACATGAAGATGATGGGGGAAGGTTGAGAACCTCAAATTCTCTTTGAGCCTCATTTGCCAATAGAAGTATTGCATCCAACGCTATGTAGTAGGTAAAGAGAATGGGCTTCAGGTTAAATTTCATGCATGGAACACATGCTTCAGTAGAGAAAGACGTAGAGAAACATATGATTTTCACATGTGAATTCTGGTACTAGCTCTTCTTGGGGGGGACCCGGTAAGGGCCTGTTAGCCTATCAAGCCTCTTATTCCGCAAAAGCTCAAAATCTCAAGTCAAGAGTCATCAACAAACAAATATGGAATGCCTTTTCACAATCCATATTTGTGCATATATCCAGAAATAGAGATTGGAAACCTCAAGAACGTGGGATTGAATAACGTTTTGGGATCTTAAAGACATGTGAATTCTCTAACAATATTGTTTAGAATTTGGTTTAATAAAAACAAAAAAATATTATCAACCTCTTATCAATTAAAAAAAAAAATGGTATGGCATTGTTCTGACATGGCTTGTTTCAATAGTTTATGTTCCATTTGATAAATAGTCTTTTCTGTGAAGACGATACCAAGATTTTTTTAATTTTGAAAGTTTATAAGCTTATAGAGAGGAATCTATCTTTAAGGAAGAACACTGCTCATATTCAACAAGGGACATGATGGAATGCATAAGTGTCTTTGTTGTATTTTGAGATTTATGTCATATGTTCTTATATTGGAAATCTACTCCTAAATTATAAAGGATAGTAGATCAATGTTTGTCTAAGTTTCAAAGTTGATTCAGATAACTAGAGTTAGTTAGTTGAATCATCTATGTTTTAATCAAGCATCTTAACATCATTATTTTATGTTTTCTTGGGTAGAGCTGCCTAGAAGTATCAAGTAGAGTTAGTTGATGTGTTGGTGCATCAGAGTTACTGCTTGTTTAGCTTTTTATCTTCGAGATCTGAGATTGTGGCTAGAGTTATCCTAGTGGGATTCTTGAAGTTATCAAAGGATTAAAGAGTCTCAATTCCTAAGTTTCAAGAGTTTGTAATTTGAAACTTTGTTGTCTTTGAGTGAAATGGAGCAAGTTGGTTGAAATATCGTGAGTACAGGTCAGGTTTTGTTCCATGGAAAGAGGTTTTCTCGTAAAATTATTGTGCTTGATTAAGTTTAGAGCCGTCAATATGGGCTAGGCTCGTAAGACCGTCCTGGACTAAACCTTAATTTGATCGGCTGGACTATGACTTTTGAAACTCATTTAAGAAAAGTGATTTTTAGCCCGGCCTGAATAAGCATGCTGATTTGTGGGGCTTGGGAAATATGAATAGAGACGATTTGTGGACTAAATAAAAATTGAACAAAAAATTAAAATAAAATAAAGTATTAAAAATAACAAGAATCTAAACTCAAAATCTGTTAAAAGTTTGAAAATTTTTAGTTTAATATAAATTATGTTCATAAAATATGTACTACATGAAATAAAAATTTTCTTAATTTTCTACGAAATCACTACATAGGTCGTAACATATGGAATGTTGTCATAGTTTTTGTGTTATATTATGATCATTGGAAAATAATTAGGTTAATATTTCTATTTAGCTATGCGGATTTCACTAAAATCAAAACTTGATAATTTAAAGGATAATATTAATTTTATTTGTGGATTTATTAACAAGAGAGTAACACTAAACCGTAAAATGGATCTGACCTAATTTATGATAATACTGTTGTATTATAAATTTTAGTTAACATATTATTTATAAAAAATATACTCTTAAAAAAATGGGGATTCACGGCACGCCCGTAGCAACGTAACGTGTGAGCTAGGTTGACATTTTTCTGGCCCATACCAAAATTGGGCTAGCCCAGCCCGACTCGTTAAATTTTAAAACATCTATGGATTAGACTAGATAGGGTGGGACAACCCACATTGACAACTCTAATTAACTTCGAGTTATTTAATTTCTGTATTATTATTTTGATGAGGAACCTGGTCCAGTAATCACTAGTGGACGCATACATTATAGCATGATATTACCAGTTAGTCTTTTAAATTGTTTCACTTGACTGCTAGCCAATACTATAAATCAAATTAAGCAAAAAATCTTACCAAGAACTTTCTACAAAGGGATTAGACACAATACAACCCCCACTGTGTAGAAGGCTACACCAGATTCTCCAACCCAAGGACCATTACTTTCAATGGTTTGAGTAGGACCGCATACTTGTCTATTCAGATTCCAATTAAATAATTAATTTATCATTCCAAATCAGATGATATTAACGTCAGTTGACTACTTGAGATTCTAAATGTACATAGATTCTCAAGGGAAAAGATTATCAGTCCAAAATTCACTAAAATAAAATTGCATGAATAACTTATCATTCCAAAGGGCATTTTGTGGTTTTTTAGACCACACCAAGAAATAGAGGCTACGCAGTCAATTTTCTTATTACTTAGTGTTTTTTGAACAAATCGTCACACTACTAATCAAACCACATACATTCCTAATGATGTTATGCACAAATTCCATGTTTGTAATGTTCTCATGATGATGACTACCAGCAAGAGCAAAATTACTCTTACTGATAGTTTTCTATTATCGTGGCACCAAGATGTTCGGTAAATGATAAAAAGAAATCTTAACCATTACACACACTTTCAAAGGTAAATCCTTGACAGAGGGTTACATGGGAGAATAGAATAACATATAATTTTATGTGAGAAGAAGCAGTAGACAAGCCCTACCTTGTCGTCAAGAATCCTTGTATATAAATCATATGGACTAAAGCTTAGAAATCAGATTCATTTATCAAAGAATAATGCATACACAAATATTATCATAGATCAGTTAGCATAACATTACGCAAACCTGTCTACTTAAACATAGTATTTTCATCCCTTCCCCCAGATGCCACACCCAGCGCGTGGCGAAAATGACGAGGAATATAAATAAGACGGACAAGATCAAAGTGTGGTTTTTCCAAACAACATTAAAAACATAATATACTCCATAACTGATATGTTATTTTTTTATCAACAAACAAATGAAGTTAGTCTTGTACTATAAGATTCATACTCAAGGCCACTGACAAGATAAATTGCTGCCAACAATAAGGGCTAGCAGTAGAACTTGTAGAAATGGTATACACCACTCGCCATGGAAGATACATTTATTCCAAATGAAAGTGGCAACTAGATGAGAAAAAAAAACAGTAGTCTAAAAAACAAGGAAAGGAAACTGTGCAGCAACATTTATTCATGATATATTCAAGAAACAGATAACATAACGAGATTCTTATGTTTGATCACAAATTAAAAGTATATAAATGTTGTTTGTGAGTCAAAATTGAGGCAAATTAGCCTTTAGTTAGGCTGTGCTCTAATTAAAAGTGATCACCTTTTCCTTCCATAATCCCTTAGAAAACTAAATTTGGTTTGTTTGTATTTCTATCCTAGCTCAGCACACCAACGTAAGCCCTAACAATAATTGAAGATCTATCGAAACGTTGCGAATAGGGAGGAAAAGGGAAATGCAATGTACCAACATGCAAAATTCTTGATCCTGCATTCATGGGTGTATTATATAGTTCATGTCTATTTGTAAAGGATGGTTGGTAGGATCATGTTGCCCCCATGACTGCAAATGCATAGAAAAAATTCTAAATATGATGGTTATTTGAAAGTGCTTAGATCAATAGCGCTGAAAATGTGTACAACGTTTTAATAACTCTAGGTTTTGCTACTAAACCACCCGCGAGACCCAGTACCTGTATCCATTGAGCACACAACTAGATAAGAACCATCTGAGTATACTGAAAAAATAGTGACACACCATATCCGCCCTTCTGAAATAGAATCTGATCTCCAGAATAAAAATAGGCAAATAATATTTTGATTATTAAGACGGTTAGTGGCAACAAAAACCAAAAATGGAATAAAGTAAAAAGGTTATCCTATTTACCAGATCCTATCATTGACTAACCATTTACACATAGAGAATCCAACAAACACAACCACCAACATATTCAACTAACCGTTCACGTCAAACCCCATACTTCGTCGTACATTACCCAACCCGGAACATAATATATTACTTGACACTCCTTAACACGAAAACCCAATCTCTTCCCCCCAAGGGAAAAACCACATACAATATTTGATCACACAAACACCTCTACTACGCGCCATTACGAAACATGGAAACAACCCTTTATGCTCTATTACTCACTCTGAATTATTTATTCCCTTCCCACCTACCCAACAGGTTCGCTAATCCACAAAGAAACAAGCAAATATAAAACATTATACACGGGCCTACTAAGTACAACATTCAAGTAAGTCATTACAACACTAACCTACATGCACATATAAAACCTATTACGAGTATCATAAATATTTACGCACAATGAACAAACTTTATACTTTATATTTACATTGTTGGTTTCTCTCAGAAATCAACCTAAATGGTTAGTTTTGTAGAACGTGGCAACTAACAAGTTAGTTGTGTCGGAAACGTGCAAGATGTGAAACCATAGTTATGCTCCCCGGAACGTGAACCCAATTAAATTAGTTAGAACGGAACGTGGGCTACTGATACAATCATACATCATAATAAACCATCACAAACTTAAAATGTGGATAACCCGAGCCATTGCACATCACAATCACAACTATATCTTCAAGATCATACATTTAAGTCATGGTTCTGGGAAATCATAGTTCACCCATTATCATGTAAACAAGTGGGATCACAACAATGTAACATTCATATTTACAAAAATAATTTGACCATACTATTCATAGTTCTGATCTAACATTCCTTTCTAGGTTAAATCAAATTCATCAATCAAAATCCGGGAATTCAATCGCTCCAATATGTGTCTGCCATGCATTAATTAAATCTAGTTCCAATTCATGGTTTCATAGTCCTATTCTGAACCAATTGTACAAATGATTACCGATTTCCAGTGTCCCTAAGAATTCATGATTCTCTCTTTTAAGCATAAATCCACCATTACTTTATTTCTGGGATTACTATCAAATTTTATTGAGCCACGAAGGTCTACACATAACCCTACCATTGATTCCAATGTTATGCAGTAAGGACAACTTTATAACAATATTCATAAAAACATAACACTGGAGCCAAGAGTTGCAAAAAAATTGGCCGACTTTGATTCCAGTTTTTCAAGCTTGCTAATAGTGAATTTTCCAAGATATGTAATATGTCACTACTTCACGCTAAAATCTTCATTCTCATTCATTCCCAAATGCTTAAATAAGGTTTGGTTGGTTTCGGGCGTTGTTTACAACCTCTAAATTAGGTGTTTTAGGAAAGATGGAGAAAATAGGAGGAATTGTTGTAATTTACATTCTACCTAGCCTCCCCCGACCCTAGCACACTTACCCCGTATTGGGCACCAAGCCGCCCTGCAGTACCTGATCAGCTGGGTGACGCGGGACAGGGTCATAATTCCTGAATATTGTTCTCCTTATTAACGATAGTTCTATAGTCACAACAAATTAAAGAAGTATAGGTTATTTAACTTCCAATTACACTAACAATAGGTAGGCCATCTATTTATATATCATATTGACGATAAATTTGATTTCAAAATTTTTTTTAATGAAAAATGAACAAGGAATAAAATTTATTAATTCCAAAATATAATAAGCTAGGAATATAATTTACTAAATTTCCAAATATAATGAATAAGGAATACAATTTATTAGTTTCCCAAATGAAATAGAAAACATCATAGGCCATCTCTATCTGTATATATTATATAGTAAATGAATCTGATTTCAATACAAATTACAAAATACAACTTATTAAGTTCCCAAATAAAGATATGGTAGTCCATCACTTTATATACTTATTCTCACTCAAACTAATTCTATATTATTGTTGCTACTTATGTTCTATTAAAAAATTAGAAATTTTTATTGCCATTCTTCAATTATTGATGTTCTTAACCTGAGATAAAAAAAAATAAATTCACGTATTTTATATAAAGTTATGAAGGCATCGGGGTTTTTTTTTTGTTTTGTTAGCTGGTTGTTTTGTTTTTTGATTGTTTTTGTAGGGTAATCTGCTAGACCAATCCTCACAAAATTGGAGAAATCCTCCAACAAGTGATCCGGATCATCAACATGCTTACATGGAGGAGACTGCAGAGGATGTTACATTAAGGCACTTTAAAACAAGAATTTATCATGTTGAAGTGCCAACAGACGAAGTAGCAAATCCAATAAAAGCTGAAAAGATTTGTATCATATGTCAGGAAAGATTAGATATTGAAGAAAGCATCGGGACATTTGGGAAATCACTAGTTTCAAAAAGAACTAAAGAAAATTTCGTTCAAGTCACTCTTCAGTTTTCTTAAGTTTTATCTCAACTTCAAACAACCATATCTTTTAGCACATACATATTTAGGTGGTCCAAGACATATCAAATTAAAAAGGCCGTCGATCCCTCTTTCCATATCCACCATGTTTGCCTTAATCATAGTTCTGAGTACAATATTATGACTAATTTACTAGACACCCTCTAACCTAGCAACAGATCCACGATGGCTCTGTGTTACAAAGTGATTATGAACCTCACCGTCCATAAGAAAAATATTCTAACTTCCGACTCATTTTATTTATTTCATTAAGGTTATTTTAGTCATAAAAAATATTAGCAGATCATCTAAATTAACCTAAACGTGTAGAAATATCAATTTTGATAATTAAATCCTCTGATTCACTCTTAAATTTCTATGCTCAAGAAACTTCAAGAAATAATAAATCTAGGGTTTATATTCCAAGATTTTCCTTCAAGTTCCTTCAAAAATATTGTTCTTCCAGGTATGTATGCTTTCACAGTGTTATGTTTGTTTGATCTTACACCAATTATGAAATTTCATCCATGAATTCATACTTAAATTTTATTGATTAAGATTCTTGATGCCGTTGTTGATGTTTTAGGTTCATTTTTTAATAATGAAGTCTCGTTGAGCTCTTGAGGTGAGGGTTTTTGCATATGATTTTTTTTTCTTGATGGATTTTGTGTGGTTTTCATTGAAAAGGTTCTGAGTTTATGAAATTCATGAAATTTGGCAAAAAAAATTGCATTGGGTGTGAATTGAATCGAGTTTGGGAGAGAAAGAAAAGACTGGAAAAAAATATGCACCCATGCCCGCGTTGTGGAGGTGTTTTAAAATTTAAGTCTCCAAACAGTTAGGGCCTCTCATCTTCATAGAGATGATACGAAGTCCTCTTTCTTGAAATTTGTTTTGCAACCAAAATTTAATTCTATCTCCATGTCATGCCAGTTCTTCTTTAAACCGTGTCTTCGCTCTCTTCTTATTCCTACTATCTAAGCCTTCATTAAAAGATACTATATACTAATCATAGCTCTTAAATTCACAATTCAAATCAAGATAAAATTAAGAGGAAAGTTGAGAAGGGCTTTCGAGTCAAATTGAGAAAATCTTCAAACAATTATAACTTTACGATTAGCAATACAAAGATGCGATTAGAATGAGAGGAATGGTATTCATCCGTTCTATATTGTTCTTTAGATCCTGATTTGATCTGTCGTATTTGTCTACTAATTCGTATTGAGCCTATGAGTTGAGTAGTTATCGCTTGAGTTCTGGATTCGTAGTTTATGAGTATTAGAGTTTTGTAATGTTATTGGACATCTGAGCTATTTTGTTCATACCAATATTTTGGCATGAACCTCTTTGGAGTTATAAGTCTTGATGAGTCTTTAGAATTCATTCATTGTGTTTTAAATCGACTTTTGATGAATAATTTAAAGATACAGTTTGAGTAAAGTTTAAGGGAACTAATTATTCCCAAGTGTAATATTTTTTCATTTTAAAATGAGAGAAATATTGTAATCTGAATGATCTTAGGAGGAATTTTGAGAATTTCTTGTTTTAAGAGGATGTTTTGAGTAATTCTCTTAAATTGAGGAAGAACTATGTTTTTAAAGTATGTGCATGAGTGTGTTGTGTGTGTGTGGGATATATATCTATATATAAGATATATATATATATATATATATATATCTATATATATATATATATATATATATATCGCATCGATATGAGGATGAGTTCATACAACTCAAAATCCTTAAAAACCATGTATGCCAATTGCGGTAAGGATCATACTATTTAGATGAATTCTTAGTGCCTTCAGCAGAGCTTAGTGGATCCACTTAGTTGCTTTATATCCCAACAAGGTAAAGGAAAGTTCTGGAAGTGTGGGATAGATGTTGTATCATCATATAACTCATAGTGATGGTTGTTAGTTAGAAAATCTCTCAAATGAGAGTGGAGAGCTTATTATTGTATTTTTATACATCTTGAGTTAGTATTTGTTATTTTCAAAGCTTTATATATTGCATCTTATTCTCACTGCTTGCATATTGAGTTTAGTTGAGTTGTGTTCCTTTCTACCGTTTCAGATAAATTTATAGGTTTTCAGGTTTCCCCTTACATGCTTGTATATTAAATATGCTAACTTTATTCAACTTGCATTATGATACAAATACAAGTGTTCAGGTTAACAACAGGCGTTTCGTTGAGACCATTCACATTCAAACTAGCTTGGGTGAGCCCTAGCGCTAGCTTACCCCACTGTAGTGTCGCCTCCCTAGTTGCACCTGGATCACTGTGGCGGGACAATGGCCCATATTCCCTAAATTTTTGTTTCTCCTGATTAACGATGGTTCCTGTCGTTACAATATATACAATGTTAACCTCGTCAGCAGAATGACCGTAGTGTATAATATATGTGCCTTATTTGATTTTACCTTATGTGAAGAATATTCACTATAGGATCACGCACAAATGTCAACTTTTCACTTCATTACCACAAAAAAATAACATACCAAATCGGTTTACGAACGAATCAATTGTATAATTGACACACTTGCCCTGCAAGGCGGCATTGCCTCCCGCGAAGGAGAGATCTCCAGTTGAGGGGGGGGATTGAAAACAACAAAGGGGGAATGGGAATTTTTTTTGGATTCCTTATTTCTATATTTGATGCCTTACTCAACTTCTAGAAACTCTCTATTGTTCTCTCCCGAATCCAAACAAGAAAAATTTTCATTTTCCATTCACTATTAATTCATAATTCGATTAACGATAGTGGCATGATGATTCCTTGATTGAAAAATAGATGGTTTTTAGGGGAGTTGTGAAACTCAAACTAGGTTCTAGATTGTTAGAGAAAGATAGTTTCTTACTTTTCTTACAGTCACCAACATTCCCACAACATCTGAGCATAAGGATTTATAAAAAATATGGTAAAATGATATTGAAACGGGTGGGGGGAAGTATTAAGTGTCCCTTGGTTTAAAAAATTGTATTTAGTCTCTCTTTAGGAGTTATTTAAAAAAACGCTTATTTACTTCTAGATAGTACATAACTGTGTGATATGCTGAATGAAATTTGTGGGGAAAAAGAGGTTTTAGGACGAAAGGACCACAAGGCATCATTGATACGTTAGTGTTCTTATAGATAAATTCTGCTCTGATGAGCATCCTATTATGGCGGCCTTTCATAATGCCGCCAAGTCAAGATTATGATCTCTGTGGCGGGATGCGCCAAAAAAGTGGCCTTACCGTTTACACACAACAAATTTTTATTTCTTTATTCTCTATTTTTAGCCTTCACTATACGTTTCATTCTAACTAAATCCATTATTGCATGCTCTCAGAATGGCTAGACTATAGAATGAACAATTACCTTTCATCTAGTTTTCTGATTCCATGAGTTAAGAGAGACACTACGATACCAAAACACATGGTTCTTTTGGGAAAGGGGTTTTGTGCTACACAAGCTAGAGGAGAAGGCACCTATATTTTATGCTCTCCTGATGGAGTTCGAATGGGCTCAACTGACTAAGGCTTCCAAGTTGTGCGTTCCACTTGGGTGAGGGAGTTTTATGCCATCCTCCCAATCGTCTGCTGGGATGACTCTTACCCAGTCATCCATGTCTGGGGAGATGATATCCCATAATTACCATCACTATTAATTAAGTATTAGAGTTGCCTGATGTTCCAAATATAGAGTTTGAGGCCAAGCTAAGATAGATGGATTTGGAGTGGCTGAGAGACACTCTGGTTGAGGCAATGCATTGGGATCACGTATACTAAGCTATTGTAGAGAAAATTACTAGCACGGATCGATTACCGTATGCTAAGAAGTGGCTAAGTTTTGTTACTAGGAGGATCTACCCGTCAAAAAACTTCACTAACGTGACCTTTCCTCGAGATTTGGTAGTGTCTTGTGCCATACAGGGTATACAACTTAACATGGGGGCAGAAAATCATCTCAGAATTGAAGATGTTCTATAAAGGTAACAAGAATACGTTCTTTCTTCCTGGCCTTATCACTACCCTGGTAAGAGGGAAGACGTGCCTCTATTTGATGGTGAAGAGGTACATCCTATGGATCCCCCATTCACTCTCTTTTTGTTAGTACAAGTTCTACTTATAGGAGAAAGAGGAGAAGGATGGGCAGGGTTAGCAGTAGTAAGGCGACCTTATATTCAGACGAAGATGACCCACAATTAGGTGAATGGGTTGAACAGGATCTGGAGGTTGTCCAGAAGAAGATGGAGAGTCCCTACGCCGACTTCACTTTTGTTCCACCCGATATAGCCTAGTGGTTAAGATGCTCCATCGCTAACAGCGCCAGGAGAGGAAGAAGAACCTAGCGACGGACCTTTTTGATGATTCAACTTTTGAAGGTAGTAAAAATCATGTTCACTTATATTGCTCCAAGGAATGAGATTCCCATAGCGGAAAAGGATGAATACGTTCAATTTTTTGGAGTTGGAGGAGGGTGTGACAGCCGTAGTGCCCCCGAAGTAGTTAAATTCTGACACCGACACCTCTCGGTTGCAGGGTTGTTGAGTTGCTTTCTTCTTTTTTCTTGTACTCGTAAATATTACACTTTATTTTTATTTTTCCCACTCTTTTAAGTTTCTTCAGGAGATGGATGCTTGTTTTTTGATGTCTGATGGAGTCCTATGTTTAAGTCTAAAGGTTCTATAATATTTTTACTTCTGCTGCTAAAAATTGTGTGGAGTTGCAGTGATTTGTTCAGATCCCATTCAGGTTGACATTTTGAAGTTAGGAAAATAAGGGAGCTTGGTTTGAGGTTCTGTCTCACACTATCCTGCTTTGGAGGGATAACTCCTGCTCTGGGGGGGTGTCGCTATGCAGGAAATTCCGCTTCCTGAGTTCAAATTGGGAGGTGTCAAGTTTACAGTTAACCAATCAAACTATAAGATAAATTCCAAGCTAGGAAAACATTCAACACTTGAATCCATCTAAACAACAGACCATTCCATAGTTATCCATTCATTTCAATCTACACCAAACTTCCCCAGGATGCACCCAAATATTCACACAATTATTAATTGGTAGCGATGCATACCCATATTTTATTTTACGAATAACCTCGTAAATTAGCTAGACCCTTACCCCAGCTTAGTAATGACTTCCTCTTTGAAACGAGTTTCATGACACTCAATCATTTATAACTTGCATAAGTTCAACAAACTATCCAACACAATTCACAAATTTTAAGGATCAAGCACACATTATAGTACACATATTCAAGAAATTACAACTTCACCTTCACACTAAATTAAGGAAACAAAAAGTACACACTCACACATTCAAGTAGATTCTCAAAACAAGCGCAAATTTTCAATTAGTTATTGTAGATATATTATGACAATTACTGATCATCCATGCAATTATATTGCCCATAGGGCCATATACCAACTGGAACTTCCCAATTCCAATTTAAATTTCTCGGTCCCTGCAGTCGCCGATCGCGAACTTAGAACTTCCTTTGTTGAGCTACCAATAAAATGGATTATTTTGGGATACAAAATTGGAACACAATCATACCACAAGGTCCACTTCTCAAAAGAAGAGAAGATGAGAAAAGTGAAAACAATTGGATAGAATTCTTTCTAGCTCCCAAAAGATTAGTGTGGACTCAACACACAAACCGATCCGCAACAGTCTAGTCCAACATTTGTTCTTGGACGAGAGACCGGCTAACACTGGCTTTTTGTGATTACCCATTGTCACGACACAATTCACCTGGCGTTCGAGGGCCACACACTATACACTAAGTAGGAGATATCCTATATTACCCAATAGCTTAAACATGTGGAAAATTAAGGAAAACACAGATGAAATTAAATACTCGGATTTTACAAATATTCTTTAGACACACTTTACTTTAGAACTGTAAAGTAATTGAAAACAAACTACCATGAAATCCAATCTAAACAGGTACAAGACCTACTAAGAGTAATTGAACAAAATAAATAAAAAGACATGGCTCCCAATATGTAGAAGGAAGAATAGAAGCTGTTGGAGAATTACTTCGTCTTCACCTAATGAAACGTAAACAATCCTGCATCCGGACAATTCAAAAGATATATCAAGATTAGTATTAATACAAAATAAGTGACTGGTAGGCATCATTGGTTAACCACATAAGAAACCAACTAACAAGATTATGAAATAAACCTCTCGTTATGGCTTATACATCAAACTCCATGTTTAGCTCACCTAGTTTATGTTGGTTATAACAGCTCCTACAGTCATACTCTTGTTGCATTTGATCATGTTTTTAGTAAATATTTCAACATTCAGGTTAGCAAGTTATTTTCATGATTCGTACTTAGTCATTGCAGTCAACTTAGATTTTCAGTTATGTTTCAGTATTTGCATTCTTGCTCAATTTATGTCATTGCTCAGTTATGCCTTGTTCAACTTATATATATTTGTTCAGTATAGTATCTATATCCATGCTCAATACATCCTAAGTACTGACACATACTCTGTGCTTTATTTTTTCATGATTTAGGTTCTAGTACCTAGCATACGAATCGTGCTTAGATTAATTTTCTGTCACGTTTTAGCAACTTCAGTGGTTAATTCTCATACTTCAAGGACAATAGATATGCTGTTCATTTTAGTATTTTATATAGTTTTCTGTTTTGTTAGAGTTATTTGGGGGGCATGTCCCAGCAACTCAACTCAGTTAAAGGCTTTTCAAACATAGTAGTAAAATCAACTTGAATTATTAAGTTTAATCTTCCAGTTGTTATTGTACTCTTAGTATGTTTTATATATTAAAACTAGTTGGGTATTCCCCACTGTAAATTATCCATTATTTTTGCTTCCACATAGTATATATCATATTCAGTTATTCGCAGTATGCTTAATATATATAAGACATAGAGTTAACTTGGGTTCACTCGTGATCCTAGGTCCCTTGTTACGTCAACGGGATAACATTGGGGTGTGACAACTCTTTACTATATTTGGAGATTCTATAACCAATAACCATCACAATGAGCTTCATGATGATATAATGTCTCGCCCACATTGTGGGAACTTTCCTATACCTTGACAAGGTATAGAACAAACTGAACTCATGTATCAATTAAATAGGCCTTCTCGGAGGAAGTGATGAGTTGTCCGAAAGTCGGTATGATCCTATCCTACCATGTTTACGTGGTTTATGGGGTAATGAGTTATACGAACTCACGCCTACATATGTGTTCAATACTACTCCCAATATATTCTTTTCATAATGTAAAAAATACTCTCTGGTTGAGATAAGTCCTCAAAAGCACCTCTTTAAGAGGTAAATCAAATAAATCCTATGTACTCAAACTTTCTAAAAACTCTTTAATTTTTTTTGAAACAATACTCTTTATAAAAACAAATATACATTCGGGAATCATATAGTTCCCTTAAAATCTTTTCATAATTAGAAATTTATACTTTAACTTTCCCTTGAACTCATGATAAATTCTCAAAATCAATTTAAGAAAATATGCTCTTGTTAAAGATTCTGAAGAAAAAC
The DNA here is from genome assembly GCA_027704765.1 of Solanum habrochaites. Taxonomy (NCBI): domain Eukaryota; kingdom Viridiplantae; phylum Streptophyta; class Magnoliopsida; order Solanales; family Solanaceae; genus Solanum; species Solanum habrochaites. The sequence continues at coordinate 58,384,953 of JAKWJA010002500.1, read as the reverse complement.
ACAGAAATGAGGGTTCATGTTAGATTATCAACATGAATAATAACTTAAAGATCTCAAATCATAATATAGTGCAACTTATAATCAAGAATTTAGAATTCATAAACAATAACTCAAGGCATAACCGTATATTTTACTTTTAATGACTGAATTATGATGTAGAGCTTTTTTAAAAACTCAATCCATCATTATGAATAATCTAACATACCTGGAAAAACAAAAGTTCTTAGCAAAAAATCAAAATCATAGTTTTCTCCTCTTGAATACTTTCTCTAATACTTGGGAGTGTTAATGAACTTAAAAAGATTTTAAAAAAGTATGAAATATATCCGAACTTTGACCGAGATCATTGTCATAATCCAAAACTTTGACCAAGACCTTTTTCCTCTACACTATTTAATATATTGTATTTTAAGGTTGATATGTGCCCACGTGGACATCATAAATATTGAATCATTATAAATAATATTTTTTCCACGTGGATACATATATACTTTTAAAATACATTATTAAATATAGTAGGAGGGGTAATAGGTCCTGCCCAAAGTTGGATTTTGTTAGAAAATTTTTATAAAAGTCTGATATATTTCGAACCCTTCCCCTAAAAAGATTGATCGCAGTTCTTTAAAAACCCATAATATTTATAAGAACATTGAAATTAGTTTTAAAGGGATGATTAAGATACAAAATACCCATATTAAAAACTGTCAGACTGACTCTGATTTCAATCTACATTCCACGAGAAATTTTTATGGCCTATTCTTGTCAAACAGTTATATTCAAACTTCAAACACATAATAAATATATCCCCACGAGGATCTTTCAATGAATCATCAACAAGTCACATGTGGAGACACCTTTTGTGAAACTCAAGTTTTAGGGTCAGTTCTAACAGTCTCTCCATGGACCCATAAAATTGCCCACGACCATGTAGTTCCTTCTCATAGTATCATGTCTATTAAATTTCTTTTTTTTGTAAGTTGGGTTTTTCTCATGGGCAATTTCAACGGTTAATAGACATTTCCATGACTCATCCTACCAAACATGTACTTAAGACACATACAGGACTCAAAAATTTTTCGATGACATACCTTGGTTTCTAGGACTCATTACTCCTTTAAACTAAAAGGTAATATAAAATAGTGTTGTGGTTTTCCCTTGAAAAAGGAAGGTTGCCATGATCCCATATGTGTTTTTTGTGTTTTAAGATTGGATATTTTCCTAACTCACCAAGAACTTGGTCATGAATAGAGGGCACCAATTTCTCCTCATATTGGTACAAATAAGGTTTTATCGTATGAAAAAAGGGATTTACATCTTGAAAAATTTCAATGCCTGCACACACCTACACCACAAGAAGCAGAAGCAACTTCCCAAACGCGACCACTATTGTTCAATGGAAAGTATTATGGATTGTGAAAGAACCGCATAATGGATCACTTAATAGGAGAAAATCCAGATACCTGAGGATTTGTAATGGATGGTCCAACCATACCTATAAAAATGGAAATTGATGGAATCACTCATGTACCAAAGGAAAGGAAGGAATGGAATGATACGGGTAAACTGGAAATTCAGAACAATAATAAGGCTAATAAGATATTGATATACCGTATAGGTATAGATGAATACCATCAAATCTCATCATATCAATATGCAAAATCAATATGGGAAACACTACAAAGTATTCACAACTGTACAACTCAGTTAAATAAGTCTAAAATAGACAATTTGATAGGAAATATTAGTTGCTTCAAATGGCGTACAAATTTCATTGCAACTATCAATGAAATCTACTTATTATGAGAAATGATTCCTAATGGAAAGGTTGTTAGAGAACTTTGAAGTGTTGGTCTAGAATATTGGGAGAGAAATGTAGAAATTATCATAGAACCACGTTAATTAGAAAAGATAGTTATGGATGAAATCATTGGAATCCATTTGACTTATGAACATAAGAAAAACAAGGAAAAGAAAATTGGAGGAAAAATCAGTACCTGGTTCATAAATCTACACCACCTATTGATTTTGAGGATGAGAACATCACACTAATGCCCAAGTGATTATTTAGAACTTAGAGAAGACGAAAGGTTTTTCAGAAAAAAAACTTTAAAAAACCAATCGAGAAGGATCCAAAGGTACATGTATGTCATAAATGTGAAAGTCTACATGACTTTATCAATTTTTGTCCACTTTGAGACTTGAAGCATAAGATAAAATATCTTAAGAAAAAAAATCAAGAATGATAAGTATATTCCCAAAAATAAGAGGCTCACCAATCAAGAAGCTAATCTCTTAGTTAAAAGGGCCTTTGTATGTATGGGAAATCAATAGGCCGAAGAGTATGAAGATGGTGGACTCAAAAATCAGCCTATACTAGAAATTGGAGAGACAAACAAGTTTGGGTGTCTCGCACTAATCCCTCTAAAAGAAGCAAAAGAAATACTTATCAATCTCAATAAACAAGTTTAGCATAGATGGCAAGAAACATTGAAGGACATGAAGAAGAGGAGGTCAAAACCAGCCAAAGTAAGATTATCACATTAGAGGAAATCCCCTCATTTCTACATATGAGAAAACTAGAATCTTATTATTATGATACAAAATAATAATAATAATAATAATAATCAGAATAATAATAATACTAATAAGAATAATAATAATAATAATAATTAAATTTTATTATATGATTATTATATATTAAGATTATTATTTTATTTTGATTATCCTTTAATCTTCAATAGACAACTAAGTTATCAATCAAACATACAAAAAAGAGTATTTGTGAATGAGACAAATATGAATATATAGAAGATATATAGAGAGAGAGATATTGATATGTATTATATTCTTATTATTCATTAGTATTAGATTGTCATTATTATTATTCTTTTAATACGGCAATAGACAACTAAAAATTCTAAATAAACATACCAGAATTTTTGAACATACAAATCCTACCTATTAACACAAAAAGTTTTGGCAAAAAAGATCAGAAATATATTTGAACTTTGACCCAAACATGTTTGTTGTAACAATTCCAAACTCTGGACAAGGACTTATTACTCCTCTGCACTATTTAACAGTTGTTTTTTTAAAGATATATAAGTGCTTAGCTGGACAAGTTACTATTTTAATAACAGAAGATTTTTGATGTCTAGGTATACACCTATATATAATTTAAACTAAATTTTTAAATAGCGCGTGTGGAGTAATTTTAACGACCTGGTTTAGTCGTTTTGGAGCAGAAGATTTTATTTCTGGAAAACTGGCCAGAGGGCAACGGATGCAACGACGGACCTTCATGGTCCCGACGGGACAGTCATGGATGTTATAATCCCATGCACTTAGAAATTCTTGAAATTGGGGTACTGAAATCGACTCTCTGAAACGCCACGGGACGAAATGGCAGGACGGACGCTCAGGACGAGGCCCGTACAGATTTTACTAAATCAAGTATCTGAAACTTGCGACGGACAGCAGTCGGACCGTCGCGGCACGAACGGCCGTTCACGGGTTGCGTAATCCCAGGCGGGGTCGGATTTCTGATTAATTAATTTAAGGGCTTTTTTGGGACTATTTTCCTGCTTTTAATTATAAGTAAGGGTAATGTTACTAAGTCTAATTAGTGAGGGTTAAAAGAGGTACATTAAGTTAATTAGTGGATATTAGGGCCATCTTTTTTAAAACTTAATTATATGATAGTAGGGTATAAAAAAAGAGGGTTTGGAATAAGAAAAAGAACAAGAAAAAAAGAACAACAAAGAAAGAGGGAGAATTCGAACGAGAGAAAGAGGGAAAATCGAACGAGGAGAAGAGGAAGGAAAACACAAGGATGGAAATTCTTGAATTGATCACTTAGTCTTCGGTGGAGGTAGAGTTATGAGTTTTACCTATTCGTAAGTAAACTCTGAAGAGCGAATGAATGTGTGGGGTAGTATTATAGCGTCCTTCTTTAGCTTAATTGTGTGTAGTGCATGATGTGATGTTATATATATGATTGTGCTGAAAACAAGGCTGATGAGACTATTGAATCCCAAATCTTGATGAAAAACCTAATCTCTTGTTAATGATGATTGCCTTGATATAAAAAAGAAGCTGATGAACTAAAGTGAATGAGATGAGACGCCTTGGTTATAAAGAAGGATTGAGCTTAATAGAATGAGATTAGTGATCGGAGTGTTCACGTACCGACACATAGAATTAGTGGGACGGGTGTCACGAACCACACGTAGATGTAGGGGATCGGGAGAAGTGTCACGTACCGACACATTGTTTTTTAATTAGGGGATAGGAGTGTCACGTTCCGACACATAGTTAGTAGGGGATCAGAGTGTCCACGTTCCGACACATAGTCGTAGGGGATCGGAGTGTCACGTACCGACACAGAGGAACTAAAGATAATGAATCTTCAAAATACTAATAAGAGTCAATCTAAAGAACATGTATTCCCAATGAGTATGTAGGAGGCTTGAGTTCCTCACAGATATGTTCGGTGATGCTTATAAATGAGATGTTTTACTTGTGCTCCAAAGTTAAGAAAATTAGTTGATTTATTGTGTATCTGAGAAGATATTGCTTTTATTTTGAGTGGCCGATGATCATTCTAATCAGAGTGACTTGTGTTGTATTCGACCCCCTACTTTTAGGTTCTCTTGTATATTGTGGAATGCACCAAACGGGCCGTCATCTTCGACTCAACAGTTAAGTCTGAGCCGTCTTCGTCACACCGGATCTTCAGGGTGAGCTAAATGCTTTATAGCTGGAAGGGATCGCCTTTCCTCATTTCTTGAGGACCTTGAAGTTCCGGCATAGACTAGATTTTTTTATTTGTTTTAGCTTCTCTCGAATACTGTAGGTTTAGTAAATTTGATAATAGAATGGTTCTTGTGGTGAGACTTCCAGATTTTGGGGAAATAAAATAGATGTTGAAATTGTAGATTTTATTGAATTGGTCTTTTTATTTATGAGTTTAAGTCTTCCGCCATCTGCTTTAGTTATAATAAACTGAAATGATTAAGGTTTAAGATTGGTTGGTTCCCTCAAATAGGAGGGTAAATGTGGGTGCCAGTCGCGGGATCCGATTTTGGTCGTGACACACTTGGTATCAGAGCATTAGGTTCTTGGTCTCATCACACTAAGAACAGGTCTAGTGGAGGCCTTAAGGAATTTTAGGGGCGCACATGGACGTTACTTTCTTGAGAGGCATAAGACTTTAAGGAAAAAAATCCATTTATTTGCTTTTTCTTTTTCGTGCTGATTGTACTGAATCCAATTGGTATCTAGATGATACAAATTGGCTATCGACCATCTTCACTTATTTAGCAGATGGTTTAGAACTAAGCAACGGACTCGCCAACACCAGCACCGGCTGAACAGGGTTGCGTCTGAGCCAGCCGCTGGGGGCTGTAGCTCAAGGAGACACCGGCAAGAGGCCGTGGTAGAGATCGTGGGAGGACGTCCTGTGTCTAGGGGAAGAGGGAACGAGCACCTAGCCATCTGGTACTAGGGCGGGCGGTTGACTCCTCAACCGACGAGGACAATAAGAGAAGGGGGAGGATGGGAGAATGAAACAAGTACAGAATGAGGAAATGCCCCCCACCCATAACCTACCCCAGAGATGATCAATGCAGGTTCTCGATTATCGTAGTGGGTTGTCTGATCAGGGTACAGGCACCCAAGTGTTTTCTGCCACAAACAACCTCCGGTGCAGAGTACAACATGCAACACACTATGGGCCCCATCTATGGATGCCTATTGGACATAGGCATGTTTCCACGCCTGGACTACTGGGACTATAATGCGACACCCATGACAGCTGAACTTTTCAGTAAGGTTCTTTGAAATTGACTAACCCCAGTCTTCAGGGTGCAGAATCTGAGAATGGCTACGATTTTTGTTGACTGTCAAGCTACTCCACAAGAGGGTATAGTAGAAACGGTTTGGTGTTGATTCGTGGAGTTAACCAGTTTCAAGGGACGCCAAAATGGTGGTGGCGAGGGTCACATGTTGAGTGTCAACCCAATAGAGGCAAACCTATGACTTGGGCCTCATTATCTAGATTGTTTATGGAGAAGTATATCCCACCCGGAACTTTGAGGGATAGGAAAAAGGGATGATGTTCTAGGGGGGGGCCCTAGAGCACAGGTTAGATAGGATGTCGGTCAATGCATATTGAGGCTATAGTTGCGTGCACTATCCAGAGATGCCACCCAAACTTTGTTTCAGTCCAAAGAGCGGGATCGCGAGTTTTTTGAAGGGTTGAGATCAGAGTTGCGCAATTTCAGCTTTTACAGGGTAAGCGTCCACAGCGAAATCTTTTCAAGAGGTAGTAAGTTAGCCTTCGTAGTGAGGTGAAGAGGAAGCCAAGATGGGAATTCAACCATGGCATCGACATCAAAGAAAAGGGTTTCGAAAGGGGAAGGAGTGAGTTTAATGGTTCCTACTCTAGAGGACAGGGTTCCGGAGGTTACTTCAGTAGACCCATTCAGTCTTCACTACAGACTGTACGTTGGGGGGTCCACCTAGACAGGTCAACATTTCTCTGAGAGACACATGCGTGAATCGAGAGAGAGTGTTATGGATGTGGGGAGACTGGACTATTAGGGGAATTGTCCAAAACAGAGGAATAAAACCCCCAATATCTAGAGGTTGTAGAGGTGGTTTCATGGCAGCGGCCGTATTCATGAACCCCGGCCGTTCCCGGACCCCCATGGTCCGAGGGTAATGGTGGTCACCAAAGGCGGGGGTGATGGGCAAACTGGAGCCATACATGCACAACATGGTAGGGAAAACGGAACGAAACACAACACAAACGAAAGGGCCCTATGTTACGCACTTTCCCTGGGAGATCGGAAGGCGGGGAAGGAGAGACATCCGATGCTTGTAATCACAGGTTAACCTTCTGGTTTGTTGGATTGCATGACTTCTCTATTGTCTTGATCCTGGATCCACATTCTTATGTTCTCGTGCATTGCTAATGGTCTAAATTTACATCGTGAATTAAGTGATATGCCTATGTTCGTGTTGTTTCTACTCCGGTGGGTCAGGCCAAGAACGGAGGTTGTTTACGCATTAGCCAACCCTCAACTGATGCTGTTGGGCCATAAGCTGAGGTGGACAACCATGTCATAGGATGGGGGGACCAGGGCCAAACCATGTTGTTCCCAGAAGAAAAAGATCAGGTGGGAGTTGAAAAAGAAAAGGTCTATTAAAATCAAATTATTTAGATCAAAGAAGGATAACTTTCATTTGGTTTCTTTTATTGTTGGGTTAGATAATGGCTTTCTTGAAAATGGGCTATGATCCTTTCCTAAGTTGTTACGAGTCTTACTTTTTAGCAGGAATAAACCAGGGCAAAGTTCTAGCTCAGTACCATAGTGGACTATTCAAATTTCCTCACCCTCACTCTATAGCATGGTCATACATATACCAGATATTAGACACCTAGTTGATTAAAGACTTGGGTAATGCAATGGGTAGACTGTGATTTCAGCTTAGAGCCACACATTGTCAGTTATATGCCTTCTAGTCAGCGTTATTTTTCAGTTTATAAGGGATATCATTTAGCCATCATGCTCCATAGAATTAAACTATGTACAAAAAGATTATAAACATGCCGGTTCAACAAAAAAAAATAAATCAGTCTTTTGGGAAAAAAGAACTGGGCAAGAAAAAAACCCCAAAAGAGGATAGTGAGTTGGGCTACTCAAGGACTTCACCCTAAAAATCACTGTACATTTACACCCCACACCAATAAAAAAACATGCATTGTCCCCAATGCATAAAAAACTCTAAAGATTAGAAGGGTAGGTGAAGTACAACCTTGTGGGCGCCATAGAGCCGCGTTCAACAGCTGGTGGGTCTGAGTTTCCCAGAACCTACATCCTCAGCAATCTGGACACCATCAGTGATGTCCCGTCAAAGCCACCTCACCTCATAGGGCCTCCTGCTTGTCTCTACAGTGCGGGAGCTAGAAGCACCAGCCGCTAGTTGCGATGCTCTGATCTGGTGTGCCTCCGCCTAAGAAGTGAGGATCTCCTCGCGGCCTACCATTCTCTCGGCGCTCCTTCTTCCTTGATCGCGCCCATCCCCTGATCGGACCCCCTTCGCCTTACTTAGCACTCTATTCGGGGAAGATGGGGGAAATGTCTGGAGTAGGAAAAGGCCGCCAATACGGATCCTCAGCAGGCTCGACAGACTCTGGAACTCTCGTCTTAGGATCGTGCTGAGTCTGACACGAAGACTGTCTACTGCAAAGCCTCCTGAAGAGTTGAACATCTACCGAGGGGCTGGTCGGGCTAACCACTCTCAATTCAAAGGGCATTAGGCGCTGGTTAACCGCAGTAATCTTCCGTTGCATCTGCCTCTCCATACGCGCTTAGACTTCAGCAATAGACTGTCTGACACCACGGCTGGATATGATAACAGAAGAGTGGCCATTTGTGACTCCAGTGTTTGGACTCGAGCAAGCGGGGCGATGTCGGTGAGAGGGGCTGTTCTTACACCCGGAATGACTCGACCGGGGTTGGGTAGTGTCCGTGATGCCTGTGTAGTGGTGCGGCCTGGGCAACCGATCCACAGATTATCAGCTAGTGGTTGCAGCTCTAGACGGGGGGCCTCGACGTGGGGACAACTCATGGGCCTCGCTCTATGAGGGACGACGTCCAACTGTACCCGGCGGGGTCCTCAACTGATATATGTGCCATATGGGCACACCTGCAGACTGCAAAGGGCCAAATCATGCACGGAAAGGGTAGGTCGTAGTGACTTTGAAGGGCCCTCTCGTTTGCATGACTGCCTGGAAAAACCATGCATGGTCCACCTCGAAGCGGGCTATTATCGCCGCCATCGCACTGCTCGATCCCAGGTGACTATGTTATCAGAGCTGGTGGGGAAAGGCAGTGACGGCACGCAGCAGCCACACAGAACTTACGAAGAAACGTGAGGTGCCGTCTTGATGGCCTCCTCGGCTCGGTGACCCAATCGGCACCCTCTCCGTCGACTGATAGGTGCGGGCCATCCACCTCTTGGTGGTCTCCCTCAGTGGCGACTCTCGTAGGAAATGGCCATCCTCTCACTATCTGCCAGCGATAGTCAAACTCGGCAGTGATGGGGGTCCGAGTAGCATCTGCACTCTCGTCGATATAGAACCGGCGGATGGCTGGCAGGGAAAGTCCAACCTGCACGCCCTGGACTCGAACCTACTCCAATGGGGCCTGTTGTTTAGCGGGAGCAGCCCGCCTGTCGATCTGTGATCGGAGAGTCGCTACATAGGACGCGTAGAAACTTCTCGAAACCATCTCCTTCGCTGTGTGTATATCCCAATGGACGTTGCTGTCCACTCTAAGCGTGCCTGGTGAAGAGGGTTTCGAATCTCCGGACATCGTGGGAAGGCTCCTGTGATACCCCGCCGCTCAGGTAAGTGGCGAGTCATTACCTTTACGGTCCAAGAACTTTGCGTCGAGAAGGTAAACTTGAATGAAAATGAACATCGACAACCACCAGGTTGGCTCGGTCAGCGGCTGGAGTGGGGACCTGAACTGGGGGTGCGCTGGATTGTGGAGTCTGAAATGAGCCTCATCAGACGATGGCCGACGCTTGTTGCAGCAGTGGCGGGTGCGGGAAACCTCAGCAGATCCTGAAGACTTCTAGACCAGGATTACTTCATAAGGAGCAGATGGCTCCTATCCTCGTTTGTGGAGACCCAGAGCGGTTGTACCGGTCAGGTGTGCGCTCCTAATCAGACTGGGAGGCAGGACTACGTCGGACGCAACCGTATGGTGGGGCTCTGGGGGAAGTTTGTGTTGTAGCACGGGAAGGGGCCGGAGGTGCCTGGGAGCGCATATTCAGGGTCCCGCTCATCATCAGCACCCGATGATCAATCGATGCAGACGGTGGAAAACAGACTTGGTCACCCGCCGTGCGTAGGTCGGTCTTTTTGGGTGCCATAGGAGAAGTACCTGCAAGGATCATATTAGTACGAGTAATGTCAAACAAGACATGCAAGCTCATAATGACATGAAAATTTGAAAATAGTGTTAGTAGTAATATTGAAACTGTATCACAGATGGGACCGATGACGGTCCGTCGTGACTATGACGGACCGTCATGAGGTCCGTCGTGTTATACTTGGTATATGTATATATAAGGAACCCTGAAGGAGGGATCTCTGACCATCATGACGGTCAAGCAGGACGGACCGTCGTGAGTACGACGGTCCGTTGTAAGAGTCCGTCGTAGAACACTTAGAAAATGTTGAGAGACCCTTATCAGTGGGATCTCTGACCATCATGACGATCAAGCAGGACGGACCGTCGAGAGTACGACGGTCCGTCGTAAGAGTCCGTCGTAGGACACTTAGACAATGTTGCGAAACCCTCATCAGTGGGGTCTCTGACCATGATGACGGTCGTGCAGGACGGACCGTTGTAGGTATGACGGTTCGTCGTAAGAGTCTGTCGTAAGACACTTGAAAATTTTTGAGAGACCCTTAGAAACAGGGTCTCTGACAACCATGACAGTCGTGCAGGACGGACCGTCGTGGGTATGACGGTTCGTCGTAAGAGTCCGTTGTAAGACACTTGAAAAATTTTGAGAGACCCTTAGAAACAGGGTCTCTGACAACCATGACGGTCGTGCAGGACGGACCGTCGTGGGTATGACGGTCCGTCACAGGCGCCGTTTAGCAGGGGTGCTAGGGATTGTGCGACGGACCCTATGACGGTCCGTCGTGTGGGCGACGGGTCGTCATCGGGGTCGCGTCAAGTAAATAACCCAACTAGTGAGGTTGGGATCGTTCCCACGAGGAAAATAGTCTAGACTTAACTTTAACTTGTTATTACTATTGTTTGGTTGAGAACTTNTCAATTAAAGGTTCATGAAAGTAATTATCTGACCCATGATTTAGAGTTGGCTTGCAGGGTGTTTGCATTAAAGCAATGGAGAAACTACTTATATGGGCTTAAGTGTGTGTGAGGTCTATACGGATCATCGTAGTCTACAGTACGTCTTCACTCAGAGAGATTTGAATTTGAGACAGAGGAGATGGATGGAATACTGAAAGGAATACGACATCCTATTTTGTATCATCCAGGGAAGGCGAATGTTGTAGCGGATGCTTTAAGTAGAAAGGGCGGGAAGCATGGGTAGTCTAGCTCACTTGCAAGGCTTCTAGGCGCCCATTGGGTAGAGAAGTTCAGATTCTGTCTAACGACCTTATGAGATTAGAGTAAATGAGAAGAGGGATTTCTAGCTTGTGGAGGCAAGATCTTCCTTCCTGACAAGATCAAGGGAAAACAGTTTGATGACGAGAAAAAATAAGCAGATTCCGAGATAAGGGTTGCAATGAGAGGCTTAGAAGCGACAACGATGAGGAAGGGTTTGTTTTGAGGAGTAGAGGGAAGGGTATGTGTACCCCGCGTCGATGATTTGATCAACACTATTCTGACAGAGGCTCATAGTTCAAGGTTTCGATACATCCGGGTGCAACCAAGAGTACCGGACCTAAAGCAACACTTTGGTGGAGAGAAATGAAGCGTGATATTGTGCTGGATTTATTTGCCAAATGTCCAATCTGTCAACAAGTAAATATGAACACCAAAGGCCGTAGGAACCTGCAAGAATGCGATTCCGGAATGGAACTGGGAGAGAAGTGAAATGGACTGCGTGTTGTCCTTCCAAGACATTGGGCAAGTTTCGAACGCCCATTTGGGGTAATTGTGGACAGATTTAACTAGTCTGCTGTCCATCTTCATTCCGGTTAAGGCGTACTAGCAAAATGCAGAGAAGTTAGCCAAACTTTACATCTCAACGTTTTCGATTTTGCACAAATGGGCGTCCACTATCCATCCTACATATAGAGGTGTCCCAGTTACTTCTATGTTTTGGAAAAACATTTCAGTCGGAATTGCTGGGTACTAGATTGGATCTTATTACGCCCTATGACTGCGCGTTTCCACTCCCATGCAGCCGACGTTCCTTCTTACGTCTTCAACGCCGTTCCCAAGTGTTTGGGAGGATATGCTGTCGTGCATTGTGATAGAATTCTTTGGGCCATTGATAGCTTCTTACCCTTAGCGTAGTTCTCATAACAATAATAGCTAAAACCTCAAGCATCGATTATGGCTCCCTTTTAAGCATTTTTTGGGGGGTATGTTAGGAGTATGTAGGTCCCTCCATTTGGTTGGTTTTTGATGCATTCAGTTGATGAAGACCCTTTTGGGTCTCGTTATCTTTTGAGGATCGATAGAAAAAGTGAAATCCATTCAAGAAAAAGCTTCTAAAGCGGCTCTCAAATGCGGCAAAAAGAATATGCCATAGTAAAATATCGAAGGTTCGAGACTTATAGTTCATGGAGGGTTTCACAATCTCGTGTGAAAGTTTTCTGGCCACTAGAAATTTGTGATGCGGTGTTGGTAAAAGAGGCACGCTAAGCCCCAGATTACATTGGTCCTTTGAAATACTAAGCGAGTAGGGGAGGTGTGCTTACGAGTTAAGCTTGCCTCTAGGGCTGTCCCGGAGTGCATCCGTTATTCAATGTGTGGTCTATGTTGGGTAAAGATATCATGGGATGGAAATTCATTCATCCTTGGGATTCAGTTTGCTTTGATGAGAACTTTTCTTATGAGGATGATCCTGTTGTTAGTTTTAAGATATAGAAGTTCGCAATTTGAGGTCAATAGATATTTGGTGCATCCAATCAGTTGCAATGGACGGAATCACCGGTTGAAGAATGCCACTTGGTAGAAGAGGCGAGATATGTCAAGAAATGCTCCACCCCCCAATCTTTTTCCAGATTCCTGGTACTCTGCGCTGTGGTTTCACTTCCCCCGTTGTGGTTTCCTTCTATCTTTCTCTATTGGTTGCTTAGCGCGGTTGTCCGAACGAGGGGTAAATTGGTATCTGATTGTAACGACTGTTAGTCGGTTTTGAGTACAGACTTCGATTCTTGGGAAATTGGCAAGGTACAACGTCCCCACGACGCCCGTCATGGGCACGACGGACTCGTCGCAGGTCTCGTTTCAAAACCACTTAGAAATCTGAAATTAGTACTGAAAATCGACTCTCTGAACTTCGTTGACGGAGTGGCAGGACGGACCCTGTCGCACTCGACGGCCCGTCAACAACAGTCACAGGCCATCCACTTAAAAACGAGTCTCTGTATCATGCGAGCTTACGCAGATGGCCGTCTCAGCGCGACGGCCCGTCACGGCTAAACTCAATCCCAGTTCGGTCGGATTTTCTTTATTTATCGTTTAAGGGACGTTTTTTTGAATCTATTCCCGCTTTAATTATAAAGTTTAAGGGTTAAATTTATTAAGTCTAATTACTTGGGGGTTAAAGAGGTAACCTTAAGTTTATTTTAAGTGGATTATGTATTGCCATCTTTTAAAACATAATTATATTATCATTAAGTAAAAGAAGAGTTTTATAAAGAAAAACAGAAGAAAAAGAGAGGAAACGAGTAGAGAAGGAGGACGAAGAGAACAACAAGAAATTGAGGAATTTGCTTGCCTTGATCACGATTCTTTCGGTGGAGGTGTAGGTTATGGTTTTTACACTATTCGTAATAAACTCTTAATAGCGAATGAATGTGTTGAGTAGTATTATTAATCTTCTGATAGGCTTAATTGCGTGTAATGCCTGAGTGTGATCTTTATATATATAGATATATATGTTTGTGATAAAATAATGATGATGAAGCATTGAATCTTGAATCTTTTGAAGAAAACCCCTAATCTACTTAGTTAAATATGAGATGGCCTTGGTATCAAAGAATGCTTAATAACAAAAGTAGTCTGATATTAGGGGATCGGGTGCCACTTTCCGGTCCAGGATAGAATATGAGGATCGAGTGCACGTTCGCACAAGTATAGAATATGAGGATCGTAGTGGTCACTTCCGACCCAGATAGAATATGAGGTCGTAAGTGTCAACGTTCCGACACAGATATAATATGATGTCGGCATTGTTCACCTCCGCCACCAGGATAGCAAATTACTGTGCCACGTTTCGGTACCCCGTTCGCAGATAGAATATGAGAGGATCGGAGTGTCATTCCGACACCAGGATCTATATGATCGTGTGCCCAAACGGTCCGGTACCAGGATAAGAAGAATGAGGAGCCGGAGTGTCCACGTACCGAACGATAGTAAATAATATAATGAATCTTGGAATAGATACTAATATCTCAATTAAAAGAACCTGTTTCCCAAAACGAGTATGATGAGGAGGCGTGAGTCCGCATTGTGTGCTTGGTGTTGTAACCAAGGATTATGGTCATTGTAAATGCTGCATGCTACGGATATTAGTTATTTTTGATTTACTGGATGATAATACTGTTTTCCTATTTTGAGTTGTCCGTGATACCCTACTAAGGTACTGTGGTTGTAACTGACCCCCTACTTTTATGTTTTCCTTTGTTTATTTGTGGAGTGCAAGCAAATGGGCCCCGTCATCTTCGATTCCACAGTAGTTCAAGACATCTTTTCTCACAAAACCGCCTGTCTGTATCTTAAGGGTGAGCTAATGCCCTTCTAGCTTTGGAACTGGATCTCTTCCTCATGTCTTTGATTGCCTGGAGTTTCGGCATAGACTAGGATTTATTTGTTTTATTAGGCTTTTTAGAAATACTCTAGTTGTAGTAAATTGGGTCATAGATGTTCTTGTGGTGATGACTTCCCGATTTGGGGAATTAATAGATTTGTTGAATTGAGAAGTAATTTGAATTCTTTCATTTATAGTTTAAGTGACGTCTTCCGAATTGCTTTATGTTGATATTAATTGAAATGATAAGGTTTATATTGGTTGGTTCGCTCACATATGGGGTAAATGGTGGGGCCATTCGCTGCTCGGTTTTGGGTCGTGACCATCAGTCATTCTAGGGCCTGTTCAGGAGGATATTACTAGTACTGATCGATTACCGTATGCTAAAATTGGCTAAATTTGTTACTTTAGGAGGGAATCTACCCGTAAAGCAACTTCACCAACGTGACCTTTCCTCGAGATTTTGGTAGTAATTATTTCAGTACTACAGTAGGGCAAGATTAAGGCCGAAAGGAAGACAGAGAAGAACAGTGTAGGGGATAGCAGGATATTTTTAGATTGTGGGGCCATACAGGGTATACAACTGAACATTGGGGAAAAAATCATCTCAGAATTCAAGATGTTCCGATAAAGTAAATAAAGAGGTTTCTTTCTTCTCTTTCTTTCTTCCTGACCTATCACAAACCCTGGAAGAGGTAGACGTGCCTCTATTTGATGGTGAAAAGGTACTTCCTATGGATCCCCCCCCCCCCCTTCACTCTCTTTTGGTTAGTAAAAGTTCTACTTATAGGAGAAAGAGGAGAAGGATTGGCAGGGTTAGCAGTAGTAAGGTGACCTTAAATTCAGACAAAGATGACCCACAATTAGGTGCATGAGTTGAACAGGATCTGGAGGTTGTCCAGAAGAAGATGGAGAGTCCCTACGCCGACTTCACTTTTGTTCCACCCGATATAGACTAGTGGTTGAGATGCTCTATCGCTAACAGCGCAAGTAGAGGAAGAAGAACCTAGCGAGGGACCTTTTTGATTATTCAAATTTTGAAGGTAGTAAACATCATATTCACTTATATTGCTCCAACACTTAAGATTCCCATAGAGGAGAAGGATGATAACGTTCAATTTTTGGAGTTGAAGGAGGTCGTGAGAACCGTAGTGCCCCCGAAGTAGTTAAATTCTGACATTGACACCTCTCGGTTGCAGGGTTCTTGAGTTGCTTTCTTCTCCTTTCTTGTACTCGTATATATTTCACTTAATTTTTATTTTCCCACTCTTTTAAGTTTTTGCAGGATATGAATGCTTGTTTTTGGATGTCTGATGGAGTCCTATGTTTAAGTCTCAAGGTTCTATAATATTTTTACTTCTGTTGCTGAACATTGTGTGGAGTTGCAGTGATTTGTTCAGACCTCATTCGGGTTGACATTTTGAAGTTAGTAAAATAAGGAGGTGGTTGAGGTCGTCTCGCACCATGTGCTTTGGGAGGGATAACTCCTGCTCTCTGCTGGCGGTGTCGCTAATGGCAGAATAAAAAAAAAACAAAAATAATAAAAAAAAAAAAATTTAAAAAAATTAATAAAATAAAAAAATTAAGTAAAGATTACTAAACAGAATTAATTTACAGAAAAGATTAATAATAAGACAAAAGAAAAAAAAAAAGCCATTAAATAAAATTCAACACTCCCACATTTCACCTACACCCCTCACATAAACATTTACCCCTCAAAATTCCGCTCTCACACCCATTTTCGTACGACCTCAGACACTTTTTACACACCTCTCCCCCCCTCTCTCACTTCTCCCTTCCACCCTCCTTTTACCCCCCTTGCCCCTCTCTCCCTCACTTTTCCTTTCCCCTTTCCCACCTCCCCTTCACCACAAACCCCCTTAACTAACCCACCACCCACCTTTACACACCACACCACCATTTTTTGTTCCGTCCCCCCCCCCCCCCCCCCCTCCCCTTTCCCCCCCCCACCCCGTTTCCGTTTCCTTCCCCCCTCCCCCCCTCCTCACCAAAACCAATCCCCCCCAAAAACTTCATACCCTCCCCTTCCCTTCCCCCCCCCTCCCCTCCCCTCACAACCACCACAACACAAACAACACCAAACCCTTACCCCCCACAAACCCACACCCCTTTTCCTTTCTCGCCCCTTCTCCCCCTCCCCTTTGTTCCCGCTCCCCCCCTTACCTCCTCCCTTTCCATCCCGCCCCCCCATTCTCACCCCTTTCCCCCCTACCCTTTCCCAGGCCGCCCTAGCAGGTCCACTTGGCCCCACCCCCACCCTCAATCCGTGTGGGTCTGTTTTATGTGCCTCAGATTTCCCGTTTCCCATCGTAACAGGCAAACTCATATAAAGCGCCAGACGAGGAAAGCAGGAACGACGCTGAAGCATCTGAACAACACGACAGGCCACGAGGGCGCATGTATCAATCGTACAACAAACAGCCCCAAGAGGCACCCACAAGAGGCACACAGTAGGAAGGGGGGCGGAGGCCGGTGTGACGAAGCACCGCGGAAAGGAGGCAGGGACCAGGGCACAACGGAGGGGAGGACGGCCGGGGGGAAACGAGGTCAGGACACCATCAGGGATACCGGCAGAACTGCAACGCAACACCACCAAATGCACAAGGGGAAGGGGTGCAGCACACAGGACAGACACATAAGCAACAGCACATGAGGAAAAAGTAACAACGGCACCGCACAGGAAGGAAAAAGGGAAACAAAGGACAACACGCACACAGGCAAGTAGGAAGGCGCAAGACAAGCGAAAGGGGCAAAGGAGGAGGGGCCAACACCGGGAGACCATGACTTCAGCCAGACACGGAGAGGGCCCAGCCAGGGGGCCATAGACCCAACGGGACCGTTCCCAAATCCAATTTACCTTGCTTGTGTTCCTTCATTCGCGATCGCGACTTCTGCTTCACTTTGTTGAGATACCAATTAAAATTGGGAGATATCAATTTGACACAACTAATACCACAAGCTACACTTCTCACAAAAGAAGAGAATGAGTGGAACAATTGCCTAGAATTCTTTCTAGCTTCCCAAAGATTAGTTGTGGACTTCAACACACCGATCCGCAACAGTTTAGTCCATATTTTACTCTTGTACAGAGAGACCGATAACCTAGGTTCTGATACCAATTTGTCACGACCCAATCCACCTGGCCGTGCGGGCACCCACTCTACACCTAAGTAGGAGAATCCTCATATACCAATAGCTAAACATGTGGAAATTAGAGAAAACAGAGATGAATAAATACTATGATTTTATAAATAATATCTTTAGACACACCTTTACTTAGACTTGTAAAGTAATTTAAACAACTACCATGAAATCCACTCTAAACAGGTACAAGAGCTACTAAGAGCATAATTGAACAAAATAAATAAAAAGACATGGCTCCCAATATGCAAAAGGAAGAATAGAAGTTGTTGGATAATTACTTCATCTTCACCTAAATTAAACGTCACCAATCCGTGCATCCCGGACATTCAAAAGACATTCAAGATTTAGTATCAATACAAACAAGTTAACTGGTATGTTCATCGGTCAACCACATAAGAAACTAACTAACAAGATCATGAAATAAACCTCTCCTTAGGGCGTATACATCAAACTCCATATTTAGCTCACCTAGTTAATGTTTGTTATAATAGCTCCAACAGTCATACTCTGTTGGCTTTGATCATGTTTTTAGTAATATTTCACATTCACAGGTGCCATGTTATTTCAGGATTATTAACTTGGTCCATTGCATTCACTAGATTTTCAGTATGGTTCCTATTTGCATTCTTGCTCAATTTATGACATTGCTCAATTATTCCTTGTTCAACTTATATATATTTGTTCAGCATAGTATATATATCCTGCATGCTCAGTACATTCCAAGTACTTAGACATACTCTGTGTTTTATTTTTTCAGGATTTAGATTCTAGTACCTAGCATACAAATCGTGCTTAGATCAATTTTCTGTCATGTTTTAGCAACTTCAGTGGTTAATTCTTATACTTCAAGGACAATAGACATGCTGTTCGTTTTAGAATTTTGTACAGTTTTCTGTTTTGTTAGAGTTAGTTGGGGGGCATGTCCCAGCAACTCAACTCAG
The DNA here is from genome assembly GCA_027704765.1 of Solanum habrochaites. Lineage (NCBI taxonomy): Eukaryota > Viridiplantae > Streptophyta > Magnoliopsida > Solanales > Solanaceae > Solanum > Solanum habrochaites. The sequence goes on along the minus strand of JAKWJA010002500.1, from coordinate 58,366,303 downwards.
ATAAAGGATTTTCAAACATAGTAGTAAAATCAACATGAATTGTTAAGTTTAATCTACCAGTTGTTAGTGTACTCTTAGTTATTATTTTTATATTAAAGACTTTTTGGGTATTCCCACGTCAAATTATCCCTTAAATTTTTGTTCCACATAGTAATAATTCATATTCAGTTATTCCGCAGTATGCTTATTATATTAAGACATAGAGTAACTTGGGTTCACTCGGTCCCTAGATTCCCTTGTTACGTCAACGGGATAACATGGGGTGTGCAACTCTTTACTATATTTGAGATTCTATAACCAATACATCACAATGAGCTTCATGATGATATAAGGGTCTCTCCCACATTGTGGGAACTTTCCATACCTTGAACCAGGTATAGAACAAAATGAATTTATGAACATTAATAGGCCTTCTTAGAGAACGTGATGAGATTTTCCAAAATTGGTTATGATCCTTATGCCTACCTATGTTTACGTGGGTTTTGGGGTATGAATTATAACTAAACTCACGGCCTGCATATGGGTTCAATACTCTGTACTTACCCCAATATATTATTTTCATAACGTAAAAAATACTCTCTAGTTGAGATAAGTCCTCAAAAGCACCTCTTTAAGAGGTAAATCAGATAAATCCTATGTACTCAAACTTTCTAAAAACTCTTTAATTTTTTTTGTAACAATACTCTTTATGAAAATAAAGATACATTTGGGAATCATATAGTTCCCTTAAAATCTTTTCATAATTAGAAATTATACTTTAACTTGCCCTTGAACTCATGCTAAATTCTCAAAATCAATTTAAGAAAATATGCTCTTGCTAAAGATTCTGAAGAAAAACTCAGAAATGAGGGTTTCATGTTAGATTATACGGAATATAAACTTGAAATGTCATTAAAAATAGAGTGCAAACGTACTAATCAAGACTTTAGAATTCATAAACAATGAACTCAGGCATAACTAACTCTAATATTTTACTTTTTAATGATGAATTAAGATATAGGGCTTTTTTACAAACTCAGTCCATCATTATGAATAATCTAACATATCTGGAAGAACAAAGTTCTTAGCAAAAAATCAGGGATTGGCTTCAAAATCATAGCTTTCTCCTCTTGAATCCTTTCTCTAATACTTGGGAGTGTTAACGAACATAAAAAGATTTAAAAAGTATGAAATATATCCGAACTTTGACCGAGTTCATTGTAATAATCCCAAACATTGACCAGGACCTTTTTCCCTACACTATTTAATATATTGTATTTTAAGGTTTATAATTGGCCCATGGTGGACATCATAAATATTGAATCATTACAATAATATTTTGTTTCCATGTGGGTACATATATAACTTTAAATACTTATTACATATGCAGATGGGTAATAGGTGCCTGGTCCCAAAGTGTTGGGATTGTTACAAAACAAGTTTTTTCAAAGTCTGTATATTTCGAACACTTCCCTAAAAGATATACCGAACATTCTTAAAACCTTATTTATATATACATCGAATTTCGGGTTTGTAAAGGATGATGAGATCAAAACACCCATACTTAAAATTGTCAGAGTGATCTATGAGATATTGATATACGGTATAGGTCAAGATGAATACAATCGAATCTCATCATGTCAATATGCAAAATCAATATAGGAAAAACTATAAAGTATTCACAACTGTACAACTCTGGTAAATAAGTCTAAAATTGACAATTTGTTAGGCAATATTAGTTTCTTCAAATGACGTACAAATTTCATTTCAACTATCAATGAAATTTACTCATTATGAGAAATGATTACTAATGGAAAGAAGGTTAGTGAACTTTGAAGTTTTGGTCCAGAATATTGGGAGAGAAAGGTAGAAATTATCATTGAACCACGTTAATTAGATAAGGTAGTTATAGATGAAATCATTGGAATCCATTTGACTTATGAACTTAAGAAAAAAAAGGAAAAGAAAATTGGAGGAAAGAGAAGTACCTTGTTCATAAATCTACACCACCTAATGATTTCGAGAATGAGAACATCACACTAATGCCCAAATGATTCTTTAAAATATTGAGAAGACGACAGGTTTTTCCGAAAAAGAACTTTCAAAAACCAACTAAGAAGGATACAAAGGTACATTTATGTCATAAATGTGAAAGTCTATATGACTTTATCAATTTTTTTCAACTTTGAGACTTGGAGCATAAGATAAAATATCTTTAGAAAAAAAATCAAGAATGATAAGTATATTCCCAAAAATAAGAGGCTCACCAATCAAGAAGCTAATCTCTTAGTTAAAAGGGCCTTTGTATGTATGGGAAATTAATAGGCGGAAGAGTATGAAGATGGTGGACTCAAAAATCAGCCATTACTAGAAATTGGAGAGACAAACAAGTTTGAGTCTCTCGCACTAATCCTCTAGAAGAAGCAAAAGAAATACTTATCAATCTCAAGAAACAAGTTTAGCATAGATGTCAAGAACATATTCTGAGAGATATGAAGAAGATGTCAAACAGTCCAAAGTAATATTTAATTACATTAGAGGATTCCTCATTCATACTCTAAGAGAAAACTAGAATCTCTATTGAACACTCTGGATGCATACTAGTCAATCAACTCTTAAAAGGAGCAAATGATTGACGACTATGCATCTCTAAGAAAAGAAAATGTGAATCTAGAGAAAAATGATCAATGTATTCAAAATATTTTAAAAGAACTACGAAATGACCTATACTGAGTAAATAAAAAGAATGAAGCTCTCCACAAAGAACATCGTATCACTAAAATGGAAGCAACACACAACATGATATGAACAAGATCCTGCATCATGCTCGACAAAATCCAAAAGGGTCAAATCTCTACTACACATGTAATAAGGTTCATTCAAAAGTTTTTTGAAATTAGTAATCCCATCAAAGACTATTATGTATTCAATGTGGACTAACCGAACATAAGAGTAATGCATGTCCTAAAAACTTAAAAGCACATCAAAATATTCGAAGGTTTCTTAAACCAGGTGGGGAAAGAATCAAAAAATTAGTTCCCAGACCTAAATTTTTTTCAAAATGGTCTAAGAAAAATCTCATCCAATATTTTTCTAAGAAACATGGACTAAGTGGATCTTGGTACCCAAAACTAACTTTTGAATATTGATGTAGGCACTGACGGAAGGACTTATTAAGTCATGGTATCTCTCGATAGGCATCTCCATATAATGAATTTTGATAATATAAGCTTTGCTCTCAATGATTAACTACCAAGGGTAGAAAGGTAGTTTTGAAACCAAAAAAAAATGAAAATTTAGGGAACCTGAAAAGATTGCCCCAATCACACTCAAGCAACGAAAGAAATGTGTACTAAGTAAGAGAAGTAACAACAAATCTTATTAGTGTGGTCCTCAAATGCATGATGAAAGGACAAATGGGGGGGGGGGGGGGGGGGGGGGGGTGATGTCACTCATATTAGTAGATGTTCATCCATCTCTGGGAATTGGTTCTTTCAAGAAAAAAGGCATAAAAATGTAGTTTAAGCAGATATCATGAGTCCTAAAGAGAATTCACTACAATGTGTAAGTGCCATAACTAACATATCTTATATTTAGTATAACAGGTTGTGACACATCAGTTTCTCAACAATGAACAAGGTCATATCAAGACACCTAGTCAAAGGCTTACCTACTAAGAGATTAATGATGGTCAAGTGTGTGGAGCATGTGCTCAAGTAAAACATGTACAATCTTCATTTATACCAAAATAAATTTTACAAGAGGGTTCCTCTCATCCAATAGATCCCTAGAATTTAGTTTGTTCCTTGTTCTCACATAGATTGTTTAGAGCTAGGGTTGTAAAATCTTGGGAATTTGTTGTGATTTCAGTTGCTCTAATATCCATAGTATAAAAAACATATTTTCTTAGAAACTGTAATCAATTTCTTGTATAAAACTCAGAACCCTATTTTTTTTAAGTTCTCTTAGTTTAGGAATTATACTTCCTAATCAGTTAAACAAAAAATCCTTCTTCAAATTTGAATGTCACATACTTAATATATAAATGCTGCATTGTCAGTTAGCATGTCAATATTTTGTGATATTTAATATTTAGTTCATTTTAGCTTCGGATATATTCATTTGGGATTATATTTAACACGGAGTTGGACTAGGGTTCAACGCACCCTAAAAGTCCAAGAACTGCGTGCCCGCATAGGATTTTAAGTTCCCTATGTTAGGCATCACTATTAATGATCACACCAATGGGGCGTATAAAATCATGCCTTTATACCCTGGAAAGGTATGTTGAGTCCTCTCAATGGGGCTTATACATTAGAATCCATGCTTAGCTCGTGTGGTTTATGTCGATTAGTAGTAGCTCTTAAAGTCAAACTTTTAGTGCTTTGACCAGGCTTTTAGTATAAATATTTTAGTATTCAGTTTGACATATACATTTATGATTTGTAATTGGTCATTCCATTCCATTATTTATTTTAAGTTACACTTTAGTATATATCTATATCTTTACTCAGATTGCATCATTGCTCATTTATGTATTATTCAACTTGTATATGTTTTATTCATCTTAGTATTTATATCATTCATGTTTAGTACTTTTCATGTACTAACACATACTTTGTGTTACATCATTTCATGATATAGGATCATGTTCTCAGCATACAGATCATGCTTAGATCGAACCTGGGTCCACATTCAACAACTTCAGTGGTGAGTCCTCATATTTCGAGGATAATATACATGCTTTTATTTTAGTAATTATTTTTAGTTTCAGTTTTGTTCGAGTTAGTTGCGAGCTACTCGATCCAGTAGAGGCTTTTTGGACATAGTAGTCGATTCAGCTTTAGTTTTGAAATGTTATTTAAGTGATCAATAAGACCCTTATGTTATGTTATATTATTATTCAGACTAGTTGGTCTTGTTCCTCCTCATAGATTAGTTGATTTAGTTTCCTCTTAGTTCATTTTACTCAGCTATTTTTTGTATGTTCATGATATGTAAGATTCAGGGTTAGGTTGGCTAACTCGTGATCCTACGTCAGGTGTTATCTCAAGGTGGTAGCCTCGGGGCGTGATACATTATTATTCATAATAACTATACTTTAATGTTGTTGACTTTCAAAAACGAAAAATTGAACTAACTCATTGGACATCCTACTACTCTACTTTGAGTAGTGAGTATAATAATAACCTAATAATAATTAATAATAATTAATAATACAATAGACAACTAAAAAGTTCTAATCAAAAAATTACAACTATATTTTGAACAAAAATATATACAAATATATACTATATATATATATAATATATATATTATTGTTGTTGTTATTATTATTATTATTATCAGTATTATTAGTCTTTTATCTTCAATAGAAACTAAAAATCAAAAAACAAATATACCAGATATTTTGAACATACAAAATATATACCTTTAACTACAAAAAGTAATTTGGCAAAAAGATCAGAAATATATTTGGACTTTGACCGAAATTGTTGTAACAATTCCAAACTTTGACAAGGACCTATTCCCTGTCTAGTTCAATAGGTATTTAAAGCTATATAAGTGCCTTACATTGACAAGTTTTCTATTTTAACTAATAGAAGATTTATGATATCACGTATACCACCTATATATATTTTTAAACTAACTATTATTAAATAGTGCATGGATTAATAGGTCATACCTAAAATTTGATATTGTTACAATATTTTCGGTCAAAGTTAAAATATGTTTCAAACTCTTTTACCCATGTAATTCGTTCATCATGCTCAACTCACTTTTAAACAATAAGCGCTAACAATTATATTAGTCAATTATCCATTTGTTTTCAAGTAAGATGTACTTATCACATTATACCATATACAAATAACAAATTTAATGATTTATACCATTCATAAATATATTAATTTTAACTTTGACAACTAACAAACTAGTTTAATCACTATAATGACTAATACATGTTTATAATTAAGATAAGCTCATCATTATATAAAATATCCCCAAAAAGAATTTAGTAAAATAAATAATAAGACAATTAAATTTAGGGAAAAAATCTACTAAATAAACATTGACTTATTTGAGACAAATCTATAGAAAAAAAGATTTGATTCCACAATTGGTGATCATACCATAAATAATATTTGGACAATCTTTTTTCATTTCCCCCTATTAAATAGAGTATTAGAGTTTTAAAATAAGTCCAACCACCATTTCACTTCACTTTTTCAATATGACCGACAGTGATAACAACCACCACGGTTCCACCTGAAAACGAAAGAGAACTGATCAAACTCAAATTTTGTTCTTTGTTCATTCTTTACCCAAAGCAGAAATTTAGAAAACATATAAACAAGGAAGTTTTTATACTTGAGGTAGTTACATCAGAAAACCGTGAGAAAAATGGGTTGTCTGCAAAGCAATTGATGTGACAAAATGAAGTTGTAAACAAAGATTAACATACTGCTCTTTATTCTAACTAATTGCAGTAATATCTTTCTCTTTGCGACAAAGCTCGACTATTTTTATGAATTCCAACTCTTAAACATCATAAGCGAAGGTCAAACTAAGTATATCTTGATCATTATCTTCACAGATTCATCTTCAAGTGTTCCTACTTGCGGCTACCAAAATGTCTAAGTGGGATTTGCATCCCGACATATCCTCGAATGGAAAATTCCTTCTCCATCAATTGCAAGAACAACACACGAATCAAATACAACTCTGATTGGAGTTATGCATTAATGACAATGCAATCACTCTACCACAGAAGGTGATTGACTTCCGTAATGGATGAATACCAGTCCACAATACAAATGCATAAGTCTATCACCTTCGTGTAGGATTATTGCAGCGTATTAATGCAGAAAAGAAAAAAGGCCGCACACCCACTACCACCAACCCATCCAATCCTTTATTTGATCAGTGTTTTCCTGCTATGGCCTGGAGGAGGGAAATTTCATTGGAGAATAGTGGGATGGACCGATCCCTATTACACAGTAGCTGCAAGACGAGATATTTGGGATGGATCCTTGAGCACTTTGATCAAGTTATACCTTTAGCTATGACCTTTGCTTATATGGTGAAGAGTGGGATCAATTTAAAATAGTAGAGCTTTGTTCCAATTGGAAGGTGATATGTTGTGAACATTAAAAATAGACGAAAGTATGTTAATCTTTCTTATTGAACATTGTTTTTCACATCCAATGATTGCAATAGTAGTTTTCTCAAGATTTTTTTTGATAGTAAATGCCTCAAGTATTTCAAGACGTCCTTGTTTCGGAAGTTATCTATGATTGAAATGCTTGAGAGGAGTGGAACTTTATTTTTGCGAAGATTGCAAGACCCATTCCCAAATTACCTTGAACGAGAAAATAATCACCAATATCCTGATTAGAATGTAAACATCTCGTAACTCAAACTAGATTGATATAAGCTAAGAAAGAAATTAAAAAAAAAAAAATTTGAAAGGCAAAAGTAGAAAAACTGTATATAACATTTGTCAAGTTAAAAAAAAAAAAATGAGTTTTGGTCATTTCAAAAAGACCCATAACTATATCCTCCCCATGATTTTAAAGGTAGTTCTTCATATGGTTGGAAATCCCTTGGAGAGAATTCAAACACCGTTTGGTTTGCACTTTTTTTAATCCATAGGGAGATCTGCCTATAGAAGTTGGGCCATTGAATTGGGACAAGGAAAGTCCAATCTCGATTAAGGAAGGGCAAACTAGTTATTTTTACCCTATTTCCTAATTCGTTTTTTAAGGGTTTATTAGTGTTGTTAAAAAACCTTAACAAAATTTTGGAAAAGGAAAATCCAAAACTCCCGCTAGGGCTTGGAGAGAGAGAAAAGAAGAAGAGAAGTGCGAAAGGAAAAAGCCACGAAGAATTTGCCCACCCCCCCAGGAACGTCCAAGAACCATGCGTGGGTTCATCGAGGGTGATCTGATACGATATGTGAGAATTTGTCTTGGTTTAGTTGACTTCACACACCATTTGTTCAATTTAGAGATTCATGAGTTGTTTACATTGTTAAAGGTGAAGTTCTTAAGAAAAATGTACAAATTCTAATTGATGAATGGCCTTGCGATGGTCAATTGTTGTTTGATTATTGTTTTTCGGAGGTTGTTTCCGACATGAATCCACTGGATTAGGGTACAAGCAAGGGTTTGATAATAAGTAGGAGGTTTGGGATGAAAAAATGAGTTGAAAAATTCGTCACGCCGCGTCATTGCATGCAGTCACTAGAAACTGGCCTCAGTTACTTGGGGCCTGGCGCAACGTGCCACCAGTGCGCTAGAACCAAGCCACATTAAATTAAGGATGGCATGGTGCACCCCGAACTCACATTTTTTCGCCTAGTTTTCATAGTTTAAGCCTTTTTTAACGCGCGTTTTTTTCGCCTAGTTTTCATAGTTTAGCCCTTTCTTATGTCCTTCAAAGGTACATTAACACCTTCCAATGGTTTTAATTACGTCAAATGATTTCTAAGCACCTAGAATCTTTAAATGATTCTGAACAATCATACAGTTAATGTAAACGACCCTGTTAGTCGTTTTGAGCAGCAGATGTATTTCTGGGGAAAACTGGCTGAGATTGAGAAGACGGTAACCCACGAGGGCGTCATTGAACGACGGACCGTCACGAGGGTGTCTCGTCCAAAACACTCGAATCAGAAAATTTGGGTACTAAGATAGACTCTCTGACGTCCGACGTAATGGCAGGCGGAACGTCGTGGTCACGACGGGACCGTCAAGCGCATTCCTTAAAAATCAAGTCTCTGAACTCTATGACGGAAAGCAGCGGGACGGCCGTCGCAAGGCACGACGGCCCGTCAAAGGCATGGCGTAACCCGGCGGGTTTTTTTCGGATTTCTGTTTAATTTATTTATGGGATTTCATTTTGGACCTATTTCCTGCTTATTATTAAAGTAGGGGTTAATGGTAATAGGGCTAATACCTGGGGGTTAAAGAGGGTAACCTTAAGTTAATTAGTGGGTATTATTGCATCTTTTACTTAATTATAGCTTATTAGGGTAAAAGAAAGAGGGGTCTTGAATAAGAGAAAATGAAAGAACAAGAGAGAGAGAGAATCGATCAAGGAGAAGGAAGAAAAGAACGCAACTTGTGGGAAGATAGCTTGTTGATCGCAATTCTTCGGTGGAGGTTAGGTTATGGTTTTTATTACTAATTCGTAGTAAAAAACTTAATTAGCGAATGGATATGTGTTGGGTGGTATTGTGAGTTCTTCTATATGCTTAATTGTCTGCTTGTAGAATGTTGATTATTACAATAGTGATTTAAAATAAGAAGGATGAAGTATTGAATCCCAAAATCTTGGAAAACTTGTTAATGAGATTGATGATGCCTTGGTATAAAAGAAGGCTTGAGAACTAAAGTAATGGGTTAGGCTGCCGTGGTTATAAAAGAAGGATTGATGAAATTAATAATAGAATGAGATTAGTGGAGCGGTTGGTTTGTCACGAACCGACACGTACGGATTAGGTTGGGCGGGGGTACCAGTGTCACGAACCGACACGTAGAATTAGGGGATGGGGGTCACGAACCACACACGTAGAATTAGGGGCGATCGCGGTCTCACGAACACCGACACGTAGAATTAAGGGTCTTACCGGGTGTCACGAACCGAACACGTAGAATTCCAAGTCTTGGGTGTCACGACCGGACACTTAGAATTAGGGGATCGGATGTCCCGACCGCCCCGGTAGAATCGGGGCTCGGGGTGTCCCGAACTGCCACGTAGCATTAGGGGATCGGGGTGTCCCGCCCGCCCAGTCGCCCTTCGGGGCCGAGGCGTGTCCCCCGTCCCGCCCCTCGCCTTCGGGGCTCGGGTGGCCCGACGCCCCGTCGCCTTCGGGGTCAGAGTGTTCCCGTCCCGCCCCATAGTAGTAGGGGGAGCGGGAGTGCTAGTGTGCACCGTAACGAACAAGAGGAATAAAGATAATGAATCTTGAACGATGTCTCAATATATCAATCTAAGGAACCTAATCCCAAAGAGATATGGTATTGAGGCTGGAGTCTCATGTGTGGAACTTGGCCGGTACCTTATTAATGTTATAGTCATTGTGGTGCTAGATGTGAGTATTATAGGTGATTTATGATATTATCTTGATTATATGTTTCTAGTGAGTTGACCGATGATACTCACTTAGTACACGCGTGCTTTGGACTGACCCCTACTTGTATCTCGTTTTCTTTGTATTTAGTGGAGTGCACAACGACCGTCGTCTTCAACGTCAACGCAACTCTAGCCATTCTTCCATTACACGGATTTCAGGGGGTGAGCTAATGCTCTAGCTGGACTGGATCTTCTTCCATGTCTTGATGCCTTGAAGTTCCGGCTGGACTAGGCTTTGTTTATTTAGCTTCTTAGAATTACCGTAGTTAGTAATTGATCATAGATGTTTTGTGGTGCATGACTTCCAGATTTGGGGAGAAGGAGGGGAAATAATAGAGGTTGAATTTAGAAGTTATTTGAATTGGTTTATTAATGCGTTTAAGTCTTCCGCATTACTTTTGTTGATATTATATGAATGTCAAAGTTTAGATTGAGTGTGTTCGCTCACATAGTGGGGTAAGTGTGGGTGTGCCAGTCGCGGTCCGTTTTGGGTTCGTGACAACACTTGGTTCAGGAGCATTGGTTGTTTGGTCTCATAATACAAGAACAGGTCTAGTAGCGTCTTAAAGAACGGTAATAGGGGGACGCCTTTACTTTCTTTTAGAGGACTCTAAGGACTTTAGGAATGAAAAATTATTCTTTCGTTACTTCTTTCGTGCTATTACTTGGATCAATTGGTATTAGGTGATTACAATTGGTATCTGACAATTTCACTCTATTTCGCAGATGTTGAAACTAGAGCAACACCGGACTACGCCAACACCAACACGGCAAGACAAGAATGCTTTGAGCCAGCCAATGGGGCTGTAATCAGAGAGAAGTGAGTGGCCAAGGGGCGTGGGAGAGGGCTTGGGAGGACGTCCTCTGGCAGGAAGAGGACGAGCACTAGCCCATCTGGTACTAGGGGTGGTGACTCCTCCACCGACTGAGGAAGTGGTAAGAGGGGTGAGGAAGGGGGAAAATGAACACTTACATAATGAAGATCTGCCCCTTCAACCTCCCCCAAGATGATCAAAGCAGGTCTTGCTTATCTTGGGGTTATCTTTGATCAGGGCCAGACACATCCAGTGTTTCTCTGCACAAGACCTAGGTTCACGGAGGTACAACATCAGCCTACTATGGCTCCCAGCATGGATCTGCTCATTGGAAATAGGCACGTTTCCTCGTCTGACCACAGGGCCTATAAATGACAAATGATCAGCATGAACTTTCTAGTAAGTCTTGTGTGAAATTGAACCTCCAGATTAGAAGGGTGGCTGGATGACTGAACTGAGGATGCCGAAGCTTGTCTGGTGATTTCAGGATAACAAACGAGGTGGGAAGGAGTGATGACTTACCATGGCTCGACATCAAAAGGTTTTTCGAAAGGGCAGGTGGTTTAAGAGTTCTACTCGAGAGGACAGGGTTCAGGAGGCTAACTCAGGCCCGACCAATTCAGTCTTCACTACAGACTGTAGTCTGGGGGTCACATCATACTGGTCAACCACTTCTCGCAGACCTCTGCTTGCAATCCAGAGAGTGTTATGGATTGTGGGGGAGCCTGGACAAATTAGAGGAATTGCCAAAAACAGAGTATAGACCACTCATTAGCTAGAGTAGAGGTGGTCCATGGTAGAGGCGTTATTCGGAGAAAACGCGGGGTACGAGGTAATTGTGGTCACCAAAAACGGCCGGGGTAACGGGCAAAGGGAGTCATAAGCACAACATGGTAGGGGCAACGGGGCCAGACAAGTGCATAGGGCCATTGTTACGCTACCCTGGGCGGTTTATTGAAGGCGGCAGCATCAGATGCTGTATCACAGGTAATCTTCTGGTTTGCGATGCTGTCTCGGTATTATTTGATCTGGATCAACGGTTTCATATGTATCTTCCTCATTTTCTACGGGTCTTAAGTACTTGTGAATTGCTTGAAATGCCTTTTGTGTTTCTACTACGGTGGGTGAGTCCGGTGTGATAGTTGAAAAGGTTGTATAGGTCTTGGTCTTGTGACTTTTGTGGGGGGAGAGACAAGACAACGACACGAACCCTCTTTCCCCTTCCTTACCCCCCACCCCCTCCCCTATTACTCCCCAATACCACCTTGCACCCATCTTTACGCCCCCCCCCTCACCCCCCTTCCCCTCCCACTTTTTCTTCGGCCACCACTCTCCTACTCCCACTCAGCCTCTACCCAACCCCAAATAGCTACCAACGCCCTCCACCAATTCTTCCCCCACTTGTAGACTTGGTATTTAGAAATATGGTTGACTTTGATTGTAATTCTTTGGTATGACTGGCTTTCTCCAAATTTTGAATCTTGGATTTGGATGCTAAAACTGTGAACTTAGCACGCCTGCGGACCCCAAATCCGTTTAGTGTGGGAGGGTGACCTACACTTCCAATCCGGTTAGTTATAATCTCTGTCTCATGCTAGGAGAATGGTTGTAAGGGCTCGTTTAGCTTTCTTGAGCACACTGGATGAATACTACAAGTACATTCACATGACGTCGGTTTCGAGAGTCGCGAGATTTTAGGCTGTGTTCCTGTAGACCTCCTGGTAGGCACGGTAGAGATATGTACTTCTGCATCGATCTTTGAAAACGGTACTGCCCCATTGCTATACCCCCTTATACGAATGGCTCCCGTGTGATGTGTGAATCTGACATAAGAGGAGTTCAAAGGCTCCAACTTCAAGAGTTGTTCGAGCAACGGACTCCATAGACCAAGTGCATCCCTTGAGGGTCGCTCCTATTTTTGTGAAGAAGAAGGATGGGAGTTTCGCGTGTGCATAGATACCAGCAGCTAATTAAAGTAACTGTCTAAGAACAGGGCCTACTTCCTCTTCCCTCCCGCATTGATGATTGTTTATCGACACAGTTTACAACGAGTGCTTGTGTTATTCTCAAAGATTGACTTGAGGCTCAGGGTTATACATAAAATTGAAAAATACGGGCTCAGCAGATGTGCAAGAATGCTTTTTTCGAACCAGCGTCAGGCATTATGCTTTGGTAATGTCTCCTTGGCCTAAAGAATGCCCCTGCTGTTTCATGCAGCTTGCACTAAATGGGATTTTTAAGCCATATTTGGATTCTTTGTGATCCCGTACAAGTGATTGATTGACTATACAATATACTCCAAGAGTAAGAAGGAACTGAGGATTTGAGAATTGTATTGTAAATGTTGAGGGAGAAAAAGCGCTTATGCCAAATCTGCCTAAGTGTGCGTTTTTGGCTAGATTCATGGGTCCTTCTTGGGGCACCGTGGGTTCCAAGTTGTGGTAGCCCAGTGATGGGGATCCTTCTAAGATCGCTAAACAGTACCGTGAAGAATTGGGTAAGACTCTACAATGTGTCAGCAAATTAAGAAGCTTGTGGTTTACGCCAGACGTCTACTACCGGCCGATTGTAACCAGTGTATTCTCTTATTTTCTTCCAATTTTTTTGGGGGGACCGAACTGGACTAAGAAGGCACTGTTCCATTTGTATGGTCGGACATGAATGTGAGGAAAGATTTCAGACAGGGGGAAAAATCTTCAAGACATTCGCTGACTACCGCACCCTATCCTACTGCCCCCGTAGAGGGTTTCCTTACCCTGCCAGATAGGTGTAAGAAATTCATTGTTTTATTATGATGCATCTCTATTTGGTTGGGTGCGCTGGCAATGCACGAGAAAAAAGGTACTTGCTTATGCTTCGATGGCAATAAATTAAAGGGGCCTATGACACGTTAATATCCGACCCACGATTTAGAGTGGGCTGCGGTGCTGTGGGTTGTCTTGCATTAAAGCAATGGAGCCCACAATATCGTACTAGGGGTTTAAGTGTGAAGTTCCTTTTCTACTACGGATCATCGTAGCCTACAGTAGTGTCTTTAATCAGAGAGTTCGAATATTGAGACATGAGGAGGTGGGATGGAACTATCTGAAGGATCTATGATGTTACAACTTTGTACCATCCGGGAAAGGCTAACGGTTGTGGGCAGACGCCTTCTTAAGTACGAAAAGCCACGCCGAACCCTGGGTCGTTTAGCCCACTTACAAGTTTCTCGACGCCCCTGGAATAGAGAGGTTCAGACTTGGTAATGACTTGATGAGGTTAGAGGTACAATGAGGAAGGGAGGATTGTGGCCAGCCATGTGGAGGCTGAGATTTCCTTTCTTGAAAATTTAGTCCAGGTTTGAAACAGTCTTTTGATGCGAGAACACACAAGCCAAATCCGAGATAAGGTGTTGCGAGGAGAGCGCCCTAAAGACGCCCAATAATGGATGAGCGAAGGTCGTTTTGCAGGCAATAAGGGAAGGTGTCATGTGTACCCCCGTGTTGATGATTTGCATACAACACTCTCTTACAGAGGCTCATAGTCTCCAGATATTCTTACATCCTGGTTCAACAAGACTGTTACCCCGTGACCTACAGGCACACCTTTGGTGGAGTAGAATGAAAAGCGCAACATGTTGTTTTTGTTGCCAAACAAATATGTCCACATTGTCACAATAAGTATGACATCACGCGGGCCCCCCCCGGACCGAAACATTCAGGAGAATGCCATATCCTAATGGACAGCTGGAGAGAACAGGAGAGAAGTGCCAAATGGACACTTAGTGGGTGGTCTTCCAAAGACATTGCGGCCTGTTGACTTCTATTTGGGTAATTTTGGACAGACCCTTAACTACAGTCTCTCCATTCATTACATGGTCCCGTTAAGGTGACTGTACACAGAGAAGTCTACCAGCAGACCCTTCTAAATCTACGGACTAATGGTTCGGTTGCATGGCTAGTTCAGAATTTCCATCATCCATCAGGATCGAGGTAAGAGTTTACCCATCTAGCTTTTGGAGAAACATGCAGCAGAAATTCCAGGTACTAGGTGGACCATTTAGCCTACCAACATTTCACCTTGAAGCATAGGACAGTCTGACCGTTTCCGCGAACGATTCAAGTATGAGAAGACTATGGGCTTGAGCATGTGTGATAGAATTCAGTGGTAAATTGGGATAACTCTTACCCTTAGAGTAGTTCTTCACTCATACAAATAGCCACTCACTGACCGTACTTGATACTGGCCTCTCTTGGGGACGCGTTGTAGGGAGGAGACGGTAGTAGGTCTCCCCATTGGTTGGTTTGATGATAGAGGTTAGACCTGGGAAACTGCTCTTTGAGGGATTCGTTAGAAAAGGTGAAATTATTCAAGAATAAGCTTTTCAGCGGTCAAAGTAGGCAAAGGAGTAGCCGATGCCACAGGTTAGGGACTGGAGTTCGGAGGGTGAGCAAGTCTTGCTGAGGTTTCACCCTGAAGGCGGCTTTGAGCCGATTTGCGTAAACAGACCGTCCCCGTAAGACTTAGTCGAGGGAGGTATATTGCCTCCATTGACGGTTCTGAAGCGAGTCAGGGGAGGTGGCTTCTGAACTTAGGCCCTTCCTCAGGGGGTTGTCAAAAGCGTGCACCCGGTATTCTCCTGTGTATATGTTGGAAAGGTACCATGGGGATGCCGAAACTACATAATTCGTGGATTCAGTACGGCTTGATGAGAAATTGTTTATGTGAAGGCCCCTGTTGCTCATTTTAGATAGAGAACGTCCGCAGTTGCCGATCGCAGGGATGATTGCATCCATTTAAGGTCGAACATGGGGAAGAACTCGATACAGTGAAGAATCCACTTGGATGAGCCACCAGGAGGCTGATATGCTGAGGAAAAGATTCAGAAACGACTACCCCACACTGTTTACAGACTTCAGGTACTCCCTTTTCGACCTTGTTTTACTTATCTGTGATAGTTCGAGGTACGAACGATGGGAAATTGGCCTATCATATTGCTAACGAACTGTTTTAGCTCGTTTTGCCAGAGCAATTTTAGTTCTGGAAAACTGTTGCTTGAGACGACGGGATCACACGACGGGACCGTCATGGGCCCACGAATGACAATCGGAGGGGGTCTCGTTCCAAAACACTGGCACTCTGAAAATTTGCCGGTACGGGATCGACTCTCTGTGAACTTCACGACGAATGGCAGGGAGGGAACGTTGTGCGGTAAGAACGGACCCGCAAAGGCCATTCACTAAAATCAAGTCTTGAACTCTGTGGACGGCTACTTAAGAAGCCAGGCGGACCGTCGGGCACGACGGCCCGTCACAGGCCTCTGAGAGAGTAATGCGAACGAGGGATCGGGTCGGATTTCGCTTAATTTCTTTACGGGGGTTTTGGGACTATTCTGCTGTTAATTATAAGTAGTGGGTTAATGTAATAGGTCTCAATTACTTGGGGGTTAATTAAAAGACGGTAACCTTAAGTTAAGTAGGGGGTGATTTTGCCATCTTTTATAACTTAATTATATGCTAATTGGGTAAAAGAAAGCAGGGTTTGAATAAGAAAATATAGATAAGAACTAAGAGCGATGAGAGAAGCGATAACGAGAGATAAGAAGAACGCCAGCTTTGGAAAGATAGCTGCCTTGATCGACAAGTCTTCGGTTGGGAGGTAGGTTATGGTTTTTACATTCGTAGTAAAACTTCCCCCCCCTCTAACTAGCGAATGATATGTGCTGAGTGTCAAATGTTGAGTCTTCTCATATGCGTAATTGTATGTTTGTCTGAATTGTGATCTTATTACAATTGCTGATAAAATAAGCAAGATGAATAGTGAATCCTTCAAATCTCTGAAAACCCCTGTCTAATGAGAATTGGTTGAGGATGCCTTGGTATAAGAAGGTTGATGAACTAGAGTAATGGGGTTGATGAGCTTGTATAAAGAAGATTGAGGAACTCAATAGAATGAGATTCGGTGGTGCGGGGTGTCACGAACCGCCACGTAGTATTAGGGGGACGGGGTGTCACGAACCGACAATAGAATAAAGGGATCGAAGGACTGTACCGAACCGACATTGTAGAATTAGGGTGATCACGTGTTACGAACCGAAACGTAGTACTGCAGAATTAGGGTGATCGGCGTCGTCACGAACCGACACGTAGAATTTAGAAAAATTTAGGGGGCGGAGCCAAGACAACGAACCGACACGTTAGAATTAGGGGATAGGCCTGTACATTAACCGACACGTAGATTAGGGGATCGGGGTTCCTGTCCGCTCACGAACGCACGTGACAAATTAGGGGATCAGAGTGTAACGAACCGACAGTAGAATTAGGGGATGCCGGGACCACCCATCTGTCCACGATGGACCGTAGAATAGGGGATAGGTTGTCACGAAACAGACACGTAGATGAATAGGGTGATCCTCCGGAGGAGTGTCACCGTACCGACACTCATGAATTAGGGGAGCGGGTTGGGTTGGCACGAACCCGACACGTAGAAATTAGGGGCTGGATGCGTCAAGTTACCGACACATAGAGTAGGGGAGAGGAGTGTTACGTTACCGACACAAGAGGAAATATAAAGATATATGGAATCTTGAAAAGTGTTAATATTACCTCAATTACTTGCAACATATCCCAATACTGAGTAAGGGTATTTGCGGCTTGAGTCTCATGTGTGAATTGGCGGTAACTTCTTAATGATATAGTAATTGTTGTTGATATGTTGGGTTATTTATAGTTGATTTACTAATATGACTGATCTATTACTGTTCTATTTGAGTGAACGATGATACCTATCATGTACCAGTGCTTTGTACTGACCCCTATTGTATCTGTTTCTTGGTTATTGGGAGTGCAGCAAACGTACCGTCGTTTCAACTCACCGCAAACCCGAGCAGTCTTCATTACACCGGATTTAGGGTGAGCTAAATGCTTCTAGCTGGACTGGATTTCTTACTCATGTCCTATGATGCTTTGAAGTTCCGGCCACTTGGACTAGGGCTTTTGTTATTTTTAGTTATTAGAATACTCTTAGTTTCAGTAATTGGATCATAGTGTTTTGTCGGCTGATGACTTACAGATTTTGGGGGCGAGGAAATAATAGATTGTTGGAATTTTCGAAGTTATTGTGAATTGGTTTTATTAATAGTTTAGTTCTTCCGCATTTACGTCTGTTGATATATTGAAAAGTTTAGGTTTAATTGGTTGCGTTTCCGCTCACACATAGAGGGTAAGTGTGGGTTGCCGTCGCGGTCACGTTTTGCGGTCGTGAATCTTATCCCCCTATTCCATGCCTCAATTATCCAAAATATAAATACGTTGGAGAGGTGATGATATTTTTATTTTTAGCAGTGGCAATATTCTTTCTATGAGACTCATCATGAACTGTTTCGACGTATATGAGTTTAGTTTTGGAAAGCTAGTCAATAGAGATAAAAGTTTATTTTTACCTGCTTCGTAAACTTCAGCTCAAAGGATAAATAGGTGAAAGAGATGTACCAATTTCAAGGAAAAAAACATTCCTTTTACTTATCTTGGTTGCCTATTGTATGTTGGTAAGAAATATGCTAGGATATTTTGATTATATTGTTAGTAAAGTTGTCAAAAGTCTTAATGGTTTGAATGGTAAGCTTCTTTGTTATGGGGAGGGGGTTGGGAGGGGCCCTATTGTTTTGATCAAGAGTGTTCTCCAATAACTTCCTATTTATACTCACTCTGCTTTCACCACTCTCAAAGGTACTCTTAAGTTAATTGAGAAGAATTTAGTTGATTGATTTAGGGGTAGTAGCCAAGGTCGTAATAACTTTTGGAATTCTTGGTTAAATTAATGTGTTCCATGTGACGAGGGGTATTGGTTTCAAAAGTATAGAAGACTTTAGCAATAAATTAACAATGAAGAGATGGTGGAGGTTGAGAACCTCAAATTCTCTTTGGGCCTCATTTTCCAAATAGAAGTATTGCATCAAAGCTCATGTAGTAGGTAAAGAATGGGCTTCAGGTAATTTTCATACCTGGAAACACATGCTTCAAGTTAGAGAAGACGCAGAGAAACATATGATTTTCCAAGTTAATTCAGGTACTAGCTCTTCTTGGGGGACCCAGTAAGGGCCTTTTAGCCTATCAAGCCCCTTATTCACGCAAAAGCTCAAAATCTCAAGTCAAGATGTTCATCAACAACAAATATGGAATGATTTTGCCAAGCCATATTTGTGCATATATCCATAAAATAGAGATTGGAAACCTCAAGAAGGTGGATTAACGTTTTTGGGATCTTACCGACATTGTTAATTCTCTAACAATATTGTTTAGAATTTGGTAAGAACAAAAAAATCTTATCAACCTCTTATCAATAAGGTATGGCATTGTTCTACATGGCTTGGATTCAATAGTTTGTTTCCATTTGATAATAGTCTCTTCTCTGAAGACAAATCCAAGATTTTTTAATTTTGAAAATTTATAAGCTTATAGAGAGGAATCTATCTTTAAATAAGAACACTGCTCATATTCAACAAGGGACATGATGGAATGCAGAAGTGTCTTTGTTGTATTTTGAGATTTATGTCATATGTTCTTATATTGGAAATCTACTCCTAAATTATAAAGGATAGTAGACTCAATGTTTGTCTATGTTTTAAAGATGAGTCAGATAACTAGAGTTAGTATGCTGAATCATCTAAGTTTTAATCAAGCATCTTTACATCATTATTGTTATGTTTTCTTGGGTAGAGCTTCATAGAAGTATCAAGTAGAGTTAGTTGATGTGTTGGTGCATCAGAGTTACTGCTTGTTTAGCTTTTTATCTTCGAGATCTGAGATGGTGACTAGAGTTAGCCTAGTTAGAGTCTTGAAGTCTATATCAAAGGATTAAAGAGTCTCAATTCCTAGGTTTCAAGAGTTTGTAATCTGAAACTTTGTTGTCTTTGAGTGAAATGGAGTTTGTGTTGAAATCTTGTGAGTACATGTCATGGTTTTGATTTCCATTGAGCAAGAGGGTTTTCTCGTGAAATTATTGTGCTTGATTAACTTTAGAGTCGTCAATATGGGCTAGGCCCGTAAGACCATCCTGGACTAACCCTTGATTTGATCTGCTGGACTATGATTTTTTATACTCATTTAAGAAAAGAGCTTTTTAGCCCATCCTGAATAAGCATACTGATTTGTGGGGCTTGGGAAATATGGATAGAGCCGGTCTGTGGACTAAATAAAAATTGAACAAAAAAATGAAAATAACATAAAATATTAAAAATAACAAGAATCTAAACTCAAAATCTGTTAAAAGTTTGAAATATTGCAATTTAATATAAATTATGTTATAAAATATGTACTACATGAAATAAAAATTTCCTAAATTTTCTACGAAATCACTACATAGGTCGTAACATATGGAATGTTGTCATAGTTTTTGTGTTTTAATTTATGAAATCATTGGAAAACAAATTATGTTATATTTTCTATTTAGAGGTATTTCTAATTGCACTAAAATCAACCTCTTGATAAATTTATAAGTATAATTTTATTTGTGAATTTTTTAACAGTAGTAACAACTATCACAACACCATTAAATTGTCTTATCGATATTTATGATAATACTTTTATATTATAATTTAATTAAAATAATTATATAAAATACTTCATAAAAAAAAAAGGCTGCCCGGCAAAGCCCGTAGCCCACGTACTTGTAAGCTAGGTTGACCTTTTTCTGGCCCATACCAAAAATGGTCTAGCCCAGCCTGACTCGTTAAATTTCAAAGTATGTATGGATTAGACTAGATAGGGTGGGCCAACCCATTTTGACAACTCTAATTAACTTCGAGTTATTTAATTTCTGTACTATTATTTTGACGGGGGACCTTGTCTGGTAATCACTACTGGACACATACATTATAGCATGATAATACCAGTGAGTCTTTTAAATTGTTTCACTTGACTGATAGAAAATACTATAAATCAAATTAAGCAAAAAATCTTACCAAGAACTTTCTACAAAGGTATTAGACGCAATACAACCCCCATTGTTGAAGGCTACACCAGATTCTCCAACCCAAGGATCATTACTTTCAATGGTTTGAGTAGGACCGCAATACTTGTCTATTCCGATTCAATTAACATTAATTAATTTATCAATTCCAAGATCAGATAATAAAGTCAGTTGACTACCTTGAGATTCAAAGGTATATAGATTCTCTCACAAAGGAAAAAAAGATATCGGTACCAAAATTCAGTTAAAATAAAAATGCATGAAACTTACATTCCAGAGGAATTTGTTGTTTTTTCCAAACACAACTAAGAAATAGGACCTACTCAGTTAATTTTCTTATTACTTAGTGTTGTCTGAAAATCGTCAAAACTACTCAAATCACATACATTCGCTAATGATGTTATGCACAATTCATGTTGTGTAATGTTCTACCTTCATGATGACTACCAGCAAGAGCAAAACACTTCTTACTGATAGTTTCTATATCTTGGATCCAAGATTTTTCGTAAATGATAAAAATAAATCTTAACCATTACACACACTTTCAAAGGTAAAATATTGACAGAGGGTTACATGGGAGAATAGAATAACTTATACTTTTAGGTGAGAAGAAGCAGTAGACCAGCCCAACCTTGTCGGTCCAAGAATCCTTGTACTCTACGATATATGGACTACATAGCTTAGCGATCAGATTAATTTATCAAAGAATAATGCATACACAAATATTATCATAGATCAGTGAGCATAACATTACGCAAACCTGTCTACTTAACATAGTATCATCCCATTTTATGTGTCCTAACTTGAGGGGAAAACTAAATATTACGTCAAGCTAAATGTGTGGTTTCAAACAACAATTCACAACATAATATCATTCCAATAACCGATATTTTATTTTTTATCAACAACAAATGAAAACAACAGCAAGCCGTACCACGCTTCTCATCCAATAAACCTCCTCTAACAGGTCCACTGCCTTACCCAACCAAAAGTAACCCTGCTATATCAACCAACCTCCAAAAAGAAATATAATCACCAAACGCACAAATAACTAGTACAATTCACAACCACCCTACAATACATACACCCCCATCAAGACTACAGAGATAAGAAGATATGCATATTCCCAAAAATCCGCAAAGTGATAGTAGCCGCGCATATTGTCTTGTAATTAACTACTAAAAATGAATTGTACAGTTTACAGATACAAACCCTTAAGATAAGAGGCATCCCGAGGCGGGTCACCTGAACTCATCTTTCCTCCGAATCCATATAGTAGTGTTATACTTTTTAAAAAATTGAAAAAAATCACACTCAAAGTTCATATAATGTGATGAATACTGGGTGCACCTCTCTTCGTGATGTTAGAAATTTGAATTTTATATTATCTTGTATTATTTTATTTTTAAAATTAGATAATACCTTTATAAATGTTTATTGGTATATTAATTAATTTTTAGCCTGTAATATTAAAATTAACGATTTTAAGTAGTAATAAAAACCAAAATGTGGAACCGATAAAATTTACATTCTAAATTAACATTTTTATAATAATGCACTCATCATCTCGAAGTACTAGGTATCATCAGGCATTACCTGGTAAAATATTTATCTAAGAACAATATGTATATATATAAAAAGTCAATAAAGGTCGGAAAATAATACAATGTAAATATTCTTTAGGATAGGAGTGAAGTCTAGTCTTGATACTGTAAGATTCTCATACTCAAGACCACTTACAAGATAAATTGCAACAAAAAGCTAACAATAGAACTTGTAGAATGGTATACACGACTCGCCATGGAAGATGCATTATTCCAAATGAAAGCTGGCAACTAGATGAGAAAAAGAACAAAGTAGTCTAAAAAACAAACAAACTGTTTCAGCAACATTTATCATGATATATTACAGAAAGAGAGAACATAACGAGATTCTTATATTTGATCACAAATTAACAGGTACATAAATGTTGTTTGTGAGTCAAAATTTAGGCATATTAGTCATTTTAGTAGGCTTAATCTAATTAAAGTTAATCATCTTTTTCCTTCCATAATCCCTTAAGTATAACTAAATATGGTGTATTTCTATCTCTAGCTCAGCAAACACGTAAGCATAACAATAATTGAAGATTATTGAAATCGTTGAGAATAGGGAGGAAATGCAATTACCACATACAATTCTTGATCTTGCATTCATGGTGATATTCCTAAGTTCATGTCTATTTGTAAAGGATGGTGGGTAGAGTCATGTTGCCCCATGACTACAAATGCAATAGAAAAAATTCTTAAATATGATGGATGAAAGTGCTTAAGATAAAATAACACTTAAATGTGTACAAAGTTTGATAACTCTAGTTTTTGCTACTTAATACATGAAGTACCTTTATACTGAGACAACTAGATAAGAACCATATTAGTATATTGAAACAAATAGTGCACCATATGTTCTGAATAGAATCTGATCTCCATGAATAAAATAGACAAATAATATTTTGATATTATAGGCGGATTGGCAACAAAAACACAATGAAAGAAGTAAAAAGGTTATCCCACATACCACATACTTATCATTGACTAACCATTCTACCACATAGAGAAATCCTACAAATACAACCACCAACATTTCAACTAACCGTTCACGTCTTACCCCCTACTTCGTCCTCACATTACCCAACTATAGTCACATAATAAATTACATGACACTCCCTTGACATGAACACCCAATCTCTTTCCCCTAAGGTGAAGACCACCTAAACATATTTCATCACACACACTACCTCTATCCTCGCCATTACGACACATGAGCAACCCTTATTGTCTATTACTCACCTCTTGAATATTTATCCCTTCCACCATACCCAACAGGTTCGTTCATCACAACGAACAATCAAATATAAACCATTATACACGTGCCTACTAAGTACAACATAAGTAAGTCAATACAACACTAACTCACATGCACATATAAAACCTATACGATATCATAAATATTTAAGCCCAATGAACAACTTTACATTTTATATTACATCGTTGGTTCTCTCACGGAAACCAAACCTAAATAGTTAGTTTTTTAAGAACGTGGCAACTAAAACCATAGTTATGCCGGAACGTGAACCCCAATGAAATAGTTATAACGGAACGTGGCTACTGATCCATTCAACACATCATAATAACAATCACAACTAAAATGTGGAAACCGATCCATTCAGCACATCACAATCACAACTATATCTTCAAGATCATACATTTAAGTCATGATTTCATGGCAATCATAGTTCACCCATCTCATTTACAACAAGTGGATCAACAATGTAACATTCATATACAAACATTAATTTGACCATACTTAGCCTAGTTCATGATCTAACATTCCTTTATAGGTTTAAATCACAATTCATCAAAAATCCTCAATTCAATGGCTCCAATATGTGATCTAGCATGCATTCATAAATCTAGTTCCATTCGTGGTTTCATAGTCATATTCTTGAACCAATTGTACAAATGATACCGATTCCAGAGTCCCTAAGAATTCATCGATTCCTCTTCTTCAGGCATAAATCCACATACTTTGATTTCTAGAGATTACTCATCAAATTTACTTGGTGCAAGAAGGTCTACACATAACCCTACTATTGATTTCCATATGTTATGCAGTAAGGACAACTTTATAACTAAATTCATAAAACATAACCTACATGACAGCCAAGCAGTTGCACAAAATTTTGACTTTTTTTCCAGTTTTTTTGGGCTTCGTGATAGTGAATTTTTCCAAGAATCTGTAATATTTCACTATCTTCACGCTAGAAATCTCCTTCTCCTTCATTCCCAAGCTTAAATCGGTTTTTGTATTGTTTTTAGGGTGTTTTACCACTTATTTAGTTATTTAGGAAGATGGAGAAAATAAGATTTTTCGTAGTTTACATTCTACTTCCCCTATCTCGCCCTAGCACTTGCTTACCCCGCTGTGGAACCACGCCGCCCTAGCGGTACCTGACCCGCTGTGACGGGACAGTGGTCCATAATCCATGGAATTATTTTTCTCCTAATTAAACGATACGTTCGGTTTCGTTTACAACAAATAAGAATTAGGTTATTTAACATTCCAAATACACTAATCAATATGGAAGGACGTCTCTTTATATATCATATTGACGATAAATTTGATTTTAAAAAAATACTAATGCAAAATGAACAAGGAATACAATTTATTAATTCCAAAAATATAATAAGCTAGGAATATAATTTACTAAATTTCCAAATATAATGAATTAGGAATACAATTTATTAGTTTCCCAAATGAAATAGAAAACATGGTAGGCTATCTCTATCTATATATATTATATAGTCAATGAATCTAATTTCAATACAAATTAGTAATACAACTTATTAAGTTACCAAATAAAGATATGGTAGGCCATCACTTTATATACTTATTCTCACTCAAACTAATTCTACATTATTTTTGCTACTTATGTTCTATTAAAAAATTAGAAATTCTTATTGCCATTCTTCAATCATTGATGTTCTTAACGTGAGTAATCGTAATTCAGTATATATATAGTTCTTAGAATCGGTTGTTGTAGCGGTAAAATTGCTAGCCATCCTCACAAAAATTGGATAAACCTCCACAAGTTAATCTGTATCATCATCATGGTTACATGGAGGAGACGACAGAGGATGTTACATTGAGGAACTTTAAAACAAGAATTTATCATGTTGAAGTGCCAATAGACGAAGTAGCAAATCCAATAAAAGCTGAAGAGATTTGTATATCATATATCAGGAAAGATTAGAGCTTGAAGAAAGCATCGGGACACTTGGGAAATCTCTAGTTTCAAAAAGAACTAAAGAGCATATCGTTCAAGTCACTCATCAGTTTTCGTAAGTTTTATCTCAACTTCAAACAACCATATCTTTTAGCACATACATATTTAGGTGGCCCAAGACATATCAAATTAAAAAGGCCGTCGAGTCCTCTTTCCATATCCACCAAGTTTTCCTTAATCATAGTTATGAGTACAATATTATAACTAATTTACTAGAGACGCTGTAACCTAGAAACATCTCCACGATGGCTCTGTGTTACAAAGTGATTATGAACCTCACCGTCCGTAAGAAAAATATTCTAACTTCCGACTCATTTTATTTATTTCTTGAAGGTCATTTTAGTCATAAAAAATATTAGCAGATCATCTAAATTAACCTAAACTTGTAGAAATATCAATTTTGATAATAAAATCCTCTTATTCACTCTTAAATTTCTATGCTCAAGAAACTTCAAGAAATAATAAATCTAGGGTTTATTTTCCAAGATTTTCCTTCAAGTTCCTTCAAAAATATTGTTCTTCCAGGTATGTATGCTTTCATAGTGTTGTGTTTGTTTGCTATTACATCAATCATACAATATCATTCATAAATTCATACTTAAATTTGATTGATTAAGATTCTTGATGTCGTTCTTAATGTTTTAGCTTCATTATTTAATAATGAAGTCTCGTTGAGCTCTTGAGGTGATGGTTTTTGCATATGAGTTTTTTTTTTTGATGGATTTTGCAAAAAAATATTGCATTGGGTGTGTATTGAATCGAGTTTGGGAGAGAAAGAAAAGATTGGAAAAAAATATGCACCCATGGCGGCGGCGTGGAGGTGTTTTAAAATTTAAGACTCCAAATAGTCACCTCCTCTCTGCTTCGTAGAGATGATACGAAGTCCTATTTCTTGATATTTGTTTTGCAACCAAAATTTAATTCTATCTCCGTGTCACGCCAGTTCTTCTTTAAGTCGTGTCTTCTCTCTCTTCTTATTCCTACTATCTAAGCCTTCATTAAAGATACTATATCCTAATCAAGCTCTGAACTTAAATTTCAAATCAAGCTTAAATTTAAGAGGAACAGTGGGAGGCTTCAAGTCAAATTGAGAATTCTTTCGCAGTCAATTATAACTTTGATCTATTGAATAGAACGATGATATTAGAATGAGAAGAATGGTATTCATTAGTTTCTATATTGTTATTAAGATCCTTGAGTTGAGTCATTCATGTCTATAATTATGTATGAACCCTATGAGTTGAGTAGTATCGTTGAGTTCTCATTTCTTGAGTTATGAGTATTGAGTTTTCTACATGGTTATTGAGATCTTGAGATAGTTTGTTCATGCCAATATTTTGGCATGAACCTCTTTGGAGTTTTAAGTCTTGATGAGTCTTTAGAAGTCATTCATTGTGTTTTAAATCGACTTTTGATGAATATTTTAAAGAGACATTTTGAGTAATGTTTAAGGGAACTAGTTTTTCCCAAGTGTAATATTTTTTCATTTTAAAATAAGAGAAATATTGAAATCTGAATGATCTTAGGAGGAATTTGGAGAATTTCTTGTTTTAAGACGAAGTTTTAAGTAATTCTCTCAAATTGAGGAAGAACTATGTTTTT
Organism: Solanum habrochaites; assembly: GCA_027704765.1. NCBI lineage: Eukaryota > Viridiplantae > Streptophyta > Magnoliopsida > Solanales > Solanaceae > Solanum > Solanum habrochaites. The sequence goes on along the minus strand of JAKWJA010002500.1, from coordinate 58,338,997 downwards.
AACGTATGAGCATGTGTGTGTGTGTGTGTATATATATATATATATATATATATATATATAGCATCTATATGAGGATGAGTTCATGCAACTCAAAATCCTTAAAAACCATGTATACCAACTACGCTAAGGATCATACTTTTTAGATGAATCCTTAGTGCCTTCAACAGAGCTTAGTGGATCCACTTAGTTGTTTTATATCCCAACAAGGTATAGGAAAGTTCTGGAAGTGTGGGTTCTGAGTTGTATCACATATAGATCAAGTGTGGTTTGGGTTTCAAAAAGGTTTTATGAGAATCTCCCAAATGAGAGTGGAGAGCTTATTATTGAATTTTATACATCTTGAGTTACTATTTGTAATTTTCAAAGCTTTATATATTGCATCTTATTCTCACTGCTTGCATATTGAGTTGTGTTGAGTATTTATTCCCTTTTTATCCGTTCAGCTATAATTATATGTTTCAGTTTTCCCCTTACATGCTTGTATATTCAATATGCTAACTTTATTTAACTTGCATTATGATACAAATACCGGTGTTTAGGGTAAAAACATGTGCTTCGTACCGTTCACATTCAAACTAGCTTTGGTGAGCCTCCTTGCTTCCGAAAGACTTCACATTTACTTTTGTTTTGTCAAGTTGTTGGGGGTTCTGTTCTGAAACTTATCTAAGTATTATATTCTTCATAGGTAGTCTAAAGGTCTAGGAGTCTCTCATTATTTATTTTGTTGTCGAGGTGCTTTAAGGTGATGCGACAGTTAACTATAACTTGCTAATTAGTTTTAGACATTTCTTGGAGTTGATTTCAAAAATGAGTTTTTAAAGATTATTTATGATCTCGGAGTTCCAATTGTGCTTGAGTTAGTTTCCTTTTATAGTCAGACAATATGAGGGTTCGCTTGTGGACCAACAATGGTTCTTGAGTGACGATTCACATCCTAGTGTAGGCTCGGCTGGTGATATTGGTGATAATCGCAACTCGCTTTGCCTCGCTTTGCCCCTCTTTTTGGCCTCTCTGCCGGGTCTGGCACTCTCACTCAGTTTCGCGACACCCCTGCCGCCGCAAGACGCTCCCCTCCCCCCCCCTGCGGCACGTTGCACCTCCGTCACGTCATCTCCACTGCCACGCACGCGCCCTCCCCCTTTCCACGCAGCGACGAGGACCGCCCAACGACCCCCCCTGAATCTTAGGAGGGTATTGTTTGCCTCTGCTCCGACGCACATCTCTGTACTTGGGTTACCAACCCCTTGATATACATATTTGTATATGTTATTAGTTATATACAAAATTGCATGAAGTATGTGTATACTTTCTACAGGTATAATAATTTTATAAAAATATATGTATATTTTATTAGTTATTCACAAAATTGTTTGAAATATATGTATGTTTGCAGCTTAAATTAGAATATATATATATATATATAAAATCTATATATATATATATATATATATATACACACATATATATACATATATGTATACACACAAACAAACATATATTAACTCATATACACATTTTCATATACATATTAGTTATAGTTCTATAGAAGTCATATATAAATACATTATATATTTCATTTATACAAACATTTTATTGTTGTATAAAAGGATATAACTGTAAATAACACAACTAAAATATTTTTTTAGCTTCATGTTGTTATAGAGTTAGATTCAAGTGCAAACATCCACCAACACATGTAGTGTTATACACAAGTCAAGACCATACATAAGTTACAAAAGAGAATGTTTGAAACTTAGTACTGTTGCTGGAGAATAACATCGTCTTCACCTAATGAAACGTTACCAATCCTGCATCCATACTATATCAAAAGACACAAAAGAGTAGTACCAGTACAAAACAATTATACTGATTGGCATTATTGGTAAACACGATGCCGAACGAATAGCATAAAAAAAGAACTAGAAGGCTCATGAAATAAACCACTCGCTTCTACACCTTCACCCTCTCTTGAAATACCTCCAATATACACTAGTGTTCTGCACTATCACCCTTCTCAATCAAACTACCTACCAGATATTTTATTATAGACTAGACGTTCTATCATATAGAAAAATCCCCCAAATATACCACTAACATTTCAACTAACCGTTCATATCATACCCGTACTCCATCAATACTAACACTCAATATCTTTCCCCAAGGTGAAATCCACCTAAGTATATTTCATCACACACACTACCTCTAGTCCTTGCTATTATGACACACGAACAACCCTTACTATCGATTGCTCGCCTCTGGATTATTTATCCCTGCCACTATACACAATAGGTTTGCTCATTACAATGAACAATCAAATATAAACCATCATATACGTGCCCACTGAGTGAAATATAAATAAGTCAATACAACACTAAACTCGCATATAAAACATTTATGATATCATCAATATTTATACATGAACGACAAACAAATTCACATTTTATATCACATCGGTGGTTTTCTCATGGAACCCAAACCCAAAAAACTAGTAATGCCGGAACTTTATAACCAATCCAAGTTAGTTATGCCTGAATGTGGAAATCGATCCCATAGTTATGACGAAACGTGAAAACCGATCCAATAATTATGCCGCAATGTGATAATCGATACAACACTTATATCAAAACGTGACAACTGATCCTAGTTAGTTATGCTGGAATGTGAAAACCGATCCATTCAAACCATCACAATCACAAGTATATATTCAACATCATACATTTAAGTCGTTATTTCATTGCAATCATAGTTCACCAATCTCATTTACAACAAGTATGATCAACAATGCAATATTCATATACAAACATCCATTTGCCATACATAGCCCTAGTTCATCATATAAGACTTCTTCCTAGGGCTTAGTCATAATTTATCATAAAACCTTAATTCAATCGCTCGAAACTATGATCTAGCATGCATTAATAAACATAGTTCCATTCATGATTTCATAGTATTATTCTTAAACCAATGTTCCCATGATGCCAATTCTAAAGTCCCTTACACTATTCAATTCCTTTTCTCAAGCATAAACCCAATACTTTGATTTCTTGGAATTACTCATTGATTCCCATTTGATGCACCGAAGCTCTACACACAACCCTACATTGATTTCAATAAATTATATAACGTAGTTGCACATATTCATAAATATTCCAATTATAAAACCTAAGCCTGCCTGGGGGGTGCCAAAACAGTTACACGGGAGTTGGATGATTACGGTTTTTCTGGGGCATCGCAAAGGTGATTGCCAAAGAATTCGCAAGATTTACATCCTCATGCCTAGAAATTCCTGATCCTTCCTTTCCAAGATTATAAACAACTTTTAAAGATCTTTGGGGTTCCTATGATGGTTTTAGGATATTCTAAGAAAATGGTGGCTTTTCTTCATAATTTATGTCTCCTCGCCTTTCCCTCCCCTAGCGCTAGCTACCCCACTGTAGTGTCGCTCAGGGGGAAAAGGGGATAGACCCACACGTGCCTAGTTATGATGTTCTGTATGTGGGAGGAAAATGGCCCTGATTACCTCAATTTTGTTTCTTTTGATTAACGACGGTTTGGTCATTTATCAATATATAAAATTTTACCCCCTCGTTCATCCAGAAGACCAGTGTGTGTAATGAATATCATGGCTTATTTGATTTACCTTTATATTTAAGAATGTTCTACTATAGGATAACGATAAATTTCAACTTTTACTCATTCCCAAGAAAGAATAGCATACCAAATAGGTTAGAGAAATAAAAGAAACCCGCACGAACAATCAATTGTATTAAATTGACATAGCCTTCCCTGGAAAGGCGGCAGGCCTCCCGCTAAGTAAGAGATCTCCATTTGAGGGGGGAGATTGAAAACTACAAAGGGGGAATGGGTAGTTTTGAAATTAAACTAGGTTCCTAGATTTGTTAGAGAAATATAGCTTGGCAACTTCTCTTACAGTCACCAACATTCCCACAACATCCCGAGAATAAGAATTTCATAAAAATATGTGTAAAATGATATCGAAACGGGTGGGGGAAGTTTAAGGGTCCCTTGGTTTAAAAGTTGTATTTAATCCTCTTTTAGGAGTTATTTCAAAATAGTTGCTTATTTATCTTCTAGGATAGTTACATAATTGTGATATGATAAATTATGTGGGGAAGGACATAGGGGTTTTTAGGACTAAAAGGATAATTCATACGCTAGTGTCATTATAGATAAATTTGCTCTGGGCCCTTCATCCTATTAGGGAGGCCTTTAATCCCGCCAAAGGAGATTATGACCTCTGTGGCAAAGATGCCACCAAGAAGGGCCTAACCGGTTACACAACAATTTATTTCTTTATTCTCAATTTTTAGCCATACACCTATACTTTCTCATTCTAACTTATATCTATTATTGCCCGCTTCAGAATGCTGGACTCTAAAGAATGAACAAAACCTTTCGTCCATTTTTCTGATGCCACGAGTTAAGAAAGACACTACGATTCAAAAACACATGGTTCTTTTGGGAAAGGGGTTTTGTGCTACACAAGGTAGAGGAGAAGGTGCCTGCATTTTATGCTCTCCTGATAGAGTTCGAATGGGCTCAACTAAATAATGATTCCCAGTTGCGCGTTCCACTTGGGTGACGGAGTTTTATGCCATCCTCCCAATTGTCCGCTGGGATGACTCTTACCCAGTAATCCATGTCCGAGGAGATGATATACCCTGATTGCCATCACTATTAATTAAGTATTAGAGTTTCCTGATGTTCCAAATGTAGAGTTTGAGTCCAAGCTAAAAGAGATGGATTTGGAGTGGCTAAGAGACATTCTGGTTGAGGCAATGCGTTGGGATCACGTATACTAGGCTATTCCTGAGGAAATTACTAGCACGAATCGATTACCGTATGCTAAGAAGTGGCTAAATTTGGTTACTAGGAGGATCTACCTGTCAAGTAACTTCACCAACGGGTATTCCACTAAGACGACCCTATCTCCCCCCTCCCTCTCTCCACTTTTAACACCCCTTAACCCAACACTCCTCGCACGCCCTTTCCTTGGGATTTGCTAGTGGCTTTGTGCCATACAGGGTATACAAACTGAACATGGGGGAAAAGGGAAAAAAAAAAATCATCTCAGAATGAAGCTATTTCTCACCACCCACCCCACTCCCATAAGGTAAGAAGAACACGTTCTTTCTCCATGGCCTTCTCACTACCCTTCGTAAGAGAGAAGACGTGCCTCTATTTGATGGTGAAGAGGTACTTCCTAGGGATCCCCCCTTCACTCTCTTTTGGTTAGTACAAGTTCTACTTATAGGAGAAAGAGGAGAAGGATGGGCAGGGTTAGCAATAGTAAGGCGACCTTAAATTCAGACGAAGATCACCCCAAATTAGGTGAATGGGTTGAACAGGATCTGGAGGTTGTCAAGAAGAAGATGGAGAGTCCCTACGCCGACTTCACTTTTGTTCCACCCGATTTAGCCTAGTGGCTGAGATGCTCCATAGCTAACAGCGCCAGGAGAGGAAGAAGAACCTAGTGAGAGACCTTTTTGATGATTCAACTTTTGAAAGTAGTAAAAATCATGTTCACTTATATTGCTCCAAGGAATGAGATTCCCATAGCAGAGAAGGATGATTACGTTAAATTTTTGGAGTTGGAGGAGTCCGTGACCGCCGTAGTGCCCCCGAAGTAGTTGAATTCTTACACCAACACCTCTCGGTTGCAAGGTTCTTGAGTTAATTTCTTCTCTTTTCTTGTACTCGTAAATATTACACTTATTTTCCCACTCTTTTAAATTTTGACATTCTCCTTTAATATTTTTTCTTCTGTTGCTAAACACTGTGTGGAGTTGCAGTGATTTGTTCAAATGCCATTCGGGTTGACATTTTGAAGTTAGGAAAATAAGGGAGGTTGGTTTGAGGTTCTGTCTCACACTATCCTGCTTTGGAGGGATAAAATCTGCTATTGGACGGTGTCGATATGGCAGGATAATTCAGCAAATCCACCTCACAATCGCCCCCCCCCTCCTAGCAGTTCAAATTGGACCAAAATCCAGACTAATAGTTTTGGGTTCATTTTCTTTTTCTAAGATTTCCAAGTTTCCCATCTTAAGCAATCAAACTAATATAAATCTCCAAGCTAGGAAAATCATTAACTACGCTGAATCATCTTAACGACACGACATTCCACTAGTTCTCATTTATTCAATCTTACACCAAAACATCCCCAGGATGCACCCAAATATTATCACAATTACTAATTGGTTGCGATGCACACCCAAATTCTGTTTTACGAATCACCTCGTAAATTAGCTAGACCCTTACACCAGCTTAGTAATGACTTCCTTTTTTTAAACGAGTTTCATGACACTCAATCATTTATAACTTGCATAACTTCAACCAACTATCCAACACAATTCACAAATTTTAAGGTACAAGCACACATTATAGTACACATAATCAACTCATCATATTCAAAAATTACAACTTCACCTTCACAGTAAATTAAGGAAACAAAAAGTACACACTCACACGTTCAAGTAGATTCTCAAGACAAGCGCAAACTTTAAATCTGTTATTTCACTACATGTATGACAATTACTGATCATCCATGCAATTATATTGCCCATTGGTCCATATACAAACTGGAACCTTCCCAATACAAATTTACCTTGCTTGTGTTCCTTCAGTCGCGATTGCGACTTTTGCTTCACTTTGTTGAGATACCAATTAAAATTGAGAGATACCAATTGGAAACAACTCATACCACAAGCTACACTTCTCACAAAAGAAGAGAATGAGTGGAACAATTGCCTAGAATTCTTTCTAGCTTCTCAAAGATTAGGTGTGGACTTCAACACACCGATCAGCAGCAGTATAGTCCATATTTTGCTCTTGAATGGAGAGACCGGTAACCTAGTCTCTGATACCAATTTGTCACGAACCAATCCACCTGGCCGTGCGGGCACCCACTCTACACTTATGTAGGAGAATCTTCGTATACTAACTACCATTAGAGAAAACACAAATGAATAAATACTATGATTTTACAAATAATATCTTTAGACACACCTATACTTAGACACTTGTAAGTAATTTAAAACAAAACATGAAATCCAATCTAAACATTGGGTACACGAAAGAAATACTAAGAGTACAATTGAACAAAATAAATTAAAAGACATGGCTCCCAATATGCAGAAGGAAGAATAGAAGCTGTTGGAGAATTACTTCATCTTCACCTAATGAAACGTCACCAATCCTGCATCCGGACTATTCAAAAGACATATCAAGATTAGTATCAATACAAAACAAGTGACTGGTAGGCATCATCGATCAACCACATAAGAAACCAACTAACAATATCATGAAATAAACCTCTCGTTAGGGCGTATACATCAAACTCCATGTTTAGCTCACCTAGTTTATGTTGGTTATAATAGCTCCCAAAGTCATACTCTTGTTGCATTTGATCATGTTTTTAGTAAATATTTCAACATTCAGGTTAGCATGTTATTTTCATGATTAGTACTTGGTCATTGCATTCAACTTAGATTTTCAGTTATGTTTTAGTATTTGCATCCTTGCTCAATTTATGGCATTGCTCAATTATGCCGTGTTCAACTTATATATATTTATTCAGCATAGTATCTATATCATGCATGCTCAGTACATTCCAAGTACTCACACATACTCTATGCTTTATTTTTTCATGATTTAGGTTCTAGTACCTAGCATACGAATCATGCTTAGATCAATTTCTGTCACGTTTTAGCAACTTCAGTGGTTAATTCTCATACTTCGAGGACAAGAGACCCTGGCTTGTTTCATTTTAGTATTTATAAAGTTTCTATTTAATAAGAGGTAATTGGGCGGGAACGTACACAAACTCAACTCAGCTTAGAAGGCTGTTCAAAATAGTAGTAAAATTACTTGAATTATTAAAGATTTAATCTTCCAGTATTGATTGTAACTCTAGTATGTTTTATGGATTAAAATAGTTGGGTATTCCCCCACTGTAAATTATCAATTTTTGCTTGTCCATATAGAATATCATCATATTCAAATTATTAGTGATGCTTAATATATATAACACATTAGGTAAACGTCCAGTTCACTCGTGATCCTAGGTCCCTTGTTTCGTCAAAGGTCATAACAGGGGGTTTGTTCGACAATTCTTCTATATGTGGAGGATTATATAACCAAAACTATCACAATGAGCTGTCAGATGTATAAAGTCTCGCCCCACCATTGTAGGAACTTTCCTATACTTGACACGGCCACTAGCATAGAACAAAATGAAAACTCATGTATCAATTAAATAGGCTTCTCGAGGAAGTGATGAAGGGCTGTCTTCTTTTAAAGTCGGAATGATCCTATCCTACCATGTTTAGTGTTTATGGGGTAGGGTAATGAGTTATACGAAACTCACGCCCTTACTATGGTTCAATCTACTCCCCAATTATATTCTTTTCATAATGTAAAAAATAATCTCTTGTTAAGATAAGTCACTCAAATGCCTCATTTAAGACGGTAAATCAGATAATCCCATGTACTCAAACTTTCTAAAAACTCTTTAATTTTTTTTGAAGCAATACTCTTTATGAAAATAAAGATACATTTGGGAATCATATAGTTCCCTTAAAATCTTTTCATAATTAGAAATTTATACTTTAAATTTCCCTTAAACTCATGCTAAATTCTCAAAATCAATTTAAGAAAATATGCTCTTGTTAAAGATTCTGAAGAAAACTCAAAAATGAGGGGTCATGTTAGATTATCAACATGAATAATAACTTAAAGATCTCAAATCATAATATAGTGCAACTTATAGTCAAGAATTTAGAATTCATAAAAAATAACTCAAGGCATAACCCTATATTTTACTTTTAATGACTGAATTAAGATGTAGGGCTTTTTTACAAACTAAGTCCATCATTATGAATAATCTAACATACCTGGAAGAACAAAGTTCTTAGCTAAAAAACAGAGTTTGGCTTAAAAATCATAGCATTCTCCTCTTGAATCCTTTCTCTAATACTTGGGAGTTTTAATGAACTTAAAAAGATTTTAAAAAGTATGAAATATATCCGAACTTTGACCGAGATCATTGTAATAATCCCAAATTTGACCAGGACTTTTTCCCCTACACTATTTAATATATTGTTTTTTAAGGTTTATATGTGCCCACGTGGACATCAAAAATTTCATTGAAATTATCAATGAAGTCTACTCATTATGAGAAATGATTCCTAATGGAAAGGGTGTTAGAGAACTTTAAAGTGTTGGTCCAGAATATTGGGAGAGAAAGGTAGAAATTATAATTGAACCACGTTAATTAGATAAGATAGTTATGGATGAAATCATTGGAATCCATTTGACTTATGCACATTCGAAAATCCAGGGAAAAGAGAAATAGGAGTAGAAATAGAAAGTACCTGGTTATAAATGTAAACGAACATGTTTAGCGTTTTGAGCAACAGATTTATTCTGAAAAACTGCCTGGGACGAGGATGAAAGACGGACGTCATTAGTCACGACGGCCTTCCCCCGTCGAGGAGGACGGTGTCGCCAGACACTTAGAATTTTGAAAATTGGGTACTCTGAAAATCGACGCTGTAAATTTGACGGACCTGCAGGACGGCCGTCACAACAAGACGAAAATACCGTCGTGAGTTTCGTGCAAAAACACTTCAACTTTTGAGAATTTGGTACACAGAAACGAGTTTCTGACAGTCATGGACGGAGGAACAGGACGGAACGTCCCACACTGTGACGGCGCTTTTGTCAAGGCTACGTGAGTGCGAGGGAGGCTGATACTGACCGGTGACGGACCGTCGCCAGTTCCGACGCCCGTAAAGGTGTGTAGCCCAGGCAAAAAATAGGATTCCTCTTACAACGTTTTAGGGTAGTTTTGGACTATTCTTTCCTTAATTATAAAAGATTGAGGTCATATTAATAGGTCTAATTACTGGGGGTTAAAAAGCAGGTAACCTTAAGTAATTACGTGGGTTGTATGTCATTACTTACGTTATTAACTTTAATTAGTGTAAAAAGAAGGAGGGTTGAATAAAACAAAACAAAGAAAAGAAGAAAAGAACAGAAGGGGAGGAGAATAGGAGAAAACGAACGAGTAGAGAGGAGACGAACGGAAGAGGATAGCAAGGATTTTGAGAAGAGCAGATAGGAAGATAGCTTGTGATTCAATTCTTCGGTGGAGGGGGAGGTTATGGTTTATGTTTACGATATTAGTAGTGAACTCTGTTAATAGGTGAATATAGTGTTTGATAGTATTGTAAGCTGCCTATGTGCTTAAGTTGTATGCTGCATGATTATGATTATGAAATTGCGCATGATTAACCAAAGCATGATGAAAGCTATTGAATACCAAACTTGAAAGAACCCTAATTCGCTTGATATATTATATATGAGAATGATGATTGCCTTAGTATAAAAGAAGGCTTGAGAAAATATTAATGCGATGATGATGCCTTAGTGTAAAAAAGGCTTGACAGAATAGGGGACGGGTGCCCACGTTCCTGGGACCAGGATAGAATGAAATGAGGATCGGAGGTGTCACGTTCCGAAACCAGGATGCTAGGAATAGGGATAGGGGGGCCCACGTTCCCAGCTCGTACCAGGATAGAAATATGAGATTCGAGTGTCACGTTCCGACACCGGATAGAAAATGGATCGGGTGGGTGCACGTTCCGGTTACCAGGATAGACTGAGGATCGGAAGTAGTGCCACGTTCCCAGGCAAAAGGGATAGAAATAGAGTGATCGGAGGTAGTTTCAGACACCAGGATAGATAGGATCGGGTGCCACGTTCTGGTACCAGGATAGAATATGGGCCGGAAGGACGTTCCGACACCAGGAGAGAAAATGGACGGGTGACACGTCGGTTACCAGGGACTAGAATGAGGATCGGGAGAGTCCACGTCCGGCACAATGATAGAATTATGAAAGGATCGGAGGGGTACGTGACCGACACAAGAGGAAGAAAAGAAAGATAATGAATACTTGAAAAGATACGATTATACTCAAGCTAATGAAACTAATTCCAAAGTGAGTATGGTATTGAGGACTTGACGTCCTCACGTGTGAACTCGGTTGTAGTTATGATTGAATTCAGTTGTTATTGCTACATGTTGAAGTATGGTTGATTTACATTAGTATTGATATATAATGTTCCTATTTGAGTTTGGCCGATGATAATCTACTCAGTACGTGTGTGTACTGACCCCGTACTTTTATGGTTTCTCTTTGTTATTTGTGTAATGCAAGCAACGTGCAGTCAACTCAACTCAACAGTAGATATAGCCAGTCTTCCAACTCAGTCGAGGGGGGGTGGGGGGGGGGGAAAATCAGGGTGAGCTAAAGCTAATGCGGTCTAGATTGGACTGGGTTTCTTCTTCAAGTCTGATGCCTTGAACTTCAGGCATGACCAGCTTTTTGTATTTGTTCTTAGACTTACTAGTTAAAGTAATTTGAGATCAGTTCTTGTTGATGATGAACTTCCAGATTTTGGGGTAAATAATAATAGTATTGAATTGTTTTTATGAATAAGTTAAACTCTTGACGCATTATTTTTCTGTTGATATATCTGAAATGTGAAGGTTTAGATGGGTTGGTTCGCTCACATAGGAGGGTAAATGTGGGTGCCAGTCGCGTCCCTGATTTGGGTCGTGACAATAAAGCTACACCACCTAATGATTTCTAGGCTGAGAACATCACACTAATGCCCGAGTGATTCTTTAGAACTTTGAGAAGACGACAGGTTTTTCAGAAAAAGAACTTTCAAAAACCAACTGAGAAGGATCCAAAGGTACATGTATGTCATAAATGTGAAAGTCTACATGACTTTATAAATTTTTGTCCACTTTGAACCTTGGAGCATAAGATAAAATATCTTGAGAAAAAAATCAAGAATGATAAGTATATTCCCAAAAATAAGAGGCTCACCAATCAAGAAGCTAATCTCTTAGTTAGTAGGGCATGTATGGGAAATCAATAGGCGGAAGTGTATGAATATGGTGGACTCAAAAATCAGCCATTACTAGAAATTGGAGAGACAAACAAGTTTGAGTGTCTCGCACTAATCCCTTAGAAGAAGCAAAAGAAATACTTATCAATATCAACAAATAACTTTAGCATAGATGGCAAGAACAAATTCTGAGAGAGATGAAGAAGATGTCAAACAGTCCAAAGTAAGATTTAATCACATTAGAGGAAATCCTTATTCATACTCTAAGAGAAAACAAGAATCTCTATTGAACACTATGGATGCATACCAGTCCATCAAATCTAAAAAGGAGCAAATGATTGACGTCTATGCATCTCTAACAAAAGAAAATGTGAATCTAGAGAAAAATGATCAATGTATTCAAAATATTTTGAAAGAACTACGAAATGACCTATACTGAGTGAATAACAAGAATGAAGCTCTCCACAAAGAACTTCGTATCACTAAGATGGAGTAACACACAACATGATATGAACAAGATCCTCCATCATGCTCGACAAAATCCAAAAGGGTCAAATCTCTACTACACATGTAATAAGGTTCATTCAAAAGTTTTTTGAAATTAGTAATCCCATCAAAGACTATTATGTATTCAATGTGGACTAACCGAACATAAGAGTAATGCATGTCCTAAAAAGTTAAAAGCACATCAAAATATTCTAAGGTTTCTTAACCCAGGTGGGGAAAGAATCACAAAACTAGTTCCCAAACCTATTTTTTTTTTCAAAATGGGATAAGAAAAATCTCATCCAATATTTTTCTAATAAACATGGACTAAGTAGATCTTGGTACCAAAAACTAACTTTTGAATATTGATGTAGGAACTGACGAAAGGACTTATTAAGTCATGGTATCTAGATAGTGCATGCTCCAGATAGATGAATGTTGATAAAAATAACTTTCTCTCACTGAGTAACTACAAGGGTAGAAATGTAGCTTTTGAAAACAGAAAGAAATGTGAAATTTAGGGAACCAGAAAATATTTCCCCAATCACACTTAAGTAATAGAAAGTGTGTACTAAGTAAGAGGATTACAACACAATCTGCTTAGTTTGTCCCAAATGCATGATAAAGGAAAAATGTGATTTTCACTTCAAATGAATGTAGAGTGTTCAATCCTATCTCTGGGAAATTGGTTCTTCAAGAAAAAGGCATAACAATGTAGTTTAAGCAGATATCATGAGTCCTAAAGAGAATTTATACAATGTGTAGGTGCCATAACTAACCTCTCTCATATTTAGTATAAGAGGTTGTGACACATCAGTTTCTCAACAATGAACAAGGTCATATCAAGACACCTAGTCAAAGGCTTACCTACTTAGAGATTTAATGATGGTCAAGTGTGTGGAGCATGTGCTCAAGTAAAACATGTACAATCTTCATTCATACCAAAAGCAATGTTACAACCAAGCCTTTGAAACTACTTCATATGGACATCCATCTTCGAGAATTTCATCACAAGGTATGTGGAATTTTACTAGCGGGTTCCTCTCATCCAATGGATGCCTTGAATTGAGTTTGTTCCTTGATCTCACATAGCTTGTTTAGAAGCTAGGAGGTTTTGTGTTAAAAATATTGGGACGACATAGTTGTGATTTAGTTGGCTATAATATCCGTTATTTAGTATCTAAAAAATATTTTCTAGAAGAAATATAAATAATTTCTTTTTAGAAAAAATAAGAACCCTATTTTGTTTAAATTCTCTTAGTTTAGAAATTATACTTCTTAGATCAGTTAAACAAAAAATCATGCTTCAAATTTCGAACGTCACAATCTTAATATATAAATGTTGGATTGTCAGTTAGCATGTCAATATTTTGTGATATTTAGTATTTAGTGCATTTTAGCTTCGTATGTATTCATTTGGAATTATATTTAACATGGAGTTGGACTAGGGTTCAATGCACCCTAAAAGTACCAGAACTGCATGCCCGCATAGGATTTTAAGTTCCTTATGTTAGGCATCATTATTAGTAATCACACCACAATTATGCCTTTATACCCTTGCAAGGTATGTTGATTCATCTCAATGGGGCGTATACATTAGAATCCACGCTTAGCTCGTGTGGTTTATGTCGATTAGTAGTAGCTCTGATAGTCAAACTTTTAGTGCTTTGACTAGGCTTTTATTAAATATATTTCAATATTCAGTTTGACATATACATTTATGATTTGTAATTGGTCATTCCATACAATTATTTATTATCAGTTACACTTTAGTATATATCTATATATTTACTAAGATTGCATCATTGCTCATTTATGTATTATTCAACTTGTATATCTTTTATTCAACTTACTATTTACATCATTCATGCTTAGTACATTTCATGTACTAACACATACTCTGTGATACATCATTTCATGATATAGGATCATGTTCTAAGCATCCTGATCATGCTAAGATTGAACCTGGTTCCACATTAAACAACTTCAGTGGTGAGTCCTCATATTTCGAGGATAATATACATTCTTTCATTTTAGTCATTATTTTTAGTTTCAGTTTTGTTCGAGTTAGTTGCATGCAACTTAATCTACTAGAGGATTTTTTGGACATAGTAGTCGATTCAGCTTTAGTTTTTAAATGTTATTTAAGTGATCCAATTGGAGACTTTTTTACTGACTTTGGTGGTCTATGTTAGTATATATATTATCAGACTAGTTGGTCTTGTTTCCTTTAGAGAGATTAGTTTATTTATTTTCCTCTTAGTTCATTTTATTTAGCTATTTTGTGTATGTTCATTATATGTCAGATTCATGTTTAGGTTGGGTAACTCGTGATCCTAGGTCACGTGTTATATTAAGGTGGTAGCCTCGGGGCGTGACACATTATTATTCATAATAACTATACTTTAGGTGGGTGAAATTTCAAAAACCAAACTTTGAAACTGGAACTAATGGAATCCGTAACACTCTACTGTGCGTAGAGAGGACAATAATAATAATAAGAATTAATACAGAATAATAATGAAGTAAGTAAGAAGAATAAGAATAAGAAGAACCAGAAGAATAAGAAGAAGAAGAAGAATAAGAAACAGTAAGACGAAGAGAGAGAGAGAGAGGAGAGAGAGAGAGAGATAGAGAGAGAAGGGAGAGAGAGGAGATATAAGAGATGATAGATGATGGGGATGAGGTCCTGGGAGTCTTCACAGGACAAGAAAAGGGCTCAATCTAAACATACAGATAGGGGTGAACATGCCCAAGATTAGGACAGCGAGGAGGGCGGGGAGGATGGAGGAGGGAGGAGTGAGGAGGGGAGGAGGAGGAGAGGAGGATGAGTAGAGGAGGGATTGTGTTGTTGTTGTTGTTGTTTGCTGTTGTTGTTGTTGTTTGTGTTATTATATTAGTGTTATTCCTTAATATCAATAGAGAACTAACAATTCTAATATCAAACTACAAGATATTTTTGAACATACAAATAATACCTTTAACTCAAGAACATTAATTTGGCAAAAAGATTTCATTAAATATATTTTTATTACGAACTTTGACCGAAATGTATAAAATTCCAAACCTTTGACAAGGAACTATTACCCCCTACACTTTAATAGGTATTTTAAAGATATATAAGTGCTTAGCTGGACAAGTTTCTATTTTAATAATAGAAGATTTATGATGTCCACGTATACACCTATATATATTTAAACTAAACTATTAAATAGTGCATGGAGTAATAGGTCATGCCTTAAATTTCATATTGTTAAGATATTTTTGGTCAAGGTTAAAATACATTTCAAACTCTTTTACCCAAGTAATTTGTTCATCATGTTCAACTCACTTTTAAACAATAAGCGCTAACAATTATATTAGTCAATTATCCATTTATTTTCAAAGTTAATATGTACTCTATAAATTAGACCTATATAAATAAAAATTTAATCGATTGTATACAAATTATACCATTATAAATAAAAATTTATGATGTATCCCATTCATAAACTATTATTGTCAACTTTGACCACAACAAAACTAGTACACACTATAATGACTAATACAGGTTTATAATAAAGATAAGCTCTCATATATAAAATATCCCTAAAATGAATTTAGTAAAAGAAATAATAAGACAATTAATTTGGGAAGAAAATCTAATAAAATAACATTTTGACATTTGAGAAGGGAACACAATCTAAAGAAAAAAAAGATATATTCACAATTTGTTATCTATCATAAAGTATTCTTTTGACCCAATTTCTCATTTCCCCCCTATAAATAGATTTCTTAAGTTTTAAACTAAGTCACACCACCATTTCACTTCACTTTTTCAATATGACCGACATTGATAACAACCACCACGGTACCACCTGAAAACGAAAGGGAATTGATCAAACTCCAATTTTGTTCTTTGTTCATTCTTTACCCAAAGCAGAAATTTAGAAAACTTAGAAACAAGCAAGTTTTGATACTTGAGGTAGTTATATCAGAAAACCTTGAGAAAAATGGGCTATCTGCAAAGCAATTGATGTGACAAAATGATGTTGAAAACAAAGATTACATACTTCTTTCTATTCTAACTAATTACAGTAATATCTTTCTCTTTGGGACAAAGCTCGACTGTTTTTATGAATTCCAAATCTTCAACATCATAAGCGAACGTCAAACTAAGTATATCTGATTCCAAATCTCACCATGATTCATCTCACAGTTTCTACTTGCGCGCTACTGTATAGGTGGGATTTGCATCCGAAATATCATCCAATGAAATTGCCTCTCCAGCCAATTGCGAAGAACAACACACGATCAAATACAACTCTGATTTCGGAATTTATGCATTAATGCTAATGCGATCATTCTACCACAGAAGGTGATTGACTTGTAATTGGATTATTAATAACAGGTACACAAAATGCATAAGAGTCTAGCACCTTCTGTAGTAGAATTATTCGACAGTCGTATTAGTTATAAAAATCCAAAGTTGTATTTGATAGGGTTCCCTGGCTATTGGCGGAGGGGAAATTTATGGAGGAAATTTGGGAGGAAGATCCCAGATTACAACAGTAGCTGCCAAGCCAGATATTTGGGATGGCTCTGGAGGAGATATGATAAGATATACTTAGCTTGACCTCTGCTATCTGGTTGAAGAGTCCTTGCGATAAAAAAAAAACTAGTCGATCTTTGTCCAATTGTAATGAATTGGTGGAACATAAATTAGAGAAAAGTATGTTAATCTTCTTAGTGAAAATTGTTTTGTCACATCATGCTCTGCAATAGCTCATTTTATCAAGATTTTTTTCTGATTAAAATGCCGCAAGTATCAAGACCTCCTTGTTTTCGGAGTTTGCTTGATGAAATGCTTGTGATAGGAGTGGAACTTTTAATTTTTGTCGATTGATTAAAACACAAAATATACTTTGACAAGAAGAAACGAAATACATCACAAATAGCGTGATTTAGGAAAGGGTAGCATCTCGTAATCGAAAAATAGCTATATATAAGCTAAGAACCTACTACTTTTTTTTGGAAAAGGAAAGTAAAAATGGAAAATTTGTCTAAGTTAAAAAAAATGGAGTTTTGGTATTTCAAAAGACCATAACTCATATCTCAGGATGATTTAAAGGGTATCCTATATGGTGGTTGAATTTTCCTTGGAGAGACTAATACCAACGCCATTGAGTTTGCATATTGTTATATCGTATGAGGGAGATCCTGGGAGATCTGGTCTATCGGACGTTGGTCCATGAACGGAGGAAAGTCCCCAAATTCACAAATTTAAGGAAGGAAAACTGTATTTTGCTCCTTATTGTCCAAATTCGTTTAAGGGTTTCATTAGTGTTAAACTAACCCTTACTAAGCCTTTTTGAAATCAAACTCACGCTCAGGGCTTGGAGGAAGAGAAAAAGAAGAGAAGAGAAGAAGAGGTACAGGGGAAGAGAAAAGCCAAGGAATTGCCAAGAACGTCAAGACATTGAGTGAGGTTCATCGAGGGTGCTTCTTATCAAGATATGGTGAGCTCTTTTGTCTTGGTGTAGTGGACCACCGCCATATTTGTTGTCAATTCAGAGCATTCAATGAGTTGTTTACATGGTAAATGGACAGTTGTGAGTTCTTGAAGCGAGAATGATAAAATTCTCATTGATTGAATCTGTTGGATGTCAATTGTTGTTTGATTTGTTTTTGGGTTTTTTCTTCCGACATTATCCATGGTTATTAAGGGGGTAACCAATCAGTCCCAAGTGTTGATAAAAGATTAGGGAGGTGGAGCTGAAAAAATGAGTGAAAAATTCATTAGAGCTGTCCATGCATGTAGTTCACATGAACACTGGACTCAGTTACTTGGGGGGGGGCCTAGCGCGAAAGTGCACAGTGCGCTTTTAAACCAAGACGACACATTAAGTACCATTAAGGATGGCCAGGGCACCCCCCGGAACGCGCGCTTTTTTCATTTGTTTCATAGTTTAGCCCTTTTTTAAGTCTTCAAAGGTTTACATTAAACCTTTTAATGCGTTTAATACGTCAACATGATTTCTAAGCATAGATCTTTTATGATATGACGATCATATATGTTCATCCCTTTTCCGCTGCGCCCTCCATAATTTCATCATATACATCATTGGAATATGTTGATGTCTTTTTATTTTTAAACAGTGTAAATAGTCCTTCCATAGACTCATATGAACTGTATGACGTCGTAATGAGTTAAGTCTGGGGAATCTAGTCACTAGAGATAAAAGTACTACATTTTACCTGCCTTATAAACTTCAGCTCAAAGGAATGAATAGGTTAAAGAATACGTACCAATTTCAGGGAACAAAAACTTTTCCTATTTCCTTATCGTGGTTTCCATTGTATTGGGTAAAGAAATATTACTAGAGTATTTGGGATTATACTTGTTGTAAGGTTCTGTCAAAAAAAGGCTTAATTGGTTGGCATTGGTAAGATTCTTGTGATGGGGAGGCGTGGTTGGGAGGTGCCCTATTGTTTTGATCAAGAGGTGTTCTCCAATAACTTCCTATTATACTAACTCGGCTTTTCACCGCTCCAAAGGTACTCCCTTAAGTTAATGAGAAGATTTAGTTGACTTGTTTTAGGGGGGGTAGTAGCCAAGGTCGTTATAATTTTGGAATTCTTGGTTGCTTTTAAATTAATGCTGTTCCATGTTGTCGAGGGGGTATTGGTTCCCAAAAGTATAGACGACTTTAGATAAATTAACAATAAAGAGAGTGTTGAGGTTGAGAACCTCAAATTCTCTTTGAAGGTCTCATTTGACAAATAGAAGGTAACATCAAAGCTCATTAGTAGGTAACCAATGGCTTCCGGTAATTTCCATACCTGGAAACACATGCCTTACGTTAGACAAGTGTGGAGAGAAGAAACATCTATGATTTTTCCAAGTTAATCAGGTAATAGCCAGTCTTGGGGGGACCCGGTAATGGGCCTTTTAGCCTATCAGCCCTATTCATGCAAAAGCTCAAAAATCAAGCACTCAAGATGTTCAACAAACAACAAATATGAATATTTTGCCAAGCCAATTGTAATATAGCCATAATAATAGAGACTTGGAAATCTCAAGAAGGTTGGATCAAAGTTTGGGATCTTACTAACAGTGTTAATTCTCTAACAATATGTTTAGAAATGGGTAGAACAACAAAAATCGTATAAACCCTCTAATAATAAGGTATGGCATTATTCTCCATGGATTGGTTTCATGGCGTGTTTCCATTGATAATATCTCTTCTCTGAAGCACAAATCACTATGATTTTTTCTAAATTTGAAAAATTTAAAGTTATAGAGAGGAATAATGTTTAAGGAAGAACAATTGCTCATATCAAAACGCGGAAGATGTAATGCAGAGTTGTCTTTGTGTATTTTGAAGATTTATGTCATTTGTTCTTATATTGGAATCGACTCCTAAATTTAAAGGATCGTAGAGTCAATGTTGTCTATGTTTTAAAGTTGTAGTCAGATAACTATGAGTTGTATGCTTGATCGTCTATGTTTTAAATCAAGCATCTTTAATACATTCATTGTTATGTTCTTGGGTAGAGCTTATAGTAGACGTATCAAGTAGAGTTAGTTGATGTGTTGGCTTGCATCAGGTTACTGCTTGTTTAGCTTATTTTATCTTCAGATTGCGATGGTGACTAGAGGTAGCCTAGCTTAGGAGTCTTGACAGTCTCTATCAAAGGATTAAAGAGTCTTCAAGTCTGGTTTCAAGAGTTTTATCTGAACTGTGTTGTCTTGGAGTGAATGGCGTTTTGTGTGGTGAAAATCTGTGCATAAATGTTCATGGTTTTGATTTCCATTGAGCAGAGGGTTTGTTCTCGTAAAATTTTGTGCCTTGATAACTTTTAGAGCCGTAAATGGTTAGGCCCGTAAGATAAGAACCGTATGCGACAATCCTAATTTGATCGGCTAGACTATCTTTGTTTAAAATATC
Organism: Solanum habrochaites; assembly: GCA_027704765.1. Lineage (NCBI taxonomy): Eukaryota > Viridiplantae > Streptophyta > Magnoliopsida > Solanales > Solanaceae > Solanum > Solanum habrochaites. The sequence goes on along the minus strand of JAKWJA010002500.1, from coordinate 58,318,637 downwards.
ATTTAAGAAAGAGTTTTTCCACCCCATCCCCCGCATGAATACAACAATGCTGATTCGTGGGGCCTTGGACGAAATATGAATTAGAGCCGTCTGGGACTAAATAAAAAAGTGAACAAAAAAAAAATTAAAATAAATAAAGTCCACCAATAACAAGAATCTAAACTCAAAAATTGTTTAAAGTTTTAATATTGCAATTTAATATAAACTATGTTTATTAAATTATGTACTACATGAAATAAATTTCCTTGCATTCTCTACCAAATCATACATAGGTCGTACAATATGGCTGTTGTCATTAGTTATTGCTGTTTTATATGATTAGTGGAAACAAAATTAGGTTAATTTTCCATTGAGCTATTATGATTTCACTCTTAAAATAAAAATTGATAATTTATAAGGATAATTTATTGTGGATTTTATACACAATGTAGTAAAACACTAACAGCATGTAAATTGTCTTATAGATATTATGGGATACTACTTTATATTATTTAATATTAATTAAAATAATTAAAAACTATAATTCTTATAAAAAAGAGGGCTTCCCGGCAAGCCCGTATTACCCATACTTGGGAAGCTAGGTATGAACCCTTTTCTGGCCAATTACCAAAAAGGGCTAGACCAAGGCTGATCGTTAGATTTCTTAAACATGCTGGATAGATAGATAGGGTGCGCAAACCCATATGACCAAACTACTAATTAACTTCGATATTTCAAATCTTACTATTATTTTGCCGGGGGACCTGCTTTCCAGTAAGCACTAGTGGAAAGCTACATTAAGCACTGAAATACCATGCGTCTTAATTGTCATTGACTGCATAGCCAATACTATAAATCCAAATTAATTAAGCAAAATATCTTACCAAGAACTTTCTACAAAGGGATTAAACATAATACAACCCCCACTGTTGAAGGCTACACCAGATTCTCCAACCCAAGGACCATTACTTTCAATTGGTGAGTATAGGGACCGCCAATACTTTGTCTATTCCGAGTTCCATTAACATTAATACATTTATCAATTCCAAGATCAGATAATAAAGCAGTTGACGACCTGTAGATTCAAATCGTACCATAGATTCTCTACAGGGAGAAAAAAGCTATCACCGTACCAAAAATACATAACAAATACTAAAAATTGCCAATGAAACTTACATTCTTGCGGAATTTGTTGTTTTTTCCAGACACAACTAAGAAATAGGACCTACACAGTTAATTTTCTTATTACTTAGTGTTGTTCGAAATGTCAAAACTACTAAATAACATCATTCTCTAATGATGTTTGCACAATCATGTTGTGTAATGTTTTTTCTACATGCATGATGCCTACCAGCAAGCAAAACACCTTTATGATAGTTCTATATCTTGGAGCAAGTGTTTGTAAATGATTAAAACGAAATCTAACCTACACACACTTCAAAGGTAATAAAAACTTCTTAGAGGGTTACAGGGAGAACTTAGAGCTACTTATCAATTTTAGGGAGAAGAAAGAAGCAGTAGACCAGCCCGACCTTGTCGGTCCAAGAATCCTTGTACTCTACGATATATGGACTACATAGCTTAGCGATCATATTCATTTATCAAAGAATAATGCATACACAAATTTTATCATAGATCAGTTCGCATAACATTACGCAAACCTGTCTACAACATAGTATTATCCCATTTTATGTGGCCTAACTTGACAAGAATACTAAATAATACGACAAGCTAAATGTGTGGTTTCAAACAGCAATTCACATCATAATATCATTCCAATAACTGATATTTTATTTTTTATCAACAACAAATAAAAACAACAGCAAGTCGTACTAGGCTTCTTATCCAATAAACCTCCTCTAAAAGGTCCACTGCCTTACCCATCCAAAAGTAACCCTTCTATATCAACCAACCTCCAAAAATAAATATAATCTACCGCAAATAACTAAAACACCCCATCAAGACTACTAGAGATGAGAAAGAAGTATATTCCAAAAGTCCAGCAAAGTGATAGTAGCGCATATTGTCTTGTATTTAACTACTAAAAATGTCATGGATAGTTACAGATACACCCTTAAGACAAGAGGCATACCCGAGGAGTTTCACGAGGTTCACATGAACTCATGCTTTCCTCCCGAGATCATATACAGTAGTGTTATATTTTTTTAAAAATTGAAAAAATCACACTCGAAGTATCATATAATGTGATGAATACTGGGTGAACCTCTCTACGTGATGTTAGAAATTTGAATTTTATATTATCTTGTATTATTTTCTTTTTAAAATTAGATAAAACCTTTCTAAATGGTTATTGGTATATTAATTAATTTTTAGCCTAAAATATTAAAATTTAACGATTTTAAGTAGTAATAAAAACCAAAATGTGGAACCGATCAAATTTACATTTTAAATCAACCTTTTTATAATAATACACTCATCATCTCGAAGTACTGGGTATCATCAGGCATTACCTGGCAAAATATTTATCTAAGAACAATATGCATATATATATATTTATATAAAGTCAATAAAGGTCGGAAAATAATACAATGTAAATATTCTTTAGGACAGGAAGTGAAGTCTAGTCTTGATACTGTAAGATTCTCATACTCAAGACCACTTACAAGATAAATTACAACAAAAGGCTAACAATAGAACTTGTAGAAATGGTATACACCACTCGCCAGAAAGCTCCATTATTCTAAATGAAAGCTGGCAACTAGATGAGAAAAATAACAAAGTAGTCTAAAAAACAAGGAAATTGTTGCAGCAACATTTATCATGATATACTCCAGAAAGAGAGAACATAACGAGATTCTTATGTTTGATCACAAATTAACAAGTATATAAATGTTGCTTGTGAGTCAAAATTTAGGCATATTAGTCATTTTAGTAGGCTTGCTCTAATTAAAATTAATCATCTTTTTCCTTCCATAATCCCTTAGATATAACTAAATATGGTGTATTTCTATCTCTAGCTCAGCAAACAACGTAAGCATAACAATAATTGAAGATTTTCGAAATCGTTGAGAATAGGGAGGAAATGCAATTACCACATACAATTCTTGATCTTGCATTCATGGTTGTATTCCTAAGTTCATGTCTATTTGTAAAGGATGGTTGGTAGGATCATGTTGCCCCATGACTGCAAATGCAATACAAAAAATTCTTAAATATGATGGATGGAAGTGCTTAAGATCAAATAATGCTGAAATGTCTACAAAGTTTAATAACTCTAGGTTTTTCTACTTAATACATGAAGTACCTTTATACTGAGACAACTAGATAAGCACAATATTAGTATACTGGAACAAATAGTGCACCATATGTTCTGAATAGAATCTGATCTCCATGAATAAAATAGAGAAATAATATTTTGATATTATAGACGGATTGGCAACAAAAAACACAATGAATGAAGTAAAAAGGTTATCCTACCTACCAGATACTTATCATTGACTAACCATTCTACCACATAGAGAAATCCCACAAATACAACCACCAACATTTCAACTAACCGTTCACGTCATACCCCCTACTTCGTTGTCACATTACCCAACCATAGTCACATAATATATTACATGACACTCGCTTAACACGAACACCCAATCTCTTTCCCCCAAGGTGAAAACCACCTAAATATATTTCATCACACACACTACCTCTACTCTTCGCCATTACGACACATGAACAACCCTTATTGTCTATTACTCACCTCTTGAATATTTATCCCTTCCACCATACCCAACAAGTTCGCTTATCACAACGAACAATCAAATATAAACCATTATACACGTGCCTCCTAAGTACAACATAAGTAAGTCAATACAACACTAAATCACATGCACATATAAAACCCATACGATATCATAATCATTTACGCCACAATGAACAAATGCACATTTTATATTAACATCGTTGGTCTCTCATGGAACAACCTTAAATAGTTTCGTTGTTAATCAGAACGTGGTCAGACTAATCAAGTTCGTTGTGGTCGGAACGTGGACCTTTTAACCATAGTTATGCGGAACCCGTGAAACCCCAATTAAATAGTTTATAATGGAACATGGCTACTGATCCATTCAACATCATAAAACAATCACAACTAAAATGTGGAAACTGATCCATTCAGCAACCTGACAATCACAACTATAATGTTGCAAATCATACATTAAGTTCATGATTCATGGTAATCATAGTTCAATTCACAAACACACCATCTCAGTTACAACAAGTGGATAACAATGTAACATTTCATAAAAAACATTAATTTGACCCGACTTATTATAGTTTCAAATGATCTAACTTTCCTTTTATGTTTTAAATACAATTTCATCAAAATCCCTCACTTCAATCTCTCCAATATGTGATCTATCATGACTTCATAAATATAGTTCCGCCTTGGTTTCATAGTCCCTATCCTTGAACCAATTTGTACAAATGAACCGCTTCCAGATCCCTAAATTCATTGATTTCCGCCTGTTAAGACTTAATCCACATACTTTTGATTCTAGGGAAGTACTCAGCAATGTATTGGTTGCACGAAGGTCTAACACATAACCCAACCATTGATTTCCATAAATGTTTATGCAGTAAGGACACTTTAAATAACTAAAATTCATAAAACAGGATCCCAAATTGCATGAGCAATAGGTCTTACATGTAAAGGGTCCTGTACCCCGGACTCAAAATTTTCCTAATCTACATGGGAGCCAACGTTGCACAAAATTTTTGACTTTGATTCCTTATTTTTTTTTGTTTTTTTTTTTCGGGCTTCCGCCTCTAGTTATTTTGCCAAAACTGAATATTTCACTATCTTTCTTCAACGCTAGAATCTCCTTCTCCTTCCATTCCCAAGCTTAAGCCCGGTTTTTGTATTGTTTTTTTATAAGGGTGTTTTACACAAACTTATTAGTTCTTTTTTAAGAAGATGGAGAAATAATAGATTTTTTTCGACTTTAACATTCTACCTCACCTATCCCGCCCTAGAACTAGCTTACCACCACCCTATGCTTTACTACCCCTTAACCCACCACCACTACCCCCGCTGTGGTAACTGAACTATTTACGTACGCCGCCGTAAGCGGTAACCCCCCTGATCCGCTGTGACGGAATAGTGGTCCCATATTCGCCCTGAATGAATTGTTTTTCTCCTAAGGTAACGATAGTTCTGATCTTACAACAAATTAAAGAATATATGGTTATTTAAGCTTTCCAAATACACTATCAATATGGTGGTGGCCATATCTTTAAATATATCATATTAAAACGATAAATTTGATTTCAAAAAAATAGTAATGCAAAATGAACAAGGAATGAATTTAGTAAATTCCAAAAAATATATTAAGGCTCGAATAATCATTTACTACAATTTCTTCCATTAATAATTAGGAAATACATACAATTTATTAGTTTCCCAAATGAAATAAAAAACATGGTGGGGGTAAGAGATGAAGATAGAGGGTCTTCCAATCTCTCTATATATATATTATATACGTCCAAGTGAACCATGAACCTGTTTATCAATAACAAATTAGTAATACACTTATTAAAAGTTTTCCCAATAAGATATGGTAGGCCATCAGTTTATATACTTAAATTAGCAATTCTTATTGCCATTCTTGAATTATTTATGTTCTTAACATGAGTAATCGTAATTCAGTATATATATATATATATATATATATATAGTTTCTTAAGAATCGGTGTAGCGGTAAATCTGCTAGACCAATCCTCACAAAATTGGAGAAATCCTCCAACAAGTGATCCGTATCACCAACATGGTTACATGGAGGAGACTGCAGAGGATGTTACATTGAGTCACTTTAAAACAAGAATTTATCATGTTGAAGTGCCAATAGACTAAGTAGAAAATCCAATAAAACCTGAAGAGATTTGTATCATATGTTTGGAAAGATTAGAGCTTGAAGAAAGCACCGGGACACTTGGAAAATCTCTAGTTTCAAAAAGAACTAAAGAGCATTTCGTTCAAGTCACTCATCAGTTTTCTTAAGTTTTATCTCAACTACTTCAAATAATAACCCTACTTTAGGCACATACATATTTTAGGTTGTCACAGGCATATCAAATTAAAAAGGGCCGTCGAGAGTCCCTCTTTCCATATCCACAAAGTTTGCCTTAATCATAGTTCTGAGTACAATATTATGACTAATTTACTAGAGACTCTCTAACCTAGCAATAGAGCCACGATGGCTCTGTGTTACAAAGTGATTATGAACCTCACTGTCCGTAAGAAAAATATTCTCACTTCCCTAATTTATTTAATTTCTTTTTAGGTTTATTTTTAGTCCAAAAAACTATTTAGCAGATCGTCTATATTAACCTAAACGTGTAGAAATATCAATTTTGATAATTAAATCTTCTGATTCACTATTAAATTTCTATGCTCAAGAAACTTCAATAAATATAAATCTAGGGTTTATCTTCCAAGATTTTCCTTCAAGCTCCTTCAAAAATATTGTTCTTCCAGGTATGTATGATTTCATAGTGTTGTGTTTGTTTGCTCTTACACCAATCATGCAATTTCATCCATGAATTCATACTTAAATTTGATTGATTAAGATTCTTGATGCCGTTCTTGATGTTTTAGCTTCATTATTTAATAATGAAGTCTCGTTGAGCTCTTGAGGTGAGGGTTTTTGCATATGAATTTTTTTTCTTGATGGATTTTGTGTGGCTTTCATTGAAAAGGTTCTGAGTTTATAAAATTCATGAAATTTGGCAAAAAAAATTGCATTGGGTGTGAATTGAATCGAGTTTGGGATATAAAGAAAAGATTGAAAAAAATATGCACCCATGCCCGCGTCCGTGAGGTGGTTTTTTAATAATTTTAAGGTCCTCAAATAGTCCAACCGCCGTCTCGCTTCGTAGGATGAACAACAAATCCCTCCTCTTTCTTGAAATTTTGTTTGTGGCAAACAAAATTTAATTCTATCCCGTGTCACCCAGTTCCTGCTTTAAATTAATTAAAAAAACCGTGTTCTTCCGCTCTCTTCTTATTCCTACTATCTAAGCCTTCATTAAAGATACTATATCCTAACCATAGCTCTTGAATTCACATTCCAAATCAAGATAAAATTAAGAGGAAAGTTGAGGATGGCTTTCGAGTCAAATTGAGAATTCTTTCGAAATCAATTATAACTTTGATCTATTGTATAGAAAGATGAGATGAGAATGAGAAGAATGGTATTCATCAGTTTTTATATTGTTATTAAGATCCTTGAGTTGAGTCGTTCATGTCTATAATTCTGTATGAACCCTATGAGTTGAGTAGTATCGCTGAGTTCTCATTTCTTGAGTTATGATTATTGAGTTTTCTACATGGTTATTGAGATCTTGAGCTAGTTTGTTCATGCCAATATTTTGGCATGAACCTCTTTGGAGTAATAAGTCTTGATGAGTCTTTAGAAGTCATTCATTGTGTTTTAAATTGACTTTTGATGAATATTTTAAAGAGACAAAAGTTAAGTAAAGTTTAGGGACTTAGTTATTTTCCCAAGTGTATATTTTTTTCAATGAAGAAATATTGTAATCAGAATGATCTTAGGAGGAATTTTGAGAATTTCTTGTCTAAAAGGAAGTATTGATAAATTCACTCAAATTGAGGAAGAACTATTTTTTTTTTAACGAATGTAGCATGAGTTGGTGTGTGTGGTGTGTGTGTTGTTGTGTTGGTTAATATATCTATATATATCATATATCTCTATATATAAAGAATATATAGCAGCGATCTGATGATAAGTCATACAACTCAAAATCCTTAAAAACCATGTATGCCAACTGCGGTAAGGATCATACTTTTTAGAGGAGTCCCCTTAGTGCCTCAGCAGAGCTTAGTGGATCCACTTAGTTGATTTATATCCCAACAAGGTAAAGGAAAGTTCTCTAAGTTGTGGTTAGATGTGTATATCATATCACTCATAGTGATGGTTGTAGTTTAAGAAATCCTCCCAATGAGATGGAGAGCTTCTTATTGAATTTTTAAATACATCTTGAGTTACTATGTGTTTATGTTTCAAACAAAGCTTTATATTTTGGCATCTTATTCTCCACTGCTTATATTGAGTTGAGTTGAGTATTTTATATATTGCCCTTTCCTATCAACCTATCCGTTTGCCTATAAATTAATATGTTTTTCGGTTTTCCCCCTACATGCTTGTATATTCAATATGCTAACTTTATTCAACTTGCATTATGATAGAAATACAGGTGTTCAGGGTAACAACAGGCGCTTCGTTGAGACCATTCACATTCAAACTAGCTTTGTTGAGCCTCCTTGCTTCCGGAAGGCTTCACATTTACTTTTGTTTTGTCAATTTGTTGGGGGTTCTGTTCTTAAACTAACTTTCTAAGTATTATTATTCTTCCATATAGTTTTAGGTCAAAGGTATCGGAAAACTCTCTAATATTTATTTTTTGTTGGTCCGAGTTGTGTTTGAGGTGATGCGACAGTTTTAACTATAATCTTGTTTTTTATTTTAGCTCATTTCTATTTCTTGGAGTTGAGTTAAAAAATGATTTTTTTAAAGTTTATTTATGATCTTGGAGTTCAAATTGTTTTTGAGTTAGTTTCCTCTTGTAGTCAGACAATATGAGGGTTCGCTTGAGGACCAACAATGGTTCTTGAGTGTCGATCACGTTTATAGTGTAGGCTCGGATTGTGATATGGTTGATAATCGAACTTCGTTTTGACTCAATTTGCCTAATATTTTGGACTCTATGCAGGGTTTATGGAAAACTCTAAATAATTTCTAGAGAAAAAATGGATTGAAGAAATGTAAAATGCCAACGCAAGCGACATAAAATTTAAAAGAAAAAGAAGAGGAAAGTCAAAGACAATGATTCTTAGGAGGTTATGTTTGCATATGATTCCGAACAACATCATGTATTTACTTAACACAAATATGTATATACATATTTGTATATATTATTAGTTATTATTACAAATTGATGAAGTATAAATATTTTATATTTTTCTACTGGAATAATAAATTTATATAAATAATGTATATTTTTATTTGTTATTCCACAAAAAATTGTTTTGAAATATCTGTAATGTTTGCGCTTAAATGAGAAATATATATATCTATAATATATATTATATATATATATAGGTAATATATATATAAATATACTTCACACAACACACACACATGACACAAAAATAATATTATCTCATATACACATATTCATATACATATTAGTTTTATAGTTCTATACAATTCATAATATAATACATTTATATATTCCATTTTATACAAATAGTTTTATTGTTTTATAAAGATATAACTCTAAAAAACACAACTGAAATATTTTTCTATCTTCATCTTGTTATAGAGTTAGATTCATGTGCAAACATCCACCAACGCATGTAGTGTTTGTCCCACAATTCAAGACCCTACATCAGTTACAAAAAGAATGCTTTGGAAAACTTAGACTAACTTGTGGAGATCACATCGTCTTCACCTAATGAAACGTTACCAATCCTGCATCCATACTATATCAAAAGACATAAAAGAGTAGTACCAGTACAAAACAAGCATACTGATTGGCATTATTGGTAAACCCGATGCCCAACGCATAGCATAAGAAACGAACTAGCAGGCTCATGAAATAAACAACTCGCTTCTACACCTTCACCCTCTCTATAAATACCTCCAATATACAGTAGTGTTCTGCACTATCACCCTTCTCAATCAACCTACCTACCAGATATTTTATTATAGACTAACCATTCTACCATATAGAAAAATCCCCCAAATATACAACTAACATATCAACTAATTGTTCATGTCATACCCCTACTTACTTGTCATACTACCCAACCATAGTCACATAATACATTACATCACACTCCCTCAACACTAACACTCAATATCTTTCCCCAAGGTCAAATCCACCTAAGTATATTTGATCACACACACTACCTCAACTCCTTGCCATTATGACACACGAACAACCCTTACTATTGATTGCTCGCCTCTGGATTATTTATCCCTGCCACTATACACTACAGGTTCGCTCATTACAATGAACAATCAAATATAAACCATCATATACGTGCCCACTAAGTGAAATATAAATAAGTCAATACAACACTAAACTCACATGCCATATCAGACATTTATGATATCATCAATATTTATACATAAACGACAAACAAATTCACATTTTATATCACATCGGTGGTTCTCTCATGGAACCCAAACCGTAAACAAGTAATAAAAAAAAAGGGAAAACACCGCCTTAACTTGGGTAACCAATCTCAATTACCAAGTTATTATTCCCTGAAATGTGGAAAAATCGATGTCCCATATTTTTTAGACGGACGTGGAAAACTAACTAATAATCCAATAATTATGCCGCAATGTGATAATCGATACAATACTTATTTCAAAACGTGACAACTGATCCTATTTAGTTATGCCGGAATGTGACATACGATCCATTCAACACATCACAATCACAAGTATATATTCAACATCATACATTTAAGTCATGATTTCATGGAAATCATAGTTCACCAATCTCATTTACAACAAGTGTGATCAACAATGCAATATTCATATACAAACATCCATTTGCCATACATAGCCCTAGTTCATAATATAAGACTTCTTCCTAGGGTTTAATGATAATTAATCATAAAACCTTAATTCAATTGCTCCTAACTATGATCTAGCATGCATTTATAAATATAGTTCCATTCATGATTTCATAGTCTTATTCTTAAACCAATGTACCCATGATGCCAATTCTAAAGTCCCTAACACTTAATCAATTCCTTTTCTCAAGGCATAAACCCATATACTTTTATTTCAAGGGATATTACTCATTGAATTCAATTTGTGCACGAAGCTCTACACACAACCCTACAATTGATTTCAATATATTACGTATTATGCACATATTTATAACTATTCAATTCATAAAACCTAGCCTGCCTGGGTGCCAAGCAGTTACACGGAGTTTTGACTGATTACGATTTTTCTAGGCTTCGCAAAGGTGAATTTGCTTAAGAATCCGCAAGATTTTACCATCCTCATGCTAGAAATTTCCTTATCCTTCCTTTCCAAGATTAGAACAACTTTTATACGATTTTTAGGGTGTTCTATGACGTATTTAGGTATTCTAAGAAGATGGTAGGATTTCTCATAATTTATTTCTTCCTCGCCTTTCCCGCCCTAGCGCTAGCTTACCCCACTGTAGTGCCGCCTCCCTAGTTGCACCTGCCCGCTGTGGCGGGAAAATGGCCCAGATTCCCTAAATTTTTGTTTCTCCTGATTAACGACAATTTCGGTCGTTACAAAATATATAATTTTACCCCTCGTTCATCCTTGAATGACCAGTCTATGAATATCATGTGCCTTATTTTGATTTACCTTTATGTTTAAGAATTGCTCCACTATTGGATCACGACAAATGTCAACTTTTCACTTCATTCCCACGAAAGAATAGCATACCAATCAGGTTAGAGGAATAAAAGAAACCCATACGAAGAATCAATTGTATTAAATTGACACAGCCTTCCTTGCAAAGGCGGCAGGCCTTCCCCTAAGTGAGAGATCTCCATTTGAGGGGGGATATTGAAACCAACAAAGGGGGAATGGGAATGAATTCCCCTATTTCTTTCTGCCTTACTCAACTCTCTAGAAACCTCTCTATTGTTTCTCTCTCGTACATCCAAATCAAGGTAAATTTTCATTTTCCATTCACTCTTACTTCATAACTAGATTAATGATAGTTGCATGATGATAACCTTATTGAAAAATAGATGGTGTTTGGGGTAGTTTTTGAAATTAAACTAGGTTTATAGATTTGTTCGAAAAACATAGCTTTTTTACTTTTGTTACAGCCACCAACATTCCCACAATGTCCCGAGCATAAAGATTTCATACAAATATGGGTAAAATGATATTGAAACGGGTGTGGGGAAGTTTAAGGGTCCCTTTGTTTAAAAATTGTATTTAGTCCTCTTTTAGGAGTTATTTCAAAATAACTGCTTATTTATCTTCTAGGATAGTTACTTAAGTGTAATATGCTGAAATTATGTTGGGAAATACAGGTTTTAGGACGGAAAGGCATCATTGATACGCCTAGTGTTCATTATAGATAAATTCTGCTCTGGTGACCTTCATCCTATTATGGCGGCCTTCATAATCCCGCCAAGTCGAGATTATGACCTCTGTGGCGGGATGCGCCAAGAAGTGGCCTTACCGTTTACACCAACAATTTTATTTTCTTTATTCTCAATTTTTAGCCTTACACTATACTTTCTCATTCTAACTTATATTCTACTTATTGAACGCTCTCAGAATGGCTGGACTAAAGAATGAACAATTACCTTTCATCCAGTTTTCTGATGCCACGAGTTAAGAGAGTCACTACTTAGCCCAAACAACATGTGTTCTTTTGGGAAAGGGGCTTTTGTGGATTACACACAGCTATAATAGAAGGCAACCTGCATTTTATAAAATGCTCTCCCTTTCTCCGCCTTTCGCATTCTCTTTTGATACGCGTCTGTTGTAGACTTAAGTTCCCGAATGGGGCTTCAACTACTAAGATTCCAGTTGCGCGTTCCACTTGGGTGAGGGAGTTTTATGCCATCCTCCCAATCTTCCTCTGGGATGACTCTTACCCAGTCATCCATGTCCGGGGAGATGATATACCCTGATTGCCATCACTATTAATTATGTATTAGTGTTGCCTGATGTTCCAAATGTAGATTTTGAGGCCAATCTAAGAGAGATGGATTTGGAGTGGCTGAGAGACACTCTGGTTGAGGAAATGCAGAGGGATCACGTATACTAGGCTATTGTAGAGGAAACTAGTAGCACGGATTGGTTACCGTATGCTAATAAGTTGCTAAATTTGGTTACTAGGAGGATCTAACCGTCAAACAACTTCACCAACGTGACCTTTCCTCGGGGTTTGGTAGTGGCTTGTGCCATACAGGGTATACAACTGAACATGGGGGAAGAAATCATCTCAGAATTGAAGATGTTCTATAAAGGTAACAAGAAGACGTTATTTCTCGCTGTCCTTATCACTACCCTGTGTAAGAGGGCAGACGTGCCTCTTTTTGATGGTGAATAGGTACTTCCTATGGATCCCCCCTTAGCCCTCTTTTGGTTAGAAAAAGTTTTACTTATAGGAGAAAGAGGAGAAGGATGGGCAGGGTTAGCAGTAGTAAGGCGACCTTAAATTCAGATGAAGATGACCCACAATTAGGTGAATGGGTTGAACAAGATCTGGAGGTTGTCTAGAAGAAGATGGAGAGTCCCTACGTCGACTTCACTTTTGTTCCACCCAATATAGCCTAGTGGTTGAGATGATCCATCGCTAACAGCGCCAGGAGAGAAAGAACTACCTAGCAATGGACCTTTTTGATGATTCAACTTTTGAAGGTAGTAAAAATCATATTCACTTATATTGATCCAAGGCATGAGATTCCCATAGCGGGGAAGGATGATTACGTTCAATTTTTGTAGTTGGAGGAGGCCGTGACCGCCGTAGTGCCCCCGAAGTAGTTAAATTCTGACACCGACAACCCTTGGTTGCAGGGTTCTTGAGTTTCTTTCTTCTCTTTTCTTGTAATCGTAAATATTACACTTTATTTTTATTTTCTCCCCTCTTTTTAAGTTTCTTCCTGCCAGAGGACATGATGCGTTGTGTTTTTGGATGTCTGGGAAGTCCTATGTTTTAAGTATAAGGTTCCTAATAATACTTTTACTTCTGTTGCTAAACACTATACAGAGTTGCAGTGATTTGTTCAAATCCCATTCGGGTTGACATTTTGAAGTTAGGAAAATAAGGGAGGTTGGTTTGAGTTTGTGCCTCACACTATCCTTCTTTGGAGGGATAACTCGTGCTTTGGCGGTGTCGCTATGGCAGGAATAATTCCGCCCTAGCAGTTCAAATTGGACAAAAACCCAGACTAATAATTTTGGGTTCTTTTTCTTTTTCTAAGATTTCCAAGTTTCCCATCTTAACCAATTAAACTAAGATAAATCTCCAAGCTAGGAAAATCATTAACTACTATGAATCAATCTTAACGACACGACATTCCACTAGTTCTCATTTATTCAATCTTAAACTAAAACATCCCAGGATGCACCCAAATATTGACACAATTATTAATTGGTTACGATGCACACTCGGATTCTATTTTACGAATCACCTCGTAAATTATCTAGACCTTTACACCAGCTTAGTAGTGTCACGACCCAAAACCGAGCCGCAACTGGCACCCACATTTACCCTCCTATGTGAGCGAACCAACCAATCTAAATTTATCATTTCACTTTAATATCACATAAAGCAGGGCGGAAGACTTAAACTCATAATACAGACAATTCAATAACTTCTAAATCAACTTCTATTATTCCCCAAATCTGGAAAGTCTCACCACAAGAACATCATTGATCAATTTACTAACTAAGAGTATTCCTAAGAATCTAAAACAATAAAGCGGTCTATAATGCCCGAAACTTCAGCATCAGACATGAGGAGAGATCCGTCAAGCTAAAGCCATTAAGCCTCACCCTGAATATTCCGGTGTGGACAGACTGGCTTGAACTACTGTTGATCGAAGATGACGGCACGTTTGCTGCACTCCCACAAATGAACCAAAAGGAAAACATAAATTAGTGGTCAAGTACAACTACACGTACTGGAGTAGGTATCATCGGCCAACTCCAAGAAAACAGTATATATAATACCTCTAAAATCAACTAATCCCTTAGATGCAGCATTACATTACCATAAATCCTTGTTTACAACCCCAAGCCATCATGAGACTCAACCTCCTCATCATAACTCATTTGGGAAAACATTTTTCTTTGATCTATAGATTAGTAATCTTTCAAGATTCATTATATTATTTACTACTCTCGTGTCGGTACGTGAAACTGCCGCCTCCTCATTCTAGCCTGGTTGGTGTCCTCGCGGTGGTTTTTTTTGTGTCGTGAGTTGGGGTGGTAACCGGGGTCTCTCCTGCCGTTTCTTCTTCTGGGTTTGTTCTCGTTCTGTCGAAGAGTGGTCCTTACTGATTGTGACCGAGCTAGCGATACATTAATGAAGATCTTGACCTGGGTGTGGTTCATGAAGTTTTGCCGACGTTGGGCGCGAACTTCCTCATTCATGTTGGGGGCTATCCTGGTATCGCACGTGTGCACCCGATCCCTAACGAGCCCTGGTGTCGGACGTTACAGCTTTTGATTGCCGAAGCCGATACTCACACTCCTTAGCGATGCAAGGTTGAAGGGGGGTGCTTAGCCTTTGGGACCGTAAACGTGGCACCCGAATCCATAGACATCCTGGGGTGCGGAAGTGACACAATCCGATCCTCATATTCTATCCTGATACCGCGTAACGTGTGGGTTCACCTCGTCATATACTATCCTGGTGTCGGAACGGACACTCCGAGCCTCATAGTCTATCTCGCGTTTGGTGGTTGCTCGGCAAAGGCGTGCACCCGATCCCATACAAGCCGCGCTAACAATAGACACTGTGCACACTATCACGCAGTGCTCCAGGCCTTTACAGCCTGGGATGAGTCGGGAGGGTCCTATGCAAAATACGCACCAAGGAGAGGGGGGGCTCATCAGAACAAAGGATTGGGGTGTCTTCTGTCTTCAAGATTTAAGATTCATTAGCTTCATCATGCTTATGTTATCACAAGCTATATATATTAAGAGCAATATGCTCCACACATTAAGCATAAAGAAGACTTATAATACTACTCACCACATATCTCGCTATTAAGGTTTACTATTACTACGAATAGTTAAAACCATAACCTACCTCCACCGAAGATTAGTGATCCAAGCAAGCAATTTCCCCAGCTTTGTTTTCTCGTCGTTCTTCGTCTTCTCGTTCGCCTTTTCTCTCTCCTTCTTTTGTTCTTTCTATTTTTCTTTATTCGCCAGCTTCCTTTTACCCTAATTACTTATATAACTTAAGTTTTAAAGATGGCACTAATAATCCACTAATTAACTTAAGGTTACCGTCTTTTAACCCCCAATGGAATTTAGACTTATTAACATTAACCCCTATAACTTATATAATTAAAGCAGGAATAGTCCAAAAACGTCCCTTAACACTGAAAGAAATCCGACCCGAACCTGGGATTGCGGAGCCCGTGACGGCCGTCGCGCCTGCGACGGTCCCCGTCCTGGCTGTCCGTCCGCTGCTACAGAGACCGTTTTTAAGTGGATGGCCTGTGACGGGCCGTCAAGCAGGCGACGGTCCGTCCTTGCCCACTCCGGTCACGACGTTCAGAGAGTCGATTTTCAGTACCCAATTTCAGAATTTTCCTAAGTTTGTTTGAACTGACACCTTCCACGACGGTTTTCGTCGTGCCATCCGACGGTCCGGCGTGGCCTCCGTCACCTCGGCCGTTTTTCCAGAATAAAATTCTGTTGCTCAAACGACTAAACAGGTCGTTACAAGATACCAATTTTACCCTCGTTCGTCCCCGAACGAATCCCAGAAGGAAAACAAGGGGCTAAAAGGAATAACCTGAATCTGTACCAGATTTGGGTTATCTTTCTCGCATATCTTGCCTCCTTCCCCAAGTGGCTTCTTCACGTGTCGCTTCGTCCATTGAACTTTGATAGATGCATCTCCCTTGACCTCACCTTGCGAACTTCTCTACTAAAATAGCAACACAGGCTCCTCCTCATAAGACAAATTCTCATCAAAAAGCCAAAACTGGAATCCCAACGGATAATGTAATTTCCATCCCCATGGTATCTTTTCATCAACATCGACACATGGTACCGGATGTACTACTCTGGACGCCCTGGGGCAAGGCATAACTCAATATCAACCTCCCCTACTCGCTAGTACTTCAAAGGGACCACATGTACCTTGGGGGGGCTTCGCTTGCCTCTTTTACCAACCCACCGCATCACCCCCTTTTCCTTGGTGAAACTTTCCAAAACAAGATGTCACCCTCCAGAACTCTAAGTCTGCTATACTTTCGACATCTGATATTCCCTTTGTCTACTTTGGCGCCGCTAGAAAGCTTTTCTTGAATAGATTTCATCACTTTTTTCTATGAACCCGCAAAAGATCAGTACCCCCAAGGTCTATAACCACGCAATGCTCAAACCACCATGTGAGGACCTACATCTCCTACCATACAATGCTTCAAATGGGGGCCATACGAGATTGCTTGATTGATAGCTATTATTGTAGGAAAACTCCGCTAGGGTAAGAAGCTATCCGCAATGGCCACCCGAATTCTAATCACCAATGCCACGAAGCTAGCCTCCACCTTGAATCGTTCGCTCGACTGACCATGTCGGTCTAGGATGGAACGCGGTACTAGGTCCAACTAGTACCCAATTCTGCCTTCAAATGTTTTTTCCAAAACTTAGAAGTAAACACTGCGTACCTCTATCTGATAATGATGGATAGTGGAACTCCATGCAATCTAACAACTTCTGGATGAAGTTTTGGCTAAACTTCTCTTGCATTTGTTAAGTCACCTTAAACCGGAATGAAATGAAGCACACTTAGTTTAAAAACTGTCCACCCTCAACCCAATGGAGTCGAGACTTGCCCATTCTTTGGAAACCAACCATCGAGTCCATTTCAATTCTCTCTCCCATCTGTCCATTCGCGGATGGGCATTCCCCTCTGAAGTGTTTCTCCGGCACTTTGGTGTTCCTGTGACTTTACCCACTTGTTGCAGTTTTGGACATTGCAATAAAATCCACAAATCACGCTTCATTCTTCTCCAACCGAAGTGTTTGGCTTTAGGTCACGGTCCATCTTTGTTGCAAACCCGGAATGTATCGAATACCTTGAACTATGAGTTCTCGGCAGAATAGTGTTGATCAAATCATCGCGCGAGGTACACTACCTTCCCTTAATCCTCAAAACAAAAACACCTTCTCATCGCTTTTTTTTCTTCTTTACTCTCCTTGCAACACCTTATCTCCCTATCTCGGATTCCGCTTCAGTTTTCTCGTCATCAACTTTTTTCCCTTGCTCTTGTCAAGAACAATAAGATTTGCCTACTCCACAACACAAGCTAAAAATCCTCCCTTCTCATTTACTTCTAATCTCAATAGGTCCGTTAGCCAGAATCTGAACTTCTCTGCCAATGGGCCCTAGAAGCTTGCAAGTGAGCTAGACTACCTTGCTTACCGCCTTCTACTTAGACGCACCGCTACACATTCGCCTTCCCCGGATGATACAATATCTTGATGTCGTAGTCCTTCAGTAGTTTCCATCCATCCCTCTTTCTCCAAATTCAATCTCTCTGAGTGAAGACATACTGTTAGACTACGATTGATCCGTTAGACCTCACACTTCCCCATATAAGTAGTGTTCGCCTTTGGCTTTAATGGCAACACCACTGCAGCCACTCTAAATCATGGTCGGCTATTACGTTCATGGCACCTTAAATTGTCTTGAATCATAAGCAATCACATTCTCTCTTGCATTATCACTGCACCCAACCCAATAAGATGCATCACAAACACAATGAAGTTCTTCTTGCCTTCCACTGGCAGGGATAATTGGTTCAGTAAGTCAAACATAGTCTGAGGTCTGAAAGCTTTCCTCACACTCATCCGAACCATAACAAAGGGAACATTTTTTGCTTATCAATTTCTCAGTTGGGAAGCAATAGAAGAGAAGCCCTTGACAATCACGTAATACTGGCTAAACCCAACAAAGCTTCTTATTTCTACACTTAGTGGTCTTACCCAATTCTTCACTACTTTTTCGATCTTAAAGGGATCAACCATCACTCATCCCTTAAACCACGGCCCCAATAAGGACACTGCATCTAGCCCAAAACTCACACTTAGAGAACTTGGCATAAAGCTTGTTTCTCCCTCAACATTATCCATACCATTCTCATGCTCCTCAGGTTTTTCCTTCTTACTCCTTGGAGTATATGCATATATCATATAAATACGATCACAAAGAGATTCTCAAATATGGACTTAAATCCCGTTCATCAACTCATGAACTCAGCATGGGTCATCGTATACCAAAGAACAATCACTACACATTCGTAATGCCCCATACTGTTCTAAAGCAGTCCTTTGGCACATCCGTTGCTCGATGTTTCAAATGATGATACCGATCTCAAGTCACTCTTCTAGAACACAAGCACCTTGTAATGATCGAACAAGTCATAATGCGAGGAAGAGGGATACTTGTTCTTTATAGTCACCTTGTTTCAACTGCACTTTAGTCTCAATTCACATCCTAAAACTCCCATCTTTCCTTCTTTACAAACAAAACTGGAAGCACCCCAGGAGATGCACTTGGTCTTAATGAACCTTTGCTCAACAACTCTTGAAGTTGGGCTTTTTATAAAACTCTCTTAACTACCCTAACCTCCGCGTGTAGCCATTCTATCAGGGGGTAGAGAAATGGGGCGAAGTACCCGGTTTCCAGATCATACAGAAGTCAATATCAGAAGCCCCCATCCCTATCTGTGGCATATACCCTGAAGAAATCTGCAGGGAACACTCAAGAAACTCACGGACCACCGAAACCGACTCATCGAAGGTAGCTTGGTAGTTGGTCATCCTTGAGAATTGCCAAGAAAGCCAAACACCCTTTACTACCCATTTTCTTAGCACGAGGAAAAGGCGAATTGATACGCACCGGGTGGAAGTGTAGTGCACCCTCCCCCATTTAACGATCGCTGTCCCAGGCTTGCTAACGCACCGTTTTTTAGCATACAATCCGAGATCTCAAAATTGCGGGAGAAGCCAAGTCTACCCCGAATTACATCAAAATCTACCATTTCTAAATTCACCAATCTTACTAATTGTTGGGCTCCCCACAAGTTCACCAACCAGACCTATATACCCTTTTCATACTACCCAGACTCACCTAACCGCGTAGAAACATCAATGGCGTATCAAGTAATTCACAATGTAAATTTAGATAACATTAGCAAATGAGGACAATAACCTAAGAAAAATGGTTGGATCCAGGAGCAACACAATACAGAGCACATGAAATCACAAACAGGATTCCTATTATGGACAGCATCAGATGTCTCCCGCCTCCGATCTCCCAGGCATCATAACAATGGCCCTTTCCGTTTGTTTTGTCTGTTGCCCCTACCATGTTGTTGATGTAGTGGCTCCGTTTGCCCATCACCCCGGCCATTTTGGTGACGCCACCATTAACCTCGACCCACCCTCGTCCTCCTGTGATAACGGCCTCTGCCATGAACCACGACTCTACCTCTAACTGTTGGGGGTCTATCACTCTGTTTTGGAAAATCCTCTTGATATGCCCAGTATCCCCACGCCCCCTGCACAACACTCCTCTAGATTCACGCATAGGTCTCTCAGAAGTTGACCGATCTGACGTGGACCCCCCAACTACATGCTGTAGTGGAGACTGATGGGTCGAACTGAGTAACCTTCCGAACCCTAACCCTGTCCCTCTAGAGTAAGACCCATTAAACTCACCTACCCTTTCGAAACCTCTTTGAAATGGTCCGACGCCGTGTTGATCATCCTGTCTTCAACTCCTTCTTCCACCTCTACGTACGAAATCTCCACTTCTTGGAAGGTTTTGCCCGTAGCCGCCTCCTGTCAGGCTGAAATTCCGCAACTCTGATCTCAACCCCTTCACAAAACTGCGAATCCGCTCTTGGTTGACTGAAACATGTGGGTGCATCTCTGGATAGTGACGAAACTTAGCTCATAGCTACCGACATCCTAACCTTGCCTCGGCTCAAAAACTCATCCTTTTCCTATCCCTCAAGTACGGGGATCTACTTTTCGCATAAAACAAACTAGAGATGAAGCCCAAGTCATAGGTGTGCCTCTGTGGGTTGACATTCAACATGTGACCTCGCCACCACATTTTTGTCTTGCCCTTGAACTGATAACTCACGAACTCAACACCAACCGTTCTACTAGACCCATCTGTGTATAGCTCATGAACAGTCCCCCCCCCCCCCCCCCCCCCCCCCCCCCCCCTTTTCACCAGAAAAATATCGTAATCAATCCTCAGAGTCCTGCACCCTTAAGACTGAGGTTTCAATTTCAAGAACTTACTAAAAAGCTCATGCGATCATCGTCATTATAGGCCCATTAGTCAGACGTGGAAACTTTCCTATGTCCCCGTGAGGCATCCATACTTGGAGCCATAGTGGCTGCATGTTGTACCTCTGAAAACCGGAGGTGTTGGTTGCAGAAAACTGGAGGTGCCTGAACCCTGATCATTTAACCCCCTAAAGATAAGTGAGAAACCTGATTGATCAACTCTGGGTAAGGGTTGGGGTGGCATTTCCTCATTCTGTACTTGTTCATCCCTTCCCCCATCACGCCATCTTTCCCCTTCTCCCTTACTACTATTCCTACTATCCTCATCCGGTGGAGGATTCACCGGCCCTAGGCACCAGGGGCTAGGGCTGTCCTCTCCCCTCTAGAGGACGTCCTCCCACGACCTCTACCGCTGCCTCGTGCCACTGTTGCACTTTTCGGCTACCTCCCCAGTGGCTGGCTCAGATGCATCTTTTCCCTTGCTGATGTGATTTTGGCCGTAGTTCGTTGCTCTCATTCAACCATCTGCGAAATAGAGTTGAAGAATGGTCAGATACCAATTTGTATCACCGGATACCACGTGGATCCAAGTAATAGCACGAAGAGAGAAAGAAGAAATGGACTTTTCCTAAGTCTTATAGCCTCTCAAAACAGTAAAAGGCGTCCCCCCTACCGTTCTTTAGACTCTACTAGAACCTGTTCCTGTTTGATGGACCAACGAACCTAAATGCTCTAATACCATGTTTTTCACGACCCAAAACGAGCCGCGACTTGCACCCACATTTACCCTCCTATGTGAGCGACCACCAATCTCAAACTTTAATCATTTCAATTTAGAATCAACAAAAAGCAATGCGAAGACTTAAAACTCATAAAAAAAGACACGTTCATAACTTCTAAAATTCACCTTCTATTAATTCCCCAAAATCCTGGAATCATCAACCACAAGACATCTATGATCAATTTACTAACTAAGAGTATCTAGAAGCTAAAACGAATACCAAAGCCTATTCTATGCCGAAACTTTCAAGGCATCAAACATTAGAATGAGACCCATTCCAAAGCTTAGAAGATAGCTCCCCCTGAAAATCCGGTGTGACAAGACTCGGCTTGAACTACTGTTGAGGCTTCGAAGATGAACGGCCGTTTGGCTGCACTCCACAACATACAAAAGGAAACATAATAAGTAGGTGGGCGTACACACCACAATACGATTAGGTATCATCGGCCAACTCACAAAGAAACCGTCTATATCAAGTTACATCATTAAATCAACCTAATAGCCTTAGCATGCAGCATTTAAAAATTACCATACTTCTGGTTAACAACACCAAGCACCATCAATGAGGAACTCGTCACCTCCTCATCATACTCATTTTGGGAAAACATGTTCTTTAGATTGAGTATATTAGTATCTTTCAGAATGCATTAATTATTTACTCTCGTGGGTCGGTAACGTGACACTCTCCGCTCCTCATTCTACCCTGGTACCGGAAACGTGGCAACCACGATCCTATCTACCGGTTCGGAACGGGACCACTCTATCTCATAATTCTGCCTGGTACCCGGAACGTGGCCACCCCCCCCCCCGATCCATTCTCCTATCCTGGTGTCGAACGTGACCTCCGAGCCTCTATTCCTATCCTGTTAACCGGAACGTGCACCCGATCCTATACTAATCCTTGGTTCGGACGTGACACTCTCCCGATCCTCATATTCTATCCTGGTACCGGAATGTGTCAACCCGATCCATATACTATCCTGGTGTCGGAAACGTGACACTCCTATATACACTCGAATTCATCATAATTCTATCCGGTGTCCCGGAACGTGGCACCGATCCCCTAATCTATCTCACTACTTTTCGTGTCATTAAGCCTTCTTTAATACCACGGCATCATCATTACAAGTAGATTAGGTTTTCTTCAAGAATTTAAGATTTCATAGTTTCATCATGCCTTATTTTATCACAATCAAATTATAGAATTATATAATTACAATCATGCATACCACAATTAAGCCTATAGAAGACTTTAATAAGACTACTCACACATATCAATTCTATTGAGAGTTTACTACGAATAGTTAAAAACCATACCCTATACTACCTCCGCCGAATATTAGTGATCAAGCAAGCAATTTTGCCCAAGCTTTGTTTCTCTTCGTTTCTCTTCTCTCTTCTTTCCTCTTCTCGTTCGAACCTTCCTCTCGTCCTTCTCTTTTTCTTTTCTTTCTAT
Organism: Solanum habrochaites; assembly: GCA_027704765.1. Lineage (NCBI taxonomy): Eukaryota > Viridiplantae > Streptophyta > Magnoliopsida > Solanales > Solanaceae > Solanum > Solanum habrochaites. The sequence goes on along the minus strand of JAKWJA010002500.1, from coordinate 58,295,359 downwards.
TTTTCTTTATTCAAAGCCCTCTCTTCCTTTACCCTAATTATTAATAATTAAGTTTTAAAAGATGTGCACTTATAACTTAAGGTTACTCTTTAACCCCCAATATTAGACTTATTCACATTAACCCTATAAGTTATAATTAAAGCAGGAATAGTCAAAAACGTCCCTTAAAACTATAAAGCAATCCGACCCGAACTGGGATTGCGTAGCCCGTACGGGCCATCCGCGCCTTGCGACTGTCCGTCGCCTGCTGTCCTGCGCATGATACAGAGACTAGTTTTAAGTGGTGGGCCTGTGACGGGCGTCGAGCCCTGCGACGTTCCGTCCTGCCACTGGCCGTCACCGACGTCAGAGAGTCGATTTCCAGTATCCAATTTCCAGTTTTCGAAGTGTTTTGAAACGACCAACCCCTTACTCCACGACGTTCCCGTCGTGCCCGTGACGGTCCGTCGTGGCCTCTTAACCTCTGCCAGTTTTTCCAGAATAAAATCTGTTGCTCAAAACGACTAAACAGGTCTTTACAAGTAGTGACTTCCTTTTTGAAACGATTTTCATGACACTCAATCATTTATAACTTGCATAACTTCAACCAACTGTCCAACACAATTCACAAATTTTAAGGTTCAAGCACACATTATAGTACACATAATCAACTCATCATATTCAAGAAATTAAAACTTCACCTTCACTCTAAATTAAGGAATCAAAAAGTACACACTCACTCAATTAAGTAGATTCTCAAGACAAGCGCAAATTTTCAATTAGTTATTTCACTACATGTATGACAATTACTGATCATCCATGCAATTATATTGCCCATAGGGCCATATACCAAGTGGAACCTTCCTAATTTCAATTTACCTTGCTTGTGTTCCTTCAGTCGCGATCGCGACTTCTGCTTCACTTTGTTGAGATACCAATTAAAATCGGGAGATACCAATTGGACACAACTCATACCACAAGCTACACTTCTCACAAAAGAAGACAATGAGTGGAACAATTGCCTAGAATTCTTTCTAGCATCCCAAAGATTAGGTGTGGACTTCAACACACCGATCCGCAGCACTCTAGTCCATATTTTGCTCTTGTACGGAGATATCGGTAACCTAGGCTCTGATACCAATTTGTCATGACCCAATCCACCTGGCCGTGCGGGCACCCACTCTAGACCTAAGTAGGAGAATCCTCATATACCAATAACTAAACATGTGGAAAATTAGAGAAAACAGAGATGAATAAATACTATAATTTTATAAATAAAATCTTTAGACACACCTTTACTTAGACCTGTAAATTAATTTAAACAACTACCACGAAATCCAATCTAAACAGATACAAGAGCTACTAAGAGTACAATTGAACAAAATAAATAAAAAGACATGGCTCCCAATATGCTGAAGGGAGAATAGAAGTTGTTGAGGAGTTACTTTGTCTTCACCTAATTAAACGTCACCAATCCCGCATCCGGACTATTCAAAAGATATATCAAGATTAGTATCAATACAAAAACAAGTGAACGGTAGGACATCGGTCACACACATAAGAAACCAAACTAACAAGATCATAAATAAACCTATCGTCGGGCGTAACACATCACCTCCATGTTTTAGCTCACCTAGTTTGTTGTTATAATACTCCCACAGTCATGCTACCTGTGTTCATTCGATCATGTTTTTTAGTAAAAATATTTCAACATTTCAGTTAGCAGTTTTTTATTTTGACACAATGATTCGTACTTGGTCAGTGCTTCAACTTAATTTTCAGTGATGGTTTATATTTTCATTCTTTGCTCAATTGTATATGTCTTGCTGCTCGAATTATGCCTGTACAACTTATATATATTTTTTCCGAGAGTATCTATTCCTATATCCTGCTGCCTCCAGTACATTCCAATACTGACACTACTCTGTGCGTTTGTTTGTTCGTGATTTAGGTTCTGTAAACCTACATATCGAATCGTGCCTTAGATCAATTTTGTGTCCACGTTAGCAACTTTCCGTGGTTAATTAATCCTACTTCGAGGACAATACAGCCTGTTCTTGTTAGTATTTATACAGTTTTTTCTGTTAAAGGTTAGAGTAGTTGGGGGGTCACGTCCCAGCAACTCAAACCAGTTAAAGGCTTTTTCAACCTGTAGTAAAATCAACTTGATTTTGTTAAGTTTTCTCCGGTTGTTATTGTACTCTTAGTATGTTTTTATATATTAACTAGTTGGTGTATTCCCCACTGTAAATTAATCCATTTTGTTTTTGCTTCCCATAGTATAGATCATATTCATGTTATTCCGCAGTTATGCTCTCATAATATAGACATAGAGGTTACTTGGATCACTCGTGATCCTAGGTCCCTTGGTTTTGCTTCAACGGGATAACATTGGGTTGTGACAATCGGTTACTATATTTGGAGATTCTATAACCAATAACCATCACAATGACCTTCCAATGATATAATGTCTCCCCACAATTGTTGAACTTTCCTATAACCTTGACAAGGTGTAGAACAAACTGAACTCATTATCAGTTTAATAGGCCTTCTCGAGAAGTGCTGATCTTCCGAAAGTCGGCTATGATCTATCCTACCATGTTAACGTAGTTTTTATGGGGTAAATGAGTTATACCAACTACACGCCTACATATGTGTCAATACTACTCCCCATATATATTCTTTTCATAATGTAAAAAATACTCTCTGGTTTGAGATAAAGTCCTCCAAGCACCTCTTTAAAGGTAAATCAGAGAATCCTATGTCAACTCAAACTTCCTAAAACTCTTTAATTTTTTTTGAAACAATACTCTTTAATGAAAATACAGCTACACTTGGGGGAATCTTATAGTTTCCCGTGTATAGAGGTCTTTTCATAATTAGCATTTATACTTTAACTTGCCCTGAAGCTTATGCAAAATTCTCAAAATCAATTTTAAGAAATATGCTCTTGTAAAGTTCTGAAGAAAAACTCATCGGTTCATGTTTAGATTACAACATGAATAGATAACTTAAAGATCTCAAATCATATTGTAGTGCAACTTATAATCAATAATTTAGAATTTATAAAAAATAACTCAAGGCAAAACCCTATATTTTACTTTTAATGACTGAATTAAAATATATCCGAACTTTGACCGAGATCATTGTAACAAGCACAAACTTTTACCAGGACCTTTTTGCCCTACACTATTTAATATATTGTATTTTAAGGTTCATATGTGCCCATGTGGACATCATAAATATTGAATCATTATAAATAATATTTTTTCCACGTGGGTATATATATACCTTTAAAATACATTATTAAATAGTGCAGGAGGGGTAATAGGTCCTGCCCAAAGTTTGGGATTGTTACAACAATTTTTGTAAAAGTCTGGATATATTTCGAACCCTTCCCCTAAAAAGATTGATCGACAGTCTTAAAACCCTTAATTATGTATAAGAACATTGAAATTTAGGTTTTAAAGGGATGAGGAGATACAAATACACCCATACTTAAAACTGTCAGATTGATCTATGATTTCTATCTACAGCCCGTAGGACTTTTTATGGCCTATTCTTGTCAACCGTATATTCAACTTCAAACACCTAAAATAAATATATCCCCACGAGATCTTTCAATGAATCATCAACAAGTCTACAATGTGGAGACACCTTTTGTGAAACTCAATTTTTTGGGTCATTTCTAGCAGTCTCTCCTACGACCCATAAAATTGCCCACGACATGTAGTTCCTTCTCATAGTCTCAAAGTTCTATTAAATTTTCTTTGTATGTCTGGGATGCTTCTATGGGCACTTTCAACGGTTAATAGACGTTTCCATGACTCGTCCTATCAACCTTTAAGACACATTACAGAACTCAAATTTTCCATGACCTACCTTGGTTCCTAGGACTCCCTTAGCTCCCTTAATTAAAAGGTAAGAACATAGTGTTGTGGTTTTTCCTTTGAAAAAGAAAGGTTTCCATGATAAATATGTGTTTTATAGTTTTGTGATTGTATATTTTCCTAAACTCACAAGAACCTGGTTCATGAATAGAGGGCACAATTTCTTCTATTGGTATAAAAGCAGGTTTTCTCGTCTGAAGATTCACATCTTGAAAAATTTCAATGCCTGCACTACCTACACCACAAGAAGCAACTTCCCAAAAGCGACCACTATTGTTCTATGGAAAGTATTATGGATTGTGAAAGAACCGCATAATGTATCACTTAGTAGGAGAAAATCCAGATACCTGAGGATTCGTATTGGATGGTCCAACCATACCTATAAAAATGGAAATTTATGGAATCACTCATGTACCAAAGGAAAGGAATGAATGGAATGATACGGGTAAACTGGAAATTCAGAACAATAATAAGGCTAATAAGATATTGATATACGGTATAGGTCAAGATGAATACAATCGAATCTCATCATGTCAATATGCAAAATCAATATAGGAAACACTACCAAGTATTCACAACTGTACAACTCATGTAAATAAGTCTAAAATTGACAATTTTATAGGCAATATTAGTTACTTCAAATGGAGTACAAATTTCATTGCAACTATAAATGAAATCTACTCATTATGAGAAATGATTCCTAATGGAAAGGTTGTTAGAGAACTTTGAAGTTTTGGTCCAGAATATTGGGAGAGAAAGGTAAAAATTATTATTGAAACACGTTAATTAGATAAGATAGTTATGGATGAAATCATTGGAATCCATTTGATTTATGAACTTGAGAAAAACAAGGAAAAGAAAATTGGAGGAAAGAGAAGTACCTGGTTCATAAAGCTACACCACCTAATGATTTCGAGGATGAGAACATCACACTTATGCCCAAGTGATTCTTTAGAACTTTGAGCAGATTACAGGTTTTTTCAGAAAATGAACTTTCAAAAACTAACTAAGAAGGATCCAAAAAAAGAACTTTAAAAAAAACCAACCAAGAAGGATCCAAATGTAAATGTATGTCATAAATGTGAAAGTATACATGACTTTATCAATTTTTTTCCACTTTGAGCCTTGGAGCATAAGATAAAATATCTTGAGAAAAAAATTAAGAATGATAAGTATATTCCCAAAAATAAGAGGATCACCAATCAAGAAGCTAATCTCTTAGTTAAAAGGGCCTTTGTATGTATGGGAAATCAATAGGCGGAAGAGTATGAAGATGGTGGACTCAAAAATCAGCCAGTACTAGAAATTAGAGAGACAAACAAGTTTGAGTCTCTCGCACTAATCCCTTTAGAAGAAGCAAAAGAAATACTTAATAATCTCAAGAAACAAGTTTAGCATAGATGGAAAGAACAAATTCTTAGAGAGATGAAGAAGATGTCAAACATTCCAAAGTAAGATGTAATCACATTAGAGGAAATCCTCATTCATACTCTAAGAGAACACTTGACTCTCTTTGACACGCCGAATGCACATAGCCATCAATCAACTTAAAAGAGATATCAAATGATTGACAACTCTGCATCTCTAAGAAAAATAAAATGTGATGTAGAGAAAAATGATCATGTGATTCCAAATTTTTAAAAGAACTACGAAATTACCTATACTGAGTGAAAAAAAGAAATGAACTTCTACAAAATAACTTTCGTATCACTAAATGGAAGCACCACCACAACTGTATATGAACAATATCCTCCTTATGCTTGACAAAATCCAAAAGGGTCAAATCTATCTACATACACATGTAATAAGGTTCGGTTCAAAAGTTTTTTTGAAATTATAATCCCATCAGACTATTATGTATTCAATGTGGGACTGCCGAAACATAAAAGTAATGCATGTCCTAAAAAGTTAAAAGCACATCAAAATATTCTAAGGTTTCTTAACCCAGGTGGGGAAATAATCACAAAACTAGTTCCCAAACCTAAAATTTATTCAAAATGGGCTAAGAAAAATCTCATCCAATATTTTTCTAATAAACATGGATTAAGTGGATCTTGGTACCCAAAACTAACTTTTGAATATTGATGTAGGAACTGACAGAAGGACTTATTAAGTCATGGTATCTAGATAGTGCATGCACTAGATAGATGAATGTTGATAAATATAACTTTCTCTCACTAAGTAACTACAAGGGTAGAAATGTAAGCGTTTTGGAACAAAAAAAAAAGTAAATGTAGGGAACCAGAAAAGATTGCTCCCCCAATCACACTCAAGAAAGTAGACATGTTTTTCTAGTAAAGAGGATGACAACACTCTTCTAGTGTGTCCCAAATGCATGATAAGGGAAAAATGTGATGTTCACTTCAAATGAATGTAGAGTGTTCAATACTATCTCTGGGAAATTGGTTCTTCAATAAAAAGGCATAAGGAATTGCATAGTTGTAGAGGCCGGAGATATCATGATTCCTAAAGAGTATTCCACTACAAGTATGAATGGAGTCGCAGTGCACCATAACTAACATCTCTCATATTTAGTATAAGAGGTTGTGACACATCACTTTCTCAACAATGAATAAGGTCATATCAAGACACCTAGTCAAAGGCTTACCTACTAAGAGATTTAATGATGGTCAAGTGTGCGGAGCATGTGCTCAAGTAAAACATGAACAATCTTCATTCATACCAAAAGCAATGTTACAACCAAGCCTTTGAAACTACTTCATATGGACTTTCATCTTCGATAATTTCATCACCAGGTATGTGGAATTTTACTAGCGGGTTCCTCTCATCCAATGGATCCCTAGAATTTAGTATGTTCCATGATCTCACATAGCTTGTTTAGAGCTAGGGTTGTAAAATCTTGGTAATTTGTTGTGATTTCAGTTGCTATAATATCCGTAGTATAAAAAACATATTTTCTTAGAAATTGTACTTAATTTCTTGTATAAAACTCAGAACCCTATATTGTCTAAATTCTCTTAGTTTAGGAATTATACTTCCTAGATCAGTTAAACAAAAAATCCTGCTTCAAATTTCGAACGTCACAGTCTTAATATATAAATGTTTTCATTTTCTGTTAGCCAAGGGTCACTTTTATTGATATTCAGTATTATGAGTGCTGTTTTAGCTTCGATGTATCATTTGGGATTATATTTAACGACGAAGTTGTACTAGGTTAACGCGACCCTAAAACTCCCCAGAGCTAGCATGCCCGCATAGATTATTAAGTTCCCCATGTTACATCATTATTGAGGTGATCACAGACCAGCGATCATAATCCTTTATTACCCTTGCAAAGGTATTGTTGAGTCCTCTGCAGATGGGCAGTTATAAGGCGATATGTGACATCGCCCGCTTAGCTCGGTGGTGTTGTCGATGTAGTAGCTCTGATAGTCAACTTTTAAGGTGCTTTGACCAGGCTTTTGTATATATATTATTTGTCCGTTACACTTAAGTATATATCTAGGATCTTTGCTCAATGCATCATGTCTACATGAGGGTTGGTGTATTCTTCAACTGTATATCTTTTTATTGCAACTTAGAGAGTATTGTATATCTTCATGTGTAGTACATTTCATTCATGTACCAATACATCCTTTGTGATACTCATTTCAATGATATAGAGGTTCATGTGTCCTCAGCCCAGAGCAGGCTTCATATCATAATCAACCTGGGTCACATTTCAAACACCTTCAGTGGTTTTGGAATCCTCATATTTCGAGATAAATAGACATACTTTACATGTTGTCTTATTTTTAGAGTTTCCATTTTGTTCGAGTTAGTTTTCGGCAACCTCAATCCATTAAGTCGTTTGTGGACCTAGCAGTCAATTCAGCTTTTCATTTTTAATTTTATTTAGATCAATAAGACCGTGTGTGTGTTATGTTTATATATTATTCAACTAGTGGTCTTGTCCTTCTTCAGATTATTAAATGATTAGTTTTCCTCTTATTGCTTGTTACTTTGGCTGGTTTTTTTATTATGTTCATGGATAAATATCAGAATAGATTCCAGGGTAATTAGGTTTGGTACTCGTAGACCAGTCCGTTATTATCTGCAATGCGGTAGCCTGGGCAAGGGCGTGAACCCTTATTATTCATATAACTATACGATTAATGTTGTTTGACAGTTACAAACCAAAATTGAACTGTGACTCATTGAGACATCCCCCCCTACCACTCTACTTTGAGTTAGAGAGTATAATAAATAATATATATAATAATAATAATTCAAATAATACTACTCCTAATAATATAATATAATAATACTAATAATAATAAAAATAATCACAATAATAATATATAATAATATTTTTATTATTGTTTTATTGTTATTCTTATTAATTACTTAGTGTTCTTATGTTATTATTCCTTTTAACATCTTCAATAGACAAACTGTCAAGTTCTCAATCTACATACATGATATTTATTGAACATACAAATAATTATATATATAAACTATATATGATCGTCATATATCATCATATAGAGAATATTGTTATTATTTTTGGTTATTCTTCTTATTTTATTCCTTAAAACTCTTCAATAACAACATACAAACTTAATACACACTTCAACATCGAAGATATTTTTTGATGACCTTACAAATATAATCTATATATTAATAGATCTCTAGATACTATGACTATATATATAATAGATCATATTATATATATATATAATATCAATATACTAGTAATTATATAATATATTATATTGTTATTATTTTTGTTATTCGTTCATTATTATTATCATTCTGATTATTCCTATTAATTTCAATCTACCAAGTAAAGAAATTCTAAAATCACACATACTGATGATCATTTTGTGAAACAATTACCAGAAGACTATAACTTTAACTACAAGCAGGGAATTTGGCCAAAAAGATCAGAAATATATTTGAACTTGAACACCGAAATTGTTGTAACAATTCCAAACATTTTGACAAGACTTAGGTTACTTCTCTTTCTTTGGCACTATTTAACAGGGATTTTAAAGATATCTAAGAGTGTTAGGGGCTGGACAAGTTCTATTTTAATAATGAAAAGATTGTTTATTCCCTGTATAACCTAATATATAATTTAACTACATTATTAAATAGTGCGTGATTTAACTAGGTCATAGCCTAAAATTTGATATTGTTACAATAGGATGTTTCGGTCCATGTTTAAAATATATTTCAACTCATATATTCCCAAGTAATTTCGATTCAATCATGCTCAACTCATTGTTGGGATGCGGGAAAGCCTAACTACAATTATATTAGTCAAGCATCCATGTATTTTCAAGTAAGGGTGAATCTGGGGTATGGTGGGGCACATTATACACATAGACAAATAGACAAATTTAATGATGTCTACCATTCATAAATATTAATTTGTCACTTTGACAACTACAAATTAGTTTAACCACTATATAGACTATCATGTTTATATTAGATAAGCTCATCATTTATAAATATCCACAGAACGAATTTAGTAAAGAAATAACGACTATTATTTAGGGTAAAATCGAATAACTAACATTTTGACTAGGAGGTTTTGGAAAATCTATTGAAAAAGATTTATAGTCACAATTTGTTATCTATCCATAAATTAATCTTTGACAATTTCTCATAACCCCCGCGCCCCCCCCGCCTAACTAGATTTTTAAGTGGGGGGGGTTTTTAAACTAAGTCACACCACACGGAAAAAAAATAAAGGTTTCACTTTCCTTTTTTCCGAATATTTGGCTCCACTACGGTGAAACAACCCCCACGGTGGCCACCTGTAAAAAGGAAAGTGAAACTAGGAATCAAACTCCAATTTTCCTAACTTCTTTGTTCAGTCTTTACCCAAAGAAAGAATTTAGAAAACTTAGAAACAAAGGAATTTTTTTTTATAACTTTAGGTAGTTATATAAAGAAAGAAAACCTTGGAAAAATGAGCTATCTGAAAACATTGAAGTGTGACCAATGTGTTGAATAACAAAGGGATTACGTACTTTTTTTCTATTCTAAAACTATTTACAACATAATTTTTTCTTCTCTTTGGGACCAAGCGCGACTTTTTTTAATTCTTCCAACTCTTCACATCATAAGTGAAGGTCAAACTAAGTATGTCTTGATCCACTGTCTCACTGAATTCCCTCAGTTTCTACTGCGGGCTACTATATAGTGGATTTGCTCTCGAATCCTCCAATTAAATTCCTCTCCAGCAGATTGCAGAACAACACACGCATCAAATACAACTCTGATTGAATTTGCATTCATGCCATGCATCTCTTCTACGGGGCCACAAAGGTGATTGACTCTGTACTTTGGGATTAATACCATTGCCAATCCAATTTGCATAAGTCATATCACCTTCTGTACTTAGAATTAATTGGTTAGTGAATTAATGAATACAATCCAAAGTTTTATTTGAGCGTGTGTTTCCTTGCTATTGTCGAAGGGAACTTATTGGGAGTGATATTTGGGATGAGATCCCATCTACACATAGCCTGCAAGCAGATTTTTGGAGTGGGGATCTGAGACACTTGATCATATATCCTTTAGCTTGACCTTTTGTCTGGTTGTTGAGGATTGGGAATCAATAAAAATGGTTGAGCTTTGTTCCAATTGGAAAGGATATTGTTGTGTAACATTAAAAATAGAATAAAAGTACTGTTAATCTTCCATAAATATTGAATGTATTTGTCACATCAAAATTACATACTACTCTGCAAAATAGCTCATTTTCTCAGCTTTTTCTGATATAAAATGCCTCACGATGTCGAGACTTCCTTGTTTTCGGAGTTTCTTGATGAAATGCTATAGGAGTGCAATTTTGATTTTCTAAAACGAAGATTAAAATACTACAGATTAACTTTTGACACGAAGAAATAATCACAAATATCCTTATTTAGGAAGTGTAACATCTGTAACTCGAAATATCTAGTAGTAGCTCAGTCACTAATTTTTTTTTGGAAAGAAAAGTGAAACTGTGAATTTTGTCTAAGTTTAAAAAAATGAGTTTTGGTCATTTTCAAAAGACCATAACTCATCTCTCCGGATGAATTTAGAGTAGTTTCTTGATCTGGTTGGAAAGACCTTTGAGAGATCTTTTCCACCGCCCATTGAGTTTGCAAATAGGAATTTTTCTATCGTCTGAAGGGGAGATTTGCCTATCGGATGATTGCCATTGATTGCGGGAAGTCACAAGTTCCTCGTTTAAGTGAAGGCAAACTCGTTTTTTACTCTTATTTTCCCTAATTTTGGTTTTAAAGGGTTTATTTAGTGTGGACAATAACCTAACTAAGTTATTTTTGAACATCAAAAAACTCCCCTCAACCTAAGGCCTTCGTAGCAGAGGAAAAAAGAAGGACGGGGAGGCAGAAGCAAGGATTTGCCCAAGAAGTTAAGAACATTGAGTGCGGTTCTCGAGATTATCTTATCAGATAATGTTGAGGTCATTTTGTCTTGTTTTAGTTTACCCCCCGCCAATTTTGTTTCATCAGAGATTCATGAGTTGTTTACACATGTAAAAGGGAAGTTTCTTGAGAAAAATGTCCTAACTCTCATTGGATTGAATTGTTCGATGTCAATTGTTGTTTGATTATGGTTTTTTCGGGGTTCTTTTAGACATGAATCCACTGGTTTATTAAGGGTCCAATCGTCCAAGTGGTTGGGTGAATAATTAGGGAGGGTTGGAGATGAAAAACGCGTGAATAATTCGTCAGCCGCGTCAATGCCCCATGCAGTTCAACCATAACTGGCCTGCCTTACTTGTGGTTACCGAGGGAATGGTGCGCCTGGTATCTTGCCACACCTGTACTAGAAGCCAAGCCACAGTAAAGTGGTGATGGAAAGGTGACCCCCGCACGCATGGTTTTGTGCCATAGTTTTCACAGTTTATCCCTTTTTTTAAGTCCTTCAAAAGGTACATTACACCTTCCAATGGTTTTAATTAACGTCAAACTGATTTCTAAGAACCTAGAATCTTTAAATGATATTACGATCATAATATGTTCCTCCCCGGTTCCATGCCTCCTAATTTTTTCCTCATATGAATCACGTGATTTAATGTTATGATATTTTTATTTTAAATGTAGCAATGTTCCTCTATGAGATTCATCATGAACTGTAATCGACGTATATGAGTTAATTTCTTGAAAGCTAGCAATAGAGATAAAAGTTTATTGTTACCGCATGCTTCTAAACTTCATCTCAAGGATTAATAGGTGAAAGGGATGTACAATTTCAGAACAAACATTCCTTTAACTTATCATGGTTTGCCCATTGTACTGGTAATAAATATCTACGAATCTTTTTGACTTATATTGTTTAGAAGTGTTTGTCAAAAGTTTCAATGCGTGTCATGGTAATCTGCTTTGTTATGGGAGGTGAGGTTGGAAGGGGGGCCACTTGGTTTGATCAAGAGTGTTTTCTAATAACTCCTATTTATACTCACGCTACTTTCACATTCATTCACCATTCCCACTTTCAACGGTTACTCTTAACGTTATTGGAAAGAATTATTGATTTATTTACGGGGTAGTAGCCACGTGTCGTAATAACTTTTGGAATTCTATGTTAAATTAATGTGTTCCATTGACGAGGGGTATTGGTTTCAAAAGTATAGAGACTTTTAGAAATATTGTACATGAGATATGGTTGAGGTTGAGAACCTCAATTTCTTGGGCCTCTTTGCCCAAATAAAAGTATTTAAAGCACAAAAAGCCATGTAGTAGGTAAAGCAGGAGCTTCAGGTAAATTTTTCTGCCTGGAAACACTGCTTCAAGTTAGAGAAGTACGCATGGGAAAACATAGAATGATTTTTCCACGTTAATTCCAGGTACTAGCCTCTTCTTGGAGGACACGGTAAGGGCTTTTATTAGCATATCCAGCCCCTTATTCCACGCAAAGCGGGTCAAAATCTCAAGTCCAAGATGTTTCATCAACAACAAATATGGCATGATTTTGCCAGCCATATTTGGTGCAATAGATCCATAAATAGAGATTGGAACACCTCAAAGGTGGATTAACATTTTAGGGATCTTTAATACGCAGACAGGTTTAATGTCATCTTCCACTACTTGGGTATTGACATTTATGTATGAGACCAAAAAATCTTATCAACCTCATTATCAATAAAGTATGGGATTGTTCTAATGTCCCATGGTTTAATAGTTTTGTTTCCATTTGATAATAGTCGCTTCTCTCAAGACAATCTAAGATTTTGTTTAAATTTGAAAATTTATAACGTATAGAGAGGAATCTATCTTTATAGGAAGGACAATGGCTCATATTCAACATGACGATGATAGGAATGCAGAAAGGTCTTTGTTTGTATTTTGAGATTTAATTGATACATATGTTCGTTATATTGGAAATCTGACTCCCTAAATTATAACGGGATTTGGGAATTCAATGTTTGTCTAAGTTAAAATTGAGTCAGGTTAACTAAGAGGTTAGTTAGCTGAATCATCTATGTTTAATTAAGCAATCTTTACATCCTTATTGTTATGTTTTTCTCTCTTGGGTAGAGTGCCTAGAAAGTATCAAATAGAGTTCGTTGATGTGTTGGTGCTCATAGTTTACTGCTTGTTTAGCTTTTTCTTCGAGATTAGATGTGGCTAAGTTAGCCTAGTTGGTTCTCGAAGTACTATACCAAAGGATTTAAAGAAGTGGTCCATGTCTAGGTTTTTTCACGAGTTTGTAATCTGAAACTTTCGTGTCTTTGAGGAAATTGAGTTTTTTGTGTTGGAAATTCGTTGGTGAGTACATGTCATGGTTTTGAATTCCATTGAGCAGAGGAGTTTTCTTGTCAAATTATTGTGCTTGATTAACTTTAGAACTCGTCACGTTCATAAGGCTAGGGGGGGGCCCGTAAGCCGTCCTGGACTAAAAACCTTACTATTGATCTGTGGACTAATGAATTTTTTGAAACTAATTTAAGAAAAGCCTTTAGCCCGGCCTGAATCAAAGACGATGTTGTGATTTTGTTTGGACTTTGATAAATCATGTATACGATCGGTCTGTTGTACTAAATAAAATTGAACAAAAAAGGGAATATAAAATAAGTATTAAAAATACCCAGAATCTAAAAACTCACAATTTTGGTTAAAGGTTGAAATATTGCAACTTTATAAGTAACAAATATTTAATAAAATATGTACTAACTGAAAATAAAAAATTTCCTAAATTATTCTATACCAATCACTACATAGGTCGTAACATATGGAATGTTGTCATAGTTTTTGTGTTTTATTATGATCATTTTGAAAAAAATTGGTTTAAATATTTCTATTTAGTTATTTATGATTTCACTTCAATAACTTGATAAATTTACAAGGATAATTTTTATTGGTTGATTGTATTAACAAAAGTATAACGACTACTGGGGACACCTGTAAATTGTCCTTATCAATTTATGATAATAATTTTTATATTATATTTAATTAAAATAATTATAAAAAAATATACTTCTTAAAAAAGAGGCTGCCGGGGCGTCAAAGCGCGTAGCCCACGTACTTGTGAGCTAGGTTGACATTTTTCTAGACCATACCAAAAATGGGCTAGCCCAGCCTCACTCGTTAAATTTCAAAACATGTATGGATATGTTACTGAGATAGGTGGTGGTCCAACCCATTATTGACAACTCTATTACTTCGAGTTATTTAATTTCTATACTATTATTTTGACGGGGAACCTTGTCCAGTAGCACTAGGGCCGCAACATTATCAGCATGATACATACCATTGAGTCTTTTAAATTGTTTTTTACTTTTGACTTCTAGGCCCATACTATAAATCAATTAAGCAAAAAAATCTACAAGAAACTTCTCCAAGGGTTAGAACACACAATTCGAACCCCCACGTAGACTACACAGAAATTCTCCCAACCCCAGGAACCATTACTTCATGGTTTGAGTATGGACCGCAACACTTGTAAAATTTCGATTTCATTAGCCTTACAATTAATTTATCATTCCAAGAGTCAATGATCAGATCGAATGCTTCAATTATTTGTTTCATTTAGTTTGATCATTTTGAAAAAACACCACCAATTCTTCAGGCGTTTCTGCCTTTGATTTCAAGAATCTTGTCCATGTAATATCTCGGTAATCATAAAACTTCACAAAAATGTATTTTCTTGCCATTTCTGCTTTGAACCTTCAAGGGGTCACATGAAGTCCCCATGTTAAGCAGTCTCTAGTGTTTCTGTGCGTTCTTGCCTTTTGGGCCTTAACTGAATATCTATTTGTTTTCTTAACACAAGCTTCACAGATTATATTTTCAGCAAACTTCAGCTTCGTCCGAGCTCGTACCAGGTCCTAGAATTGTTTGTTACAATAAAAGATGAGCTCACATGCCCTATCCTACATGCCAAAGATCAGGCATTCTCATTCTGAGCCCTAAGACATGTCCAGTTCATCTCCATGAGACGTTTCTAATTGGCCACCTACATTTTTTTTACTTCTGTAAGCATTGAGAATTACTTCTTTGTAGTTTAGACCTCACCATAGTGACTTCCTCAGAAGAAAAATTTATTCACACTTTTCTTTCCACAAGATTTGAGACACGCTCAACAAACTGTACTTCACCATCCCCATGATACACATTGTCCATTGATCTTCAAGAAGACTCGTTCCCACTGGCCAATCCCAAAGTCCCCTTCTTCTTTCCCATCACAAAAGAGACACCCTCCTCCCTTGAAGTATTTGAGTTGAGAGGAATTTTTTTACTCCCGTTCATATGTTTATAGCATCACTGTCCATATACCAACATTGAGACTGTTGCTCCGCTCACTCCCTGCACCAAGAATCACTTGGTTTGTTTGGCACCCAACCCATTTCATTGAGTTCCCAAAGGCAGACAAAGGGTATCAGATTTGTATTTAGAGTCCAATAGGGTAGATTTGAAAAGCTTTTTTAAAAGACATTGGATGCAGTAACAGATTTTTTTCTTTAAATCTCTAGGTTGAACAATGCTTTGGAGGAAACCAGGTCTCTCTTTTTGGCAAGTTTTTGCCTTTGCAGTTTTTTTCAGCGATATTATAGAGAGTCTTGCATAGGAATTTCTCGCACGCCACACACTCTCCCTTTACGTCCGCATTCTTACCACAGATGAAGACAAAGAGATTTTCAGACACAACCATACTTTCTATGAGGATTATAATGAGGAGTGATGGTTGCAGACTTCTTCCTAGAGTCCTTCTTATGGCAATTATATACTCGGATTTGTTGCATTTGACAAATACTTTGAGATTTTGGTTCCACTTAAGAGATTTTTCAAGTTCTTCCATAAGTTGGACAATTTCCTTTTCTAAGTTTTTGCTCTTCCTCCAACGACAAGACCAGTTTTTTCCTCATCGTTTTTCCAATTTTTCTTGAATTCAACTTGTAAAACCATTTGACATTCCATCTAGCTTTCAGCTTCTTAGTTATCTGACTCAACTGGTTTCTTAAGTTCGTAATTAATCAGACTCTAGGTCCCCATTTGGACATTTTCTCCTCCGTTTAACTTTTGGTATTTTTCAATTAAACTGTCAAGTTCTGCATTCATGTTGTCCTTTCCCAATTACAGAATCAATCATACTTTTGGGCCAACGTTCTCAATTTTTTTAATAGGAATATTTATCCAAGTCATTTTTCATCTCAAGAAGAGTTACCACATGGTCGTCCTCTTCTTCATTTTCTGTATGAGCCATGAGAGCAACCATTTAACATTGAAAATTGTTTCCTCCTCATGTATCAACCCCATAGACAACAATATTTGGGGGGGTTTCATTCATGATCTTCTTAATCACTTGAAGAATCCCCCAAGCAGTAAGACCTTTTTTGACCACCAGTCTGCAGGCACTTTTCGATCTCTTTTACCGTACTAGGTTCCCTTTCTACATCGCTTTGGGCACTTTTTGTTTTTGGGTGTTCCTGGTTTTCATTCTTGACAGAGGACACCTCTCTGATACCTGCCCTACTTTTTCCACACTGTCAGCATGATACACCTTGAGTACATTTCGAGGGACATTTGTTCTCTTTTAAAAAACTTTTGTTTTTTCTCAATAATTTTTTGAAATCCGTTGAATGGTATATGCCATATCATCATTAACTGGAATCTTCATCTGATTTGTACTTTCACCTCAATTAACTTATCATTGTTTATCTTCCTCGCTTTTTATGAATCGTGATTTTGTTCATCTCATGTGTCTTCATATTTCCAATCAAATCTCCATAGTCAGCACCTTCAATCTTTGGCTCTTTTGATGGCATCAACCTTGCTTTCCCAAGATTTGGAAGAATTCCGCATTACTTTTCTTACTTGTTTTGATCATGCTCATAGGTTTCATCACCAAGCTTTGCGTCACTAATTTGTAATTGAAGACAACTTTTTGACTGTCAGAATTGTTTCTCCTTCCTTCATTTTTGAAGTTCTCATACCGTAGGTAGCGTCAATCTTTGATTATTTGACTTGGTTCAGTTCCTTCATGATACAAGGTATCAACACCTAAATTTCCTAGAAGCTCACAAGCAAAAACCCTGTTTGAAACTCAAATCATGTCCTATCCAAAGACAAGAAGATTTTGTTCCTTGTAATCCCTTTTCAATCTTTTTTTTATCAGCCTTCATAGATTTCTGTCTAGCTTTGGAAAAAGACTAGTTTTCTATCCAGCCTTTCGCCTTCTATATTGGACTAAAACGGTCCAATCCTGTACAATATCTCTAATTCGCTATCTTCAGCCATGAGAAATTATTCATTAATAACTTTCCCACAACTTTAGAATTTTCCCTTGAAACGTGGAGGTCTGTTTTTGACGACTGACCTTCTTCGAGAATAAGTGGAGCACCTTCTAGAACAAATATCACTTCCCTTGGGGTTTACCAAATAACGAGTGTCCCCTCTAATACCACGTGATGACTTATTCCTTACTTTAACAGAATATGGACCACGTCCCCGTACTATCACTAATAATCACCAGAAAGTCAAAGGCAGTTAAATAAACACAATAATTTTACTTGGAAACCTCCTTGGCTTAAGGGAGTAAACACTCCACCCTTCCTCACAGGATTTTCATCGTTTTCACTATCTTCAAAAGCAAAGTAAAACCTATTACATTACAACACCAAATGTGAGAAGAGTTTTATTTAATCTCACGTTTAGAGCAATATTGTCCTATTGCTAACCGCCTAAGTTTGAAACCACATCTCCCCACTACGTTTTATCCACTTGGATACCTCGAATTTTAAACACTAATACCCATTTATTACTTTTAGTTTTCAGATAAGTTTACAATGTGAACACGAGAATGTCATTCTTAAAACAGCTACATCAAAACTCCAAGGATTTCCGCTGTTTTTTTGGAAGATTCTACCTTTTGTTTTCTAGAAGCCTTTGGCAGTGTTCTTGAAAAGTTCTTTTGATCAATGTTGACCAACTACACAAGTTGTTTTAGGAAAAATTTCCTTTTATATGGACAAGTCACTTTCCTTAAACTCTTTGTCATTGGTTGGATAAGTCTCACTTTCCTTAAACTCTTTGTCATTTGTTGGAGAAGTCTCACTTTTTGACGCCATTGGGAAGTGTGCACCGACTTTTTGTACCGTCTCTAGTTGGCAGTCAACTGGCTCGTCACCATGAGAGCCTGATACCTCTACAAGGTCCCTTGGTTGGTTTTATCTTGAACAGTCAAGTAAGAAACCTGGTACCTTTACAAGGTCCCTAAGTTTGTCAAATCATCAAAACTGCAAATAACAATAATCATCGCAAATTTGGGGAAATTCTCCAACAAGTGATTGGGTTAATCAAGTTGCTTACGTGGAGGAGACTGCGGAGGATGTTACATTGAGGTATTATAAAACAAGAAATCATCATGTTGATGCTTCAATAGACTGAGTAGATAATCTAATAAAACTGAAGTGATTTGTGTCATATGTCATGAAAAATTTGAGTATGAAGAAACCATTGCGACACTCAATTGTGGACACAATTATCATGTGAGATGCATCAAACAATGGCTCGTGATAAAAAAAAATATTTCCCCATATGCAGAGCTTCATTTTAGCCCTTCACATCAACAAAAACTATACAAATTCATTGAATAGAAGAATATGATATATCTATCAATGACACTTCACTCCTTTCTTAGTGGCCTAGAAAATCATTTTACGATTGTATTTGGATCAATTATGATTATTTGTAATTTTTATAATTTTTTGATCGTCTGATTGCCTCTTATGTGCTTGTTTTGACCTAAAGAGACATTTATACCGCAATGTTCTTGTTAAACCATTCCTATTGGCCAGGGAGAGTGAACCTATGATCCAGGTAGACCACACATACAGACGAATAGACCATGCCTATGAGTCGTATAGATCTTACCTACAGGATGGGCAGGTTGTACCTATGAGTCAACATCAATGTATTGTACCACGTACTCTCAAAAATGCATTCATTTAGAACACATGAATATACAGACCGTTTAGATTGTATTATTAGTAGGGAGAATGTAAACGGCTGATATGGACATATAGTAACTGTTTGCGCACCTCATAACTTATAGTGATTGTGTGTTGTATTGTAACACCACAAAAACTTTTTTCGAACTGAGACTCGAATTGTCCTTCATTGTGAATAGGATCTTACCAAGGAATTTAAATTTCTTAAGTATTAAGGTCATATAACTAGATGAAGCACCTTGAGTTCCAAAAATAACTACTCTCCCATTTCAAAAAGAATGTCCCTATTTCCTTCTTAGTTTGTTTCAAAAATAATGACCCCTTTCCTATTATGTCAACACTTTAACTTTAACTTTCCATATGGCATGTTTAAAACAACAAGATTAAGGGCATTTTGGTACATTTTTCATAACTTCAATTGAGAACCACAAGATTAAAAAGTCTTCTTTATTTTTTTAACTCAGTTCAAAGTCATTCTAGGCCATCCTTTTTGAAACGGAGGGAGTAAATTGGAAATAGCGAAATCTGATTTTTTGCAAGTTATGCATAAGTTATGAGTTTTGGGTAAACATCACACAACCAATAACACGTAGATCATGATGATTTAGGTGTGTTACAAGATACCATAGGAAAGATATTTTAATTATCTTTTCGATGCCACTGACTTTGCTTCGTTCGAGTTCGTATGAGAGAGATATCTACATGCGAAATTGGGTTGTCTTAATAAGTAAAGTCAAAACTGGATTTTAGAGGGTATTTTGGTCTTTTCCTTACCCAATCAGATTTAATTCATTTTAGTAATGTTTTAGGGGTCTAATTTGATTAGGTTCAGTTTTATAATTTAAATATACGCCTAGGGTTTTAGTTGAGAGTTCAAGAAGAGAAAAGAAAAGGAGAAAAAAGGAGAAAAGAGAAAGGATCAAGGCGTTTCGTCGCGGTTTCTTGATTTTGGTCCGTGGATTTTTGCATATGGGTTATCCTAAGAGGTGTGAGCCTCCATCGTTGTATGCATCTCATTCGAGGTCCTTCTCATTCCTAGTTTCTTCTCAATCCGAGGACTTCTCCTTGATTCTACTATGTCGGACTCATCCTTAATGAGGCCAAAATTAACAGTCCCTACTGGACTACGGAGTGTGTCACAGTGCTAAATTAGCACTCCAACTTCCCTCCACAATTATAAAATAAGACAAGCAAAGGGGTAAGTTGTAAAGGTCTTTAATGCCCTCTCATAGACCATCATGATCAACACCCTAGCATAGTCTATCTCCAAACCCACTACCATAGCTACCAACATAGTTCTATCCCATGTAAGGATATTATCATCATTTGTGGGCGATATGAAATGTCAAACCAGCAACCAGAAGAATTTGCCACAAAGGTGAGGTTCAACTTCTTGATTAACCCACGGGGATCCAACACCCAGTCATCCCTATCACCATCGATTGACAAATACTGCGCAAGCCATTTCTTTACCGACTCTCGGTGCTCTACGATCCTCTGAAATGCTCCACTCCTGACAGTCTCCAGTTTTAGTCAGATTCAAAGAGTGGTCGGGTTTTATTCTGTTCCAGTAGTAGGTTCGTATAGAAACCAACGGATGGTGGCCTCAGATATATTAACCTAGCAGCCCTGTACTAGTATAGAGGTGAGTGAGTCATGTTTGGCAGGTCTCGCCCGCTTATCGATAGAGCCTCCTAAGAGTAACAACATAGGAAGCGTTGAACTCCCTGACTATTTCTTCGTTGTAGGATCCCAAGGTACAAGCCGTCCATTAAAACTTGTGTAGGTTGAAAAAACTATGAACCTCAAGGACTTGTGCAAACTCCCTGTAAGGACTGGGCGCTCCACTGTAAACAGACGGTTGATTACCCCCCTTGTCATTCAGCATTTTGATATCTATGTATGCCTGATATTTTCCATCAAGGCACCAATGGTTAGGTTCCTCAACAACAGGTGCAGGTACATCTGTTCGGGGTGCAGGGGCAGACTACGAGCTAGTATCCTCATCAAACGAGCCTTTGTGGTCATGTCACTCCGAACGAGTGGTTTCCTAAGAGATGGAATTGGAGGCAGTTGATGCCTTTGACCCAGAAGATTTGGCCGACCCTAATGCAAAAACAGATTCAGATCCTGATGCTCCTTCAGAACTATAGGCAACCCCGAACGGTTAGTGGGTCAGTGTACGCTCCTCATCAAACCAAGAGGTAGCCGGGAACCACCTTTCGTATGTAACACTAGTGACTCGTGCAGATGCAGTTGGGGTTATGGCACCAGTCGGTACGTATGTTGGGTCTTGCTAGTTGTCAGAGTCGACAATCATCCAACGAGATGGGGCCACGGACTTAGATTTGCCTCTTTTGTAGATGATATCCTTCTTGGGGGCCATTTGTACTTGTAGAGAAGTTGTTATTCTCAACTTAACATTACTACACACTCAAAATACATCGGGCAAAGACAATTTGAATTATAAACAAAATAGTTATATTTTGCGGATTCAGAGCGACACGCATCATCGACGTTCCATCAAGCAAACGATAGTCTTTCAACAGGGTCCGTCATTTCACACTTAGAATTATTTAATTTAGAAAAAAACTAGACCTCTCAAATATAAACGACAAATGTGCAGAACGGTTTGTTGATTGATTAGCGGACCGTAGGCCACTTCCATCGTGTGACATTAAGAATATTCCTAGAAGTTAGTTAAAAACAGGTTCTCTGATGCAAATGACGGACATGTAGAATTGTTCGTCGATCAATCGATGCACCGTAGTCCACTTCTGTCATTTAAGACTTTGTCATTATTAAGTTGGGGCAATCGACGGACCCTATCGATGGGGTCTCGTATTATTGGCCTGAGGCAGATTTCAGGCCTTGTTTGAAAGGTCCAATTTGTAGAATCTTTTTGACACACTCATGTTTAGACATGTAATTTTAACACCCAAATGACAAATTTGTCATTCCTAGGATTTCATTTTCAAGTAATTTGTGTTCTAATTCATCCACAGTAAGAAACCCTAAGCAAAATTGCCAAAACTACAAAAACACCCACATTTTATACAAACTACAAGGCTACACAACCACACTCTATCATTCTGAGGGACGTAAAGACACAAGTTCTAGCGTGAAATTTCACCAATTGTAGTCCTAAGGTCAAGACCCACTTTAATATTTCCAAATTCAAATATGAATGAGCATTGAAAGTTTGTTAGAGACATCGAAATACCTTTTTGTAGTAGTGGAGTGATTGTGTGCACTTGTGAAGTTCCAAGGAGTATCCCACGTGCCCGACCACGATCACCACCGAGAACAATTGAGAGGAAAGATAATTTGGGGACGAGGGAGTTTGGGGAATTGGGAGGATTCTGATTTAGGAGTGAAATGGGATATGGGAGGTGGTGTTTTGATAATAAAGGAAAGAAATAAAGAAAGAAAAACGGTTTTAGAATGGAATTTTAAAAGATTTTGAAGGTGGAAATAAATGGGAACCTTTATGTCCTTTAGTATTACAGGTCGGGTTCACGTCGGGTCGCTGGCAGTTTGGATCAACGAAACCCCGTCAATGGTCTATTGGTCAGTTGACGGGCCTTCGACTGAGACCATCGATTACCTATAGACTTAGAAACAATAAGAAACTTACATGGGATCTACAGACACCATCAAAAGTCCGCCGATAGAACGACGATCCGTCGATGGGGTCCATAGACCTCTACACCATATCATTTTCCGTAGAGTTTTGTTTTGGTTCCTGCACATGTAGCACCCACTAGACCATTCGTTTTGTATTTTTTTGGACATTTTTTAGATACGGACCCTATACTAATCTCTAGAAAACGCTAATACACAAGCATGAATGAAATCAGACTAAAAACAAAACAAAAAAAGTACGATTATCCCTACAAAGAAAATAAAACCTATCGTTGGCTAGAGGATACACGTTGAGTTGTCTCCCAAGAAGCGCTTGATTTAACGTCATTTCGCAACACATGATCCTTTATTACTCAACTTCATCAAGATAATAGGCCTCAACCACTTCATGAACACTCTTTGCATGCCCAGGTAGATCTTAATCCTTTGCCCATTGATTGTGAAATTTGTGCTTTCCTTATTCTCCAAATCAAACGCTACATGTTGAAACACTTTAATGATGAGGATGGACCTGTCCACTTGGACTTGAGTTTTCCCGAAAATAAGCGTAGCCTGGAGTTGAATAGAAGCACCAATCTCCAACTGCAAATTCTCGTTTTGCAATCCTTTGGTCGTGGTACTTCTTCATCTTCTGTTTGTAGATGTCTGAACTTTCATATAATTTGAGTCAAAAATCATCAAGCTCATTCAACTCATTTAGTCTTTGTTTTTCCGCTTCAGTCCAATCCATCTTCAGTTTCTTCATTGCGCACATTGCTTTGTGCTCTAACTCGACCAGAAAGTGACAAGCCTTCACATAAACAAGTTGGTACGGAGACATACCTATGGGAGTATAGTATGTAGTGCGGTAGGACTAAAGAGCATCATCAAGCCTCCTTGACCAATCCTAACTATAAGCATTCATTGTTTTTGACAGAATTGTTTTATCTCTCAATTGGACACCTCAATTTGCCCACTTGTCTGTGGATGGTAAGGAGTAGTAATATTATGGAGAACATCATATTTGTCCAATAGACCTTTGATAAATTGTTACAAAACTGATAGACACCATTACTAATAATGGCCCTAGGTGTTCACCAAATCTGGAGGATATATTTTTTTTCAAGAATGCAGTGACACTATTTCCTTCATTGTTAGGAAGCGCTATTGCTTCCACCCATTTTGACACATAGTCGACCGCCAAAAGTATATACTTCATCCTATGAGAACTCACAAATGGTCCCATAAAATCAATGCCCCATACATCAAAAAAATCAATCACCAGAATAGGATTTAAGGGGAGTTCTTGTCTCCTCCGAATTCCTCCATCTTGTTGGCACCGATCACATGACTTAGCGAAATCATGAGAATCTTTGTGAATGGTTGGACAATAGTACCCACATTGCAAGATTTTATGCACAATGAATACCCCTTTGGTGCCCATCCACATGCAGGATTTACATGCCTTTAAAATATTCCACATCTCAACCTCCGGTACACAACGACAAATAATCCCATTGGCACAACTCCGGTATAAATAAGGCTCATCCCAAAAGAACTTTTTCACATTATGCATGATTTTGTTCCTCTAATGGAAAGTCAAGTCCGACGGAACCAAGTCACTTTCCAAATAATTCTCAATGTCTAGGAACCATGGGAACAAATCCTATGAAGCGTCCAGTAAATGTTCATCTTGGAATGTATTATCAATTTTAGCCTTTTCACCCAATTCCCTTATAAATTCATCGTTGAATCTAAACAAATGGTCGGCCACTTGATTCTCAGCCCCCTTTCTATCTTTCACCTCGAAATCAAACTTTTGCAGCAGTAATACCCATCTAATCAACCTTTGCTTTGTATCCTTTTCTGCCATCAAGTACCTCAAAGCAGAGTGGTCAGTATTCTGTATACCCTTTATACCACGAAACTAGAATTAAAATTTTTTGAATGCAAAAACCACCGCAAGAAGCTCCTTTTCAGTTACTGTGTGGTTCTTATGATCCTCATTTAGGGCGTTACTTTCATAGTAAATGGGGTGAAGGGTTTTATCCCTTCTTTGACCCAATACCACACCAAGTGCGACCCCACTAGAATCACACCTCACCTCAAATGTCTCACTAAAATTTGGTGAAATAATAATGGGCACGGACACCAACTTTTCCTTAAACTTTCCAAATACGTTCAGACAAGATTCATCGAAATAGACCTTACATTCCTTCTTGAGTAGTTTTCACAAAGGATGTGCAATTTTTGGAAAATCCTTAATAAACCTTTGATAAAAGTCAGCATGTACAAGAAAAAATCTCACACCTTTTAAAGAGATGGATGGAGGAAGCCTCTCTATCACCTCCACTTTAGCTCGATCAACCTCTATCCCCTTCTCCGAGATGTGATGGCCCAACACTATACCTTATTTCACCATAAAGTGACATCTTTTCTAATTAAGCACTACATTACAATCCTGACACCTTTTGAGAACCTCAGCCAAATTGCTCAACCACCGATCAAAGGAGTTTCCAACCACAGAAAAGTCATCCATAAACACATCAATATTGTCCTCCACCGTAACGGAGAATATTGACATCATACATCGCTGGAAGGTGGCCGGTGCATTACATAACCCAAACGATTGACTGCAAATGTCCCAGAAGGTCAAGTGAAAGTGGTCTTCTTTTGATCCTCAGGGTCAATAGAGATATGTATGTAGCCCGAATATCCATCAAAAAATAAATACCACCCTTTTCCTGCGAGTCTGTCTAACATCTTATCTATAAAGGGCATGGGGAAATGGTCTTTTTCAGTCCAAGCATTCAACTTCCGGTAGTCCATACAAACTCTGCATCTGGTCACTGGCTGCATTGGAACAAGCCCGTTCTTCTCATTACGAACCACTCTCATCCCACCCTTTTTACGTACGCATTGAACTGGACACACCCAACAACTATTTGGAATAGGATAAATGTATCAAAAATCTAACCAATTGATAATCTTCTTTTTCACTATATCTTGCATAGGCGGATTCAACCTTCTTTGGTGCTCAATACTTGGTTTGTGCTCATGCATGAGTTGGATTTTATAGGAACAAATATTGGAGGTAATACCGATAATGTCCACAATAGTCCAACCCATGGCACGTTTAAACCTTTACAATACTACCACTAAACCCTTTACTTGACGTTCATTCAATTCTGCTGCAACTATCACTAGAAAAATGTCATCTCTACCCAAGAA